>CAJGYO010000012.1:50363282-51655859 GCA_904845875.1 Miscanthus lutarioriparius
ATCATTTTCGTGAAAAGGGACCTAAGTTTTGGTGGATTGTCACTAGTGGTCTCACCCATGTCTTGGACCATAGAAATCTTACCAAAGCTCAAAGAGTTCTCTATGAACTTGATGCACATGCTTGTTGTTATCTAATGGATGCTTTGAGCTTTGATTTAATGAAAAGGATAAACTATGTGGGAACCGCTCGTGAGATATGGGAATCAATCAAGCACACCTTCGGTGATTCCTCCACGTGGGATGATGGCAAGTTCAAGAAGGAGGAGCCTAAGGAGGAGGCACATGAGTGTGTTGAGCATGACCACAATTTGGTAATTGTGGAAGATTGCTCCACCTCATGGTCAAGTGATGATGTTGATGATCAATCTACTACAAGCTCACTTGACAATGTTGATGATGATGCCTCAAGTGATGCAAATGATGATGCTACCCCATGCACACTTGATGATGATGATGATTGTTCATGCCCGGATGATATTGCTACAACAAGCTCTCCAACACCTCTACATTGCCTCATGTCATGAGGTGACACTAAGGTATCAAGTTGCAATGTATTTGGTCATGATTCATATGATGAGCTTGTCGGTAGACTTGCTAGCATGAACATAGCTTTAGAAAATGAGATGGCTAAAACAAGTAAATTGGAAAATGAAAACTCATTTATAAAGAACACATGTGAACAACAAAAGCATCTACTTTATGTCACTACTTGTTCACATGAGGAGCTAAAATTGGCTCATGAGGAACTCAGTGTTGCTCATGATAACTTGGTACAAGACCATGCTTTTCTCACTGAGGAGCTTTCCAATGAAAAAACTAAAACTAGTGAGAGCTCATCACATGGGTCAATTGATCAATCACATATTGTTGCTAACCCTTGTGATGTAGGCAAGAAACATGTATCCACCTCTTATGATGATTTATTAGAAATGCCATGTTCATCACAAATAGATGCTTGTTCTACTTGTATGTCTTGTGAGACTAACCTTTTGAAGGAGAACAACGAGCTCAAAAATGAAGTGAAGAATTTAAGCAATAAGTTAGAGAGGTGCTACAACTCAAAAGTCACCTTTGAGCACATGTTGAAGACTAAAAAAACTATGGTGACAAGTGTGGCCTTGGCTTCAAAAAGAAGATGACAAAGGGCAAAAGAAAGAGAGAAAGAAAAATGAAGAAGCTACAACAAATAAAGCTCTCTCATACCATGTGCTACTGGTGTCATGAAGCGGGACACCTTGCAAATGGTTGCCCTAACATTGAGAAGCTCAAGAAGATAAAAGAAGAAGAGAGGCTAAAGCATGTCAAGTGCTTCAAGTGCCACACTTGGGGTCATCTTACCTCAATGTGCCCAACCAAGCAATTGGTGAAGTAACTAGAAGAGCCTCAACCAAAGCCTCAAGTTGAGCAAGAGAAGACACCCCAAACTCAAATCAAGATCAACCATGAAGATGGTGGTGACTTGATGATGAAGAAGAAGAGAACAAGAAGGGGTGAAAAGGCAAGGCATCCAATGCAAACTCAAGATGCCAAGATGATGAGCAAGACACAAGATGAGAAGAAAGTATATGCTCACATCAAGTGCTTCAAGTGTGGAAATATGGGACACTTTGCCTCTAAGTGTCCTACCAAGCTTGAGAAGAAGGCTCAAGCAATCCATGAGAGGCAAGGCAATGGGAAGCACCACATGAGCAAGGAAGAGAAGGCTCAATCAAAGAGAAAGTGCTACTCATGCCGAGAAAGGGGACACATGGCTAATTCATGTCCCCTAGGTAACATTTCTAAGCCTATTTCAATTATTGATAATAATATGCTTAGAAAGGATGGTAATAGTACCTCTATGGTTGCAATTGCAAAACATCCCGCTATTCATACTAAGGCTATGCCTAAGTATGTTGCACCTAACTTGAGAGGACCCAAACTAGTTTGGGTACCATCAAAAAGTAGATGAATGATTGTAGGTACCATGGCATTGGAGGCTTGATTCAATTGATCTCACATTGTTCATCACATATTGAGTCAAGTTATGAAGCTTAGTGCACATCCAAACCCAATGCCAAGTGAAAATTGAGTGAAGTCCAAGTGCTATCAACATACAAGTGTCGTATTTAAGTTGTGGTGATTTATTGGATTATTTGATGGCATACAAAAATATTTGAGTTGAAGCTTGCTAGTTGGATGATCATGAGCTAACCAAGGTATATCTCTTGTTGATCATTTCATTTGGGTGCATATGAGTTGATTGAATTGGATAAATATGCAATGTTGCTTGTTATGAGATGTTTGAATGGATAAATAGCTTAGTAATCAAGTTTGGATTGATTTGTGTTGGATAAATTCATGAGATGACACTTAGTGTGGAATTGAATGGATATATGTCTTGTGGAAATATTCAAACAAGTTAGTTTCAAGTTTGATTCATATTTGATGAAGTATAGCTCAATAGTTGAAATCTGTCCTATATTGCAAAATCCGAGCTAGTTGTGATCTTTGCCATATTTGAGTGACAGAACTTATTGGATTGGCATAAAAATTGGTGTACATACTCTAGACTTATGGTATAAGATTATGTACAAATTTCATAAAAATTAGATAAGAGATGCTTTGGTTTTGGAGTGGATCTTGTCAGCTATAGTACAACAGTTTTCAGCATATAACAGTGGTGGAAGAATTGAAATCTGATAGCAATATAGAAGTCAAATGAAGCTTAAATTTTTATAGCTGCTAAATAACTTAGTGAAGCACATCTCCACCAAATTCGTGATATTTGGATTTGTACTTTGGGAGATATGCATTTTTATTTGAAGAGTACAGAATCTGCCAGAAAAGTGACAAATGTTAGATTGATCTAGAGTCACTTTGATTGAAAGGTCCTCAAGTTAGAAACATGTTTATAAGTAATCGAGGCGCCTAAGTTTGGTTTTGAGATGATCTAAAAGCATGACAAGCAAATATTACAAGGCCATTTGATTGTGGAGTGTTCTTTACACACATTTGGTACTTAAATTGGAAGATCAAGATCAAACTTAAGATGAAGATGAAGTTTAAGTTCTAGTGACTATTGAAAATTATTTGGATGAAAGAAAAGGACTTAAACAAGTAGAAATAAAATGACTTAAAGAAGTAATCAATGTCACTCATCAAGTTAAGTCTATCACTTGGATCAATCAATCAAGTTATTTTAAGTGAGTGTCAAGAATGGTCCTTGGAGAGAGGTCACTTCTCCCTAAGTGTAGGTGCTTGCCGCCTATGTGTAGGTAAACCAAGTGTGGTACTTGGAAGGCTAACATGAAAGTGGTGATCCAAGGGACATTTGAGATGCTTAGTTGAAGCAATCAAAAGGGTTGATAAAAAAAGCAAGCAACACCCAAAAGAGAGCTAGTCATGATATTTCAAGTCGTATTCCAAATAGTTCTCTCATGCAAGCATTGATGAAGCTAGCTAACCACAACAAGATAGTGCACTTAATCATATTAGTGGTTCTTAAATCATATGGGTGAAGAATGGATTTCATTATACATGATTGGTCTTCACCAAGCTTATAATTGGACTTCACATTGCTATTAGAGTAATGAATTGGAATCTATGTGACTATCCTCTACTCCAACATAGCAAAGGTATCATTGTAATGTGCATGATCATTTCATCCCTTACTAGTATGCGGTTAGTGCATATAGTGCATGCTTCATAGGATCATGCATAACAAATGAAATGTTTAAATTCATAGCCTATCACTATTGCTTGAATGATTAGTTGATCTAGTGGTTAGTATATGAATTTGTTCATGAGCTAGTGAACCCAAGTACTTGATTTAATTTGGATTGCTAACAAGTGACAAGTACAACATTGGCAAGATAACCCTTGCAAGAGGTGTGAAGAAGCTTGTCATTGGTTCAAACCGGACTTGGAAGCTTAGGCAAATCAATTTAGTCCAAGTTAACCATAGAAGCTCATGATAGTGACAAGAGTACAAGCACAAGACAACAATGCAAATGGATATCTAGTTTGTTTGTTTCAAGTGGCATCTAGACTCAAGTATTTCATCAAGAATTCACAAGTGACGTCTAGATCAACTCACAAGTGATATCCTATAAATAGTACTCAAGAAATAGTTTTTATTGATAAATCCAACAATTGGTTCCATACTAGAAAATTCTTTCAAGTGGTATCACTTCTACACGTGGTATCAATCATGCAAGACGATGGTTCCACAAGTGATCCTCAACTTTAAGTGATCATCAAATGAAGAATGCATCCCTCACCTACAAGAGCTCAAGTTTATCAAATGGATGACCCATGTAATGACATAGGGGGAGGTGTCCCACCAATTGGTATCAAGGTCAAAGATCCTATGTGTAGTATCTCAAGAAGCTATACAAGTGGTGTCATTCCAATAATTAAGTGATGCCCATCAAAAATGAAAGATTCAAGTCTCAACCATCTACCCCAAATGCAAACCTTTGCATCAATGAGAAGCACACCTTTTATGGAAATTGATGACAAAGGGGGAGAGATTGTACAAAGATATGAAAGCTTTGGGAGACATTGAAGAAAAGAAGTAGAGGTTGGACATGGACATGGATAAAGAGGGAGCAACATTGAAGAAAAGAGATGGATCAACAAAATTCTTGGACAAGAGAAGCACACAAGTAGGGGGAGCAAGCTCATGAACTTTAATTAGTTGCATTTGAAATGTGCATAGTCATGTGCTTGCTTGCATTGAATAAATTTTTTTAAATTTGATATGCATGCTTGTGTGGTGTATGCTAGTTATAGAACTTGAATGCTGATTTGATAACTAGCATGCACAGGATGGTAGCTAGACTTGTATTTTTATACGTGGTACTAGAAACTTGATTATAATGTTGATCTCACGGGGTTTCTAGTATTTTTGTTGTCTAGCTACTCATGGTGCTAAGGATGGTGTTAAAAGTGCAACTCCAATTGATATCACACTTTAATGGTTTATTCTATACACCTTAGCATCATTTGGTAGTAATTACTCTCCCACAATTCCAATCTATGCATATGTGCGAGCTTCAAACCAAATACTTTAGCACATATGTAGGGGGAGCTAATACTACCAATAAGGGTTTGTGGTACTTGTCCAAAATCATTTACACATGGTAAAATTGCTTGGGCAAGCAACATGAATTCAAAAGAGCTTAATTTCCATATCTTTGTAGAGTTGTCATCAAATACCAAAAAGGGGGAGATTGAAAGGTCCTTGTTTGGTTTTGGTAATTGAGTGACAACCATAGGTGGACTAATTGTGTTTTTGTGAGATACACAGGTGATTAGTCCACATGTACATGTGTGTGAGCAACATATGCCATGAAGGTGGAAATGGCTCGGAGATGTTGCAAAGCTCACACATGTGATGATGAAGGAGCTCATTGCACATGAGACATGACATTGAGTCATGTGATCAAGGTGGAGAAGATCAAGATATGTCTTGGCTTGATGGACCGGTTGCAAGCGTGAAGGGCAAGTTGGAGGCTTTGGAGCGATGGACCACGTGGCGGTGAAGCTTGAGCAAGACTTGGCGCTGATGGACGAAGGCAACGGTGAAAAGCAAGTGAAGTCAAGATCGATGAACTAATATGATCATGTGATGATATGAAGTGGATCATATCATTATTGATCATGTTGTTGCATGTGTTGCATCGACATTGGAGGAGATGGAATGGAATGCGCAAGGCAAAGGTATAACCTAGGACATTTAATTTCACCGGTCATAGGTGTGTAGAGAAGTTGATGACTAGGTTTAGGATAGATGGCCGTACTATCAAGAGGGGCAAACTTGTCTACATATCGGTCATCTAGTGCCACTTGAGTGATCTAACTTTGCATCGTCTCTAGGATCGAGTGGCGTGGCAAGTTGAGTGGCTAATCCTTTGGAAAATGTTTGTGAAAAGCTAACACACATACACATGGTGGTGTACACTTGGTGGTGTTGGCACATTTGTAAAGGAGAAGTTGGAGTTGATGAGGATCAACTCGGTGAAGAAATAGAGGCGAGAAGGTGTCACCGTGAGTGACCGAATGCTGGCCTCGGCAGGACCGGCGCATTCGGTCAGTGGCAGCAGAGAGCATGTAGGCGTCGGTCTTTGACCGGACGCTGGGCGAAGAAGTGACTAGACGCGTAGGGCATGCGTCCAGTCACAAGTGATGTACGGTGACGTAGCATAGGTAGCTAAGGCAACGAGGACTTGACGCTCGGCTGCGTCTGATCACCTGTGACCGGACGCGTCCGGTCACAAAACAAAGGCTCGGGGAGCTCTCTGGAAATGACTGGACTCAGGCGTAGCAGCGTCCGATCATCCTCACTGTACCACGTCTGGTCATCACTTGACCGTTGGTGCACAACAGCCGACCATTGAAATCAAGTGACTGAGGTTGAACGGAGGCGACGCATGGCGTGCATCCGTTGACCGGACACTGGACTGGGTGTGTCTAGTCGATCTGACCGGTGCGTCCGGTCGCCCCGAGCAGTGCCTAGTGAAGGGGTACAACAGCTCTATTTTCGTGGAGGCTATAAATAGAAGGTGGTCTTGGCCATGGCACCTGCAAAGCACCTTGGGGGACTTTGTGTCCATGCTTGAGAGTGCTTAGGATCCCTCCATCTCACATATGCTTGATAGTGATCATCCGATTGTGAGAGAGCGATTCTAGTGCGATTGCACTGTGAGGTTGCATCGAGTGGCACTAGGTGATCGAGTTGCAAGCCGGTGGTGCTTGTTACTCTTGGAGGTTGCCACCGCCTAGACAGCTTGGTGGTGGTCTCCGTCGAAGCCCACAAGAAGCTTGTGCGGTGCTTCGAGAAGAGCTTTGTGAGGGGCATTGTGCTCGCCCCGCGGGAGCCGCAAAGAGCAACTCTAGTAGAGCGAGACGGGAAGGGCAACGAGTGGTCTGGCTGGGTCAAGTGCTAGAGCTTATGGTAAGCACTCCACGTGGGAGAGTGTGACTTGCGGGTCACCACTAGCAAGAGGACTGGCGGCAACCTTGGAGCTTGTCTCAACGGGGACGTAGCGTGTTGGCAAGCACGTGAACCTTGGGAGAAAAATCATCGTATCAACATTGTTCTTCCCATTGGTTTGCAATCCCCTTACACAAGCTTGTAATTACTTTCATATACATTGTGCTTGTGTAGTTGCTCTTGTAATTATTTAGCTTGTGTAGCTCACTAGTTACCTTCTTGCTTGTGTAACATAGAAGTAGCTCCATTGCGTGGCTAATTTGGTTTGTGTAACCTTGTTAGTCATATTGCTTAGTTTATGTAGCTAAGTATTTGTGCTCTCTAATTTGGCATTGGTTGCCTTGTTATTGAGCATTGCTAGTGAGCTTAGGAACTTTGTGCTTTTGCTTACTAGAATTGTGTAGGAGCTCCCCGGTGTGCAAAATACTAGTGGCATAGGTTTGTGTGACCTTACTCCTAGAATTAGATAGGTGAGCTCTAGCTAGCCCAGCACCTTTGTTGCCTAATTAGGATCATTATATGGTTCTTGTGAACTTCGATAGAGGGGTGTAGTCTTGACTAGACTGATTGTTTTAATTCCGCATTTGTTTCGGTTATCCGACGTGATTAAATTTAGAAAGGACTATTCACCCCCCTCGAGTCTGCCATCTCGACCTTTCAACCGAGCCTTGGGCTCTAGATCTATGGCACCTCTGGGTTCATCCTTGGCTCCTGCCTGGCTAATGATGCTAGCCAAGGCCCGGTCACACAAAGCCAAGCCCCAGGCTACCGATGCCCGGGGTCTCCCTGGCGTCGCTCCCTAGGTGTGCCCCTGCCAACTGCTCCTCTGATAGGGTCACGTCCAGGACGTGACACAAGAAGACAAAGCTTTCCATAGCCTCTGGGGGCTCAGGGGCTTCTGGTCCCGCGCGTCAGCCCCCGAAACTGACCTCCTTCACCACCAAGAAGACTATAGAAGGTCTCACCCGGGGGAGGCCGGTCCAAGCCGACACCGTCTAACACGTAGAGTGTCAAAATAGAGCAGCTGGACGGTGCCCAGGCTTCTTGGGCTCCAAGACACCTCGACGGTTCATGACACACTGCTGCAAGCCCTTCCTAGACTCCAACGCATGTAGACCATAGACTAGAACCCTCAAACCGTCTTGTACCCGACCTGTCATGTTATATAAGGGATAAGGTTAGACCAAGAGTGGGGAGGAACCTGATTTGATCACCAGACACTCTATTCCATTCCATCTGCCTCTGCTTCCCTAGCAAGATCTCTGTCATGGCTGGGGCACTCTCCACGTAGAAGCCCTACACACTAAGGGGCTCGCCCGGTGAAGGGATCGGCGCACTGAATGGCTAAGCCCCCCAGCTGCTAAGCTCCTTTTTATGTGTTCTTTTCTTCCCAAATCATTGATTGGGGACGCGCCCACCCTACTTGAGTCGACCCGCTTTCGGGCGACAAACCTCCTCGCCCCGATCTCGCAGTCATGGGGTAGAGCCGCCCTATCTTCCCTTCCCTGATCACTAGACTGGATAAGCTAACGCCCTATTGCCTCATGGGCATGACCTAGGCTAACAGAGCTAATAGCTGACGACCATCAGGGTCAGAAAGGAAAACAGGTGCTAAGGACGTTCCCCACCGAGACGAACAGAGCATGGAGCATGAACGGCACCGAAAGCGCAAAGATTTGATGGGTGGGCACGTCCTCAATGTCATGATTGTTCAAAGGGGAATAGACCCCCGGGATTACAACAACAAGTTTTACAACCAAGTTTTTACGCAGGTCACGGAGATGCCGGGGGTTGACGGGCGCGTCATCCTCCTCTGGATACTCATCCGTCAGTAGCAACCTATCATTGATGGTGCCAGCTACCACAGCAACCAGGGGGCTACCACGTCCTCAGCCTCCTCCATCTGCTTGTTTGAGGTCTCCTTGGGGACGCTCGAGGCCATGGGACCCAAGTCGACCTCGGGGAGCCAAAGCTTCATCAAGGTCAAGGCAGCGCTGGCTCAATGGCGGACCGCGCCCCTAACAACTCATGAAACATGCACCGTAAGAGAGCGCACCCACTCGACAAGGTCATGTACCCCTTTCAGTGGTGGTGGTAGGAGCAGAGCGACACTCGATTCCTTGGCGCTGGCGACGAGCCTCTACCGCTCCGCCCGCATCACAACCAGGTCCCATCCACGTTCTGCCAAGGTGGCCTAGCCCTCCACTAACACCTTCACCTCCACCTATAGTTCCTTCCATAGGTGGTCGCATTCCACCCATGCCTTCTTTGTCTCCTCCTCCAGCTAGAGGGCCTTGCTGCGCTCATCCGCTAGCTCTACCCACAACCCTACGCCACGCAAGGAGAGGAACCGGGTTCATGGTGGCTCGAAGCAAGAGACCGCACCCTGGAGGCGAGGGAAAGAAGGGAGAGGAAAGGAAACATCTGCCATGAGCTGCTGGGTACCATGGAGCTCAAAATGGGCAGCATCCCTCGCGGTCTCCAGGAGGCCTAGGGAGCCCCTCAGCTCCATGACCGCACCCCCAGCCGCCAGGTTGATTTCCTCCACCTCAGTAGCCTTCTGTCGGGAAGCCTCGGCCCTCACCTCTATGGTGCGCCTGGCCTCTCGCTCCGCTGCCAGCTCAGACTCCAACCGTGCCATGATGCTGCGCACGCTATCACGCTCTCGGATGAGCGCCTCTATCAGCGTCGTCACCCGCTCACTAGGCGCAGGATAGGGGTTGGGCAACGAAATGGGCAAGGACCCCCCACCCCTTCTAGGAGGGCTAGGGAGCACCTTCGGGGTGACCTTCTCCCACTCTCGAACAAGGTCCAACTTCCTCCAGGAGTACTCCAACAGTGCCTACGACAACGACAACAAAAGAGCTCAGGCATGATCACAACGCCGGCCATGGCGTGTGGCTCATTCAACTAACACTCACCCCTACAGGAGTTGTACATCCCCTGCTAAAGGTCGAAGAACTCCCCCGCGTGGCCTGCTATCACCGCGAAGGAGTCATAGAAGAAGGCGACCAGCTCGTCAAAGGCGCCATGCCGCTTGATCAACTCCAGCCATGTGTCCGCCTCGGGGCCATCGTATAGAATGTGGGCCCCTGGCCAGCGATGCGAGAGGAGCCAACACAACCGTTGATGAAGAGCCAGCTTCCTCATGCATCGGGGGCGGGGGGAGGCCGACGACGTTGGCCTCCTCCCGGTCCACCTCAGCTTCGGAGGGGAAGCTCCCTGAATAGGGGCCTCCCCCCATGGCATCAAATCCCGCTTGGCATACTAAGGCCATAGGGACCGGCCCTACCATGGCGGTGGCCGGAGTCATCGCCCCATTCACTCAAGGCGATAGCAGCGGGTGGCGATGCACCTTCAACACTAGCGGCCGCCTAGAGTCACCGCACCGCCTGAAGCCCCCACTAAGGAAGACTCCTTGCAAGTCAACATCGACATCATCAAGCAATGAATAAGCCACCTCCAAGTGGGGGCGGCCTGACCGGCTAAGACTCTCACCTACCGCTAGAAGAGAGCCTTAGAGCAGAGTGCCTTTTTTGTGAGTGCGCCCCTGCCCTGGGGGAACTCAAGCAAGGACGCTTCCTGATGGACCGGGTGGCCGGTGACTCCCCCAAGGACAGCGTAAGGGACATGCCTCTCAGTGGTGAAGAAGAACCTCTGGAAGGGCCTTGGCTCCCTACCCCCTAGGGCTTGGGGGAATGGAGACCTCCCCTAAATATGGGAGGTCATTGGGTCTCGGCTCATACACCGAGAAGGGAGCCAGGCCTTCACCAACCGTCAGCTCCCCCGATGTAGATCCTAGCACCATCCATGCCACTCTAGCCATAGACTCCCTCGAAAGATTGCCCTCCGCCACCGCAGACAGGTCCCCTACCCCAATGTACTCCCACATTGGGGTTGGTCTTGCCATCAATGGGAGGATCCGGTGGAATAGGAACTCCCAAAGCACCGTCCTGTCGGTCAGCCTGGCATCCTTTAGGGCGGTGATCCGGCCCAGCAGCCCCTTAGTGACCTCAAGGGCAGGCCCCTTCGGCAAGCTTTTCCAAGATGGAGGCATCGCTGGCCCTAGGTGGTCTGGGGAGTAGGCTAGAAGGGACCCAGAGGGGTCAGAGAGGTAGAACCATTTTTGATGCCACCCCTTCTCTGAGGTAGGGAAGGAGAGCTCTAGGTACCATGACTTTAGATTGTTGTGCAACTGGATGGCAGCGGTGCTGATCCGTTGCATGGATCTGTCGCCATCCTTGTTCAGGTTTAGGCAAAAGATCTGCCTCCACAATCGAAGTGGGGCTCGATGCCCAAGTAGCACTCATAGAGAGTGATGAACACCGCAAGGTGGGCCACCCTTTGCGATGTTAGGTCATGAAGCCATAGCCTAAAGTGGTGAAGGAACCTCCCCATGAACGGATGTGCGGGGACCCCAAACCCGGTGACGTGGAAGGGGGTGAAGGAGACGCCTTGTGATTCCCCAGGTGCAGGCTCTGACACCTCTAGATTCGGCAGATCCCATCTGGAGGAGGGAAGAATCAGCCATGCTTGGGCCACCTCCAACATTTCACCCTCAGCCTTCGACGTGTCCCACTCTGCCATTGAAGCTCGACCTTGGGGGAGGCGCAAATAGGTGCGGCGGTGCTCAGATGGAGAAGCTATGAGGAAGCAGGAGAGAAAGGTATGCCCACTCTCTTCTCAATCCGACCCTTTCTATACCCCGAGCATGTAGGTGTAGACATGGGCTGGCCTGAGCACACCGCCCACTCCGCTTATGCCTCCTCGTAGGACCTGGGGGGATCCGCCTCCCCCTGGGCCCAATGGCTATCATCGATAGCTCAGATCCACGTGCACCAAGTGCTGCGGCTCCTGCTCCACCAGATCTGCTCCACGTGGCCCCAACGTACCATCTCCCAGACGAGATGGGATGGCATAGGGGCATGCGCGTGTGTCATGACTCCTCCACCAAGCATGATGGCCTAGACGCCATCAACTGCTTGTGCAAGGTGTCAGCGGATGGGACACGCCTAGAAGCACCCCCCTTCATTGGCAAGGAGGCCCCACAATGGCCTCGGGGGCTATGCCATCTCCCCAGACAGGGCAGCCCGACCTCCCGATCGATGAGCGCTCGAGTGACACATCCCCCCAAAACCAACCAACTTCCTAGAGTTGGGTCAGGAGCCGCTTAGTGAGCCCAACAAGGGCCTCCGTTTGAGCCTTGGTGTGCTCCTGCTTCCCCAATCTATGGCTACAGAGGGTCTATCCTAGAAGGCCAGCTTGAGAGGATCAAGACCTATTATTGTAGCCCTCAAAAGGGTGTGGAGCTCCAAATGATCAGATGGCCCCGAGCCAGAGCCCAGCACTCTTGATCACCCAGCCCACGGCAGGCTCTGATCACAAAGGAGGGCGACCCTAGGCCTACAGTTGGTGACTCCTATATGAGTCCGCCAAGCTCTCGCTCAAGTCAAAGACCCATTCGACATGGACTCACGAAGGGGCCAGCATCGTCTTCACTCAGCCTCAACAGCGGAGCACCATCCATCACACTGGAGAAGAAGGCCCCAAGCCGGGCACAACACTCTTGCCAGGGGAAGCCATCCCCGCCAAGGAGGGTTCAATCACTAGAAGATCGAATTCAACCCTTCATCACCATCACGCCATGTGAGGGCACGAAGGGCTCAGAGGCTCCTGACAAGATCCTAATATACATGTATGTTAAGCCTCAGGCCTGGGGGCTTGGGGGCTATGCCCATTAGGCACGCTCGCATGCACCCTCTAGCAAAGAGACCCAACCAATCCTGACTCGACCATAGCTTCCCCCTAGGGCTTAGGGGCTTCCCCAAGCCTTGGGCTCTTGATCTATGGCACCTTTGGGCTTGGCCCTTGGCTCTTGCCTGGCTAACGATGCCAGCCAAGGCCCAATCACAAGAAGACAAGCCCCATGCTACCGATGTCCGGGGGCTCCCTGGCATCGCTCCCTAGGCATGCCCCTACCAACTGCTCCTCCGACAGGGTCACATCTGGGACATGACATAAGAAGACAAAGCTTCCTGTGGCCTCTAGGGGCTCGGGGGCTTTTGGGCCCGTGCGTTAGCCCCCGGAGCCAACCTCCTTTGCCACAAAGAAGACTTCAAAAGGTCTCACCTAGGGGAGGACAGTCCAAGTCGACACCGTCTGACACACAGAGTGTTAAAATTGGGTAGTCGAACGACGCCCAGGCTTCTTTGGCTCCAAGACACCTCGACGGTCCACGATGCACCGCTGCAAGCCCCTCCTAGACTCCGGCGCACATAGACCATAGACTAGAACCCTCAAACCGCCTTGTACCCAACCTATCTTGTTATATAAGGGATAAGGTCGTACCTAGAGGGGAGAGGATTCCAATTCGATCACCAGACACTCCATTCCGTTTCATCTACCTCCGCTCTGCACCAAGAGTAAGGTAACCCGGAGAGGGGCATTGGGAGCTCCTCCTCCACTGCATCCCATCGTATCCTTCCTCTCCAATGAGGGGGAGACTCCACGAGTGGTGAGGCAACCTTAGGATTAGCACTGAGCTAACCCCTACCAAATCTTCTTCCTTTATACTCTGTTGTAACCCCCTAGATTTTAGGTGCTCTTGAGTATAAGGATCATCAATTGCTGGACGTAGGGACTGAATTGGCCCAAACTAGGATAAACCATTGCATCTTCTCTATGTGATTCTTGTGTTCCTAAGTCCACTCGAGCCATCAGATACCCCGTACTCTGACACTGACTTGAACAACATGCTTGGCGCAGTTTCGACCCCGTGACACTTAGCAAAGCCAGCACCCTATAGACCAAACCTGATGGATGGTGCGTCACCCTGATGAAACATTCCATTGAATTATAGCTGAACCCAGAGAGGATTCTTGAGGACACAAACCTAGTACCAGAGAGTCCATGCTTAGTCGCAGAACGTCTGAAGAATCCAGCATCCTGTTTTCACTGAGCCCCTGAACCAGCGGATGGTCTAACCTTTACACCAGATCATCCGATGCCTCAGGATGCCAGCCCAATTGTGCTACCCTCAAACACTTAATACATGTCATCAATTGTTAACTATCACTCTCACTAGAGGATGAGCTTTCGTTACCTTGTGCCATAAGGCACACACGAGAAGAGCTTGATGATGAGTGCTTGTGGCCTCACCTCTTGTGATGGTCTTCTTCTTCACTTGAAGAATCATCCCATGACCTTATTGATGTGAGGGCTTTGTCCTTGCATGCCTTCTTCTTTGTCTTGGGTGTGGGCTTGTTTGGACAAACTTCCACAAAGTGCCCCAACTCGCCGTATCCATAGCATCCTTTCTTTCTTTGCTCATTTCTTTGATTGGTGAAGATGAAATCTTGAATTTGGATGGGTACACCCTTGACATTGAGCCTTTCGATCATCTTCTCCATCTTGTTGATAAGTTTGATTGATTCTTCATCAAGGTCGGAGGTGGAGGAGGAAGATTGATCATCATCACTTGATTCATCATCATCATCATCATCATCATCTTCACTTGAGGAGCTTGAGCTTGAGCTTGTCTCAACTTGCTTGCCCTTCATCTTCTTTTTCTCACTACATGCGAGAGCTTTGCCTTTGCTTGATGACGAGGCTTCTTCTTGACCCATCTTCCATGACATTTCAAATGCCACTATCTTGCCAATGACTATGGCTGGGGTCATGGTGATCAAGTCTTCCATATTGTGAAGGATGGTGATGATGCTTGCATATTTCTTTTGTGGTAGCATGGAGATGATCTTCCTCACGATGTTTGCATCATCTAGCTTCATTAATCCTATTGAATGGAGCTCATTGATAATTAGATTCAAACGAGAATACATATCATGAACAAGCTCATCATCATTCATTTTCAAGGAATCATAATTTTGTTTAGCTAGACAATGTTTTTGCTCATGGACATTAGTTGCGCCGTCATGGAGGTCTTGGAGTTTTAACCAAATTTCATGTGCCGTATATAAAGTGAACACTTGGTTAAACACATCCATGCTAAAAGATTTAAACAAGCAATTTTTAGCTCTAGCATTGAAATGAATTTATTTTTCTTCACTCTTTGTGGGTTTATCGAGATTCTTAATGGGTTTCATCCCATCATGAGTGACTCTCCAAACACCCAAATCTACCGCCTCAAGGTGACAAGCCATTCTAGCTTTATAGTAGGGAAAATTAGTGCTATCAAAGTGCGGAGGCCTAGAGGTATCCATTCCAACCACTCTAAATAGCGTCGGCTCTATGGTGGTGAAGCCAAAGGTCCAAATTAAGCCAACCAGCTTTGATACCACTTGTAAGGGACCGTGACGCCTAAGAGGGGGGGTGAATTAGGCAACTTAAAACTCTAACTCTAAACTATGGCCTCTTTTTCTACCTAGTCAAAACCTATGCAAGAAAGTAATCTAAATGTGTAACTACGGATTTGCTAGTGTGTTGCTATCTCTACCGCAAAAAGGAGTTATGCAACCTAGGTTCCAAACCTATCAACTAGCCTCACTGAGCTGGGAAAGTAAAGCACAAACCAAGATTGCAATGTAAATGCGGAAGCTAAAGAGTAAGGTAGAGATATGCAAACTCCCATCGTCGACAACTCTGGTATTTTTACCGAGGTATCGAGAAGCTCGCAAGCTTCCCCCTAGTCCTCGTTGGAGCCCCTCGCAAGGAATCCCTCGCAAGGGCCAAGCTCCCGGTCGAATAACTCCGTGGATATCCCCGGGCCTTCCCCACACGCAAGTGGGTCTCCGGTGTGCCTTCCGGCAAGCCTCTCTCGGACCACTCCCCACCATCTTCACTATCAAGCTTCCGGCCGAACCGCCGTGGGCCTTGTTCCCTTTGGTACACGGTGGCGGCCACACCACAAATGTAGTTGATGTGATCTCACAAGACTACAAGCCCCTCCGATGTACAACAATGGTGCACGCAAGCACCGAGTGGTAAGAGGTGTGCAAACCTCACTAAACACTAGGCCTAAACCTAGAGCAAGCGCATAAGCCGTGGTCTAACTAACCTAAGCACTTCGCAAAGCACATATGCTAATCACCAAATGTATCACTAAGCACTATGCAAGTGGAGATCACTAAAGTGATGTATCAACACCCTTGGTATGTTTCCTCAGCTCTCCTCTACTCAAATGGCCGGTTGGGGGTCTATTTATAGCCCCACAAGTGAGAACTAGCCGTTGGACCCGAGACCCAACTTTCTGCTAGTGACCGGACACTGATCACGTCCTGATCGGACGCGTCCGGTCCTACTGACCGTTGGAGCGCGTGCGTTGATTGGATTATGGGCCGAGTCCGGTCTCACTCGATCGAACGCGTCCAGTCGCGCTGGCGCTGCTCTGGAACCTTTTTGGACATGATCGGACGCTACTTCTTGAAGCGTCCGGTCATGCTGAGAACGTTGCCATTGATGATGAATAGTGAAGTATGTGCATTCGGCCACTGCCTCGCTCAGCATCTGATCGGTGCTGCTGATGCCTGCTTTGCCGAGCAACTGATTGGATGCGTCCGGTCCTCATAGGGCCGCATCCGGTCACCTCTGTCGAGTTTGTTTCTTCGCGATCTTGTGTCCGGGTTGGTTCCCATCTTCGTGCTTGGACTTTGCTTGATATCTTGGGTCTTCTCTTGTGCTTCTAGGGTCTTGCTTATGGTGTTGATCGTGGGATCATCATGTCGCCTTTGTCCAAGTCACGTCTTGCACCCTATTGAACTACAAAACAATTACTTGCAAATTCTTTAGTCCAATTTGGTTGTGTTGGTCATCAAACACCAAAATCCAAAGTAAATTGGCCTAGGGTCCATTTTCCTTACACAATGCAATCTGATTAGAAATGTAACTATATGTCTACAAGATTAAAATGTTTGGACTACATAGTGTTAACATGTGCTCTTATTGGTTCATTCTCGAATGGATTGTGTCGATTTATATTGCTTGCAGTTCCAAATGGATATCTTGATTTTGGAGGCATTTCTAATAATACCTCCATTAATGTTTGAAGGCGTTGCACAGAACGCCTCTAAATAGTGTTTTAGGCAATCAGAAAATGCCTTTAAATGTTCATATTAAAAGACATTTTGGAAAAATGCCTCAAAAGACATTTTCCTTCCATGTTTTAGACATCATTTTAATAAATGCCTCAAAAGGTCTTTGAGGGTGTTTTGACCATTTTTGGAGGCATTTGTAAATGCCTCCTATAATGTGCCGTGTTGTAGTGAGCCGCATCTCTAGGTGGCCACGGACGGCCTCGGAGCTAGGTGGCCGGCCACGGTGGCGGCTCTCGTTGCTGCGGTGGATGCTCGTGGTGGTGCTGCAGGTGCTCATCGTGCTTGTCACGCATATTCGATGTGAGTGGACGCTCAAAGGCGCCTAGCTGGGCGGCGGATCGAAACTTGGGAATAATGGTGAGCATACGACTGGAGAAACGCAACAGATGGTGGAGGATGGGGTGGAGTCCTATGAAAGGTCCTAATGGCTAGAGGGGGGTGAATAGCCTATAAAAAATTCTACAACAACACTTAGCAAAACAGTTAGACAAATATGAGGTGAAGCGAGTGTTGCGCTAGCCTACTAAATATGCAAGCCACCTACCACAATTCTAGTTTATATAGTCTCTATCCACACAATGGCTATGTCACTACACTAAGTTAGTGTGCTCTCAAAGGCTAACTAAAGAGCCACACTAACCAAACTAACAAGCTCTCACGACTAGCTACACTAAAGAGCTTGACAACTAGTTTGCGGAAATGTAAAGAGAGAGAGAGCAAGATGGTTATACCACCGAGTCGAGGAATGAACCAATTAGTCACAAGAATGAATACCAATGAAGACTAATCACCTCGAAATCAAATGATGACACAGTGATTTTTTTATCGAGGATCACTTGCTTGCTGGCAAGCTAGTCCTCGTTGTGGCGATTCACTCACTTGGAGGTTCACGCGCTAATTGGATTCACACGCCAAACCCTCAATAGGGTGCCGCACAACCAACACAAGATGAGGATCACACAAGCCACGAGCAATTTACTAGAGTACCTTTTGGCTCTCCGCTGGGGAAGGTCAAGAAACCCTCATAATCACCATGATCGGAGCCGGAGATAATCACCAACCTCCGCTTGATGATCCTCGCTGCTCCAAGCCATCTAGGTGGCGGCAACCACCAAGAGTAACAAGCAAATCACATAGCGAAACACAAGCACCAAGTGCCTCTAGATGTAAAAACTCAAGCAATGCACTTGGATTCTCTCCCAGTCTCACAAACATGATGAATCAATGAAGGAGATGAGTGGGAGGGTTTTGGCTAAGCTCACAAGGTTGCTATGTCAATGCAAATGGCCAAAAGAGTGAGCTAGAGCTGGCCAAATGATATTTATAGACACCCCCAAACAATAGAGCCATTGGCTCAACTATTGGGCTGATTGCGGGACGATCGGACGCACAGGTCGTGTGCACCGGACACGTTCGGTCGCTACGTCCGGTCGTAGCCTGACTGCCATGTGTTCCTTTCAAATTGTTTAGCCATTCGCACCCAATAGCTATCCGCTCAACAGCGACCGGACATGTCCGGTGTGGCCGATCGAACGTAGGAGGGGCAGCGTCCGATCGAGTCCAGAGAGCTCCCAGAGTCGCTCAACTGCGACCGGACGCATCCGGTGTGGTCGACTAGACGCAGGAGGGGCAGCGTCTGGTCGAGTCCAGAGAGCTCCCAGAGCCGCTCAACAGTGATCGGACGCGTCCGGTGTGGCTGACCGGACGCAGGAGGGGCAGCGTTCGGTCGAGTCCAGAGAGCTCCCATAGCCACTCAACAGCGATTGGACGCATCCGTTGTGGCCGACTGGATGCACCCCTACGTCCAGTCCTCTCTGGACCAACACTCGCGCCCCACGTCATCACAACCTAACGCTAAACAGTGATTGCTCAACGTCCGGTCACTGCTATGAGCTAGAGTCCGGTCACCTCGGCAACTCTGCCCGCGCCTAGCCAGAATACCGAACGCATCCGGTATCGATATCAGACGTGTCCGGTCATGTCAGGAATACTGTCGCCTGAGATAGTACTGGACGTGTCTGATATGCATGTCGGACGTGTCCGGTCACCCCGTGACCAGCGCAATCAACTCCTTTACAACTCTATCTTCTTTACCCTTGCTCAAATGTGCCAACCACCAAGTGTATCACCTTGTGCACATGTGTTAGCATATTTCCACAAACATTTTTAAGGGTGTTAGCACTCCACTAGATCCTAAATGCATATGCAATGAGTTAGAGCATCTAGTGGCACTTTGATAACCGCATCTCGATATGAGTTTCACCCCTCTTAATAGTACGGCTATCGATCCTAAATGTGATCACACTCACTAAGTGTCTCGATCACCAAAATAAAATGGCTCCTATCATTTATACCTTTGCCTTGAGCCTTTTGTTTTTCTCTTTCTTCTTTTCAAGTCGAAGCATGATCATCACCATGGCATCACCATCATCATGTCATGATCTTCATTTGCTTCGCCACTTGGAATGTGCTACCTATCTCATGATCACTTGATAAACTAGGTTAGCACTTAGGGCTTCATCAATTCACCAAAACCAAACTAGAGCTTTCAACGCGCTAATTGGCTTCACAGGCCAAACCCTCAATAGGGTGCCACACAACCAACACAAGATGAGGATCACACAAGCTATGAGCAATTTACTAGAGTTCCTTTTGGCTCTCCGCTGGGGAAGGTCAAGAACCCCTCACAATGACCACGATCAGAGCCGGAGACAATCACCAACCTCCGCTCGATGATCCTCGCTGCTCCAAGCCGTCTAGGTGGCGGCAACCACCAAGAGTAACAAGCGAATCACGCAACGAAACACGAGCACCAAGTGCCTCTAGATGCAAACACTCAAGCAATACACTTGGATTCTCTCCCAATCTCATAAAGATGATGAATCAATGATGGAGATGAGTAGGAGGGCTTTGGCTAAGCTCACAAGGTTGCTATGTCAATGCAAATAGCCAAGAGGGTGAGCTAAAACCAGCCAAACAATATTTATAGACACCTCCAAACAATAGAGCCGTTGGTTCAATTATTGGGCTGACTGCGGGACGATCGGACGCGCTGGTCGTGTGCACCGGACACATCCGGTCGCAGCCTTGCTGCCATGGGTCCCTTTCAAATTATTTAGCCATTCGCGCCTAATGGCTATCCGCTCAACAGCGACCGGACGCGTCTAGTGTGGCCGATCGGACGTAGGAGGGGCAGCATCCGGTCGAGTTCAGAGAGCTCCCCGAGCTGCTCAACTGCGACCGGACGCGTCCGGTGTGGCCGACCGGACGCAGGAGGGGCAACATCCGGTCAAGTCTAGAGAGCTCCTAGAGCCGCTCAACTACGACCGGACTTGTCCGGTGTGGCTGACCGGACGTAGGAGGGGCAGCATCCAGTCAAGTCCAGAGAGCTCCTAGAGCCGCTCAACAGCGACCGAACGTGTCTGGTGTGGCCGACCGGACACACCCCTGCGTCCGGTCCTCTCTGGACCAACACCCATGCCCCACGTCATCATGACCTGACGCTAAACAGTGATTGCTCAACGTCCGGTCACTGCTATGAGCCAGAGTCCGGTCACCTCGGCAACTCTGCCAGTGCCTAGCTAGAATACCGGACGCGTCCGTTATCGATATCGGACGCGTCCGGTCATGTCAGGAATACTGCCCCCTGAGATAGTACCGGATGTGTCCGGTATGCATGTCGGACGCGTCCGATCACCCCGTGACCAGCGCAATCAACTCCTTTTTAACTCTATCTTCTTTACCCTTGCTCAAATGTGCCAACCACCAAGTGTATCACCTTGTGCACATGTGTTAGCATATTTTCACAAATGTTCTCAAGGGTGTTAGCACTCCACTAGATCCTAAATGCATATGCAATGAGTTAGAGCATCTAGTGGCACTTTGATAACCGCATTTCGATATGAGTTTCACCCCTCTTAATAGTATGGCTATCAATCCTAAATGAGATCACACTCACTAAGTGTCTCGATCACTAAACCGAAAAGCTCCTATCAATTTTACCTTTGCCTTGAGCTTTTTGTTTTTCTTTCTTCTTTTCCAAGTCCAAGCATTTGATCATCACCATGCCATCACCATTATCATGTCATGATCTTCATTTGCTTCATCACTTGGAGTAGTGCTACCTATCTCATAATTACTTTGATGAACTAGGTTAGCACTTAGGGTTTCATCAATTCACCAAAACCAAACTAGAGCTTTCATCCTCACGCTAAAATAGAGACATGGGGAGTCTGTGGTTCCACCGACAACTGCATGCCCACTCGCCTCCTCCATGTTCGATGCGGTGGCGTGGCTAAAAGCCCTAATTTGGTTTTGGATAATTGATGAAACCTAGGACTAACCTTTGATCTAAGTGTATGAATTAGATAAGGTGGTTCAATCCAAGTGGTGAAGCAAGTGAGAGGTCCATGGTGATGAAGGTGGACATAAAATGAAGATGATCAAGCTTCAACTTAGAAAAGAAGAAAGAGAAAAACAAAAATCGAGAAGATCAAGGCAAAGATATAAGATATGTTTTTGTTTTGCACTCGACACCATAGAGGGTGTGAGTGACTTAGGATCGATAGTCGTACTATAAAGAGGGGAGATCTTTGGCTAAACGGTTTATCGATTGCAACTAGGTGACATGATTCTTGCATATGCATTTAGGAACCTAGTGTGCTAACTTTAACCCTTGTAAAATACTTTGAAAAATGCTAACACACGTGCACACAAGTTCTACACTTCGTGGTTAGCAAGTTGGAAGCAAGGGCTAAGTGGTTGTGGACTTAGAAAAAGAAAAGGAGGAGATAGTCCATGATTGGACGCTGGCCGTGGGGTGACCGGACTCACCCCGGCGCGTCCGATCAATTATAGCGAAGTGGGGCGCTGCGACCGAGAAGGGTGAGGAGCGACCGGACGCTGCCATCGGCGCGTCAGGCCACTTCTTCAGGCAAGCGGACACAGGGGTCAGCGCGCAACCAAACGTGCAGTGGCTGCGTTAGGTCGTGGCTGACGTACGCTGATGTTGACAGGGTTCTCACAAGCAGAGATGCGGGGAGCTGACTGGACTCCCGAGCCCGTTCGGTCACTCGTGACCTGACGCGTCCGGTCGACGAAAAACATCTCTAGACTCTTACTAGAATCGAACGGACGCGGCGTGGCTCTTCGTCAAGTGCGTTGGAGGCGCGTTGAATGTTAAGTGATCATTGGCATCCGATGGCTGAGGTTTAAACAGGGACACGTGGCGGCCATCGGAGCGATCGGATGATGACCGACCGGACGCTGGGCTACGTCCGGTCACCCCGAGAGTGTCCAACGGCTCTTTGAGTCTTGGGGCTCTATAAATAGGAAGGTACCAGCTTGGGGCTCACTCTCTTGGCACTTTGACATTCCTAACATCCTTGTGAGCCTAAGCAAACACCTTCTACTCATCTTCATCATTGATTCATCATTATAGTGAGATTGAGAGTGATTCCAAGTGCGTTTGCTTGAGTGATTATATTTAGTGGCACTTGTGGATCGTTGTGGCTGCGGATTTCTTTGTTTCTCTTGATGGTTGTCGCCACCTAAATGGCTTGGAGCAGCGGAGGAGCTTCGACATGAGTTGGTGATTGTTCGTGGGCGACTCCGGTGTTTGTGAGGGGTCTTGTACCTTCCCCGTCAGAGAGACGAAAGATAATTCTAGTGGATTGCTCGTGTCATTGAGTTACCTCACTTGTGGGTAGGTTCTTGCGGTGTTCAATTGTGTGGACGAGGTTCATGTAACACCTCTTAGCCGGCGAACCACCAAGTGTGGTCGACACAACGGGGACGTAGCGTGCCGGCAAGCACATGAACCTCGAGAGAAAATTGGTTGTCTCTTGCTCTTTGATATTCTCCGGGTGATTAATTGGTATTCATATTGTGATTGGTTCACCCTCGACGCGGCGGTATAATCACCTCACTCTCCATTACTTTTCGGCAAACTAGTTGTAGCAAGCTCTTTAGTATAGCTAGAATTGAGAGCTTGCTTAGTAGCTTAGTTCATCTAGTGGAGCTCTTTAGTGTAGCAAGTTTGAGAGCTTTTAGTGAGTAGCAACTTAGCTCTTGTGTGCCTAGTGATCATAGCAACTAGAATTATTGGAATAGGTGGCTTGCAACCCTTGTAGAGCTAGAGCAAAATTACATTACATCATTTATTGTACTAATCAATTGCTCTAGTTAATTTGTAGATTTTAAATAAACTATTCACTCTCCTCTAGCCATATTATGACATTTAAGTGGCGGCACCTTCAATTTTTGAAATGGCGGGCGTGCGTGCCGTCCACACAAGAGACACCCGGTGCTACAGATGTGGCCGTTGCTAATGCGCAATCTAGTCCTAATTTTTTAAAAATGTTTGGACATTTTAATGGTTGCAATGGCTACTATTGAGCATTGTGATAGTGAAATGAATAAGTCGCTCACGAGCCGGCTCGGCAAGCTTTTGTTTCTAAAGTTTTTTTGTATTTAGGGTGATTCATCCTTAGTTTTATTTTTCTGATTTTATCAAATGATGTAGTTATGTTACCAGATGAAAGAAAGCTGGCCGGATGGTATTTAAAAAAAAGAATAAAACTGCCTTTTTACCATTTGCATGATCTCTCGTCCTCTGACTATTCCCTTTTTACTATTTGCATGATCTTCACCCGTATCTCATTTTTAGAACTTAGCAGGATAATGGCGAGACATGACAAAAGAAAAGAAAAACTCTGCGCGATCTCCTGAAACAGTTAATTTCTTCCGCATATAACTTTTTTCTTGTAGTGTAAAAAAACTAAGCAGCGCATACTTTAGATATCAGCTATAAAAAAAAGGCACGGGTTCACACCTTTCAACATATACAAATATATGCTATGGGTATCAAAACTTTGGCACCGGTAGAGACTTCCTCTGGTAATGGAGAAAAATGCATGTTCGTTTTAGTAAAGAATTTGCAAAAGCAGCTTATAGATCATGAATTTGCAAAAGCTTATAAAGAATTTTCAAAAGCAGCTTTCTCTATGCTATCTTCTCTAAAAAGTTATTTTACCAAACGTTTTAAAACCGCTCTACCTTCACTGGTCCTCTAAAATATCGAATACACTATATTCTATAGAATAGGACTGAAGGAGTAGGAATACACACAATTAGCCTGTTCGCTTGCTCGTAAACGATCGTAAATTTCCAGCCGGGAACAGTATTTTCCTCTCACACCAAACCAGCCAGCAGTAAATAAATCCACGATACGATACACCCTCCCGAACAGGCGGAATATCCTTTTCTAGATATAGCCACTTTCCATCCACAACCAGAAACTCAGTACTTGTTTACTCACTCCGTTCTAAATTATAAGACGCTTTTTATTTTAAATTATAAGATGTTTTGACTTTTCTAGATATATTATCTTTACAGTATACCCCTATGGTCCTGTTCGGCTTACCTTATAATCCGCACTATTCAGCTTATTTTTTCAGCCGGAACAATATTTTTCTCTCACAACAATTCAGCCAGAATAGTGTTTTTCAGCCAATTCAGCCAAGTTTCAGCAAGCCGAACGGGGCCATAATGCATATCTAAGTATATAGTTCTAAATTATAAGACGCTTTGACTTTTCTAGATACATTATCTTTACAGTGTACGCATCTAGATATAATACATATCTAAGTATATAGCAAAAGCTGTGATATGCATCTAGACATAATGCATATCTAAGTATATAGCAAAAGCTATGTATCAAAAAAGTCAAAACGTCTTATAATTTGGAATGAAAAAGTATTATTTATCTGAAACTGCGGATACAATTGTCCATTTTTTTTGCTAATGTATACATGGGCAAATATAGCCTGGCCCAATTATTTTGCCCTAAAAACTAGCGGGGTCTGTCTAAGCCTGGCCCAAAAAGCGAGCCCAGCGCAGCCTGTGTGACGTTCTGCGGCAAGATTTACCGGCCTGAAGAAATGAGCTTTTCTTGCTCGGGTCTATTACTGCCTGGTCTTGGCCCTCACCGAGTAAACCAACTCATGGCAACGAGATTTCAGCACTGCGTAAACAGAGGCGAACAATGGTCGATGGCCAACTGATCTTCTGTGGGAACTGAAGGTCGATTGTCCAGGTCTCCTGTCGACTAAGGTGGCGTTTGGATGGTAGGAGGGATAGGGAAAAGGTTATGGATTGAAAAATATAGGACTGGGAAATAAAGGTTGGAAGGCAAATCCATTGTTCGGATGAGATTGGGTATGGGTTTGGTTTTAGAAGTGGGACCCACGCCTTTTTTCAATTAAAAAATTGCAAACCGTGGCCTGTCACCTGTGAGGCCGTGAGCCCATTCCGACTCCCAAATCTCCCCAGGCTCCCACCCGCCGCTGCCATTCACGCTCGCAAGAGCCGCCGCCGCCGCTCATGCTCCAGGCTACGAGCCCACTGCCACCCGCGAGCTCCTCGTCCTAGGTCCCATCTGCCATCTGCCGTCACCGTCCAAGCCCCTCTCCATGCTGCCAGTCTGCGTAGCAGCAGTGGCTTGTACAATCCACCTGCCTGCTCCGCCTGGCTTGCGCCACCGCCAAATTGAGCAGCTCTCCCGCAGCCAAGGCGCAAGATGGCTTCGGCGGCTGCGTATCCGGCGACCATTGCGCCTCCGCGCGTCCCGATCAAGCGAAAGCGAGGCTTCGGTGGCCGGCCGCTGGCGCGCAAGCAAGGCGACGACCTCCAAGGCCCGCATGCGAGCGAGGCAAGGCGAGCGTGGCTCAGACCTTCCACGCATGGGAGACAAGAGCTGGGACGGTGGATCCGGTCTCCCGCGTGCATGGGGGATGAGCGCCGCGACGAAGACGCCAGCCAGTAGCGAGGCGAGGGTGCCAGCGGAGCTGATAACCCACTCGTAACCCACCCCTCCCGATCGGATAGCATATCTCTTACACTATCCTTCTCTATTTCCCTATCCCTGAAACCAAACGATGGATAAGATATCCAGCACCCCTCGTTTCCTTATCCCAACCCCATATTTCCCGATATCCAAACGCCACCTAACGAAGGTTCACGATGGTCAGAGCGATGACAACATCTACATGCATCTGCAACTGGGAATGGATCGTGCCAAGGGCCGAAAGGGTCCCCAACTCACGGGCCTAGTTTTACGAATTGCATATGGCCATGTAAACAAAAGGATCGAGTTGGATTGGATTGGCTTGAAAAAAGGTTTGGTTGTAGATATGGCCTGAGTCGTTGCACAGATTGCCTGAAGAGGGTCGGCCCGAGAATCTTGGAAACGGATTCTGCCTTTGGCGTCTCCCTCGCAGAGTCGCAGTCGAGGGGCGGCCGAGCGGGGCGGGTCCTTGGTAGTTGAGGGGCGGCGGCGGCGTATGTTGAGGAGGAGGAGGAGGAGGCGGCGGCGGCGACAGCAGCAGCGATTCGGTGTCCGAGATCCCTCCATCAGCGGCATCGCTTCTCCATCCATCGCCATCGCTTCCTCAGGGCGGCGGTAGCAGCGATTCCTCAGGCCCCATCGCTTCTTCATCCGTCGGCAAGATCCGTCCTCCGGCGCGCGGGGCGCCTCTCCGCTGCCAAGTCCGCAAGGTAACAACTAATCCATCCCTCTGTCTATCTACTTGCAGTTCAGTCTTTGCTGTAGATCGAGTAAGGGCGCTGGGTAGATTGTACCAAGAACCTAGCGCTCCCCTGTTAGCTGTGGTGCCTAGATTCAAGGGGGAAAAGTAGAAGCCTTCCTCTTTGCTGTATCTACTTAATGAAGTTCTTGTGCATGTGGATGAGTGAATATTTGAATGCAGAGAGTTTGTTGTAGGGGGGCTTTCTCTCTCTGCTTGAGAGCATGGTTATCTGTTGATACATCTCATCATGGTTATCTGTTTGCAAGTCATAATAATCAACTTTTATTTTTTTTTCTGGATTCATTGGATTGTATGGCCAGAAATTCGTAATTTTATTTTAGCATATTGATTCATACTCAATCCTAATTAGTTCTTTTAGCTACTTAATTAATCTATTAGCTACTTCTGTGTACTATGAAACACATCCAGCATGTTTAGGATTCTAACGTGCAAATGTTCGTGCCCAACGTCCAACATTTTTTTTACATCTACAGCATTGTATTTGTTTTTTTTTTACATAGGCAGCATTGAATTTCTGTTTACATACAAACATGCATGCATTGTATTTCTGCGCAAATGCAAGCGTACGCTGTAGCCTGCTCAGGGTCCAAGGGTATTTCTATATACATATACGAGCGTGCGATCTGTAGCCTGACCCTAGGATTTAGTTAGAATCAGGATAAGAGTGGGATTTTATTCTCAAGGGCCAAACCGGATTAGGATATAAATCTAGCCAATGGATTGGATCGGGGTCGTACCGCCCGCTCTAGAAAATAAGGTCGAGGTTGGAGTAGGGGCGGGCCACGACTCATTCCCAGGCGATGCATCCGCGCCGGTCCTCTGAAATGAAAGAAACAAAGGTTCTAGAAATTACAAGCCACAGCCCACTCAGGTTTGACCAACGCACACGACATGCGAGAGCCGAGAGTTCTCTCAGTCCGCCTTCTTGGACACCTCCGACTTCGCCGCCCCGACGACACCCTCCTGCTGCTCCGCTGCGGGCACAGGCGAGGACGACGACGACAGGTGTCCGCCGCGGGCGTGCTTGTCCTCGGTCGTCTTGGCGCACACCTCGTCGCGCATGCGGAAGTACTTCTCGAAGGCGCGGGGCAGGAACCTCGGGATGAGGAAGACGAAGAGGTTGGCGGAGAAGTAGAGTAGGTTTGCGGCGGCGAGGTACCTGCCGAACCACATCCAGGCGGCCTCCTGCGCGGTGGCGGCCCGCGTGAGGGCCCTGTTGGCCCACACGTCGTAGACCCAGTCGACGATGACGAAGACGCGGCGCACCGTGTAGAGCAGCGGCACCAGCGCCCTGACCGGCGGCGAGAAGGCGCCCAGCGACCCCACCACGTTCTCCGTCAGGATCTGGCACGACAGCAGGAACAGGTGCGGCGTCGCCGACCGCACCGCCGCGTCGTCGCCGCGCGCGAACCCGCCCAACACGTGCGCCAGCGGCAGGAACAGACCCACCGTCGTGCCCAGCACCACGTACACCTGGAACAGCCTGCTCCAAGTTAGTTAGTAAATTTCTAGAAACATTAACAATCGAAGGAGCTAGCGGAAACAATGAATGGACTGATTACTACTTGCTGCCGCGGAAGATCTCCTGGGAGGCGGCGGGCGAGCGGGCGGCGTCGAGCTTGGAGTGCAGCGGCGGGAAGGCGAGGCGGGAGATGGCGAGGAGGTAGATCGTGGTGGCGACGGGGAACACGAGGTCGATGAGCGGGACGAGGCCCGACGCCGAGAACACCATGATGAAGGCCACCATCTGGAGCTCGATGACGCGGAGCGAACCCATCACGCCGCCCAGCATCACCGTCGGCTGCCGCTCCGACCCGTGGTCCGGGTCGGACCTCGGCGCCACCGCCAGCGAGATCCCCGACATGGCGATGTCAACGTCGACTCGCAGGGGATGGATCGATCAGAAGGGAATGAGAGAGCCGATCGATACGCAAGAGCAGCAATAACCAGGAGAAGATGATCGGATTTAGCAAGCGAATAACGAAGCGAAGGGAGCAGGCGAGTGTCCGTGATTATCTACTCGCTGCGATCGAAGAAGCCGAGATGGTGTTTGGCTTCTTCGGGTTTTGGGGGGCGTCGGCAGGCGCGTACGTGTCGGCGCATGCGGCGGGGCACGTATGGCTGGCGAGGACACGTCGCTCACGCCTGGATGCTTCTGTAGAGCCAAGAGTGTAAAAGAAAACAGGACTCGAGGATGAGATGGCACTGCAGCTTTACATGAAGCAAAGAGGCACCGTCATCCGGTATGCGCTCACTGGGAGAAAATTTGGAAGAGGGATAACGTGCCATGATCCTGTCGGAGAGCAGGTAGCGATGGTTGTGACT
This sequence comes from Miscanthus lutarioriparius, assembly GCA_904845875.1. Taxonomy (NCBI): domain Eukaryota; kingdom Viridiplantae; phylum Streptophyta; class Magnoliopsida; order Poales; family Poaceae; genus Miscanthus; species Miscanthus lutarioriparius. Next base: position 50,392,241 of record CAJGYO010000012.1, read on the forward strand.
CTTCAGCTGGGCCACAGATTTTGGACGCATAGAGATTTGATTAAACATTCATAGTCCAACAGCATAAAAATTTTAGTGATGTGGCTCACTGTGATTGAAGCTTTAAATCAATAGATGATAGCGCTAGTAGTCTTCATTTATATAGGTTATATAGATAAACACACCCGGATATTACCCTAGCTTTTTCATATTTGTAATTATAAACCTAGAGATTAATGGCTTGATAACCACGTAGGAATGTAAGTGAGTTTGTCTATAAATCCTTTAGATAAGTTTTGTTTTACGGATGTAGATCTTCAAACTTTATTAGGGCCAGTTAGGTATCAGTCATTCCATTCTAAATTATAAGATGTTTTGACTTTTCTAGATATATTGTTTTATTGTGTATCTAGACATAGTATATATTGAAGTGCAAAGTAAAACCTATGTATTTAGAAAATTCAAAACGTCTTATAATTTAAAATGGAGTAGTTCTCAGTAAGCTTTCAACTGCTCCCGCTCTTGCTCCTAGCGGCTCCTGTTCCGATCGCTCCTTAGTCGAAATCTTAAGTGTTTGGTGGAGCTTCTCCCTAAGCCTCACGACGTCGTAGCGGATCTGGTGGAGCGGTGTGATGAGGAAGGGCATGGTGGTGGAGAGGAGCGGACGGTGAAGAGCACTGCATGGGGAAGACAGGGAGAGTGCAACTAAAGTGGAGAGGGTTGGCGGGATACAAGGGAGGAGAAAGCCACGAGAGAGGTGGAGAGGCAAAGAATGTCACCATGAAAGACAGAGAGAGGCATAAATGAGGCGAGGGAGCAAATTAGAGTGCATGGACCGTTTTTTTTTCACTCCCCACTTGCAATGCAAATCACAAAGGGCCAGGAGCAATTCCTAAGTGGAGCATTCATAAGCGAAGGTGTTGAGCAGCGTTCCTTAGCTTCTCGCTCGGAGTGGAGCGGAGGGAGCGCTGTCGAACAGACTTTTAGTTTCATGGCACGATAGTAGTCTAAAACCCAAAAAAAAACACCTTTCAACTAGAATTCCATCTTTATTTCATTTCCACATAAATAACATTTCTCATCTGTTTAAAAACCAATCTAAAAATTGTATTTATTTATTTTAGCTGTGCCTTCTAACTGGTAGAAGCAAGCAAAATTAAAATAAATAATAGAAGCTTTATGAGGAGCTGTTTGACAACATCATAGTCTTTAACTTGTAAAAACATTTCTACTTGTAGTTTACATGCACACGAATATCATCCATTTCTTCTGGGTTGTTTTGTAGAAACTTTCTGACTTCCAAGACCCTCACTCAGGAAGTCATGGGTAGTGGGTTGACTCCTCCAAAAAGGGATGAGCTTCTACCATAGTCTTATGGTCTCAAAACTACTACATTTCTTGACGTCATCGACGATTTCAGCGCCGCCTTAGACGATGATGGCCCTATCAACTTCATGCTGGCCGTTGGCTTCCTGCGACATGGCATTGATTAGGCAAATAACCATCATCAACTCATAATAACAGATAAAAAAGGATTCAATTAGATTATCATATTTTGAACCCAAGAACAAGAATATAGCAGATAATTGAAGAAATTTCAAATATTTTTCCAAACTAGAGCTCCGACAAGTCAGATCAAACTATCAATTTCGAATAGCGCAATGAAGAAAGTACTCTTTTTCAAAGAAGTTAAATGTGATCTGACTCAAGCTTATTGGTGTTAAAACCACTAACAACGATGAGGCAACTAAGGCATTGAGGTGAATTCGTTGATGCAGCCTAAAAAAAACGATGATGATGGATAAAGCAGAGACCAGCACGAGAGCAAATGATGGTCGGATATCGTGAGGATAGGTCTCAAACACAACAAGAAGCTGATAACTCACTTAAAGTTAGTCTAGAGGCCCCCGTTTCCTTTTTCTAATTGTACAATGGCATAAACTAGTTGAAAATTTATTAAACAAACCGTTATTAATAATTTATATAATTTTTAAGAACATTTTATAATGGTATTATGCTTTTTTAGAATATAATGGTATTATGCTTAAGGAGGATGATAACTCGCGACCAGTCACGCGCTAGGGGAGCATGTGACCCTCGTCTTCCTCCCGCATACCCTGCCTCCCCCACCCTCGCCTCCTCCCCCGCTGCCCCCGGCCAGCGGCTGCCTCGTCGCCTACCGGCCCTAAAGTAGCGTTTGTTCAACCGGCGGTAAATTCAATGTGAGTGTTGAATTGCCTCAACTTCCAAGGCCGTCAAATCACCATTACTTCCGCCGCCTGAAGCCTAAGAGCCGCGTACCCACTGCTCTACATATACTTTAAGCTCGGTGCCCTGTGAAATAACCCATCTTCTTCATCCATCATCCCCTTCTCTTCTAATCTACAAAGAAAATGTCGGACAACCCCATCAAGTTTCCAAGCAGTCCGTCGTCCGGTGAGGACGAATTGCCTTCCCACCACTCCTCTGAGGAGAACGTCTCCTTCGACAATGGGATCTCTGATTATAGTCCTCTGTGGAGCTCCGAGCAGGACCCGGAGGAGGAGGACGAGGAGGACGAGGACGAGGACGACGCCGACGCTGACACTGAAGACGACGAGGACGACGCTGACTCCAACGATGACTCCGACTTCGCCTCGCCTCCTGCCAAGCGAGCGAGGCGAGAGGATCATGTATTTAGATTAAGTAGTTTATAGTTGGATAAGTAGTTTTAATAGTTTAGGTTAGTTATTATGCTTCCGGACGAGTACAATCATATACTCGTCCAAATTATATCTATATGTTAGATATATATAATCAATCAATGAAAAAATTATGTTCATGTAGATTTGATCTCTTCAATGCCACCTTTTTTTATATGAAATGCAAAGCAAGTTCTTTCCAATACTACTTTCAAAATGCCAGTGCATAGATTTGATCTCTCAATGAATGTTTTTAATTTTTTTGTATATTTGTGAATGAAAAGGGAAAAAACTGTCATGTACGGTTGCGGTTATTTCTAGGAGAATCTAAAAGCAGTTTAACCACTGACAATCGCCGTATTTTAGCGTTGGATTAGCGTGGCAATGGTCGGTTTAATATGAACACTGTTTAACTTATCCCGTGCCGCCGTTCTCGCTGCCGATCAATCTGGATCGTCCGTTTGGCAACAAACCTAGAAGAGCCCGGCCCATTCCCAACTCCCCTCGGGTCCTAATGGTGCCTTGGTGGTGGTTCGACCAACTAAAAAACCCCAATATGAATCCATTAGTTCTCCCCACCCGTTGTTGTTTCATCTTTATTCTCCCCACCCGTTGCTTTATCTTTATTTTGACCCATCGCCTATACTTGCCCTGCCTCAAGCACCTTGCATTGTCGTCGTGGACAACGCCCTGTGAAGGTTAGATGGATTCGATCACCCCCTATTTGCATTTAGTTCCAATTAGTTTTGGATTTGGTATCAGTTTTGTTCATATTAGGAATTTCTTCATTGCAACAGATGTCTTACTTCAGAAGAAGCCATTTCAATGCGAGCAACCTTGCGTTTTGGCGGTTAGGGGTGGCACCTGGACCCCAGATGATGTTGTTTGCTACATGGGGATGGAGCATTCACCCAGACCGACTGCTGTTGATTGTTGAAGCCATTGTTCATCACCTTCTTGGACCATAAAATTTGACAAGAATCGTTCAAAACCCTGTTTGTAGAGAGATTTTTGTGCTTTGCAGGACTAGATAGGAAGTAGACATACTTTATAGATACAATGTGTCCGTGGACGGAGATGTTGTCATCTTCGCTACGGTTCACTACCTCTGGCTTTTGGGACCGCATCAACCAATTAAGTGCCTTAGCAACTGCCTACCCATCCGACATTAAGTCTAAGAATTTGTGAAACTTTTATGTTAATGAAGTTTATATGTACTGATGAAACCTCTGGATTAGTATGTATGAGTACTGCATAATCATTGAACTATTACTTTGGTTGAACTGTTAATTGAATCAGTTGGTCTTGATTGTGGTCCACGTGTACACCTCTATGTAAGCACAGAGGATCTAAAACAGGCCTTCTTCTACAGGCGGATAGTACCCTAAACCGCCGGTGACACAAAATTTCATCTGGGCAGGAGTATGAGGGTTTTCAAGGATGTTTTGGTGCCTTGGCGGAAGGCAAAAGCATAGACAAGAGATCTAGGCCAACCTCTTCACTCAGAGTGTGCAACACTTTGAACCCTGACTGCTCCATGGCTGCATCTAGCTCCAAGTCCTCCCAGTGGTTGGCACCATCACAGGGCATCATCGCGAGAAGAACACCGGCTTCTAGTGGAGGAGGCTACAACGAGAGGGGGCCGCCCATCCCGTGCCATGTCGAGAACCACCCCTACACATACCAGCCACCACTTTTATGTCGTTGCGGCTTGAAGACGCCTCGGTTGATTTCGTGGAGTGATGGAAACCCAGGATGTCGGTACCACAGATGCTATAGGGCAAATAATGTAACTTGACTTCTTTCTTGTTCATTCTGTTTTCGCAATGCAAATGCTGAAATCCCGTAGTACTTATGGTAATTTGGTTTTTTCGTAGCCCGACTTAGATTGCGGGTTCTTTAAGTGACACAATCCCCCATATGGAAAATTTCTGAGGACTTTGATTTTGGATTTACGTAACAAGATTTGGAAGCTGAAGGCAGAGGCTAATGTTACAACAAATGAAGAACATCTATAGGAGGAGGAAGAGATTATGCCACAGATTGAAGAAATGGCCAGGGTTCCAATGAAGATGGAAGATTTCATACCTTTAAGAAAGAAATGTGCTTCCTGTTCTTGTTTCACCTATTTTGTACTTACCTTAGTTCTTGGTATGTTCATTGGCAAGTTGCTTAGTTCACTGCAGTAGATTCAAGTATCAATTTATGTATCGGACTGAAATCTATCACTTTTGTGCAACTATTGTTGAACTAAATGTAAAGTGATTAACTAGGTATTCAATTTATTGAACTATAAATGATAGTAGATCCAAGTATCAATTGATGTGTCGTACTGAAATCTGTCACTTTTGTACAACTATTGTTGAACTAAATGCAAGGTGATTAACCAGGTGTTTAATTTATTGAACTATAAATGATAGTAGATCCAAGTATCAATTGATGTATTGGAGGCATCCTACTTCCCTAGACACTAGGCACTAGTACAGGGGCAACCAATTTATTGAACTATATATACACTCTCCTACGGTTCTACCACACCTTCCTCCCATCCATTTCCCACTCTGCTCCCTTGCTCTGCTTTACCCTGCTAGCGTTGGACGAAAGGCAGCCTCTCACATGCTCACTGCTCCTTCATCTCCAACCTCGCCGGCGCACAAATCTTCAGCGCGCCATCCCTACTTCTCTGCTCCATCTAGATCTAAGGTAACTGCACTAGATCTGCTCCTTCACGGGATTCTATATTCCTTTGTATTGCTCTCTTGTGCTCTCTGCTCCTTCACCTCCCACCTAGCTATAGTAATTTTGTTGGATCTACAGATGAAAATGCATCTTCTCGTTCTGGAGTTTGTGACCTTTTATATCCGTGGAGTGCAGCTTGTGAGCCTTATTGTCCTCAGTATTGGTTCACCAAATCAGTGCTTTGTGAACAAAATCGATGAGCTAATTGAAAGTGTACCAATGGATGTGTACAGGGTTGTAGTAGTCAAGGCTCGGGATGACATGGAGATTGACAACAATCCCATGGAGGTTGACAATGATCTGCAAGATCTTATGGAGATTCACAACGATCCCATGAAGGTCGACTAGGATCTACATGGAGAATGATTAATTATGCAACCAATGATGTATATATGAAGGCCTTTTAACTTTTGCATAGTGTCGGCCTAATTAGTATCTACATTTTAGCTTTCGGCATGCTTGTTAGCTTGGTAGTGTTCACCTACTTATTCGGTATGAATGTATGGAAATCAAGTTGGATTCCTTTCAATATGAGAGTACTGGCATTGTGCTTTCCTTATGTTTTCTAAGTGCGTGTTTTGGCTTTCTTTCAATATAAATCTGTGTGCCTTATTATTCACCATCGAACTCAAGTTGGCTTCCTTTCAATCTAAGTATTGGAATTGTGCTTTTCTTAATTTTTCTAAGTGCACAGTTTCGCTTTGTTTCAATGCCATACATTAAGATTGTGTGCCTTAGTGTTCATCACCGTATCATACGGAGGTCTCTGGGTGGTAATAGGACCTAGCCACCGGTGATGGTACTATGCATTCAACGCCGCTTAGTTGTAAAATTTCTAATCCCGCGTTTGAACCCTCCCACGCAGAACTGATGAATGTTCAATTCCCACGTGCTGTAAAAGTTACGCAGAGAGCAAGCAACCCCTACTCCAACATCCCCCACTAACACCCCCCCGCACCCCGACCCCATCTCCGCCTTTCCTCCCCCACACAGACATAGCTTTTCTTTTCCTCATTGCTGCTGTTTGTCATCGCCGCTCCTACTCATCAGCACTGCTCAGCTCTTGCACCACGCCGGTGCACATCGCCGGATTGCCTACACAGATCCACCGGCGAATGAGCTGCTACTATCATGGGCATTGCCACTCGTGCTCACCACTACTAGATCAAAAGGCAAATGTAATAAGGCCTTACTTGTATCACCTTCCCTTCTCCTCAAAACTCATCTCCTTACTAATGTTTATTGATGCAATTCCACGGTAGGGTGGCCTCATCTCTTCGGCTGGTGGTGTCCTTCCAGATGAAGGAGGCCCCAACACGAGGAACGTAGTGGACAACCTCTCAGATGATGTGCTTGCCGACATCTTCCGTACCTTCCCACCCGGTCCTTGTGCTGGTGCAAGTGTGTCTGTCGCTCCTAGAAGCTCATCATCTCTGACTCCTATCAACTTAAGAAACTTTCATAGACTATCGTCAGCTTCTTCTATGGTAGTTGGTGGAAGGGCAATCGCCACTTCACCAACATCACTGGTCAATGACCCTCCTTGTCCTTCTTGCCATTCCTCCTTCAAAAAGTCCTAGTCTTAGATTGTTGTAGCAGCCTCGCCCTTTGCTGGTGTGCTAGGCCTGATGGATTACGTCGCTATGTTATCTACAATCCGGCGACCCACAAATGGCATGTACTGTCTCGTAGCATCCGTTCTGTTGGTCAAGCTCGCTTAAGTTTTGACCCAACGTCCTCATACTTCCATGTGATTGAATTTGTTGAGGTAGAAGGTACGTGTGTAGGTGTGGAGATCTACTCATCTAAAACTACAACATGGATCTTTAAGGAATCTGAATGGGGCGATGGTAGTATTGTTCTATGTTCAAAATTGAGAAGTGTTTTTAATGGTTTTATGCACATGCTTGAGTACTCTATGATAGTTGCTATGGATATAGAGGGAAAGACATGGAGGACAATTCATAAACTAGGTGGTGTTGAAATGTCTATCCATCAAGCTCAGGGTCACCTGTGTGTGTGCTGTGCTGATTTTCACAATAGGTCTTGGCTTTTAGTGTGGATACTTGAAGACTATGGTACTGATAACAGGAGTTTGAAGCATGTTGTGGACATGGAGGAACTATTTGGACACATCAATATTAAAGTTAGTTCTAAGCTTTGTGATGAAGAGTATAGAGTGATTATAGTTCACCCAGAATAGAATTTCATTTTCCTTGTTGGGAAGGATAGAACATTGATTGCATATGACATGGACCGCAAAAAGGTTCATGTCATCCATGCCCGTGTCATTCGCTTTTGTAGATCAAGAGGGCGTTTCGATATGAATAGGCCTTACTATCTTCCTTATATTCCCTTGTTCATGGAGTCATTAGCAGAGCAGTAAAGGTGCATTTCCTGCATTTCGTCATCACGACAGTCTTTGTTCAGGTAGGGAGTTGTTTTCACTCTATGTATGTATAGGCCAATTTTGGTTTGTTAACTAAAGGAATGGTATGTTCAATATTATTAATTCTGCTGCTTTGTTCAGGTTATGGATCAAAGATGAAGAAGAGGGGTTCCATGGTGCATTGGCTACCAATCCGAAGGATCACTAATTATATTCATTTTGCCTTGCAAGCAGGAGTGCCACATAGAAGGAGCACAACTACGTCGTTTCATTATGTAAGTCTGTATATATCAGTACCTTTAGTATGCTCTATGTACTGCTTGTGTTAGGATATTAGTTGAGAAAAATGTTATGGTAGCGTCCATTATTATTGTAAAAAGTACTCTTGTTTGTGAACATGATTTTTGGATGCAGTGATTATATATCTGTATGCTTTGTGTTCATGAAGCTATTAAGGGCCCAGCTAAATTAGTAACTATTGTGAAACTAGATGAAATTCTATCACTGTCGGATGTAAGCGTTGTTCATTGTTTTCTTATCACCACCACCGATGGTGGTGCAAACGTCCAACACCGTCGCTATACATATGATGCGGCAGGGATCAAAAGTATATCACCGCTGAATCCTTTAGTAACCCAACACTAACTAAACGATCATCAAAGGCGGATCATGGTGCAAGGTGATGGTGACCCTGACCTTTGTACTGGTGGATCATATGTTGAAGCGATGGTGGTGTTCACCTCTACACAGGCGTCTCGGCCGTCGAAGCAACAGTGAACCCGCACCGCTAACAGTCGGGTCGAAGTACATGGCGACGGTGCTGGTGACCACTATAGGTAGTTGATGTGCCCACACAACGGTTTTGATAGCCTCGACACAAGCGAATTATTTGCCAATGCGGCAGTGTTAGTGTACACCCATAGCCGAGTCATGCTCCAATGAAACAGAAGTAAGGATCTAATCACGGACAGATCATAAGCCAATATGGCGGTGTTAGTGTACACCGTAGTCGGTCCTAGATACCGACGGTGAAGGCTATGGCCATCACTATCGACAGCTTACCACCGAGGCCAAAATGCGGCTACGATGGGGGTTACAACGTGGCTATGAAAGGTCGGAGTGTAGTAGTGTGAATTTAAAATTGAATTCACAATTTGGCATTAGAGGCCAAGATTCACACTTTAGTTAAAGTGATGGGGCTCCCCCTACAACCATGCTCCTATGGGGTACTGCACACTGTGTCTAGAGTATAAACGTGATGCAAATGTCAATTCATGCACACAAGTGATTGCTGATGCAGCAAGGTGCGGCACGGTCGCAGTGTCTGCAATAGCATAGATTAAAGCAAGCACCACACATTAGTTCATATATAAAAGGATGATCAACCTAACACAAATATATTACAAGCTACAACACACAATGATATATGTACACATCCGATACAAACAGAGTACTTAGGTAGAAATATTACAACAAAATAGAGTTTTGAGCGGCTCTCAAGCTCACTCCTAACAAACTACTCTCATCGAATAGGACATGAAGCTCTAGCTGCTGCAACACATGGCTGTTGATGGTCACTAAACACCTACTTTGACCATCAACATTCCACCCAAATCTAGGTAAAACAACCTCACATGTGCCATATTATGTTTATAATTCACCTAGTTCCACTTGTACTTAGAAAAATTATTTGTATGCAGGGAAAATCACAAAAATGGACAAATATGAAGCATAGGAGGCAAGTGGACGTGGTAGGGGGCCGTGGGCCCATAGTGCCACATTGGCCGACCGTGACCACCGTCGGTCGACGCCCCCACCCCCTTGCCACATCACTGATTTGCGTGAAAGCCTCCTCACTGCTTCTCCAACATTGATGAGGCCACGCATCACCGTTGGATGGCGAGGAGGTGCAATGGACGGTCGACCGACCACCGCCAAGGTCGCCTAACGACCAAGTCAACGTAAACCGTCTCGTCTTCGCCTACAAGTACCCCCATGCCCTCTACACACTATAAAAGGGGCTGTGGTGCTCGGTGGAGATCATCACTCTGCAGCTCTCAAGCATTCCAAGTGTTTTCCAAGCTTTTAGAAGCTCTCCATGAGTAGTAGCTTAGAAGTAGTAGCTAGCTAGTAGTGATAAGAGTAGAGCGGAGCTCGCCTCGGAGTCTGGAAGAGTCTTCTAGTCTAGTATAGCTCCTCTTATAATCTTTCTTTTAGCATTTACTTTATTCATTACTTTACTTTGTCAAGTACTTTATTCAGTAATATAGCTTTGCTTAGTTCAAGTCCCGTCTTACTATTGTCTATCATTAGTGAGCCTAGGTGCTTGTCCTTTGGCATTTGCATCATTATTATCTTTGTGTTTAGTTCATTCATCGTTAGTACTTGTCCTACCGTTCTGGTTAGGGTGTTTTGATCTTTTTTCATCGGAGCTCAGATCGAAACAATGAGTTTATAGATTAAGCGTGGTGCTTAGGCTATATCTTGCCTGTAGGTATGGCTAGATCCCCGGATAGATTGTGGTAGTTGGCTGGTGGTGATAGCCCTGTCCTTCCTCTGTATTCCACCATGTAGGGTCTAGCTATTAAAACATAGGGCTCGTTGTGCTTCGTGTTCGGTTAAATCTAACGCGAGTATGCCCCTTGTACTAAGGACAATCTCACTATCATTAAGTTACTTTTGTTGCATTAAGATTGCATACTCTACTTCTTACACTCAGCTACACTATACTTTTAGTTACCTCTATCTATGTGATCAAAACTCTTTTAATCTTTTTCCATCCATCATCCTTACCACCCTCATCACCCCTATGTTGCTAAACCCACCTACCTAGTCTACCTAGCTACATTTCCCAACACTCCTAACCGCCTTCCTTTGGGAAAATATAAATTCAACACTCGGTACTCACCGAGCGAAGTGCTACACGATAGTTCTATGCGCTTGTGGAATCCCCTTTCCTATATACACACTTATGAACTATCGTCAACAGGCATTTCTAGCGCCATTGCTAGGGTATACTCCTAGTAGTGATGTTAAGAAATGCCAACAAGCATTTCTGGTGCCGTTGCCAGGGAAGGCAACTGGTGCGTGTCATTAATCTATCGTTAGGTTCCGCTAGCTAGTTATCCATCTTAGCAACTCTTCTTTTCCTTTTTCATTTTCTTTTTAGTTACCTTCTTTTCTTCCTAGCACGATCATGGCCAAATAGGACCATCCATGAGTTTTCTACACCTTCGGCTGCTAATGTAGCCACTGGTCCTGACATCATCAATGCAGACACTCACTTTGAGCTTAAGCTCACATTGATCACGATGGTGCAAGCTAGTCCTTTCTATGGTAAAGCCGACGAAGATGCTAATGCACATCTCTAACACTTTTTGGAGATTTATAGCACCTTTACCATTAAGGGAGTGACCCAAGAGGCCATACATCTTCGTCTTTCCCCTTCTCCTTGTTGGGAAAAGCAAAACAATGTTTCTACTCGAACCACAATGCTGTAGATACATGGGACAACTGTTCCAATGCTTTCCTAGTTAAGTTCTTCTCGATGGGTAAGACCAATGCTCTTTGCCACACAATCTATTGGTTTCAACATCAAGCTGATGAGTCGATTCTCAAAGCTTGGGAATGTATGCAAGAGTATGTCGCCGCATGCCCACACCATGGTATGGAAGACTGGCTTTTGATCCAGAACTTCTACCATGGCTTAGTTCCATTGGATAGGAGCCATTTAGATGCTGCTGCAGCAGGAGCTTTCTTTTCGTTTAATGTCACATATGCCAAGGCATTGATCGAGAAGATGGTTTCCAACCAAAGATGGAGTGATGAACGACTATAGCCCCACAAACGAGGTATGCATTCTCTTAAAGAAGCTGATATGCTTGCAATCAAGGTAGATCTGCTCGCAAAAAGACTAGAAAATTGTGAGAAAATGAGTGCTTAAGAAACTGCACAAGCCATGGACACCCATATGACTTGTGAAGTTTGTTGAGAGACCAAACATTCAGGCAATTTCTGCCCTGAGGCCCATGAAGACCTCAACTTTGTCAATAATGACAATGGTTTTCATCCTCAAAATCAAGGATGGAATCATCGCTCCAACAACCAAGGTAATAATTACAATAATTATTCGCAAATGTCTGAGTAATCAAGGTAATGGTTATCCTTTCCTTAAGGATCTTGTCTATAGTCAAGGTAGAATGACTGCTGGTATAAATAAGAAACTTCATGCTAATGACAAGATGTTGGAAAACATAAATGCTAAATTGGATGATTTCTCTTCCACTATAAAGAATCAACTTAGCTTTAATAAGATGCTACAAACCCAATTAGCACAATTAGCAGCTGTTATCCCATCTTTTGAGAAAGGAAGAATTCCTAGCAAGCCTGAAGAATTCATGGAGACCGCCAACCTCATCACATCAAGGTATGCTTTTGGTTTAGATGGTTGGGGTGTTCCTATTAAGAAAGATGATCCTAGAAGTCCTATTATTACTTGCTCTATAGGTCCTCATACTTTTGAAAATGCAATTTGTGATCTTGGATCTAGTGTGAACATAATATCTAAGGAAACTTATGAAAACTTGTTTTACACTGAATTAGCTCCAACTTCTGTCTATTTGCAGCTAGCTGATCTGTTAGTGTGCTATGTAGAAGGAGTAGCTCTAGACCTTTTGCTCAAGGTTAGAGATGCTTATGTTCCTACCAATTTCGTAATATTAAATATGGGAATTAACAAGGATGCATCCCTCTTCCTTGGCCGTCCTTTCCTAAACACCGCTAATGCTTGTATATATGTGGCATATGGATGCATTGAATTCCACTTAGATGGAAGGAAAGAAACCTTTGCTTTTGCCTCTAGAAAACCTGTCTTTTATGAGAAACAGGAAAGAAAGAAGCAACCAAAGAAGAGAAGAACCAGAAAGTCAAGGCCAATTGAGGAGAAGGAAGAGCCTGGGAAGAATAAGCCAAAGCCAAGAGGGACATGGCGCAAGAAGAAGAAAACATCATCTACATCATCGTCGCCTGATCTTGTGAGTACCCCTGAAGAAAACAAGGAGGAAGAATTCCCGTAAAAGGAAGAAGAACCCCTGTGCAAGGAAGAACAACCATGAGCTGGTACTAGAAGGTATGCTTTTACTACATTTCCATTGCATTTAGTATAGGTTGCATTTGCATATTTCCCTTTTCAACTTTGCATTACATGTTAGGTTATTAGTTGCATTGCATGTTTACATTATCAATAAAGGTACTTATGAAGTACTAGCATTTAGAATAAATTCATAATAATTTAAAAAAATCTATAAATGTTTCAATAAAATAAATCTCATAATAAATAGGCTTAGTAATAAATTATCGTAGTAGCAGTAATAAATAAGGAAAGATTCAAGAAGAGCCATTCGAGAAGAAGATTCCTACCTCCGCAAAAGGCAAGCTTGGGGGAGAACCTCTCCCGCTCAGGTAGAAGTTATTCACACCTTCTCTTTTATCTGCATTATTTCTTTGTATTGGAAAAAATGCATGATATATACAATGATAATAGTAGCATAACAATGACAATAGAATATGAATACAACTATGCTATTATAACCATGGTAGAGGAGAATCATTAAAGCTGCCTTAAACACTCTTGCTATGAAAATTGATGTTGAAATACCTTTTGGAAATGATGAATAATTGCTCTATGATACTTTGCAAAAGCTTGCTATACAACCCTTTAGCATGCAAAATTAGAGTTCATCTTATGTTGACTGCTTTTGTGGGTTGCAAATGCTAGAACAAAGTATAGGCTTTTGTGAGATATGTGTGGCAAAGATTAGAGTAATTCTTTTTAACTTGTCTGAGGAATAGTTGAGACAACCTGGAGTTTGTTCTTACAAAAAGATAAAAACCCTTGCTAGAAGTTCCTCAATGGTGAAAAATTCCTACCAGAGCCAAATATATGATTTTTGATATGATAAGGCTACACAAAAATCTACTTCTTTGTTTTGAGCATTGTCAAGCCTTGTTGATCTGAGTAGAGAAACTTGTCATACCTTTTGATCAAGATCATGTACACTCCAAATATATATATATGCTACTTCTACACTGGAAGTATGCAACCACCATTCCATATTTATGCACCCTTTGCTCTATAAGAGACATATGTTGATACCCCCTCTAGCTATCTATCATTATAAAGAGAGGCATGGGCTACTAAAAAAAGAGCAAAAGCTCTGTAGTTCAAAAAAAGAAGAGAAGATAAAAAGAGTAAGGTAGCCATGCCCTCTCAAAAAGAAAACTAGAGGAAGGGAAGTTCTCAAAAGGAGTACCACTTCCACCAAATACCACACACTTGCACATTTTGATCATTTTGTATGACTTGTTGCTCCTTGTGATCCGAGAGTTTGACTTAGCAATAAATTCAATTCAAGTAAGCCTCACTTTTTACCCCCTACCTATGAACTCCACATAAGCCTTAGAGTTGGAAAAAGGCCAAGATCTTTTGGCCTTGGAGAGGATTTAAACACCATTAAGAGATTGAGTGTACCATTTGAGGAACTAGGCAAGTTTTTCATTCAAAAATCTTGAAAACCTCCATGAAGTCTTAGCTAAGCCAAAGTAGGGAAGAAAGTTTCTGTCTATGCTATGCTATCTTGCAACTGCTTATGTCAAGGTGAAAGCTATAAGCCCCATATGGCTAAGATTGACGGTGAATTTCTAATACCAACTTGCTCAACTCAAGAGATAGTATTGGTTTGTATATGGGTTTTTGTAGGGCGTTACATTGAAGCATTTCCTGATCCAACATGCTAAGCCCACATCTTTGCTCGGGACGAGCAAAGGGGTAGCTTGGGGGAGCTTGTTGATGGTCACTAAACACCTATTTTGACCATCAACATTCCACCCAAATCATGGTAAAACAACATCACATGTGCCATATTATGTTTATAATTCACCTAGTTCCACTTGTACTTAGAAAAATTATTTGTATGAAGGGAAAATCACAAAAATGGATAAATATGAAGCATAGGAGGCAAGTGGACGTGGCAGGGGGCCATGGGCCCATAGTGCCACGTTAGCCGACCGTGACCACCGTCGGTCAACGCCCCCACCCCCTTGCCACATCACTGATCTGCGTGAAAGCCTCCTCACTACTTCTCCAGCATTGATCCGTGGCGGTTTAATCCAAAGGTGCATGTTGAGCTGCCTTGGATCCACAGGCCTGCGGTTATACACTTGGAGGGGGCCAAACTAACCTCCAAACCACCTTCCAGACTGTGGCAACAGACTTACCTACACGCAACCGCCATCTAGAGACCATGCTTCACCATTGGATGGTGAGGTGGTGCAATGGACGGCCGGCCGTCCGCGGCCAAGGTCGCCCGATGACCAAGTCACCCCAAACCGCCCCATCTTCGCCTACAAGTACCCCTATGCCCTCTACACACTATAAAAGGGGCTGTGGTGCTCGGTGGGGATCATCACTCAGCAGCTCTCAAGCATTCCAAGTGTTTCTGAGCTCTTAGAAGCTCTCCATGAGTAGTAGCTTAGAAGTAGTAGCTAGCTAGTAGTGATAAGAGTAGAGCGGAGCTCGCCTCGGAGTCCGAAAGAGTCTTCTAGTCTGGTATAGCTCCTCTTGTAATATTTCTTTTAGCATTTACTTTATTCAGTACTTTACTTTGTCAAGTACTTTATTCAGTAATGTAGCTTTGCTTAGTTCAAGTCCTATCTTACTATTGTCTATCATTAGTGAGCCTAGGTGCTTGTCCTTTGGCATTTGCATCATTATTATCTTAGTGTTTAGTTCGTTCATCGTTAGTACTTGTCCTACCATCTAGTTAGGGTGTTTCGATCTTATCTCATCGGAGCTCGGATCGAATCAACGAGTTTATAGATTAAGTGTGGTGCTTAGGCTATATCTTGCTTGTAGGTACGGCTAGATCCCTGGATAGATTGTGGTAGTTGGCAGGTGGTGACAGCCCTGTCCTTCCTCTATATTCCACCACATAGGGTCTAGCTATTAAAACATAGGGCTCATTGTGCTTCGTGTTAGGTTAAATCCAAGGCGAGTATGCCCCTCGTACTAAGGATGTTCTCACTATCATTAAGTTACTTTTGTTGCATTAAGATTACATACTCTACTTCTTACACTCAGCTACACTACACTTCTAGTTACCTCTGTCTGTGTGATCAAAACTCTTTTTATCTTTTTGCATCCATCATCCATACCACCCTCATCACCCCCGTGTTGCTAAACCCACCTACCTAGTCTACCTAGCTACATTTCCCGACACGCCTAACCACCTTCCTTTGGGAAAATATAAATTCGACACTCGGTACTCATGGAGCAAAGTGCTACATGATAGTTCCATGTGCTTGCGGAATCCCCTTTCCTATATACACACTTATGAACCATCATCAACAGGCATTTCTAGCGCCATTGCTGGGGTATACTCCTAGTAGTGACGTTAAGAAACGCCAACAATGGCATCGAAAAGAAAAGAATTGACCCCCCTCAAATTTCTTCCCCTTTTGCATAAAGCACCAAAAAGGGAAGAAAAGAGAGAAGTCAATCCACTCACTCCTCATCTTCGTGGATGTTGTCCAAATCAACATCATCACCACCAGCATCATTACCATCACCACCACCATCATCGTCGTCGTCTGAGGACACCACGGCCCTCCCTTGGGGATGGGTGGTTGAAGTGTGACGTTTGTGGCGCATAGAGCGCAAAGTCATCCCCAAGGTTGTCTAGAAGTCAAACTCCTCCTCGATCTCCTTATCCTCCTCGGAGTTTTAGAAACTAGGCAAGTCATACTATGGAGGAGGTGGCGGTGGAGGAAGGGGTGGTAGGTTTGTAGCTGCACGCATCTCACGCTGCTCCATCTATATCTCATATGCCCTCTCAGCTGCATAGGTGCATTTGCTAAAAATGGCCTTGATCCGTTGCACTATCTTGTTCTTCTTCTTTTTCTTCCTTCCACTGTGAGAGGATTTAGGCACATTAGAGGGAGAAGCAAAGGTCTCACTAGCCTTGGCATGTCTAGCCTTCTCGATCTTGTATTGCTCATGCAAACCATCCTTGACAAACCTATAGCCAGTGACTCTCTCAATCACAAACATCAAGTAAGGAGCATAGGGCAGCCCCTTCCTTGCATCATCCATTGCCACTCTAATTTCTTGCCACATGAAGCGAGGAACATTGAATTTATCTCCACCTGGAGCAAACCTAGCAAGCACATTCCTCACATATCCATTAAGATCAAATGCGGCTCCATCCTTGGGATTAATTGTGTGCCTGATCAGGTTGTTGAGAATTTAATAGAAGCTCTTTAGGCCCTTTACCTTGCCATCTATTGATCTACCATCAAGATACATGAATGCTATCTCTCTAACCTCAGCCCTCCTCTCATCATGAATATATGAGAAGCCACGGTGCTCCTCATCAAACCTAAGGATACGGCTGAAAGTCATGAAGTCAACATGATAATGTTGACCTTCTATCATCCAATGTATCTCATCTGTGTCACTCTTGTAGTAGTAGGTGGCATGGAACTGAGCTAGCACCTCTATGTTCCAGTTGTACCTGAAAGCCATGATATCTATCAATCAAAATCTCTGAGAAGCCTGGATTGCCTGATTGAAATCAGGGTCATTCTTCTCTCTCAACTCCTCCCACTCAATGTACTGCATCTTCATAATCTTGGATTTCTTGTTTTTGAAAATGACTGAAGTATGGAAGTTGGAATGGAAGACATTCCAAAATCTATAGTCAACACACAAATCCTTTGCCACCATATATGGGTTCTCTTCTTTAGCCTCCTCAACCATCTTCTGTTTACCCAAATAGTCAACAACTGGATGCTGACGAGTGTCATTTGCTCTGTTTTCCATCACATCCTCATCATAATGTCTGTGATATGAAGGATCAAACACATCAAGGTGTGGTGGTGTCTCTAGACATGCATCAGGAGGAATGACACATCTAGCTCTCTCCAAAGCCTCCTCTTCTCGGATTTGCTCATCACGATTCCCCCTATCTCGGGCAACTCTACTAGATCATGCTGCTCCTCTATTGCTGCCTACTACCCCTCTGCCATGGCGAGGGAGAGGCTTTTCTCTTAGAGCATCAAACTTCCTCTGGACCCTCTGATCATCATCTTCGCCGAAGGACATCTATGCCAAAGGATAGATCCAAATTAGAACTATATAAATGGGATGTAGAAGAACACTTGTGAATTGGATTGAATAGGCAAGATGATTCAAATGTTGAGCCAAGGAAGCAACCTGAATAGAATTGTTTCAGGAGGTGCGGCACTGCCGCACTAGCTCATGACCAGTTTCTTCTTGCTTACTCAAACCACTACTCAAATGCTCTTCTAGACCATCATACAATCTCAGAGCATATAGATCTAATAATATAATGGAGTTTTGCAATAGATAGGTAAAGTAACAACATGATTATGTCAGTGATGACTGTGGTGATTAAACCCAATCACTACAGAGAGTCACTGATGGAATGCTACTGCAATCTACTTGAAGTATAGCTACAGTTCATGGCACTGCCGTGCCAGCATGCAACATTGCCGCACTGGGCTGGTGACATTCTATCGATGAATCTTTGTTTTGATTCAGTTTCTTCATCAAGTCCACCTCTAACTCAATCATGCCATAACTAGAAACCAAAGACTAATGCAAATTGAACTCCATTGCCTAGATCAAGGAAGGTTTTAGGGTTTCACCTTTGTTCATGTAGATTGGAGAGGGAAGAAGAGAAACGGCTCAGCATAGGAGCACCAGCGGCCACCGATAATGCAGAGGAGAGCCGGCGGACGGCAAGGCACTGTCGAAGGGTAGCGACACAGCTGGCAACGACTCAGGCAACACAGGGAGAGAGAGAGCACGGCTTCTACGTTGGGTGAGTGGGAGAGTAACTGTAGGGCTAGAAGGATAAGGGAATAGAAAATAGCCCCCCACAATTACTGCCATTGCAGCCCAACTTCCAGGCGAAATTCAAAATGTGGCACTGCCACAGCCTATACGCGGCACTGCCGTGACATAGGTGCGGTACTGCCGCATCCCACAATAGTGAAGATTTAGCTATAAACTAAATAGCTCTACATATATAGGATATGGACACATTTATCCAGCAAATTATGATTAGCAACAGATAAGCATTGTGGGGGTATGACCCCCGGTACCCGCAAGGCTCCACATGGGCCGAGCCACTAGGGGAAGCCTAGCCCACAAGACTATGCATGGGTCACGCCACCGGTCGAGGCCCATCTCACAAGACAATGCCACAGAAGTATGTCGTAGGACGACGTGCTTCACAAGACAATGTAAAGATTATCGGTGATCGATGAAATCTGCTCGGATATGATAGATATTATACGATCTGTAACTTCCTATCTTGTAAACCGATCAGAATGGAAATAACCGATCTATAACCCTACCCCTAGGCTATATAAGGCGGGTAGGGACCCCCTTGTTAAAAATGGAATCATACACAATATAAACCACAAAGACATAGGACGTAGGGTATTATGTCGAGTGGACGGCCTGAACTTGTCTAAATTGTTGTCTCTTGCATTCTATGTCACCATCTAGTTCCCTTATGCACACCTCCACCGATTCATCTACTACCGTAGGCATACCCCTCAGTAGACTGCTAACCAGATTTCATCGACAGTGGCGCGCCAGGTAGGGGGTGTGCGTGCTGAATCCATGGTGAACTAGATGGTCACCTTCCCAAGCTCCATGGCCCCCTTGAGCCAGGTCAGATCTTCAACAAACACTGCCCTAAAGACCCCTTCAGCTTACCTCACATCGATGAAGTCATAGATTCTATAGCCGGTTGTGAGCTCTTATGCTTTCTAGATTGCTACTTTGGATATCACCAGATCATGCTAAAGGAGGAAGACCAGATCAAGATGTCATTCATCATGCCCTTCGGTGCCTACTACTACACGACCATGTCCTTTAGTCTAAAAAATGTGGGCGCGACTTATCAAAGAGCCATCCAATGCTGTCTCAAGGACCAAATCAGGAAGAATGTCAAGGCCTACATCAATGATGTGGTAGTTAAGTCTAGGACTACCAACACTCTCATCGCCGACCTCACCGAAGTTTTTAAAGCATTGAATGTGTATCGATGGAAGCTAAATCCCACCAAGTGTATTTTTGGTGTTTCGTCCGGTATACTGCTAGGCAACATCGTCAATCACCGCGGCATCAAAGCCATCCTAGAGAAGATAGCGGCGGTGACTAACATGAAGCCACCAACCTGCGTCAAAGACATCCAGAAGTTAACAGGGTGCATGGTGGCTTAAGTCATTTCATATCCTACCTGGGCAAAAAGGGACTCCCCCTCTTCAAGCTACTTAAAGCTTAAGAGAAATTCGTCTAGTCGGAGGATGCTAACAAGGCACTGCTGAGCTTAAGCGGTTTCTCACCACACCTCCAATCATGACCGCCCCCAAAAGGATAAGACCCTGCTAATCTACATCGTAGCAACCAACCGGGTAGTCAGCACCGCCATCGTCGTTGAGCGAGAAGAGGCCGGCCACACATACAAAGTCCAGCACCCAGTCTACTTCATCCTTGAGGTCTTAAACGAGTCTAAGACTTGCTACCCGCAAATCTAGAAGCTACGGTACGCCATCCTTATCAGATCCCAGAAGCTCCGCCACTACTTTGATGCCTACCACATAGCGGTAGTCATGGAGTACCCGCTCAGCGACATTCTCTACAACAAGGAAGCCAGCGGCCGCATCATTAAATGGGCGATCGAGCTCGGCACCTATACCATCGATTTTAGGCCCCGCCACATGATCAAATTGCAAGCACTCACCTATTTCATCATCGAGTGGACGGATATGCAGACTCTTGTCTAGGTCAACCACCCCGCGCGCTAGACCATGTACTTCGATAGGTCTCTCAACCTCGATGGTGCTAGGGTAGGCATATATTTCATCTCGCCATCGGGGGATAAGCTTCGCTATGTCCTCCACCTACACTTCCTAGCATCCAACAATACCGCTGAATATGAAGCCGCACTTCACGGTCTCCATATAGCTATCGAGCTCAGCGTCAAATGCCTCCAGGTGTATGGCGACTCCGCACTCATGATCAATCAGCTCAACAAAGATTGGAATTGCACCAACAAGAAGATGGACGCTTATTGTGTCACGATAAGAAAGTTAGAAGACAAGTTCTATGGCATCGAATACCACCACGTGGTCTAGGCCAATAATCAAGCAGCTGATGAGCTGTCAAAGATAGGATCAACCTAGGCCGACGGTCAAGCTAGAGTGTTCATCTAGGTCCTTGTGGCTCCTTTCATCAAGCAGGAACAAGAAGCTGTTGAAGAAAAACCACCTACCGAGCAGATAGTCGTAGTGGTCCTTGCTCCTAGCAGCGATTGGAGACAACGGTTCTTTAGGTATCTAACCACTAGAGACATCCCAGCTAACAACACAGAGAGAGAATGCCTTATCCGCTGTAGTAAGCACTATGTCGTCGTTGACGGGAGGTTGTATTGCAAAAATGCCAAAGGCGAGCTACTACAGAAATGTGTCTCCATGGAAGAAGGTGAGAAGATACTCAAGGAGATCCACGCAGGCACCTGTGACAACCATGCTGCCTCTAGAACAATGGTTAGAAAGGCTTTCCAAGATGGTTTCTATTGGCCCTCAGCCGTAGCTGATGCTGAAGCACTCGTTCTCCGATGTGAGAACTGCCAGTTTTTCACTTAGCAAATCCACATCCCAGCTCAGGTCTTGCGAATGATCCCTGCATCATTCCCCTTTGCATGCTAGGGACTGGATATGATCGGGCCATTTAAGACCGCGCTGGGAGGTTTCCGCTGGGTCTACGTCCGCATTGACAAATTCTCCAAGTGGATCGAATACAAACCCCTAGTCCAAGATACAACAAAGAAAGCAGCCGAGTTGCTCAATGACATAATCCATCGATTCGGCCTACCGAATTGCATCATCACCGACCTTGGGTCCACGTTCATCGGCAGTGACTTCTAGGATTTCTATGATGACAGATGCATCTCAGTCAAGTATGTCTCCATCGCACACCTAAGGGCCAACGACCAAGTCAAGCACGCCAATGGATCCTAGATGCATTGTGTGGAAGAACCACATGAAATAACACGCTTACGGAGGTGCTCGTCTTCCACCAGACACTAAGCACCCCGAAAGCAAGCTACAGTGGCGATATCCGTCAGGCACACCCCAAGGGAGAACCTGAAAGATCCACATTTTTCCCAAGGATACAATAATGAGAACGAGTTACAATACTTGTCCATTTCATACATCAGAGTTTCTTGAAATTACATTATTACAATACCGAATGTCAGAGTGCAAAATGGTAAACAGTGGAATTTAAAATAAACATCTAGCGGTAAGACCAAGGATCCGGTTGAGCCCACTAGAAGAATCCTCCACACAATGGTACTTCTCATGCATTACCTGCAACAGGGGTAAATAACCTTGAGTACATAATGTACTCGCAAGACTTATCTGACTAATGGGAACAGTTTCCCGGCTCCAAGGAATATGATAAGCTTTATGGTTGCTGGTTTCTTTTGGTAGAAAGCAAAACTAATAGTGAGTCCTTATTTATGTTATTATTATCAGCTGTATTAAGTTATTATCTATCTAGTCTATGTAAGCACCGGTTCTATTTTCAAGCAAGAGTTGAGCAATCAGTTCCATTTCATCAATTTCCATCTTTCAGTTCTTACTACGATGCTAAACCGTAGACAAGCCATACCGGAACGCCGATGATTCATGAATCAATGCCCCTAGCTGGGTACCCAAAAAACACACGCTCCACTTGTACCCTAGGCACAAGCAGGACTAACCCATCACCCTCCTATCCTGGGTGTCCAGGTCCCCATCCAAACTTGGACTCCAAGCCCCCACGCCTGAGTACCAGACTCAGTGCGGTGCAAGGACCTCCACCAGCCCCGCCTCCAATCAGTCGGTCCGGAAAGAGCCGGATCCACGACAAGAGAGCAACGAGTCTTTCCTGTGCCCATACCCAAGTATGTGCTCAGGATAATAAGTCTGTGACTTGCCTAGAGCCATATGCAATGACTGGTCCTTAATTGACACAGACAGGGAAAAAGTGTAACCGAGCTATGCCCTGTTGCCCGCAAGACACAACCCTTTACACCCACCAGTACCCAAACCATATCCCTGCCCGGTCACCAGTTTCCTTTCCACCATTTTATCATGAGTGATCATATTTATCGCCTATTTGCGAGTAACGACAGGTTACTCACGCTACCGAGATCCTGAGCATAGCAACTACTCGACCTATACTAGTAGGACTCATGGGTAGATATATTTATGCATGTAGTTCCCATAAAATGCCTGTAACTTAAATGCAGATCATATATATATATATATACTTAGTGATCATAAAATAGGGATTATGCGCCGGGTCTTGCCTTGGGCAGGCGATGGGTCAGTAACGTCAGCACCAAAAGGCTCCGGGGCTCCCTCCTGCACGAGGATCTCCTCCTCGTACTCCTCAATGACTTCCTCGTACTCCTGTTCATCGATGGGCACGAACTCTACCAACTCGTGATCTACATGCATGAAATGATGATGCAATACTTAGTAACATAGCAACAGCAACTCTTAAAATAAAAGTACATCTGTCTAACTACTAAGCTAGTGCTACCAACCACTGTACTAAGTTATCTATTGTTACCAATAACAAGTATGAAGTATGACATACATTATTATTGCAACTACCAGTATTCTTACTCCTAATGCTGATTTACGCTACATATAATAAAGCATGGATAATAGCTACTCTATTTATTAACCAACTCTAAGGCTACAAAATTTACAGCAAGTATATATTAATCTAGTGAGCCTACTATAAAATTTTTATAGCTATAGCTATCACCAATTTACCACAAAATTTCCTACAATTATTAATCTACATAATACTAAGCTTTTCTAGTTAGAATTTATGAACCCACCAATGTCATAGCTAACTGTAATCTAAATACACTAACAGGTGGATCGTATTTTTGTGAACCTAACAAAATTGGTTTCACTATTTTTGGACAACTACAAGATTTACTACAATTTATCAAAGTTCAGCTAGAAATTATATGTAATAAACGTTTGTAATTCATTGGATAATTGAAAAAAGAATTCTACCGCGCAGCCCACGAGCGACGGCTCGGCCCACCCCGGCGTCCTGCCCGCGCACATGCGCAGCAACCGGCGCGGCCCACTCAGCGACATGCGATGCGGCCCATCTCAGGCGGCCCACAGCGGAGCCACGCGTGGCTGGCTCATTAGCGAAAGGCCCCCGTTCTCTACCCTATTCGCACAACCCACTTGAATACTATTTCACCGAGTCATAGAATTTGCATCTAGGAGCCTACTTCTATTCGAATTCACATTTTACGAAGCCCCTGGCTAGACTTAATAGGGCCGCGGCCTCACCGGCCCAAACACTGGCGAGCACCGACCTCTCCGGCACACACGAGCATTCCCATGAGCTTCTACGTGCCATGCACAATGGATTGAGGTAACAATCGCCAAGAATGGCGCACCACGCAGGCGTGGCCACGTGCCGCGGTGGGGCCTGGCCACGGTAGCTCGACGCTGGTGAAACCACCTAATTGAACGCCTCTACTGCTACTCGGTGACCATCAGCAGGCTAAAAGTAACCACCTTGAAGCCCTAATTGAATAACTGCTGTGCCCTACCAAGCTGGCCACAGGAGCGGCCTCAAAACCAGCTCACCGACGGCCGCCCCCGCGCTTTGGTGAGCCACGGCCCAAATTGACTCACCTAGCTATCCTAGAAGTAGGAGGGCCTTACTAGCAACACATAGGACGGCTTGAATGAGGTCACGAGACACGGCAAGGCAACTGGCCACGTACACGGGGTCGCTCTGGTTTCTGGCGAGAGTGGCGACGACATTCCCGGCGACCCATGGCTCCATCGGTGAAACCACTGCTTGAGCGCGATCACTAGGTCAATCACTACGCAACACACTACCTAATTGAAAATAGTGAAGCACCACACGACGCCCTGGCCGTGTGCCCACTCCGACGGCCATGGCGGACAACCGTGAGGGGAACGCCACGCCTCACCTCATTGTAGGCCGAACGAACGCTGGGACAACTTCACTCGAAAGCTAACTATCCGAGCTCATAGTGTACACAGTTAATTAGAAAACGGTGGAGTGTTGGGAGGCCAATTTGTAGGGGCGACGCCTACGGACTTATGGCGGACGGCGACGGCAAAAATTCAAATTGGTGCCCCTCCCTTGTACCACCGCCACAGTGGCCGGTTAGGCACAATGCCATCCTTCCACTTGACCACCAAACGTGCTCGATACAAAGAAAAGGGCCAGCACATTGGTTAGGCTTTGGCGTGGCTCGGCCGGCTGGCGACCTTCTGGGCGACGTGACGGGAGCCTTTGGCATGACCTCATGCGCAAGTGTGGGAACAAGGCAAGCAGGGCAAGCCCATGTGCGCGCACAGCCAGCGTCAATAGGAACAGTAGCTGGACGGCAGCGCCACATGGTGCGTAGTTCGAGCGACGCGACGTAATGCGACGGTGAGGCAGGGCAGCCAGGTCCATCGGCGCGGTGCACGTGCGTGCGTGGGGCTGCATGGTGTGCCAGGTAGCAACGACGGCGCGAGCTGCAGCGTGGGTCCTGGCGGCAAGTCCACCCCATGCATGGGTAGGGCGCGGGCAGGCATCCCGGATGCAGCATGGCAGCAGCAGCGGTACGAGCTACGCGCCAATGCGTGATGGCAGGCGGCTGTGGCCAGCAACGCAAGGGCCACGCGCACGGGCATGCTAGCATAGGCGCGGTAGTGAGGACGTGGCCGGCATGGTAGCACGCGCAGGGTGGGCCAGCAGCAGTGCCATGCCGAGCAGGGGCGTTGACCGCGGCCAGCGCTGGCTCCGTTCAAAGTATGTGACTTGCACGCTTTTTAAAGCTGTTGAAAAATCCTACACGATGATCCCATAGCTAAGCCAGCTCTTCTATCCTCAAGAGGGTACATAGGGCTATCGAACTAAGCCAAGACATCATGCCAGTTCTTAACCCGATCGTTCTACGAAAATTGTCGAACATGGCTTCGTCGACCCATTTTTGGACTTACGTGAAATGACTGAACTCCAAACGGTTACGCGTTGAATTCCATTCCTGAGCCACTTGATACACTAGCTAGAGAACTCCGTCCTCGACCACATGTATTTTATCGCCGCCTACGAAGTTCGTACCATGAACTTCATCCAAGTTTCGCATAAGCGTTCGATAGCATTTTTGTTTGGCAAAATTCACTTAGAATCCTAAATGATATAAAGCGACATGAAATGTAGCATTTGTTCCTTGTTTCATAGGAACATTTCAAGTATCGTGCATTGATTTATACTCTATGTTACCTACATGTTCAAACAAGTATGGTGCTCATGCAGTGTTTTAGCAGAAACTGTACAATGTAACACCGAGGGTATTACAAATCTATCCCCCTAAAACAAAATCTCAACCCAAGATTTCATGTGCCTAGTGTGAGAAGGAGCTAGGAAATACATTTTGACACAGCAACTAACTATCCAGACCAGAGAGAAGGTGGGGGGTAATGCTTTAATAGGTAACTCTCTTGTTCCCACGTGGCCTCATCCTCTGAATGGTTTTGCCATTGAACTTTGTAGAATTTTACCACACTGTTCCTAGTCACTCTTTCTTTCTCATCCAGGACTTTGACAGGGTGCTCAACATAAGTCAAATCTGGTTGGAGGGGAAGCCCTTCAATTTCCACAACTTCATCCAGAACTCGTAAACATCTCTTCAACTAAGATACATGAAACACATTGTGTACCGCAGATAAGATATCGAGAAGCTAGACACGATAAGCAACATGGCCACACTACTCCAACACCTGATAAGGACCCACATATCGA
Source organism: Miscanthus lutarioriparius (assembly GCA_904845875.1). Lineage (NCBI taxonomy): Eukaryota > Viridiplantae > Streptophyta > Magnoliopsida > Poales > Poaceae > Miscanthus > Miscanthus lutarioriparius. The sequence continues at coordinate 50,418,981 of CAJGYO010000012.1, forward strand.
GGAGCTAGCTTGCCATGGACACCAAATCGATGCACCCCTCTCATAGGAGACACCTTGAGATATACATAATCTCTAGCTGCAAACTCTAAGGGCCTTCTTCGCTTATCGACATAAGCTTTCTGTTTGCTTTGAGCTGCCTTCAAGTGACTCTGAATAATGCTTACTTGCTCTCGAGCCTCTTTGATGAACTCAGGCCCAAAGTACCCTTGGTCTCCCACTTCAACCTAGTTGAGTGGCGTCCTACACTTTCTTCCATATAGAGCTTCAAATGGTGCCATGCGGATGCTTTCTTGGTAGCTATTATTGTAAGAAAATTCCGCTAGCTTCAAGCAGGCATCCCACTTCCTAGGGAAATAGATGGCACAAGCTCTCAACATGTCCTCGAGCACCTGGTTCACCCTCTTGGTTTGGCCATTAGTTTGTGGATGATATGCGGAGCTTCTGAGGAGAGGAGTACCAAGACATTGCTACAGCTGGTCCCAAAAACGAGAGACAAAGATTGACCCTCTATCAGAGATGATAGTAAGGGGAACCCCGTGCAGAGTCACAATCTAGTCAAAGTATATCTAAGCATACTTTCTAGCTGCATATCTGGTGTCCACCGGGATAAAATGAGCAGACTTAGTTAGACGATCCACAATGGCCCAAATAGAATCATAGCCCTTGGATGTGCGGGACAAACCCACCACAAAGTCCATGGAAATATCTTCCCATTTCCAAACAGGAATAGGCAAGGGCTGCAAATATCCCGGGGTATGCATATGATCTGCCTTAACCCTACTACAAGTGTTGCACTCCACGACGTGTCGAGTGATGTCTTGCTTCATGTTGGACCACCAGTACAAGTGGTGCAGATCATGATACATCTTGTTGCTGCCAGGATGAATTAACAGCTTTGAATGATGGGCTTCATTCAAAATCTTCCTTTTCAGCTCCTCATTGGATGGGACCACCAGTCTATCCTTGGATCTCACCACTCCATGCTCATCAACACTAAAGTGAGGGCCACGCCCTTCGGCAATCAATTTTCTGATGTGGGGAATTTCTTCAGGGTCTTGCCTTTGCTCTAGAGTAATCTGCTCCAGCAACTCTGAGGTTAAGGCAATGTGAGCCAACACTTCTGCATGGTTGAGGGACAAAGGGATTTCTTCAATCTGATGTGCCTTCTGGCTCAAAGCATCAGCCACAACATTAGCCTTTCCTGGATGGTAATGTACTTCTAAGTTATAATCCTTTATCAATTCTAACCATCTCCTTTGCCTCATATTTAGCTCAAACTGAGTGAAAATACACTTGAGGCTCTTGTGATCCGTAAACATATGCACTTTGTTGCCAACAGATAGTGCCTCCAAATCTTCAGAGCGTGGACCACAGCAGCCAACTCTAAGTCATGGGTGGGCTAATTCACCTCGTGCTTTTTCAGTTGGTGCAAAGCATAAGCTATCACACGCCCATCTTGCATAAGCACACACCCCAACCCCATCTTCGAGGCATCACAATATACATCAAAGGGTCGGTCAATATCTGGTTGGGCCAACACAGGGGCAGTGGTCAGAAATGTCTTTAGAGCTTGGAAGGCTTCTTCACAGGCTGGACTCCAGTCAAACTTAGCTTCTTTTTGGAGCAGCTTGGTCATTGGTTGGGCTATCTTGGAGAAATCTGGGATGAAATGCCAATAGTACCCAGCGAGACCAAGGAACTGATAAATCTAATGCACCGACTTAGGAGACTTCCAATCCAACACATCTTGTACCTTGCTGGGATCTACCGAAAGGCCATCAGGTGTCAACACATGCCCCAAAAACTGCACTCGATCTAACCAAAATTCACACTTGCTGAATTTAGCACAAAGCTTGTGTTCCCTTAGTCGAGACAATACTATCCGCAGGTGTTGGGCATGCTCTTCATTATTCTTAGAATAAATCAGGATATCATCAATGAATACTACCACAAACTTGTCTAGCTCCGGCATAAAGACTGAATTCATCAGGTACATGAAGAAGGCAAGAGCATTGGTGAGACCAAAGGACATCACTAGGTACTCATACAACCCATACCTAGTAGAAAAAGATGTCTTTGGTATATCATGTGGTCTGATCTTGATCTAATGATAGCCTGATTAGAGGTCAATCTTTGAGAACACCTTAGCACCGGCTAGTTGATCGAACAAAGTATCTATGCGGGGCAAAGGGTACTTGTTCTTAACTGTCACCGCATTAAGAGGGCGGTAATCCACACACATCCACAAAGTACCATCCTTCTTCACAAAAATGGCTGGACAACCCCATGGTGAAGAACTAGGATGGATGAAACCTTTTTCTATCAACTCTTCCAGCTGCTTCTTCATCTCAGCCAATTCCCTTGGAGCCATGCGATATGGGCATCTGGAGATAGGGGCAAGTACTAGGCTTTAGCTCAATGGAGAATTCTACCTCTCTGTCCGGTGGCAACCCAGGAAGATCTTCGGGAAAACATCCGGGAACTCACAAATCATAGGGATGGGGGTAAGATCAAGAGAGGCTTTAGCATGGGCAGCAATAGGTAAGACTGGATCTGAGGGTACAAGTAGGGATATCCTATCCTCAGAAGAAGGAAGCCATAACTCGATACTTCTCCGCTTCATATCCAAGATTACCCCATACACCTGCAACCAGTTCATTCCAAGAATATCATCAATGCCTTGCCCAGGCATTACCATGAACTATAGGCGGTAGGTGTGGGTGGCTAATACCAAGCTTACTGTGTCTGTTTGGATATTGATGAACATTTGCGAGCCCACAGTATGGATTCTATAGGCATATGGTATAGCCATAAGTGGTAAGTTGTGCCGGTCTACAAATCCCATGCTCATAAAGGAATGTGATGCACCAGAACCGAACAACACATAAGTTGGATGGGAATCGATGGTGAACATACCAGCCATGACCAGTTTCTACTGCAATATCTGCTCAGCATCTATGAAATGCACCTGTCTGGATTTGCTGGGCACTTTCTTCTTGATTATGGTCCTCCTGACAAGCCTAGAGTTCGCTGATGGTTGAGCAGACTAAGCGGGCTGATTTTGGGGACACGCTCGGGCATAGTGGCTATCTTTGCCACACTTGAAGCAAGCACCAGGCTTGTTTCCAAACCCCTGGTGAGGTGGGACCTGCTGTCGCTGAGGCTGCTGGGGCTGCACCTGCTGAGTGGGTGCACGGTACTGTGTGGAAGAAGTCTGAGAAGTCTGCTGGGTCTGCCGAAACAAAGGCCCGCGTGATGATTGATAGGGCCCCTGTCGAACAACCTGTACCTTCTAAGTGTGAGGGTGGCTAGAAGACCCCGTAGCCACCTGCTTCCTCTTCCACTAAGCCTAGGAATCCCGCTGCAAGCCCTCCATGGCGATGGCAGTGTTCATCAGTGCTCTGAAGGTCTGATAGTTCACCGTGTACAGCTTCTCCTGAAGGATATAAGAGAGGCCGCAAAAGAAGCGGTCCTTCTTCTTCTCGTTAGTGTCCACATGAATGCCAGCACACTAGGACAAGTGATTGAACTTATTAACATAATCCATCACTGTCATACTCCCCTGGCGCAGCTCTAGGAACTCAGTCAGCTTCCGTTTGATGACACCAGTAGGAATATAGAACTCTCTGAATGCTATGGTGAACTCCTGCCAGGTTTCTAGATGATCTGGCTGCTGCATGGCATGGAAGGTATCCCACCATGTACTTACGGACACCAATAGCTGCTGCGCTGCAAAGCGCACTTTCTGCTCGTCGGCCACATTGAGCAACAGAAACTTCTGCTCCAGAATGCGAAGCCAGTGCTCCGCATCCAGGGGCTCATCTATCGGTGTGAAGGTGGGTGGGTGGGTCTTGAGGAAATCCTAGTAAGAGGAGGGTCACTCAGGACAACGGGCACCACCCTCGTTCCCACCATTGCCCCTGTGGCCTCCGCGGGCGAAGCCCGCCATAGCTTATGCCATTATCTCCATGGCATGGGCTGACTCTTGGCGAGCAGCCAATAGCTCCGCCATCATCTCTGCGTTAGTCATCGGAGGCGGCGGTGGCGGCGGAGGAGGAGCCAGAAGTGGAGCCCCATGGCTCTCCCCGTGGTGCTCATTGGCCTGGCCATTCTTGCCTTGGCCCTCGCCAAGACCGTGAGACGCCCCAGCACTGGTGCTCCTGCGTCCGGACCTTAGATTCATCTGTAAGAGATAGGAACCATCCATTTAGAGCAACCTTCCCGATCAGAAGCAAGGGATTAGAGAAATGACAACACATTTAATTAAAGCATTCTTTTAATTAATCCTATCACTTTACTAATCCAATTATACGTGTAGGGGGAAATTTTAGTTTAAGCAAAATGATATTATTATGATGCATGTATCGTCCTATACCTTCACTCAAACCGGAATATAGCGGCATTCGTAAAATTTTCGGCACATCGCACACTCACTTTCCGTATGCTAGACGATTTCTTACACAATGTAAGTCAGTGTACCTATAGAAAATCGCTTAGATAAACTAGTGCCGCTACCCTAGATAGACCATATTGCTTGGGCTTATACTTATTTAACTAACTTACTCGCATCCTACTTTTCGCAAAACTTTTGTTGGTCAACTATGGCAGAACCACCCGAAATAACACACTTACGGAGGTGCTCGTCTTCCACCAGACACTAAGCACCCCGAAAGCAAGCTACAGCGAGCGATATCCGTTGGGCACACCCCAAGCGACAACCCAAAAGATCCATATTTTTCCCAAGGATCCAATAATGAGAACGAGTTACAATACTTGTCCATTTCATACATCAGAGTTTCTTAAAATTACATTATTACAATACCGAATGTCAGAGTGTGGAATGGTAAACAGCAGAATTTAAAATAAACATCTAGCAGTAAGAACGAGGATCCAGCTGGGCCCACCAGAAGAATCCTCCACACAACGGTACTTCTCATGCATTACCTGCAATAGGGGTAAATAACCCTGAGCACACAATGTACTCGCAACACTTATCCGACTAATGGGAATAGTTTCCCAACTCCAAGAAATATGATAAGCTTTATGGTTGCTAGTTTCTTTTGGCAGAAAGCAAAACTAATAGTGAGTCCTTATTTATGTTATTATTATCAGCCGTATTAAGTTATTATCTATCCAGTCTATGTAAGCACCTGTTCTATTTTCAAGCAAGAGTTGAGCAATCAGTTCCATTTCATCACCTTCCATCTTTCAGTTCTTACTACGATGCTAAACCATAGACAAGCTGTACCTGAACACCGGCGATTCGTGAATCAATGCCCCCAGCTGGGTACCCCAAAAACACACGCCCCGCTTGTACCCCAGGCATAAGCAGGACTAACCCATCACCCTCTTGTCCTAGGTGTCTAGGTCCCCATCCAAACTTGGACTCCAAGCCTCCACTCCTGAGTCCCAGACTCAGTGCGGTGCAAGGACCTCCACCATCCCCGCATCCAATCAGTCGGTCCGGAAAGAGCCAGATCCACGATAAGAGAGCAACGAGTCTTCCCTGCGCCCATACCCAAGTATGTGCTCAGGATAATAAGTCTGTGACTTGCCTAGAGCCATATGCAATGACCGGTCCTTAATTGACACAGACAGGGAAAAAGTGTAACCGAGCTATGCCCTGTTGGCCGCAGGACACAACCCTTTACACCCACCAGTACCCAAACCATATCCCTGCCCGGTCACCAGTTTCCTTTCCATCATTTTATCATGAGTGATCATATTTATCGCCTATTTGCTAGTAATGGTAGGTTACTCATGCTACCGAGATCCTGAGCATAGCAACTACTCGACCTATACTAGTAGGACTCATGGGTAGATATATTTATGCATGTAGTTTCCATAAAATGCCTGTAACTGAAATGCAGATCATAAATATATATATACTTAGTGATCATAAAATAGGGGTTATGCACCGGGGCTTGCCTTGGGCAGGCGACGGGTCAGTAACGTCAACACCAAAAGGCTCTGGGGCTCCCTCCTGCATGAGGATCTCCTCCTCGTACTCCTCGATGACTTACTCATACTCCTGTTCGTCGACTGGCACGAACTCTACCAACTCGTGATCTACATGCATGAAATGATGATGCAATACTTAGTAACATAGCAACAACAACTCTTAAAATAAAAGTACATCTATCTAACTATTATCTAGTGCTACCGACCACTGTACTAAGTTATCTATTGTTACCAATAACAAGTATGAAGTATGGCATACATTATTATTGCAACTACCAGTATTCTTACTCCTAATGCTGATTTACGCTACATATAATAAAGCAGGAATAATAGCTACTCTATTTATTAACCTACTCTAAGGCTACAAAATTTACAACAAGTATATATTAATCTAGTGAGCCTACTGTAAAATTTTCATAGCTATAGCTATCACCAATTTACTAGAAAATTTCCTACAATTATTAATCTACATAATACTAAGCTTTTCTAGTTGGAATTTATGAACCCACCATTGTCACAACTAACTGTAATCTAAATACACTAACAGGTGGATCGTATTTTTGTGAACCTAACAAAATTGGTTTCACTATTTTTGGACAACTACACAATTTACTACAATTTATCAAAGTTCAGCTAGAAATTATATGTAATAAACGTTTGTAATTCACTGGATAATTGAAAAATGAATTCTACCGCACGGCCCGAGAGCGACCTCACTGACCCAGACGTCGGCGAGCACCGACCTCTTCGGCACACACCAGCATTCCCATGAGCTTCTACGTGCGACGCGCAACGGATTGAGGTAACAATCGCCAAGAATGGCGCACCACGCAGGCGTGGCCACGTGCCGCGGCGGGGCCTGGCCACGGTAGCCCGACGCCAGTGAAACCACCTAATCGAACGCCTCTCTGCTACTCAGTGACCATTAGCAGGCTAAAAGTAACCACCTTGAAGTCCTAATTGAATAACTGTTGCGCCCTACCTAGCTGGCCACAGGAGTGGCCTCAAAACCAGCTCGCCGGCAGCCGCCCCCGTGCTCCAGCGAGCCATGGCCCAAATTGACTCACCCAGCTATCCTAGGAGTAGGAGGGCCTTACCAGAGATGTGTAGGACGGCTTGAACGAGGTCGCAGGACATGACAAGGCAACTAGCCACTTACACGGGGTCGCTCTGGTTCCCGACGAGAGCGGCGACGACATTCCCGGCGACCCACGGCTCCGTCGGCGAAACCACTGCACGAACACTATCACCAGGTCAATCACTACGCAACGCACTGCCTAATTGAAATAGCGAAGCAACACACGACACCCTGGTCATGTGCCCGCTCCGGTGGCCATGGCGGACCACCGTGAGCGAAACGCCATGCCTCACCTCACTGTAAACCAAACGAACGCCGAAATGACTTCACTCGAAAGCTAACTATCTGAGCTCATAGTGTGCACCATTAATTGGAAAAACGGTGGAGTGCTGGGAGACCAATTTGTAGGGGCGACGCCTATGGACTTATGGCGGCCGACAACGGCAAAAGTTCAAATTGGCGCCCCTTCCTTGTACCACCGCAATAGTGGCCGGTTAGGCACGACTTCGTCCTTCCACTCGACCACCAAACGTCTCGATACTAAGAAAAGGGCCAGCGCATCGGTTAGGCTTTGGCATGGCTTGGCCGGCCAACAACCTTCTGGGCGATGTGATGGGAGCCTTTGGCAAGACCTCACGCGTAAGCGTGAGAACGAGGCAAGCAGGGCAAGCCCACGCGCGCGCACAGCCAGCATCAACGGGAGCAGTAGCTAGACGGCAGCGCCAGACGGCGTGTAGTGCGAGCGACGCGACGTGATGGCGAGGTAGGGCAGCCTGGTCCACCGGCGTGGTGTGCGTGCGTGCATGGGGGTGCGTGGTGTGCCATGCAGCAACGACAGCGCGAGCTACAGCGTGGGACCCGGCAGCAGCGGCGGTACGAGTTGTGCGCCAGCGCGTGATGGCAGGTGGCCATGGCCAACAGCATAAGGGCCACACACGCGGGCATGCTAGCATAGGCACGACAGCGCACGTAGGGTGGGCCAGCAGCGGTGCCAAGCCGAGCAGGGGCGGTGACCGCAACCAGCGCTGGCTCTGTTCAAAGTATGTGACTTGCACACTTTTTAAAGCTGTTGAAAAATCCTACACGATGATCCCATAGCTAAGCCAGCTCTTCTATCCTCAAGCGGGTACATAGGGCTATCAAACTAAGCCAAGACATCATGCCACTTCTTAACCCAATTTTTCTACGAAAATTGTCGAACATGGCTTTGTCGACCCATTTTTGGACTCACGCGAAATGACTGAACTCCAAACCGCTTCGAATTCCATTCCCGAGCCACTTGATACACTAGCTAGTGAACCCCATCCTTGACCGCACATATTTTATCACCGCCTACGAAGTTCGTACCATGAACTTCATCAAAGTTTCGCATAAGCGTTCGATAGCATTTTTGTTTGACAAAATTCACTTAGAATCCTAAATGATATAAAGCGACATGAAATGTAGCATTTGTTCCTTGTTTCATAGGAACATTTCAAGTGCCGTACATTGATTTATACTCTATGTTACACACATGTTCAAACAAGTATGGTGCTCATGTAGTGTTTTTACACATTAAAGAAATGACTCTATGAGAAGGAACAGAAGCACCCAAGAAAATGGCTCAAGGAACTACCAGCCATGGTCTAGGGACTAAGGACCCAGCCCAGTCGTAACAACGGCGTCTCCCCATACTTTATGGTTTTTGGCTCTGAGGCCGTACTGCCTATTGACATTGCCTTTCGAGCTCCCAGGGTGGAGAACTACAATGAGGAGAACTCTAACCAGGCTCAACTTGTTGAACTAGACAGCCTAGAAGAGGAACGTCTGGCCACCTATGTTCGGATGGAAAAATACCTCGATGGCCTACGCAGATACTACAATCGCAATGTCAATGACGGATTCTTCATGGTCAAGGATTTGGTACTCCGCAGGAAACATAAGACAGATGGGATGCACAAGCTCTCCTAACCTTGGGAAGGCCCCTTCATCGTCAAGGCGGTCACCTGACCAGGTTCCTATAGATTGGGCCATATGGATGAAAGATATGTCCTAAACTCTTGGCACATCAACCTGCTTAGACGTTTCTACCCCTAAAGCGTTCATTTCAAAGATATGTACCTTTCATATTTAAGTATTCAATAAAGTTTTTTACACTGATGTTTCTCCATATTTTCTTCTCCACACTTTTCCACTAAGCGATTCTAATTCTGCGTACAACATCTCAAGACGACATGCCAACTACGCCTAATACCCAATCAAACACGTTGACGCTCGGACGCCTCCAGAAATGACCCTGTCTCCGACTTCTCCCGTAGGTGCATGAGTGTTCTCCCTCTGTGTCATGGGTGGTTGGCATCGGTTCCTTAGTGACGCCCTATTCTTCCCACACGCATATGGCCCCAGTGCCTCGCGTTATGGTTAACAGGCTAGCTAGGGCTAGGGACTCAGCTACACACCACTAATCGGATGGTTTATATCAAATATAAACATAAACATACCATAGCCACAAGCATCCAGCAAAAATTGCTAAGTACCCAACAAGAGTTTTTCCTAATCTACGGAGCACAGCTCTCCCCCTCAACAAACAACTCAACATCTTCAGCCAACCTCTTCGCTGGCTCCTCTGCCTCGTCTTCTAGCCTGGCAATCTTCTCCGCGTTCGTACCCTGCGCATATCCAATCGCCACCCGTTGGAGATCCACCGAAGGGTAGTGTGACCTCAGCTGCACGAGTGCATGGACGATGGCTCCATGGGCCACACTACACGTGAACTCCTTGGAGTCCGCAAACGCTGTCCAACAACGATCCACGACCGATCGGTACAGCCTGTCATCGGGCAGACGTCCCCTCTTGGGTTGCTCTAGACCGATGCAGTCCAGCACGGGATGGATCCCCACGATCATTGCCTCCAGTTTATCATCTTGAGTCTTTACCTGCTCCACAAGCACTTGGAATTGCACTTGAGACTGATGTTGATACTCCACGACCACATGTTAAATGCATGCCTAAGGTCCCTCAAGTTAAAACTGCATGAAAAAACACTCACGACAAAGGTCCTCAATGGCCTTCTCAGTCCTCTCCTCCTCTTTCTCCTTCACCTCAAGAAGCTAGCTAATGGCTTCCTGGGATAGGCTAAGCTCCATCTCGAATGCTACGCACAATAGACAGACATGTCACAGCACTGAATAACAACAAAGCAAAATTCTGAGCCAAACCTTTTTCCTGATCAGCACTATGGCCAAGCTGCTCGGCCATCGACTAGCCCTCAACCTCCATCTGCTGGCGCTCCTTCTCCAATGCCTCAACCTTCACCTCCAGGTCCTCCCTGTGGTGGTGCTCTTGGAGCAGGCGCGCCTAGAGGTCATCCACCGACACCTGCAAGTTCTTGTTCTCTTCCAGCACCGGGGCCATCTTCTCAATCTACCGTCAGCGCTACTCGGACACCTTCATCACATTCTATAGCAGGCAAACAGATTAGTTGACCCTTTCTGAAACAACCTTGATTTCCACGAAGGAAAATCCACAGAGTCAAAGTGTAATAAGACCGTTGTAGATCATATTACCCAAATTCCAATCGAATATCACATCCATACAACGATAATATCAGAGTACAAATAGTGCGGAATTACATAATTTATTACATCGCCGCATTGGCGGAATCAAAAGTAGCATTCATTCAGAACAGCTTGAAGATAAGATCGCCAAACTCGAGCATAGGAACGAACCCCTCAACCATCAAACTCCTCGGAGCTATACTCCTCAGCAGAACCTGTGTGCCAAAATTTATCAGTACGATTTGTACTGGCCACTCCCAACCCTATGAGCATTGCTTTGTGGAAATTGGATGCAAGTTGGATATAATAAAAAGGGAACCTATAAAGCTGGGGTTTCCTATGTATTAGCATATCAAGTTCATAATAATGGTTGGTCAAGTTTTAACACCATTCTCACCCATTCCACCCCATTCCCATTCCAGAGCCAGGTTTTGATCCTGGGATCGATATACCACCATATCCACACCATCACCATAACACACCGGAACCATCGCTCAGTCGACAGGCCAACTCCCTCTCGGCACTGTCTCAAAGCCCGTAGCCCCTGGCTACGTCCAAACACTCATCCCAGGGGGAGAAAAGAAAGACTCATCTCACTATCCAGTTTAAGCGAAACCCAGGAAAGGTCCATAACCGACAAGTCGGCATATGTATCGATCGATCAACCATACACTCTGCAGAGGTTTTACATAACCACAAGATCCACCTTCCTCGCTGACCGTCGTCAACTGGGCTGATTTCGGCCGCTTGCTAGCCTAGGATAATGCCACTCTACCATTCAGCCCTGGTACACCCCAAGTTCGGTCTGGGGTGGCTGAAACTGTGAGTCATAAGCCGGGTCCACAAGGTCTCCATGAAGTCTCGGAAGGGTGTGGGGGAAATCCTCCGCACCCCGTACCTCCTTACACTGTCCGCTAACAACCTAGCAGTAGTGGCAATATCCTACCAAGTAGTCCGGCCGTCCCGCACCATATAGGGCGAGTGGTACGTAAGGCTTCCCGGTGAATCTGAGTACTAGTAAGTCCTTAGGGATGACCAAGCCAGAATGTCTTCATCAGGGTTTCTATTTACCGTGCCACCACAGCACCTCCACCCTGGGCTCCTCCCATCACAGGATCACACCCAAGGCCACCTCATATACCATTTACCCACCATAGGTATCCATTCCAGGGGTGCCCAGGTAGCACCCCATGGTAAGACTTGCCCCAGGCTCATCGTATACTCCAACTTGGTTGACACAACCCTCACCCTCCACGCACCCAAGTCACACACGCAGCACTCTCCCCAATCACCAGTTTCCACCACGCATCAATGTAGTGTAAGCGTAGTAGAAGTAATAAGCAATGAAATATAATAGCAAGCGTGTGACTAGCCTAACAGCAGGGTGAGCAGGGGTAAGGTTGCGTCAAGGTAAAGGCCATCAAGAAAGCATACTACCATGCAAGTCCTACCATAGTGTGATATGACAATAAAGTAAGCACTAGCATTTCTACTTTAGCCATGCGTAATAGGTGCTACGAGATTGGGTGGGATGTGGCACCTTCAGTGTAGTCGTCTCCGTACTCCTCACGGTACTCACGATCCTCGTCCGTCCGGTTTTCCTCCGAGTCTGTAAACGACCGCATTATAGTCGCATTAGCGACGTCTATAGAATAGCACAAAGAAGCAATGAAAATTCAAAAGAGCCAAATGCACTCAAACATGGGTCCATTGCGTAGAGCTCGATTTTAGATGAATTTTGGTCCTAGTTTTGTATTTTTTCGAGGTCGTATGAATTAGTTATGAATTTCCGAAGATTAATTCCATTTCTGAAAATGAAAAAGGCTGAATTAATCCTGGGCTGACACGTGTCACGCTGGGGTTGGTCTACGTGGCGTGCTGACGTCAGCATGACGTCAGCATAATGTCAGTATCATGGTTCCGAGCTGACAGGTGGGGTCTAGCTGACGTCAGCATGACGTCATCGTCTGACGTGTGGGTTCAGCAACACTGTGTCGCTGACATGTGGGGCTAGGTCAACGGTCAACGTTGACCGGTCAATGGTCAATACGGGCTGGGTCTCAAATGGGCTGGTTGGGCTTCGGATTGGGCCGGTCTAGGCCGGGCCGACCCAGACACGTGGCGTGCTGTGGCTCTGCCACGTCGTAGTCGTGGGCTCTTATTGGGCTGTGGTCCACAGGCGTGGTCCACGGTGGACGCAAGTTCACGATCCATGGACCTAAGGTAGGGTCCATGGTGGACCAAGTCCATCCCTCTCCTCTCTCTCTATGGTCCACGTGCACCGAGTGCATGGGCATGTGGCCGGTGAGGGGAGTTTCCCCTGCTTCTTACCGCGGCGGTGCTCCTGCACGCGGTGAGCTCACGGTGAGCCCCCATGGTGGCGCTGGTGTCCGATTGGGGAGGGGAAAAGCTTCCCTGGGCCACGGTGACTGTGTCAGTGGGGTCAAAGTGGCGGCCAGAGCTTCCCCAAGGTGCTGGCCACGGCGAGCGGCGGCTCGAGCTCCACCGGCATGTGGGAATGGCGCGGGGCTGCGGCATAGGCCGGTTCTGTGGTGCGCGTGGGCGACACAACGCCCCAACGGGCATGTTGGGCAGGTCGAGGGTCCTCCAGGGCCTCCGGTGGCTTTGGCCACGGCGGCGCCCTTCCGAGCTCGACGGCGGTATCGGTGAGGTGTCTACGGTCATGGTAAAACGTCTCGGCGGGGCGTGCACGCTTCTACGGATTCGTGGGAACGCGGCAAGGTCATCCAGACTCAAGGCGAGGCTCGGTTCTCTTGTGGCCGGTGGGGACATCCCGGCGGCCACGGCGACGGTGAAGACGACGGCGAGGCACGCGGGTGAACCACGGGACTCCAGCGGGGTGGTCACGGCGTGCGCGTGAGTTACCCACGGCTTCAGCGAACAGGATGGGCGAGTCAAGGAGGCGCTAGGCGCTCCCAGTAGTACTAGCCACGGTGGTCGGTGCTCTGACCGGTGGTCGGGTGCTCGAACCGGTGGTCTAGTGCTCGGCATGGTGGTCTGGTGCTCGGCACGGTGGTCTGGTGCTCGGACCGGTGGTCGCGTGCTCGGACCGGTGGTCTGGTGCTTGGCACGGTGGTCTAATGCTCGAAGGTAGTCTGGTGCGCCATGGCATGGCGGGCGTGACGGCAGCGATCGCGCATCTGGTGCGCTATGGGCTCCGGTGGGGTGTCACGGTGATCTCGGTGTGCGTGTGGGTGCATGTGTTCCAAGTGGCTGAGGCAAGGCCTTTGGCCCTCTGCGCCTTCAGTGTGGGCGCCATGGCCGACGGTGAGGTTCGACGGCAGAGAGGGATCGGGAGGGCTCACCATAGGTGTTGTGGGAGATAGGATAGCGGTGCAGTGTCAATTCGAGGCCGTGTAGCTCTAGAAGCCGTGCAGTGCCATGCCGACCCACGTTAGTGATGTAGCCAAGGCGTCGCTCCCGGCTCCGGCGATCTCCTCCCCTACGATGGCTTCGGCGTTCTTTCCCCCCTTCTTCCTCTTCTCCCTCTTCTCTCTAGGTTTGGGTGCGTAGTGGATGGCCACCGAGGTGGCGGCGGGCAATGGAACGAGCGCTAGGGCTCCGAGGACCGTGGCCTTTATAGCCGAGCTCGGCCATGGAGCTCGGTGATCGGTGGACAGGGATCAAGGGCAATCGCGGCGCTTGTTTGCATCCTACGATCATGAGGGGTTGCGTGGGCGCAGCGCCAAGGGGGGGGGGCAAGGCCATGGCTCGGGCGTGACCCCCTGGCCCGCTCTGCACTCGCTGTCGGCCTCCGGTCGGCTGACGGTTGGGTGCGGCATGGGGAAGATGAGCAGGGGATGGCTGACCGGCGGGGTCCGCTGGCAGCGACTACGGCGAAGGGAAGAGGGGCGTGTGGGTGAACGCAGTGGCCTTGGCCCAGCGCTGGCAGAGCCCAAGTGGCGGCAATTTGGTGGTGGGGGCTTGGTGGCCTGTGGGCGGCCATGATAACTGGCTCTACTTGTTTGAGCTCAAGGCATGCTGTGCCTTGGCTAGTCAATGCGGTAGCGGTATTGGTCATGAGGCCTTCTTCTCTTCTTCCTTTTCTATTTTTCATTTCTTTTTCCATTTGTTTGAATTCAAATTTAGTTTAGAATTTGAATTCAAAACTGAGGTAACTTATTTATTGGAGTTTTAGAGAATTTTGTTTAATAATAACTTTTTGGTTTATTATTTAAATGGAATTATCAATCATAGCATAAAGCAAATGAAAAACCCAAATCATAATTTAAGTTAACATTGTATGCAACATGTTATTTGTTGGAAATTTAATAATCATAATTAACAAATGATATGCCATGCTTATGTGTTGACTTAGGTTGGGTTACTTCTAATGCAACTCTTAGGGTTGGCTCCTACAATGTCACTCATCATCACATGGGAGTTTTAAGAAATTTTTTTGTAGTTGTGCTTTTTGGTGTGTGGATTTTTGGGTTGTTACAGTCCTACCCCCTTAACAGAATCTCGTCCCCAAGATTAAAGCGTAACATACTCTTCAAAGAGGTAAGGATATTGTAGCCGGAGGTCAAACTCCTTCTCCCATGTTGCTTCTCTCTCTGTGTGATTACTCCATTGGATCTTGCACATAGGAATAGTCTTGCTTCGGGTTTCTTTGGTATCTCTATCCAGAATTCTGATAGGATGTTCTCTATACTCAAGTGTATCTTGAATGTCAAGTGTATCAGTCGGGATTACTTCGTCGGGCACTCTCAAGCATTTGCGTAGCTGTGAGACATGGAATACGGGATGTACACCCGCCAATTCCTCAGGTAGCTCAAGTTTGTAGGCGAGCTTTCCAATCCTTTTGCAAATCTTGTACGGGCCAACAAATCTAGGGGCAAGCTTTCCTTTCACATGGAATCTGACAGTCCCACGTAGCGGGGATACCTTGAGATAGATGAAATCCCCCACATTAAACTCAAGTTCTCTTCTCCTTTTGTCAGCATAGCTCTTGTATCGACTTTGAGCAATTCTCAAATTCTCTCTTACTTGAGCGACTCCTTCTTCTTCTTCTTGAATCTTAGCGGAGTCAAAGAATGATCTTTCACCCAGTTGAGACCACATCAAAGGTGTCTTACAAGGTCTGCCATACAGAGCTTCAAACGGCGACATCTTGATAATGGCTTGGTAGCTGTTATTATAAGAGAACTCTGCATAGGGTAAGCATTTCTCCCAATCAGATCCATAATTCAGCACACTAGTGCGAAGCATGTCCTCTAAGATCTGATTTACTCGTTCTGTCTGTCCATCTGTCTGTGGGTGGTAAGCGATACTGAAATCAAGTTTAGTTCCAATAGACTTGTGCAGAGCTTCCTAGAATCGGGACACAAACTGAGGACCACGATCAGATACAATACTAGAGGGAGCTCCGTGCAGTCTGAGAATATGCTCAATATATAGATCTGCTAATTTTTCTGCGTTGGTCTTGGTCTTCACTGGTACAAAGTGAGCAATCTTGGTCAAATGATCAACTATCACCCAGATGGAATCGTTGCCTTTCTGTGAACGGGGCAATCCGACTATGAAATCCATGGATATACTCTCCCATTTCCACTCGAGAACGTCAAGAGGCTTTAGCAATCCTGCAGGCCTTTGATGTTCAGCCTTGACTCTATTACAGGTGTCACATCGTGCCACATGTCCTGCAATGTCTGTCTTCATGCCTTTCCACCAAAAGTGTTTCTTCAAGTCTTGATACATCTTTGAATTTCTAGGGTGAATACAGTACTTAGAATCATGGGCTTCTGACAGAATTTCCTCTTGTAGGGCTGGATCAGAAGGTACACAGATTCTGTCCTTGAACCAGATGGTCCCTTGTTCATCTTTATGGTGGTTGGTCTTGTAGCCTAGTTTCATCAGACCACGGAGATATTCAATCTCCTCACAATTTTTCTGAGCTTGACAGATGCGATCTGTGAGATCATACTGTATGCGGAGCTCATTCAACAAGCCATGCGGTAATATCTCAAGTTGGAAATCATCAATCTCTTCCTTGAGCTTAGGTGGTACGGATTCAGTGATCAAAGTGTGACAGTAACTCTTGCGACTAAGAGCATCTGCGACTACATTAGCTTTTCCCGGATGATAGTGAATTTCCAGGTCATAGTCCTTGATCAACTCTAGCCATCGGCGTTGCCTCATATTCAGATCTTCTTGAGTGAAAAAGTACTTCAAGCTCTTGTGATTGGTATAGATATCACATTTGTTACCTATCAAGTAGTGCCTCCAGATCTTCAAGGCATGCACCACTACTGCTAACTCAAGATCATGAGTTGGATAACGGTTCTCGTGTTCTTTCAACTGTCGAGACGCATATGCTATCACTCTTCCATTTTGCATCAATACACAACCAAGTCCTTGGCGGGATGCATCACAATAGACCACGAAATCTTTGCTGATATCTGGCAATGCCAACACAGGAGTGGTGGTAAGCTTCTGTTTCAATTTCTGGAAGCCTTGTTCGCACTCGGGCGTCCATTCAAACTCCTTGGTCTTCTTCAGAAGGTTGGTCATCGGACGGGCTATCTTGGAAAAGTTCTCGATGAATCGGCGATAATATCCAGCCAATCCCAAGAAACTTCTGACTTCTGTCACATTACGGGGTTGTTCCCATTCTTTCATAGCCTCAATCTTAGCTGGGTCAACTGCTACACCTTCAGCTGATAGTACATGGCCTAGGAAAGCAACTTCCTATAGCCAAAACTCACATTTGCTGAACTTTGCATAGAGCTGATGTTGGGCTAGTTTCTCAAGTATAGTTCTCAGATGATGTTCGTGTTCTTCAGCGGTAGGTGAATAGACAAGGATGTCATCAATGAATACTACCACGAACTTATCCAGATCATCCATGAAAACCTTATTCATCATATTCATGAAGTATGCGGGAGCATTCGTGAGTCCAAAGGATACCACAGTGAACTCAAACTATCCGTACCTAGTCACGAAAGCTATCTTCGGGATGTCACTCTCTCGAATCTTCATCTGATGATAGCCAGATCTGAGATCAATCTTGGAGAAGTACTTGGCACCTCTAAGCTGATCAAGCAAATCATCAATCCTCGGCAGGGGGTACTTGTTCTTGATGGTGACTGCGTTCAAGTTCCGGTAATCAATGCACATTCTCATTGAGCCATCCTTCTTCTTAACAAACAGAACAGGAGATCCCCAGGGTGAAGCACTGGGTCTGATATATCCCTTTGAGATGAGCTCATCAAGCTGTTTCTTGAGATCGGCCAGTTCATCAACTGACATGCGATAGGGTCTCTTGGCAATAGGTCCTGTTCCCAGCAAAAGATCAATGATGAACTCTACATCACGGTCTGGTGGCATACCCGGTAACTCTTCAGGGAATACATCGGGATAGTCTCTGACCACAGGCATATCATGAACTGTCTTTTCCTCTTCTTGTGATTCTGAACTTGCTTTAAGGGCACATAGGATAGAGGTGGACTTTCCAGACTGGGGTTCACATCTAATAACTTGTCCCTGATGGATGGGTCACTTGGACGTATCTAGGTGAACATGATATGATGCCTCGGTGAATGGTTAGCCAATCCATACCTAAGATAACATCTAGGTTTGTGGAAGGTAACAGGGTTAGGTCGGCTTTAAAGGTAAGACCCTCAATGGTAAGACTCACTCCCTTACAGATGTGGGTGCATTTTCGGTCTCCTAAAGGTGAGCTGGTGATGATAGGCTTTTCACATGGGGTTACAGGTAGATCATGCTCTCGTGCAAACTTGGATGATATGTATGAACAAGTTGCTCCAAAATCAAATAGAACTGATGCAGTATTGCCATTAACTGAAAACATACCGTACACAACGTCAGGGGAAGTCTGTGCTTCCTCAGCGTCCAGATGGTTGAGACGTCCATGGGTAGCAGATCCCTTGAATCGAGACTTCGAGCAAATGAGTTACGAGGACATTCAATGGCTTTGTGACCCGGTTGGCCTGGCGAAGCAGTGAAAGGCGACCGCCTATAGGGGTTGGCGCGGGTGCCTTCCAGCTTCCAATACACAGTGTGGAGCGGTTCTCATCTTTGGCGTTCATTCACAAGATGCGGGGGACGGTTGAAACGATCCCGAGTGTCGCGGTCCCGAGCATAACGGTCCCGTGTAACGCAGCCTGAAAGGGTATGGAGTATTTGGTGGTGTAGCCTCCACTACCCCTACTCAATCCAGGGTTGTCATCCCTGTTGTGGCGTGAGCGTTCCTCGATGGTACATCTCTCATGAACCTCTTGCGATCACGGCCACGGAAGGAATCCTCGTGCTTACGCTTTCTCTCCCATACTCTTCTCCAACTTCAAAGACGGTCTTTCTCAATCTGGATGCAGCGATCCACCAGAGCACACGCAGTGTTACTCTCAATACCGCCAAACTTCAGCTTGATGTGCGGGTTAAGTCCCTTGCGGTAATAGTACAGCTTTTCCTTCTCGAGTTCACAACATAGGATGGTGCATAGCGAGAAGGTTGGTGAAACGAGTAGTGTACTCAACACCTTGTCCTTTCCCATCTTGATGTTGTGGAACTCCTCGGCTTTGGCCTCCATGATACCCTTTGGGAATGTGATACTCAAGACATGCTTCTTGGCTTAACTCATCCCATGAGATATTGGCGGGGGTCCTTATGGGAATCATCGAATCGTCCCCACCAGCGCCAAGGTCAGACTGTGTGAGCTGGTGTGTGGCAGCTCCAACACACTCATCGTTGGTGAAAGTAGTGAGGTCAAGCTTCTTCTCCATCTCCTTGAGCCAGTCATCGGCTACAAGCGGGTCAGGATCGGTGCCATCATAGGTGGGTGGCCTTAGCTTCAGAAAACCTTCCAGCTTCCTTTGGAAGTCATTCTGCTGACCTCCCTAGCGACGGTTCGCTCCTTCAACAAGAGCTGCAAGAAGCTGGGTCTGCTGTGCCATCACTTCTGCCAGGTTCGGTGGTGGTGGTGGTGGAATGTTCTCCTCAACAGGCGGCGGGGTATTCTCCAGGTTGAAGGGTATCCCTCCGCATCCACGGCCACGGCCACGGTTGTTGCCACCACGTCCCCCATTGGGTTCGGCTGGTTCGGGGATGGGCGCACGTCCACGGTTCATTAGGCGAGCAGATCGGCGGTTCGGCATCTGCAACACGGACCATAAGAATTTTAGTGCTCATGCCATAAGTGCTTATAATTCGATTATGATTATATGATTTCGACGATTTAAAGAAAATCATTATACTATCCAACACTCATTACAAAGAAGCAATAAGATCCATAAGATGCAATAAGATCCAAATCATTCATTACATGGGTTTTATTACATAGCATCATCTCCAGTAGCTACACTTGAAGACGTGCGAGAATCGTACTACGCATAGTGTCTCATAATACATCTCATAAGGGGTACATCATGGAGTACAACTCATGGAAGCTACTGACATATCTCATGACCACGCAGGGTCATCTACTCTAACTCGTACACCGCAGCAGGGATACGACTGTTCTCGATCTCGATCTCCTTGTCAGACTTGTGAAGTCGGGACACGTACTTCAAGGCCTCGGCAAGCTCCTCAAGAGGCTTAGCTCCGTGTAGGGTAGGGCAGGCGCGTCTAGGTTGAGGCGAGTCGGGCTAACTCAAACTCCTCCATCCTAGGCCTCGCCTTGCTCACGAATCTCCTTGGGTAGCTGATCCCACATACCCTTCATCTCCCCGAGGCGCTTCTGTCGACTTCGCCATGCCCGCCATGTCCTCTCACACTTGTCCTGTAAGTACTCGGTGCACTTTGAGTGCCTCGATCAGTGACCACAGTTGCAAACGGCCTTCTTCCCGATCTCCTCCAACTCCCAGGTCGTGGTCTTGTTCCGAGACCGAT
The DNA here is from genome assembly GCA_904845875.1 of Miscanthus lutarioriparius. Taxonomy (NCBI): domain Eukaryota; kingdom Viridiplantae; phylum Streptophyta; class Magnoliopsida; order Poales; family Poaceae; genus Miscanthus; species Miscanthus lutarioriparius. Next base: position 50,439,426 of record CAJGYO010000012.1, read on the forward strand.
TTTTAGCATAACAATCCCTTGGACCTCTCTCGGTCTCCTCTGCGGTTGAACTCGGCCTTCTTGTCGTCCAACTCACTCAACAACTCTAAGACCTTGCTGTCGAGGTAGCAGTTCCTGTTGCCTAGGTCAGCTGCCTTGTCCTGTAAGTCAGCGACCTCGGCTCTGTGGACTGCCTCACGATGGTTAAGCTCGTCCTGTAGCTTGGCAACTGCCTCGAGTAGACTAGCTCGCTCCAGTGCTCCCTGCGAGTCTCGCTCCTGGCACTCCCACAGAAGAGCCCGGTCCTGACGTCTCTTCTGCTCGAGCTGGGTCATGTACCTGTCCTGCTCTAGTAGGTGGATAGCTGAGACACGAAGGCATCTGTCCTCCTCTGCAAGGATAACTCTACCGGCTGCGAAACTCTGCTCACTAGGGGTAAGGCTGAGGTCGAGGGCCTGGGGAAGTAGACGAAACTCTGTTGTCTTCAGGTGCTCATAGTGATCCCTCATCACTCTGCGAAGTGCCTTGTGAGAGATAGCTCGCAGTCCCTCCTCAACTGTGTCCTCTATGGTCAACTCGGTGGAAGCTGGGACAGTCGGTAAGGTGGTGCTAGTTGGGAACTCGATTGAGGTGACAACTGGTCCTTCGATTCCTCCATCCTGAGCTGACTTTCCGGTACAGGTGACCTTGACAAGCTCGTCAGGGACTCCTAACATGACGAGAACTCGGTAGAGGGTCTGTGCAAAACCCCCGAGCTCACGTAGGTCAAAGGTAAGCTTGGCGTGGTCCAGAGGTAGCGGTCCTAGAGGCAGCCATTCGACGTTCGTTGCCATCTGCATGTTTTAAGGAACAGGTGTTAGCAGGTCAATAAATAGATAAGCCTTGCATAAAAGTAAATGCAGGGTCGGTATATAACCAAAAGAAGGGCTGTCCACGTCCTATTCTATCGTCCATTTCTAAGGGTTTCGTCCTATGGTCAAGTATGGCTCTGATACCAACTGAAACAACCCCGATTTCCACGAAGGGAAATCCACAAAGTCAAAGTGTAATAAGACCGTTGTAGATCATATTACCCAAATTCTAGTCGAATATCACATCCATACAACGATAATATCAGAGTACAAATAGTGCGGAATTACATAATTTATTACATCACCGCATTGGTGGAATCAAAAGTAGCATTCATTCAGAACAGCTTGAAGATAAGATCGCCAAACTCGAGCGTGAGGAACGAACCCTCAACCGTCAAACTCCTCGAGCTATACTCCTCAAAAGTAACTCAGTGTGCCAAAATTTATCAAGACGATTTGTAATCGGACACTCCCAACCCTATGAGCATTGCTTTGTGGAAATTGGATGCAAGTTGGATATAATAAAAGGGAACCTATAAAGTCAGGGTTTCCTATGTATTAGCATATCAAGTTCATAATAATGGTTGGTCAAGTTTTAACACCATTCTCACCCATTCCACCCCATTCCCATTCCAGCGCTGTGTTTCAATCCTGGGATCGATATACCACCATATCCACACCATCACCATAACACACCGGAACCATCGCTCAGTCGACAGGCCAACTCCCTCTCGGCACTGTCTCAAAGCCCGTAGCCCCTGGCTACGTCCGAACACTCATCCTAGGGGGAGAAAAGAAAGACTCATCTCACTATCCAGTTTAAGCAAAACCTGTGAAAGGTCCATAACCGACAAGTCGGCATATGTATCGATCGATCAACCATACACTCTGCAGAGGTTTTACATAACCACAAGATCCGCCTTCCTCGTGACCAGCGTCCAATGGGGCTGATTCCGGCTGCTTGCTAGCCTAGGATAATGCCACTCTACCATTCAGCCTGGTACACCCCAAGTCCCGGCCAGGGTGGCTGGCCTGTGAGTCATGAGCCGGGTCCACAAGGTCTCCATGAAGTCTCGGAAGGGTGTGGGGAAATCCTCCGCACCCCCGCACCCTCCTTACACCGTCCGCTAACAACCTAGCAGTGAGTGGCAATATCCTACCAAGTAGTCCTACCGTCCCGCACACCATATAGGGCGAGTGGTACGTAAGGCTTCCCAAGTGAATCTGAGTACTAGTAAGTCCATAGGGATGACCAAGCCGAATGTCTTCATCGTGGTTTCTATTTACCGTGCCACCACAAAGACTCTCCACTGGGCTCCTCCCATCACAGATCACACCCAAGGCCACCTCATATACCATTTACCCACCACAGATATCCATTCCAGGGGTGCCTGTAGCACCCCATGGTAAGACTTGCCCAGTGCTCATCAGATACTCCAACTTGGTCGACACAACCCTCACCCTCCACGCACCCAAGTCACACACGCAAAGACTCTCTCCCCAATCACCGCCCCACCACGCATCAATGTAGTGTAAGCATAGTAGAAGTAATAAGCAATGAAATATAATAGCAAGCGTGTGACTAGCCTAACAGCAGGGTGAGCAGGGGTAAGGTTGCATCAAGGTAAAGGCCATCAAGAAAGCATACTACCATGCAAGTCCTACCATAGTATGATATGACAATAAAGTAAGCACTAGCATTTCTACTTTAGTCATGCGTAATAGGTGCTACGAGATTGGGTGGGATGTGGCACCTTCAGTGTAGTCGTCTCCGTACTCCTCACGGTACTCATGATCCTCGTCCGTCCGGTTTTCCTCCGAGTCTGCAAACGACCGCATTATAGTCGCGTTAGCGACGTCTATAGAATAGCACAAAGAAGCAATGAACATTCAAAAGAGCCAAATGCACTCAAACGTGGGTCCATTGCGTAGAGCTCGATTTTAGATGAATTTTGGTCCTGGTTTTGTATTTTTCCGAGGTCGTATGAATTAGTTATGAATTTCCGAAGATTAATTCCATTTCTGAAAATGAAAAAGGCTGAATTAATCCTGGGCTGACACGTGTCACACTGGGGTTGGTCTACGTGGCTTGCTGACGTCAGCATGACATCAGTATCACGGTTCCGAGCTGACAGGTGGGGTCTAGCTGACGTTAGCATGACGTCAGCATGACGTCATCGTCTGACGTGTGGGTCCAGCAACACTGTGTCGCTGACATGTGGGGCCAGGTCAACGGTCAATACGGGCTGGGTCTCAAACGGGCCGTTTGGGCTTCGGATTGGGCCGGTCTGGGCCGGGCCGACCCGGACACGTGGCGTGCTGTGGCTCTGCCACGTCGTAGTCGTGGGCTCTTATTGGGCTGTGGTCCACAGGCGTGGTCCACGGTGGACGCAAGTTCACGATCCATGGACCTAAGGCAGGGTCCATGGTGGACCAAGTCCATCCCTCTCCTCTCTCTCTGTGGAACACGTGCACCGGGTGCATGGGCATGTGGCCGGCGAGGGGAGTTTCCCCTACTTCTTACCGCGGCGGTGCTCCTACCGGCGGCGAGCTCACCGTGAGCCCCCACGGTGGCGCTGGTGTCCGATTGGGGAGGGGAAAAGCTTCCCTGGGCCACGGCAACTATGTCAGTGGGGTCAAAGTGGCGGCCAGAGCTTCCCCAAGGTGCTGGCCACGGCGAGTGGCGGCTCGAGCTCCACCGGCGTGCGGGAATGGCGCGGGGCTGCGGCGTAGGCCAGTTCTGTGGTGCGCGTGGGCAACACAACGCCCCAACGGGCATGTTGGGCAGGTCGAGGGGTCCTCCAGGGCCTCCGGTGACTTTGGCCACGGCGGCGCCCTTCTGAGCTCGACGGCGGTATCGGTGAGGTGTCTACGGTCATGGTAAAACGTCTCGGCGGGGCGTGCACGCTTCTACGGATTCGTGGGAACGCGGCGAGGTCATCCAGACTCAAGGCGAGGCTCGGTTCTCTTGTGGCCGGTGGGGACATCCCGACGGCCACGGCGACGGTGAAGACGACGGCGAGGCACGCGGGTGAACCACGGGACTCCAGCGGGGTGGTGACGGCGTGCGCGTGAGTTACCCGCGGCTTCAGCAAATGGGATGGGTGAGTCAAGGAGGCGCCAGGCGCTCCCAGCAGTACTTGCCACGGTGGTCGGTGCTCTGACCGGTGATCGGTTGCTCGAACCGGTGGTCTGGTGCTCGTCACGGTGGTCTGGTGCTCGGCACGGTGGTCTGGTGCTCGGACCGGTGGTCGCGTGCTCGGACCGGTGGTCTGGTGCTCGACACGGTGGTCTAATGCTCAAAGGTGGTCTAGTGCGCCATGGAGGCGGCGTCGACAGCGATGCGCACGCTGGTGCGCTATGGGCTCCGGTGGGGTGTCACGGTGATCTCGGTGTGCGCGTGGGTGCATGTGTTCCAAGTGGCTGAGGCAAGGCACTGGCCTACGCGCTTCCAGGTGTGGAGCGCCATGGCCGACGGTGAGGTTCGACGGCAGAGAGGGATCGGGAGGGCTCACCGTAGGTGTTGTGGGAGATAGGATGGCGGTGCAGTGTCAATTCGAGGCCGTGTAGCTCTGGAAGCCGTGCAGTGCCGTGCCGACCCGCGTCGGTGATGTAGCCGACGGCGTCGCTCCCGGCTCTCGTGATCTCCTCCCCTACGGCGGCTTCAGCGTTCTTTCCCCCCTTCTTCCTCTTCTCCCTCTTCTCTCTAGGTTTGGGTGCGTAGTGGATGGCCACCGAGGTGGCAGCGGGCAACGGAACGAGCGCTAGGGCTCCGAGGACCGTGGCCTTTATAGCCGAGCTCGGCCATGGAGCTCGGTGATCGATGGACAGGGATCAAGGGCAATCGTGGCGCTTGTTTGCATCCTATGGTCACGAGGGGTTGCGTGGGCGCGGCGCCAAGGGGGGGCAAGGCCATGGCTCGGGCGTGACCCCTTGGCCCGCTCTGCACTCGTTGTCGGCCTCCGGTCGGCTGACGGTTGGCCGCGGCGTGGGGAAGATGAGCAGGGGATGGCTGACGGGCGGGGTCCGCTGGCAGCGACTGCGGCGAAGGGAAGTGGGGCGTGCGGGTGAACGGTGCGTGGCTGATGCGCGGGCCCAAGTGGCAGCGGCATTTGGCGGGCTAAGCGCGTGGGGTGACCGTGTAGCCTAGGCTCCTTCTTTGGCTGTGTGCGAAGACTAGGTCTAAATTTGGGGGCTGGGCCGAGCGGGCTGAGGCTCTGAGGCCTTCTTCTCTTCTTCCTTTTCTATTTTTCATTTCTTTTTCCATTTGTTTGAATTCAAATTTGGTTTAGAATTTGAATTCAAAACTGAGGTAACTTATTTATTGGAGTTTTAGAGAATTTTGTTTAATAATAACTTTTTGGTTTATTATTTAAATGGAATTGTCAACCATAGCATAAAGCAAATGAAAACCCCAAATCATAATTTAAGTTAACATTGTATGCAACATGTTATTTGTTGGAAATTTAATAATCATAATTAACAAATGATATGCCATGCTTATGTGTTGACTTAGGTTGGGTTACTTCTAATGCAACTCTTAGGGTTGGCTCCTACAATGTCACTCATCATCACATGGGAGTTTTAAGAAAAAATTTTGTAGTTGTGCTTTTTGGTGTGTGGATTTTTGGGTTGTTACACTTTCTTTCTACAAAAATTCCCTCAAGCTTACTTCAATGTGGGCTAGCATCAAAGTCAGATCGGCCCTCAACTTTTTTGCCTCTGAGCTCGCCTCCCTCTCCTCTAGCATCTCAACTCTTCGCTGCACTGAATGATGGTGCGGAGGAGTTGGGGCGGCGGGGTGGGCTCCCACACTATCTCTTCGACCACAGCGGCGGTCGATGGCAAAGATGCCCTCCTTGACTGCCACCGTGATTGGACTGGGCATCCGAGCACCAATTCCACTGTTGACGCACCCGTAGACAGCCCTTTTCAGTAGCTACGGGTGGACCTTGCGCCGCACTACTCGACACGTCCCCCATAGGCTCGATAGTTGCCCCCACAAGGCCACTTGATGTCGCTGCTGCATCCTGCATCTCCTCCACACTAGGATTGCCCTTGTCGTGCAACCCATCGCCAGGTGACACCGGTCCAGCTATCGAGGGCTCCCCCATAGTACGGTCGGTTGGCCCTATAGCTATAGATTGTTTCGAAGCAAGGGCAACTAGATCTGCTCTTGTCTGCGCTGGGTCAGTGGGGGGAGCCACTAGCTCCCCCGCACGCCTTTCGTCGCTAGCAGCCGATGACTGCAGTTCCTCCATCGACTCCGCGCTTCAACAAGAAACAATAAGTTAAAGGAGCAAACTACCATACCGAAGCAACATAACAAGTAAACAAGGTACATACAACTATGACTCCCATTGCACAGAACCAGCGCCCCCGCCTGCTACCCATCATCCCACCACCCAAACCGCTCAGTGTCTCCATCGCCACCACCGGAGTCATCCGCGAGGTCTTGGGGACTGCAGTGGCCACCTGCGCAGTAACCATAGGTGATGTAACTATGATCTTAGGGGTTTCAGTAGGTGCTCGGGCTATTGACACTAGCGCCGCATGAGTCATCGCTGCTGACAATGCCCAAACACTACCGGGCGTCGTGGCCATGGCTTGCCATGTCCGTCGCATCTCATGGGTCTCCGCTCTGGCTGGCACGACCGGTGGTGGCGTCCTGTCCCTCGGAGATGGTGGTGCTTCCAAACCATCGTCATCCAATGAGATTGAAACCACCATTCGCAGTCTTTGGGGGTGAGCGGGAGCGCTGACGTTCACCGTCCGCTCTTCTCGATGGGACGATCCCCCTGTCTTCCTCCTCTTGAGGGATGGCTCCTCGCTAGCAGGCCGCTTCCCCCGAAATTTTTCATAGATATCTAATGTTTGCTCACCTCCATCTTCACTGTCATTATTATCCGAGCTATCCCCACTAACTCCCGAGCTGGCTCGATGCTGGGAACTGCTCAGGCTGGCATCAACATACCTCGGCTAGTCCACCGATGGCATGGCTGAGAAGTATGTCGCTCGGTCCTGCCCACAGATCTTCAAGAGCATGAGTGAGTACATCGCAACAAAAAAGGAATTAGGCCAAACTAATACAAAGACTCTTACTGCTGGTGGGAGGTTCCCAACACTAAAGACCCTCTACTGGTCGTCAACCTTGTCGTGCCCCATGAGGTTAAAAAACACCCTAATCCGCCGTTTGACTTGCTCTTGGGCAATCAGCTCGGGCACCTCTTAGGTCCCATTAGTATCCGTCCAGAATTCATATGTGGGGTGTGCCCTCTCCTTGCTAGGCTAGCATCGCTGAAAAGTAAAGTTCATCGCCACTATGACACCATCTACTCTCCTTCAGTCAATCAACGCCAAGGGCTCCCTCACCTGCTCCATTCCACTAGCACTAGGTCTCTTCGACCACCTAGTGTTGCTCACGAGAATCTGATCAATGTCGCACACCACATAATGTTCCCCTTGTGGCATGTAGAACCATCGCTGTGCCCAATACTTCATGTTTGTGTTTAACAGGGTAGCGATGTACTACCCAACCATCCCATTCTGCAGCTGCAAGTACGCGCTACCCACAACCCTAGATCCAGATCCCCCATGAGATTTCAAACAAAAAAGTGGTGGAAGAGATCAAAATGTGGGAGAATGCCAAGATAGGCTTCGTAGAAATGATGACGATAGAAACGTGAAGGATGGAGTTTGGGCCCAAATTGCAAAGACTAATGGCGTAATACTCAATCAATCCACGGAGGAACGGATGGATCGAAACACCAAATCTGTGATAGAAATAATCTTCAAACATGACCAATTCATCACCGTGGGGGTTTGGAAAGCACTTACCACGAGCAGGACGCCATCCCGCTGTCACCCTATCTGGCAGCATGCCGTCCACAACCAACTAGTTGAGCGCTGCCTCATTGCTGATGGAGCTCACCCATTCCTCGGCGCGATTGAGCTTGCGTGACGCCTTGCTCGAGCTGTTGTGGCTTCTCTTGGGCACCATCTCGTAGATCTGAGGAATGGTGGGAGATTACGAGCTTGCAGTTGCTAAGATGGCTGAGCAGTTGCCGGGTGATGTGGTGCGGGTGCGAGGAAGAAGACGAAGAGGCAAAAGCAAGGTGGTGAATGTGCGTCGGGCCTGCGACACTTTATAACGGTTCGACCCCTGACCCTTTGCCTTCTAGGGGTTTTGGGAAACCACGCCCGACCCACTGCATTCCCTCCCGAAACTGCTGCACACTGATGGGCCACCAAATGCGCAAAGTGTGCCACGGCGTTAAATCCCGTGGAATGCGAAACGACGAAATGAATCTCCAGACTCAGCGCTGGGTCAATGGAATTTGTTATGCATCTATGCCTACATATTTTTCTTTGACCCCACTACAAAATTCCTTCATCATCTTCCAGCAGGCTCGGGGACTAAGTATGTATATTTCACCTTGCGATGAATGTACTGGTTCCCATTGCTCGATCTTTTGGCAATGATGGGGACTGCATATTTTTCTTTGACCTTGCTACAAGATTTCTTCATCATCTTCTAGCAGGCTCAGGGACTACATTGTGTACAATGCACCTTGCGGTGCATGTACTTTTCCTTCTTCATGGTGTGTCTACTTTGTCAAGTCAAACACCTTCTAGGGTTGCCTTGTTGGTACTGTAGGACCTTTTTAATAGTAGAATTAGCTTTAGGTGTTTATAACAAAGTTGTTTATAATTTTCGAAGATTTCTAAAAAGTTTATAACCACATTTATTGGACATGTATAACTCTAGTTATAACTGTTTAAAGTGGTATGCCAGATTCTGTCCATGTTTTGGACAGAGATGCAATTATTGAATTAATTGACCTTGTTAACTGTAAAATCATTTTAAGATGGTAATAATAAAGTTGTCGGTAACTCTATAAGATTTTCAAAAAGTTATGATTCATGTTTGTTGGAGGTCTAGAACTCCGGTTATGGTTCTCTAAAGTTCCTATCAGTTTTATGTACCACTGCTGTTGGGCTGCATGTGCAGTTTTGCTTCTGTAATTATTTTTGTGGTGTAAATGATGTTTTCTATGGTTGTAGTGAATACCAAAGTTGTATATAACTTAATAATATAGCTTGTGTTAAATTTTTATGACCATAGGTCTGATAATTTAGGAGCTATAGATTTATAATTTCCCTATCAGGTTTTGCATGCTCTCTGTACAGATCTGAATGATTGTGTTGTTTGACCCAACTAAGCTTTGAATCCTGTCTTGGATATAATAGAAGAAGTGTAGTACTTTTCATGAGATCTCCAAATTGTTAAAGATCTTCATGGTGTGTCTACTTTGTCAAGTCTCCACCTATGCTCTACCTTGATGACCACATCATAAGGACCATCGCAATTGGCACTTAAGTGTGTACACTTCACCGACCAAGACTTCAAAATTTTTTACTTGATCTCCTTTCATCCTTATGGCAAACCACGACTTCGAGTGAATCCGAGCTTGATGCCCAGTTAAACTGGTCGGACGCCTATCTCAGTGGCTCGGACACCCACTTCGATAGCTTGGACGCTCGTTCGAACTGCTCAGACGCTTGCTTCAACAGCTCGGCCCCTATTTAAACTGGTCGGAAGACTGATCCTGATGAGTTACTGCAAGTTGGATGCTCGGATGGACGCAAGATGGTGTTGCTCAGTAAATGCAAGGTGCTCAGGGACTAGCTGCGGGGGTATAACCACCGATACCCGCAAGGCTCCACATGGGCCGAGCCGCTAGGGGAGGCCCAGCTCACAAGACTATGCACGGGTCGCGCCACCGGTCGGGGCCCATCTCGCAAGACAATGCCACACGAAGTATGCCACAGGATGATGTGCTTCACAAGGCAATGTAAGGATTGTTGGTGATCGACGAAATCTGCTCGGATATGATAGATATTATACGATCTATAACTTCCTATCTTGTAAACCGATCAGAATGGAAATAACCGATCTATAACCCTACCCCCAAGCTATATAAGACGGGTAAGGACTGTAACACCCCAGGTGTTTGTCACCAGTTAAGCAATGGGTTTGAACTCAAACATGACATGTTAAGTGGTGATGAAGGTGTCAAGATCAAATCTACAAGAGTGAGCTCCAACTTAAACTTGGGCAACACACCTTTGCTTGCATATTGGCCCTTTTCAGATATATATCTAAGTAATGTTGAAGGTGCTTCTTTCATGTGCCTCAAATCAATTTCCACCCACATGGATGATTGGAAAAGTTTCGTGAAGTTTGGAATCAAGAAGTCACATGAAATGATAAGTTATGATCTTGCCTGAATTGCTTTATTAGGTGAATGAGAACATGTAATGACAAACAAACATTGCAACCTTGCTAAAACAACTCTACTTACACTCATGAACAAAAGTTATGAAGGGTTCATGTTGAGCAAGTGGCCAGAAAATGCTCCAATAGATCAAAAAGGGTAATTTAAGCTTTATCGTGATGCTACTTTGACTTAGTTTGAACTGTGACTTAGAGGGTTTGCATGGCAGTGGAACCTAAACAAAAGTTGAAGTTTGAGTGGAGTTTAACAAACTTTGTTTTTGGATCAAGATCTAGATTAGCTTGTAAGCAAGTCAAACCGAGCCCTTAATTTGGAATCCATGGCTGTTTTGGGAGCTCGAAATTTGGCTAAGTCTGGGATGACTGAATTCGTGATTTTCAGTTTTCGTGTATGCCGCTTTGGAGCCTTGTATCTCTCCCACCAGGCCGAATTAGACTTTGGAACTTTAAACAAAGTTGGAGATCTCGCGTAACTCTACAACATTGGTTACTACCTCTCGTGCCAAGACTAAACGAATTCAGAGTTATGAAGGGACAAAGATTGAGATTTTAGTGCATTTTTTAGGTGGTATTGCTATCTTCGTAGTGAACTGGAGCTCGGCCAACACCGTGCACAGGCGCTGCAGGTCACGTGGCGCCCTCGCTGCTTGCATGCCCGCTAGCTCGCCTCGGGCGTGCGCATGTGCTAAAGACACGAAATGGACTCCGCTGTCTCTCCCTTCCAATGCATTCTCTCTTTCTCCCTTGCTGCTCTCCTCCTTCAGCCAGGCACGGTGGCAGCAGGAAAGCCATGGCCGCTGAGCGGTGCTCCATGGCCGCCCCGTTTCCCTGCTCCCTCTCCTTGGCTGTCGGTCCGTACACCGCTGCTTTCCGACGCCCCAGCCACCTCGGTCGTCCTCTCTTGTCGACCTCGCTCCACCAACGCGCCTCCACCGGTCGCCGGTCAAGCCGGTCCTTAGCCTCGTCGAAGCCTCGGCGCGGCCAAGTTGTCCGTGTCGTTGTGGCCGAGTTGCGCCCCCTGGCCAGCCTCATGGGCTCCCCTAGGAGCGGGCGCACGCCCCCAGCACCGCCACTCGCCACCGGCGAGCTTCGCCATCCTGAGCTGACCATCTCTCCCTGCTCTCTGTGGTGGAAGAATGCGAAGGACCGCGGGCAAAAATTTGAAGAACTGGGAGGGTCTTTGTGCGAATCCATGACTCAGATAAATAGTGCCATAAAGGATATGTTTGTTTGAATTTCATTTGTGTTTTTTGCAGGGATCCCGATGCAAGATCTACACCTCTTATTCTTTGATTTATGCAGATTTGAATGATCAACTTTGAAAATTCGTAGTAATTAGTAGAAAAATCGTAAAATAGTAAATGAAGACTTTTTAGAATATTTGTGAAATTATATATGCACTAGATCTATAATATGGCATGTTTTAGTTTAAATATTTTTCTGTAAAAATATATTTATGCAGTTAGATTTTTAATACTAGTTGTGTCTTGTCTTTTTCATAACTGCAGTTGTTGTGCTTAAATAAATGTGAAATTATTATGGAGTGCTACTAAGTTGATGGTTGATGTCTAGTAAAAATTTTAGGAGGTTAGGTGTGATGATTTAAGATTTATAAAAATAACAAATGCCCTATGTTGCTTTGCTCCTATTCTGAATAGGACTGCATATTTGAATTAATTGGCTTAGTTAAGTTATGAATCATGATTTGATGACAATAGATGAGTTGTATTACTTTTCTTGAGATTTCTAAAAAGCTAAATAGCATAATTTTTGGTTAAGTAGAATTTTAGTTATTGTTGCTTAAATTTCTCTGGTTGTTTCTTCCCAAACCCAGGTAGGGTTGCCTTGTTGGTACTGTAGGACCTTTTTAATAGTAGAATTAGCTTTAGGTGTTTATAACAAAGTTGTTTATAATTTTCTAAGATTTCTAAAAAGTTTATAACCACATTTATTGGACATGTATAACTCTAGTTATAACTGTTTAAAATGGTATGTCAGATTCTGTCCATGTTTTGGACAGAGATGCAATTATTGAATTAATTGACCTTGTTAACTGTAAAATCATTTTTAGATGATAATAATAAAGTTGTCGGTAACTCTATAAGATTTTCAAAAAGTTATGATTCATATTTGTTAGAGGTCTAGAACTCCAGTTATGGTTCTGTAAAGTTCCTATCAGTTTTATATACCACTGCTGTTGGGCTGCATGTGCAGTTTTGCTTCTGTAATTATTTTTGTGGTATAAATTATGTTTTATGTGGTTGTAGTGAATACCAAAGTTGTATATAACTTAATAATATAGCTTGTGTTAAATTTTCATGACCATAGGTCTGATAATTTAGGAGCTATAGATTTTATAATTTCCCTGTCAGGTTTTGCATGCTCTCTGTACAGATCTGAATGATTGTGTTGTTTGACCCAACTCAGCTTTGAATCATGTCTTGGATATAATAGAAGAAGTGTAGTGCTTTTCATGATATCTCAAAATTGTTAAAGATCACTCCTTTTGGTGGTCTAAATCTCCCGTTATAAGCTTGTGAAGTTGCATAGCAGAATATGTCCAAGTTTGGACAGAGGTGCTCAATTGTGCTTGGTTGACCTTGTTAATGGTGGAATCACCTTGTGATGTTAATAAATATGTTTTATATAATTTAATTAGCTTTCTATAAAGTTAAGGTCCATGCTTGTTTGATGTCTATAACTCCAATTATGCCATTTTGAAACTACTACTACTTTTCTGTCCTAGTTCTATGCAGATCTGAAACGTTGGCATGTTTGACCTAGTTAGCTTTGGAATAAGTTTTCGGTGATAATAACAATGTTGTAGGAAATTTCATTAGCTTTCTATAAAGTCTAGGATCACCTTGTTTGGATGTCTAGATCTCTAGTTATGGGTAAAACAAGTGACTGTTGTGCCGCTGTCCAAATTTCTATACATGCGCTAGGTGATTGCTTTAGCTTGCTCTTGTTTTGGCTAAACATGTTGGTTAATTATTGATCGATGCATGTGTGCAATATCTAAACTAAAGTTCACTTGTGTGCCATGCTCAATATGCTTGCTATCCCTCTATAATAGGTTGTGTGATGTTTAGTTAAATAACTCTAGGTGCCTATGTCTTGCATGATCATATGTTTGCCTTCAGTGCTATTATGTGATGCATCTCATATTACCATTCTTCATATTCATGCAATTGCATCTTGCATCTCATCTAGGTACGCTAGATGAACCACATGAAGGATGTGATGTTGGAGCCAAACCCGAAGACGGTGTATGGAGGACCTATCCCGAAGATGGAAGGACCCCTAGAGTACATGCCTAAACAGGAGATGCTCACCAAGCGAGTGTCGTCTAACAAACACTAACCTAGTGTTGGATCACAGGCAAGCCCCGGAGCATTCTAAGCCTCCTATGTTTTTATAAATATCACTTGAATTCTTTATGTTTGATGCATTAGGTTATAAGAATTGATTGGAACCACTTGATGCATAGAACTACCTTGTCCAGAAATATACCTTGAACCCTATGTTGGTCTAGGATCGAATGTATGCTTAGCGATGCTTAGACCGGTAGAAGTCAGGTGATTTCCTGTCATCTATGAGATATAGGTGGATACCAAAGCACGGTTGGCTATATTTGCTATCGTGGAAATAACCATGTGTTGATGAATAAAAAGAAGACCAGACAGGATGTCGATAGAGAAGCAACAAGACATGGAGGTCTTGGGTGTGGATCTATCCCCGTCTGTGTCGTTTAAGGACCAATGTACTGTATGTCCTCATGTCATGTTGAACGCATGCCTATCACTTAGTTGGCCAGATAACTCGTTCCGACCACGAAGCCGAGTAGCTCAACTCAGGCCGGAAGCGGAGAAGTGAAAGTGCGCACTCTGGCGGTAGTAAGGATGTGCGAGGAGCCATTGGCGTAAGTCCAAAGGTGAGATTGACCACCTGGAAGAGTGGACTCCCTAAGAGTGCGGTGCTGCGCGGACCCACGAATTTATTCCTGAGTTGTACCAAAGGTGACCCGAGGCAACCACTGATCAGGTTGATTGGGTTTGTGTTAGGAATAATTCCTCAGCTGGGTTGGAATCAATTCAAATCACCGTCTCTCCCGGATAGTAAGAACTTGGCTGAGCAGCGGCAACATAGATACAATTAATTGAACTTGATGGTCATATTGATGATGATGATGTTACAACATTATACCGGCTATGGTTACTATTGCCTATTACTAAATGATATCCCACATGTTTGACACAGGTTAGTTGCTAATCTAGAGATGAATAGCTATAATTAACTTGGTTACTGAATTGTAAAAATGTATAGCTCAACTCTTGGCTTTTATGCAAAATATTGTCAAGCTAGCTCCACCTATAAAGCCTTGCATACTCCTTGGTGTTACTTTGTTTTTGGTTTATGACGGGTAAGTCTAGCTGAGTACATTCGAGTACTCAGGGTTTATCCCACCATGTTGCAGGTTAAATTCTCGGCCTGTTGAAGATGGTAGCTAACCACCGGTGGGCTCGGTGATTCTATATTTACTTCTCATCTATATGCTTTTGTCAGAGGATGTCATTTATGCTAGCGATGTATTTGGAACTTATATTAATGTAATCATTTGAAAGCTATGTTGTTCTCACTAATCGGTTTTGAAACACAAACTTGTACTATTATTTGTGAACCCATTTGTAATATTATTTCCACTACAACTCTACGTATGTGATGTGTATTTGCTTAATCATATGATCTTGGTTGTGATGTTGATTTACCGAGGTCCTTCGTGACACTCGGCGGACTACCGGGTTTATATAAGTGAAAGTAGATGCGCGTCAACGTGCTAAACGGGGACAGCTGTACTTGATCTTGTATAAATTGGGCGGTTCTGTCACAGCTGGCATCAGAGCAAGATTAAGCATAATACTGTCATATACATAGTTTTAAAAACAAAGTTTTAGTTTTAAAAAGCCTATTTTAACTAAAACTTTTGCTATAGGCAAATTTGTCAAAACTAATTTGCAAAACTATGCTAGCGACATCCTCCTTTATGCCCAATTAAGGACTATTAAGTGGCTATCTTAGTACTAACATGTGGGGTAATTGCTTGCATTTTTATTTTGTCGTCCATACGGCGTGCTATTGTATGGATGTCATTCTCTTGAATGGTAATGTATGGATCAATTGCCTCTACGTCCAGGTAAGTGTGAGTTGTGAGAGCATGGCCGTCCAACTGTAGGTCTAGAGGAGAGTTAGTTGTGGTTACAAGAATATTTACATGTTACACACATGTATATATGAATGTACTTAATTGTGGGTATATCTATCAGGTAACTATGGATACCGAAGTATATATATCTCGGGAGGTATATATGGAGAGTATCTTAGTTTACTGCTTTCATTGTGTGCTTATTTATCTCTTGTGGGGATGGGCTGTAATGAATTTGCCTACATGTACGCTAACCACGAATGCGTAGATTGAATGTAGCTGACGACTAGCTATATATCGAGAGGGTACGTGTTATGCCACCAACATAGAACGTGATTGCCACCTTAGGCTGGTAATTTTGTGAGGACGAATATGTGGCAGAACCACCCGAAATAATATGCTTACAAAGGTGCTCGTCTTCCACCAGAAACTAAGCACTTTGAAAGGAAGCTATAGCGGGTGGTATCCGTCAGGCACACCCCAAGGGAGAACCCGAAAGATCCACATTTTTCCCAAGGATCCCAATAATGAGAACGAGTTACAATACTTGTCCATTTCATACATCAGAGTTTCTTAAAATTACATTATTACAATACCAAATGTCAGAGTGCGGAATGATAAACAACGGAATTTAAAATAAACATCTAACGATAAGAACGAGGATCCGTCTGAGCCCACCAGAAGAATCCTCCACACAACGGTACATCTCAAGCATCACCTGCAACAAGGGTAAATGAACCCTGAGTACACAATATACTCGCAAGACTTATCCGACTAGGGGGAATAATTTTCCGACTCCAAGGAATATGAGAAGCTTTATGGTTTGCTGGTTCTCTTTTAGCAGAAAGCAATACTAATAGTGAGTCTTTATTTATGTTATTATTATCAGTCGTATTAAGTTATTGTCTATCTAGTCTATATAAGCACCTATTCTACTTTCAAGCAAGAGTTGAGCAATCAGTTCCATTTCATCACCATTTCATCACCTTTCATCTTTCAGTTCTTACTACGGTGCTAGACATGAAACAAGCCGTACCGGATCGCTGGCGATTCACGAATCAATGCCCCAGGAGGGTACCCCAAAAACACACGCCCCGCTTGCACCCCAGGCACAAGTAGGACTAACCCATTACCCTCCTATCCTAGGTGTCTAGGTCCCCATCCAAACTTGGACTCCAAGCCCCCACTCTTGAGTCCCGGACTCAGTGCGGTGCAAGGACCTCCACCATCCCCGCCTCCAATCAGTCGGTCCAGAAAGAGCCGGATCCACGACAAGAGAGCAACGAGTCTTCCCTATGCCCATACCCTAGTATGTGCTCGGGATAATAAATCTATGACTTGCCCACGATGCCTTATGCAACGACCGGTCCTTAATTTACACAGATAGGGAAAAAGTGTAACGAGCTATGCCCTGTTGGCCGCAGGACACAACCCCTTACACCCACCACTACCCAAACCATATCCCTGCCCGGTCATCATTTTTCCTTTCATCATTTATCATGAGTGATCATAATTATCACCTATTTGTGAGTAACGATAGGTTACCCACGCTACCAAAATCCTAAGCATAGCAGTTACTCGACCTGCACTAGTAGGACTCATAGGTAGATATATTCATGCATATAGTTTCCATAAAATGCCTGTAACATAAATGCACATCATAGATATATATTCAGTGATCATTAAAATAGGGGTTATGCACCGGTGCTTGCCTTGGGCAGGCGATGGGTCAGCAAAGTCAGCTCCAAAAGGCTCCAGGGCTCCCTCCTATACAAGGATCTCCTCCTCATACTCCTCAATGACTTCCTCGTACTCCTGTTCGTCGACAGTCACGAACTCTACCAACTCGTGATCTACATGCATGAAATGATGATGCAATACTTAGTAATATAGCAACAACAACTCTTAAAATAAAAGTACATCTGTCTAACTACTAAGCTAGTGCTACCAACCACGGTACTAAGTTATATATTGTTACCAATAACAAGTATGAAGTATGGCATTCATTATTATAGCAACTACAGGTATTCTTACTCCTAATACTGATTTACGCTATATATGATAAAGCAAGGATAATAGCTACTCTATTTATCAACTTACTCTAGGGCTACAAAATTTACAGCAAGTACATAATAATCTAGTGAGCCTATTGTAAAATTTTTATAGCTATAGCTATCACCAATTTATCACAAAAAATCCTACAAATATTAATCTACATAATACTAAGCTCTCTAGTTTGGATTTATGAACCTATCAAACTATACTAACAGCTAGATGGCATTTTTATGAACCTAACAAACTTGGTTTCACTATTTTAGGAAATCTACAAGATTTACTACAAATTATCAAAGTTCAGCATGAAAACTAAATTGAATAAGCATTTACAATTTACTGGAAAGATGAAAACTGATTTCTACCTCGCGGCCCACGCGAGCGACCCGGCCCAACCTGCGACGCCCGTGCGCGCACTCACGCAGCGCACCGGCATGGCCCAGCACAGCACGGCCCACACGCGCCAGCGGCCCACGGAGGGAAAACCTACGCGCGCGCCACATTAAGCAAAAGAGCCCTCGGATCCCAATCAAATGGAACCGTGGTCCATTCCACTATTCCCTTCTCTCACCGACTCTAGCACTTAACCCCCTGGTTTACTTTGAATTTACGTTATGACGTACCTAGCCGGACTTAACAGAGACCACGACCCTCCCGGCCTAACGCTGGTGAGCACGCACCCCCACGGCCTCGATTCTTACCACCGCGACACTCCTCAACCCAAGAGCATCCGAAAGAGGTACTAAACAACACAGTTGGTGACGCACAGAGGCATGGCCACGCACCACGGCGGTGTTTGGCCGCGGTGACGCCGATGCCAGTGAATAAACCTTGCCTACACTACTAGAAATGTGTTCATCAATGACGATTCAGTCGTGACGCTTACAAATTTCGTCACAGAACAAGCGCTTTCTATGACGAAATTTCTAGCTTCGTCATAAGTAACAAGTGACGGAGCTTTGGCACGAAGAATAATGACAAAAACAAAAGAATCATCATAAAACAACAAAACTAAATCATCATAGATCGTTTGGCTCGTGTACCACCTCGAGGACGTGGCACCGTGGTCCCACCAACAGGTCCCACCTCGAGGACGTGGCGATGTGGTCCTAGCATTGGGTCCCAACCTCGAAGAAGTGGCGATGCGGTCCCACCAGCGGGTCTTAGCCTGAGGATGTGGCGGCGAACAAGTGGGGTAGCATGGCCCACACGGTCCAGCTGATCCTGCATCCTTCCGCCTCCCTTTTTTTTGCCAAAAAATAGCGCACGCAGGGAGATTCGAACCCACGACCTGCTGTTAGACATGTTGGTGCATTACCACTAGAGCACTCGCCATTTTGTGATAAAGGCATGCATGTTTTTCTATTTGTAAACGTATAGCTAAGCAGTAAGCACAGAAGCCTTGGCCCAATAGCAACATTGCCCATTAGCAAGCCTATTAGCCCAATAGAAAATGATTTCCTGGCCGCTAGATGGACGTCGTTTTGTCTCCCAGATTGCTGCGATCCCAAGTCTCGATGTCTCCTATCGCCCTGATGCCCTATCGGCCGCGTATCGCGTTGAGCGTGATGAACTGACCTGACGGCGGCGAGGCACCTAGACCCAGGCGAGGCGAGGCGCTGAGGCCCTAAAGGTAAATAGTAATCATTCGTATTTTTTTCAATTCATTCACAATCACAGCGAACTATATATATAGCGCTCGTGGGACAGAGCAACGGCGGCGCGCGTGGGTCAGTGCACCAGCGTCGGCGATCGTGGGGCGGTCAGAGCAGCGCCGGCGATCGTGGGGCGAGGAGAGCAGCGGCGGGCAGCAGCGACTTGCGTGGGACAGGGCAGCGGCAGTTTGCGTGGGACAGAGGAGCGCCGATGATCGTGGGATAGAGCAGCGTCGGCGCGTGGGACAGAGCAGTACAAGGTTTGATTTGTTTTTGAATTTCGTTATATATATGCATGTGTTGGATGTGTTTTTGAATTTTGTTGAGTTTACTCTAATTTTAGGACTGAGTGCAAGGTTTATTTTACTCTCAAAATAGATGGATAGAAGCTGGATTTATGGGACACAATTCACACCTGCATATGTGAAAGGAGTTGAAGAGTTCATGAAATTTGTTAGTGAAAGATACCCCGAAGACAGCCACATACTTTGTCCATGCAGCAAATGTCTTAATCAAAGTTTACGGCCTCAGGATGATGTAAATGACCATATACACATTTATGGAATGTCAGCTGCATACACCAGGTGGATTCATCATGGGGAGTCGGCAGATACTGTAGTAGTTGAAAATTTGGAGCAGGAGGTCGAAGGAAGTGATCATGACTTTGGGATACATGTGGATGTGGCCGATGATGATTATGATGAGGATCACGGAGTACCAGAGATGATAGGAGATATGTATGCTGCGGTAGAGGCTGATGGAGAACAACCAAGGTTTGCAAGAGTCCTTGAAGATGCGAAGAAGTCACTTAGCCCAGGATCTAGCCATTCAAAATTCTCTTTTCTGGTGAGGATGTTGTATATCAAGTCTCGTTATCGAATTGGCAATACAGCATTTTCCACAATGCTGAAGTTGTTGTCATCAGGGTACCCTCAGAGTGAGTTGCCAAAATCATATGATGAGGCCAAGAAATATCTTCGAGAACTAGGCCTTGGTTTCAAAAACATCCATGTGTGCAAGAACAATTGTGTGTTGTTTCGGAAGAGGTATTATAAAGAGAATGTGTGCCCAGTATGCAAGAAGTCTAGATGGCAAGATGAAACTGGGAACAAGTGGGTTCCACAGAAGGTATTGAGACATTTTCCACTTTTGCCAAGGTTGAAAAGAATTTTTGCTTCAAAGCGCACTTCTGAGGAAACACAATGGCACAAGAAAATGAGGACGCCAGTCGACAATGTAATGAGCCATCCAGCTAATGGAGAAGCATGGAAGGAGTTCGACACGAGGGAACCAACCTTTGCAGATGATTCGAGGAACCTAAGGCTTGCCTTAGCTACCGATGGATTCAATCCATTTGGCAACATGAGTACGCAGTACAGTATGTGGCCAGTGCTTCTAACACCGCTGAATCTCCCACCATGGGAATGTGTGAATCCAATAAACTGCTTTATGTCTTTACTCATCCCAGGTCCAAAATCTCCAGGAAAGGATTTTGATTTGTTCCTTGAGCCCCTAATTGAAGAACTGCTCGATCTATGGAAGGGTGTCAGTACCTACGATGCATGTACTGGTCGGAAGTTTAACCTTCGTGCTGCCGTGCTATGGTGTATACATGATTTTCCAGCGTTGAGCATGTTATCAGGGCAAACAACAAAAGGGTATTATGCATGTATTCATTGCGACAAGGATCCGTTGTCTCGGGCAATAAGGAGTAAAATATGTTACATTGGACTTCGTCGTTACCTTCCAAGGACACATGCATGGCGGAGAAGCTTGGCTTTCGATGGTAAGCGTGAAAACAAAGATCAGCCAGGCAAGTTCACTTTGGAGGAGGTCCTAGAGGAGCTAGAGAAGGTGAAAGATGTTAGGCCATGGAAGCATCCTAAAATTATTGGAAATAAAAGGAAGCGCAACGAGGGTCCAAGGATTTATAGCCGTAAAGTTGGGTTGTGGAGATTGCCATATTGGAAACATTTGAAGCTTCCACATAATCTCGATGTGATGCACATAGAGAAAAACATATGTGAAAACATTCTTGGCACATTACTCAATGTGCAGGGCAAGACCAAGGACACAACCAATGCTAGGCTAGATTTGCATGATATGGGCATAAGACCTGAATTGCACTTACAGCAGCATGGCAATTCAGTCACTGCTCCACCTGCTCCGTATGTCTTGGGGAAGGATCAGAAAATCGAGTTCTACAAGTTTCTCAAAGGTATCAAGTTTCCTGATGGATATGCGGCTAACCTAGCAAGATACATAAGTGAAGATGGTTCGAAGGTGCAGGGAAAGCTGAAAACACATTCTTGCCACATACTCCTACAAAGAATCATACCCATCGGCCTAAGAGGACTGGTGAGGAAGGATGTATATGAAGCGATTCTTGAGCTCGGACCTTCTTTAGGGAACTATGCAGAGAAATCGAGGATTGATGTTGTCAAATGGCTAAAAGAAGAAATTCCATTGATCCTATGCAAGCTTGAGAAAATCTTTCCACCTGCCTTCTTTGATGTCATGGTGCACTTGGTTGTCCATCTTCCCGATGAGGCAATCGCTAAGAGGATCTGCTTCAAGATGGATGGATGTACCCAATAGAAACGCTGCGCTAGGCACTTTGAAGAATTTTGTAAGGAATGTATTAGGCCGTAAGGATCAATTGTTTGAGGCATATATGGCAAGTGACACCATGACTTTTTGTTCTAGGTATATGGAGGATATTGACAATAGATTTAACCATGATGATGGTAGTGATGGAGAGATGCCATTGCCTGATGACATCGCTATTTTTAAGCATGGTGTTACTCTTGTTGGATCTAATAGGAGCCAATACATTGATGATGTTGACCTCAATAAGTTAGTTTGGTATGTGCTAAATAATTGTGAAGAAGCTGAGGAATATTTGGAGTAAGTATCTATTAGATGTTTTGGGGATTAGTTTTTGTTTTATTTCTAATTTTTCAAATTATTCTTATGACTTAACTTTGCCCTCATGACTTCTCTGAGGGACGATCTTGAGCAACAAAGGTGCACTTGATGTTGATAAAATGGTTGAACAAGGATTTGCAAAGTGGTTTAGGTGCCATGTAAGTCACTACACATTGTGTTTCTAGGTTCAGTAAATGCATTAGTATCCATATGTAATTGGTTAACTAAGTACTTTTGTTGCAAAAGATTGAGAACAAACGCAAGGAGAATCTAGAATCGGTTAGCGAAGGATTGTGGGCACTATCATGTGGCCCAGATCTGTGAGTTAAGACTTGTGCAACTTGCAAGGTTAATGGAGTGCAGTATAGCACTGTGGATCGTGAGAATTTCCTTCTGACACGAAATAGTGGTGTAATGACTGAAGGTTCACATGATGGGAACAACATAGATTTTTATGGAGTCCTTAAAGAGGTAATTGAGTTGCAATATAACTCAAATCTTTAAGTCCGTCGACGGTGGTTCTATTTCGATGCAATTGGTTCAAGCAAAAAGGCAAGACGATAGGCCTTTGAGATGACGTACATTTCAAATCCATCAATGTGCAGTCATTATGGTACAAGACTAATCCTTTCATCTTAGCAACTCAATCGAAAAAGATATTTTACCTGCAAGACACATCTTTAGGTAAAGATTGGCAAGTTGTGCAGAAATTTGAACATAGGAATATTTATGATGTCGCTGAAAAAGATGAGGCCACCATGATGTGCATCGGATGATTATTGTTCGACATCTTGAACATGTAGTGCAAGCAGGGGCTGATAATGAGGTTACGCACAATATTCAAGGTGGAGAAGCCAGTATAATTGAAGGAAATTTACAAGACCTTATAAGCAGCAAGAAGCAACCTATTATTCGTGAAGATAGTGAGGATGAGGATGAAGATGAGACAATACTGCAGTACTGTAGTGATGGTGGCAATGATAACAATGATGACATGTCCCTAGACGATGAAGATGATGATTTCTAGTATGGACCACTGACATGTCCCTAGACTGCACTACTGTTTTGTTTTCCCTAGACATGTTATCTGAACCTGTAATCTGAACATGTAATCTGGACATGTTATCTGGACCTATGTTACAGTAACTTAAGTGCTACCTATCTATTGTGTGAACCTATATGTCCAAATTCTATTGAAATTGTATCTACTTTCATGCAGAACTGCATACAACCAGTGAAAAATACTCTGTCAAAATTTGGCGTCCTGTGGCGCCTTTGTGCGTTGTGGTGGGCGCAATAGACGGTGAGGGTGAGGGTGAGGCCGTGAGGGTACCTGTATAGGCTGAGTGGCCGATTGGAGTCCTCCGAGACCAAGCCTGAGACACAACCACAAGCAGCCCTCTGAGTCGCCGCCGCCGTCGGCCGCCTAGATCTCCCAAGGCACCGACCCTCAAGCTTCAGCGCCCGCCTGGATCTCCACCTCAGGCTCGGGCCAAAGGGCACCACCATGGTGCCGCTCGACGGTGCCGCGCGCGGCTCCGGCCGCACGCGTGCGCCGACGAGGGGTGCCACGGTGGAGCCGCCATCCCCGCATCGCGTCTGCTGTGAGCTCTCGGCTACGCTCTGTTGCTCGCTGGACTGAGAGAGAAAGGGCGAAGAGAAGTGAGCTAGGATTTTGGGAGCCGGTGCCGCGTCGCCATTTTTGATCCTCCAAAGGGTGCCGCTGCTAGTCCTCTCGACGGCGGCGCGCTCACCCGCGTGGGGAGCGCGTGCGCCGGCGAAGGGGCCGACAACGGCACCAGTCGCTCGGTCGCCGCCGCTGCTTGCTCTCGGTCGCCGTCGCTACTTGCTGGCTGCTGCTGCGCTAAGGAAAGAAAGCAGGGCGAGGCGAAGAGAGAGAGAGGAACTGAAAATGAGTTAGGGTTTTCCCCGGGGGCGCACGGCGTCGCGTTTTTTATTCCCAGCGAAATGCGCGCGTGGCCGTTGGATCTGGGCAGACGGCTCAGATCGAGCGGGCCAGCGATGCGGCCCAGGCGGGCGCGCGCGGCCGAGTCGCTTTGCCGGCCCAGGCCCAGGTTGCGGCCTGGGTGTGGCCGAGCGCCAGCGCAGAGCCGTGGGCCGAACCGATTTTGGCCGTTATGGGCCAAGAAAGAAAGAGATAGAGCCTATTTACATATTTTCTTTTTCCAGGAAAATTGAAAAATGGAAATTGGCTCAAAAGAAAATAGAAAAAGCAATTTTCCCTGTGGGTAAAATTCAAGAAAATGAAAGTTTTCCAGTAAATGTTTATTTCCTGGAAATTGATTAATGGATTAAGGAAATAGAAAAAGCAATAATATGACACTATCTTATTAGTCAAGATAGAAAGGAGCCTTATTTCTATCAGCTAGTGCAAGCTAGGTTGTTTGTTTTGGGCACAAAGCCTTGCTCTCCCCAATCAAGGTATAATAGTTGGGCGGCTAGTGCTGCAAGTAAGCAATCGGCATTTCATTCACTTAGTGAATATAGAACTGTGATCGGTGACGCTAAGTTAGCTAGTTATTGTCTCTTCTGCCTATTTATTTTATTAAAGAAAGTCTGTTCCCTAAGGAAGTGAAGGATCGCGGAAGTCTTTAGCCACCACCTATTTTTCATCAAAGCCCCTTACCCTTGCTTCTTTCCCTTTAAACTCTTTGGTACACGCTTTATCGAGACTAGGATTTCTGTCTTATGCCGGGTGAAACCTATACTCTTTGACCTACCCCAACAAGCATTTTAGGCAAATTCTTTTCCTTTCTACTCAAGGAAATTGACAGCTAGGATCCTATCCTATTTGATCAATCGCTCAGCCTCTGTAGTCCACTCTTTCAATATAGGAAGTAGAGAAAAGGATGCAAGCCCAAAGTCTAGGAACTCATTTCCTGGCAAAAAAGCAATCCACTATGTCGAGGAAGGGAAGAAAGGCTCTGCTTTTGGTATTTATTTGTCAAAGAAAGACACATTTAAGCGAGCGTGGCAAGGGACTAAGTTTTTGTTGTCGCGGGATAGTAAAAAGCATTGGCGGATGCTAGCTAGGCATATTTATTAGTTTAGTTTGTTTACAAGTAGGAATTCAAAGATAGCTATTTTAGAGAAAGACCGGAATAGGCAGTTCCTTTCCCTAGAACCGTACTTGAGAGTTTCCTACCTCATACGGCTCAGAAATTGCTATCTTAATTTCCCCTATCTTAACTGAATTCGATTTCTCAAAAATCAATCCAATTTCTTCTTGGGTTAAGCAGAAGAAGTTAATTACCTAAGTTTCAAACAGTAATTTTGATCAATAATCAGTTTGATCTTTTCTCCCACCTTCAGAAGAATGAAGCATAGATAGACCCAATGTGTCCTTGCTTGTTTCTAATAACCCAGTTAGCATATCTTTCCGAGTTCAGGGTTTCTTCCAGTAACCATACCTTAAGCTAGGTAGAAAAATCTTAAAACTTACATGGACACCTCATTTTGGAGTATAATGATGACAACAAAGTTTCAATTGATTCTAAGAATGTGGTCATGCACATCCTCACAACGGCATACTCCCTCTGTCACGTATTATTAGTCGTTTTAGACTATGAGCAAGTACGATAGAGATTCCATATATCTGGACTGAAGTTCTTTACAGATGTATAATACCACTTTGTCGAAATCCTTTTGAAATTTTTATGTCATGATCATACACTAAAATAAGGTGTCCATCCAAATTTTTAGAATTTTTATGTCATGATCATACACTAAAATAAGGTAAATCATTAAGCTATATTGTACTAATTAAAAAATCTGGCAAAAAAAGAACATGGAGAAATAAAAAAAGGAATAAACACAATAAATGTTGACAAAACCCAAAAATTGAAAAAACCCAAAAAAATTGGCTATCATCGGGTTTGAACCCGGGAGCTCGGGATCAAACTCAAAGGCCATACCATTTCGCTACTCAAGTGGTTTCATTAGTTCTCGAGCGCATTCTTTGATAAACAGATCCCACAATGCCAAAAAAAAGACCGCAACCTCTCGTGCCTCAAGGCGCCAAAACAATTTCCCTCGTCAAAAAATTCCACCAAAAACACCAGTATATTTACACATTTCCTGCACTCGTCACCTCCTCGGCCACTCGTTCTCTCTTCCCCTCATTTCTCCAACCCTATCCACCACCGCTGGGACATAACCGCCGTCGACAAGCTGCGTCCCCGCCCACGAGCTGCGTCCTCGCCGACATCAATCACCGCATCCCCCTCTCTCTCATCGCCCCATGCACCAATCTCGCCCCATCCACCTCTTTCTCGCCTCAACCTAACCCTAACCACCGTCGGATTGTGGGTCGTCGCCGCACTGGATCTGCTTCCCCGTCGACTAGGGTTCACCGCACCAGGGTTGCTTCCCCTTTGACGACCACCGACGACGAGCACCTGGTCTACATCCGCAACCTAGCCACAACCGCAATGGTGGCAACAAGGGGGCAAGGTAGGAAGCGACCTGCAGAACAAGAACAAGGTAAGCAAAACTCTTCTGTATTGATGAATTCTGTTGTACAATTCTATTGCCCTGGTATCTACTTAGGGTTTGCTAACCATTCAGTCAAATTGTATTCTAAATCTTGGATCTGTAATCTATTTTGCACTTGTATTTGTCTGAAATAGAAGCGGCAGTGATGTTTTCTGAAAGCAATTGTAGTACAATTCTGAAAGTAGCTGTGACTCTTGACTTCAAATAGATTTTGGCGTGGTCTATTTGACCATTTTAATGATCTGGATTTGGATGTAGCAGAGTGCATGCATGTGTGTTGATAGGAAAAGAGTAGTTCAGTACAAGCTATCTTCAAAATGTTCAGATAATTTAGAGTATTTGTGCTTCAGTACAAAAAAAGGTGTACCTCTGACCTATTACTTGTTGCCTATAACCTATCACCTCTTATCCCTTAGCTCTTCAGTAGGCACTACTAGCTCCTACCTCTTATCTATCTAGCATCTAGTATTACTACCTCTTAGTACTTAGTTAACTAATTTTTATTTTCTAATAGACACAATTTGCTTGTTTTTGTAAGAACCTCCAAAAACTGATTATGAGAGACGCCAAGATACACGCGTGGCGAACAATTTAAAGAAGATGCAAGAATTCGGCCTGAAAAATCTATCTACTAAATTTAATAACTCTGTATCACAATCTACATCAAAGAAGGGGGAAAATCAGCAAACAAGAAAACAAATAGTGAAGATTCAGATTCATCGGAATATCTCCTTGAAGATGATGATCAAGGAGAAAGTGATGATGATGACACTGAATCTGATGTGCAGCCACAACCCCTGGCAACTAAGGTGCTTCTTCTATCTTCAAAGTACTGGATGGGGAATATTTGTATTGCATTTGAATGTTTTTAATCTGTTCTTTAATATATGCCCTTGCTTTTAGATGCATCTTGTTTCTTGCATACCTGTTCTTTAATATATGGTCTTGCTTATTAATGCACATGACTTACTTGATTTTTTTCCACAGTATCCTGCCGGGTATAGTTGGAAAGTCCTAGCTTCAAAGAAGAAGAAGATAGGTCCCACCATGGCGCCAGGAGTTAGGGCTAGTAAGAGAGTGAGAGCATCTCAAGGATCACAGGTGCAAACTCCTGAATCCCAAACAAGATCATCAAAAAGGCTTCAACCTTCAGCGAGAGATGGCCAGAATGTAGAGGATCCTACAGATGGTCATGATGAAATACCACCACAAAGGTCTTATACAGATGCAGAGGAAGGCAATGGAGCTGGTGGTCAGGACAATACAGCTGTAGAGGAAGTCAGTGGAGCTGGTGCTCAAGACAGTACAGGTGCTGATGAAGACAATGTAGCTAGAGAGGAAGACACTGAAGGCAAGTTATAGTTTCTTTGTCATTCAAATATGTCATCTGTTTTGCTTATCTGCATGAAACTAAATCATTTTAATGCAAATTCTATTTTGTAGCTCCTGCACAGCGAGCCCCAAGGAGACCCAGGCCACCCACCAAGGGAACACAGCTGGACATGATGACAAAAGCTATGGGAAGGAGAATGCCCATAGCTGTTGCAGAAGGCAAAAGAAGGCCTCATGAACCTGTTCAAGCAGCCAAGTTTGCATCTGAGGCTGGTGTCATCATTCGGGATAAGGTTCATGTCCTACCTCATTGGAAAGAATACAAGAGAGACGATCAATATTACAAAAACTTTGTGGGAAAGCTCTCTGTAAGTGCATTACTGTTTCTATGGTTAACATGTATATCTGTTTAACCTGAATTGACTAACTAAATATGGAATTGTCATATGACTAGGGGCGCTTGGCCATTAACCCTGACGACAAGCCAACAGAGGAAGCTTGCACCGATATGCTGCGCTCTGGGGTGCGACAAATGTGTTATCGGCTCAAGAATAAATACTTCAATGGTGTACCTACAAATGAGATTAGGACAACTTCTCCAGTTGCATGCATGACTGATGAACAGTGGAAGGCACTAGTTGCAAAGTGGTCTGATCCAAAAAACATGGTATGGGTATCTTCTCATATATTCTTTCTCATTCAGTTTCCAAAGGATCTTCTCGTTTTAAACATATCATCTCATCAATCCTTCTTGCTATACCCAGGCCCTTCAATGAAAAGCAGTGTAACACATAAATATTTTCAAACATAAAGATTCCCTAAGCTCCTAAATTGGAGCAATTAGCATAATGTACTTGGGAAAAAAGGATTGGTCATATATATCCTGCAAACAAAAAGGATTACAAATATGCCCTTAAATATTAGTCCATTCATCAAAGGATAGAATAACATATTCTAAAGGACAAAATCATGAACAGAACAATAGAAAGGCAGTTCATGGTGAGCATTCAGAGAATTTGAGATGTACATTTCATAGAAGTTGTATAGGGGCATAAAAGAGTAGACAACTCTGCAGGAGTTGAAAAATTACCATCTTACTATTTTTTAGATAAATAGGTATCTTGTCATATTCTTTCTCAATCAGTTTCCAAAGGATCTTCTCATTTTAAACCTATGATCTCATCTGACATGTTCATTATCTTGTAGGAATCAAGTGAAAAGAACAAGCTGAATCACCGTAAAGTCAAGTATCATCAAGCTACGGGTTCTCGCAGCTATGTGGCACACTTACATGCATATGTAAGTAAAGAGTACCCTGTACATATTTGCACTAAACAACTTATTTTGCATTTCATCTGAGAAAAACTTTGTCAGAATTGATTATCTATGAAATGAAGAAGAAAAAACAATGCGAGAACCAAGCACGTAACAAAATGAAGAACTTGATGCGGTGGAGGCCTTCAAGACCTGCCATACCAGCTCCAAACATGGTCTGACTGAACTAGCAAGAGAAGCAGTTGTAAGTCACGACATCTGTTTTGCTGTGCCAACAACTATTCATTAATTGGATAATATGTCTTGTTTCAAACATTTTGTATTCTGTCTTTTGCTCAGAACTGGTCATAATCCAATATAGCTAGACATACTTGCTAAATAATAATCCTATGTTGTTGACTTATACTTGTATGCGCCATTACGACAACAAATAAATGACTCATGATTGCATACCTATTTGGCATCGGTTTACATCAATGCAAAGATAGGTTTTATTTTTCAAAATACATCTTGTGTGATATTTCCTCCTCAAATTAATGCAATAAGTATCAACTAATGATGGGTCATTGTTTGCTTCAATCAAATATGGAAGCTTTGAGGACGTAACTCATGTTCTTTGAGGTGAGATAGCAATTGTCCATGTGTGTGTAGTTGTGTCCTAGGTGCTCTCCTAGAACAGCTCAAACCTTTTCCTAAAGAGTGTTGGCATCAAACCAGTGCCATCCTCCAAATCATCATCATCAAATGAAAGCGAGCTTGAGCAACTAGCAAAATGAAGCTACTACTCATTGTACAAGGTGAAATCGATGAACCTCAGGAAGAGAAGTGAAGAAGCTGAGGAAAAGCTGGCGAGGACACAAAAGGAGTGGAGGAGTACAAGAAGCTGACAAAGATAAACAACAAGGCAATAGAGGAGAACAATGCGCTGCTAAAGCGTATCTTGGCCATCAACAATGCTTCTTCGACATGAGCGCTTGCTCAGTAGTCACGGTTCATTAAGCAAGGGGTCTACTGGTGATTTTGTTTATGTAGTAACATATGTTGCTGGTGGTTGGCAACTTTTTATTATTTCCTGTGATGTTAATGTGAACTGAGATGAAACTAGTAGTTCAAATGTGATGTCTAGTGAGTTATGTGAACCGAGTTTAGAATTGTTGATTAAGTTGTTGGTCATTGGAATACTAGATCTGTTAATTTATGGAAGCTTTTGGTCATTCTAGTATTATTTGCATTCTATAATGAAATCAGCATGTGCACTTGTGATGAATTATCTGACCTTTCTGTGATGATTTGGTAATTGATTCTATGATGAATTTCTATTTACTTCAGTGACGAAAATGAGAACCTATCACAAAGAAGCCTTGTGGCCCAATAAAAAAGGACACGTGGACCATCCACATCACTGGCCACGTCAACTGCCACGTGGTCGGACACGTCACCTGCAATGTGGACGCGCCACGTGGACAAGACACGTCAGCTGCCAGTGTGGCAGACGATGTCTGGCCGCCTAACAGACGGCAAGTCATGACGAAAAAGAGGCTATATCAATGACGAAAATAGATCATCATAGAAAGAATACACTTCTATGACGACGACCATTTCGTCATAGAACAAATGCACATCTATGACGAAATACACGTTTCATCACGGTAGGTAAAATATGACGCGCATTCAATGACGAATACCATATCGTCACAACTTCATCATAAAATAATATATGTGACGATTTTGGAGTCTTTAGTGACGAAAGAAGAGCATCATTGTTCTACACATACCTAGTAGTGCTAACACCTCAACTGCTACTCCTTAACCATCTACAGACTGCGTTAAACAATGTAGAAGTCCTATTTGAACCGCTACTACAATCAAGCGCGTCGGCCACGGAAATGGCATCTACCCACGTTCATTGGGGACGGACACGCGCTCTGGCGAACCTTGGCCCTAATTGAGTCAACCAGCTACTCTAGGAGCAAGAGGACCTCACCAGCAATGCGACGGACAGGCTGAGCGAAGTCGCAAGGAACAGCAATGGGCTGGCCACGCATGCGAGGTTGCTCCGGTTCATGCCGGCCACGGAGAAGACGTTCCCGGCGACTTGCTGCACCATCAGCGGAGCCACTGCACGGGCGAGGCAAATGAGTCAAGGAGAGGCAACAGCCATGCTCGATTAAAACAAAAGAGCAAGGAGTAGTGCCCCGGGCCGAGAACTCAACTCGCCAGCCATGGCGGACCGTCGAGCGGAAAATCCTCCCCATTACCTCAACGTAGGAAAGAAACCCGTCGAGATGACTCCAATCGGAAGCTAACTACTCTAGCTATTTGCGCGCACGGTGAATTGGAAAGGGATGGACTGCACACGGCCAATTTGGTGGGCGACGGTGTTCGGCTAAATGGGTTCAATGGCGGGGAAATCTCCAACTGAGGCCCCGGCACCGTATGGCTGCAACAGCAATGGGCTTGGCATGACTCTGGACATCAATGTGACCTTCGGACGTGCGCATGAGTTCGACACTCCAACACGCGACTGTAGCTCCACGACATGCAAGGCGACGGTGGCACGGCACCACGTCGTAGAGGCTGGCATGTCTGGGAACACTACAGAGTGGCGTGGCGTGAAGCGCGGATGGGACGGCGAAGTTAGGTGGGGCAAGGCCATGCGTGTGCAGCCAAAGTGTCAACGGCAACAGTGGCCATGCAGGCAGTACGCATGAGCGTGCTCGGGCGAGTGGCGACACTAGGTCGGATGAGCCAAACACGCCGGCAGACGCGACGGTGAGCAGTGGCGCAGGCGGACGTGATGGAGGGGTAGAGCATCTAGGCCCACCGGGCCCAGTGTGCGCGTGTGGGCAGGAGTCACGAGCCAGGCATGCAACAGCGGTGTGGACCAGGTGGCAGTGAAGGCCGAGCGGCCAACGTGCGGCGACGACGATGGGCAGCGCGACTGGGCGCGTGCAGCGTGCCCGAGCTGCGCCAGAGCGTGGCGGTAGAAGGCTATGGCCAGCCGCGCAGAGACCACGTGCGTGGACGTGCTTGCATAGGCACGACGCTGGTGACGCGGCCGGCGTGGCAGCATGCGCGGGTCAAGCCAGAGCAGCGGTGCCAGGCCGAACAGAGGCGGTGACCGCGCCCGGAGGTGCAAAATGTGTCGTGCACGCTTTTTAAAGTTGCAACAACACCCAATTCGATGATCCGAAAACCAAACCAGCCATTCTACCCTCAAGAGGGTACATGGGGCTATCAAACTAAGCCAAGACATCTCGCCACTTCTTAACCCGATCGCTCTACAAAAATTGCCGAACTTGGCTTCGTCGACCCATTTTTAAACTTACGTGAAACGACTAAGCTTCAAACGGTTTCGCGTCGAATTCCTTTTCCCAAGCTACTTGATACACTAGCTAGCGAACCCCGTCTTCGACCACACGTATTTCATCGTCGCCTATGAAGTTCATACTACGAACTTTATCCTAGTTCCTCATGTGCATTCTATAGCATTTTTGTTCGATAAAATTCACTTAGAATACTAAACGATATAAAGCGACTTGAAATGTAACATTTGTTTCTTGTTTTAGATGAACGTTTCAAGTGTTGTACGTTGATTTATACCCTATATTACACCCATGTACAAACAAGTATGATGCTCATGCAGTGTTTTAGCAAGAACTGTATAATGTAATACCGAGGATGTTACAAATCTACCCCCCTAAAACAAAATCTCGACCTGAGATTTTATGTGCCTAGTGTGAGGAGATAGGAAATACATTTCGACACAGCAACTAACTATCAGAACTAGAGAGGAGGTGGGGGTAATGCTTCAATAGGTAACTCTCTTGTTCCCACATGGCCTCATCCTCTGAATGGTTTTGCCATTGCACTTTGTAGAACTTTACCACACTGTTCCTCATCACTCTTTCTTTCTCATCTAGGATTTTCATAGGGTGCTCAACATAAGTCAAATCTGGCTAGATGGGAAGCCCTTCAATTTCAAGCTTCATCTAGAACCTGTAAACATCTCTTTAATTGCGATACATGGAACACATTGTGTATCATAGATAAAATACCAGGAAGCTAGAGACGATAAGCAACGGGGCCACTGCTCCAACACCTGATAAGGACCCACATATCGAGGGGCTAGCTTGCTATGGATACCAAACTGATGCACCCCTCTCATAGGAGACACCTTAAGGTACACATAATCCCCAACTTCAAACTCCAAAGGCCTTGTTCGCTTGTCTGCATAAGCCTTCTGTCAGCTTTGAGCTGCCTTCAAGTGACTCCAAATAATGCCTACTTGCTCTCGAGCCTCTTTGATGAATTCAGGCCCAAAGTACCCACGGTCTCTCACTTCAACCCAGTTGAGTGGTGTCCTACACTTTCTTCCATATAGAGCTTCAAATGGTGCCATGCGGATGCTTTCTTGGTAGCTATTATTGTAAGAGAATTCAGCTAACTTTAGACATTCATCCCACTTCTCAGGAAAAGAAATGGCACAAGCTCTCAACATGTCCTCGAGCACCTGGTTCACTCTTTCTGTTTGGCCATCAGTCTGGGGGTGATAGGCTGAACTGCAGAGGAGACTAGTCCCAAGACACTCCTAGAGTTGCTCCTAGAAATGAGAGACAAAAACTAATCCCTTATCAGAGATGATAGTAAGGGGAACTCCGTGTAGGGTCACAATTCGATCAAAGTATATCTCAGCATACTTCCTGGCTGTATATGAAACCTTTATCGGGATAAAATGAGCAGACTTAGTGAGACGATCCACAATGACCCAGATAGAGTTATAGCCCTTGGTTGTGCGGGGTAAACCCACAATGAAATCCATGGAAATATCTTCCCATTTCCACATAGGAATGGGCAAAGGCTGCAAACATCCTGGAGTACGCATATGATCTGCCTTAACTCTACCACAAGTGTCGCACTCCGCGACGTGTCAGGTGATGTCCTGCTTCATGTTGGGCCACCAGTACAACTGGCGCAGATCATGATACATCTTGTTGCTGCTCGGATGAATAGATAGCTTTGAATGATGGGCTTCACTCAAAATCTTCCTCCTTAGCTCCTCACTGAATGGAACCACTAGCCTATCCTTGTATCTCACCACACCATGCTCATCAACACTAAAGTGAGGGCCACGTCCTTCGACAATCAATTTTCTGATGTGGGGAATTTCTTTGGGGTCTTGCCTTTGCTCTAGAAAAATTTGTTCAAGCAACTCTGAGGTCAAGGCAATGTGAGCCAACACCTTTGCATGGTTGATAGACAAAGGTGTTTCTTCACTCTGATGTGACTTTCGGCTCAAAGCTTCAGCCACTACATTGGCCTTTCTAGGGTGATAATGAACTTCCAAGTTGTAATCCTTTATCAATTCTAACCATCTCCTTTGCCTCATATTTAGCTCAGACTGGGTGAAAATATACTTGAGGCTCTTGTGATCCGTAAACATATGCACTTTGTTGCCCAACAGAAAGTGCCTCCAAATCTTCAAGGCATGGACCATAATAGCTAGCTCTAAGTCATGTGTGGGGTAATTCACCTCATGCTTTTTCAGTTGGCGCGAAGCATAAGCTATCACATGCCCATCTTGCAAAAGCACACACCCTAAACTTGTCTTCGAGGCATCACAATATACATCAAAGGGTCGGTCAATATCTGGTTGGGCCAACACAGGGGCAGTGGTCAGAAATGTCTTTAGAGCTTGGAATGCTTCTTCACAGGCTAGGCTCTAGTCAAACTTTGCTTCTTTTTTGAGCAGCTTGGTCATTGGCTGGGCTATCTTAGAGAAATCCAGGATGAAACATCGATAGTACCCAGAGAAACCAAGGAATTGACGAATCTGATGTACAGACTTGGGAGACTTCCAATCCAACACATCTTGTACCTTGCTGGGATCTACTAAAATGCTGTCAGGGGTCAACACATGCCCCAAAAACTACATTCGATCTAACCAAAATTCACACTTGCTGAATTTGGCATACATCTTGTGCTCCCTTAGTCGAGCCAGTACTATCCGAAGGTGTTGGGCATGTTCTTCATCATTCTTGGATTATATTATGATATCATCAATGAATACTACCATAAACTTGTCCAGCTCTAGCATAAAGATAGAATTCATCAGGTACATGAAGAAGGCAGGAGCATTGGTGAGACCAAAAGACATCACTAGGTACTCATACAGGCCATACCTAGTAGAAAAAGCTGACTTTGGTATATCATGTGCTCTGATCTTGATCTGATGATAGCCTGATCGGAGGTCAATCTTTGAGAACACCTTGGCACTGGATAGTTGATCGAACAAAGTATCAATGCGGGGCAAAGGATACTTGTTCTTAACTGTTACCACATTAAGAGGGTGATAATCGACACACATATGCAGAGTATCATCCTTCTGCACAAAAATGGCTGGACAACCCCATGGTGAAGAACTAGGATGGATGAAACCTTTTTCCATCAACTCTTCCAGCTGCTTCTTCATCTCAGCCAATTCCCTTGGAGCCATGCGGTACGGGCATCTAGAGATAGGGGCAGTACCAGGCTCTAGCTCAATGGAGAATTCTACCTCTCTGTCCGGTGGCAACACAGGAAGATCTTTAGGAAAAACATCCGAGAACTTACATACCACAGGGATGGGGGTAAGATCAGGAGAGGCTTCAGCATGGGCAGCAATAGGTAAGACTGTATCTGAGGGTACAAGTAGAGACATCCTATCCTCAGAAGAAGGAAGCCTTAACTCAACACTTCTTCGCTTCAAATCCAAGACTACCCCATACACCTACAGCCAGTTCATTCCAATAATAGCATCAATGCCTTGCCCAGGCATTACCATGAACTGTAGGCAGTAAGTGTGGGTGGCTAATACCAGGCTTACTGTGTCCGTTCAGGTATTGATGAACATTTGCGAACCCGTAGTACGGATTCTATATGCATAAGGTATAGCCATAAGTGGTAAGTTGTGCTAGTCTACAAATCCCATGCTCATAAAGGAATGTGATGCACCAGAATCGAACAACACATAAGCTAGATGGGTATCGATGGTAAACATACCAGCCATCACCGGTTCCTACTACAATATCTGCTCAGCATCTGTGAAATGTACCTATCCGGATCTGCTGGGCACTTTCTTCTTGACCATGGTCCTCATGACTAGCTTGGAGTTCAACGATGGTTGAGTAGACTAAGATGCCTGGTTCTGGGGACACGCTTGGGCATAGTGGCCATCTTTGCCACATTTGAAGCAAGCGCCTGGCTTGTTTCCAAACCCTTGGCAAGGTGGGACCTGCTGTCCCTGAGACTGCTGGGGCTACACCTACTGAGTGGGTGCACAGTACTGTGTGTAAGAAGTCTGAGAAGTCTGCTAGAGCTGCCGAAATGAAGGCCTGCCAGATGATTGATAGGGCCCCCGCCGGACAACCTGTACCTTCTAAGCATGAGGGTGGCTAGAAGACCCCACAGCCACCCGCTTCCTCTTCCACTCTGCCTGGGAATCCTGCTGCAAGCCCTCCATGGCGATAGCAGCGTTCATTAGTGCCCCGAAGGTCTGATAGTTTGCCGTGTACAGCTTCTCCTGAAGGATATAAGAGAGGCCACAAAAGAAGCGGTCCTTCTTCTTCTCGTTAGTGTCCACATGAATGCCAGCATACTAGGACAAGTGATTGAACTTATTAACATAATCCATCACTGTCATACTCCCCTGGTGCAGCTCCAGGAACTCAGTCAGCTTCTGGTTGATGACACCAGTAGGAATATAGAATTCACTGAATGCTGTGGTGAACTCCTGCTAGGTTGCCGGATGATCTGGCTACTGCATGGCACGGAAGGTATCCCACCATGCACTTGCGGACCCCAATAGTTGCTGAGCTACAAAGCGCACTTTCTGCTCATCGGCCACATTGAGCAACAGAAACTTCTGCTCTACAATGCGAAGCCAGTGCTCTGCATCCAGAGGCTCATCTGTCAGCGTGAAAGTGGGCGGGTGGGTCTTGAGGAACTCCTAGTAAGAGGAGGGTCCCTCAGGATGGCGGGCACCACCCCCATTCCCACCATTTCCCACGTGGCCTCCACGGGCGAAGCCAGCGACAGCTTGTGCCATTATCTCCATGGCACGGGCTGACTCTCGGCGAGCAGCCAACAGTTCCGCCATCATCTCTGTGTGAGTCATTGAAGGCGGCGGTGGCGGAGAAGGAGGAGCCAGAAGTGGAGCCCCATGGCTCTCCCCGTTGTGCACATGGGCCTGGCCACTCTCGCCTTGGCCCTCGCCAAGACCGTGAGCCATCCCAGCACTGGTGCTCCTGCATCCGGACCTTAGATTCATCTGTAAGAGATATGAACCATCCATTTAGAACAACCTTCCTGATCAGAAGCAAGGGGTAGAGAAATGACAACACATTTAATTAAAGCATTCTTTTAATTAATCCTATCACTTTACTAATCCAATTATACATGTAGGGGGATTTTAGTTTAAGCAAGATGCTATTATCATGATGCATGCTTTGGCTTATACGTTCACTCAAGCCGAATATAGTGGCATTCGTAAATTTTTTGGCACATCGCACACTCACTTTTCGTATGCTAGACGATTTCTTACGCAACGTAAGTCAGTGTACCTGCAGAAAACTGATTAGATAAAACCAGTACCGCTATCCTAGATAGACCATATTGCTAGGGCTTATACTTATTTAACTAACTTAATCACATCCTACTTTTCGCAAAACTTTTGTTGGTCAACTTTTTAAGGTTTGAAAAAGAGTGATGAAACTCGTAACCATTATTGGCTCTAGTACCAACCGTGGTAGAACTGCCCGAAATAATATGCTTATGGAGGTGCTCGTCTTCCACTAGACACTAAGCACCCCGAAAGCAAGCTACAGCGGGTGGTATCCGTCGGGCACACCCCAAGGGAGAACCCAAAAGATCCACATTTTTCCCAAGGATCCCAATAATGAGAACGAGTTACAATACTTGTCCATTTCATACATCAGAGTTTCTTAAAATTACATTATTACAATACTAAATGTTAGAGTGCGGAATGATAAACAGCAGAATTTAAAATAAACATCTAACAATAAGAACAAGGATCCATCCGAGCCCACTAGAAGAATCCTCCGCACAATAGTACTTCTTAAGCATCACCTGCAATAGGGGTAAATGAACCCTGAGTACACAATGTACTTGCAAGACTTATCCGACTAGAGGGAATAATTTCCTGACTCCAAGGAATATGAGAAGCTTTATGGTTTGCTGGTTTTCTTTTAGCAGAAAGAAATACTAATAGTGAGTCTTTATTTATGTCATTATTATCAGCCGTATTAAGTTATTATCTATCCAGTCTATATAAGCACCTGTTCTACTTTCAACCAAGAGTTGAGCAATCAGTTCCATTTCATCACCATTTCATCACCTTCCATCTTTCAGTTCTTACTATGGTGCTAGACACGAAACAAGCCATACTGGATTACCCGGCGATTCGCGAATCAATGCCCCCAGATGGGTACCCCGAAAACACACGCTCCGCTTGCACCCCAGGCACAAGCAGGACTAACCCATCACCCTCCTGTCTTGGGTGTCTAGGTCCCCGTCCAAACTTGGACTCCAAGCCCCCACTCCTGAGTCCCAGACTCAGTGCGGTGCAAGGACCTCCACCATCCCCGCCTCCAATCAGTCGGTCCGGAAAGAGCTGGATCCACAACAAGAGAGCAACGAGTCTTCCCTACGCCCATACCCAAGTATGTGCTCGGGATAATAAATCTGTGACTTGCCCACGATGCCTTTTGCAACGACCGGTCCTTAATTGACACAGACAGGGAAAAAGTGTAACCAAGCTATGCCCTGTTGGCCACAGGACACAACCCCTTACACCCACCAGTACCCAAACCATATCCCTGCCCAGTCGCCATTTTTCCTTTCCATCATTTATCATGAGTGATCATAATTATCACCTATTTGTGAGTAATGACAGGTTACCCATGCTACCGAAATCCTGAACATAGCAGCTACTCGACCTGCACTAGTAGGACTCATAGGTAGATATATTCATGCATGTAGTTTCCATAAAATGCCTATAACGTACATGCACATCATAGATATATATTCAGTGATCATTAAAATAGGGGTTATGCACCGGGGCTTGCCTTGGGCAGGCGATGGGTCAACAAAGTCAGCTCCAAAAGGCTCCGGGGCTCCCTCCTGCACGAGGATCTCCTCGTACTCCTCGATGACTTCCTCGTACTCCTGTTCATCGATGGGCACGAACTCTACCAACTCGTGATCTACATGCATGAAATAATGATGCAATATTTAGTAATATAGCAACAGCAACTCTTAAAATAAAAGTACATCTATCTAACTACTAAGCTAGTGCTACCGATCACGGTACTAAGTTATCTATTGTTACCAATAACAAGTATGAAGTATGGCATTCATTATTATAGCAACTATAGGTATTCTTACTCCTAAGGCTGATTTATACTATATATGATAAAGCAAGGATAATAGCTACTCTATTTATCAACTTAATCTAGGGCTACAAAATTTATAGCAAGTACATAATAATCTAGTGAGCCTACTGTAAAATTTTTATAGCTATAGCTATCACCAATTTATCACAAAAATTCCTACAAATATTAATCTACATAATACTAAGCTCTCTAGTTTGGATTTATGAACCTATCGCTATCACAGCTATCTATAAACTAACTATACTAA
Source organism: Miscanthus lutarioriparius (assembly GCA_904845875.1). Classification (NCBI taxonomy): domain Eukaryota; kingdom Viridiplantae; phylum Streptophyta; class Magnoliopsida; order Poales; family Poaceae; genus Miscanthus; species Miscanthus lutarioriparius. The sequence goes on from CAJGYO010000012.1 coordinate 50,479,212, forward strand.
CAGCTAGATGGCATTTTTGTGAACCTAACAAACTTGGTTTCACTATTTAGGACATCTACAAGATTTACTACAAATTATCAAAGTTTATCTTGAAAACTAAATTGAATAAGCATTTACAATTTATTGGAAAGATGAAAACTAATTTCTATCTCGCGGCCCACGCGAGCGACCCGGCCCAACCCGCGACGCCCGCGCGCGCACTCGCGCAGCGCACCAGCGCGGCCCAGCGTGGCACGGTCCACGCGTGCCAGCGGCCCATGGAGGGAAAACCTGCGTGCGCGCCACATTAAGCAAAAGAGCCCTCGGATCTCAATCAAATGGAACCGCAGTCCATTCCACTATTCCCTTCTCTCACTGACTCTAGCACTTAACCCCCTGGTTTACTTTGAATTTACATTGTGACGTCCCTGGCCAGACTTAACAGAGACCACGACCCTCCCGGCCTAACGCCGGCGAGCACGCACCCCCACGGCCTCGTTTCTTACCACCGCGACACTCCTCAACCCAAGAGCATCCAAAAGAGGTACTAAACAACCCGGTTGGTGACGCATAGAAGCATAGCCACGCACCACGGCGGTGTTTGGCCATGATGACGCCGATGCCAGTGAATAAACCTTGCCTAACGCCTCAACTGCTACTCCTTAACCATCTACAGACTACGTTAAACAATGTAGAAGTCCTATTTGAACCGCTACTACAATCAAGCGCGTTGACCATGGAAACGGCATCTACCCACGTCCGCCGGGGATGGACACGCGCTTCGTTGAACCTCGGCCCTATTTGAGTCAACCAGCTACTCTAGGAGCAAGAGGACCTCACCAGCGATGCGACGGATGAGCTGGGCGAAGTCACAAGGAACGGCAACGGGCTGGCCACACGCGCGAGGTTGCTCCGGTTCATGCCGGCCGTGGAGAAGACGTTCCTAGCGACTTGCTGCACCGTCGGCGGGGCCATTGCATGGGTGAGGCAAACGAGTCAAGGAGAGGAAACAGTCATGCTCGATTGAAACAAAAGATCATGGAGCAGTGCCCTAGGCCGAGAACTTGACTCGCCAGCCATGGCGGACCGCCGAGGGGAAAATCCTCCCCATTACCTCACCGTAGGAAACAAACCCGTCGAGATGACTCCAATCGGAAGCTAACTACTCTAGCTATTTGGGCGCACGGTGAATTGGAAAGGGATGGACTACACACAACCAATTTGGTGGGCGACAATGTTCGGCTAAATGGGTTCGACGGTGAGGAAAACTCAACCTAAGGCCCCGGCACCGTATGGCTGCAATAGCAGCGGGCTTGGCACGATGCTGGACATCATTTCGACCTCCGGACGTGCACACGAGTTTGGCACTCCGATGTGTGACCGCAGCACTGCGACACGCAAGGCGAGGGCGGCACGACACCGCGCCGCAGAGGCTGGCATGTTCAGGAACACTGTAGAGTGGCGTGGCGCAAAGCGCGGATGGGATGGCGAAGTTAGGTTGGGCAAGGCCAAGCACGTGCAGCCAAAGTGTCAACGGCAATAGTGGCCATGCAAGCGGTATGTGTGAGCGTGCTCGGGCAACTTGCGACACCGGGTTGGATGAGCCGAACACACCGACAGATGCGACGGCGAGCAGTGGCACAGGCGGACATGATGGAGGGGCAGAGCATCCAGGCCCGCCAGGCCCCAGTGCGTGCGTGTGGGCGCGAGTCGTGAGCCAGGCGTGCAACAGCGGTGTGGACTGGGTGGCAGTGAAGGCCGAGCAGCTAGCGCGTGGTGACGACAGCGGGCAGCGTGATTGAGCACGTGCGGTGTGCGCGAGCTGCGCCAGAGCGTGGCGGTAGAAGGCTGTGGCTAGCAGCGTAGGGACCACGCACGTGGACGTGCTTGCACAGGGGCGGCGATGGCGACTCGACTGGGCACGGCAGCGCATGTGGGTCAAGCCAGAGCAGCGGTGCTAGGCCGAACAGAGGCGGTGACCGCGCCCGGAGGTGCAAAACCTGTCGTGCACGCTTTTTAAAGTTGCAACAACACCCAATTCGATGATCCAAAAACCAAACCAGCCATTCTACCCTCAAGAGGGTACATAGGGCTATCGAACTAAGCCAAGACATCTCGCCACTTCTTATCCCGATCACTCTACAAAAATTGCCAAACATGGCTTCGTCGACCCATTTTTAAACTTATGCGAAATGACTAAGCTTCAAACGGTTTCGCGTCGAATTCCTTTTCCCAAGCTACTTGATACACTAGCTAGCGAACCCTGTCTTCGACCACACGTATTTCATCGTCGCCTATGAAGTTCGTACTACAAACTTTATCCTAGTTCCTCATGTGCGTTCTATAGCATTTTTGTTCGATAAAATTCACTTAGAATATTAAACGATATAAAGCGACATGAAATGTAACATTTGTTTCTTGTTTCAGATGAATGTTTCAAGTGTCGTACGTTGATTTATAACCTATATTACACCCATGTACAAACAAGTATGATGCTCATGCAGTGTTTTAGCAGGAACTGTACAATGTAACACTGAGGGTGTTACAGAATAGGACGAGCATGCATCATGATTGTGCTTGTGCATAAATATGCTTTCCTCACTTTGTTCTAATACTAAGTAACTTGTGATCAATGATGTTACCATCTTCCCTGTGTGAAGCTAGACAAAATATCTTGTTCCATGCTGCTTGAATAGTCGTGCTTGAAGATAGTGTGTGATTAGCTTTGCCTTGTATGTTGCTTCCAAAGGAAATAGATCGCAAGTTAGTAGTTAGCAAAAACTTCATCCCTTCAAAACTAATTTGCTAAGTATAAGTAAAACTTGTTCTGAAGATATGTTCACCTACTCAGTAAAAAGAAAATAAAAGATAACAGTACCCTACCACCATGTTTTGCATGATATGGGTAGTGGTGTTGCTGTAGGTGACTGCTTGTTATGTACGAGCTTTGTGCTTAGTAATAGTCGTTTAAGCTAATTGGATTGAGTGTTCGAAATGCTTGCTTAAGGCCATGATGTATGTGTGGATGCTCGTTATCTAGGTAGTGTCGTAGCTATCACCCTTTTGTCCTCGATAAGCATACGAGTGTTGAAGAGCGCTATCCTAGAACAGTGTCCAAGTTTTGATAATCTCATGGTTGTCATTTCCAATTAAGTTCTCTCTTAGGGGCCTAAGCCTATACGCAAGGTTGCTAGCCCTTGAATGTTGCGCTACGAAGACCTTTATCCATGCCTTTGCTTGACCTTAGTCCCAAGCTTAGTTCCCTTAAATGCTTGAATGTGTCGTGGTTGTCCCGCTCCTGTGTGGGAGGACCCTGCTCAAAAATCCTTGTTAGATCTCATTGCTCCTTCTCCTACATATGATCTGGTGCAATGCTAATCGCTATCTACCCTGGCTTTGGAACCTTTTCCTCATAGATCATGTCATTGCTTTATCAACTGAATCCCTAGTTAGTGCCTCGGCTCTGTCCCTCGAATCTCATTTGTTTTGTCTCCAACTCTTTCAAGTCTCTGGATGTTTATTAGTCTTGATCTCATGTTGCTGCTCAAGGACTCCCGTGGCCTGAGATGGCTTCGTGTCATGGCCATGGTGACTCCCGTGGTGTGGCTCAAGGTGAGGTCACAGAGGTGGGTGGCTATGCCAAGGAGGAAGGGCACTACTTCCCAGTAGAATTGGCACCGCGAATGCTGGCGGGGCACACTAGGGTGGCGAGGCAGGTGCCTAGGATCGACGGTGATGACGTGAGGCGGTGGCACGGTCTCCAAGTGATGCGGCAGCTTGGCGATGAGGCCACCGTGGCCTGCGGGCGATGGTGTGGAGGCAAACGTGCGTTGAAGGCACCACCGGGTCACGGTGCCACTGTGCTGAGGGGAGGCCATGGCCGGCACTGGCTTGGCTTCACGGTGCCGTAGCCATGGTGGAGGAGTCCTGTGGTGGCTAGGTGGAGGGAGATGGTGAGGAGGGTGACGGCTGGGGGTTTTATAGCTAGGGCGACTAGGGTTCGTGAGGTGGGGAGCGTCCAAGGGACGGCGGTGATGATCGGCGTCCATGCCATCGAACACGTGGCATGCATCTAACACGCGAGCAGGGAAGCTTCGTGAAGGGGTTTTGGCGTGTGGTGTAGGGGCAGGTAGGGTTTGGGCACAGTTGCGAGCATAGTGTCCGATCGTCAGTGCCCCACTCGGCTGACGTTGTTGGGGTCCTAGGCCCATGTCCTTGCCGGGCGCTAGAGAATGGAAAAATAGAGACAAGGGGAGACAAAAAGCAGAGAAGGCGGTTTCGTGAGAGGAAGAAGGAGATGGCGGGTGTCTGACGAAAAAGAAACAGAGGAAAACGAGAGCTCGACGTCTTTGGCTATCAAGCGGGCCATGCAGATGGCGTCCGTATAGGAGCATGAAGTGGCTCCTTCTTGCGTGTGTAGCTCACACGAGGCAGAGCAGCGGTGCTACGGTCTTACACGTGCCATGCTCGTGATCGACAGAGGGAGGGAGCTAGGCCACGTGACGAGTTGGGCTGCAGGTAAAGGAGGGAGCAGGCACTGCTGGGCTAAAGTGGGTTGTAGGGAGGGAGGCCGGCTGGGCTTGATGGGGAAGGAGGAGGCCAGCTAGTCCTGATTGGGCTAAAAGGGGCCTATCAGCCAGGGTCCAAGGGGAAAGGGTTTTCTATTTGCTCTAGTGATTTCTAAGAGAAGGGGCTACCTCCAAGCACAAACAAGGAAAGATCCAAAACACACATGCATCTATACTACATGTGGTGCACCAATGTTTCGTAAACCCAATTTGAAAGAGATGAGAGAGAGTTAGGTTTTCATTTTAGAAAGTAATAAATCATGCATACGGGTTGCATGTTGATTTCAAGTGCGGCTCGAATTCAACCAAGGTTTTAATTTTTCCTCGAAAACATTTTATTTGAAAACACATGTTGTCACATAGGTGATCAGTCTTCATGACAAGCAGTACATTGTAAAATGTTTTGAAGCTTGAAGTTTGAATTTGGGGCGGGAAGGGAAAACATTTTACTTGAGTTTGACCTAATATTTACATGCAACACACATTCAAGCAAAAAATGTTAAAAAGTTGGGATTTTTAGGTTGCACAAAAAATCTAGGATGTTGCACTGTCATTGACTCAGGAGGCCCAAACCGACCTCCAAATTGCCTCACCAGCATGGAAACTGACTTACCTGCCATGCAACTGCCATCTAGAGGCCATAGCCGTTAGATGGTGAGGTGGTGCAATGGACGGTCGGCTGACTGTGGCCAACGTCGGCCGATGCCCCACCGCCTCATCTTAACCTACAAGTACCCCCATGCCCTCTACACACTATAAAAAGGTCTGTGGTACTCGGTGGAGATCATCACTCAGCAGCTCTCAAGCATTCCAAGTGTTTCCAAGCTCTTAGAAGCTCTCCATGAGTAGTAGCTTAGAAGTAGTAGCTAGCTAGTAGTGATAAGAGTAGAGAGGAGCTTGCCTTGGAGTCTAAAAGAGTATTTTGGTCTGGTATACCTCCTCTTGTAATCTTTCATTTAGCATTTACTTTATTCAATACTTTACTTTGTCAAGTACTTTATTCAGTAATATAGCTTTGCTTAGTTCAAGTCATGTCTTACTATTGTCTATCATTAGTGAGCCTAGGTGCTCGTCCTTTGGCATTTGCATCATTATTATCTTAGTGTTTAGTTCGTTCATCGTTAGTACTTGTTCTACCATCTGGTTAGGGTGTTTCGATCTTATTTCATCGAAGCTCAGATCGAAACAACGAGTTTATAGATTAAGCGTGGTGCTTAGGCTATATCTTGCCTGTAGGTACGGCTAGATCCCCAGATAGATTGTGGTAGTGGCAGGAGGTGATATCCCTATCTTTCCTCTGTATTCCACCACGTTAGGTCCAGTTATTAAAACGTAGGGCTCATTGTGCTTCGTGTTCTGTTAAATCCAACGCAAGTATGCCCCTCGTACTAAGGACGTTCTCACTATCATTAAGTTACTTTTGTTGTATTAAGATTACATACTCTACTTCTTACACTCAGCTACACTACACTTCTAGTTACCTCTGTTTGTGTGATCAAAACTCTTTTTATCTTTTTCCATCCATCATCCATACCACCCTCATCACCCCCGTGTTGCTAAACCCACCTACCTAGTCTACCTATCTACATTTCCCGACATGCCTAACCACCTTCCTTTGGGAAAATATAAATTCGACACTTGGTACTCACCAAGCGAAGTGCTACATGACAGTTCTGTGCGCTTGCGGAATCCCCTTTTCTACATACACACATACGAACCATCGGCAAACATTTCTGGCACCATTGCTAGGGTCATAAATCTAGTAGCGATGTTAAGAAGTGTTAACAAGCATATCTGGCACCATTGTCGGGGAAGGCAACTGGGTGTTACCTTCTTTTCTTTATAGCACGATCATGACCAATAGGACCATCCATGACTTTTCTGCCCCTTCAACTGGTAATGTAGCCACTAGTCCTGACGTCATCAATGCAGACACTCACTTTGAGCTCAATCCCGCATTGATCATGATGGTGCAAGCTAGTCCTTTCTGTGGTAAAGCCCATGAAGATGCTAATGCACATCTCCAACATTTTTTAGAGATCTGTAGTACTTTTACCATTAAGGGAGTGACCCAAGAGGCCATACATCTTCATCTTTTTCCCTTCTCTTTGTTGGGAAAAGCAAAACAATGGTTCTACTCGAACCGCAATACTGTAGATACATGGGACAAGTGTTCCAACGGTTTCCTAGTTAAGTTCTTCCCGATGGGTAAGACCAATGCTCTTCGCAACAAAATCTCTAGCTTTCAACAGCAAGCTGATGAGTCAATTCTCGAAGCTTGGGAATGAATGCAAGAGTATGTCACCGCATGCCCACACCATGGTATGGAAGACTGGCTTTTGATCTAGAACTTCTACCATGGCTTAGTTCCATTGGATAGGAGCCATTTAGATGCTGCTGCTGGAGGAGCATTCTTTTTGCTTCATGTCACAGATGCCAAGGCATTGATCGAGAAGATGGTTTCCAACCAAGGATGGAGCGATGAACAACTATAGCCCCACAAATGACGTATGCATTCTCCTAAAGAAGCTGACATGCTTGCTGCCATGGTAGATCTACTCGCAAAGAGACTAGAAAATTACGAGAAAATGAGTGCCTAAGAAACTGTACAAGCCATGGACACCCACATGACTTGTGAAGTTTGTGGAGAGACCCACGCAACTTCTGCCCTGAGACCCATGAAGACCTCAACTTTGTCAATAATGACAATGGTTTTCGTCCTCAAAATCAAGGATGGAATCAGCTCTCCAACAACCAAGGAGGTAATAATTACAATAATTATTCACAATGTTTGAGTAATCAAGGTAATAGTTATCCTTTCCTTAAGGATCCTGTCTATAGTCAAGATAGAATGACTAATAGTATAAATAAGAAACTCCATGCTAATGACAAGATGTTGGAAAACATTAATGCTAAATTGGATGATTTTTCTTCTGCTATAAAGAATCAACTTAGCTTTAATAAGATGCTAGAAACCCAATTAGCACAATTAGCAGCTGCTATCCCATCTTTTGAGAAAGGAAGAATTCCTGGCAAGCCTGATGAATTCATGGAGACTGCCAACCTCGTCACATCAAGGTATGATTTTGGTTTAGATGGTTGTGGTGTTCCTATTAAGAAAGGTGATCCTGGAAGTCCTGTTATTACTTGCTCTATTGGTCCTCATACTTTTGAAAATGCAATTTGTGATCTTGGATCTAGTGTAAACATAATGTCTAAGGAAACTTATGAAAACTTGTTTTACACTGAATTAGCTCCAACTTCTGTCTATTTGCAACTAGCTGACCAGTCAGTACGCCATGTGGAAGGAATAGCCACCGACCTTCTGGTCAGAATTAGAGGTGCTTATGTTCTAGCTGATTTTGTGAATTAGACATGCTAAATGATAGGGATGCACCCCTCATTCTTGGTCGTCCTTTCCTCAATACCGCTAATGCTTGTATATATGTGGCATCTGGATGAATTCAATTCCACTTAGATGGAAGGAAAGAAACATTTGCTTTTGCCTATGGAAAACCTATCCATTATGAGAAGCAGGAAAGAAGAGAACCAACCAAAAAAGAGAAAAACCAGAAAGCAAAAGCCAATTGAGGTGAAGGAAGAGCCTACCAATAATAAGCCAAAGCCAAAAGGGACATGGCGCAAGAAGAAGGAAGCATCGTCTACATCATTGTCGCCTGATCCTGTGAACATCCCTAAAGAAAACAAGGAGGAAGAATTCCCGTACAAGGAAGGAGAACCCCCGTGCAAGGAAGATCAACCGTGAGCTGGTACTAAAAGGTATGCTTTTATTCCATTGCATTTAGTATAGGTTGCATTTGCATATTTCCCTTTTCAACTTTGCATTACATGTTAGGTTATTAGTTGCATTGCATGTTTACATTTTCAATAAAGGTACCTATGAAGTACTAGCATTCATAATAATATAAAAAAAATATTTCAATAAAATAAATCTCATAATAAATAGGCTTAGTAATAAATTATCATCGTAGTATTAATAAATAAGGAAAGATTCATGAAGAGCCGCCTGAGAAGAAGATTCCAACCTCCGCAAAAGGCAAGCTAGGGGGAGAACCTCTCCCACTCAGGTATGAAGTTTCCATATTAATTCTTTGTATTGAAAAAAATGCATGATATATACAATAATAGTAGCATAACAATAACAATAGAATATGAATACAACAATGCTATTATAACCATTGTAGTGGAGAATCATTAAAGCTGCCTTAAACACTCTTGCTCTGAAAATTGATGTTCAAATACCTTTTGGAAATGATGAATGATTGCTATGTGATACTTTGCAAAAGCTTGCTATACAATCCTTTACTTCTCAAGTTTTGAGCAAACAAAATTAGAATTCTTCTTATGTTGACTGCTTTTGTGGGTTGCGAATGTTAGAACCAAGTATAGGCTTTTGTGAGATATGTGTGGCAAAGATTAGAGTAATTCTTTCTTAACTTGTCTGAGGAATAGTTGAGACAACCTAGAGTTTGTTCATACAAAAAGATAAAAAACCCTTGCTAGAAGTTCCTCAATGGTGAAAAATTCCTACCAGAGCCAAATATATGCTTTCTGATATGATAAGCCTACACAAAAAGCTGCTTGTTTGTTTTGAGCTTTGTCAAGCCTTGTTGATCTGAGTAGAGAAGCTTGTCATACCTTTTGATCAAGATCACGTACACTCCATATAGATAGATATGCTACTTCTACACTGGAAGTTTGCAACCACCATTCCATATTTATGCACCCCTTGCTCCATAAGAGACATATGTTGAAACCCCCTCTAGCTATCTAACATTATAAATAGAGGCATGGGCTACCGAAAAGAGAGAGAGAGAGAGAGAGAGAAGAGCAAAAGCTCTATAGTTCAAAAAAGAGAAAAAAAGAAAGAGAGAAAGAATAAGGTAGCCATGCCCTCTCAAAAAGGAAGCTAGAGTAAGGGAAGTTCTCAAAAGGAGTACCACTTCCAACAAATACCACACACTTGCACATCTTGATCATTTTGTATGACTTGTTGTTCTTTGTGATCCAAGCGTTTGGCTTAGTAGTAAATTCAATTCAAGGAAGCCTCACTTTTTATTCCCTACCTATGAACTCCGTATAAGCCTTAGAGTAGGAAAAAGGTTAAGATCTTTTGGCCTTGGAGAGGATTTAAACACCATTGAGAGATTGAGTGTACCATTTGAGGAACTAGGCAGGTTTTTCTTTCAAAAATCTTGAAAACCTCCAGGAAGTCTTAGCTAAACCAAAGCAGGGAAGAAAGTTTCTATCTATGCTATGCTAATCTTATAATAGTCTATGTCAAGGTGAAAGCTATAAGCCCCATATGGCTAAGACTGACGGTGAATTTCTAACACTAACTTGCTCAACTCAAGAGATAGTATTGGTTTGTATCTGAGTTTTTGCATGGCGTTACATTGAAGCAATTCCTGATCCAACATGCTAAAGTCGCATCTTTGCTCGAGACGAGCAAAGGGGTAGCTTGGGGGAGCTTGTTGATGGTCACTAAACACCTAATCTGACCATCAACATTCCACCCAAATCAAGGTAAAACAACATCACATGTGCCATATTATGTTTATAATTCACCTAGTTCCACTTGTGCTTGGCGAAATTATTTGTATGCAGGAAAAATCACAAAAAATGGACAAATATCAAGCATAGGAGCAATGGGATGTGGCAGGGGGGATGTGGGCCCACAGGCCACATCAGCCGATGCCATGTGGTGTCGCCCGATGCCCCACTTGGCCTACCATGTCACTGATCCGCGTGATATGCAAGGTGGCACCTCTAGGAGTCATCACCATGCTTGATCCATGTTGGTTTGATCCAAGTATGGACATTGAGTTCCCATAGATCATTGAGTCCACTATCATTGACTCAGGAGGCCCAAACCAACTCCAAACCACCTCACTAGCTAGGAAACTGACTTACCTTCCATGCAACTGCCATCCAGAGGCCATCCATCGCCGTTGGATGGTGAGGCAGTGCAATGGACGGTCGGTTGACCATGGCCAACATCGGCCGATGCCCCACCGCCTCATCTTTGTCTACAAGTACCCCCATGCCCTCTACACACTATAAAAGGGGTTGTGGTGCTCGATGGAAATCATCACTCAGGAGCTCTCAAGCATTCCAAATGTTCCAAGCTCTCAGAAGCTCTCCAAGTGCAGTAGCTTAGAAGTAGTAGTTAGCTAGTAGTGATAAGAGTAGAGCGGAGCTCGCCTCAGAGTCTGGAAGAGTCTTCTAGTCTAGTATAGCTCCTTTGTAATCTTTATTTTAGCTTTTACTTTATTTAGTACTTTACTTTATTCAGTAATATAGCTTTGCTTAGTTCAAGTCTTGTCTTGCTCTTGTATATCATTAGTGAGCCTAGGTGCTTGTCTTTTGGCATTTGCATTATTATTATCTTAGTGTTTAGTTCATTCATCATTAGTACTTGTTCTATCATCTGGTTAGGGTGTTTCGATCTTATTTTATCGGAGCTCAGATCGAAACAATGAGTTTATAGATTAAGCATGGTGCTTAGGCTATATCTTGCCTGTAGCTACAGCTAGATCCACGAATAGATTGTGGTAGTGGCTTGTCGTGATAGCCCTGTCTTTTCTCTCTATATCTTGCCTACTTAGGCTATATCTTGCTTGTTGCGGAAGACCCACTTGGTGCCAATCATGTTCGTCTTTGGTCTTTCCACCAATGTCCAAACTTGATTCTTCTCGAAGTTGTTTAGTTCTTCTTGCATAGCCATTGCCCAATCCTCATCTTCAAGTGTTTTTTTCTACCTTGAGAGGCTCCAAAGAGGAAACAAACGAGTAATATTGACAAAAAATTGTAACACCCTAGGTGTTAGCCTTGCATAACTTGACTTGCATAGCATGAGCATGATCATCAAGCATTCATATATACGCATTTACACTTGAAACATTCAATTGAAACATGTGCAACATTTCTTAGTATTTCATGCTTTCATATGAATATGCATATGATTATGAGTGTATACATGTGATTGGTTGGTATGAGTCACAAAAATATATTGGCAACACTTAGGTTAGCAAATGGAACATAGTTCATGAATGTCATTTCCCATGATCAAGCCTTAAGTCATATTTCATGTGATTACACTAAATAGCTCTATGAGTGACTAATGCATGAAATGATTGAATGACCTTGCAAATTGCTTAAACATGGTTAGAGTGTCATTATGAACAACTTTGATATTCATGGTTAGGGGTAATTAGGTCATTAAGCCATGATTTGAAGTGTATCATCATTTGAATGTGACATGTTTGACCAAATTTGAACTAGGTGTTAGAGACCTTGCATGGAGGTGGTCACTAAAGCAAAGTTGTAGTATTTGATATAAGGAACAACTTTTATTTTTGGGTCATTGACTGATTTAGCTTCTAACATGCTTGAAATGGACTCACAAAAATCAACTTTTCACTGTTTTCAACACTTCAAATTTTTGCTAAGTCTTTGTTCGACTGACAACCTGACAAACCCATCTTGTTGATGACATTACTCAAATTTGGTTGTGAATTTGAACATGATTCCTTAACCAAAGTTGTAGCTGGTACATAGGGCTATCATTGTTGTTAAGATAGTTTGTGCTTTGGAGCCACGGTTTAGCAGTAACATCAACATGAAAACCGGCTGTCAGGCGCCCCTTTCAGTTTCTGAATCAACTGATCGACGCCGTTCGATGGACGACCGGCATCAGGACTGAGCCATCGCATGGAGGTCACATTGGTCGTGCGTCGCCGTTGCCCTAACCGCGCAGGCCATGACGTGCCTGAGCCCGGCATTACCACCCCAGCACCCGCCCGCACTCAGCCGCGCCCTCAGTTTCGCATTCCCAGCTCCTCCTTCACCGTCCACTCGCCCGCAGCAGCTGCAGCCTCGGCACCGCAACGCCGCCATCATCGTTGACGGCACAAGCCGCGCCTAGCTGCTTCTCCATCACCGCAACAGCATCACCGCCTTCCCAGCGACTCCCTGCACTAGCCAGTGCCCGCTGTTCAAGCCCGGTAAGCCTCCACGCCGTGCAAGTGCTCGCCGGAGCTCCGCCGCTAGCCCCGTCACCGTGGCCGGAGCGCCACCGTCCGCCTCTCTAGGCGCTAGCGAGCGTGTTGAGTTCGCCTTGGGTAGTATGCTCGTCCGAGCTTGAGCTTGCTCCGCCGTGGCCTCCTCCGACGTGCCGCCGTCGTTCCGCCCCGCCGTGCCGCCATAGCCGCCGCCGTAGCTGCTAGCTCCGATGAGAAGGCCACCCACGTAGCTCAATCGATGCGCCAGCTCACGTAGATCATCGTGTGATGATGTCACCGCCGACAAGTTCGCCGTCGGCGAGCTTTGGCCGCGCCACCGTAGAACAGCGTAGCGACTCTGTTCTTGTCTCACTGACATGTGGGGTCCTCTGACCAACGGGTCCCACCGGTCAGTGACTCTGTATTTGAAAGCTAGTTCATTTTATTCCAGAGTTTGCACTGTTTTGTAATTTTTAGATCTCCAATTTGGTAGCTTCAAAAATGGCAAAATAAATTTGGTAGTGTGCCATAGGAGGTGTAGTATTTAGGAAAAATATATTCTTGACACTTACAGTAGAAATTTTTGGAAGATTTGAAATGTGTTTTTGAATACATGCAAACTTGTTTATTTTATATATAGAGTTCCTGTGCTCCAAAAATTATGAAATTTTTGTGGTAAGCTATTCTTGACATGTATGAGCTCTGGTAAAAATTTGAGGATCAGTGATTGCATAGATTTGTAGTTATAGATTTTCCTTTTATAATTAGGAGATCCTTGTATGAATTTTTATAAATTATTTATGAATCCAATATTCATGAAATTTGTTGGAGGATATACTAGTACCATATGTATGCTAAGAAAATATAAAATCGGTCGCTTGACACTTTTCAATAGGGTTTTCTAGTTATGCTATTTCAAGCCTTGCTGCCTTGTCATTTTTGTATAGGATGTTTTACTTGGCAAAATGGTATGAAACTTTTACAGTAGTCTATTGGTAGCACTAGTAAGCCGCTGTAATTTTCTGAGAATTTATGATGCACATTTGGTATATGTTTATTATTTAACCTATGTATCTAAATAAAATAATAAAGGCATAATAAGAAATAGTTTGGGCTTCACCATTATATTTTCTTGGATGTATTTGGTATTCTTAAACTATTGGTAGACTTTGGGTTGTAAAAATTTGAATACTTATATGAAGTAGAAGTATTGTTACTTTATAATGCGAATTGGAATAGTTTCCGGACAGATTCGGTAGTTTGATGAGTTGCATGATAAAAATGATGTTTGCTGTAAAAATAGTTAATAACAAAGTTGTAGATAACTTCATCATATGTCTTGTGTTAAAATTTCAGGACCATAGGTCAAACGGTTTATGAGTTACAGCTGTTTAAAGTTAGCCTTTCCGAATTTGCTTGTTCTCTGGAATTTCTGGACAGCGCTGGATTGATTGTCTATTTTGGTTAAGATAAATTGTGAATTAGCTTTTGGTGATTAAATAAGAGTTGTAGACAATTTTATAATCTTTCCAGAAAGTCTAATATCATAGCATTTGGATAAGTAGAACTTTAGTTATAAGTAAAACAAGCAGCTGCTGTTTTGTGTGTAGTGGATGAATTGTAAATGTGTTTGATTAAGTAATCAAGAAGAGATATGCACCTACTCGGTAAAATATGATGCATTTGTTAACACCATGCTGTTAAGACTACTTATACGAATGCATTCATCCTGTGTCATCGTTTTATACTTGTACGCATGTATGCATTCGCAATACCTTATGCCATATTCATGCATCTAGGATCGGAGGAAGAAATAACGTTGCTGGAATTCAACGAAGCAGAGGAAGGGGACCAGCAGGAGAATCCTCAAGTCGTAGCTCCCGAAGGCATGGAGCAGAATCCTAAAGAGCTTCTGGAGTGTCCTGACCACCGCCCTACTTCCTTTCTGCGAGGCAAGCCCCGGAGCATTCTAAGTCTCCCAGTATTTTACAAATGATTACTTAAGTACTTATGATTGATGCATTAGGTTATAAGAGTTGAATGGAACCACTTGATGCATATAAATTCCTTGTCCAGCTATTACACCTTTAACCGGTATAGGTCCAGGATTGAATATATGCTTAGCCTTGCTTAAACCGGTAGAAGTCGGGTGATTTCCTGTCACCTGCGAGATATAGGTGGATACCGAAGCACGGTTGGCTATATTTGCTATCGTGGAAAAGAACCATGGGGTAATGTAAATGGAGACCGGGCGGGATATCGATAGAGAAGCAACAAGACATGGAGGTCTTGGGTGTGGATCTATCCCCGTCTGTGTCGATTAAGGACCGTACCATTGTTGGTGCTTCTGACAAGATTGAACGCATGCCTATCACTTAGCTGGCTAGATAACTCGTTCCGACCATGAAGCCGAGTAGCTCAACTCAGGCCAGGACTCGTTCTGTTGTGCGCTCCTTGCGGGGGGCGATCAGACTGAGACCAAGGGCAGGCTAGGCCTGAACGTCCTGGCATCTGGTGTCCCAGATTGTGCGGCGCGGTACGGACCCATGAAATGTGTACCTGAGTTGTACCAAAGGTGACCTAAGGCTGCCTTCGCGCGGTATGCCTGGGTTTGTGTTAGGAATAAATTCCCAGCTGGTTGAAATCGATTTGAATCGTCGTCTCTCCCGGATAGTGAGAAACTTGGCTAGTCCCAACATCGTAGTAACTGTGTTATGGAACATGATGGTTCGGATGAATATGGAATTGCAATACCTGCTATGGTTACTATTGTATGCTTTTAAATGGATATACCACATGTTTGGCACAGGATAGTTGCTAATCTAGAGATGGATAGTTATAATTAACCTGATATTGGAACCATAATTATCTAACTAAGTTATTCGCTTTTATGCAAAATGTTGTCAAGCTATCCCCACTTATACAGCCTTGCATAATCCTTGGAGTCATTTTATTTCTTGTTTTCAACGGGTAAGTCTAGCTGAGTACCTTCTCGTACTCAGGGTTTTATTTCCCATGTTGCAGATGGCACTGTGTATCATGGTTATTGCAAGAGTTGCTTCTATCCTACTGTGGATGAGGAGTAAGCCTTGGGCAAGCTTCTTATTAATCCTTCTACATGCTTTTGTGGACCGTGATCGTATTTTGGCACTGTACTAAACTTTGTTGGAAACTTTACTTTCAAACTTAATTTGCTTCCGCTTTTATCTATCAAACTCGGTTTGTAATAACTTTTATTCGTACTCTGATGATGAAATGTATCTGTGAACTTTATGTAATATGTGGCATGTATGTTGAATCATGTACGATCTTGGTTGTTGTAAATCGTTTATCGAGACCCGTCGTGGTACTCGACGGACTACCGGGTTTATATGGGTTCAAGTATGACAGTGCGACCGCTTGCGGGACGCCATTGTACTTGTACTCTTATAAATTGGTCAGTTCTGCGACAAAAATTGCTAAATGTGAACGAGTCAATACGCCCTTTCGAAGACTCCTAAGAATGTTGTCAACGGGATGATCCCATTGTATTGTTTGCCTTAGTCTTGGGTGATCGATAGCTTCATGTTCATCTTCTGGATCTTTATCTTCTTCTTGTTCAAAAATGGGTTGTAGGTTCTGTCCATGAACTAGAGTTGAATTGGCTGCTGCTGACTGGGTAGGCACGGCACTGCCACTCTGAGGTGCTGCACTGCCACATGGTGAAACTACAGCATGGGTCTGCCGCTGAACTACATCAGGTACGTCAGTAGAAATTGGTGTAGCAGCAACTTGAGGAACCTCCACTTCTGTAGCTTGATCTTTTTGTGGTCTAATATCACCAATAGCCAATTGCTTGATTGCTTCACATGGTGGATCCTTCTTTCCTACAACACTTGAATCAACTTGCTCTACTTGAGAGCCATTAGATTCATCAAATGTCACATCTACCACAATTTCAACTCTCCCGAAGGTTTTGTTGAAGACACGGTAGGCATGCTCATTTGATCCATAACCAAGAAGAAAGCCTTCATCAACTCTAGGTGCAAACTTCGAGGTTTTGGGTTTCTTGTTAAGTATGAAACACTTGCACCAAAACACTCTAAAGTAAGACACCTTTGGTTTGTTACCAGTTAGAAGTTCATATGAAGTTTTCTTCAATTTCTTGTATAGGTAGAGATGGTTGATGGCATGACAGAAGGTGTTGATGACGTCACACAAAAAGATGTTCGATGCTTGTACTCATCTAGTATTGTCCTTGCCATGTCAATAAGTGTACGGTTCTTCCTCTCTACTACACCATTTTGTTGAGGGGTGTATGGAGTTGAAAACTCATACTTGATGCCCTCTTCATCAAGAAACTCTTCAACAAGGGTGTTTTTGAATTCGGTCTCATTGTCACTTCTCATTTTCTTGATTGGGAGATCTAACTCCTTTTGTGCCCTTCTAACAAATATCTTCACTTTCTCTTGAACTTGGCACTTGTCATACAAGAAAAATACCCAAGTGAAATGGGAATAATCATCAACAATAACAAGACCATATTTGTTACCTCTGATGCTTAGGTAGGTGACTGGTCCAAAGAGATCCATATGAATTAGCTCCAATGGTTGCTTGGTGGTGATGATGCTCTTTGGTGGGTGAGGTATACCTACTTGCTTTCCGGCTTGACAAGCGCTACAAATCCTATCTTTCTCAAAGTGAACATTTGTTAGTCCAAGGATGTGTTCATCTTTTAGAAGTTTGGCCAAGTTCCTTATCCCAGCATGGACTAGTCAGCGATGCCAAAGCTAACCCATGCTAAATTTTGCCACTAGATAAGTCTCAAGCTTAGCTTTACTTTTGTTGAAATCAACTAAGTAGAGTTTATTCTTTAAACGACCTGTAATGACAATAGAGGAATCCTCCCTTCTAAAGACTTCCACACCTTTATCCGTAAAGAGACAATTATAGCCCATCTCATACAATTGAGAAACGGACAATAAATTGTAACTCAATGAATCAACATGTAATACATTTGTAATTGAATGCTTAAGGGTTATAGCAACTTTACCAAGACCAATCACATCCCCCTTTGAATTGTCTCCAAAGAAAATATTTTCATTTGAGTGTGTCATCGGGGAATATGATGAAAACATACTCCTTTCTCTGGTCATATGATCTGTACATCTACTATCAAGCACCCAACTTAATCCACTGGAGGAGTAAGCCTGCAAAACAAGTTTAGTTCCTTGATTTAGGTCCCCAACTAGACTTGGGGCCTTGCATATTAGTCACAAGTATTTTAGGAACCCAAATAGAAGTATTCCTATAAATGTTGGTTTCCATTCCAACATATTTGGCAACTACTTGACCACTGCTGTTATTCTTCAATACAAAGCATGATGTCAAGCTTTGTCTTGGTGCATGGGTCTTCGGTTGATAGGCATACTTGTTCATAGTGCCCTTATATTGATTCGTTTGGCTTCTGGGAAACCTGCTTTTGCTGGAACACCTTATTTATGGGCTTAGTCTGATTAGGAACAGAATTGGTAGCCTTCCCATTTTTGTGGGCGCACGGCACTGCCACTCTGGGACGCTACACTGCCACAGACTATGTAGGCTGTTCTACACCTATTCTATCCTTCCTCTCAAACTGCACACACTCATAGCCATTCACTATCTTTCTCCTATTTGTCATGGCTCCTTTTGTGTGGACGAGCCCATGCTTGATTGAGGGATGCCTTCCCTTCTTGTATTGTGGCCCTTTGGTTCATCTACTTTCTTATCGTTAGCCTAGGCCTTACCATCCATGCACCCTTGGCCTATAATCTCATTTAGCCTTGCAATCTCGTTTCTCATAGCCTCCATGAGGATATCATGTACTTCAGCTCTTCTTCTGGTAACTCTCAGTCGTCAACTCAGTTGGCTTGATGCAATGAACATTTGTGGTTTGATGTGTATACTCGTGTGCTGGTTTGATGTGGTGAAACTATCAGTGGGTTGTTGCTGATGTGTAAATAGTAATTTGTTGTATTTGATTGTCATGCTGAATAATTATGTAGACATCGTCGAATAATTATGTAGTCAATCTATGCAGCAGTGATGATCTTGAATTACTTTTATGACGAATTGATTGTTGGGCATGTGGTAGAACCTAGGCAGGCCACATGATCAAATAAAAATGCGACACATGGACGAACCAGTGCATGACATGTGAAAATAGTCATGGCACGACACGTGGGCTAATAAAAATCCAATGGGTGGAAGGAAGTCGTCAAGCCACATGGCCGAATCAAAAAATGAAACATGGACGGACAGCACCATGACATGTGGTCAAATAAGAAATGGCCACGTTGACCATTAAAAATATGACACATGGTCCAATGAAGAAATGACATGTGACCCAACCGCAACACAACACATGTGCTAATAGAAAACTGACATGTGGAACAATATGATCCGACACGTGGTCCATTAAGAACCTGAAACATGCAAGAATCAGAGATGACCACGTTGTCCAATAACAAGGTGACACGTACCCGAACCATCTCCAATGCAACTGACTATAGCAGGTACACGTGAAAAGCATCTCTAATGAAAGCAACCACCAGCGTGGCTGCCCCTGCCACACATGCCAAAACAGTTCTATGATGGTTAGTTTTTGTCATAGATCTATCTACTTCTATGACGCTTTTCTAGATTCATCATAGAAGTTCAAGAATGATGCGACTTCTATGACAAACCATTTTTCATCATAAATTCATCATAAAACTGAAATTATGAAGAATTTGAATCATTCAATGATGAAAGCCGTTCATCATAAAAGTGGAAATTCCTAGTAGTGATATTTGCAAGGTTAGTGGAATAAACATTCAAATCAAGATTATAGCATTTTCACAACCTTGGCTAGTAGAGGGAGTAGAGGCTTCTTTTGCTTTAGAGGGATGCGAATTGCTATCCCAAAGAATGCCATATTGTAGCTCAAGTTATTTGTGCTTATCATCTAAGTCACAATACTTTTTCTTGAGTGCATTATGTGCTTTCTTTGTGATAGTATGGTCCTCTTGCTCCTTGGACAAGCCTTGCACAAGGATTCCACCTCACTTCTCTCTAATGCAAGAGCTTCCTTGCTAGCAATGTAGAGATCCTCTTGTTTGATAAGAGTTTCCTCTCTAGATTCTAGCTCGGCTTGAATGCTCTCTAAATCCTCTATTAGCTTAGTGATGAACAATTTGGTGTTTCCATCCAAATTATTAGTTATGTAATTAATTTCTTCATCACTAGATTCATTATCACTAGAGCTATCACTAATATCACTACTAGAGATATCACTAGGAGGTGGAGGAGGTTTGGCTTTTAATTTTACCTTCTCACCCTTGGCCATGAGACAAATGTGAGGGAAGTAGTAGTCATCATCGGACATGTTGTTGAAGAGCCTTGGTGTGGAGGATGTCTTGTGAATGGCCACAGTTGCAATCTTCTCATCCTCTTCACTTGTGCTTTCGCTAGTTGAGTCCCACTCATGCCCATTGTGAGCCTCTCCCATATTCTTCTTGCTCTTTCTATGGTCGGTCTTATCCTCTTTCTTGTCCCTCTTGTACTTATTGTCTTTGATCTCATATGGACATTTGGCAATAAAATGTTCGGTGCTACCATAATTGTAGCATGTCCTCTTCTTCTTGTTTGGAAACTTCCTCTTCACCACCTTGTAACCTTGCCTCTTTAGTCCCTTTTGATATTTCTTCATAAAGAGAGCAACATCGTCAACCTTCTCATATTGTCCATCATCACTTTCATCTTCACTTGATGATGATGTTGTCTCTACTTGCTCTTGGACTTGCTTTATTGCTTTCGGTTTGCTTGTTAAGGCTTGCTTGTTGATCTTGGACTTGGTAGTAGAGCCTTGCTTGCTTAATTTGTTGGCCTTAAGAGCTACATCCTTGATCTTACCTAGCTTCTTTCTTTCATTTGCTTCTTCTCTTTGCATGTCAAAGGTCAAGATCCTCCAAAGTACATCATTTGGTGTGAAGTACTCATACTTCTTGTCTCTAATTAGAGTCACCAAGGTCTTATTTCTTGGTGAATAAGCTTCTAACATGATTTTGACTACCTTGTGATCATCTAGCTCATCACCACCATAGCCACTAATCTTGCCATCAATCACCATCAACCTATCAAACATCTCTTGTGGCCCTTCTCTATCCAAAATCACTAACCGATTGAGCTTGGCCATCAACAACTCAATTCTTGCCTTCCTCACTTTGTCAACCCCTCATGTGCAAGATGCAAGGTATCCCATATTTGCTTGGCAACATCAACACCCATCACTCTATAGTACTCATCACCATCCAATGAACTAAGCAATACACTTTTGGCTTGACCATGGAGATGGATGATTTGCATTTCGGTTGGAGTTGGATTCTTGTGATCAACTGGTGGCTCAAATCCATTGCAAACAACCTCCCAAATGCTGGGATGAAGACCTATAAGATAGGCTCTCATCAAGTGCTTCCACTTGGCAAAGTTAATCTCATCAAAATGAGGTAACTTGCCCGTGGGCACATTGATGAAAGACCTCCGATCATGGTTAGTCATAGGCATAGAAGAATAGTTAAAGGATATGGCTACATATTTATTGTTTGAGTTGGCTTCGCCCTTTCCTTTCTTCTCCTTCTTGCCTCCCTTGGTCACTTGGTAGGACTCATCATCAACTCTGTCTTCAGAACTACTTGATATCTCACTAGATGATGCATTGGTTGCCTTTGCTTCCTCTTCCTTCTTCTTCCTAGCTTCTCTTCTTTTCTTTCTTGCTTCTCTCTTGAGCCTTCGCTCTTCTTTTCTTTGCTTCTTGTGTTCTAGATTTTGTTGCTCATTCTTCTTCTTTTCGCTTGCTTCTCATTTTGCTTTTCTTGCAACCTTTCATTTCTTCCTTTCTTCTTCATTTTGTGCCTTCTCAACATCAGTCATCTTGAGCGGTGGAAGAATGGAATTGCTTGCTGTAGAGGCACTAAGCTGGCTGTTGTCGTTGTCGTGCAGGCCCACATCTTCTAGATAACATCCATGGGCTTCACAACACCGGATCCTCCTCCCGGCTCCATACCTCACGCGGTGAAGCGTTTATGAGGTAGCCTACTCCGATACCACTTGTAGGATCTCTGGTTAGCCTAGAGAGGGGGTGAATAGGCCGTTAAAACAAAACTTGAACAAATGTCAAATTCAACTCGTGGCACTGCCGCTCTTGGCCCATGGCACTGTCGTGTTGTGGCACTGCTAAGCTAGAACAACGACACTACCGCATCTGCAGACAACTTCGAACTGCAGTTCAAAATATGTGTATTAAAACTTAGATCAGAGAAATTACTGAGCTTCCTGCAGGTGTATGAATCACATATCGACACCTAAAGGTGGTAGGAGAATCATAAGCAAGTAGATCGACCACAAACCCTAGAAATCACCTAATAACAATATTTTAAGAGATGGTTACAAACCTCCCGAGGCTGCAATATAAGTTGGCAAGCTCCACGGGCGATGCTCTAGCCAGCTAAGAGCCAAGCTCTAAGAGTAACAAACATAGCCGCCGGCCAAAATGTAAACCAAGTGCTCTTTAGAGTTGGAGAATCAGTGGATTTGCTCTCTAATCGAGTTTCGGACCTTTTTCTCTCAAGGATTGATGGGAAAATCATAAGGGAAAGCTTGAGAGCTTTAGGGCACCAATGGAGGAGAGAGAGAGTGAGCACTGAGTTGTTTTCTATCAGTCTAAAAGTCTGGGCAAGGAAGAAGACCGTTGTGAGGGTGAGGGAGAGGTATAAAGACCTCCCTTGGTCCCAATGGTTAGATAAGTCGTAGCAGTGCCACGGCCTATCTACGGTATAGCCGTGCTTCAAGTGCGGCACTACCGCACCAAGCCAGATAGCAACGGGTACAAGAGTGTTGAGCTGGCTGTCTTGGCTGAACTTTGAGGATTCTTTAGTGTAGGATTGAGCACTTGGTTGCACATGTTGACTTAAGCATGGTGTCCTCCTTTATAGTATGGCTTTTTCTATACTCGAATTCAAAAATATAAAATGAAATAGACCTCCTTTGAGCTTGATGTCGTCATCTTTTGTAATTGGAGGCTCCTCTGTTATGTATAACAACCTCATTAGTGAATCTCTTGCTTGTCATCTTGATAAATCTCATTAGTTCTCTAATTACGTGGTCATTATCACCAAAACTCACAATTAGGGCTTGATTTCACTTACAGTTATAATCTCTATGTCACACAAGCTAACTAGCTATGTCGCAACTACTTCTACCACTAGAGAGCTAGCAAGATAACTAATTACAACAAATTAAAACCAAGCTGCTACTCTAGGCAATAACTAAAGCTCTACACAAGATATATGAAAGTAATACACAAGTGATAGAGCTTTTATCGAATTGGGCAAGAGACAAATCAATCACAATATGAACAAGATGACACAATGATTTATCCTGAGGTTCACTTTGCCGGCAAGCTAGTCCCCGTTGTGACGGCCAATTCACTTGGTGGTACATGCGCTAATAGGCACCACACCAAGCCCAACACTTGGGCGACGTAAGAACTAACACAAATAAGGGCACTCAAGATCACGAGCAATTTACTAGAGTTGCTTTTGATGCTTCATCGGGGAATAAGCACAAGAACCCCTCACAATATCACCGATCAAAGCTGGAGATAGTACAATCACCGCCCTCTACTCAATGATCCCGCTACTCCAAGCCATCTAGGTGGCGGCAACCACCAAGAGTAACAAGCAATCACGTAGCTCACACGACACTAGTGCCATTAGATGCTCAAACTCTAAGCAAATGCACCAAAATCACTCCCATTCTCACTTTGAATGAACAAATCAAGTGCTAGATGAGTGTGAGGTGTTGGAGTATACTCACAAGGTGTATCAATCAGTTAGAGAGCCAAGAGAGTGAGCAAGAGCTAGCCAAGCCCTTTTTTATAGAGGCCCCAGGCCTCACATATCCATTGGCCAACTCACCCCAACTTTTGCGCAGCCATCGGACGCTCAGGTCCACCCATTGGACGCTGAAGCCAGAGTCCGATGCCATACACACGCGACACAGGTCACTAGCCATTTGAAAGTAGGCATTGGCACCCAATGGCTCACTCCAGTGCGCCTATGATCCAACGTCCGATGCACATTGGACGCGATGCTCCCTCAGCGTCCGATGTAATACAGAGAGCATCCAGAGCCACTCAAACTGCATAGGACACATCCGATGCCTTTCACCAGACACAACCAGCGTCTGAAGACTTGTTTTTCAAGACAGAGAGGAGCCAAATCACATCCGACAGCGTTCGATGCCCTCTCTAGCGTCCAATGTCAATAGTGCGTCTTAGCGCTACTTCATGTGAATAGTACTTCGGACCCTCCTTAGTCACATCGGATGATAGAAAACATCATCCGATGCATCACCTGATCAGCGTTCGATGCAATGCTGCGCTGTTGCCTGAGGCTAAGGTTTGCTATCGGACGCTAAAGCCCAGCATCCGATGTGAGCGGCAACAGTGTCCGATGCATGGTAGTGAACCCCTTCACTTCCTTTCTTTATCCCTTGTGAAAATGTGTTAACTCTATAATGTTTCCAACACATATGTACGTGAGTTAGCATTCAACAAATAATTTTCCAAGGGATGTTGTTGATATTTCTTAATGACTATTCGAGGATTCCGCAAACGCACAGAACTATCATGTACCACTTCGCTCAGTGAGTACCAAGTGTCGAATTTATATTTTTCCCACAAGAAGGTGGAAGGCTAGAATTTATATTTAGTTAAGAAATGCTAACGTAAAGCCTAAGTTAATCCTAGGTAGGTGAACTATAGTGAAGGGTGAATGTGAACTACCTAAACTAACTACTAACTACTAATGACAAGCTAACCTAGAGATAGCTAGGTGGGATAGCAAGCGATTTATCTTTCTAGTAACTAAGGTAACAAATGACTAGGAGAAATGTGATAGTACTTTGGGGCACAGCCCGCCTACCAACTAGGAGAGTTAAATAGACAAGGTCTGCCACAAGCCCTATGATTTAAGAACTAGACCTATCGTGGTGGAATATAGAGGATGGACAAGGCTGTCATCACTTACCACCTACCACAATCTATCCGGAGGCCTAGCCGTATCCACAGGTAATCTATAGCCTAAGCACCACGCTTAATCTATAGGTTTACTACTTCGATTCAAGCTCTGATGAAATGAGATCAAAGCACCCTAACCAGACGGTGAAATAGGTACTAACGAATAGCTACTAATTATAAGATAACCTATGCTACTAATGCCAAACAACAAGCACCTAAGCTCACTAATGATGAACACTAATGACTAAGTACTTAAAGTAAAGCAAAGCAATGATACTAGAATAAAGTACTTAAAATAAATACTAAAATGAAAGAATTACAAAGGAGCTATACCAGACCCACAAGACTCTTTCGGACTCCGAGAGTAGCTCCGCTCTTGCTCTACTCCACTACTAGACTACTACTCTATAGCTAAGCTAAGCTAGAAAGCTAAGAGAAGCTTGGAGAGCTTGGAAATGAATGGGGCACTTCTCCATCGAGCTCCACACCCTCTATTTAGAGTGTAGAGAGGCATAGGGGGTACTTGTAGGCAGCAGGGAGGTCGGTGGAGGCAGGGGGCACTGGGTAGTGGCATAAGGGCATTGGTCGGCCCTTGGATGCACCACCTTTGCACCAAACGGTGCTGGCTGGCTCCCAATGGCGGTTGTGAAGCCAGCACGTGCCAAAACTTGGCCAGTAAGGTGGTTCCAAGGTCGGTTGGAGCCTCCAAGTGTATGACGGTGGGCCGATGGATCCACATCAACTCCATCTCGTCTATTGGTGCAAACCAACTTGAATCAATGCTTGGCATTGCTTCTAGAGTAGCTCCCACAAATCACTGACGTGGCAAAGTGCCAAGGTGGCACTTGGTGGGGTCGGGCGGTGCCCAAGTGGCACCGAGCGGCGCTGCCCTATGGGCCCAAGTGGCCCTGCCACATGCACTTGCTCCATATGTCCATATTTGTCAACATTTTGGCCAAATTTTGGTATATTTCCTACATACAAATAATTCTACAAGCACAAGTGGAACTAGGTGAATTATAAACAAAATTCTACACATGTGATGATGATTTACCTCACTTTGCCATGCTTTTGGGTGGATTGTTGATGGTCAAAATGGGTGTTAGTGACCGTCAACAAGCTCCCCCAAGCTACCCTTTTGCTGTCCTCAGCAAAGATGTGGGTTAGCATGGAATAGGTGTTGGATCAGGAGTTGCTACTATGTAACGCCCTGCAAAGACTTGTATACAAACAAATACTATATCTTGAGTTGAATATGTTAGCACTTAGAAATTTTGCCATCAGTCTTAGCAATGTGGGACTTATAGCTTTCACCTTGACACAAGCAGTTGCAAGAATGTGTAGCTAGATAGATACTTTTCACCTACTTTGGTTTAGCTCAAACTTCCTAGAGGTTTTTCAACATATTTGAAAAGAAATTTTGCCTAAGTTCCTCAGATGGTACACTCAAGTCACTCAATGGTGTTTGAAATCCTTACCAAGGCCATGAATTTTAGCCTTATTTTCTATCCTAAAGCTTATGTGGAGCTCAAGGTAGGGGCTAAAAGCATAGCTTACTTGAATTGAATATATTGCTAAGTCAAACACTTAGATCACAAGGAGCAACAAATCATACAAATTGATCAAGATGTGCATGTGTGTGGTATGTTTGGTGGAAGTGGAACTCCTTTGAGAAGTTTCCCTTCTCTAGCTTCTTTTTGAGAGGGCATGGCTACTTTTCTTTTTCTCTCTCTCTCTCTCTCTCTCTTTGAACACTAGAGCTTTTTTCTCTTTTATTCTTTCTCACTCTTTCTTTTTTTCTGTAGCCCATGCCTCTCTTTTTGATGTAAGACATCTAGAGAGGTAACTTTGATTCTCATAGAGCATTAATGAATGGAAAGCATATGTGGTTGCATATCCCCAGTGTAGGAATAGCATAAATATGTGGGTATATGTGATCTTGATCAAAAAGCATGAAAAAGTTTCTCTACTCAGATCAACAAGGCTTGAAAAAGCTCAAAACAAACAAGCATCTTTTATGGTGGCTTTATCATGTATGAATGAATGTTTATTTGGCTCTGGTAGCAATTTATCACCATTGAGGAACTTCTAGCAAGAGAGTTTTAGCATTTTGCAAAACAAAACTCTAGGTTGTTTTTACTATTCCTCGGATAGGTTCAAAGATTTATTCTACTCATGGCTACAACATATCTCACAAAAGCCTATTCTTGGTTTTAGCATTTGCAACCCACGAAAGCATTCAACCTAAGATGAACTCTAAGTTATGATGCTCAAAACTTAAGAAGTATAAGGTTGTATAACAAGCTTTTGCAATGTATCACAAAGCAACTATTCACCATCTCCAAATTTTATCATCATGTTAGAGAGTTTCTCTCGACATAAATTTAAGGCACTCCTCTCTACATTCTATGATCACAAATATTGAAATGTAAAGTAAACATGAATGTAAAGAGAAAGTTTAAGATTTTCATACCTAAGCGGGGAGAGATGTCTCCCCCCAAGCTTGCCTTTTGCATAGGTTGGAATGTCTTTTGGTGGCTCTTTTGATTCTTTTCTTTATTGACTAACTAATACTACTAGAATGCATAAATGACTAAATAACTAAACCTATTACTACTAGATAACTTATTCAGTATGAATACAATTGAATTTTATTCATTATTATTATTAAATATTTTTTTATATTATTATAAATGCAAATCTATCCTATCATGCATTAGCTACTACAGAACTTTATTTATTGACATAGAGTAGCTAAATGCAACTAACCTATCATGCAATGCAAATTTATTGGAAATCTAAATGAGATGCAACTAATGAAATGCGGTAAATAAATGTAAAGGATAGAAAACTTACCTTTTGACGGGCTCAAGGTCATTCATCCTTGGGCGGAGGTGTTTCCTCTTGTTCCACCATGGAGACCTTGTCAGGATCAGGGGATGACAAGTTTGAGGACGGATCTTTTTTTTACGCCATCTCTTTCTATTCTTCTTCTTGACAGGTTTCTCCGGTTCTTCAATCGACTTTGGTTTCTTCATCTTGATTCTCTTCGGATGCTTCTTCTTTTCCTATTTCTCATCAAAGAGGGGTTGTCCAGAGGAAAAAGCAAATATTTCTTTCCTTCTAGCAAAGTGGAATTGGATTTGCCCAGAAGCCACATATATGCAAGCATTTGTAGTTTTAAGGAAGGGACGACCAAGGATTAAAGGTGTATCCTCAGCATTGCCCATGTCTAAGATCATAAAATCTATAGGAACATAAGCACTCCTAACTTTAACTAATAAATCAGTGGCTACTCCCTTGAGGTAATGGGTGGACTGATTGGCTAATTGTAGGTAAATTGAAGTTGGCGCTAAGGTAGTGTAGAACAATTTGTCATATGTTGCTTTTGACATTATGTTAACACTAGAGCCTAAATCATACCGAGCATTATGGAAGGTATGAGTTCTAATGGAGCAGGTAATCGCGGGGGTACCAGGATCACCTTTCTTAATGGAAAATGGGGAATCTAATAAATAGGAACCCCAAGAACTTAAAGCATAGCCATACTTTGCTGTAACAAGGTTGGATGTCTCCATGGTTCTCTCGGGTTTGCCAGGAATTCTATCTTTTTCATAGGATGGGATAGCAGTAGCAATTTGAGCTAATTGGGTTTCTATCATCTTATTGAAACTAAGTTAATTCTTTAAGGTAAAAGAAAACTCATCCAATTTAGAATTTATATTTTCTAGCATCTTGTCATGAGCATTTAACTTTTTATTAATGCTACCAGTCATCCTACTTTGACTATAAACAAGATTTTTCAAGAAAGCATAACTATTATTACCTTGATTATTCACACAAGGGGAAGAGTAATAATTGTAACCTCCCTAATTGTTGGAGCGCTAATTCTAGCCTTGATGTTGTGGATGAAACCCGTTGTCGGTGTTGACAAAGTTGAGGTCTTCTTGGGTTTTGGGGCAGGAATTGCCCGAATGTCCAACATCTCCACAGACTTCGCAGGTCATGTGGGAATCCATGGCTTTGAGTGTCTTCTCATAATGTTTTACTCGTTTCACGAGCAGATCCATCTTAGCTACAAGCATGTCAATTTGTTTAATTGAATGCATACCTCGTTTACGGGGTTAAAGTCGATCATCGCTCCATCCTTGGTTGGAAACCATCTTCTCAATCAGCGTCTTTGCATCTGTAATACTTAGCAAAAAGAATGTTCCACCAACAGCAGCATCTAAATGGCTCCTATCTAATGGCACTAATTCATTGTAGAAGGTCTGGATCAATAGCCAGTGTTCCATGCCATGGTGTGGGCATGCAGAGACGTACTCTTGCATTCGTTCCCAAGCTTTGAGAATTGACTCATCTGCTAGTTGTTGAAAACTAGAGATTTTATTGCGTAGAGCATTAGTCTTCCCCGTGGGGAAAAACTTGACTAGGAAAGCGTTGGAACACTTGTCCTAGGTATCTACAGCATTGCGGTTAGAGTAAAACCATTGCTTAGCCTTTCCTAACAAAGAGAAGGGAAAAAGGCGAAGACGTATAGCCTCTTGGCTCACTCCCTTAATGGTGAAGGTGCTACAAATCTCCAAGAAATATTGGAGGTGAGCATTTGCATTCTCGTGGGCTTTCCCACAAAATGGACTAGCTTGAACCATCATAATTAACGTTGGCTTAAGCTCAAAGTTAGCGTCCCCATTGATAACATTGGGTCTGGTGGCTACATTAGCAGCCGAGGGTGCGGAAAAATCAAGAATGGACTTGTCGCCCATGGTCGTGGAGGGTAGTGATAGGATTTGAGGAAAAAAGGATAAACTACTTAGGATAACTAAAAACATAGCTAGCAAGTCTAGCAATATAAATCCGAGGCCAGTTGCCTTCCCCGACAACGGCGCTAGAAATGCATGTTGATATTTCTTAATGAGTATTGGAGGATTCCGCAAGCGCATAGAACTATCACGTAGCATTTCACTCGGTGGTTGAATTTATATTTTTCCCATAGAAAGGCAGAAGGCTAGAATTTATATTTATTTAAGAAATGCTAAGGTAAAGCCCAAGTTAATCCTAGGTAGTTGAACGATAGTGAAGGGTGAATGTGAACTACCTAAACTAACTACTAATGACAAGCTAATCTAGAGATAGCTAGGTGGGAGAGCGAGCGATTTATCTTTCTAGTAAC
Source organism: Miscanthus lutarioriparius (assembly GCA_904845875.1). Taxonomy (NCBI): domain Eukaryota; kingdom Viridiplantae; phylum Streptophyta; class Magnoliopsida; order Poales; family Poaceae; genus Miscanthus; species Miscanthus lutarioriparius. Next base: position 50,509,032 of record CAJGYO010000012.1, read on the forward strand.
TAAAGTAAACAAATGACTAGGAGAAATGCGATAGTACTTCGGGGCACAGCCCGCCTACCAACTAGGAGAGTTCAATAGACAAGATCTGCCACGAGCCCTACGATTTAAGAACTAGACCTATCATGGTGGAATATAGAGGATGGACAAGGCTCTCACCACTTGCCACCTACCACAATCTATCTGGAGGCCTAGCCGTATCCACAGGTAATCTATAGCCTAAGCACCACGCTTAATCTACAAGCTTACTACTTCGATCCGAGCTCTGATGAAATGAGATCAAAGCACCCTAACCAGATGGTGGAATCAGTACTAATGAATAGCTACTAATTATAAGATAACCTATGCTACTAAAGCCAAACAACAAGCACCTAAGCTCACTAATGATGAACACTAATGACTAAGTACTTAAAGTAAAGCAAAGCAATAATACAAGAATAAAGTACTTAAAATAAATACTAAAATGAAAGAATTATAAATGTGCTATACCAGACCTAGAAGACTCCTCCAGACTCCGAGAGCAGCTCCGCTCTTGCTCTACTCACTACTAGACTACTACTCTATAGCTAAGCTAAGCTAGAAAGCGAAGAGAAGCTTGGAGAGCCTAAAAATGAATGGGGCACTTCTTGGCCGAGCTCCACACCCTCTATTTATAGTGTAGAGAGGCATGGGGGTACTTGTAGGCAGCAGGAAAGTCGGTGGAGGCAGGGGGACACCGAGCGGCGGCATAGGGGCACCGGTCGGCCCTTGGATGCACTGCCTTTGCATCCAACGGTGTTGGCTAGCTCCCAATGCCGGTTGTGAAGCCAGCACGTGCCAAAACTTGGCCGATAAGACGGTTCCAAGGTTGGTTGGAGCCTCCAAGTGTATGACGGTGGGCCGGTGGATCCACGTCAACTCCACCTTGTCCATTGGTGCAAACCGACTTTAATCAACGCTTCGCATTGCTTCTGAAGTAGCTCCCATGGATCACTAACGTGGCAAAGTGCCAAGGTGGCACTTGGTGGGGCCGGGCGGTGCCCAAGTGGCGTCGGGCGGTGCTGCCCTATGGGCCCAAGTGGCCCTGCCACGTCCACTTGCTCCATATGTCCATATTTGTCACCATTTTGGCCAAATTTTGGTATATTTCCTGCATACAAATAATTCTACAAGCACAAGTGGAATTAGGTGAATTATAAACAAAATTCTACACATGTGATGATGATTTACCTCACTTTGCCAAGCTTTTGGGTGGAATATTGATGGTCAAAATGGGTGTTAGTGACCGTCAACAGATGTTAGCACTCGCTTGGTCCTAGTGCAAACGCATGGAGTCAATTCACCTAATGGCACTTAGATAACCGTATTAACCATGAGATCACCTCTCTTAATAGTATGGCTATCTATATCCTAAACTCGGTCACACTCTCTATAGTGTCTTGACCCGTAAAACAAAATGGCCCTATGATTTATACCTTTGCCTTGAGCCTATTTGATTTTTCTCTTTCTTTTTTTTCAAGTTGGAGCAGTGGTGGATCTAGAAATTACTCATGACTAGGGTCTTCATCTGACGGTAAAAACTACCCATTGATGAAAACTACCCATTAACGTCATGCATAAAAATAACAAATAAAGGTAAATTTTCTAATAGATATGAGGCTTGAACTAAAACTATCCATGATTCTATTTTTCAATTCCAACCCAATTGAATAGAAGAATTGGTAGTCTACGAGAACAAGACTCTAGTCTACGGCTACTGAGCTACAAAAGGATTAGAAAAAAAATACTAGGACTATGGGAGCCAGAGAGGCCTCAACACAGACTCACAGAGAGCAGAGACCGGAGGGGAGATGTGGCCATGAGGCCATCGACCATTGGCCCGTTGCAACCATGCCTGGCTAGTCTAGCTATTGAGTCCACAAGTCACGAAAATCCGAGGGGCCGAGGGGGTGGCGGCAATTGTTAGTGTAAATGCATCTAGCCCTTTAGTGGGTTTTGGTGAATTGAATGACAACACTATTAAAGGTCTAACAAGTTTGCTAAGTGTTGAATAGGAAATTGAGTTTATTGCATACACTTGTGAATTGTGAAATAAGAAGTGTATATAGGTTCAACAGGACGACAAACTTGATGATATTCCACATAGTGTTGAAATGAAGGCCAAATTGTATATCGTTGCATTGGAAGATTATGAAAACAATCTAGTTCAAGCAAAAGACAACAATGCAAATAGAATCAATGAAATGGCTCTTATGTTGTGGGATATCATAGCATCATGTGAAAGCAAGCATATTTAGCAAATGGCAAATAAGACATCAGTTGATGATTTTGGTTTGGACTCTATAATGGCTTCCTTTGCATGAACAAGAAGAGTTGGATAGTGGACTAGTTTTGATCAAGGATTAAAGAATGAGTCAAGAATGCACAAGTGAAGAAATACCAAGCAAAGGTTGAATGACAAAGGACACAACTCATATTAGATATAAGTGGGTCTCTATGTTGGTTTCATTGTATAGATATAGATTTGGAAAATCACTTTGCATTGATTTGATCAAGCTAGAAGTATGAAGATAGATATTGAAGTGAGTGTTAGGAGTGTCAAGCAAAAATAAAGAGGACATAAGGAATCATGAATTGGCTTGACCACATTGATATTGATTCATATATCTCAATCTATGTGAATCCAATGGAAGCTTGATTGATCTCAATATTCATATCTAGAAGATATTCAAGCAAGGATCATAATATTAAAGAAATAGTTTTTCAATGGATGTTTAATATGATGTGGCTTGAGTATGGATCGATAGGGTGAAGATAGCAAGGAAAGGGCTTTGAGGGACTAAGAACAGGTGAAGGGCAAGCGATGGCTTGAGGACCGAGGTACCATGGCTAAGGTGTAGAATAGAGTACTTGCATTGAGTCGAGGAACTAATCAGGCTATGAGGAGTCATATTGTGTTGAGGATCAAATCATTAGTGGAAGTGACTTGAAACTATGGATTCAGCTCACATGTGTTGAAACGGTTCAAATCACTTGCTCAAGGTATAATGGGAATGAGGACAATACATTTGATGGTGGAGCCCCCAATTATAAAAGGATGCGGTGACCAACTTAAAGGTGTTTAAATTCCTTGATATTTTGAATTTGAGTTTAGGAAAATTCATACTATAAAGGAGGATATAATGGACAAGCTTTAATGTGCAACCAAGTGTTGGCAGCCACTAACGACAACATTCGACCGCCAATTATTATCCAAAATAGGAGAAATAAACAATCTTTTGACACATATGCCTTTACTATTGAAATAGTTCCACTTGTATTGGAGAAAACATGTTTTGCAGGACACACATTTGAATACAAGTGGAAAATAAACAAAAACCAAGCAAAGGCGCAAAGTAGAAAGCGTAATACAGAAATGCGCAAAAGAAATACATAAAGAAGCCCACCTATGCAACTTACCTAGGCAGAACACTAGCGTAGGAGGGGCCCAAGCCAAGCCACTAGCCCACCTAGCAAAGGCGGTGGCCAGGCGAGCTAGCCAGGGTGTGGCCGCACCCTGGGTGCGCCTGCACCCCAGGCGGCTCAGCCTAGGCCTAGCCTTCGCAGGCGGTTGCATGGCGGCATACTTGGTCGGTTCCTGGGTGTTTCCTAATTTATCTGCACCAAACCGACCAAGCTTCACTATATAAGAAGAAGAGGGGTTCATACTCAACACACAACATCTCATGGAGCCAAGCACCTCACCTCTCTCTACTTGTACTCTTTAGCTTTTAGTAGTAGTTTGTGAGCAAGGCAAGAGATACTTGGAGAGCTTGTCTCCTTGGAAGAAGAGTGACATCTTGGTATGAAAAATAATATGAAGAGTTCTTCCAAAGTCTTGCTCTCTTATCATTTATATAGTTGTGCTATAGAACTAGAGTATAGTTGTGTTGTTATAATCATGATTTATGAACTAGCATATAGTTTGTGTGTCATGATGTTAACATGTTCATCTTTATGCTTCATTATTCATATGATTTGTATTAGTAGAAGTAGAGCTAGGGTTGAGGTGATGGTTCATCGTTCCTTCGGGTTTGCCCATATTCTTGCTTGTCGATCCGTAGGGTCAGAGTCCTAGGAGGATATGGGTAGTTTCTTTGTACACGGGCGTGGGGAACCTTCGGATATGACGGTGCCCCATGGTTGAGGGGTAGGCGACAGGTGGTGACAGTCCTATCTATCCCTTGTAATCCCCCATGTTTGGGTATTGTGTAGGAGTTTTAAAGTCTTTATGGCTTGCTGGCAGACCAGTGCCCGGGGATCTCCCCGTCCATCTCAAACTTAGTTCTAACTCTAATCATATAACTTGTATGATCATTAACTATTCTTTGCATGGCTATATTTGACCATGCCGGCTCCATGTAGGAAAATTCTTTTATTCTTTGTTTTTCCTTTTATACTTGAGGTTGGCCTAGATGTGTGTCCACTATCCTTGAAATACCATTTTTACCCCTGTCATGAACTATTGGTTTACTAATGCAAGTATGTAATCTTGTTCATGCTCATGCTAGACTCTTATACCTTGCCCTCCTTTGAAAAAATATAAATAACGATACCATGAATACTTCCGGGTGAAATGCTACAATGATAGATCCGTGCGCTTGCGGAAATTTTTGTAATCGTTAAGAACTATCGTAGTTGTTGTTTCTTGCAGACGTCACTAACATTAACTCAATCTTAGTAATGGTGTTAAGAAATACCAACAGGCATGTCTGGCGCCATTGCTGGTGATGAACTTAAAACCTCCTCATTTGGTAGTTGCGCTAAGAAATGCCAACAAGCATTTCTGGCGCCGTTGCTAGAGATGGCATAGGTTAAAGAATCTAGTAGGACATGATCATGAGCACATGCATGTAAAGGTAGCCATAGTTTATGTAGGCTAATTCTGCTTGTTTTCTTCCTGTTGTGGATGAAAATAGGATAGTGTATGAGTGGTTTTGATCTACCGAACAACCACACCGATAATCCAGAGGCACTCCTATGGAAGAGTTGGTCTCGTACCGCTTCTTCTTCTGCTACTCCACCGGTAGTTGAACCAATAACCCCCGTACCATCTGCTACTACTGAAATGGCCAAGACACTCCACGACTACTCCACCCCTATTGTTGCCAACATGCTCATTGGGCCTGCTATTAACATGGGTACTGAAAACTTCGAGCTACGCACTGGCCTGATCACGATGGTACAGGCAAACCAATTCTGTGGTTTGCCAAGCGAGGATGCAAGTGCACACTTGCAACACTTCCTGGAGCTATGCGACACCATAGTCATCAAAGACGTCGCACAAGCTAGCATCAGGCTCCGTCGGTTTCCCTTCTCCCTTGTAGGAAAGGTGAAACAGTGGTTCTACAAAGAGAAGGAAGTTGTCAATACATGGGACAAATATTTTGTGGCGTTCCTCATGAAATTTTTCCCCATGGACAAAACCAATGCCCTGAGGGGGAAATTTCAAACTTCTAGCATACTTCACTGGAATCTATCCCCAAGGCATGGGAGAGGATCCAGGATTACATCTAGGCCTGCCCGCACCATGGAATGGAAAATTGGCTCATGCTCTAGAATTTCTATGAAGGGCTCACACCCATGTCAAAGGGGCACGTAGATGCCGCTGCTGGAGGAGCGTTTCTCTCCCTCACCATCAACAATGCCACAGCTCTCATCAAGAAGATGCTGGCAAACCAAAGCTAGGGAGAGAAACGCAAACAACAAAAGGCATGCATACCATGAAGGAGACGGATATGCTTGCCATAAAAATAGATCTGTTACTATCAAGACTGAATAAAAGGGCCCACGAGAAGGAAACCATGAAGGCCACCGTTCAGGCCACGAACTCGCAAATGACTTGCAAAGTCTGTGGTGAAGTCGGACACTCAGGGAACAACTACCCCAAAACCTATGAAGAAGCATCCTACATCAATAATGGGTTTCGACAAGGTAACAATAACGGGTGGAACAATCAGTCCCACCTGCAAGGAGGTAATTCGAACTTTAACTCAAATTACAATTTGAATCAACCTTCCTTGAAAGACCTAGTTTTAGGTCAAACAAAAATTAATAAAAATATCACTAAAAGGTTTTCATATAATGATAAAATGATAGAAAACATAAATACAAAACTTGCAAACCTATCTTCATCTGTTAAAAATCAATTGAGCTTTAATAAAATAATTGAAACTCAAATAGCTCAAATTGCTACTGCACTACCTATTTCTGATTCGGGAAAGATTCCAGGGAAACCCGAAACTTCTCTCAAATCGGTTAAAATGGTCTCAAAGAGGTTTGGTAAGCCTCTATATCGGGAAAGCCATGATTATTTTATAGATCCACCACTCATCACCAGTAAAGAAGATCCTAGCTGCCCGACAATCACATGATCGATTGGCCCACAAGTCTTCCTGAAAGGTCCTTGTTTGGTTTTGATAATTGAGTGACAACCTTAGGTGGACTAATATGTGTTTGAGTGAGATACACAGGTAATTAGTACACAAGTACACTTGTGTGAGCAACTCATGCCATGACGGTGAAAATGATTTGGATATGTTGCAAGGCTCACACATGTGATGCAGGAGCTCATTGCATATGAGACATGACATTGAGTCATGTGACTAAGGTGGAGAAGATCGAGACAAGACTTGGCTTCATGGACCGGTTGCAAAAATGAAGGGCAAGTTGGAGGCTTTGGAGCAATGGACCGCATGGCGGTGAAGCTTGAGCAAGACTTGGTGCCGATGGACGAAGGCAATGGTGAAGAGCAAGTGAGGTCAAGATCGATGAACCAATAAGGTCACGTGATGATATGAAGTGGATCATATCATTTGTTGATCAAGGTTGGTGCATGTGTTGCATCAACATCGGAGGAGATGGAATGGAATGCACAAGGCAAAGGTATAACTTGTAGGACATTTCATTTCACCAGTCAAAGGTTATGTAGAGAAGTGCATGACCGGGTTTAGGATAGATGTCCCTTCTATTAAGAGGAGCAAACTTGTTTGCATATCGGTCATCTAGTGCCACTTGAGCGATATAACTTTGCATACATGTTAGGATCGAGTGGCATTGAGAAAAGAGTGCTAATCCTTAGGAAAAATGATTGTGAAAAGCTAACACATGAGCAAAGGTGGTGATCACATGGTGGTGTTAGCACATTTGCAAAGGAGAAGTCAAAAGGTGAAGAAAGGAGGTGAAACCGGGCTTGGGGTGCTGCCCTAGGGGCACTGCCACCCCCTGTCCGATGCACCGCCACCCTAGTGGTGGTGACCGGCTGGTCGAGGTCGAGAGCAGGGGTTGGAGCTAGCACCATCATACCTTGTTTGGTGGCACCACCACCCCTAGGGTGGTGCCCACCTGGACTTGGTTTCGAGTAGCAGAAGGGCTGTCACCGGATGTGATGGTGTACATCACCATGTGCAGGGCGGTGCACCTCTAGGCGTTGTCCGGTGGCACCGCCACTTTTTTTCCTAAAGGTAGAGAGTTCGGTGCTGAGGCGAGGGGTCACCGCCACGGTCACCGCCATGGTGACGGCGGTGCACCGCCCAATTTTTCCAGAGACAAGGGTTTTTCGGGTGTTGGCTGAGGTGGCACCGCCACCCCCTGTCCGGTGCCACCACCGCCTATGCGGTGACCACGGCTAGTCAAACTAGCCATTGGATTCGACCGTTGGGGGGCACCGCCACCCCATGTCTAGTGACCGCACCATCATGTCCGGTGTCCTCGCAGAATGTGTAGCTTTGCTCCAACGGCTCTATTTGGCTTAGGGGCTATAAATAGAGGTGGAGCTCGGGCTTGGCTGAGGCTGAGCACCTTGGGCATGTGTTGCCCTTGTGTGTGCTTGGTTTGAGAAGCCTCTAACTCACTTGTGTTTACAAGAAGTGTGAATCCATTGTGAGTGAGTGATTCTAGTGTGTTGCATTGTGAGATTGCATCGAGTGGCACTAGGTGATCGAGTTGCAAGCCGGTGGTCTTTGTTACTCTTGGAGGTTGCCACTTCCTAGATGACTTGGTGGTGGTCTCCGTCGAAGCATGTAAAGAAGATTGTGTGGTGCTCCAGAGAAGTGATTGTGAGGGGGATTATGCTCACCCCGTGGGAGCCACGAAGAGTAACTCTAGTAGAGCAAGACGCGAAGGGCGACAAGTGGTTCGGCCAGGTCAAGTGCTAGAGCTTGTGGTAAGCACTCCATGTGGGAGAGTGTGACTTGTGGGTCACCACTAGCAAGAGGACCGGCGGCAACCTTGGAGCTTGTCTCAATGGGGACTAGCGTGTTGGCAAGCACGTGAACCTCGGGATAAAATCACCGTGTCATCCTTGTCCTCCCATTGGTTTGCAATTCCCTTACACAAGCTTATAATTACTTTCACATTCATTATGCTTGTGTAGTTGCTCTTGTAATTAGTTAGCTTGTGTAGCTTGCTAATTACCTTCTTGCTTATGTAGCATATAAGTAGCTCCCTTGCATGACTAATTCAGTTTGAGCGACCTTGTTAGTCACATTGCTTAGTTTGTATAGCTAAGTGTTTTACGCTCTATAATTTCACTTGTGTAGCCTTGTTATTGAGCATTGCTAGTGAGCTTAGGTGGCTTTGTGCTTTTGCTTACTAGCATGTGTAGGAGCTCTCTAGTTGCTTGAGTACTAGCGGCATAGGTTTGTGTGACCTTACTCCTAGAATTGGTTAGGTGAGCTCTAGCTAGCCCAGCATCTTTGTTGCCTAATTAGGATCTTTATAAGGTGCTTGTGAACTTAGATAGAGGGTTGTAGTCTTGACTAGACCGTTAGTTTTAATTCCACATTTATCTCGGTTAGCCGACGCGTTTATTTTTAGAAAGAACTATTCACCTCTCCTCTAGTTCGCCATCTCAACACTACACTTCCACAACGTCTTCTGTGGCCTTGGAGCAAGCATCAACGTCATGTCCAAGGTAATATATGATAATATTCTAGGTGGACCTCTATCCACCGCACACTTTCGACTGTAGATGGCAGATCAATCTTTATGAAAACCAAAGGGATTAGCCAAGGACATCTTGGTAAGAATTCAAGACACATATATCCTCACGGACTTTGTCATTCTAGACATGGGCCATAAAGAGGAAGTTCCCCTCCTCCTTGGGAGACCATTTCTTAATACAACCAATGCAGTTTTACACGTGGGATCAGGGCATATTTGCTTTCATATTCAAGGGCAAACAATAAGATGCCCATTTAATGGATTTAACATGCATAAACACCTTAAAAACAAACAGCTCAAGAAACAGCCACGTAAAGGAATCAAACAGGTATGGCAGATAAAAGCATCAGCATCCACGCCTACTTCTCCAGGCATGGGCGCACCATCATCAAGTAAGCACTAAAGGGAGAAGAGTCCCACTCATTGAACTTAAAACAATGAGCCATTGCCGAAGGTAAATCGGTAGTTATCCTTTATATTTACAATTTGATAAACATAGAAATATTATATAACAAAACTATAAACTATGCTTAAAAATAAAAACAATTGGTTCACCTTTCCATATTTTTCAACTTAAATAAACCTTGTTTATCCCTCCATGTTTTATACAAGTATGTTTTGGTTTGAAGTATGGTTAGTCATCAACCATTCTTTCATAGGCTTTTTAAATTTAAGCATGGTGCTTAGGTTGTTTAGCCTAACTTGATCAAATTAAAACATGATGTTTAGTTTGGTCATTGAACCAAAAACTACTGAGTATAGACATGGTTGAATTAAAAACCTAATAAAAATATATAAATAAAAATAATATACCTTTTTTGGAGTCAACACCAAGCAATCCCGGACCATAGGCCTAGAGCTAGCTTGGGGGAGGGCCCCGCAAAGGTAACATGTATCTTTTATTTATCACTTATATTTCTTGCATTTATTTTTAGTCATAAAAAATAAAATATGATATAAATACCAAAAATATTTATTCCACTCTCATATGTGTTTTAAGAATGTTTAGTTTCTCCTATATTGAAATGATGAATAGTTACTCTATCTATAATTCATTTGTGCCTAGGTTATAACTTAGTATTCTTCAAGATTTAAGTTTGTTGGCTAAAAATGTCTCATCCTAAAATTTGAAAACTTGTGGGTTGCAAATGCATGCCCCTTTTCTAAGTTGTTGTGAGTTATGATATGGTACAAATAGAATTTACTATGACTTTGTTCTAAGAGAAACTTGACATCCGAGGATTTATTTTTAAAAATACTAAAATCAAAAGTTCCTCCAGGATTATAAATACCTACCAAGTCCATATGACATTATTTACATTCGAACCTTAGTCATATGCTACTTGTTTGAATATTAAGCTTTGTCAAATTATTGTAACCCTTGTTGAGATTCTCGTCATGCACCCATGATCAAGACACATGTACACCCACAAATAAAACTGCTGACTCTTACACTGAGAGTTACGCAAAAGCATGCTTTTTCCATCCACCAAATAATTACTCCATTCATTTATCATGTGTCTCTCTCAAAAATTTTCATATGCCAAAAAGAATAGTATGGGCTATGCTAAAAAAAGAGGAAAAAGAAAAATATGCATGCCAAAAGACATGAGAAAAAAAGCATGCCAAAGAGCATGAAAAAAAGAAAAGAAAAAGAAAGAAAGACCAAAAGGCATGAGAAAAAAAGCATGCCAAAGAGCATGAAAAAAAAGAAAAAGAAAGAAAGAAATAAAGATAGCCCATACTTTCAAATAAAAGGCATTCATTCAAAAAGAGAGAGATTCATGACTCAAAGAAGTACTAAAAATATTTAGAATTAGGACTTCATGAAAATTCCACACACTTGCACGTCTTGATCAATGTGTATGACTTGCATCTCCTTGAGGTCCGGTCTTTGACTTAGTAAAATATGTGATGCAAGTAGGCCCTACTTTCATACCTACCTAAAACTCCACTCAAAAGCCTTAGTGGTAGGATATGAAAACAAGGAAAAATATCAAATGTCTTGGTGAGGTTTCATACACATTGAGCGATCGAGAGAATCATTTGAGGAACTTACATTTGTTTTACAAAACTCATAAAATCTCTGGATAGATGGTTAATCAAAGAATGAATGATTGATGATTCTATTATAACCGTTCTATCTTGCAACCGCCCAAGAACTTGGAAAAGCTATATGCCCCACAGGGATCAAGGTAAAGGGTGGATAAATGCCAACTTATTTCAATTACAGAAGAATACTTTGTTATAGACATGGCACTTGTGAATTGTAACGGCATAGTAGCACCTCCTGATCAACAACCAAGTACTTAGCTATTTGCTCGGGACGAGCAAAGGTTAAGCTTGGGGGATTTGTTGGCGGCCACTAACGACAACATTTGATCGCCAATTATTATCCAAAACATGAGAAATAAACAATCTTTTGACACATATGCCTTTACTATTGATATAGTTCCACTTGTATTGGAGAAAACATGTTTTGCAGGACACACATTTGAAAACAAGTGGAAAATAAACAAAACCAAGCAAAATGAGCAAAGCAGAAAGCGTAATGAAGAAATGTGCAAAGGAAATACATAAAGAAGCCCACCTACACAACTTACATGGGCAGAACACTGGCGTAGGAGGGGCCTAGGCCCAGCCACCAGCCCACCTAGCAAAGGCGGTGGCTAGGCGAGCCAACCAGGGTGCGCCCGCACCCTGGGTGTGCCCGCACCCTAGGCGGCTCAGCCTAGGCCCAGCCTTCGTAGGCAGTTGCATGGCGGCATGCTTGGTCAGTTCCTAGGTGTTTCCTAATTTACCTGCACCAAATCGACCAAGCTTTGCTCTATAAGAAGAAGAGGGTTCATACTCAACACACAACATCATTTGGAGCCAAGCACCTCATCTCTCTACTTGTACTCTTTAGCTTTTAGTAGTAGTTTGTGAGCAAGGCAAGAGCTACTTGGAGAACTTGTCTCCTTAGAAGAAGAGTGACATATTGGTATGAATAATACTATGAAGAGTTCTTCCAAAGTCTTGCTCTCTTAGCATTTATATTGTTGTGCTATAGAACTAGAGTATAGTTGTCTTGTTATAATCATGATTTATGAACTAGCATATAGTTTGTGTGTCATGATCTTAACATGTTCATCTTTATGCTTAATTATTCATATAATTGTATGAGTAGAAGTAGAGCTAGGGTTGAGGTGACGGTTCGTCGTTCCATCGGGTTTGCCCATATTCTTGCTTGTCGATCCATAGGGTTAGAGTCCCGGAAGGATATGGGTAGTTTCTTTGTATAGGGGCGTGGTGCTTGGATGCATAGGAACCTTCAGATATGATGGTTCCCCACGGTTGAGGGGTAGGCGGTAGGTGGTGACAGCCCTGTCTGTCCCTTGTAATCTCCCATGTTCGAGTATTGTGTAGGAGTTTTAAAGTCTCTATGGCTTGCTGGCAGACCCCCGCGGATCTCTCCGTCCATCTAAAACTTAGTTCTAGCTCTAATCATATAACTTGTATGATCACTAACTGTTCTTTGCTCAGCTATATTTGACCATGTCGGCTCCATGTAGGAATATTATTTTATTCTTTGTTTTTCCTTTTATCCTTGAGGTTGGCCCAGATGTGTGTCCACTATCCTTAAAATACCATTTTTACCCCTGTCATGAACTATTGGTTTATTAATGCAAGTATGTAATTTTATTTATGCTCATGCTAGACTCTTATACCTTGCCCTCCTTTGGGAAAATATAAATAATAATACCCTAAATACTTCCAGGTAAAATGCTACAACGATAGATCTGTTCGCTTGCGGATATTTCTGTAATCGTTAAGAACTATCGTAGTTGGTGTTTCTTGGCGGCGTCACTAAGATTAACTCAATCTTAGTAATGGTGTTAAGAAATACCAATAGGCATTTCAGCCGCCATTGCCGGTGATGGACTTAAAACCTCCTCACTTGGTGGTTGCACTAAGAAATGCTAACACCAAGTGCTCATTTACCCACCAAATATCCTTAAAGCCTTAGCCAAGACAGCAAGCTTTGCAATCCTATCTTTTGTGCTTCTTGGCAGGTGAGGCACAGCCGTACTGAGGTGAGGCACTGCCATAGTTTAGGCGAGGCACTACCAAAGTGAGGCATTGCCGCAGTTCAGTCATGGAATTGCCGCAACTTAAATGGCCATTGGGAATAGGGGATATTTATACCTTCCCTTCTTCCTCACAATGGTAACCTAGTTTTTAGATCGACCATTCCCTTCCCATGTGTGACTAGAGCAGCTCTCTCTCTCTTTCCCACTCACCATTGGAGCCCCTCAAGCCTCTCCTTTGCTTCCCTTCCAAATCCATGAGAGTTTCACCCTCCAAACTGCATTAGAGAGCTCACTAATATGTTCTTCAACACCTAGAGCACTTGGCTCACATTCAAGCTAGTGCATTGTGTTTGTTACTCTTGGAGCTTGCTCCTAGCTATCTAGAGCGTCGCCCGTGGAGCTTGTCAACTTGTGTGGCAGCCCCAAGAGGTTTGTAATCACCCCAATCATCTAGTGAAATCGCCCCTCATTTCAATAGTTCATTCTCTTGACATGAGAATGAGGATAAGGTTGAAAGAGATCAAAGCCTTTGTGGCTTTCTCAACAATGTGGACATAGGCAAGCCTTGGTGATGAGCGGAACCACAGGATAAATCGGTGTCTCACTTGTGTTCTTGTGATTTGCATTGCTATACTTGTATTTGTGGTGATTTTAGGGTTTGGTCTCGATCTACTTGCTCGTGCACTTCTGCCAATATTCAGGTGGTGGAATAGGCTCTACACTACCCCAGAAACATCAGTAATTTGTTCAATCTACTTTTCCTTGGGTAGTTTTTGAATTATAGTTTGAGCTTGTCTGTAGGCGTAGCAGTGCTTCATTTTTAGTGTGGCAATGCTGCACCTTGGGAGCAGCAGTGCCGCACTTATAATTTAACTTTTGCTACAAGTTTGTTTTAAATAGGCCTATTTATCCCCTCTAGGCGACATCAATGTCCTTTCAATTGGTATCAGAGCTAGGCTCTCAATTTCGGGCTTAACCGCCTTGAGAGACGATGTCGATAAGTCGGGAGGTATCTCTAGAACTTCTACTTTTAGATGGTTCAAATTATGCATCTTGGTCCGCTAGTGTGCTTACTGTTTTTAAGGACATGGGTCCTCATATCGAGCGGATTGTAGATGTAAGCATTTCTCCTCCTAGTGAAGATTTGGCCATCTTATCCAAAGAGGAAGTGAAATGTTTACAACACAATGCTCAAGCTACTAATGTCCTATTTAGTGCTTTGAGTGAAGATGTTTTTGATGCCATCATATATGGAGATGGTGAACCGCTTGAGGATGCTCATCTCATTTGGACCACGCTCAAAGTAAGATATGACAAGTCCAAATGTGATGAGAACTTGCTCTCATTTGAGGAACCACTTGAGGAGTGCCCAACTTCACCAACAAATAAAGAGCCTCAAGTGATTCTGCCAAAAGGCCTAAGTGATCATGCCACATCCACCTCCTCGCCAACATATGACTTAATGGAAGGAAATGAAATTGTTGGTGAGAACAATATTTTTACATGTGGTACTTCTACTTCCTCTAGTTTTTGTGAGACTAACATTGTGAAGGAAGAAGAAGCTTGTGATCGATGGAGGCCAAATGATGAATCCACCTCACCAAGAAGCTCAACTCTTTATGCCACTTCTCATATGGGTGTCATGGCAAAGAAAGAGAAGAATGTGGCAAGTGAGAGTGAGAGTGAGAGTGAGAGTGAGAGTGAAAGTGGAAGTGAAAGTGAGAGTGACAATGAAGATAAAAGTGATGATGAGTTCAATCAACACTTGGCACGTCTAAACAAGAAAGACAAGTTGATGGTGCTTAAGCTCATAGAGAAAATTCAAGAGCAAGAAGAAACACTTCACGGTCAAGAAGAGTTTCTCATCAACAAGATCAAATGCTTGGAGAAGTTGACCAAAAAGCATGAAAAGCTTAAGTGCTCTCATGCTAGTTTGGTCAAAAGGTATGAAAACTTGTCAATTGAGCAAACTCATACTATTAACTCTCTATCTTGTGTTGCTCAATTAGAAGATAAGAATTATGTGCTCAAGGACAAGGTGGAAAGGCTTACTAGCAAGACTGAGACTTTGCAAGAAAGTCATGATGGGCTCTTGTGCTCTCATGAGAAGCTTATGGACTCTCATCTCATGCTAGAAATTGCTCATGAGGTTGTGGTAACAGCGGAAAGATCATACCAATCTCACACTCACAAGTCCACATGTACACAAGTTCCATATATTTTATCATGTGCTAACAATTATTGCTCTCAAACAAGCCAACCTTCCGTTGAGCATGTACTTGTATAAACTTGTGATGATTCCATTACAAAAGAAAATGAAGAGCTCAAGGAAGAGGTTGAGAGGCTAAAAAGGGACTTGATTCAATTGAAGGGAAAATGCAATGCTCAACCTTCTCAAGATAATTGTGAATACATGGTGAAGAAGCTTGAGAAGGGATCAACCGAAGCATGCATCAAGCCCCATCAAGAAGGTCACAAGTCCAACAATGGCAAAGTCAAGGGACAATTTGGAGAAGTGCAAACTATCCATAATGCAGTAGTTCCACTCAAGGCTACAAAGGCTCTAGGATGTGGCAGTGCCTCTTCCCAGTGCGGCAGTGCCACACCTAGGTAGAATAGCAAAGCCCCAAAGGCTTTCAAGGTGCAATTTCAACCAAAGAAGACTCCCACCACTTGCTTCAAGTGCAAGAAGGAGGGTCACCATGTAAGAGATTGCTCCTTGAAGAAAGAAGACACAAGCATGAGCAAGATCCAAGAGAAGAAGAAGATGGCTCATGTCTATGTGTTCCAACAAGGCTGATGACAAGCAACACTTCCCAACAAGAAGACAAGAAAAATCAAGAGGAAGTGTTATGGATGCAATGAGAAGGGACATGAAATTAGCTCATGTCCAAACAAGAAAAGTCAAGGCCTTGTGTCATCAAGAAAGAGGCCCATTAGCATGGTAGCAAACAAGAAGAAAGATAAGAAGATGTCTTACAAGATCAAGCGCCGCATTTGCTACACTTGCCGAGGAAAGGGACATCTAAGTATGGATTGTCCCATGGGTAACACTCCTAAGCTCAACTCTTCAATTACTTCAAATTTACTTAGGAGACCCAAAAATGACATTTATGCTAGAAGGGTGATTGGTTCACCATGTGCTATCACAAAGGCCATTTGGGTGCCTAAGTCTCTTGTGACTAACCTTGATGGACCAAACATATTTTGGATACCAAGTTGTGAATGATAAGTGTTGTAGGTACTTGAAGGTGATATGAAGCTTTGGGGTGCTTAAGCAAGTTAATTGAAAATATCATCTCAAGCTATCAATCTTTTTCATATTGTTTATTCTCTCAAGATTGACCCAAGGATAAATTCATGGATATATTTCTAACTTCATACTCACCTCGGTAACTAGTACCTAACCCTTGCTAGCTAGCCACTTAACTTGTGTAGTCTCTAGTAGTTCACAAATATGTGTGTGTTTGTGAATTATTAAGAGTGTCTAGAATACTTCAAGTTTAAATGAATCATTTGCCATATGATGCTTTTAATGGCTCTCTAGTAGAGCAAGATCTTATTCATGTTATAGGTAATGAGGAACCATCTTGTGAGGCAATCAAGCAAATGACTATTGATGATATAAGACCGCAAGAAGTATAGGCTGTAGAAGTGGAGGCTCCTCATGTCGTAGCTGATCTGCAACCTGCTGCTAAAGTATGAGCAACAGTGCTGCTCACACAAGTAGTTGTGCTGGGCAGCAGTAGTGCTGCACAGGAGGAGGAGCACTGCCGCACCCATGCAGACAGCAGCAGCTGACATTAGTCCAATTCATGGATAGAATCTACAACCCATCTTTGAGCAAAATGAAGATGAAGAGACCACCTCATCGATTATATTCAAGAAGGGTGGTAACAACTAAATCTCAAGTGCAAGTTATCTTTGAATTTTACTCCTTTGTGCCTTGTGTAGTCACTTAGGTAAAGGAAGCACTTGAGAATACACTTTGGTTGTTGGTCATGAAGAGAAGTATGATTGGAATTGAATTGATCATCTACACCAAGCAACATACATGATTTGAGTTTCCTTTGTGGACTTCAAATGAAATATTTCAAGAAAACCAAGAATAAATATTCAAGCTCAAGTAGAGGCACTTATCACTCACAATTCAAGAACTCTCTACTTGATGGAACCTTGTCTTATGGTAGATTGCCAAATTATCATTCTCATGTTATGGCCATCTACTTGCTCTAACGGTTGTAAGTATTTCTTGGCATAGTTCAATGTAATTACTCTATTGTTGCCATGATCTAGACATAGAGTGAAAATCCCAAGTTCTTAAGTGAATAAAGTGCTACATGAGAAATTCAAATACTTATAGCACTTATCAAAAGGGAATTTACTCAATGACTAAAGTTGTGAGACTAACCTTTTTCCAAGTGATTTGTGCAGTCTCACTAAATGAGAATGTGTTTCTCAAATGGAGTGTGCTATCATATGAAGGCTATCAATCCAAAACATTGTGATGTATTCTCTTTAGTTAATTTTGGAATTGATTCATCGATGTTAGCCACTCACCATAATATGGCTTAAATCTGCCCTTTGGACTTAATTGACCAATAATGCACATTCACATTTCTATTCCACTCAAAAGGGTGTGCATGAGGCATCAAGGGAGATTTATTCCATGTTATGAAGTTTCTCTATTTGGTAACCCACTTGCCTTCCACACATGAAGTGTTACTAAATGAGAAACTAGTGCTTATGTTACTAATGCCCTCTTGTGTTGAGCTCATTTATAGAAAATCAAGAAGAAGAGCTTGTGCTTGTTTAATTGAATAAATCACAAGTCTGGAGGATACTCTTCACCTAAAGTAAGATGAGGTTGCTAGAAGCTAAAGAGATAAAAAAATCTGAGATTGAATAAAATCAAGTTTGAGGTTGAGTTGGATAAGCTATATTGAAAGAATTCACAAGACTACAAGTATTGATAAGAGGACTGAATGGAAATAAATTCTTATGGGTATTCTCAACCAAATTCACCTCAAGATTGGACAAGAAGAAGAGAAGAATTGGGAATTATCAACTCTGTCCAGAAAATTGAAAATCTGAGATGGCTGCCTTTATGCATGAATTTGGAAGTTCAAATACTGATGAATTGGCTTGAAACTTTGTGAGCATGCTATACACAATAGTACTTGTTGCTATACAGTTGGCATGAAGATTGGTTTAGAAGAAAGTCAGTTTTGAGTAGAATTTTGTCAGCTTCAGCACTGCAATTTCAGACCTTAGCAATTTTGGTAGAAAATTTATTTGACTGACAAAATGGAGTCCAAATGAGCTAAAATTTTTCCAACAGTTAGAGGATTCATGAGTTCATATCTCTACCAAATTTCATGCATAGTGGACTAGTATTATGAGAGATATGAATTGTTCTCCAAGGAAGACAGAATCTAAAAACTCACTGCTTGGAATTAGATTGCATTGCAGCAGCAAGATTAAGTTGGCTCTCAAGTTGGTCATGAAAAATCAGTCAATATGAGAAGCATCAGTTTGGTCTAAAGGAGTTGCAATGAAAGAGAAAGAATCACACAAGGGTTGAAAGGAGTTGCAATCAAATTACAAGCAGCAGCAAGTAGTTGCAACTAGTTGGAACTAGAAGAAATCAATTGCAGAGAAACAACAGCTGAAATCAATTGGAAGCAACTGCAACCAGTGAAACTAATTGGACTGCAAGCAGCTTGAAGGAGTTTAAATCAGTTGGAATATAGTGTAAACTTCTCCCTTGACCTCATGTTATTGATATGCATGAGTGTACTTTGTGTACTCTTGTATGCACAAATTGAGGAGGAGTTTAGTCTATGTCTCATGGGATAAATGGTTTGTCTCAAGTTTATGATTGTGTTGTCTCACACATTAGAAAAATAAGGATGGATGGTTCCTTTGTATTCTCTGAGTGCTTCACAATTATCCTAGGAAGTCTCGGTCTTTATAAACCAAGTCCTCCTGATTTAATGTTGAATGCCCTAATCCTTTATTGGAAACAAATCTGAATGAGTTGGAGAAAAGAATTAAAGAGTGGACTTTCATTGTTATTTCTCCTCTCAAGAGATCATCAAGTGTACAGGATCCATCCCATTGATCACCCAGGATCTTGTCAACAGAGAATGGTAACTTCTAGTTCACAATTTGTAAATTTCATGAATTTTACCTTTTGCTCTCTATGTGAGTTGCTTTAGGTAAAGAAAGAACTAGGAACCTAATATGGATCTTGGATGATCATAAGAGCTCTAATTCACCATGAGTCATCAAGTAAGAACTATGGCCATCCAAATCATTGAAGTCTCGCTTATGATGGTCATGTCAATGAAAATTTATGTGGTGATCTATCTACCTTGGTGGTGGTATGTTTTTTTTGACATAATTTCAATTGTTGTAAATTTGTTATGCCTTGACCAAGATATAGGATGAACTTCTCTAGACTCTTAAACCGATTCAAGTGCACTTCACAAGTAATTCGAGTATTTGATGCACATATTAAGGGGGAGCCCATTCTATGTCTTGTGTCTTTGAGACTAACTTTTTCTTCTAGTGAATTTGTGTAGTCTCTTGGTGAGAATGAGTTTCTCATGGATATGCTACATTGACTCAATCCAAATTGGTAAAGTTATCTCTCATATTTATTTGGATTGCATTTTTATCTCTTAAGTAGCTACTCTCCATAATATAGCTTAAATTCCCTTGTTTGGACTTAATTGATCAAAAGTGCATATGTTCTTGCCTTCCACATATATATATATGTATGTACTATCAAAAAGGGGAATTTAATCTATGTTATGAGGTTTTGCAATTAGTGATCCACTTACCTTCCACATCCAAAATGATCACTAGTTGTGAAACTCTAGCTTGTGCAATTTAATGCTATTTCTTGTCTTTATGAGCATTCCCTAGGTGACATTATGAGACAAGAATCCATTCCAATTGGCATCAACTTATGAAGACTCTTTCAATTGGTGTCAAAATTGTGAAGATCATATTTCAATTGGTATTGGTGGATAATCTCTTAATTTGGTATATCAAGAAATATGTCTTCAATTGGTATCTCAAAATGGCAACAAGAGCTTGCAATGGACTTTCAATTGAAATCAAGCACAAGTTTGTGATATCTCCTATGATCAAGAGAGATGGGCACAAATGAAGTCTTTTTACATTGTGCCAAGCCCATCAAAGCACTAAATTCAAAATTTCATGATCACAGTGGAGATTATGAGTCTTAGAACAAAGGTATATTGCTCCATGAACTCTTGTACTACCTTTGTGCATCTAGGCCCTTACATGCTAATGTGTGCATGTGTATGTAATATTTTGAGTCACACCATGAGTTTGTTCTTGTGGTGACGATTAGAGAATTCTTTAGATATTTGGTTGATATCTCTTGTGGTGATGGCATGAGTTAGTCTCATGTTAAAAGCGTCATATAAGTGAGGAATGAGCCAAATATGCTAACTTCTCAATAATCTTGACTTAAAGTGTTGCGTACTTTATTTGGTAGAAAACTTAGGAGAGAAGTCCTATATGCTAAACTTTTACCTACCTCTTGCCCTCGCTTGTCTACCATTATTTCTTCCTTTTGGTGGAGAGATCATTTTTAGAGATTAATGCCAAAGGGGGAGAAATATTGGGAGAGAGTATAAGGGAGAATGGATTGATATGTGGATTTAAAGGGGTAAAAGGGAGGCATATAAGATTTTTCAATTTTTTATTATGTAGTATATGCAAGGATAGTTTAAATTGATGCTCTGGATAAGGACCGTTTATGCTAGTGTGATGTTCATGTCTTAAATGGTGTATTGTTTATTTCCTCTGACTGCCACTGTGCGGCAGTGCCACGTGCACTCGTGGAAGTGCTGCACATGATAGCTTCAGAAACTTTTTGAGTGCATGAACTACCATAAGCATCACGTTTATCATAATGACATCTTGCAACCCACAGATGCTAAGATATAGGAGAGTTTCCACACTTCATCTTGAATATGTGTATTTGGCATTTGAGGCCAATATTTGAAATTCCATTCTATGCACACATTTAGGGGGAACTCACTATATCATAGGATTCAAAATCTTATTATTTATCAATCTCTTGTAAGCTTTAATTGTGTTGTCATCAATCACTAAAAAGGAGGAGATTGTAAGTGCATGTAGCCCTTTAGTGGTTTTGGTGAATTGAATGATAACACCATTAAAGGTCTAACAAGTTTGCTAAGTGTTGAACAGGAAATTGAGTTTATTGCATACACTTGTGAATTGTGAAATGAGAAGTATACATAGGTTCAATAGAAAGGCAAACTTGATGATATTCCATATAGTGTTGAAATGAAGGCCAAATTGTATATCGTTGTATTGAAAGATTATGAAAACAATCTAGTTCAAGTAAAAGACAACAATACAAATGGAATCAATGAAATAGCTCTTATGTTGTGGGATATCATATCATCATGTGAGAGCAAGCATATTTAGCAAATGGCAAATAAGACACGAGTTGATGATTTTGGATTGGTCTCTATAATGGCTTCCTTTGCATGAACAAGAAGAGTTGGATAGTGGACTAGCTTTGATCAAGGATAAAAGAATGAGTCAAGAATGCACAAGTGAAGAAATACCAAGTAAAGGTTGAATGACAAAGGATACAACTCTTATTGGATATAAGTCGGTCTCTATGTTGGTTTGCTTGTATGGATATAGATTTGGAAAATCACTTTGCATTGATTTGATCAAGCTATAAGTATGAAGATAGATATTGAAGTGAGTGTTAGGAGTGTCAAGCCAAAATAAAGAGGACATAAGGAATCGTTAATTAGCTTGACCACATTGATGTTGATCTATATATCTCAATCTATGTGAATCCAACTAAAGCTTGATTGATCTTAATATTTATATCTAGAAGATATTCAAGTAAGGATCATAATATTAAAGAAATGATTTTTCAATGGATGCTTAATATGATGTGGCTTGAGTATGGCTCGATAGGGTGAAGATAGCAAGGAAAGGACTTCGAGGAACTAAGCGAAGGTGAAGGGCAAGCGATGGCTTGAGAACCGAGGTACCATGGCTAAGGTGAAGAAGAGAGTACTTGCATTGAGTCGAGGAACTAATTGGGCTACGAGGAGTCATATTGTGTTGAGGATCAAATCATTAGTGGAAGTAACTTGAATCCATGGATTGAGCTCACATGTGTTGAAATGGTTCAAGTCACATGCTCAAGGTATAATGGGAATGAGGACAATACATTTGATGGTGGAGCCCCCAATTATAAAAGGATGCGGTGATAAACTCAAAGGTGTTTAAATTTCTTGATATTTTGAATTTGAGTTTAGAAAAAATCATATTATAAAGGGGGATACAATGCATAAGCTTTAATGTGCAACCAAGTGCTCATTTACCCACCAAATATCCTTAAAGCCTTAGCCATAACAACAAGCTTTGCAATCCTATCTTTTGCGCTACCTGGCAGGTGAGGCACTGTCGCGCTGAGGCGAGGCACTACCGCACTAAGGCACTATTGTAGTTCAGGCGAGGCACTGCCGCAGTTCAGCCGTGGGACTGCCACGACTTAATTGACCGTTGGGAGCAGGGGATATTTATACCTTCTCTTCTTTCTCACAACGATAACCTAGTTTTCAGATCGACCATTCCCTTCCCAAGTGCGACCAGAGCAGCTCTCTCTTCCCTACTCACCATTAGAACTCCTCAAGCTTCTTCTTTGCTTCCCTTGCAAATCGTGAGAGTTTGCCCCCTCCAAACTGCATTAGACAGCTCACTAATATGTTCTTCAACTCTTAGAGCACTTGGTTCGCGTTTAAGCCGGTGGATCGTATTTGTTACTCTTGGAGCTTACTCCTAGCCGGCTAGAGCATCGCCCGTAGAGCTTGTCAACTTGTGTGCCAGTCCCGAGAGGTTTGTAATCACCCTAATTATCTAGTGAAATCATCCTTCATCTCAAGAGTTCATTCTCTTGACTTGAGAACGAGGATAAGGTTGAAAGAGACTAAAGCCATAGTGGCTTCCTCAACAACGTGGACATAGGCAAGCTTTGGTGATGAGCTGAACCATGAAATAAATCGGTGTCTCACTTGTGTTCTTATGATTTGCATTGCTATACATGTATTTATGGTGATTCTAGGGTTTGGTCCCGATCTACTTGCTCGTGCACTTCCGCCAACATTCAGGTGGTGGAATAGGCTCTACGCTATCCTAGGATCATCAGTAATTTGCTCGACCTACTTTTTCTTGGGTAGTTTTTGAATTATAGTTCGAGCTTTGTCTGTAGTCGCAGCAGTGCTACATTTTTAGTGCGGCTGTGCAGCAGTGCCGCACTTAGAATTTAACTTCCGCTGTAAGTTTGTTTTAAACATGCCTATTCACCCCTCCTCTATGCGACATCAAGGTCCTTTCACCTAGCCTTTGTTGATGGGTTGTGTTCATGTACCAAAATTACATGGGGTCCTAAGGATTATTGGGCCATGACTAGGCCCTAGTGGCCTGGGCTGCAGATCTGTCCCTGAGTTGGAGCACTTGATTCACCATTTTTGGTCACCATCATCACTATGAGTGCCATCTAGCTCCATTACTTGGACTTGGACCAACTAATCTCAAATACACACTTAAAGCATAGGGTTAGTCCATTAGATTTTATCAATTAGCCAAAATCAAATTAGGGCTTTCAGTGGCACCCCCACCGCCTTGCCCCATCGCTGATCTCGCCCACCTCCACCCTAAAATCCGCCTTCTAAGGCCGTCAGAGATGAAAACCCTAACCCGCTGAAACCATAGCCACTACCGCTTCTTTTTCCTCTCCGGTGGGGTGCGAGCGTAAGCGCGGGTGGTCGTGGAGCGGAGAGGGAGAGGGAGACACAGAGAGAAAGAGCGCAGAAGGGAAAGAGAAAGTGGATCACACCATCACACTAAAACGTTACGCTCACGTAATACATTCTGTATGCTTAAAACAGCCTCCCAAGAGAAAAAGCCACGCAACTTTGCGAGTCACGATCTCACGGAATAGTCGTGACCCACCCCGTAACGGACTGACTTCCAGGTTGACGCAGCTCAAGACTCAAGTACAGTAGACGCCAAGTCAGTCACACTCACACACCACAGCCTCCCCTTTCCGATCCCACCCTCTCCACTCTCCAGCCTCCGCCCTCCGCTCGCCGCGCTTCCGCTTCCTCCGCCACCACCGCCGGGATGGCTGGGCGCTGCCCCTACTTCGCCATGGAGGAGTCCTCCCGCGGCATCCGCTCGGGGGAGTCCCCGGCCGCGGCGCTCCGCCGGATCCTCTCGACGCCCGGCGCGCACCAGGCGCCCTGCTGCTACGACGCGCTCGGCGCGCGGCTCGTCGAGCGCGCGGGGTTCCCGATCGGGTTCATGGGCGGTGCGTGCGCTTCCGTTGTTGGGTCACTCTCACGCGGGGTTTGTTATCCGTTATGCGTCCCTGTCCTCCTGTTTTTATGTGATGTCGATCGTCGTAGAACGCTCTCGATGGGGTTTAGTTTGTTTGTTTGAGAATGCCGAGATACTAATCGGTAGGCTTCAGTGCTTCACGCTGTATAGTTCCAATCGGAGCAGATTTACTGAATCCCAATTCATATCGTGTGCTTTTCCACCGATGAAGTCACATAAACTGTAGGGAGGAAGAGGAACTATCCTTAAATCTGTTGCTCGAACCAAGCAAACTCACAACTTCATCACGATGATTTAAAATTGAATTGAACTGTGTGCGTCATTGGAACTAAATTTCAACTTCATCACGATTATTTGTCTTGGGCTTGAGATGTTCTGTGGTTACTTTTCTGATTACGTACTGCAATGGTGTTTGAATGTTTCCGTGTGAAAAGGTAAAATGGTTTCATTAGAACTGTCGAATGTAGTTCAGGTGGCCAGCATTTCTTCGGGCAAATTTTAATCTGTGACAGGGGCTATTGTTCTGTTGTTTCTTATAGGGCTTAGAAATAACCTCATTCAAAATTTTGCTTGCTGTGCTTGTCCAAAAGAAACCTTCTGGAGATATTTGAGTTATCTCATACATTGGAGTCTTCTTATCTTTTCAGGTTTCTGTGTTTCTGCTGCGCGACTTGGCTTGCCTGATGTTGGCCTCATTTCCTATGGAGAAATGGTAGACCAAGGGCGTCTCATCAATGAAGCTGTTTCAATCCCAGTGATTGGTGATGGAGACAACGGTTATGGAAACTCTATGAATATCAAGAGAACCATAAAAGGGTATATCAATGCTGGTTTTGCTGGAATTATGCTTGAGGATCAGGTGCGTTGTCCAAGTCATTACAATTCATCCTTGCACAGATACCAGCTCCACTTGTATTGACGATCACTGCTCATAGTTCTGACAAATAAGACATGTTACACTACAAGCGAATTCTTCTTACGGTTAACCTTATGGTTTCTTGGTTAATTGGAATTAGTTGCCTTGTCTGCTTCTTCAACTAACAACAATTTTCTGAGTATTGTGCATACGTCCTGCAACCATGTTTCCATAAGTAATATGAATACTTGAAGACCTATTGGTGGCTAGGATTAGGACCCCTCCTTGAGGATATTATATTAAGGGTATATAACTAGCAGGTGCCATCCTTCAACTTGGAGAAAGGGTATTATCATATTAGTCACTGGACCCATTTTGTATATTATAGATCGCAGGCCAAAAAAGATTGCGTATATGCCATGAAGATATGTTTTCTGTAGTGGCTAACAGAGTAACAGGGAAAAAAGATTTGGCATTTAATACCTATATATAACTGGTGTTACCAAGAACACTAGTAAGTATTTTTTATAAGAAAAAATAAATGTGCCCTTTTTTGTGCTCATTCGAACTTCTTTGAGCTCATTTTAATATCTATTTCATATGTATATATTTCAAAATCTACTTTTTCTCACAAATAATCAACACTAGAAGGATATTCCGCGCATTGCTGCGGGGATCGCGGATGATTTGGAATGAAGGGATAAACTATTATAAATAAATTTTAGTGGATGGTGTGGTATGCTGATGTGGACAAATAAATGCATGTTAGTGGATGATGCTGCTTGCTGACATGAATAGCTTGTATGAATAGATTTATGTCAACAGGAAATCAGATGAACTGTTGATATATCCAATGAGATGAAATCAGATTGTTCTTGGTCTCGTTGGATGGATGAACTGTTGATATATCCAATGAGTACTAGACATTTTTTTTTTAAAAAGGCGGGCCTGGTGCAAGCGGTAGAGTCTTACCGCCTGTGACCGGAAGGTCCCGGGTTCGAGTCGCGGTCTCCTCGCATTGCACAGGCGAGGGTAAGGCTTGCCATTGACACCCTTCCCCCAACCCCGCACAGAGCGGGAGCTCTCTGCACTGGGTACGCCCTTTAAATATAGTCTCACTGGATACCTTCCTAATGTTGCATTAGCCTAATTGAAAAATGCAACTGCTATGTATATGCTCAAATGTTCAATCTCTTGATAAGATTATCTTTGTTGTATTCTAAAAAATGTTGCAATTGAACTTCTACTGCATTGCACTTGGTGTAATCAAAATCTAGGAGAGTTAAAGCAGAGATCATATGGCTGCAACACAATCATTATCTATTTGACTCTTTAACTAACTTAAATAGATCATGTGGTCTTTGCCATATTTAGCTGACACTGTTTGCAATAATTTGTTTTTGGATAAATACTCCCTGCTACTGCCCAACAAAAAAAGTAATGCAGTTAACTTGTTTTATTCTATGTTCACAGGATGCAATAGTACGATGCTTGCCTATTTCTTTTTACATTTTCTTACTTTGGTTATATGAAAATATGGAAAGAAGTCTTTCAGTTTCGTATTTAATCTTTTTGTTTATCCTGAAAAAAAATGACTTTCCACATTTTAAGGTGGCACCTAAAGCATGTGGACATACTGAAGGAAGGAAAGTTATATCAAGGGAGGAAGCTATCATGCACATCAAAGCTGCTGTAGATGCTAGGAAGGAGAGTGGCTCTGACATTGTTATTGTAGCAAGGTCAGATGCTCGCCAAGCTATTTCTCTCGATGAAGCATTATGGAGGGTGAAAGCATTTGCTGATGCTGGAGCAGATGCTCTGTTTATTGATGCCCTTGCTTCAGTAGAAGAGATGAAAGCATTTTGTGCGGTTGCACCAGAAGTTCCAAAGATGGTTAGTTGTATTCTTTGTTTTTGTTGCTTTTCTAATTACACGTGAATTGTGATATCCAAGGGTTATGGTAGTTTCTGCATTCATCCTGATTGTAATTCAGTATAACAGTCCTCATTTCCTGTCATGTTGGTCATACCTTTAAATCCTTCTTCCAATGAAATTGACTAGGGTATCAAAAGGACACACGTACACCAAAAAACATATTATTGTTCTCTAAATTAGAATTGATCACACTTTTCTTGTGGAAATTGTCTTACAGTTTCCTAGTGAAAATTTGTTTTTACCAGTCATCAAAGGAAGCACTTGGAAAAAAATTGTGGACCAGTTAATTAATGTTATGTGCATGGCTATATCCACTTTTGCTGGTTCAGTCTTGGTAATTCCTTGCTAGATTCTAGATGCTTTTAGTATTCCTTGGAAACTATGCTAGGGTCAACGTATAGTATAATGTCTCCCTAGGTTATTTGTTTCTCTTTGATTTGAATATAGGATAGTAGTGATGAAATGGGGTGATGTGATTATGAACTGGTTTGCTTACACAATTACCATTTTCTCATATTCCCCTAGGTTATCTATAATGTCACCATTTGGACTCAGCTTTAGTGCATATATGATTATGAACTAGTTTGCTTACACAATGAACATTTTCTCATATTCCCCCGTCTGAATTGGAAAGCATGCCAGTACAAATAAATTTTACTGCTCATATTTTGTTACCAATGGCAACGACTAGTCCACTTGCATTTATTAACATTTGCTTCAGGTTGTTCCCTTCTCTAGCAGTGACATGACACATGAGTACATTTACACTCTGTTCAGGCAAACATGTTAGAAGGTGGTGGTAAAACTCCCATATTGAGCCCTGCTGAACTTGAGGAAATTGGTTTCAGGCTTGTAGTCTATCCTTTATCCTTAGTTGGGGTATCAATGCGTGCCATGCAGGTTTGTTTTCTTACTTATTATGTGAAGCATGTGGCATTGTTCATTTCTTTGTTTATCTATATTGATCAAAGCTGAGGTAATGAGTGTCAAACTGCTGATAGAGATCATGTGTATATTTATTCGTTTGAACACAAGCTCAAGGTAGTCCTAGTTCTTGTTGATCCTTTTGCTGCCTCCAGTTAGTTATTCCATACTGAACTACATTTCCTTGGTACATCTGAATTCTGATTTCTTGTACTTTTAGCTGACTACACATTCTCTGTACCTGTGTATCCTTTATCGGTGGATTACATTATGGATTGATAAAGGTTATGTATTATGGTATGATTACATAGCATTTTTTTTTTTTAAATGTCCAACCAATCCACTAACTGTAAGTTGTATTTATGTGTGCTGGAGACTCTAGTGCAGTTCTATCCTCCTAAATGAAATATAAGGCATACTTTTAACTGCTCGTGAAATGTAGTTTGCTGACCAGATAAATAATTGGTGTCTTCCAATTTTCCAGATCCCACACAACCTCCCCTTACAGCAATTTCCCCCTTAATCACCTATGACCAAAACACTTAGAGCACAAATCCCCTTCATTGTATTTATGTTCAATGAGAAAGTAAGCATGAGTGGAGAGCCAAGGATAACAGCGATTGGTGTTCCTGCTTGCCCTACTCATAGCCTTCAATCCGTATATCTTGATTGGACGTGCCAACTTGGTATGCGTAGATGTGTCTTGACAATACTTTCACATAGTATAATTTGCTAGATTTGTGAACATATGACAACATAAATAGGTCAGAGTTATGTCTAGTGAGTAGTGAATCATGTTGACATCCTAAGCTATCATTTCTTATTTGTGACGTGGTGGGAGCACCTACCTTGATACTAGCAACTAGCATTCTCATCTACGGTAGGCATGGTGAATCTTTTGTATCACTTGGATAAAGGGGACTTAGTAGATGGCCTGGTCCTTCAGCAAGATGTCCCAGGTCAACACCGATGGAAACTCTCTTCTCGTTCCTACAGCAGCAAGTTGGCCTACCAAACTTTGTTCTTGGGGACTAAGTTTGCCCCATGGAATTTTTTTTTGGAAAAGCTGGGCTCCTCTCAAATGCAAAATTTTCATTTGGTTAGTCATCGATAACCGGTGTTGGACAGTTGACTGTCCTGCCAAACGAGGGATGCCTCATCCGTAGGCCTGCCCCTTACATGACCAGGTTGAAGAAACAATTCAGCATACCCTCATCTCCTGCTTGTTTACATGGCAGGCCTGGAAAAGTTTTTTTTTAGAAGCTTAACCTGTCTGCAGTAGCACCACATATCTCTGCAACCTTCTCTCAGTTGTGGGCTGTGCACCTGTGCTGTTAGAGGTCTCCCTAAGGAGATGCACAAGGGCCTTAACTCTCTAATCATTCTAGTCAACTGGGAGATTTGGAAACATAGGAACACAATTGTATTTGAAGGAGCCAGGCTAAACATTCAGACTCACCGTCTCACAGTGGCTCATGAAAGCAGCTTGTGGTGTTTTGGTGGTGCCTCTCTTCATCATGATTTCCTCATTAGCTCTCTGGTCCCTGACCCTTGAGGGTGGTTAGAGGTGGGCTGGTTGTGGTCGTTTTTGTGTCCCTTAGCTTGGCGTATCTACTTGTAGTCTCGTGTGTGCGGTGTGCTTGGGAGGGGCTTTCATTAGCCTCTCCCTTTTCTGTATGCAGTTTGTACTTATTTCCTTCTTAATGACACACAGCTCTCCTGTGTTGTTTGAGAAAAAAATTATTATTATTTTGTCAGTTCTAAGTTCTAAGGCAATCATTTATGTTATTTTAGTTTTCCCCCTTCCTGAACTCACGATATTGTATCATTCATTTCATCCTTCACCTCGCACATAATCATTCAACAATGTATATTTAATAGACAACTATAATGTGTCCTAGTTTCTGAAGATCCTGTTGGTGCTAACAAACCACAACTACTATTGACTAGCCTTGCCATTTTCAACAGGTGTTTCATTCTGATGATGTCAGAAGCATTACTTATTGTTCATAACACAAGAATCTCTGACATGCAGGATGCTCTAGTTGCGATAAAAGACGGCGGTGTACCTCCACCTAGCATCTTGCCATCTTTTCAGGAGATCAAGGATACATTGGGTTTCGGCCGCTATTATAAAGAAGAGAAACAATACCAAGTGGTGAGTTAGGATGCTTTTGTTCTTATACTCTGTTAGTCCAGACGTGTTTAGATTCTGTCTACTGGGCCTCAGGAAGGACCATGGCTTCGTCCTGCATTTTCCGTACCCCCGCAACCCACACCCCCCCTGCTGCCCACTGTCCTAGCTTACCTGCAAAGCAGCCTCCTCTCTGCTCCCTCCTGCCACCACTGCCATCATGTCCCTTACTCCCCGAAATCAACCTGGCCCACAACTGGTAACCCACCACCCTAGGCAGTGATCCCTCTGTGCTGCCTCACCGTGCTCAACAGTGGAATTCATCACCGCCATCAGGCCAGCCTATCACCGGCTTCTCTTTAGCTTTGCAAACTCTGCCCTCAACGCTGAATCCTAACCACACAGACATTGCAGAGTTTGGATGGGCGAGGATGAGAATGTACCAAAACACAAAATTGGACGGTGGTGAAATCGGGTGCCAGTGTAGGCTAGAAGACTCGTACAAGCATTAGTTTTTCCGTATGTTTAACATGAATTTTCCTAAATCACATGTTTACCTTTGGTAGGACAAGTGAAGGAAGCAGCTGACGTCTGATCTTGTGGATTCAGCCGGATCGTTTCCATGGCTTAATTGCCACCGGACATGATGCAGAACCAATCGTATTTATGTTGAGTTGTAATCGAAGGGTGTGTAGCGCAGTATCCTGAAGAACACATATATACATGGTCTTCTCTGCTTCCGTTGCTGCTCTGCTGTGGTTTCAGTAATCCCGAACTTGTGATTCCAGTCTAATAATAAAACAGGACAGCTTGATGGGGCTTTCGTTATGCCAGAGCACTGTTTACCCTGTCACTGTACTAGGAGCATTTTCTCCGGAAACCTTTAAATTAAAAACCATTGTTATAAATATACCAATGGCCATATCAGGTTGATGGAAACGGACGTGATCTGTATGTACAACGGGCAATTGCTGAAACCATTTCCTTGGCATGCGCTTCCAGTTCTCCACTATTCCCTTTGTAAGATGTTCTTGCTTTTCTAGATACATAGTAGTTATAAAGATATTATGTCTAGGTGGGTAATAAAAATTATGTAAAAATTACAATTTGGAAATTTGGAATGGTGGGAGTACAATCTAACGTTAGAACTTATCTCCTGGCATGGCTTTTTTCTAATACAATCTAACCGGTGGTCACGTTCTGTTTGCAACAATGCTTTGACAATTCACCGTAGTATACGTCAATCGGTTTGGCAGCTGATCTCCTTTCTTTCTATATGGTGAACACTTAAAAGAATGCAGTGTCATTAGATTCGCCAAATCATCTTGAATTCAATCAATCTTATATAAAGAAATATCAATATCTATGATACTAAATAATATTTTTATAGTATACCTAATTGGTGTCTTAAATATTGATACTCTTTTCTAGTAAACCATAGAACTAGAACTGTATCCTTTTTCTGGATAGAGGTACTAATTTATAATCATAAAAAAAATGAGCATTGTTGTACATGTAGTGTATGCTTTAGTTTCAGGGAGAAATACCTCCATAAGGTACCTTTTAGCCGGTTTTTAGGGGAGTAATTGCGTTGAAAAGGCAAGCAATGCAAATAGGCTTGTGGTTCATTGGTAGAGCTGTCCAATGGAATGTTACCGATCAGGATTCAAACCCTAGTGTTGCAACTTTTTATGGATCTTTTCTAGAAATTTCAGGGTACACCCCAATGCGCATGCGTGGTGTGTGTGATTGTGTACATCTACTTGATAAAAAAAAAAGGCAGGCAATGGTAGCATGACTTGTCGTCTTATATAGCCTATTCGCTTGTTGATTTTAGCCAGAGCTTATTAGCCGGCCAACAGTGTTTTTCTCTCACAACAAACCAGCACCAGCCGAGCTTATCAGCCTAGAAACCAACCGGCGAACAGGCTCATAGTTTTTATAGGCTCGAAGACACACATCGATAATTTAGGAACACTTATACTGCTATTCATACTGTTTATAAAATAGTAAAACGCATCTAATATGAAACACTAAAATACATCTTTAACATACATAGTAGCTATATACGCCCGCAGCCCGCTGCACTACATAACGTAATTGAATCCAATAAATTGTTTTGTAGCAGATTATTTAAGAACCTTCAACAGTTTGGGCTTGAATGGCACATAAAAGTCTTCCCATTTCCTTTTGGAATTCACCAGAGGTCCAGCCTGCATTCCCTACAATCAGGGGAACTTTGACATCACAAGGGCCAACTAGAAATCAGGCAATCTACACAATGTTTCCATTTGTTGATTTGGTACTTACAAATATGGCGAAAATGCATTCTAGGACTCCTTATGTTACAAGATGGAATGGACTAGGGAATATGCAGGACATGCAATTGCACTTCATAAGAAGTATTTCATCCTGTTATCTCTTCTCATGGCACGATACACAGCTTGGACCTGAAAAGCAGCAGGCAAAACTTCAACAAAAGGGTAAACTTTATGTATATATAAAATAAAATGAACAGAAAAAAACAAACTCAGAAAAGAGGCATCTTTTTCCTGGGACATTTGAATAAAGGGGGAACTTTATATCACCTGCTCACTAGAAACAACACGAATTGGCCCAATGTTTACAGAAACATATTTTCCTCTTGAAGATAATTTCTGAGATACCCGGCCCTGTGCAAACCATTTCAAGATACATATGATTATATGAATAGCATCAGAGAAACAGATCAACGGAATGATTGTAAAATGAGACTGAAAGAATATAGCATATAGGGGAATGATTTTCTCTATTGCTGCAGGCTGCACATATACAGCCATGAGTGTACATGCAAGGAAAGAATTAAAATCCTATGATGTCCTCTAATCTAGCCTAATCAATACAATGCTACAAATGTAGATTCAGATATGATCTGCTATTAGGTCCAATAATGACCGAGATAGGAGGGTCAGTAATGGCCATGATATTGCCTTTCTAACAGAGACAACTACAATCTAAAATTGGAATATGTCTCCTGGCATAGCTTTTTCTTTCATCTTCACATAGGAAAGTTTCACGGAAGTATTAGTCTACTGCCATCTAAGAAGCATAAAAAACAAATAATTAAAGTGAAAATGATTAGTGTACAATCAGAGTAAGAATATTGAACTTATTAGTGTGGAAACCATTTCACGGAAGTATTGGCTCTACGCAAAGCACTAGCAGTCTAACTACATCTTCCTGTCGATAACTACAAGGTTTACAAACAAATTCTAAGAACTGTAAAAACTAACCTTGGGAATTGATTCTTGAAGAACAGATTCAACAGAAACTACCATTGACTGGACAAAATCATCACCTCCAGTGCCAATTGCTGTAAATCCTCTATCTGTGGGGTAGGAATTTACCTGTCAAGCAAAACAGCATAGCTTTAAGCAATGCCTAAAACAAAATATAGACTTTACAATTTTAGGGTTCATTCTAACTTTTAATTCAAAAAGGATACAGCAGAGATGCACTTTGTTGCACACAAACTGATTAAAGTTTATCACGCAGCAGTACTAATCATGATAAAAGCATGCCAAAAATGAAAGAGCATGAGATGTTCTCAATCACTATTGTGTTCCCCGTAAAAGGTTGAAGACCATTGATGGTGACATGGTGTAAAATATCGTATTCAGAACATACAAAGAATACCACAAATGAGTGTCACAAAGTTAAAAGTGATGTGACCTATAGCTTCCCACGACCTACCATTTCCCGAAAACAGAACACATGATAAATCATACCTTAATGTTACCAAGCTACTGCTTCCAGAAGGAATATTGGTAAAACAAGAGCTTTTCAAATATATAAAGGGTTCTCATCGCATTTCTCAAAATTTAGGAGTCAGCTATTTCGTAGAGTGCCCATTGTAAGTCTATCTTTATGTAAGTTGTAACACAGATGGACAAAGCTGGACAATGAGATACACCTTCTGATCCAGAACAAGCCATTCATCACTTGCATCGTCCGTCACAGTACCACCCATGACCATATTTGTTGTGAGTGCAACCCTTCCTTTAGACCTTGCTATCTCTGGTTTCAAAAAAAAAAAAAAACAGTATGAATTGAGCATGGAATAAACCCTAGCAGAAGTTTTGGCTCAGTGAAAACATGAATCCTTGCATACATGAACACAAATTTCACGAATTTGGCAAAGTAGGCACTAACAAAACATAGTCCTGCAAAGCAGATATGTAACTTTACATCCTTAGGTGCTGTTTGTTTTATATTCTGATTGTGGGTTGTAGCTTTTACTATCTCAAGTTGAAACAAACAAGCAGCTCACCTGGATTGTAACAATCCACAGGGCAGATTGTTACAATCCAACAATCTGTTCCACAAGCTTGTAGATTGTTACAATTTGCAAGTTGCTTTTCACAATTTACATGCTGAAACATGCAGGGCCTTGCATTGATCAATACTCCAATTCATCTATGCTATTGCCTATTGAGCAGTTCTATGCTGAGGCTTATCCTGATTACCCTATTAGTCTATTACAGAATAATATATGCAAAGTAAACAAACCATGCGAAACTAAAGTACTGTAGCCGAAACTGCCTTTTGGCTAAATCACACCAAGCCACGGAAGCATCGCATTGTACGCTAATTCCATAAAAAAACAAACGGTTAATATTACCTAGCCGAAGGTAACCCCGAATCCAACCATCGCAATAATCCAGTGATTCGGTATCCCGATGTCTAAAACTATTATATCATTCATTACCAAACCTCCGAGCAAGAATCCGACCGAAGCGACTAGCTGAAGCGGCGAACAAGCAAGATGGAATAACTCGTACTAATAAGCAGTGGGGGAGTGGGGGATGACGACTCACTGGATATGGCCTCCAGCACAGCTTCTTGCGGCGGCTGCCCGGGGTCCCCGCCGCCTCCGGAGCAGCAGCGGAGGTGCGGACGGCGTCCGCCGCGGAGCGCCCTCCCAACAGGCGGCGCCGCGGCCGGGAGGCGGTGGAGCGGTTCGGGGAGGAGCAGGGCGGCGGAGGGCCAGTGCGCGGCACGCCATCGCCGCCGCGTCCGTCGTCTTCTTCCGGTCGCCGCGGCCACGAGAGATTTCGTGAGATTTTTCTCGGTTCGCGTCCGTCTGCTGGACTGGACTTGGTTTTCGTGGACGAGCCGTTAATTTCCCTGTTCTTTTTCCTATTCTTTCCGCGGTGTTTAGGCGTCTTTTTTCTCCTCCTCCATGGCTTTAGTGGGCTAGGGGGCCCTAGAGAAAGCCCAGTCAGCCCATAATGGCTTCTGGCCTGGCATCTTGAATTGAATTGATATGGCCTTCTTGAGTTCTCGTATCTCTGTTTCGATCAAATCAAATCAAATCTTTAAATAAACCTTTGAATCGAAAAAAGAATCTATCTATAACTACTTCATTGTTCGATGCTAGACAGCTCAAGACTTCTTTCCTTCTGAGACTTTGGTGGCATGAACGAAACAAGATCATAGAAGCTGATAGGCGAAGGAAGGAACCAGTCTGAAATTGCACATATAACATGTAGGTAAGCTGCAGAAATAGAAGACTTGTACAGAAGTGGCAGCGTCCTGAACCAAGCTTGTAATGTTTCTCAACTTCCTTTTAATGAAATATGTACGGTCACGGAAAAAAAAACAAGGCTAACACTACCCTAGATCTGGACATCACTGTTGGTTCAAAACCCTCCTTCACTGCCGGATTTTAAACCGACTGTGACATACCAACAGTGATGGGAAGGTAACATCACTGCCGGTTCTTAAAAACCGACACTGATCTACAAGCAACAGTGTTTCTAACTCTACCCGGTAGTGTCCAGTTGAACAACACTATCGGTTTGTAGTCCTAATCGACAGTGATGGTTACTTCAAGAGTGTCAGTTATTGGCTCAAGCCAGCAGTGTTGAGTAAGCCTACACTGTCGGTTCATGGCTCAAACCGACAGTGCTATCGTAACTATCACTGTCAGTTCATGGTTCAAGCCGACAGTGTTGAGCAAGCCAACACTGTCGGTTTGTTTTCAACCGGCAGTGATGGTTACGACAACACTGCCGGTTTGTTGCTAACCGACAGTGATGGTTACAACAACACTGTCGGTTTGTTGCTAACCGGCAGTGATGGCCCGTTCGTATTTTATTGTTTTATAATTTATTTTAATTTATATTTTTTTGTGGAATCGGGTTTCACTTTATATACGCTATGTAGATGACAGGTCCATCAATATTAAACATTTCAAATATTACGGTTACAGTTCAAATGTTCTTATCATGATCTCGATCCCTCAAAATAAAAAAGAAATTATTCAATAAGATGAAGCATGCTTCTCGAACTTCTTACAATAATCTAGCGAACCGCTCTAGGTCATACTGGTCCTTGAACTTCATGGATTGTGCAATGGAAAATACTCTATCCTTTTTCAATACCTCGGCTAAGATAAATTTTGCCAGCTCCGATTGCAGTGCAACGATCTCCATGTCTAACAGTCTTTCGTGGTTATATTTCTTGCACTGTCGTTCAGAAAAGATGATATCCAAAGAGAAATCAGTAAATTATTTTGTTGAATTATTAACAGACATAAATGAAATGGGGATTATACATATCAACTTATCTGCTTCTTCCGATTTCCCGCCGATGAGCGAAGCATTGCCCACATTACATAAAACCCGCATTCATTGCTTCCCGCCGGCTGTTTTAGGTACTTCCTCTCCATTTCGACAACCTTGAATGGGACCTGTGTCCCATCGATATGTCTTCTTCGGACACTATGCAACATTAAAAGGAGAAATATTAGAAAGCGGTATGTGTGACTAGAAAATAATATGTTATTAGGATCGCTTACTAATTCAGCACTGCCATCGGTGCATCCAGATGATGAAATGGTTTTTTCTTCGAGTCCCACACCTCGATCAGATTTTTAGCAAGATTGACACAAATGAAGACGAAATGGGTGCTGCAATCACAAAATCATAATTATCAAATAATCTTAACGAAAAAAGAAGCATAAAATTTAAAGCCGAGAACACATACTCGCAGTTGTAGGCTAGAAGTATATGGGTTTTGTTCTTCATCTTGAATTCATCGAAAACAGCAGTCAATCTCTCTTTCAAGTCTTCCACGTCACATCCATGGAGGCCTAAACATGTCTTCTCATTGACTCGCAAGGGGTCCAAGAGGCCTATGTTATCCCATTTACTTTTTAGTATGCAAAATTTTGCTATACACCTACATAAAATTATGGAAATTGGTCAAAAGTTAACACTTTGTGTCTCGAGAGAGTAGTTAATTATAATATCATACGTGTAGGGTACTTACATAGTCCATAGCGTCAACATTTGTGAATCGAGAGAGCGTTTCTGGTATAGCTGGAACAAGCACTCCCACTCGACATCGAACTTCTCTTCTTCAGGATAATGAAAAACATGTGGTGAACGGAAAACCTCAAAACCAAAGTCCTCCATCTCTGTTGCTTGAGCCATATAATATTCATGCAACTGGCGCATATATGTTGTCAAATTTTTATATTCGTCATCGGGAACCAAAAGATTGCCCCTTTCATACTTCATTGACAGTGTTCCCGTCCCTTGTACATCATAATAGATGTTCACGGCCTCTTCCATGGTTAATTCGGGGTTGTCTTCGACGTACTTCTGTATCTTCCTTAAATCTTCATTGTGTATTTCATCAGCTCTTATTGTAGCGTACTGATTCTGTGTTTGCCTTTTGAATTCAGACTTCAACAAACACGGAGGCAGTGAGGCACAGAGATTGAAGAAACTAACACAATCTTCCTTCAAGATGTGTGCTGTAAATTTTTCTTCCATCAAGTTTGTAACGCTGCCACTGAATGGCCTTTTGCTTTTTTGTTGGTCCACTTTGGGAGCATTAGCGACCGAATCCAAGGACCTTTTCTACGACTGTGAGGATGCCTTTGATCTTGTTTTGGGCTGAGGTGGAGGAGGAGGAGGATGACAATGAGAATTCTATTTTCCAGGGGCTGATGAAGATGGAGGAGGAGGAGGAGGAGTCTTCTCTTTTCTTGGGGCTGATGAAGATGGAGTGAGACGAGGAGGAATAGAAGGAGACCTCTGTCTTCTCAAGGGTGATGGCAAGGGATGAGGAGGGGAGTGATCTCTGTTGAGAGATGGTGAGTGATCATCGCGGGTGGGCAAAGAGTCGTAGTCGTTCTCATCATTAGAGGACAATTGGTGGTCAAGCTTAATGAAGCGCTTGCGCCAGGCCACTTAAGAGCCCTTGTTATGACTAAGTTTCGGCCTGTCTTCCGCTACGGGGTACTCAATGTGTATCTTATTATACTTCTTATCAAGTATTCTGTCAATGGTGACGTGAGCGTACCCCTATGAAATTGAGTGGCCATTAATGGTGCCGTCTCCCGCAGGCCAGGCCTGGCCGAGCGCCACCTTGTCCTTTGTCCATTCTTGACGGATGTCCAACTTGACATTGATGGGTTCAATGATACCGTCCACCGGATGAGGCACATTCGCATCTTCCTCGTCGAGCGGGGTCGGTCCGTAGCTACTGCGACTCCTAAACTGTGGGCTAAAGGCAGTTGGAGTAAGGTTTTGTGGTACTCCTGACCCCTTGGACAGCAAAATCTATTGGACTCATGCTTCAACAGTCGCCTCAATCCATGCATCCATTCTGTCTTCCATCTCTTTTAGTCACCTCAAACACTCTGCCTCCTAATCCGCTCTACCCCTCGAGCAGCTTCGGTAAGTGTGAGATTCTTCGGGGAATGCTAGTTTCTAAGGAGCAACATCGGTTCCTCTAGTGCGACCAGGGTGCTCCTTGGTTCTGAGTGCTTGGGTGAGCACGTCTTTCTCCCTATTAGAAGTGCGAGTCCTTTGCCGCACCTCCTCGCCATTACAGGAGATCCTCTGGATGAGTTCGCTCATGGGTGGTTTGTGGAGCTAAAGCTCCCGTCCTCGGCATGGCGTACATTCCTCCCCATATAGTATAATACCGATCTTGGCTCCCAATGGGCGGTCTCAACTGAATGCCTTCCTCAAAAGGGCGATCCATCTTTTCAAGTTCGCTTTAAATTTCGCATCTTTTGGGCGTAGCCACGAGAGCCGAGATGATGAGGATTCGCCGCTTCATGAGTTCTCCATATTGTTCCCTTTCAGTTCTAAGTACTCCTCGATAACTCAGATTCCTTAAAATCCTACCAGAAGTCCTTCTGCTTGCTAAATTGTCCACCATCGAAATCTAGCTCTATATTTTGGAGGACAAAATTCTTGTACAATGTCCCCTTAAAATTCTTGAAGCGTGTCCCCATGATTTCTTTTCTTTTTTCTTGGCTACCTCTTTGTCATACTCCGTTGGGAAAGTAAAATACTCTGGGATCTTGATATCCCATATGTAATCCTTCTCACTTTTCGGGAACCCTCCATGGGTCATTATCTTTCCCATTCCACTTCATTACCTAATCGGGATGAAGTCCCTTACAAGTAACCCGAGGAAAGTCTTGTATTTGGTCAAAGCTATAGGCGATGAGAGTGGATCCCCGAATTCATCGAACTCAGTGATGTGCCAGTGTGCATTCCTACCGACAGGAATTTTTGACACGCCTCGCTTGGATCTGGCCTTCCTACTACCCGAACCCTCTGGCTCCTTGGCCGGCGAAGGCTCTTGCTGGAGACACCAAGTAAGCTATGACCCTCTCAATTGATTAGCGTGTGTGGCTACATAGTCACATGATACAAAAGTTACCTAGCCATCTTGGTCATTTTAACCCAAATCAGCGGTAGGGACGGGGTCCATGGTCGCTCGTTCTCACCGTCCCCGATTGACACAAATATCGTTTGTCGGATCATGCGGCTCTCCTATCCCAAATGATATCAGTCGCTTCTTATCGCCGATCATTCTTGGCGACGGGGTAACAGGCGACGACGAGTCATGGCTGTGACACGATCGTGGTCAGTTTTGGCTATGGACAACTACTAATAGCATATGTTCATATTATATATATATATATATATGTTTACACCAGAATTTGGAAGAAGGATTTCAGAGGCTCGAAAGCTCCCAAAACCATGTCAGCAAGGGATCAATTGCGTGTAGATTGAAAACAGCTAATTCGGATACAGCACTAGAATCGGCTTTCTTCATATAGCGCCAGCGGATAACGACAGAAGCTATGATCGGCGCTGGGACGAGACATGTTGGACTCTACAAAAAGGGAAAGATTAGAGTCCAAGTTATCTTAAATTAGGAATGTTTTCATTTTTATGCCAAAGATTGTAATAAGTCGTGCTCGAGTAGGATTCATGTCTAGACTCCGGGTATAAATATCAAACCCCGGCTATTGTAAAAAAAACAATCAATCAAATACAAGTCAATTTACTTTTTTTGGCTCTGGCCACCCCTTAGGAGTAGGAGTAGAGTAGATCTCGGTGAGTTCTTCAGCGTGTACGGCTGCATCGATCCGGTCGACCTCTACTGCTTGTCTGTAAGTACCATCATGGTTTATACCTCTGTTCGTATGGCTGCATCGATCCGGTTGACCCCCACTGCGACTCTGGTATAGGCTAGTTATCGACTCTTGCCTAGTTCAAGTATGGCCTGTGTGATTCTGCCTCACACTCCACTGCTTGAACTAGATCAAGGTCAAGTTATCGGCTCTACCTTTGAATGGCAGTCTTTGGTAGATTCATTAAGTTACCGATATTGCTTATTGCTTTCATTGTTTATCTAATTACAGCAATATCACTCTGTCCGATTGAGATTGATCTGGATTGGCCTTATATCTTATTTGACCCATCGTTTGCCAATCTAAAACTAATCTAATCTACACCTTAAATGATGAGTTATGTTTTTATCGGCTGTTTTATATCAATCTTAATCGCGCATAGCGCATAGCGTGCGATTAAGGCATGTTCGATCTTGAGTAGATCTATTGGTTAGCGAGAATCGTTCCATGGCCCGTTATCATGGCCTATGGGATTCTGCCTCTCACCCCACTGTTAGCACCATGGAGTGGAGATCGTTAGTTGATAGATCTGTTCCTAAGAAGGCATAATCTTAACTGTGCGCTATGCCTGAATCGACTGTTTAGCCGATATCGAGCGCTTTCACAAACAGTTCATATTACGAGATCATTGAAGTAGGGATAAGTTGAAAGATATGTTAGCCCTATGATCTTATTATTATATTACAGCCTGCATGATTCTGCCTTATGCCCCACTGATATTAGTAATGAGTTAGGGTCGTCGAGTCTATTGTTGTTTCTATGGCCTGCATGATTCTGCCTCATGCCCCACTGGTCATGGCGACAGATGAGATCTAACATGTTCATTAGATTTATCTTTATTAAATGGTTAAGTGGTGTTGAATTGTTTCTTTATATAAAAAGGGGTTCGGTTACTTGTAATCATTGGCTCAGTTTAAACCAATCATCATTGATATCTTATTGCCATTGATTAAATTATTGCTCGAATTATATCTATCTTGGATGATAACCAATTTTTCTTACACAACCCCATGAGCTTTAACCAATTTATTCTTATGAATATGCTTGAATCGACTATTTAGTCGATCTCCTCTCATATTGGCTCTCAGAGCCGCACATTCGGGACTGTCTGGCAACACCGGCACATTCTGCCCTTAATTACTGATAAGCTTTCTCTCCTTGTCAATTGCAGGGTCAAATTGGCTGGCACGTCTCGGGAGGATTGCGCAGGATTGACCACCCTTGCGCTGAAGCTAGGCGGATCCGCTCCATCGAGCGGACCCTTCCGGCTTGTTGCGTGTGTCATCGGCACGGAGGCGAAAATTCTGTGTCGACATATATATAAATATAATATGTTTAATGCAAAGTCTAATAATAAGTCCACATACAACAAAGTCAAATAATAGCATATGTTCACCTAGAACAAATTCATTGTTTGGTTGACCACATACAACAAAGTTCACCTACTGTTCTACGAAACTAAGCCTACATCAACTTCCAAATAAGAAAAGTAATAACCATAGCCATAAATAAAAGCATGACATTTTTCCAAGACCAAGGAGCAATTCTCCTAATCTTCACATCTCCGACGGGTGGCTTCTCTTCAATCTCCAGTGCCAGTGGATGGTCATGGTTTGCATTCATTGGACTATAGTAGGCCGGTTGCCCATGGTTTGCAAGGTAGGCCGGATGACTATAGTAGACCCTCAAAGTTTCAGCTTCTGTGTTGTATTTTTTATGCAAATTACCAAGGTAGCGATTGACTTGAGCATAGTAATCTTCCCAGGTTCGATAAATACTAGGCACGTGACCAACATGCACTACATACCATACCATGGTTGCCTATACATTTAAGTAAATTAGGTTGTCATTCAAACATTATGTATTAGAATATTAAGTTCACATACAGCTAATGAACAAATATTATCTAGATAAAGAGGCATGGAGAAAGCTACATTGTGAGAGGAGGTACTTGCAGCATCTAACAAATTAAATTGTTCTTCATAATTTTAGCATGAAAAAGCTTGTCCAACACCGGTTGAGATAGTTTGGACATGTCCAATGAAGACCTCTAGAGGCACCGGTGCGTAGTGGAATCCTAATCTAGGATAGTAATGTGAAGAGATGCAGAGGAAGACCGAAGTTGACTTGGGTAGAGGCAATAAAAGGAGACTTGAAAGGATGGAATATACCCAAAGACTTAGCCTTAGATAGGAGTTCTTGGAAAACAGCTATTCACGTGCCTGAACCTTGATAGCTTCTGCTGGGTTTCAACTCTAGCCTACCCCCAACATGTTTGGGACTTAAAGGCTTTGCTACTACTGTTGTTGTTGTAACAAAGACTTT
Organism: Miscanthus lutarioriparius; assembly: GCA_904845875.1. Lineage (NCBI taxonomy): Eukaryota > Viridiplantae > Streptophyta > Magnoliopsida > Poales > Poaceae > Miscanthus > Miscanthus lutarioriparius. Next base: position 50,552,168 of record CAJGYO010000012.1, read on the forward strand.
CTCGTCTAAAAAGTTAAAACAGTTGTTTAAAATGCCAACATTCAACATAGAACCAAAATTATATAGGAACCATAGAGTGGACCAACATCTGGTTAAGCTCATTCTAATTGCAAGCCTTTATAGGCTGTATACTGATGCAAAATACCAAAATTATATAGGAACCATGGAGGATCATGCAAGCCAAATGATTTTGATAGCCATGGTTATATAGCACACTGAACAGGTAGGATTTACACACTAACCGATTTTTCGTATAGTTGACCTTGAACAAAAACACACGATGTGCCTCAATAGTCAATATCATTTCATGGTGAATTAATTTAAAGAAAATCCCATATCATAGTGGATAGCAGCAGCTATAACCAAGAAGAATAATAGAATAGACATGTTCCTACATTGCACAATTGCGGTTTTTTTAGGTGCTGCCACCTGACCCTATAAATGCAAAACACAAAGTAATGGCTATCCTCAATTCCTCATCACAGACAGAACTGACAGTTGCTAGAGGCAGCGAGCATGGTGTAGATACAATATCTAGTGCAATCCTTATAGTTTGATTTTAGTGACCTATCTTCAATTATGTGCAAGAGTTAACTTACCTAAATGTATTTCTCAAGAGCGTGCATTCATTTTCTAGAAAAACAAGAGCTTCCATACAGCCTCTAGCCCATGCATGAAGGCAAAGGCGGACGCAAGCATCATAAGCAAGTACAGAATACCAGGGCCCTTGCACTCACCGTGGGGGGTGGGAAAGCAGCTGTCCATGCGCTCCTGAAGGCCTCGATGGTGGGAGTGCAAGCATGGAGGAGGGCACGACCGGCGTCATGGACGAGGAACGAGGGCATGGATGGCGTAGTGCTCTGGTGTGGGGCGGTGCACGGGCGTCGGCGTCGAAGAAGAGGAGCACGGGGCTAGGAACGGCGACGCGGGGGCGGTGGACGGGTGCGTGGGGAACGGTGGTGCCCGTCAGCACGGGGTGGTGCTCCGGCGGCATGGGGGAGGGGTTGGTGCGGGGTTGAAATGACTTTGGAAAATTTCAACCCACGCCTTGCTTTTATACCAAGGGTTCATCACTGTCGGTTATAAGTTCTAAACCGACAGTGATGGAAACATCACTGCCGGGCCATTCCTCGAACCGACAGTGATGGGGGTGTAGCAGTTAGGAGTTAAGTCGGATATCTTTTCCCTTTCTTTAGAATTCCTTCGACTGGCTCAACGGTTAAAACCTCATAATTTAGCCCCCAAGACCCGTGTTCGAGTCCTAGGCGGCCCAAATTTTTTGGGTTCAATTTTATAAATTATTAAATAACTTTAGGAAATTTCCCCCCGCGCGTTTTGTTATCCCTATGATTCATCACTGCCGGTTGTAAGTCTAAACCAACAGTGATGAAGCAACATCACTGCCGGGCCATTCTTTAAACCGGCAGTGATTGCAGTGTAGCGATTACGGGTTAAGTAGGATATCTTTTCCCTTTCTTTTAAATTCCTCCGACTGGCTCAACGATTAAGACCCCGCAATTTAGCCCCCGAGACCCGTGTTCGAGTCTCAGGAGGCCCAAATTTTTTGGTTTAATTTTATAATTTATTAAGCCCTCTAAAAGGTCAAAAAGAAAAAATAAATTAGCCTTGACACACCTTCTATACTAGCGCAGCGGTTAAGTCTCAGAACTCTGCTGCCCGAGACCCGAGTTCGAACCCGAGGGCTGTCACAATTTTTTTTTAATTTTTTATATATCACTGCCGGTTTTCAAAATAAACCGACAGTGATAACCAGCATCACTGTCGGTTTCGTCTCATCACTGTTGGTTTTTTTAAACCGACAGTGATGTTTATATATATTAAAAAAATCTTTTATATACTGAATAAATAGAAGCATGTGTATTCCTATGTCGAAATGGCTGGAAATTTGTTTGGCAAGCATATACACCGAATTAAGACCCCACACAGGATCTTGGGTTTTTTTGATTAGTTTTTTATTTATTATATTTTTTGTGTGCTGAATGAGATAAAAAAGGGTGAATTTCATCTTGGACCCAATAGATTTTTTCATTGACATCCACAAAATTCTTATCCCTAGGGCACATTAGAGCCTGTGTAAAAGTTTGGCACCATTCTAGATCTTTTTATGGGTAGACTCAGTTTAACCTATAATTAATCGATGTCATCGCGCAGAAATTCAATTAAACTTCAGAAAGTAGCGAACCATCTCTGGAAAATCCCAAACTAGTTGTTTCCTTCACACGTGGCACGTGCAAGCCTAAGAAAAAGTTTGAGACCAATACGACACCGGAATGCGTATGAACCATAGAAACCTTGATAACATATGTGTATAGTCATGGTTCGATGAAAGGGTTCATGTACCTTTGTGAAGCTTGTATACTCTGCCTACGTCGAAATGGCTTGAATTTTTTTTGATAAGCATGTATACCTAAATGAAGGCCCCAAACAAGATCTAAGGTTTTTCTGATCATTTTTTTATTAATATATTTTTCTCTGTGCTGAATGAGACAAAAGAGGATGAATTACATCTTGGACCCAATAGATTTTTTCATCGACCTCCACAAAATTCTTATCCCTAGGGCACATTAGAGCCTGTGTAAAAGTTTGGCACCATTTTGGATCTTTTCGTGGGTAGACTCACTTCAACCTATAATTAATCGGTGTCGTTATATGCCGAAAATTCAATTAAACCTCGAAAAGTAGCAAACCATCTCCTAAAAGACCTAAACTTGGTGTTTCCTTCACCGTATCACATGTAAGCCTAAGAATAATTTTGAGACCATACTACGACACCGGAATGTATATTTCTAGTTGCCCAACAAATGTTACACAATTACGTGCATGATAATAATTAAACACATAAGCCGTACAAATAAAAATTAGAGCTCAATTAAACTACGACCTTGAAAACCTAGCTAAATAAACATTAATTACTATTGGAATCACTACCAGATCGATCGGATCACGCACACTAACAACATGCCTCTGAGCCATATATAGTAATTGATGTCATGGATTATGTATCCTGCTTGTATCGATGAAGGTCAATGCCCGTATGAGTGCACTCTCTCGTGCCTCACAATACTGAAAGAATGGTTGGCCATAGATGTAACCTACTGAATGACCATTGTCCCTATTAGTAATCCTTATGCGATATTGGCGCCCTTCTATAGTGAGTGGCCGAGGTTTCCATTGTAGAAGTCCCAATCATACCCGAAAGTTGTTCGTAGCTTGGTCTAGAACGGCCCACAAGCCACATGCAGCATAGGTAAGGTCCTAGAGCGTAATCTGCATGCGGAAAAAAGAAAAAATAGAGAATATTATTACAATAATAAACAACAAATAACCACGACTCAAGTATAAGTAACCATTTTACCACATCCATACGGGTTTGTAGCTCAGAAACCATTTGCTTGCTTTATGGACGGGATATCACCAAAGATTCAAAGTAAGTGCCTTGAAGTGTGAGAAATCAGGCACATCATAGCAAACACATCGAAGTGCCTCTAAATAGATATGCACGGCACTGAATTGGGCACTTATCACATCCAGGCTCTGTCTTCTCGTCTCGTGGATATGGTTCCGATGATTTGCACCCCTCAAAGGGATGGAAAAACTGAGTTCACACGTCCATAGCCGACCACTTGCATTAGATGCCGTGTTCCCGACGATGTCCGAGATAAAAAAAACTAGCTAAGTGTTGTTCGCAGCCAATCTATTGGGGATATAGTTTGCGACATATATGTATACAACAATGATATTAAACTAATTACACTTATTTGTTATCATCAAAAAACAAAAGATGTTGGAAAATATTTCATACAATAGCTGAAACAAGGAATCGTGGAATGGCCACATTAGGAGCAAATGGCTCATCATCAGGGTGAAAACCTAGTTCTTGTGGTGGGGGGTCCGTTGTTCATACCACCTAATCGATAAAATGCAAAAAAACTATGAACATAAAATATATGCACAAAAAATTCTTCCAAGTAAAATGTGGCAACATAATTAAATATAGATCGAATGCAAGGAATAAGAATATATATAAATGTAGAATGCAAAGAAACATGAATATAAATATAGATTAAATATTGGAGAAGACAACATATCAATACCATTGAAAAATACAGGAGCCATGACCAAATCACATAGACAGAGTGGATTTCTTGAGAAGTGAGAGTGAAACATGAGAAATGAGACTTTGAGAGTTCGTGGAAGCCATTTTATAGGCTAGCTGTCGCGGTAGGTGGGAGCAGTGCTCCTACTGTGGTGATCAGCGGGAGCACTAATGGCCCGTGAGGGAATATTCATATCACTATCGATTTTGTTAAAAACTGACAGTGATAGGGGTCATTAGTGCCGGTTTTTAGAACCGACAGTGATTCCATATATCACTGTCACGATAGGCCTGACAAACCGATAGCTTTTATTATTTTAAAATCAGAGCCACTGTCGTATCACTATTGGTTTTGTTAAAAAAACCTGCAGTGATAGGGGTCATTAGTGCCGGTTTTTAGAACCAACAGTGATACCATGTATCACTGTCCGTTTTTAAGAAAAAACCGACAGTGATAGGCCTGGCAAACCAACAACTTTTATTTTTTTGAAATCAGAGCCACTGACGTGGGCTTTGGATAAAAAAAATTGTCCAGCCTAGGTTTCGAACCGAGGGAGCGAGAAAGAGGGATTAGTGGATTAACCGCTGCGTTAAAGGAGGATTTACGTTAGGAAACCAAGTTGAGGTTCATTTAATTCTATAAAAATATAAAAAAAAGTTTGTCGCACCTAGGATTAAAACCAAGGGCGTGGGCTTCACAGTAGCTGGCTTTTACCGCTGCGCTATGATAGGGAGTATGTCAAGGTACGTTTTCTTTTTTGTTTTATCCACTGAACGAGAGTTAATTAATTCGAGGTCTAGATTATAGGGCCTTAACCGTTGCGCTAGCATTAAGGATTACGTTAGTTTAGGTTATGTTTTTTCTTTTATCCATTTAGTGCATGTAAATACATATAATTTATTGTAAAATAATACAAATATTTGTGTCTCAATTATTTAATTCCATGATAATTAATTAATTGTCTATAATTATCAAATAATAGTGTTTCTGAATATCATCTCAATATTTGATTACATAGTCAATTATTTAATTTTAGAGAAGCGCACAAAATATAAATTTGATTACATAGTTGGTGAACAATGTCTGAATAATGATTACATAGTTAACAATAATCTAACTATCTTTAGGTGCATCAACAATGAGGGTCTCATTGTGATCAAACCGTACGTAAGCAGGTTCATCACCCTCTTAAAGGATAGGTAGGTGTACGTTCACCCCGAATGGAGGCATTTCCTGATAGCCCCTGTAGTCTTCTTCATCCGTCACTCTATCAACACCGACAATCTTCTTTTTCCCTTCTAAGACTACTTTTAGCCTTTCTTTTGCCTTGCTGTTCCTTGCATAGAAGACTTGCATAACATCTTTTGCAAGGACAAAGGGGTCATCTCTGTATGCGGTCTTAGTGAGATCAACGGTAGTGAATCCTTCGCTGCCAGTGTTAATTTCCTCGAGCCGAACCCACTGACACCAAAAAAGAGCTGCCTTCAACGGACCATAGGCTAGCTTCCATATCTCCTTTATGAAACCATAGTATGTCGCCTACACGTTACGTTTTCGTCGTGAGCATCAAAACGAACACCATAATTTTGGTATGTGCTCTTTCCATCTTGCTTTTTTATGTAAAATATGAATCCATTGATCTCATACCCTTGGTACTTAAGATATGTACTCGAAGGTCTCTTGGTTAAGGCATCCAGTTGATTACCCAACTTTATTCCAAGCAAGCGACGTCGCAACCAGTTGACAAATTCCTCCTTATGTTTTTTATCCAGCCAAGCCTGTGACCTGCTCGGATATAGAGTTTGTAGTGATTGCCTATGCTCGTCAATGTATGGCATCACACTCTCGGCTTGCTGGAGAACAACGAACTATGCCTATCTAAAAAAAATAGGGTCGTCTACTATAATAGATTTCTCCCCGATCTTTCCTTTGCCACGTAGTCTTCTCTCATGATGAGATTCTGGAACTCTGACTCTTTTGATGTCCAGATAATATGTGTAGAACTCAATGGCCTCCTCCATTGACCATCCTTCAGCCATGCCCCCTTCTAGCCTGAATCTATTCCTAACATACCTCTTTAAAACTTTCATCAATCTTTCAAAAGGGAACATCTGATGCAGGTACATTAGGCCAAGGGCTCTAATTTGGTCAACAAGATGAATGAGCAGATGCAATGAGATATCAAAGTAAGTCAGCGGGAAAGGCATCTCAAGCCTAACAAGAGTTTTGTCTATGACCCACTGCAGCTGCTCTAGCGTGGACACATCAATAACCTTTTTTGAGATCGCGTTGAAGAACGAGCAAAACTTTATGATTGGAGCGTGGACCTTTGGGGGGAGGATACCACGCAGGGCAACAGGGAGCAGCTGAGTAATAATGACATGACAGTCATGGGCCTTCATAGGGCTAGAGTTGAACTTGGGTTCTCTCATGTTCACTAGCCTCTTCGGGTTCACACAGTAGCCCGTCGGGACTTTGAGTTCATTGAAGAAAGAAATAAGTGCACACTTTTATTCCTTCTTCAATGTCCATGACGCAACCAAAAGTTTGAATTGGCCATTCTCTAGCTCCATGGGATGCAACTCCTTCCAGATTCTCAAGTGTTCCATGTTCAGGCGTGTGGCTAGTGAATCCTTCGATGTCCCCCAGTGTCCATCAAGGTGTTAAGAGTGTTAGCGCACATGTTTTTAGTGATGTGCATGGGATCAAGACAGTGGCGTACACTCAGAAATGGCATGTAAGGTAGTTTCCATAAAACTAATTTTTTCTTCCAAACGCTCCCATCAGGCGCTGCTACTGCATTGTCCCCCTTCCCAAGGACAACCTCCAGTTTGTTAAGTTCTTGAAGTATCGCAGGCCTGTCTCGATATTTTGGAGCTAAGCATTTCTCAATAGTACCGTTGAAATTTTTTCTGTTCCTACGGTAAGGGTGATCCTTAGGTAGGAACCTACGGTGTCCCATATAAACTACCTTTGAGTTATTTGGCAGATTTACCGCATCGGTGTCGTCCAAGCACTCGACACATCTAGTATAGCCTTTTGTCTTCTCTCCGGACAACGAACTTCGACCTGGCAGGTCGGTGATTGTAGCGATAAGTACTCCCTTGATCGTGACATGTTCCTTTTTGTACTCATCCCAAACATCCGGCACACCCTTTTCATACATCTCCACTAGTTCATCGATCACTTTGGTTCTAGAAACACATCGATGTCATTCCCGTGTTGTCTTGGCGCTTGGATCGAAGAGTGGCATCTGGATGTATGACCACTTCATACTGCACTCAAGGTGGAAGGTTGTATATACTGAGGCGTCATCGGCAAAAGCTATGATTGCTTCTAACCTTGGTCGAAAGGATTCATCCCATCTGTGCTCAAAGCAAACCAATGGTGCCTTACCTCTCCACCGATGTCCTTATAGAACATAGTATTGACAGTCCTCCAAACATGCCCCATCGGCGGGTGCCTCATCATTGTATCTTTCTTACGCTCTTCGCCATGCCAACGCAATAATATTGGCTACTTTGCACATGCAAACAGACCTATGCACCGGGGAGCTATAGGAAATACCAAACAACCTTTACGGGACCTCCTCTGGTCTTGGTACCCTCATCTGATGGCCCTTCCTTGTACCGTGGAGCTTCACACTTGGGGCACTTGTCCAAGTCTTTGTATTTTTCTCCACGGTACAATATGCAATCATTGGAACAAGTGTGGATTTTTTCAACCTCGAGGCCGATGGGGTAGATCATTTGCTTGGCCAAGTATGTCTTTTTCCGCAACTCATCATTTTTTTCTCGGGAGCATTTTCCTTATTATACCTAACAACCGATCGAAGCCTTTATCGCACAATCCGCTTGTCGATTTGAACTCTAACAAAGATGATGTCGGCTTTTAGTTTGCTCATTGGACAATTCCTATACAATGGTGTTTTGCCATCTTGTCTCATTTTCTCTAGCTTTCTCAAATTGTCTTTCACTAAGACATCCGGTCTCTACATTACGTAGCAAAATGAGAAATGCCATCGTTATCCTCGGTGTCGCTACCAGCGTGTTCCTAAACACATTATTAACTGTGGCCACAGGTTCCATGTTGACACCGGGTTCCTCATCAGCATCATGGATGGCTACGTCAGGCATGTCCACATCATCATCGTTTTCTTGTAGAACATTCACACCAACCTCGCCATGCATAGTCTATATCGTATAGTTTGGCATGAACCCCCTGGTAATCAAGTGCGGTCGTATAGACTTAATTTGACGAAAGTTCCTTTGATTCTTGCAATCTTTACATGGGCAGAAGACAGGGTTCCCATTCCCAGCATGGGCTTTGGCATCGGTGATAAACTGGCCGACGCCATGCATGTACCGCTTGTCCGTTCGGGACAGATGCATCCACTCTCGATCCATCTCTACACAAAAAAATACTAAGACAGTAATTATAAAGAATTAATAAGAAATCGAGCTTCATGAACAACAATTGTAGCTCGAACGTACCATTTTTGGAAAACATTATTGTACACTAATTATTGGAAAATTGAAATTGGTAGCCCCGGCCCTGTAAATTGAAAATCGTAGTAAAAATAATTATTGCACAATAATGAAGAACATCTATTCTACTCTACTTCTAAGAACTAAATATAGCATCACATACTAACAATGATGATCTTGACCACCACAGAATAATTAGCTAGGAATTTAAATGTGTTCATAGACACCAACCTTTTGGATGATGGATTCACCACAATTTGAGCCTTGCACAAATGTCTAATTAGAAAAGTGCTCTCTAGAATGGAGAAAGAACTAGAATGAGAATCAAGCAATGTGGCCATCAAAACGAAGCTAATTAAGCAACAAAATCAAAGGAGTTGATGTTTGTTACTAACCTTAAAGCAAAAAGATCAAGCCATTCTTCAAAATCCAAGCCCTAGCTTCATGGTGAAGAACGGACACAACAATGGAGGAAAGGGCCCAAACGCGCGCCTCTGTTCTCAGGATGGAAGAGAGGAGGAAGAAGAGGACGGCTGTAGCCTTTTTGTGCTGTAGACTTATCACTGTCGGTTGTTAGCTAGAACCGACAGTGATAGATCCAAATCACTATTGGCTCTTGGCTTAAACTGGCAGTGAAAAGTGGCTGCCAAAACACTACCAGTTCAAGCCACAAACCGGCAGTGATGTGGTCCTTCACTACCGGTTTTAGCCCAGCCCCAATCATTTTTTCATTTTCAAGCTCATAACCGGCAGTGAAGGTACATCACTGCCGGTTGTCACAAATCCGGCAGTGATGAGGCCGACAGGTATCGAGAAGCGTGCAAGCTTCCCCCTAGTCCTCGTTGGAGCCCTTCACAAGGAATCCCTCACAAGGGCCAAGCTCCTGGTCGGGTAACTCCATGGATAGCCTCGGGCCTTCCCCACACGCAAGTGGATCTCCGGTGTGCCTTCCAGCAAGCCTCACCCAGACCGCTCCCCGCTGTCTTCATTATCAAGCTTCCAGCCGAACCGCAGTGGGCCTTGTTCCCTTCGGTACACGATGGCGGCCACACCACAAATGTGGTTGGTGTGATCTCGCAAGACTACAAGCTCCTCTAATGTACAACAATGGTGCACGCAAGCACCGATTGTAAGAGATGTGCAAACCTCACTAAACACTAGGCCTAAACCTAGAACAAGCACATAAGCGGTGGTCTAATCAATCTAAGCACTTCGTAAAGCACCTACGCTAATCACCTAATGAATCACTAAGCACTATGCAAGTGGAGATCACTAAAATGGTGTATCAACACCCTTGGTATGTTCCCTCGGCTCTCCTCTCAAATGGCCAGTTGGGGGGTCTATTTATAAGCCCCACTGAGCAAGTAGCCGTTGGGGGTGAAACCTAGCTTTCTTCTACTGACCGGATGCTGCTTTCGTTCTGACCGTTGGAGCGCGCGCGTTGATCGGACTCTGCGATAAGTCCGGTCACTGTTGATCGGACGCGTTCGGTCGTGCTGGCGCCGCTCTGGAACCTCTCTGGACTCGATTGGACGCTACAGTTCCTACGTCCGGTCGTCCAGTGCCAATGCGTCCGGTCATGCTGAAAATATTGCCGTGATGATGAACAGTGCCATCGGTGCGTCCGGTCATGTGTTTTCTTCAGCGTTCGGTCATCTGTTGATGCTTGCCGCAGTCTCAGACTACCGATCGGACGTGTTTGGTCGCTATAAGGGCCACGTCCGGTCACCTCTACCGAGCTCATTTCTTCGTGATCTTACGTCCGGCTTGGTTTCCATCTTCGTGCTTGGACTATGCTTGATATCTTGAGTCTTCTCTTGTGCTCCTAGGGTCTTCCCTAAGGTGTTGATCATCGGATCATCATGTCGCCTTTGTCCAAGTCACGTCTTGCACCCTATTGAACTACAAAACAAACACTTGTAAATTTATTAGTCCAATTTGGTTGTGTTGGTCATCAAACACCAAAATCCAAAGTAAATGGGCCTAGGGACCAGTTTCCTTATAGGTACAGTCTATCATGGCTACTGTAAGAACTACTTTTGTCTCGTCGTGGACAAGGAGTAGGGCCCTGGGCAAGGTGTCTCTCGTTAATTCCCTCTATCATGCATTTGTGGTGGTGATCATGGACTGGCACTATATTGGAACAATGATGTGAGGTGTTGGTTTTCAAACTTAATTGCTTCTACGACTATTTTATTTGAACATGGGTTTTAATAACTCTTAATCATACTCTGATGTATGATGTTGTATTTGTGAACTGATGTAACATGTGACATGTCTGTTGAATCATGTACGATCTTGGTTGTATGTTGACGGTTAATCGAGACCCTTCGTGGTACTCGACGGACTACCGGGTTTATATGGGCTCAAGTATGATAGTGTGACCGCTTGCGGGCTACCATTGTACTTGTGCTCTTATAAATTGGATGGTTCTGCTATAGCGGTGCCACGTGCACTCGCGAAAGTACCGCACATGATAGCTTCAGAAACTTTTTGAGTGCATGAACTGCCATAAGCATCATGTTTATCATAATGACACCTTGCACCCCACGGATGCTAAGATATAGGATAGTTCCCACACTTCATCTTGAATATGTGTATTTGGCATTTGAGGCCAATATTTGAAATTCCATTCTATGCACACATTTAGGGGGAACTCACTATATAATAGGATTCAAAATCTTATTATTTATCAATCTCTTGTAAGCTTTAATTGTGTTGTCATCAATCACTAAAAAGGAGGAGATTGTAAGTGCATCTAGCCCTTTAGTGGGTTTTGGTGAATTAAATGACAACACCATTAAAGGTCTAACAAGTTTGCTAAGTGTTGAACAGGAAATTGAGTTTATTGCATACACTTGTGAATTGTGAAATGAGAAGTGTACATAGGTTCAACAGGAAGGCAAGCTTGATGATATTCTACATAGTGTTGAAATGAAGTTAGGTCATGGTAATGGCAATTAAGTTAGGTCATGGTAATGGCAATTGATTGGGCAATCATGGTTGTCATGCCCCTACGATGGAAATCATTTCGGTTTTCAAAGGATGGACGACAAGGTTAAGGATGGACTAGTTCTAAGTGTCGTTTGGTGTTGAAGAGACACTTAGAGTAGTTTAGGACTTTGTTTTTCCTTTGGCCGTACTATTATGGGGGGTATGAACTAGTAGCTTGACCTAGGTGAGTCTAGTGGGTTAGGTGTGGTGCACACTTATCAAATCTAGCACTAGGTAGCTCCAACGTAGCCCTAAGATCAATTGGAGCACACTTCATTCACATATGATTGCGAGTTGAAAGTGAATGGAGGGTCAAATGTTGACCGACAATGCACTTTAATGTTCCAAGTGCTCATTTACCCATCAAATTCCGCAGCCAAGAACCGACGCGATAGAGTCCAGTGACAATATTCATTTGATCAAGTGAAGTCGCTGATTTTGCTGCCAGGATGGACGACAAGGTTAAGGACGGACTAGAGTGAATTGTGACCAGATGCTTTGGGTGCCGAGTCTATTATGTCAACTCCACCTAGGTGAGAAGGTTCCAGAGGGAGAATCTCGATCGAACGTGTCCGGCCAAGATCAATTGGAGCACATCTTGACCGGATGTTGAAAGTCAAGTTCCGATTCTTGACGACACCGAGCGAAGAAAGTGAAGTCGTGACACCGGGTGCCACAGTTCGGTCAACATCGATCAAGTTCCAGAGGGAGAATCTCGATCGAACGTTATATCGGGCGTGTCCGGTCGATTCGACCAACACGTAGGTCGAGTCCGATCGAACTTAACGGCTCGGTCTTTGGGAGAACGCCCCGAGTCCCATCCGAGATCCGGTCACCTTGGCCACCTTGACCGGAGCGTCCGGTCACCCAGTAGAATGCTGATTTAGGCACATAATGGTTCGTTTTGAATGAGGGGGTATAAATACTTTCTCTATTCATTCAAGGGAGTACTCTTTCCCATTTTAACAGCTAAGAAACACCATTGAGAGTGCCAAGGAGAGCAAGAGCCTAGTGAGGTGATTGAGATTTAAGAATCCAAGATTAAGGCCTCATTAGCAAAAAGAGAGTAGCAGGTGTGCATTCACCCTTCTCATTAGGCTTGTTGTGGTCAAGTGAGAGTTCTTGTTGTTACTCTTGGTGATCGCCATCACCTAGATGGCTTGGTGGTGATTGGGAGTTTGGTGATCATCCCGTAGAGCTTGTGGATGACCCAACTCAAGTTGTGAGCGGTTATGGGTGATTCACCGCGACGGAGTGTCAAGAATCAACCCAGAGAGACTTGATCCTTGAGCGGATCAAGGGGACCTACACCCTTGCGCGGGTGCTCCAACGAGGACTAGTGGGGAGTGGCGACTCTCCGATACCTCGGCAAAACATCACCGTGTTCCTCCTTCTCTCATTACTTTAAGCATTTACTTTGAGCAATTCAATTCTTGTCTTTACATTCATAGAATTGTCATGCTAGAGTAGGATTGGAACTTAGGTTGTAAAACTTTTGTGCGGTAGAATATTAGAAACATATTCTAGGCACAAGGGGTGAAGTTGGCTAAGTGTAGGGTTTAACTACTGCAAAGAATTTTAGAATTAGCCCAATTCACCTCCCCCCCTCTTGGGCATCTTGATCCTTTCGAGCCTCATGCTCACGTATTTAGGCTTAACCGCCTAGAGAAATATGTCTCACGAGGATGGACCTCCTCCTATCTTTGAGGGAGATGATTTTTCTTATTGGAAAATCCACATGGAGGCGTATTTAGAAGCTCTAGATGTTGGAATTCTTAGAGCCACCTCTCAAGGTTTTCCAAAACCTAGGGATCCCATTCACCTTCAAAGAGATGAAGTGAATTACGAAAAATGGAATGTCAAGGCTAGAAACACCATCTTTAGAGGCCTTTGCAAAGATGTGTTTAATCGGGTGAGGAACCACAGACGCACATGCACTATGGTCGGATATTTGTGCACTCCATGAGGGAACTAAGAGCGAGGGTGAGGAACACTATCATCTTGTTATGAAAAAACTTAATTCATTTGAGATGCTTTCAAAAGAAAGTGCTAATGAAATGTACTCACGCTTAAATATTCTTGTAGAGGAAGTCAATAGGCTTGGATTCACTCAAATGCAACCATCCGATGTTGTAAGAAAAATCTTGAGTGTCCTCCCCATTGACAAATATGGGCATATTGTGACTGTGCTTCATCAAGGTGATCTTTCCACCGCTACACCAACTCAAATCTTGGGAAAGATCAACGCTCATGAGATGTACATGCACATCACACCATAAGATGGCTCATCCTCTACTAAGAAGAAAGACAAAGACTTGGCATTCAAGGCTAGCTAAGAGAAGGGAAAAGCAAGAATTGAGTATGAGAGCTCAAGTGATGATGAAATTGATGATGCAAGTCTTGCTCTCATGGTGAGAAGAACCGCCAAGATGCTAAAGAAGCTCAACAAGAATGGCGTCAAGTTTGATGACAAGAAAAAGAAGTTCTTCACTAGCACAAGAAGGAAGCCAATTTCTGAGATGGATTGCTACAATTGTGGAGAACTTGGTCATCTAGCTCATCAATGCCCCAAGCCCAAGAAAGACAGTACAAGAAGAAATACAAGGACAAGAAAGATGACTCAAGTAATGAAGATGAAGATGAGAAGAAGAAAAACAAGCCATACAAGAAGAAGGTTGGCAAGAAGAAGGACTTTCACAAGAAAAAGAAGAATGGCAAGGCATACATCATCGGTGATTGGCTCACGAAGATTGATTCATCAAGTTGTTCATCCAATGATGATAGTGACAACAAGAAGGTGGCCGCCATCGTGATTGACTCATCATCATCTTCACCGACACCACCACCATCATCATCCTCTACACACCTATACCTTATGGCCAAGGGTGAACGAAAGGTATCAAATGATGATGAAAGTAGTGGTGATGAAATGTCTTGCAATGATGATAGTGATAGTGATGATGATGAATTTGAATCACCTTCATATGATGATCTTGTTAAATTGCTAAATCAATACACTAAGATCATTAGAAAGTCAAGAGTTAAGAATGAAAAGCTAGAACTTAAGAATGACTCTCTTTTAGCTAAATGTGACATAGCAGAAAAGGCTAGTGTTGAGCTTAGAGAAGCAAATGATGCTATGTCATCCAAACTCAAGGAGCCCAAATCTTCTAAGAAAGAGCTTAAAGAAAAACATGATAAACTTGAGGGGATACACAATGAGCTCATCACTAGCTACAACATGCTAAAAGAAGAGTATACCAATCTCAAGGTTAATCATCATAATCTTGTTATCTCTCATGAGTTTTTATCCAATAAGCCACATGATGCTACTAACGATGTTGTTAAGATTGATATAGCTACATCATGTGATGATTTGATTATTGAGAGCATTGAGCAAGGTTCTAGTAGCAAAGGCAAGCAAGTGGTTGAGTCCGATGACTATGATGAGTATGTCAAGATCAAGAATGAGAATGAGAAGCTAAAGAAAGATCTTGAGAAGCTATCAACCACCAACACCATTGTGTTAGAGAACCTTGATCATGATTATGATGTAGAGCTCAAGGAAGAGAACGAGAAACTCAAAGAAGAGAACAAGAAACTAAAAATAGAGAAAAATCATGATGAGCTAAAAGAAAAAAACAAGAAGCTCAAGTTAGAGAAAGAACCTCTTAAGATTGGCTTGAGCAAGTTCACAAGAGGCAAGCATCTTCAAAGTGAGTTACTCATGAACACCATCATGAAGATGGATAGAAGTGGAATTGGATATTTGGCAAATCAAGAGAAGAAGGCTCAAGCTCAACACCAACAACACAAGTCAAAGCCAAAGCCAAATAGGTGTTTTGAGTATGGACAAGAAGGTCACTTTGCCCATGAGTGTCAAACTCCACCACCACAACCCTTGCCCAAGCATGCTAGACCTTTTGCTTTCAATGCTCATTACATGCTTAGAAAGGATTCTAGTGATAAAATAAAAGTCATGTTCTTAGGACCTCCCAACAAGAATAGGCCTAAGAAAATTTGGGTTGCAAAGTCACTTGTTGAGAAAGTTAAGGGCCCTCAACAAATTTAGGTCCCTAAAGCTTGATCTCTTGTGTGTAGGTGAACTATAAGACTAGTGGAAGTCATTGGGTAATTGATAATGGTTGCACACAACATATGACTGGTGATCCTCGTATGTTCACCTCCCTAGATGAAAAAGTAGATGGCCAAGAAAGAATTACATTTGGAGATAATTCAAAGGGCAAAGTCAAGGGATTGGGCAAAATGGCAATATCAAATAATCATTCTATCTTAGATGTGCTATATGTTGCTTCCTTAAGTTTCAACTTGCTATCCGTTGGACAATTATGTGATCTTGGCTTTCAATGCTTGTTTACCGAGAAGGAAGTGGTTGTATCTAAGAAAGATGATGATCAAGTTATATTTAAGGGATTTAGATACAACAACCTATATCTAGTGGATTTCACCTCCGAAGATGTTAACTTGAAGACATGCCTATTCACCAAAACATCACTTGGGTGACTATGGCATAGAAGACTTGCTCATGTTGGAATGAGTTCACTCAAGAAACTTATGAAGAATGAATTGGTGGGAGGGTTAAAAAATGTGAAATTTGAGAAGGACAAGCTTTATAGTGCATGTCAAGCCGGTAAGCAAGTTGCAAACACTCATCCTACAAAAGCTTTCATGTCAACAACAAGAGTGCTAGAGCTCATTCACAAGGACTTATTTGGACCAATAACATACAAGAGTTTGAAAGAAAATCTTTATTGTCTTATAATTGTTGATGACTACTTAAGATATACATGGGTGTTCTTCCTTCATGACAAGACCGAGGTTGCTTCATGCTTCAAGAAGTTTGCTAAGAGAACACAAAATGAGTTTGAAGTGAAGCTCAAGAAGATTAGGAGTGATAATGGAAAAGAGTTTGACAACACAAACATTGAAGCCTATTATGATGAAGTTGGGATCAAGCATGAGGTCTCCGCAACATATACTCCTCAACAAAATGGTGTAGTTGAGAGAAAGAATCGGACACTTATCACTCTTGCAAGAACAATGCTTGATGAGTATAACACACCCAAAGGTCTATGGGCAGAAGCTATCAACACCGCATGTTATGCATCCAACCGCCTATTCCTTCAAAAGTTTCTTGGCAAGACACCTTATGAGTTGCTCAATGGGAAGAAGCCGGACGTCTCCTTCTTTAGGGTGTTTGGTTGTAATTGCTACATCTACAAGAAGCGGCAACACCTAGGGAAGTTTCAAAGACGTTGTGATATTAGTTTTCTTGTTGGTTACTCATCAAAGTCCAAAGCATATCGAGTATTTAATCATGCCATCGGCTTGGTTGAAGAAACATATGATGTGGAATTTGATGAATCTAACGGCTTCCAAGGAGCACATGAGAATCTTGATGATGCAGGTGATGAACCATTGAGAGAGGCTATAAAGAATATTCTGGTTGGAGACATCAAGCCTAAAGATGATGAAGATGATGTACAAGTGATTGATCCACCTTCTTCATCAAATATGCCACAAGATGGTGATAAAGATGGGAGAGTAGAAAATGAAGATACTCATGTCTCTCATGATCAAATGGTGGCACAAGCATAAGATGTTGATGCTCCACAACCTCCCCCTCAAGTGGTTGATAGAAGAAATTCACCTCTACTACAAGCTCATCCATAAGATCTCATCATAGGGAGTCCATCAAAGGGTGTAATGATTCGATCTTAAAAGCTTGCTTCTTTTATTGAACATCACTCTTTTATCTCTTGTGTTGAACATAAGAATGTAGAAGAAGCTCTTCAAGATTCCAATTGGATAAATGTCATGCATGAAGAGTTGAACAACTTCACCCGCAATGAAGTTTGGACTCTTGAAGAGCGACAACAAGGTGCAAGAGTCATTGAAACAAAGTGGGTGTTCCAAACAAGCAAGATGATCAAGGCGTTGTTGTGAGTAACAAGGCAAGACTAGTTGCAAAGGGGTTCTCTCAAGTTAAAGGGTTGGATTTTGGAGAGACCTTTGCACCGGTTGTAAGACTGGAAGCCATTCGTATCCTCCTTGCATATGCATCACATCATAAAATGAAACTATATCAAATGGATGTTAAAAGTGCATTTTTAAATGGCTTCATAAATCAACTAGTCTATGTTGATCAACCTCCCGGGTTTGAAGACCCTAGATATCCAAATCATATTTATAGGTTATCCAAGGTGCTATATGGGCTTAAGCAAGCCCTAAGAGCATGGTATGAATGCCTTCAGGATTTCCATATTGAGAAGGGCTTCACCATTGTGAAGGTCGACACCACACTATTCACCAAGAAGCTTGATGGAGAGATCTTTATTTGTCAAGTATATGTTGATGATATCATCTTTGGATCATCAAATGAAGATTCTTGCAAAGAGTTTGGTGAATTGATGTCAAAGGAGTTCGAGATGCCTATGATTGGAGAGCTTACATTCTTTCTTGGTTTTCAAGTCAAGCAAATGAGAGAAGGGATTTTTTCATCTCTCAAGAAAAATATACTAAGGATCTTCTCAAGAGGTTCAATATGGATGAATGTAAGCCAATCAAGACACCAATGCCATCTAATAGACATCTCGGCCTAGATGAGGGAGGTAAAACGGTTGATCAAACTTTCTACCGCTCAATGATTGGTAGCTTGCTATATTTAACCGCATCTAGGCCCGACATCATGTTTAGTGTGTGTATATATGCTAGATTTCAAGCTAATCCTAAGGAAGCTCATTTGATTGCTGTTAAAAGAATCCTTAGGTATCTTAAGCACACACTAAGCATTGGCCTTTGGTATCCCAAAGAAGCTAGATTTGAATTAGTTGGCTATTTCGATTTGGATTATGCCGGTTGCAAAGTTGATAGGAAAAGCACATCCGGAGGGTGCCATTTGCTTAGTACATCACTTGTGTCTTGGTCCTCCAAGAAGTAAAATAGTGTGGCTTTGTCCACCGCCGAAGCGGAATACATTGCCATGGGTGCTTGTTGTGCACAAATACTTTACATGAAGCAAACTTTGCTAGACTATGGTGTAGTTCTAGAAAAGGTACCACTTTTATGTGACAATGAGAGTGTGGTAAAGCTTGCTAATAATCTGGTTCAACACTCTAGCACCAAGCACATAGATATCCGTCATCACTTTCTTAGAGATCGTGTTGCTAAGAATGATATATCATTAGAAGGTGTAAGGACTGAGGATCAATTGGTGGATATCTTCACTAAACCGCTAGATGAGGCTACATTTTGTCGGTTGAGGAATGAGCTCAATGTGCTTGATTTTTGCAACTTCACTAAAAAATGAGCTTGTGTTGTCCCTTGCATTGCATTCTAATATACAACATGTTTAATATTTGGTAATGCATTTAGGGCTTGTCTAACATGATTAAGATAACCGCCGAAAAGTGTGTGAAGAAGCTTAACCTTGGATCAAACTTGACAAGCAACTAGAATTACTTTTAAGTATTGTATTGCATATGCATGAATGTTGTTTTGTCGTTTCTTTTCAATCACCCTTTTATTGCCTACTTTCTTAAAAAGGATTATAGCCTAAGGCAAAATACTTTGAAAAACTTGAGGGTTTGAGAGAGGTCACTCACATCAGTCCCAATTGGTGTTTATTTAGATCTTATTGAAGTTGAGACTTGATTGGGAATAGGCAGCATGAAGGAACGTTGAACATTTGCTGGAAAAGGGCGACCGGACGCTGGACCGGACTCTGCTCCCTACGTCGAGTCAGTTCACAGGAGGTGAACCGTTGCTGCACAAGAGTGATCAGATGCTGAAACAATTCTTACCCTGCGTCCGGTCAAATGATGTCCTTGCGTCCGGTCAAGTGAAGAAGAAGATCTAAGGATCGACCGTGATTCTCGGTCAGTCCGGGTCAATGGTGATCGGACGCGTCCGGTCGCGCGACTTGGGAGGTTTTCGACCTCTCTGTTGTCGACCGGACTCCGAGTGGCGCGTCGGTCGCTGCCACCGGAGCGTCCGGCCGAGAAAATCGTGACGGGTCTGAACTCTTCTCCGTTTCCTTTTCAATCATGGGTGGGCCACCTCATATAACCGCATCGCGCCATGACCTACGCCCGCATCCAGAATCGCTACCGACTTCGTCGCCGCCGCCGCCTAAGTCGCTACGCTCATGCCCTAGCCGTCGTCCGCAGGGCGCCGCGTTTACGCCACATCACGCGCCACGCGCCTGCGACGATGTGCATGCAAGTCGCACCATCAAGCCACCTACCATAGCTCACCCGCACCACCGCCTGCGACTCCCCTGCCACATCAACGCCGCCTGCCTAGCGCTGCCACGCCAGCTTCCACGGCCGCAGTCGTCCTCCACGCCATGTGCTCGTGCCACATTGCTCCTCGCCGGTGACCTAGTCCCATCCAACGCCACATTGCGTCCGTCGGAACCCTAACCCTAGGCGATTCCCTGGTTCCCGTGATTCGCTCCTCTGCTCTTCGGTGCACTGGTTCATCAGGTAGCAAGCCCTCGCTTCTAATTTCGTATATATTGCTTGCTTCTTAGGGTTTCGTATCTCTAGATGTATATTGAAATTATTCATATATCCAATCTATTCCATCGTGCAACGAGTCAGTGTTGTTGAGGTCACTTTGGTAGTTGTCAAATAACTCGGAGCCAAGCTCGCGAGTACAGATTGAGGCCAAGCCTCGGAAGTGATAGTTGGCAGTTGTTTCTTGTCAGTGGTAGTTGCTCTTTTCAGGTCCAGCAATGGCACGTGTCAAGAACATCGGAGGTGGTCCAGGTGATGAGGATCCGAGGCCTCCACCTCACTTGCCTACTGAGGTGAAAGGTAAGGGGACAAAGAAGACTACATCAAAGAAGCGGAAATTTGCAGATGCCGATACAGTGAGAGCAGTAGCAGTAGCAGCCGTCGTAGAGCATGTAGAGAGAGGAGGTGCTCGGAGTGGTGTTGTCATTACAGATCAGCTTTCACTAGCACAGAGGGCAGCCATTGAGCAGGTTGAGCATCGTCATGGTAGTCCAGCTGGGACTGTCATGCTTGAGGGACGGTGTGTTGTTTTGGAGGAGACTCAGCCTTAGGGGGAGCCACAGCAGCAG
The DNA here is from genome assembly GCA_904845875.1 of Miscanthus lutarioriparius. NCBI lineage: Eukaryota > Viridiplantae > Streptophyta > Magnoliopsida > Poales > Poaceae > Miscanthus > Miscanthus lutarioriparius. The sequence continues at coordinate 50,572,876 of CAJGYO010000012.1, forward strand.
ACATAGCCACCAGTGCAATCAGAGGGTGCTGAGCAGACTCAGGAGGAAGAGCAGACAGAGGAGATAGAGCAGGCACCTCAGCCACAGTTACATCGCTCTAGTCGTACCCGTACCCAGGTGACACCGAGGCCAAAGACACAGAGAAGGGGTTCTTGTTCGCCTCCTAGATCACAGGGTCCGCCCCTAGTGACTCATCTAGACTTGAGGGCCACCATGGCCAAGCAGGTGTATTAGTTCAGATTTGTTCAGTTCGAAGACTAGTTCCCGCCGAGGAGGGACGAGCGTGCTTCAGAGGGTTTCTATACACTGCTGTAGGAGGACTTCTACAATGCTTATCTAAACAGTGGTATAACTTTCAGATCTCAGAGGGTTTGCTCCATTAAGGCCATTGTAGCAGCAGCTGGAGAGCAGATTTGCCCTCATCTCTCTTACTTGCCAGGGCTGACAGACTTACTTTGACGGACAGGCAGATATATTCCATCTTGGGTCCGTGAGTTCTACGCTACCCTTTGGATTGACCCAGCTCACAGGTTCATACACTTTGCATTCAGAGGCCATGACTATAGGCTGATGAGCTTTAGGGTTAGAGAGATCCTCAGGTTATAGGAGTCACCCATCCGTCTTCATGAGGTTTGTTATGGACATACAGAGCCTCCTAGACATCCTCACGGCGGTCTTATGCCTCCCACAGATCTCATCCGACCTTGCTTCACAGAGCCATTCAGTGAGGGGTCGAGCAGGACACCCAGGGATCTTACTCCTATAGCTAGACTATCTGATGCTATCATGAGGAGGACCCTGCTACCGAGGATGGGATATCACGAGGGATTGACTCGCATTCAGTTGTGGCTACTGAACTCCCTGATCCAGTAGACAATATTTGATATATGGGATCTCATTCTTTCTAAGATGGAGGATATACTTACAGAGGGATTCCGAGGTCACAGGAAGCTGCCATATGCTCACTGGATCACTTTTCTGATTCACAGGGCAGTCACAGTGAGGCCTCCTGAGATGTTGGCAGAGTATTCTGGTGCTACTATAGAGTTTCCAGCATATAACATGACTCAAATGCTTCACCACAGTACAGCGAGGACACCTAGCCAGCCACGTCGTCGCCCAGAGGTGCCAGAGACTGCCACCCAGCAGGATGAGATTATCAGTGGTATAGCAGCTATAGAGGAGCAACTAGATACTCAGCAGGAGGGTATGATTGAGAGCGACCCTAGTGATAGTTTAGATGATGACTACCAGGACATCCCTCAGATGCCTCCACGACGACATGACGGTGAGGCCAGTGGCTCCAGCTCAGCTCCATAGGCACCACAGACAGACGCCGCTCTACTTGCTATACTTGAGCAGATGAGGCAGGATCAGGCTCGCCAAGCCCAGGAGACCGCAATGCTAGCATAGGTTTAGGCTAGACAAGACGAGTTCCAGCGACAGCAGCAGGCTATCCAGCAGCAGTAGGCCATGCAGCAGTTACTTGGATTCATGCAGCATGTCGTCTCTGCTATTGGGGCTCCACCGCCACAGCTTACACCTCAGCTCGGCCAGCCTGCCACCACCACAGTGACTCTAGGTTTTTAGCCTAGTGGGCTTTAGAGTTAGGGACAGCTAGCTACCATGTTCGCTTCACCTACAGAGCAGGTATCCCACTGGTTTGCTTCGCTAGTGCCAGCCCAGGGTCTTTCCTTCACACCTTTACATACGGGCTTCACACCGGCTCAGACTTCGTCGATGCTTATGACTGATACCCTAGTTTCCAGGAGCCTTGGTGCTACCTTCAGTGAGTTGACAGGGCAACCTATACCGCTAGATCTTCATGTTCCTCATCCTTCCATAGGTGCTCCTATTACTAGGACTACAGAGACGCTCCCATCATCAGAGCCATCTGCTTACAGTTACAACTATACTCAGAGAGTCACAGCCGCACTCAGCCCCAGATCCGACCTGCACTGCTTCAAAGATCACTTCCATGACAGAGGGTCGATCGCTCAGAGCTCAAGATCGATGATGATGATGCTACCTAGTTTTAGATCGCTCATCGCACCTCAGCGCCTCGACTCATCAGCTGCTGCCCCGCCGATAGACCCTTAGATTTTGGTGCTTGACGCCAAAGGGGGAGAGGGATTAAGTATGATAGACTTAGGGGGAGTGATAAATCTAGGGGAGCTTATCTATTATATTTGGCTTTTTGTGTGATACATTATTATGCATTCATGTTATTGCATGCCGATGCACAAGATAAATATCATGAATGCCATGATGCTCATGATGAATGAATCACAATGGGTGTTTTCAAAACATCACCGACACTCTGCCTTCGGCTTTCATGCATTGAACTACATATGTGTGATCGTGATACTTGTGTGATAGTGATATTAATGTGATATATGTGACATATGTTCTATCTACTTTGATCTTTATATATGTCATGTCACTTGGTTATGCTCATTTGCTTTGCTTCCGCATCTTACTCCGATGCAAATGAGCTTTATTTCTTGTACTCATGCTTATTTCATATCTATTGAGTACATCATATTGGCTTGGGTCATATAAGCTTGCTTAACTCTTTTGTACTTATTATCAAAAGCTTATATGAACCAAGCATGTTGAAAAACCTCATCTCTTTTACATACTCGAGGTTGTATTATCATCAATCACCAAAAATGAGGAGATTGAAAACATCTAGGCCCCTAGTTGGGTTTCGGTGATTAATGACAATACGAGATTACTATGACTAACGTGTGTTTTGTAGAGGCAATTAAGTTAGGTCATGGTAATGGCAATTGATTGGGCAATCATGGTTGTCATTCCCCTACGATGAAAATCGTTTCGATTTTTAAAGGATGGACGACAAGGTTAAGGATGGACTAGTTCTAAGTGTCGTTTGGTGTTGAAGAGACACTTAGAGTAGTTTAGGACTTTATTTTTCCTTTGGCCATACTATTAAGGGGGGTATGAACTAGTAGCTTGATCTTGGTGAGTCTAGTGGGTTAGGTGTGGTGCACACTTATCAAATCTAGCACTAGGTAGCTCCTAAGTAGCCATAAGATCAATTGGAGCAAACTTCATTCACATATGATTGCGAGTTGGAAGTGAATGGAGGGTCCAATATTGACCGGATGCTGGTTTCGGTGTGACCGGACACTGGCAGTAGAGTCCGGTCAGTTCATTTGATCAAGTGAAGTCGTCTGGTTGCGACCGGATGCTGGGTGAATTGTTACCGGACGCTGGGTGTCAGAGTCCGGTCAACTCCAGTAAGGTTCTAGAGAGGGAGAATCCTGATCGAACGTGTCCGGTCAGTGTTGACCGGACGCTGGTCAGGTTTTGGTTACTGACCGGACTCTGAGCAGCAAAGTGACCGGACACTGGGTGCCAGAGTCCGGTCAACATCAGTAAGGTTCCAGAGAGCAGTTTTCATGACCCGACGCCTCCGGTCAGTGCTGACATGACGTTGGTCAAAGTCCGGTCACAACTTAACGGCTCAGTGGCGGGGAGAACTGACCGGAGCGTCCGGTCACCTTGACTGGAGCGTCCGGTCACCCCGCAGAATGCTGACTCAGACACATAACGGTTTGTTTTGAATGAGGGGGTATAAATACTTCCTCTATTCATTCAAGGGAGTACTCTTGCCTATTTCAACAACTAAGAAACACCCTTGAGAGCACCAAGGAGAGCAAGAGTCTAGTGAGGTGATTGAGATTTGATAATGCAAGATTAATGCCTCATTAGCAAAAAGAGAGTAGCAAGTGTGCATCCACCCTTCTCATTAGGCTTGTTGTGGTCAAGTGAGAGTTCTTGCTTGTAACTCTTGGTGATCGCCATCACCTAGACGGTTTAGTGGTGATTGGGAGTTTGGTGATCATCCGGTGGAGCTTGTGGATGACCCAACTCAAGTTGTGAGCGGTTGTGGGTGATTCACCGCGATAGAGTGTCGAAGAATCAACCCGTAGAGAGCACTTGATCCTTGAGCGGATCAAGGAGGAGCTACAGCCTTACGCGAGTGCTCCAACGAGGACTAGTGGAGAGTGGCGACTCTCCGATACCTCGACAAAATATCGCCGCGTTCCTACTTCTCTCTTTACTTTAAGCATTTATAGGTTTGCCATGCTAGAGTAGGATTAGAACTTAGGTTGCAAAACTTTTATGCGGTAGAACAGTAGAAACACATTCTAGGCACAAGGGGTGAAGTGGGCTAAGTATAGGGTTTAACTATTGCAAAGAATTTTAGAATTAGCCCAATTCACCCCCCCTCTTGGGCATCTTGATCCTTTAAGTGCTGAGGTGAGGCACTACCACACTGAGGCACTGCTGTAGTTCAGGCGAGGCACTACCGCAGTTCAGCCGCGGCACTGCCGTGACTTAACTGACTGTTGGGAGCAGGGGATATTTATACCTTCTCTTCTTTCTCACAATGATAACCTAGTTTTCAGATCGACCATTCCCTTCCCAAGTGCGACCAGAGCAACTCTCTCTTCTCCACTCATCATTGGAGCCCCTCAAGCTTCTCCTTTGCTTCCCTTGCAAATCCGTGAGAGTTTGACCCTCCAAACTGCATTAGAGAGCTCACTAATATGTTCTTCAACTCTTAGAGCACTTAGTTTGCGTTCAAGCCGGTGGATCGTGTTTGTTACTCTTGGAGCTTGCTCCTAACCGGTTAGAGCATCACCCGTGGAGCTTGCCAACTTGTATGGTAGCCCCGAGAAGTTTGTAATCACCCCAATTATCTAGTGAAATCACCCATCATCTGAAGAGTTCATTCTCTTGACTTGAGAACGAGGATAAGATTGAAAGAGACCAAAGCCTTAGTGGCTTCCTCAACAACATGGACATAGGCAAGCCTTGGTGGCGAGCTGAACCACATGATAAATCGGTATCTCACTTGTGTTCTTATGATTTGCATTGCTATACTTGTATTTGTGGTGATTCTAGGGTTTGGTTCCGATCTACTTGCTTGTGCACTTCCGCCAACATTCAGGTGGTGGAATAGGCTCTACACTACCCCAGGAACATCAGTAATTTGCTCGACCTATTTTTCCTTGGGCAGTTTTTGAATTATAGTTCGAACTTGTCTGCAGGCGTAGTAGTGATACATTTTTAGTGCTGCAGTGCTGCACCTTGGGAGCAGCAGTGTCGCACTTAGAATTTAACTTCCACTGCAAGTTTGTTTTAAACGGGCCTATTCACCCTCCTCTATGCGACATCAAGGTCCTTTCACCTAGCCTTTGTTGACGGGCTGTGTTCATGTACCAAAATTACATGGGGTCCTAAGGGTTATTGGGCCACGACTAGGGACTAGGCCCTAGGGGTCTAGGATGCAGATCTGTCCTTGAGTTTGAGCACTTGATTTATCATTTTTGGCCACCATCATCATCATGAGTGCCATCTAGCTCCATTACTTGAACTTGGACCAACTAATCTCAAATACACACTTAGAGCATAGGGTTAGTCGATTAGGTTTTGTCAATTAGCCAAAACCAAATTAAGGCTTCTAGTGGTGCCCTCACCGCCTTGCCCCGTCGCTGTCTCGCTCGCCTCCACCCTAAAACCCACCTTCTAAGGCCGTCAGAGATGAAAACCCTAACCCGCTGAAATCATAGCCACTGTCGTTTCTTCTTCCTCTCCGGTGGGGCGCGAGTATAAGCGCGGGTGGTCGTGGAACGGAGAGGGAGAGGGAGACACAGAAGGAAAGAGCGCGGAAGGGGGAGAGAGACGATGAGTCACACCATCACACTGGAACGCTACGCTTCCATAATACCTTCTGCATATGCTTAAAACTGCCTCTCCAAAAGAAAAAGCCACGCAACTTTGCGAGTCACAGTCACACGGAATAGACGTGACCCACCCCGTAACGGACTGACTTCCAGGTTGACGCAGCTCAAGACTCAAGTACAGTAGACGCCAAGTCAGTCACACTCACACACCACAGGCTCCCCTTTCCGATCCCATCCCTCTCCACTCCCCAGCCTCCGCCCTCCGCTCGCCGCGCTTCCGCTTCCTCCGCCACCACCGCCGGGATGGCTGGGCGCTGCTCCTACTTAGCCATGGAGGAGTCCTCCCGCGGCATCCGCTCGGGGGAGTCCCCGGCCGCGGCGCTCCGCCGGATCCTCTCGACGCCCGGCGCGCACCAGGCGCCCTGCTGCTACGACGCGCTCGGCGCGCGGCTCGTCGAGCGCGCGGGGTTCCCGATCGGGTTCATGGGCGGTGCGTGCGCTTCCGTTGTTGGGTCACTCTCACGCGGGGTTTGTTATCCGTTATGCGTCCCTGTCCTCCTGTTTTTATGTGATGTCGATCGTCGTAGAACGCTCTCGATTGGGTTTAGTTTGTTTGTTTGAGAATGCCGAGATACTAATCGGTAGGCTTCAGTGCTTCACGCTGTATAGTTCCAATCGGAGCAGATTTACTGAATCCCAATTCATTTCGTGTGCTTTTCCACCGATGAAGTCACATAAACTGTAGGGAGGAAGAGGAACTATCCTTAAATCTGTTGCTCAAACCAAGCAAACTCACAACTTCATCACGATGATTTAAAATTGAATTGAACTGTGTGCGCCATTGGAACTAAAATTTCAACTTCAAGAGGAAGGGTATGATACTGACAATCATCCTGTCTTGGGCTTGAGATGTTCTGTGGTTACTTTTCTGATTACGTGCTGCAATGGTGTTTGAATGTTTCCGTGTGAAAAGGTAAAATGGTTTCATTAGCAGCCTTTTCGCTTCGGCTGAAACGATCGTGGATTATAAGCCGTAAGTACTGCTGGCTGTTTTTGTGTGGGAGAAAAATACTGTGCAGCTTATAATCCACAATCGTATAAGCCAAACGAACAGGCTGCTACAGAACTGTGGAATGTAGTTCAGGTGGCCAGCATTTCTTAGGGCAAATTTAATCTGTGACAGGGGCTATTGTTCTGTTGTTTCTTGTAGGGCTTAGAAATAACCTCATTCAAAATTTTGCTTGCTGTGCTTGTCCAAAAGAAACCTTCTGGAGATATTTGAGTTATCTCATACATTGGAGTCTTCTTATCTTTTCAGGTTTCTGTGTTTCTGCCGCGCGACTTGGCTTGCCTGATGTTGGCCTCATTTCCTATGGAGAAATGGTAGACCAAGGGCGTCTCATCAATGAATCTGTTTCAATCCCAGTGATTGGTGATGGAGACAACGGTTATGGAAACTCTATGAATATCAAGAGAACCATAAAAGGGTATATCAATGCTGGTTTTGCTGGAATTATGCTTGAGGATCAGGTGCGTTGTCCAAGTCATTACAATTCATCCTTGCACAGATATACCAGCTCCACTTGTGTTGACGATCACTGCTCATAGTTCTGACAAATAAGACATGTTACACTACAAGCGAATTCTTCTTACGGTTAACCTTATGGTTTCTTGGCTAATTGGAATTAGTTGCCTTGTCTGCTTCTTCAACTACCAACAATTTCCTGAGTACTGTGCATACGTGCTGCAAAGTGCAACCATGTTTCCATAAGTAATATGAATACTTGAAGACCTATTGGTGGCTAGGATTAGGACCCCTCCTTGAGGATATTATATTAAGGGTATATAACTAGCAGGTGCCATCCTTCAACTTGGAGAAAGGGTATTATAATATTAGTCACTGGACCCATTTTGTATACTATAGATCGTGAGGCCAATAAAGATTATGTATATGCCATGAAGATATGTTTTCTGTAGTGGCTAACAGAGTAACAGGGAAAAAAGATTTGGCATTTAATATCTATATATAACTGGTGTTACCAAGAACACTAGTAAGTATTTTTTTATTAGAAAAAATAAATTTGGCCCTTTTTTGTGCTTATTCGAACTTCTTTGAGCTCATTTTGATATCTATTTCATATGTATATATTTCAAAATCTACTTTTTCTCACAAATAATCAACACTAGAAGGATATTCCGCCGTTGCTGCGGGGATCGCGGATGATTTGGAATGAAGGGATAAACTATTATAAATAAATTTTAGTGGATGGTGTGGTATGCTGATGTGGACAAATAAATGCATGTTAGTGGATGATGCTGCTTGCTGACATGAATAGCTTGTATGAATTGATTTATGTCAACAGGAAATCAGATGAACTGTTGATATATCCAATGAGATGAAATCAGATTGTTCTTGGTCTTGTTGGATGGATGGACTGTTGATATATCCAATGAGTACTAGACATTTTTTTTTAAAAGGCGGGCCTAGTGCAAGCGGTAGAGTCTTACCGCCTGTGACCGGAAGGTCCCAGGTTCGAGTCGCGGTCTCCTCGCATTGCACAGGTGAGGGTAAGGCTTGCCATTGACACCCTTCCCCCGACCCCGCACAGAGCGGGAGCTCTCTGCACTGGATACGCCCTTTAAATATAGTCTCACTGGATACCTTCCTAATGTTGCATTAGCCTAATTGAAAAATGCAACTGCTATGTATATGCTCAAATGTTCAATCTCTTGATAAGATTATCTTTGTTGTATTCTAAAAAATGTTGCAATTGAACTTCTACTGCATTGCACTTGGTGTAATCAAAATCTAGGAGAGTTAAAGCAGAGATCATATGGCTGCAACACAATCATTATCTATTTGACTCTTTAACTAACTTAAATAGATCATGTGGTCTTTGCCACATTTAGCTGACACTGTTTGCAATAATTTGTTTTTGGATAAGTACTCCCTGCTACTGCCCAACAAAAAAAGTAATGCAGTTAACTTGATTTATTCTATGTTCGCAGGATGCAATAGTACGATGCTTGCCTATTTCTTTTTTATTTTCTTACTTTGGTTATATGAAAATATGGAAAGAAGTCTTTCAGTTTCGTATTTAATCTTTTTGTTTATCCTGAAAAAAAAATGACTTTCCACATTTTAAGGTGGCACCTAAAGCATGTGGACATACTGAAGGAAGGAAAGTTATATCAAGGGAGGAAGCTATCATGCACATCAAAGCTGCTGTAGATGCTAGGAAGGAGAGTGGCTCTGACATTGTTATTGTAGCAAGGTCAGATGCTCGCCAAGCTATTTCTCTCGATGAAGCATTATGGAGGGTGAAAGCATTTGCTGATGCTGGAGCAGATGTTCTGTTTATTGATGCCCTTGCTTCAGTAGAAGAGATGAAAGCATTTTGTGCGGTTGCACCAGAAGTTCCAAAGATGGTTAGTTGTATTCTTTGTTTTTGTTGCTTTTCTAATTACACGTGAATTGTGATATCCAAGGGTTATGGTAGTTTCTGCATTCATCCAGATTGTAATTCAGTATAACAGTCCTCATTTCCTGTCATGTTGGTCATACCTTTAAATCCTTCTTCCAATGAAATTGACTAGGGTATCAAAAGGACACACGTACACCAAAAAACATATTATTGTTCTCTAAATTAGAATTGATCACACTTTTCTTGTGGAAATTGTCTTACAGTTTCCTAGTGAAAATTTGTTTTTACCAGTCATCAAAGGAAGCACTTGGAAAAAAAAAATTGTGGACCAGTTAATTAATGTTATGTGCATGGCTATATCCACTTTTGCTGGTTCAGTCTTGGTAATTCCTTGCTAGATTCTAGATGCTTTTAGTATTCCTTGGAAACTATGCTAGGGTCAACGTATAGTATAATGTCTCCCTAGGTTATTTGTTTCTCTTCGATTTGAATATAGGATAGTAGTGATGAAATGGGGTGATGTGATTATGAACTGGTTTGCTTACACAATTACCATTTTCTCATATTCCCCTAGGTTATCTATAATGTCACCATTTGGACTCAGCTTTAGTGCATATATGATTATGAACTAGTTTGCTTACACAATGAACATTTTCTCATATTCCCCCGTCTGAATTGGAAAGCATGCCAGTACAAATAAATTTTACTGCTCATATTTTGTTACCAATGGCAACGACTAGTCCACTTGCCTTTATTAACATTTGCTTCAAGTTGTTCCCTTCTCTAGCAGTGACATGACACATGAGTACATTTACACCCTGTTCAGGCAAACATGTTAGAAGGTGGTGGTAAAACTCCCATATTGAGCCCTGCTGAACTTGAGGAAATTGGTTTCAGGCTTGTAGTCTATCCTTTATCCTTAGTTGGGGTATCAATGCGTGCCATGCAGGTTTGTTTTCTTATTTATTATGTGAAGCATGTGGCATTGTTCATTTCTTTGTTTATCTGTATTGATCAAAGCTGAGGTAATGAGTGTCAAACTGCTGATAGAGATCACGTGTATATTTATTCGTTTGAACAAAAGCTCAAGGTAGTCCTAGTTCTTGTTGAACCTTTTGCTGCCTCCAGTTAGTTATTCCATACTGAACTACATTTCCTTGGTACATCTGAATTCTGATTTCTTGTACTTTTAGCTGACTACACATTCTCTGTACCTGTGTATCCTTTATCGGTGGATTACATTATGGATTGATAAAGGTTATGTATTATGGTATGATTACATAGCATTTTTTTTAAAATGTCCAACCAATCCACTAACTGTAAGTTGTCTTTATGTGTGCTGGAGACTCTAGTGCAGTTATATCCTCCTAAATGAAATATAAGGCATACTTTGAACTGCTCGTGAAATGTAGTTTGCTGACCAGATAAATAATTGGTGTCTTCCGATTTTCCAGATTCCACACAACCTCCCCTTACAGCAATTGTGCAGTGGTGAGAGCTGTCTCACTGAGTCAACAGGTCGTGGGTTCGAAGCAGCCTCTCCGCAGATTTTGTGGGGAAAGGCTCTGCTCGGTTTATCCTTCCCTGCACCCCACTCATGTGGGAGCCTCCGCACTGGGTCTACTCTTTTTAATCACCTATGACCAAAACACTTAGAGCACAAATCCCTTCATTGTATTTATGTTCAATGAGAAAGTAAGCATGGGTGGAGAGCCAAGGATAACAGCGATTGGTGTTCCTGCTTGCCCTACTCATAGCCTTCCAATCCAGATATCTTGATTGGATGTGCCAACTTGGTATGCGAGATGCGCCTTGACAATACTTTCACATAGTATAATTTGCTAGATTTGTGAACATATGACAACATAAATAGGTCAGAGTTATGTCTAGTGAGTAGTGAATCATGTTGACATCCTAAGCTATCATTTCTTATTTGTGACGTGGTGGGAGCACCTACCTTGATACTAGCAACTAGCATTCTCATCTACGGTAGGCATGGTGAATCTTTTGTATCACTCAGATAAAGGGGACTTAGTAGATGGCCTGGTCCTTCAGCAAGATGTCCCAGGTCAACACCGATGGAAACTCTCTTCTCGTTCCTACAGCAGCAAGTCGGCCTACCAAACTTTGTTCTTGGGGACTAAGTTTGCCCCATGGAATTTTTTTTTGGAAAAGCTGGGCTCCTCTCAAATGCAAAAATTTCATTTGGTTAGTCATAGATAACCGGTGTTGGACAGTTGACTGTCCTGCCAAACGAGGGATGCCTCATCCGTAGGCCTGCCCCTTACGTGACCAGGTTGAAGAAACAATTCAGCATACCCTCATCTCCTGCTTGTTTACCTGGCAGGCCTGGAAAAGTTTTTTTTAGAAGCTTAACCTGTCTGCAGGAGCACCACATATCTCTGCAACCTTCTCTCAGTGGTGGGCCGTGCACCTGTGCTGTTAGAGGTCTCCCTAAGGAGATGCACAAGGGCCTTAACTCTCTAATCATTCTAGTCAACTGGGAGATTTGGAAACATAGGAACACAATTGTGTTTGAAGGAGCCAGGCTAAACATTCAGACTCTCCATCTCACAGTGGCTCATGAAAGCAGCTTGTGGTGTTTTGGTGGTGCCTCTCTTCATCATGATTTCCTCATTAGCTCTCTGGTCCCTGACCCTTGAGGGTGGTTAGAGGTGGGCTGGTTGTGGTCGTTTTTGTGTCCCTTAGCTTGGCGTATCTACTTGTAGTCTCGTGTGTGCGGTGTGCTTGGGAGGGGCTTTCATTAGCCTCTCCCTTTTCTGTATGCAGTTTGTACTTATTTCCTTCTTAATGACACACAGCTCTCCTGTGTTGTTTGAGAAAAAAATTATTATTATTTTGTCAGTTCTAAGTTCTAAGGCAATCATTTATGTTATTTTAGTTTTCCCCCTTCCTGAACTCACGATATTGTATCATTCATTTCATCCTTCACCTCGCACATAATCATTCAACAATGTATATTTAATAGACAACTATAATGTGTCCTAGTTTCTGAAGATCCTGTTGGTGCTAACAGACCACAACTACTATTGACTAGCCTTGCCATTTTCAACAGGTGTTTCATTCTGATGATGTCAGAAGCATTACTTATTGTTCATAACACAAGAATCTCTTACATGCAGGATGCTCTAGTTGCGATAAAAGATGGCGGTGTACCTCCACCTAGCATCTTGCCATCTTTTCAGGAGATCAAGGATACATTGGGTTTCAGCCGCTATTATAAAGAAGAGAAACAATACCAAGTGGTGAGTTAGGATGCTTTTGTTCTTATACTCTGTTAGTCCAGACGTGTTTAGATTCTGTCTACTGGGCCTCAGGAAGGACCATGGCTTCGTCTTGCATTTTCCGTACCCCCCCCGGCTGTTCACTGTCCTAGCTTACCTGCAAAGCAGCCTCCTCTCTGCTCCCTCCTGCCATCATGTCCCTTACTCCCCGAAATCAACCTGTCCCACAACTGGTAACCCACCACCCTAGGCAGTGATCCCTCTGCTGCCTCACCGTGCTCAACAGTGGAATCCATCACCGCCATCAGGCCAGCCTATCACCGGCTTCTCTTTAGCTTTGCAAACTCGCCCTCAACGCTGAATCCTAACCACACAGACATTGCAGAGTATGGATGGGCGAGGATGAGAATGTACCAAAACACAAAATTGGACGGTGGTGAAATCGGGTGCCAGTGTAGGCTAGAAGACTCGTACAAGCATTAGTTTATCCGTATGTTTAACATGAATTTTCCTAAATCACATGTTTACCTTTGGTAGGACAAGTGAAGGAAGCAGCTGACTTCTGATCTTGTGGATTCAGCCGGATCGTTTCCATGGCTTAATTGCCACCGGACATGATGCAGAACCAATCGTATTTATGTTGAGTTGTAATCGAAGGGTGTGTAGCGCAGTATCCTGAAGAGCACATATATACATGGTCTTCTCTGCTTCCGTTACTGCTCTGCTGTGGTTTCAGTAATCCCGAACTTGTGATTCCAGTCTAATAATAAAACAGGACAGCTTGATGGGGCTTTCGTTATGCCAGAGCACTGTTTACCCCGTTACTGTACTAGGAGCATTTTCTCCGGAAACCTTTAAATTAAAAACCATTGTTATAAATATACCAATGGCCATATCAGGTTGATGGAAACGGACGTGATCTGTATATACTGTTGTGAAGCGACACCTATATGCGAACGGACGTCTACAGATGAACATGCATCTCTTTATGAGTGATTTTATCTATCAAGCACAGGATTAGTGGATAGGATTAGACAGTTAATTTTAGTTCCAAATGACATGTCTTTTGAGAACAGTCGTGTTTTATCGTGACATCCCTCCACTTGTATAAATATATTTTCGAGATCAATGAAAGTAACAGTTCTTTCAAATCTTGTTCATTTACATTCACGCTTTAACACGTTATCAGCACTTTGCTCTGCGAACGATAGAGACACGCATGCCTCTGAACCATCATCGCACGCTCTCGCTGGGGGCAGAAGAGGATGAACATGAACATGGCTTTTGCCTTGCCGTGATGACTGATGACATTGTTTTTGTCCTCCATGGCCGCATCGTCTTCAAGAGAAGGGTGGGAGGCCACCGGTTTCCTTGAGAATCCAGAGCAATATGGACGATGAACTCCGACAGGAACAATATCTAAATCGATGGCAAAGGTAAGTACCCATCAACGTATGAAATATGGATACATTCTATACCTTGTTCCCGGAGGATGCCGGATCGTCTTCTTCCAATACGGAAGCCGTAACCCGGGTCGCGGCAAGTCGGCAACTACAACCATCGCGTCGCTCGAGTTGCAATCAGCTAGATCCGCAGACAGGGAGTTTCCCGTCGGCGATGTGCTCGACCGAGGCCGGGCTGCGCCCTCACGCCTGCGTGGCACCTCGCCCGACGGAGGTGATCCTGTCTCGCCTCACGCCTCCCGGGGCGGCTCACGGCTCCGCGCCCCCCACGGCGGCGCTCGCCAGCGCGCCAGATCAGAGCCACGGCAACGAGCTCGCTGCCAAGGACGCTCGGACACCTCCGCCCTCGCTTCGGGCGCGCGAGGCCAGCCCGGCGGCCGGTCCCCATGGAGGCGGCCGAGAGGCCCCTATCCGAGAGGATTCAAGACGGAAGAAACCGTCCATGCCTCCGCGTGGAAGGGATAAGATTCTATGGTTTTTGCAGAAAAATCCCCCTTATTACTTGTGAATTACATAATGATTTTCATGAATTATTATTGTAATCCAGATTCATGATTAAGCCCTCAGGTTTTAACATGTCTGTAGCATCCTTGCTAAATGGGCTCGACGGCCAAGCAAGCCTGCTACTTTTTTTTTTATTTGCAAAGAATTCGCATAAGGTTATTTGTCTCTAATAATTCTCTGCAAAGAAACTACATAGTTATTCTATGTGTAAGTACTATTTGTTTAGGTCACTGACTTTAACAATTATTGTACTTGTGATGTTTTACTATTGTAAAATGTCTATTTATGGTACTATTCAAAGTATTTGTCCCATGGTATGGCAAATCCAATAAACAAGTATCCTTACTATTACGACCATGATCTTGCAATTCATTTATTTAATATGCAATCGACCATTTGATTTAAGCCCATTTAAGCTTTTCAATTTTAAAGCACTACGTTCTTAAATTATGGATGCAACATTTTATGTGTATTTTCTCATCAATTGTATAATGCGATGTTCTATATTTGTTTGTTGGCCATACACAAGGTAGCACCAAAGTTGCTATCATGGGATCTACACTAAGTAAACACTTATTGACTATCCTTAACGTATGCATCCAACATCACAAATTAGAACATATGGTCTACATCTTTTCACAAAGATGACTACCATTAGTTCGCATTCCTATTGGCCATCAAGAAGGTAGTACCATAGTTGCTACTGTAGGATCTACACTAGGTCCACAACTTAGTGAGTATCCTCAATGTGAGTACCCAATTCGTTTATGAATTAACTAAGGTCTACATCAATCTTTGATGACTACCTTAAGACATGTTCATACAACTTGCATTAATGACTTGGCATCTATTGTTAACACAAATTATGTCCATTTTGAGGTCTACACCTTTACTATGACTACCTCCATTATGTTATTATGCATATGAGATTTTTACACTAACATTAATACAAGATTATCTTGTCTTTATTTTGCATCCCATTACAACATCACCATAGCAATTTTAAATTTACTCTTAGCGTAAATTTAGAAAATCTATGGTTTAAACCTGGTTAGATTAATAGCCAGCAAAGAGTTTGATCTCTTGCTCTTGATGGTCACCATTATCTAACATGATCAATGGACGTAATGTTAAACTTGATGTTCTATGGATTCATGGCAATATTTGATGCTCCTCGTAAGAGAGCATCACCACTTATGATCAATTTAAATAAAGCACCATATACATCCAGGTCACACGTATGTGTATCTCAATGGGTGCAAATCGAAGCACTATATGGCTAGCTTTCAATGAGTGATACGAACAACACAAGGCAGTCATTCTGCCCAATGCCAACTATGATTGGTCACAACTTTATCTCTAGGATCTTAAGTCTATTTGAGAATATAATTATGTTGTTCTAAAATATCCCCCAACATTGCGTTTTCGCGAAAGCACACAACTTACCAAATGTATTCTAGATTAATTCCTACATTACTTTAGGTCTAAGTGTATGATAAACTCTTATCGAGGAATCATCATTAGCATTATAGTGATGCTCTATCATCTGAAGTACATTGAATTTTTAGAATCATTACAAGTTCGATGCCATGTAGTAATGCCATCCATAGAACTTTAATGGTAAGATTTAACACAAAAAGAAGTAGCAGCCCCGTGCATTCTTTAGGGTCAAGGCATTTTCCAAATATGACAGAACCATATTTTATCCCAATTGTGTATGTTACAGCCACACAACTTGAAAATGTCATACCTTGAAACATTTAATTGATCGGTATTACAAATCCATTGGACATAAATATCCGGCTCAACAATAAAGATATGAAGCACGCTTCTATCTTCAACCTGACACTACTAGGAAGGCCAATTGTTCACAACAAGTTTCATGAAAAAACCAAGTAGCAACCAAACACTTAATTAATAAGTGGGTCTTATGAGCATGGAGAACACAATCATCGAATTTACTTCGCTTGATCCATTTTGGAGACCAAATTTGTCTTCCATTTACAAAGATACCTAGTATCTTCGCCCATTTTGGTGTTGTAATATAAAATGTTGTCATCAATTTCAATTGAATATCACAATAATGTGCCATCACATTTGATATTCCATTAATTAACTTGTATGTAATCTATATATTTGTAAAGAATGTCATTATATTCTTCATGCTATATATAGACTTATACGAGAGTCAATCCAAATGCAAAGATGAATTTTGCCTAGTGGATAGTTGCACCACAAACTCTATATATAGGAAAGCAAAAATATTCCTAAACTCTTACATAAAGACAAGGAAATATTTTGTTAATCACTTGACGCGATGTCATGATAGTGGGCTTTGATCGTCCAACTATCATATTCCCTATTGGTACTTAAATAATAATCATGAATTCATTCTTATATTCTGATTTCATAATGTACCCCATTAAAATTATAGAGATATCCGTCAATGTGGTTTTCATATGGAAACCCCAAGATGACAACTAAGAGGAGTATTTTTCTCTTAACAACGGATATGGCAATACTTAAACAAAACATCCTCAGTTGGATTTGACTACATATACATAACATGTATCCAATGTTGCGTACAAATAATTCTCTCTCTTGATGTCAACAAGACTTGGCACATTTACCTTAGTTATTCTACTATAGAGATAACTTGAGAATTATTGTCAATTCTATTGGTCATAGCATCAATATGAGCCACTACATTTCTTGAAGAAATTCAAGAACATACATGTGACTCTATTTACCATTTTATGGACCATAAAGATACTATGTAATGCACATTTATGCATCCATAATATAGTCCCAGGTGTGTCTCTTAGTCATGAGAACCATCACTATACTAAACTCATTGCTCGAAATCTTCAATTTAGAGCAAATTATCCTGGATGCGGGATCAAATCCATTTTATATGGAACAGCTTGGTTTTTGGGTACTCTATATCAAGTACATTATGTCCATACCAATAATGGTTTTATTGGATCTCTTATTGAGAATCAAATTGCATGACATATTAAAATAGAATTGTAATTTACCATAACTAAGTTGTTTTCATGCGCCTTACACACCGCATCGTTAAATTAAATTCGCTCAAGTCGCACTTATACAACTTCCTCCGTTGCAAGATGTATACGTGAAACTTTGGCCGCAACCAAACATTTCCCATCTGCGCATCGAGTATGTTTTCACATACCCATATCACCACCCAACATACCAATGGGCATTAGGGATTCCAAGAGGTAACTCTATAGGAGATTTATAAATTGCCCGTATGTTGATCACATTTGAGAAGAATTCCAGGTATTAGGGGGAGGTTTATACCACATTAAGAATGCTAGAAATCAAAAGAGCAATCCTCACATCCACGTACCAAATATTCTAAACCTAATCGTTTAGAATATCTTATATTTGCATCATATTACAAAGAATCTGCTAGTAACATTTACTGATAATAAGGGTGTAACAAAATCCTCTTATCCTACTTATAATGCACCCGAAAGAATAAAGGTACCAATTAAAACCATTCAACTCCCACTTCCAAAGAAGAGGGGGAGAAGTATGGCCGCTCCTAAGGATAATTCTCCAAGTAAGCGTCTGAGGATACCGAGGACAATATCCTACAAATCAGTAAATCCAAGCCAACCTCAAGTTGGTAGACACCCAAAATGGATGAGCATCCAAAACCCGGATCAACGGTGCACCCAAATTCTGATCCTGGGACATTGAAACACCCTGACTCAATTTGGCAAATGACTCGGAGTCCAAAAGAGTTAACATTTTCACATGCTATATTGATTTCAAGAACCGAATCAATCATTTAAAGACTACAAATTATCACGGCATATACTCCTCAAAATTGCTTTTTTACCTTACTGGATCCAGACCAAAAGTCCTAGACATAGTGTCTTCACACTCAAATTTGGCCAAACTAAAAGGTGGCAATTAAGGAGATTGCTCTTGTTCAATGATGAGAAGTATTACCACAGTAATATCTTCCCTCACAGAGTTTCTTTTCAGAAGCAAGGTGGTGAACAATGAGAGCTTGTAGCATATGGTTTCACGTAGAGACCCAGCATAGCATACCCTATGGTATGTATGAAAATAAAGTTTTCCAAATTCAATAATTGACATATCAAATGAATTTGATAGATTCGGATGTATAAGTCCCAATGGACTTCACATTCTGAATCCAAAATGCAAATCGCAACATACATTGTGTATAATTTAGCATGATTGCGTATATTGGTTATTTTGATATCATCATGATATAGAAATAATTATACAATCATTTGAGATACAATTTCCATCATGTGGATTCGAGATGGAGAATTTGGGTAAGACCAAATATTGTCTAGGCTTACAACTTGAGCACCGTCCTTCAGGGATTTTAGTGCATCAATCAGCCTATATCCAGAAAATATTAGAGAAAAGATATTGGGATCAAAGTTCCATATCTTAGTGTCAATGGAGCACTTATGTATCTTGCAAATTGCACCAGGCCTGATATCGCATTTGCAGTGAACATACTAGTTAGACATAGTGCAAATCCAACTCACCGTCATTAGACGGGAGCGAAACATATCCTCAGATATCTTAGTGGCACAAAGGATCTTGATTTATTCTTTAAGAGAAATCATGATCTCAATATGATTGGATACACGGATGCTGGTTACTTATCTGGTCCCTATCCCAAACTAGATTTATATTCTTACATGGAGGTATAGCTATTTCATAAAGTCTTCTAAACAGACTCTGACGACGACCTCTACTAATCATTCTAAAATTATTGCTCTATACGAGGCATCACATGAATGTGTATGACTTCACAGAATGATTAACCACATACAACAGGCATGTGGTATTGTTTCGATTAAATCACCTACAATTATCTATGAAAATAATTTCGCTTATGTTATATAGATGCAAACGGGTTACATAAAGAGTAATGTCGCTAAGGACATTGCTCCTAAGCTGTTTTATCCCCATAAGTTACAAGAAAGCGGGGAAATAAACATCTTGCAAATCACCGCATGCGATAATCTCGCTGAATTATTTACTAAGTCCTTACCAACTTCTATGTTTCAAAAATTTTCTACATAAGATTGGTATGCGACGACTTTGAAATTTGCAAGAATCAGGGGGAGACATCTCCTAGATGCTGACCTGTACCAGTATTATATTATACTCTTTTCTTTCACAAGTTTTACTCATAAGGTTTCTTGTTAAAGTTTTTTTAATGGGGTAATATTAACATAAGCATGTGTCATATTTTCTATTTTTCCCATCAGGGTTTTTGTGGGAAATATCAAAGACACGTATTGCCCTCACAACTCATTCATGGTTTTTCCCTGAAAAGGTTTTTCATGTGAGTTATCCAAGAGACAATACCAATAATATGTCGTCACATTTTCTCCTATTTTTTCCACTGCATTTTTACAGGAGTTTTAGCGGCATATCACTTTATATTGCTCCTCATATTTTTCCCGAAAGGTTTTGGGAGAGAGTTATCTTTATGTCAGATCTCAATATTTTTTTCCATTGAGGTTTTAATGGGATACCAATGACATAGTGGTTTATTTAAATCACAAATAAATATGTTATTTTCTCCTTATTTTCCAATCAGGTTTAAAAGAGTTTTTATGGCATATCATATATCCATCGATTTTTCCCATAAGGTTTTTCGAGGAATTTCACTTACAAACCGCATTGATCTCAAGAAAGATTCGATCAAGGGGAGTGTTGTGAAACGACACCTATCTGCTGAACGGACGCTCTGAATTTAACAGGCGTCTCTTCACGAGTAATCTCATCCATCAAGCACACGTGATTAGTGGATAGGATTAGACGGTTAATTTTAGTTCCAAAGGGCATATCTTTTGGGGAATAGTGTGTCCCTTCGTGACCCCTCCACTTGTATAAATATATTTCCGAGATCAATGAAAACAACAGTTCTCCCAAATCTTGTTCATTTACATTCACGCTTTAACATATACAACGGGCAATTGCTGAAACCATTCCCTTATGCGCTTCCAGTTCTCCACCATTCCCTCTGTTCTAATTTGTAAGATGTTCTTGCTTTTCTAATACATAGTAGTTATAAAGATGTTATATCTAAGTGGGTAATAAAAATTATGTAAAAATTACAATTTGGAAATTTAGAATGGAGGGAGTACAATCTAACGTTAGAACTTATCTCCTGGCATGGCTTTTTTCTAATACAATCTAACCGGTGGTCACGTTCTGTTTGCAACAATGCTTTGACAATTCACCGTAGTATACGTCAATCGGTTTGGCAGCTGATCTCCTTTCTTTCTATATGGTGAACACTTAAAAGAATGCAGTGTCATTAGATTCGCCAAATCATCTTGAATTCAATCAATCTTATATAAAGAAATATCAATATCTATGATACTAAATAATATTTTTATAGTATACCCAATTGGTGTCTTAAATATTGATACTCTTTTCTAGTAAACCATAGAACTAGAACTGCATCCTTTTTCTGGATAGAGGTACTAATTTACAATCATAAAAAAAATGAGCATTGTTATGCATGTAGACATGTAGTGTATGCTTTAGTTTCAGGGAGAAATACCTCCATAAGGTACCTTTTAGCCGGTTTTTAGGGGAGTAATTGCGTTGAAAAGGCAAGCAATGCAAATAGGCTTGTGGTCCATTGGTAGAGCCGTCCAGTGGAATGTTACCCATCAAGGTTCAAGCCCTAGTGTTGCAACTTTTTATGGATTTTTTCCAGAAATTTAGGATACACGCACACGTGCGCGTCCAGTGATACTGCACGTTTCCACGTATTGAAGGCTAGCCAACCAATGCGCACATGTGGTGTGAGTGTGGAGATTGTGTACATCCAAGTTGTATCCGATAAAAAGAAAAGAAAAGGCAGGCAATGGCAGCATGACTCGTCGTCTTATAGTTTTTATAGGCTTGAAGACACACATCGATAATTTAGGAACACTTATACTGCTATTCATACTGTTTATAAAATAGTAAAACACATCTAATATGAAACACTAAAATACATCTTTAACATACATAGTAGCTATATACGCCCGCAGCCCGCTGCACTACATAACGTAATTGAATCCAATAAATTGTTTTGTAGCAGATTATTTAAGAACCTTCAACAGTTTGGGCTTGAATGGCACATAAAAGTCTTCCCATTTCCTTTTGGAATTCACCAGAGGTCCAGCCTGCATTCCCTACAATCAGGGGAACTTTGACATCACAAGGGGCCAACTAGAAATCAGGCAATCTACACAATGTTTCCATTTGTTGATTTGGTACTTACAAATATGGCGAAAATGCATTCTAGGACTCCTTATGTTACAAGATGGAATGGACTAGGGAATATGCAGGACATGCAATTGCACTTCATAAGAAGTATTTCATCCTGTTATCTCTTCTCATGGCACGATACACAGCTTGGACCTGAAAAGCAGCAGGCAAAACTTCAACAAAAGGGTAAACTTTATGTATATATAAAATAAAATGAACAGAAAAAAACAAACTCAGAAAAGAGGCATCTTTTTCCTGGGACATTTGAATAAAGGGGGAACTTTATATCACCTGCTCACTAGAAACAACACGAATTGGCCCAATGTTTACAGAAACATATTTTCCTCTTGAAGATAATTTCTGAGATACCCGGCCCTGTGCAAACCATTTCAAGATACATATGATTATATGAATAGCATCAGAGAAACAGATCAACGGAATGATTGTAAAATGAGACTGAAAGAATATAGCATATAGGGGAATGATTTTCTCTATTGCTGCAGGCTGCACATATACAGCCATGAGTGTACATGCAAGGAAAGAATTAAAATCCTATGATGTCCTCTAATCTAGCCTAATCAATACAATGCTACAAATGTAGATTCAGATATGATCTGCTATTAGGTCCAATAATGACCGAGATAGGAGGGTCAGTAATGGCCATGATATTGCCTTTCTAACAGAGACAACTACAATCTAAAATTGGAATATGTCTCCTGGCATAGCTTTTTCTTTCATCTTCACATAGGAAAGTTTCACGGAAGTATTAGTCTACTGCCATCTAAGAAGCATAAAAAACAAATAATTAAAGTGAAAATGATTAGTGTACAATCAGAGTAAGAATATTGAACTTATTAGTGTGGAAACCATTTCACGGAAGTATTGGCTCTACGCAAAGCACTAGCAGTCTAACTACATCTTCCTGTCGATAACTACAAGGTTTACAAACAAATTCTAAGAACTGTAAAAACTAACCTTGGGAATTGATTCTTGAAGAACAGATTCAACAGAAACTACCATTGACTGGACAAAATCATCACCTCCAGTGCCAATTGCTGTAAATCCTCTATCTGTGGGGTAGGAATTTACCTGTCAAGCAAAACAGCATAGCTTTAAGCAATGCCTAAAACAAAATATAGACTTTACAATTTTAGGGTTCATTCTAACTTTTAATTCAAAAAGGATACAGCAGAGATGCACTTTGTTGCACACAAACTGATTAAAGTTTATCACGCAGCAGTACTAATCATGATAAAAGCATGCCAAAAATGAAAGAGCATGAGATGTTCTCAATCACTATTGTGTTCCCCCGTAAAAGGTTGAAGACCATTGATGGTGACATGGTGTAAAATATCGTATTCAGAACATACAAAGAATACCACAAATGAGTGTCACAAAGTTAAAAGTGATGTGACCTATAGCTTCCCACGACCTACCATTTCCCGAAAACAGAACACATGATAAATCATACCTTAATGTTACCAAGCTACTGCTTCCAGAAGGAATATTGGTAAAACAAGAGCTTTTCAAATATATAAAGGGTTCTCATCGCATTTCTCAAAATTTAGGAGTCAGCTATTTCGTAGAGTGCCCATTGTAAGTCTATCTTTATGTAAGTTGTAACACAGATGGACAAAGCTGGACAATGAGATACACCTTCTGATCCAGAACAAGCCATTCATCACTTGCATCGTCCGTCACAGTACCACCCATGACCATATTTGTTGTGAGTGCAACCCTTCCTTTAGACCTTGCTATCTCTGGTTTCAAAAAAAAAAAAAAAAAACAGTATGAATTGAGCATGGAATAAACCCTAGCAGAAGTTTTGGCTCAGTGAAAACATGAATCCTTGCATACATGAACACAAATTTCACGAATTTGGCAAAGTAGGCACTAACAAAACATAGTCCTGCAAAGCAGATATGTAACTTTACATCCTTAGGTGCTGTTTGTTTTATATTCTGATTGTGGGTTGTAGCTTTTACTATCTCAAGTTGAAACAAACAAGCAGCTCACCTGGATTGTAACAATCCACAGGCCAGATTGTTACAATCCAACAATCTGTTCCACAAGCTTGTAGATTGTTACAATTTGCAAGTTGCTTTTCACAATTTACATGCTGAAACATGCAGGGCCTTGCATTGATCAATACTCCAATTCATCTATGCTATTGCCTATTGAGCAGTTCTATGCTGAGGCTTATCCTGATTACCCTATTAGTCTATTACAGAATAATATATGCAAAGTAAACAAACCATGCGAAACTAAAGTACTGTAGCCGAAACTGCCTTTTGGCTAAATCACACCAAGCCACGGAAGCATCGCATTGTACGCTAATTCCATAAAAAAACAAACGGTTAATATTACCTAGCCGAAGGTAACCCCGAATCCAACCATCGCAATAATCCAGTGATTCGGTATCCCGATGTCTAAAACTAGTATATCATTCATTACCAAACCTCCGAGCAAGAATCCGACCGAAGCGACTAGCTGAAGCGGCGAACAAGCAAGATGGAATAACTCGTACTAATAAGCAGTGGGGGAGTGGGGGATGACGACTCACTGGATATGGCCTCCAGCACAGCTTCTTGCGGCGGCTGCCCGGGGTCCCCGCCGCCTCCGGAGCAGCAGCGGAGGTGCGGACGGCGTCCGCCGCGGAGCGCCCTCCCAACAGGCGGCGCCGCGGCCGGGAGGCGGTGGAGCGGTTCGGGGAGGAGCAGGGAGCGGAGGGCCAGTGCGCGGCACGCCATCGCCGCCGCGTCCGTCGTCTTCTTCCGGTCGCCGCGGCCACGAGAGATTTCGTGAGATTTTTCGGTTCGCGTCCGTCTGCTGGACTGGACTTGGTTTTCGTGGACGAGCCGTTAATTTCCTGTTCTTTTCCTATTCTTTCCGCGGTGTTTAGGCGTCTTTTTTCTCCTCCTCCATGGCTTTAGTGGGCTAGGGGGCCCTAGAGAAAGCCCAGTCAGCCCATAATGGCTTCTGGCCTGGCATCTTGAATTGAATTGATATGGCCTTCTTGAGTTCTCGTATCTCTGTTTCGATCAAATCAAATCAAATCTTTAAATAAACCTTTGAATCGAAAAAAGAATCTATCTATAACTACTTCATTGTTCGATGCTAGACAGCTCAAGACTTCTTTCCTTCTGAGACTTTGGTGGCATGAACGAAACAAGATCATAGAAGCTGATAGGCGAAGGAAGGAACCAGTCTGAAATTGCACATATAACATGTAGGTAAGCTGCAGAAATAGAAGACTTGTACAGAAGTGGCAGCGTCCTGAACCAAGTTGTAATGTTTCTCAACTTCCTTTTAATGAAATATGTACGGTCACGAAAAAAAAACAAGGCTAACACTACCTAGATCTGGACATCACTGTTGGTTCAAAACCCTCCTTCACTGCCGGATTTTAAACCGACTGTGACATACCATCAGTGATGGGAAGGTAACATCACTGCCGGTTCTTAAAAACCGACACTGATCTACAAGCAACATTGTTTCTAACTCTACCCGGTAGTGTCCAGTTGAACAACACTATCGGTTTGTAGTCCTAATCGACAGTGATGGTTACTTCAAGAGTGTCAGTTATTGGCTCAAGCCAGCAGTGTTGAGTAAGCCTACACTGTCGGTTCATGGCTCAAACCGACAGTGCTATCGTAACTATCACTGTCAGTTCATGGTTCAAGCCGGCAGTGTTGAGCAAGCCAACACTGTCGGTTTGTTTTCAACCGGCAGTGATGGTTACGACAACACTGCCGGTTTGTTGCTAACCGACAGTGATGGTTACAACAACACTGTCGGTTTGTTGCTAACCGGCAGTGATGGCCCGTTCGTATTTTATTGTTTTATAATTTATTTTAATTTATATTTTTTTGTGGAATCGGGTTTCACTTTATATACGCTATGTAGATGACAGGTCCATCAATATTAAACATTTCAAATATTACGGTTACAGTTCAAATGTTCTTATCATGATCTCGATCCCTCAAAATAAAAAAGAAATTATTCAATAAGATGAAGCATGCTTCTCGAACTTCTTACAATAATCTAGCGAACCGCTCTAGGTCATACTGGTCCTTGAACTTCATGGATTGTGCAATGGAAAATACTCTATCCTTTTTCAATACCTCGGCTAAGATAAATTTTGCCAGCTCCGATTGCAGTGCAACGATCTCCATGTCTAACAGTCTTTCGTGGTTATATTTCTTGCACTGTCGTTCAGAAAAGATGATATCCAAAGAGAAATCAGTAAATTATTTTGTTGAATTATTAACAGACATAAATGAAATGGGGATTATACATATCAACTTATCTGCTTCTTCCGATTTCCCGCCGATGAGCGAAGCATTGCCCACATTACATAAAACCCGCATTCATTGCTTCCG
The DNA here is from genome assembly GCA_904845875.1 of Miscanthus lutarioriparius. Taxonomy (NCBI): domain Eukaryota; kingdom Viridiplantae; phylum Streptophyta; class Magnoliopsida; order Poales; family Poaceae; genus Miscanthus; species Miscanthus lutarioriparius. Next base: position 50,598,911 of record CAJGYO010000012.1, read on the forward strand.
CTGTTTTAGGTACTTCCCCTCCATTTCGACAACCTTGAATGGGACCAGTGTCCCATCGATATGTCTTCTTCGGACACTATGCAACATTAAAAGGAGAAATATTAGAAAGCGGTATGTGTGACTAGAAAATAATATGTTATTAGGATCGCTTACTAATTGAAAGACTCGCCATCGGTGCATCCAGATGATGAAATGGTTTTTCTTGAGTCCCACACCTCGATCGGATTTTTTAGCAAGATTGACACAAATGAAGACGAAATGGGTGCTTTATAATCACAAAATCATAATTATCAAATAATCTTAACGAAAAAAAGAAGCATAAAATTTAAAGCCGAGAACACATACTCATGATTGTAGGCTAGAAGTATATGGGTTTTGTTCTTCATCTTGAATTCATCAAAAAACAGTCAATCTCTCTTTCAAGTCTTCCACGTCACATCCATGGAGGCCTAAACATGTCTTCTCATTGACTACTTAAAGGGGTCCAAGAGGCCTATGTTATCCCATTTACTTTTTAGTATGCAAAATTTTGCTATACACCTACATAAAATTATGGAAATTGGTCAAAAGTTAACACTTTGTGTCTCGAGAGAGTAGTTAATTATAATATCATACGTGTAGGGTACTTACATAGTCCATAGCGTCAACATTTGTGAATCGAGAGAGCGTTTCTGGTATAGCTGGAACAAGCACTCCCACTCGACATCGAACTTCTCTTCTTCAGGATAATGAAAAACATGTGGTGAACGGAAAACCTCAAAACCAAAGTCCTCCATCTCTGTTGCTTGAGCCATATAATATTCATGCAACTGGCGCATATATGTTGTCAAATTTTTATATTCGTCATCGGGAACCAAAAGATTGCCCCTTTCATACTTCATTGACAGTGTTCCCGTCCCTTGTACATCATAATAGATGTTCACGGCCTCTTCCATGGTTAATTCGGGGTTGTCTTCGACGTATATACATATCTTCCTTAAATCTTCATTGTGTATTTCATCGGCTCTTATTGTAGCGTCTTGATTACATGTTTGCCTTTTGAATTCGGACTTCAACAAACACGGAGGCGGTGAAACGAGATTGAAGAAACTAACACAATCTTCCTTCAAGATGTGTCTTTGTAAATTTTTCTTCCATCAAGTTTATGTATTTGCCAATTTGAATGGCCTTTTGCTTTTTTGTTGGTCCACTTTGGGAGCATTAGCGACCGAATCCAAGGACCTTTTCTACGACTGTGAGGATGCCTTTGATCTTGTTTTGGGCTGAGGTGGAGGAGGAGGAGGATGACAATGAGAATTCTATTTTCCAGGGGCTGATGAAGATGGAGGAGGAGGAGGAGGAGTCTTCTCTTTTCTTGGGGCTGATGAAGATGGAGTGAGACGAGGAGGAATAGAAGGAGACCTCTGTCTTCTCAAGGGTGATGGCAAGGGATGAGGAGGGGAGTGATCTCTGTTGAGAGATGGTGAGTGATCATCGCGGGTGGGCAAAGAGTCGTAGTCGTTCTCATCATTAGAGGACAATTGGTGGTCAAGCTTAATGAAGCGCTTGCGCCAGGCCACTTAAGAGCCCTTGTTATGACTAAGTTTCGGCCTGTCTTCCGCTACGGGGTACTCAATGTGTATCTTATTATACTTCTTATCAAGTATTCTGTCAATGGTGACGTGAGCGTACCCCTATGAAATTGAGTGGCCATTAATGGTGCCGTCTCCCGCAGGCCAGGCCTGGCCGAGCGCCACCTTGTCCTTTGTCCATTCTTGACGGATGTCCAACTTGACATTGATGGGTTCAGTGATACCGTCCACCGGATGAGGCACATTCGCATCTTCCTCGTCGAGCGGGGTCGGTCCGTAGCTGCTGCGACTCCTAAACTGTGGGCTAAAGGCAGTTGGAGTAAGGTTTTGTGGTACTCCTGACCCCTTGGACAGCAAAATCTATTGGACTCATGCTTCAACAGTCGCCTCAATCCATGCATCCATTCTGTCTTCCATCTCTTTTAGTCACCTCAAACACTCTGCCTCCTAATCCGCTCTACCCCTCGAGCAGCTTCGGTAAGTGTGAGATTCTTCGGGGAATGCTAGTTTCTAAGGAGCAACATCGGTTCCTCTAGTGCGACCAGGGTGCTCCTTGGTTCTGAGTGCTTGGGTGAGCACGTCTTTCTCCCTATTAGAAGTGCGAGTCCCTTGCCGCACCTCCTCAGTTACCTGGGAGATCCTCTGGATGAGTTCGCTCATGGGTGGATTTGTGGAGCTAAAGCTCCCGTCCTCGGCATGGCGTACATTCCTCCCCATATAGTATAATACCGATCTTGGCTCCCAATGGGCGGTCTCAACCTGAATGCCTTCCTCAGCAAGGCGATCCATCTTTTCAAGTTCTGCTTTAAATTCTGGCATCTTTTTGGCGTAGCCACGAGAGCCGAGATGATGAGGATTCGTCGCTTTCTGCGAGTTCTCCATATTGTTCCTGCTCAGTTCTAAGTACTCCTCGGATAACCTGTATTCCTTAAAATCCTGCCAGAAGTCCTTCTGCTTGCTAAATTGTCCACCATCGAAATCTAGCTCTATATTTTGGAGGACAAAATTCTTGTACAATGTCCCCTTAAAATTCTTGAAGCATGTCCCCATGATTTCTTTTGCTTTTTTCTTGGCTACCTCTTTGTCATACTCCGTTGGGAAAGTAAAATACTCTGGGATCTTGATATCCCATATGTAATCCTTCTCACTTTCGGGAACCCTCCATGGGTCATTATCTTTCCCATTCCACTTCATTACCTAATCGGGATGAAGTCCCTTACAAGTAACCCGAGGAAAGTCTTGTATTTGGTCAAAGCTATAGGCGATGAGAGTGGATCCCCGAATTCATCGAACTCAGTGATGTGCCAGTGTGCATTCCTACCGACAGGAATTTTTGACACGCCTCGCTTGGATCTGGCCTTCCTGCTACCCGAACCCTCTGGCTCCTTGGCCGGCGAAGGCTCTTGCTGGAGACACCAAGTAAGCTATGACCCTCTCAATTGATTAGCGTGTGTGGCTACATAGTCACATGATACAAAAGTTACCTGGCCATCTTGGTCATTTTAACCCAGCTCGAGCAGGCCGGACGGGGTCCATGGCTGCTCGTTCTCACCGTCCTGATTGACACAGTCATCGTTTGTCGGATCATGCAGCTCTCCTATCCCAGCGATATCAGCCGCTTCTTATCGCCGATCTGTTCTTCGGCGACGGGGTAACAGGCGACGACGAGTCATGGCTGTGACACGATCGTGGTCAGTTTTGGCTATGGACAACTACTAATAGCATATGTTCATATTATATATATATATATATATTGTTTACACCAGAATTTGGAAGAAGGATTTCAGAGGCTCGAAAGCTCCCAAAACCATGTCAGCAAGGGATCAATTGCGTGTAGATTGAAAAACACTAATTCGGATCTGACACTAGAATCGGCTTTCTTCATATAGCGCCCGGATAATAACACGAAAGCTATGATCGTATTGATTTGAGACATGTTGGACTCTACAAAAGGAAAGATTAGAGTCCAAGTTATCTTAAATTAGGAATGTTTTCATTTTATGCCAAAGATTGTAATAAGTCGTGCTCGAGTAGGATTCATGTCTAGACTCGGGTATAAATATCAAACCCGGCTATTGTAAAAAAACAATCAATCAAATACAAGTCAATTTACTTTTTTTGCTCTCACCACCCCTAGGAGTAGGAGTAGAGTAGATCTCGGTGAGTTCTTCAATGTCATACCGCATCGATCCGGTCGACCTCTCTTGCTTGTCTGTAAGTACCATCATGGTTTATACCTCTGTTAGATATATGGTTTGCATCGATCCGGTTGACCCCCCACTGCGACTACGGTATAGGCTAGTTATCGACTCTTGCCTAGTTCAAGTATGGCACAGGTGATTACGCCTCACACTCCACTGCTTGAACTAGATCAAGGTCAAGTTATCGGCTCTACCTTTGAATGGCAGTCTTTGGTAGATTCATTAAGTTACCGATATTGCTTATTGCTTTCATTGTTTATCTAATTACAGCAATATCACTCTGTCCGATTGAGATTGATCTGGATTGGCCTTATATCTTATTTGACCCATCGTTTGCCAATCTAAAACTAATCTAATCTACACCTTAAATGATGAGTTATGTTTTTATCGGCTGTTTTATATCAATCTTAATCGCGCATAGCGCATAGCGTGCGATTAAGGCATGTTCGATCTTGAGTAGATCTATTGGTTAGCGAGAATCGTTCCATGGCCCGTTATCATGGCCTATGGGATTCTGCCTCTCACCCCACTGTTAGCACCATGGAGTGGAGATCGTTAGTTGATAGATCTGTTCCTAAGAAGGCATAATCTTAATCGTATGCGCTATGCAGAATCATTTGTTTAGCCGATATATCGAGCGCTTTCACAAGCAGTTCATATTACGAGATCATTGAAGTAGGGATAAGTTGAAAGATATGTTAGCCCTATGATCTTATTATTATATTACTGCACTGCATGATTACGCCTTATGCCCCACCGATATTAGTAATGAGTTAGGGTCGTCGAGTCTATTGTTGTTTCTATGGCTCGCATGATTACGCCTCATGCCCCACTTGGTCATGGCGACGAGATGAGATCTAACATGTTCATTAGATTTATCTTTATTAAATGGTTAAGTGGTGTTGAATTGTTTCTTTATATAAAAAGGGGTTCGGTTACTTGTAATCATTGGCTCGATTTAAACCAATCATCATTGATATCTTATTGCCATTGATTAAATTATTGCTCGAATTATATCTATCTTGGATGATAACCAATTTTTCTTACACAACCCCATGAGATTTAACCAATTTATTCTTATGAATATGCTTGAATCGACTATTTAGTCGATCTCCTCTCATATTGGCTCTCGAGCCGCACATTCGGACCTGTACAGCAACACCGCACATTACGCATTAATTCTTGATAAGCTTTCTCTCCTTGTCAATTGCGAGGTCAAATTGGGTGGCACGTCTCGGGAGGATTACGCGCGAGATTGACCACCCTTGCGCTGAAGCTAGGCGGATCCGCTCCATCGAGCGGACCCTTCCGAAACTTGTTGCGTGTGTCATCGGCACGCGGGGCGAAAAATTGCAATAATACATATATATAAATATAATATGTTTAATGCAAAGTCTAATAATAAGTCCACATACAACAAAGTCAAATAATAGCATATGTTCACCTAGAACAAATTCATTGTTTGGTTGACCACATACAACAAAGTTCACCTACTGTTCTACGAAACTAAGCCTACATCAACTTCCAAATAAGAAAAGTAATAACCATAGCCATAAATAAAAGCATGACATCTTTCCAAGACCAAGGAGCAATTCTCCTAATCTTCACATCTCCGGCGGGTGGCTTCTCTTCAATCTCCAGTGCCAGTGGATGGTCATGGTTTGCATTCATTGGACTATAGTAGGCCGGTTGCCCATGGTTTGCAAGGTAGGCCGGATGACTATAGTAGACCCTCAAAGTTTCAGCTTCTGTGTTGTATTTTTTATGCAAATTACCAAGGTAGCGATTGACTTGAGCATAGTAATCTTCCCAGGTTCGATAAATACTAGGCACGTGACCAACATGCACTACATACCATACCATGGTTGCCTATACATTTAAGTAAATTAGGTTGTCATTCAAACATTATGTATTAGAATATTAAGTTCACATACAGCTAATGAACAAATATTATCTAGATAAAGAGGCATGGAGAAAGCTACATTGTGAGAGGAGGTACTTGCAGCATCTAACAAATTAAATTGTTCTTCATAATTTTAGCATGAAAAAGCTTGTCCAACACCGGTTGAGATAGTTTGGACATGTCCAATGAAGACCTCTAGAGGCACCGGTGCGTAGTGGAATCCTAATCTAGGATAGTAATGTGAAGAGATGCAGAGGAAGACCGAAGTTGACTTGGGTAGAGGCAATAAAAGGAGACTTGAAAGGATGGAATATACCCAAAGACTTAGCCTTAGATAGGAGTTCTTGGAAAACAGCTATTCACGTGCCTGAACCTTGATAGCTTCTGCTGGGTTTCAACTCTAGCCTACCCCCAACATGTTTGGGACTTAAAGGCTTTGCTACTACTGTTGTTGTTGTAACAAAGACTTTCTCGTCTAAAAAGTTAAAACAGTGTTTAAAATGCCAACATTCAACATAGAACCAAAATTATATAGGAACCATAGAGTGGACCAACATCTGGTTAAGCTCATTCTAATTGCAAGCCTTTATAGGCTGTATACTGATGCAAAATACCAAAATTATATAGGAACCATGGAGGATCATGCAAGCCAAATGATTTTGATAGCCATGGTTATATAGCACACTGAACAGGTAGGATTTACACACTAACCGATTTTTCGTATAGTTGACCTTGAACAAAAACACACGATGTGCCTCAATAGTCAATATCATTTCATGGTGAATTAATTTAAAGAAAATCCCATATCATAGTGGATAGCAGCAGCTATAACCAAGAAGAATAATAGAATAGACATGTTCCTACATTGCACAATTGCGGTTTTTTTTAGGTGCTTTTTGACCGACCTATAAATGCAAAACACAAAGTAATGGCTATCCTCAATTCCTCATCACAGATGAATCCAGCAGCCATGAGGGCGTGAGCATGGTGTAGATACAATATCTAGTGCAGTCCTTATAGTTTGATTTTAGTGACCTATCTTCAATTATGTGCAAGAGTTAACTTACCTAAATGTATTTCTCAAGAGCGTGCATTCATTTTCTAGAAAAACAAGAGCTTCCATACAGCCTCTAGCCCATGCATGAAGGCAAAGGCGGACGCAAGCATCATAAGCAAGTCTGAGAATACGGGGCCCTTGCACTCACTGCGTGGGGGTGGGAAAGCAGTGTCCATGCGCTCTGAAGGCCTCGATGGTGGGAGTGCAAGCATGGAGGAGGAGGGGCACGACCGGCGTCATGGACGAGGAACGAGGGCATGGATGGCGTAGTGCTCGGTGGGCGTGAAAGCGCGTGCAGGCGTCGGCGTCGAAGAAGAGGAGCACGGGCTAGGAACGGCGACGCGGGGGCGGTGGACGGGTGCGTGGGGAACGGTGGTGCCCGTCAGCACGGGGTGGTGCTCCGGCGGCGTGGGGAAGGGGTTGGTGCGGGGTTGAAATGACTTTGGAAAATTTCAACCCACGCCTTGCTTTTATACCAAGGGTTCATCACCTTTGGTTATAAGTTCTAAACCGCGATGATGGAAACTATCAACTCTTAGGCCATTCCTCGAACCAAGCGATGATGGGGGTGTAGCGATTAGGAGTTAAGTCGGATATCTTTTCCCTTTCTTTAGAATTCCTTCGACTGGCTCAACGGTTAAAACCTCATAATTTAGCCCCCAAGACCCGTGTTCGAGTCCTAGGCGGCCCAAATTTTTTGGGTTCAATTTTATAAATTATTAAATAACTTTAGGAAATTTCCCCACGCGCGTTTTGTTATCCCTATGATTCATCACTGCCGGTTGTAAGTCTAAACCAACAGTGATGAAGCAACATCACTGTCGGGCCATTCTTTAAACCGGCAGTGATTGCAGTGTAGCGATTACGGGTTAAGTAGGATATCTTTTCCCTTTCTTTTAAATTCCTCCGACAGGCTCAACGATTAAGACCCCGCAATTTAGCCCCCGAGACCCGTGTTCGAGTCTCAGGAGGCCCAAATTTTTTGGTTTAATTTTATAATTTATTAAGCCCTCTAAAAGGTCAAAAAGAAAAAATAAATTAGCCTTGACACACCTTCTATACTAGCGCAGCGGTTAAGTCTCAGAACTCTGCTGCCCGAGACCCGAGTTCGAACCCGAGGGCTGTCACAATTTTTTTTTAATTTTTTATATATCACTGCCGGTTTTCAAAATAAACCGACAGTGATAACCAAAGATCCTTTTGTCGGTTTACGTCTCATCAACATTGGTTTTTTAAACCGACAGCGGTGATGTTCTCTCTATTAAAAAATCTTTTATATACTGAATAAATAGAAGCATGTGTATTCCTATGTCGAAATGGCTGGAAATTTGTTTGGCAAGCATATACACCGAATTAAGACCCCACACAGGATCTTGGGTTTTTTTGATTAGTTTTTTATTTATTATATTTTTTGTGTGCTGAATGAGACAAAAAAGGGTGAATTTCATCTTGGACCCAATAGATTTTTTTCATTGACATCCACAAAATTCTTATCCCTAGGGCACATTAGAGCCTGTGTAAAAGTTTGGCACCATTCTGGATCTTTTTATGGGTAGACTCAGTTTAACCTATAATTAATCGATGTCATCGCGCGGAAATTCAATTAAACTTCAGAAAGTAGCGAACCATCTCTGGAAAATCCCAAACTAGTTGTTTCCTTCACACGTGGCACGTGCAAGCCTAAGAAAAAGTTTGAGACCAATACGACACCGGAATGCGTATGAACCATAGAAACCTTGATAACCTATGTGTATAGTCATGGTTCGATGAAAGGGTTCATGTACCTTTGTGAAGCTTGTATACTCTGCCTACGTCGAAATGGCTTGAATTTTTTTTGATAAGCATGTATACCTAAATGAAGGCCCCAAACAAGATCTAAGGTTTTTCTGATCATTTTTTTATTAATATATTTTTCTCTGTGCTGAATGAGACAAAAGAGGATGAATTACATCTTGGACCCAATAGATTTTTTCATCGACCTCCACAAAATGCTTATCCCTAGGGCACATTAGAGCCTGTGTAAAAGTTTGGCACCATTTTGGATCTTTTCGTGGGTAGACTCACTTCAACCTATAATTAATCGGTGTCGTTGCGCGAAAATTCAATTAAACCTCAGAAAGTAGCAAACCATCTCCGAAAAGATCTAAACTTGGTGTTTCCTTCACCTGTATCACATGTAAGCCTAAGAATAATTTTGAGACCAATACGACACCGGAATGTATATTTCTAGTTGCCCAACAAATGTTACACGAATTACGTGCATGATAATAATTAAACACATAAGCCGTACAAATAAAAATTAGAGCTCAATTAAACTACGACCTTGAAAACCTAGCTAAATAAACATTAATTACTATTGGAATCACTACCAGGATCGATCGGATCACGCACACTAACATGCCTCTGTAGCCATATATAGTAATTGATGTCATAGATTATGTATCTGCTTGTATCGATGAAGGTCAATGCCCGTATGAGTGCACTCTCTGGTGCCTCACAATACTGAAAGAATGGTTGGCCATAGATGTAACCTACTGAATGACCATTGTCCCTATTAGTAATCCTTATGCAGTATTGGCGTCCTTCTATAGTGAGCTGGCCGAGGTTTCCATTGTAGAAGTCCCAATCATACCCGAGTTGCTCCGTAGCTTGGTCTAGAACGGCCCACAAGCCACATGCAGCATAGGTAAGGTCCTAGAGCGTAATCTGCATGCGGAGAAAAAGAAAAAAAATAGAGAATATTATTACAATAATAAACAACAAATAACCACGACTCAAGTATAAGTAACCATTTTACCACATCCATACGGTTGTAGCTCGTAAACCATTTGCTTGCTTGCGGGACGGGGATATCACCAGCATTCAAAGTAAGTGCCTTGAAGTGTGAGAAATCAGGCACATCATAGCAAACACATCGAAGTGCCTCTAAACAGATATGCACGGCACTGAATTGGGCACTTATCACATCCAGGCTCTGTCTTCTCGTCTCGTGGATATGGTTCCGATGATTTGCACCCCTCAAAGGGATGGAAAAACTGAGTTCACACGTCCATAGCCGACCACTTGCATTAGATGCCGTGTTCCCGACGATGTCCGAGATAAAAAAAACTAGCTAAGTGTTGTTCGCAGCCAATCTATTGGGGATATAGTTTGCGACATATATGTATACAACAATGATATTAAACTAATTACACTTATTTGTTATCATCAAAAAACAAAAGATGTTGGAAAATATTTCATACAATAGCTGAAACAAGGAATCGTGGAATGGCCACATTAGGAGCAAATGGCTCATCATCAGGATGAAAACCTAGTTCTTGTGGTGGGGGGTCCGTTGTTCATACCACCTAATCGATAAAATGCAAAAAAACTATGAACATAAAATATATGCACAAAAAATTCTTCCAAGTAAAATGTGGCAACATAATTAAATATAGATCGAATGCAAGGAATAAGAATATATATAAATGTAGAATGCAAAGAAACATGAATATAAATATAGATTAAATATTGGAGAAGACAACATATCAATACCATTGAAAAAATACAGAGCCATGACCAAATCACATAGGCAGTGGATTTCTTGAGAAGTGAGAGTGAAACATGAGAAATGAGACTTTGAGAGTTCGTGGAAGCCATTTTATAGGCTAGCTGTCGCGGTAGGTGGGAGCAGTGCTCCTACTGTGGTGATCAGCGGGAGCACTAATGGCCCGTGAGGGAATATTCATATCACTATCGATTTTGTTAAAAAGCCCAGCGATGATAGGGGTCATTAGTGCCGGTTTTTAGAACCAACAGGTGATTCCATATATCAACATCACGATAGGCTGACAAACCGATAGCTTTTATTATTTTAAAATCGAGCCATTTATCATTATCACTATTGGTTTTGTTAAAAAAACCTGCAGTGATAGGGGTCATTAGTGCCGGTTTTTAGAACCAACAGTGATACCATGTATCACTGTCCGTTTTTAAGAAAAAACCGACAGTGATAGGCCTGGCAAACCAACAACTTTTATTTTTTTGAAATCAGAGCCACTGACGTGGGCTTTGGATAAAAAAAATTGTCCAGCCTAGGTTTCGAACCGAGGGAGCGAGAAAGAGGGATTAGTGGATTAACCGCTGCGTTAAAGGAGGATTTACGTTAGGAAACCAAGTTGAGGTTCATTTAATTCTATAAAAATATAAAAAAAAGTTTGTCGCACCTAGGATTAAAACCAAGGGCGTGGGCTTCACAGTAGCTGGCTTTTACCGCTGCGCTATGATAGGGAGTATGTCAAGGTACGTTTTCTTTTTTGTTTTATCCACTGAACGAGAGTTAATTAATTCGAGGTCTAGATTATAGGGCCTTAACCGTTGCGCTAGCATTAAGGATTACGTTAGTTTAGGTTATGTTTTTTCTTTTATCCATTTAGTGCATGTAAATACATATAATTTATTGTAAAATAATACAAATATTTGTGTCTCAATTATTTAATTCCATGATAATTAATTAATTGTCTATAATTATCAAATAATAGTGTTTACGAATATCATCTCAATATTTGATTACATAGTCAATTATTTAATTTTAGAGAAGCGCTAAAATATAAATTTGATTACATAGTTGGTGAACAATGTCTGAATAATGATTACATAGTTAACAATAATCTAACTATCTTTAGGTGCATCAACAATGAGGTCTCATTGTGATCAAACCCGTCACATAAGCGGGTTCATCACCCTCTTAAAGGATAGGTAGGTGTCGTTCACCCCGAATGAGGCATTTCCTGATAGCCCCTGTAGTCTTCTTCATCCGTCACTCTATCAACACCGACAATCTTCTTTTTCCCTTCTAAGACTACTTTTAGCCTTTCTTTTGCCTTGCTGTTCCTTGCATAGAAGACTTGCATAACATCTTTTGCAAGGACAAAGGGGTCATCTCTGTATGCGGTCTTAGTGAGATCAACGGTAGTGAATCCTTCGCTGTCAGTGTTAATTTCCTCGAGCCGAACCCACTGACACCAAAAAAGAGCTGCCTTCAACGGACCATAGGCTAGCTTCCATATCTCCTTTATGAAACCATAGTATGTAAGCCTACACGTTACGTTTTTTTCGTGAGCATCATCAAACGAACACCATAATTTTGGTATGTGCTCTTTCCATCTTGCTTTTTTATGTAAAATATGAATCCATTGATCTCATACCCTTGGTACTTAAGATATGTACTCGAAGGTCTCTTGGTTAAGGCATCCAGTTGATTACCCAACTTTATTCCAAGCAAGCGACGTCGCAACCAGTTGACAAATTCCTCCTTATGTTTTTTATCCAACCAAGCTTTGTGACACCTTTCGGATATAGAGTTTGTAGTGATTGCCTATGCTCGTCAATGTATGGCATCACACTCTCGACTTCTTTGGAGAACAACGAACTATGCCTATCTAAAAGAAATAGGGTCGTCTACTATAATAGATTTCTCCCCGATCTTTCCTTTGCCACGTAGTCTTCTCTCATGATGAGATTCTGGAACTCTGACTCTTTTGATGTCCAGATAATATGTGTAGAACTCAATGGCCTCCTCCATTGACCATCCTTCAGCCATGCCCCCTTCTAGCCTGAATCTATTCCTAACATACCTCTTTAAAACTTTCATCAATCTTTCAAAAGGAACATCGATGCGGTACATTAGGCCAAGGGCTCTAATTTGGTCAACAAGATGAATGAGCGGATGCAATGAGATATCAAAGTAAGTCGCGGGAAAGGCATCTCAAGCCTAACAAGAGTTTTGTCTATGACCCATTGCAATTTGCTCTAAGCGTGGACACATCAATAACCTTTTTTGAGATCGCGTTGAAGAACGAGCAAAACTTTATGATTGGGCGTGGACCTTTGGGGGAGGATACCACCTTGAGAACAGCAGGGGAGCAAATGAGTAATAATGACATGAGCGATCATGGGCCTTCATAGGGCTAGAGTTGAACTTGGGTTCTCTCATGTTCACTAGCCTCTTCGGGTTCCTACGATGGCAAATCGGGACTTTGAGTTCATTGAAGAAAGAAATAAGTGCACACTTTTATTCCTTCTTCAATGTCCATGACGCAACCAAAAGTTTGAATTGGCCATTCTCTAGCTCCATGGGATGCAACTCCTTCCAGATTCTCAAGTGTTCCATGTTCAGGCGTGTGGCTAGTGAATCCTTCGATGTCCCCAAAGTGTCCATCAAGGTGTTAAGAGTGTTAGCGCACATGTTTTTAGTGATGTGCATGGGATCAAGACAGTGGCGTACACTCAGAAATGGCATGTAAGGTAGTTTCCATAAAACTGATTTTTTCTTCCAAACGCTCCCATCAGGCGCTGCTACTGCATTGTCCCCCTTCCCAAGGACAACCTCCAGTTTGTTAAGTTCTTGAAGTATCGCAGGCCTGTCTCGATATTTTGGAGCTAAGCATTTCTCAATAGTACCGTTGAAATTTTTTCTGTTCCTACGGTAAGGGTGATCCTTAGGTAGGAACCTACGGTGTCCCATATAAACTACCTTTGAGTTATTTGGCAGATTTACCGCATCGGTGTCGTCCAAGCACTCGACACATCTAGTATAGCCTTTTGTCTTCTCTCCGGACAACGAACTTCGACCTGGCAGGTCGGTGATTGTAGCGATAAGTACTCCCTTGATCGTGACATGTTCCTTTTTGTACTCATCCCAAACATCCGGCACACCCTTTTCATACATCTCCACTAGTTCATCGATCACTGGTTCTAGAAACACATCGATGTCATTCCCAGGTTGTCTTGGCGCTTGGATCAGTAGTGGCATCTGGATGTACGACCACTTCATACAGACCCAAGGTGGAAGGTTGTATATACAGAGCGTCACTGGCCAGGTGCTATGATTGCTTCTAACCTGGTCGAAAGGATTCATCCCATCTGTGCTCAAAGCAAACCAATGGTGCCTTACCTCTCCACCGATGTCCTTATAGAACATAGTATTGACAGTCCTCCAGTCATGCCCATCGGCGGAGTGCCTCATCATTGTATCTTTCTTACGCTCTTCGCCATGCCAGCGCAACAGCTTGGCTGACTTTGCACATGCAAACAGCCTATGCACCTGGGGAGCTATAGGGAAATACCAAACAACCTTTATGGGACCTCCTCTGGTCTTGGTACCCTCATCTGACGGCCCTTCCTTGTACCGTGGAGCTTCACACTTGGGGCACTTGTCCAAGTCTTTGTATTTTTCTCCACGGTACAATATGCAATCATTGGAACAAGTGTGGATTTTTTCAACCTCGAGGCCGATGGGGTAGATCATTTGCTTGGCCAAGTATGTCTTTTCTGGCAACTCATTTTTTTCTGGGAGCATTTTCCTTATTATACCTAACAACTGATCGAAGCCTTTATCGCACAATCCGTTTGTCGATTTGAACTCTAACAGCATGATGTCGGCTTTTAGTTTGCTCATTGGACAATTCCTATACAATGGTGTTTTGCCATCTTGTCTCATTTTCTCTAGCTTTCTCAGCTGTCTTTCACTAAGACATCCGGTCTCTACATTACGTAGCAGCTGAGAAATGCCATCGTTATCCTCGGTGTCGTCAGCTAGCGTGTTCCTAAACACATTATTAACTGTGGCCACAGGTTCCATGTTGACACCGGGTTCCTCATCAGCATCATGGATGGCTACGTCAGGCATGTCCACATCATCATCGTTTTCTTGTAGAACATTCACACCAACCTCGCCATGCATAGTCTATATCGTATAGTTTGGCATGAACCCCCTGGTAATCAAGTGCGGTCGTATAGACTTAATTTGACGAAAGTTCCTTTGATTCTTGCAATCTTTACATGGGCAGAAGACAGGGTTCCCATTCCCAGCATGGGCTTTGGCATCGGTGATAAACTGGCCGACGCCATGCATGTACCGCTGTCCGTTCGGGACGAGATGCATCCACTCTCGATCCATCTCTACACAAAAAATACTAAGGCAGTAATTATAAAGAATTAATAAGAAATCGAGCTTCATGAACAACAATTGTAGCTCGAGCGTTACCATTTTGGAAAACATTATTGTACACTAATTATTGGAAAATTGAAATTGGTAGCCCCGGCCTGTAAATTGAAAATCGTAGTAAAAATAATTATTGCACAATAATGAAGAACATCTATTCTACTCTACTTCTAAGAACTAAATATAGCATCACATACTAACAATGATGATCTTGACCACCACAGAATAATTAGCTAGGAATTTAAATGTGTTCATAGACACCAACCTTTTGGATGATGGATTCACCACAATTTGAGCCTTGCACAAATGTCTAATTAGAAAAGTGCTCTCTAGAATGGAGAAAGAACTAGAATGAGAATCAAGCAATGTGGCCATCAAAAGCGAAGCTAATTAAGCAACAAAATCAAAGGAGTTGATGTTTGTTACTAACCTTAAAAAACAAAAGATCAAGCCATTCTTCAAAATCCAAGCCCTAGCTTCATGGTGAAGAACGGACACAACAATGGAGGAAAGGGCCCAAAGCAGCGCCTCTTTCTTCTCGAGGATGGAAGAGAGGAGGAAGAAGAGGGGCGGTGCTGTAGCCTTTTTGTCTTTGTAGACTTATCAACATTGTCGGTTGTTAGCTAGAACCGGCGGTGATAGATCAAATCACTATTGGCTCTTGGCTTAAAGCTGGCGGTGAAAAGTGGTACGCCAAAACACTACCGATTCAAGCCACAAACCGGCGATGATGTGGTCCTTCACTACCGGTTTAGCCCAGCCCCAATCATTTTTCATTTTCAAGCTCATAACCGGCGGTGAAGGTACATCACTTTGCCGGTTGTCACAAATCCGGCGATGATGAGGCCGACAGGTATCGAGAAGCGTGCAAGCTTCCCCCTAGTCCTCGTTGGAGCCCTTCACAAGGAATCCCTCACAAGGGCCAAGCTCCTGGTCGGGTAACTCCATGGATAGCCTCGGGCCTTCCCCACACGCAAGTGGATCTCCGGTGTGCCTTCCAGCAAGCCTCACCCAGACCGCTCCCCGCTGTCTTCATTATCAAGCTTCGGTAGAACATGATGGGCCTTGTTCCCCTTGTTTTACACGATGGCGGCCACACCACAAATGTGGTTGGTGTGATCTCGCAAGACTACAAGCTCCTCTAATGTACAACAATGGTGCACGCAAGCACCGATTGTAAGAGATGTGCAAACCTCACTAAACACTAGGCCTAAACCTAGAACAAGCACATAAGCGGTGGTCTAATCAATCTAAGCACTTAAGTAAAGCACCTCGCTAATCACCTAATGAATCACTAAGCACTATGCAAGTGGAGATCACTAAAATGGTGTATCAACACCCTTGGTATGTTCCCTCGGCTCTCCTCTCAAATGGCCAGTTGGGGGGTCTATTTATAAGCCCCACTGAGCAAGTAGCCGTTGGGGGTGAAACCTAGCTTTCTTCTCTTGGCCGACCGGATCTTTGCTTTCGTTACGACCGTTGGGCCAGCGCGTTGATCGGACTCTGCGATAAGTCCGGTCCTTTATTGATCGGACGCGTTGATCGTCTTTGGCGCCGCTCTGGAACCTCTCTGGACTCGATTGGGCGCTTCTGTTCCCTCGTCCGGTCGTCCGGTGCTAATCGTCCGGTCATCTTTGAAAATATTGCCGTGATGATGAAACGAGTGCCATCGGTGCGTCCGGTCACGTGTTTTTCTTGACGTTCGGTCATCTGTTGATGCTTGCCGCGATCTCAGACTACCGATCGGACGTGTTTGGTCGCTATAAGGGCCACGTCTGGTCACCTCTACCGAGCTCATTTCTTCGTGATCTTACGTCCGGCTTGGTTTCCATCTTCGTGCTTGGACTATGCTTGATATCTTGAGTCTTCTCTTGTGCTCCTAGGGTCTTCCCTAAGGTGTTGATCATCGGATCATCATGTCGCCTTTGTCCAAGTCACGTCTTGCACCCTATTGAACTACAAAACAAACACTTGTAAATTTATTAGTCCAATTTGGTTGTGTTGGTCATCAAACACCAAAATCCAAAGTAAATAGGCCTAGGGTCCAGTTTCCTTATAGGTACAGTCTATCATGGCTACTGTAAGAACTGCTTTTGTCTCGTCGTGGACAAGGAGTAGGGCCCTGGGCAAGGTGTCTCTCGTTAATTCCCTCTATCATGCATTTGTGGTGGTGATCATGGACTGGCACTATATTGGAACAATGATGTGAGGTGTTGGTTTTCAAACTTAATTGCTTCTGCGACTATTTTATTTGAACATGGGTTTTAATAACTCTTAATCGTACTCTGATGTATGATGTTGTATTTGTGAACTGATGTAACATGTGACATGTCTGTTGAATCATGTACGATCTTGGTTGTATGTTGACGGTTAATCGAGACCCTTCGTGGTACTCGATGGACTACCAGGTTTATATGGGCTCAAGTATGATAGTGTGACCGCTTGCGGGCTACCATTGTACTTGTGCTCCTATAAATTGGATGGTTCTGCTATAGCGGTGCCACGTGCACTCGCGAAAGTACCGCACATGATAGCTTCAGAAACTTCATGAACTGCCATAAGCATCATGTTTATCATAATGACACCTTGCACCCCACGGATGCTAAGATATAGGATAGTTCCCACACTTCATCTTGAATATGTGTATTTGGCATTTGAGGCCAATATTTGAAATTCCATTCTATGCACACATTTAGGGGGAACTCACTATATCATAGGATTCAAAATCTTATTATTTATCAATCTCTTGTAAGCTTTAATTGTGTTGTCATCAATCACTAAAAAGGAGGAGATTGTAAGTGCATCTAGCCCTTTAATGGGTTTTGGTGAATTAAATGACAACACCATTAAAGGTCTAACAAGTTTGCTAAGTGTTGAACAGGAAATTGAGTTTATTGCATACACTTGTGAATTGTGAAATGAGAAGTGTACATAGGTTCAACAAGAAGGCAAGCTTGATGATATTCTACATAGTGTTGAAATGAAGTTAGGTCATGGTAATGGCAATTAAGTTAGGTCATGGTAATGGCAATTGATTGGGCAATCATGGTTGTCATGCCCCTACGATGGAAATCATTTCGGTTTTCAAAGGATGGACGACAAGGTTAAGGATGGACTAGTTCTAAGTGTCGTTTGGTGTTGAAGAGACACTTAGAGTAGTTTAGGACTTTGTTTTTCCTTTGGCCAAGCAAGATCATACTATTATGGGGGTATGAACTAGTAAGCTTGACCTAGGTGAGTCTAGTGGGTTAGGTGTGGTGCACACTTATCAAATCTAGCACTAGGTAGCTCAACGTAGCCCTAAGATCAATTGGAGCACACTTCATTCACATATGATTGCGAGTTGAAAGTGAATGGAGGGTCAAATGTTCCTTACCTTAGAAGACAACAAGCTTTGCAATCCTATCTTTTGGTTCCCTAGCGGGTGAGGCACTATCGTTGAAAGCATCTAGAACCCTAGTTGAGTTTTGAGGTGGCGATGAAGTCTGTGTCGATTCATTTGATCAAGTGAAATCATGTCATGCCCCTCGATTCATTTTGGTTTTCAAAGGCCAAGGTTAAGGACTAGTTCTAAGCACTTAGAGTGAATGTGACCAATCTTTGGGTGCGTAGCTTGTCAACTCGATGAAGTTCGAGAGGAGAATCACTTGATCGAGCGTGTCCGATCGATCTTGGAGCACGGATGTTGGTCAAGTTCCTAATTCTTGACCATGACGATAACGGCGACAAAGTGACCGAACGGCCAGGTGAATGTGCCACAGTTCGGTCAACATCGATGGAGAATCGATCGAGCGTGTCGTTCTTGTTGTTGAATCGTGTCCGATTCGATTCGACCAGACAAAGTAATGGGAGACGTAGGTCGATCCATCGATCGAACTTAACGGCCGGTCGATCTTTGGGAGAACTTAACGTCTCGTCTTTGGGAGGCCGGCCAGACATCCGGTCACCTTGACCGGAGCGTCCGGTCACCCAGTAGAATGCTGATTTAGGCACATAATGGTTCGTTTTGAATGAGGGGGTATAAATACTTTCTCTATTCATTCAAGGGAGTACTCTTTCCCATTTTAACAGCTAAGAAACACCATTGAGAGTGCCAAGGAGAGCAAGAGCCTAGTGAGGTGATTGAGATTTAAGAATCCAAGATTAAGGCCTCATTAGCAAAAAGAGAGTAGCAGGTGTGCATTCACCCTTCTCATTAGGCTTGTTGTGGTCAAGTGAGAGTTCTTGTTGTTACTCTTGGTGATCGCCATCACCTAGATGGCTTGGTGGTGATTGGGAGTTTGGTGATCATCCGGTAGAGCTTGTGGATGACCCAACTCAAGTTGTGAGCGGTTATGGGTGATTCACCGCGACGGAGTGTCGAAGAATCAACCCGTAGAGAGCACTTGATCCTTGAGCGGATCAAGGGGGACCTACACCCTTGCGCGGGTGCTCCAACGAGGACTAGTGGGGAGTGGCGACTCTCCGATACCTCGGCAAAACATCACCGTGTTCCTCCTTCTCTCATTACTTTAAGCATTTACTTTGAGCAATTCAATTCTTGTCTTTACATTCATAGAATTGTCATGCTAGAGTAGGATTGGAACTTAGGTTGTAAAACTTTTGTGCGGTAGAATATTAGAAACATATTCTAGGCACAAGGGGTGAAGTTGGCTAAGTGTAGGGTTTAACTACTGCAAAGAATTTTAGAATTAGCCCAATTCACCTCCCCCCCTCTTGGGCATCTTGATCCTTTCGAGCCTCATGCTCACGTATTTAGGCTTAACCGCCTAGAGAAATATGTCTCACGAGGATGGACCTCCTCCTATCTTTGAGGGAGATGATTTTTCTTATTGGAAAATCCACATGGAGGCGTATTTAGAAGCTCTAGATGTTGGAATTCTTAGAGCCGCCTCTCAAGGTTTTCCAAAACCTAGGGATCCCATTCACCTTCAAAGAGATGAAGTGAATTATGAAAAATGGAATGTCAAGGCTAGAAACACCATCTTTAGAGGCCTTTGCAAAGATGTGTTTAATCGGGTGAGGAACCACAGGGCCTTTTATGCACTATGGTGGGATATTTGTGCACTCCATGAGGAACTAAGAGCGAGGTGAGGAACACTATCATCTTGTTATGAAAAAACTTAATTCATTTGAGATGCTTTCAAAAGAAAGTGCTAATGAAATGTACTCACGCTTAAATATTCTTGTAGAGGAAGTCAATAGGCTTGGATTCACTCAAATGCAACCATCCGATGTTGTAAGAAAAATCTTGAGTGTCCTCCCCATTGACAAATATGGGCATATTGTGACTGTGCTTCATCAAGGTGATCTTTCCACCGCTACACCAACTCAAATCTTGGGAAGATCAACGCTCATGAGATGTACATGCACATCACACCATAAGATGGCTCATCCTCTACTAAGAAGAAAGACAAAGACTTGGCATTCAAGGCTAGCTAAGAGAAGGGAAAAGCAAGAATTGAGTATGAGAGCTCAAGTGATGATGAAATTGATGATGCAAGTCTTGCTCTCATGGTGAGAAGAACCGCCAAGATGCTAAAGAAGCTCAACAAGAATGGCGTCAAGTTTGATGACAAGAAAAAGAAGTTCTTCACTAGCACAAGAAGGAAGCCAATTTCTGAGATGGATTGCTACAATTGTGGAGAACTTGGTCATCTAGCTCATCAATGCCCCAAGCCCAAGAAAGACAGTACAAGAAGAAATACAAGGACAAGAAAGATGACTCAAGTAATGAAGATGAAGATGAGAAGAAGAAAAACAAGCCATACAAGAAGAAGGTTGGCAAGAAGAAGGACTTTCACAAGAAAAAGAAGAATGGCAAGGCATACATCATCGGTGATTGGCTCACGAAGATTGATTCATCAAGTTGTTCATCCAATGATGATAGTGACAACAAGAAGGTGGCCGCCATCGTGATTGACTCATCATCATCTTCACCGACACCACCACCATCATCCTCTACACACCTATACCTTATGGCCAAGGGTGAACGAAAGGTATCAAATGATGATGAAAGTAGTGGTGATGAAATGTCTTGCAATGATGATAGTGATAGTGATGATGATGAATTTGAATCACCTTCATATGATGATCTTGTTAAATTGCTAAATCAATACACTAAGATCATTAGAAAGTCAAGAGTTAAGAATGAAAAGCTAGAACTTAAGAATGACTCTCTTTTAGCTAAATGTGACATAGCAGAAAAGGCTAGTGTTGAGCTTAGAGAAGCAAATGATGCTATGTCATCCAAACTCAAGGAGCCCAAATCTTCTAAGAAAGAGCTTAAAGAAAAACATGATAAACTTGAGGGGATACACAATGAGCTCATCACTAGCTACAACATGCTAAAAGAAGAGTATACCAATCTCAAGGTTAATCATCATAATCTTGTTATCTCTCATGAGTTTTTATCCAATAAGCCACATGATGCTACTAACGATGTTGTTAAGATTGATATAGCTACATCATGTGATGATTTGATTATTGAGAGCATTGAGCAAGGTTCTAGTAGCAAAGGCAAGCAAGTGGTTGAGTCCGATGACTATGATGAGTATGTCAAGATCAAGAATGAGAATGAGAAGCTAAAGAAAGATCTTGAGAAGCTATCAACCACCAACACCATTGTGTTAGAGAACCTTGATCATGATTATGATGTAGAGCTCAAGGAAGAGAACGAGAAACTCAAAGAAGAGAACAAGAAACTAAAATAGAGAAAAATCATGATGAGCTAAAAGAAAAAAAAAGAAGCTCAAGTTAGAGAAAGAACCTCTTAAGATTGGCTTGAGCAAGTTCACAAGAGGCAAGCATCTTCAAAGTGAGTTACTCATGAACACCATCATGAAGATGGATAGAAGTGGAATTGGATATTTGGCAAATCAAGAGAAGAAGGCTCAAGCTCAACACCAACAACACAAGTCAAAGCCAAAGCCAAATAGGTGTTTTGAGTATGGACAAGAAGGTCACTTTGCCCATGAGTGTCAAACTCCACCACCACAACCCTTGCCCAAGCATGCTAGACCTTTTGCTTTCAATGCTCATTACATGCTTAGAAAGGATTCTAGTGATAAAATAAAAGTCATGTTCTTAGGACCTCCCAACAAGAATAGGCCTAAGAAAATTTGGGTTTAAAAGTCACTTGTTGAGAAAGTTAAGGGCCCTCAACAAATTTAGGTCCCTAAAGCTTGATCTCTTGTGTGTGTAGGTGAACTATAAGACTAGTGGAAGTCATTGGGTAATTGATAATGGTTGCACACAACATATGACTGGTGATCCTCGTATGTTCACCTCCTAGATGAAAAAGTAGATGGCCAAGAAAGAATTACATTTGGAGATAATTCAAAGGGCAAAGTCAAGGGATTGGGCAAAATGGCAATATCAAATAATCATTCTATCTTAGATGTGCTATATGTTGCTTCCTTAAGTTTCAACTTGCTATCCGTTGGACAATTATGTGATCTTGGCTTTCAATGCTTGTTTACCGAGAAGGAAGTGGTTGTATCTAAGAAAGATGATGATCAAGTTATATTTAAGGGATTTAGATACAACAACCTATATCTAGTGGATTTCACCTCCGAAGATGTTAACTTGAAGACATGCCTATTCACCAAAACATCACTTGGGTGACTATGGCATAGAAGACTTGCTCATGTTGGAATGAGTTCACTCAAGAAACTTATGAAGAATGAATTGGTGGGAGGGTTAAAAAATGTGAAATTTGAGAAGGACAAGCTTTATAGTGCATGTCAAGCCGGTAAGCAAGTTGCAAACACTCATCCTACAAAAGCTTTCATGTCAACAACAAGAGTGCTAGAGCTCATTCACAAGGACTTATTTGGACCAATAACATACAAGAGTTTGAAAGAAAATCTTTATTGTCTTATAATTGTTGATGACTACTTAAGATATACATGGGTGTTCTTCCTTCATGACAAGACCGAGGTTGCTTCATGCTTCAAGAAGTTTGCTAAGAGAACACAAAATGAGTTTGAAGTGAAGCTCAAGAAGATTAGGAGTGATAATGGAAAAGAGTTTGACAACACAAACATTGAAGCCTATTATGATGAAGTTGGGATCAAGCATGAGGTCTCCGCAACATATACTCCTCAACAAAATGGTGTAGTTGAGAGAAAGAATCGGACACTTATCACTCTTGCAAGAACAATGCTTGATGAGTATAACACACCCAAAGGTCTATGGGCAGAAGCTATCAACACCGCATGTTATGCATCCAACCGCCTATTCCTTCAAAAGTTTCTTGGCAAGACACCTTATGAGTTGCTCAATGGGAAGAAGCCGGACGTCTCCTTCTTTAGGGTGTTTGGTTGTAATTGCTACATCTACAAGAAGCGGCAACACCTAGGGAAGTTTCAAAGACGTTGTGATATTAGTTTTCTTGTTGGTTACTCATCAAAGTCCAAAGCATATCGAGTATTTAATCATGCCATCGGCTTAGTTGAAGAAACATATGATGTGGAATTTGATGAATCTAACGACTTCAAGGAGCACATGAGAATCTTGATGATGTAGGTGATGAACCATTGAGAGAGGCTATAAAGAATATTCTGGTTGGAGACATCAAGCCTAAAGATGATGAAGATGATGTACAAGTGATTGATCCACCTTCTTCATCAAATATGCCACAAGATGGTGATAAAGATGGGAGAGTAGAAAATGAAGATACTCATATCTCTCATGATCAAATGGTGGCACAAGCATAAGATGTTGATGCTCCACAACCTCCCCCTCAAGTGGTTGATAGAAGAAATTCACCTCTACTACAAGCTCATCCATAAGATCTCATCGTAGGGAGTCCATCAAAGGGTGTAATGATTCGATCTTAAAAGCTTGCTTCTTTTATTGAACATCACTCTTTTATCTCTTGTGTTGAACATAAGAATGTAGAAGAAGCTCTTCAAGATTCCAATTGGATAAATGTCATGCATGAAGAGTTGAACAACTTCACCCGCAATGAAGTTTGGACTCTTGAAGAGCGACAACAAGGTGCAAGAGTCATTGAAACAAAGTGGGTGTTCCAAACAAGCAAGATGATCAAAGGCGTTGTTGTGAGTAACAAGGCAAGACTAGTTGCAAAGGGTTCTCTCAAGTTAAAGGGTTGGATTTTGGAGACCTTTGCACGGTTGTAAGACTGGAAGCCATTAAGTATCCTCCTTGCATATGCATCACATCATAAAATGAAACTATATCAAATGGATGTTAAAAGTGCATTTTAAATGGCTTCATAAATCAACTAGTCTATGTTGATCAACCTCCGGGTTTGAAGACCCTAGATATCCAAATCATATTTATAGGTTATCCAAGGTGCTATATGGGCTTAAGCAAGCCCTAAGAGCATGGTATGAATGCCTTGAGTTTCCATATTGAGAAGGGCTTCACCATTGTGAAGGTCGACACCACACTATTCACCAAGAAGCTTGATGGAGAGATCTTTATTTGTCAAGTATATGTTGATGATATCATCTTTGGATCATCAAATGAAGATTCTTGCAAAGAGTTTGGTGAATTGATGTCAAAGGAGTTCGAGATGCCTATGATTGGAGAGCTTACATTCTTTCTTGGTTTTTAAGTCAAGCAAATGAGAGAAGGGATTTTTTCATCTCTCAAGAAAAATATACTAAGGATCTTCTCAAGAGGTTCAATATGGATGAATGTAAGCCAATCAAGACACCAATGCCATCTAATAGACATCTCGGCCTAGATGAGGGAGGTAAAACGGTTGATCAAACTTTCTACCGCTCAATGATTGGTAGCTTGCTATATTTAACCGCATCTAGGCCCGACATCATGTTTAGTGTGTGTATATATGCTAGATTTCAAGCTAATCCTAAGGAAGCTCATTTGATTACTGTTAAAAGAATCCTTAGGTATCTTAAGCACACACCAAGCATTGGCCTTTGGTATCCCAAAGAAGCTAGATTTGAATTAGTTGGCTATTTCGATTCGGATTATGCCGGTTGCAAAGTTGATAGGAAAAGCACATCCGGAGGGTGCCATTTGCTTAGTACATCACTTGTGTCTTGGTCCTCCAAGAAGCAAAATAGTGTGGCTTTGTCCACCGCCGAAGCGGAATACATTGCCATGGGTGCTTGTTGTGCACAAATACTTTACATGAAGCAAACTTTGCTAGACTATGGTGTAGTTCTAGAAAAGGTACCACTTTTATGTGACAATGAGAGTGTGGTAAAGCTTGCTAATAATCTGGTTCAACACTCTAGCACCAAGCACATAGATATCCGTCATCACTTTCTTAGAGATCGTGTTGCTAAGAATGATATATCATTAGAAGGTGTAAGGACTGAGGATCAATTGGTGGATATCTTCACTAAACCGCTAGATGAGGCTACATTTTGTCGGTTGAGGAATGAGCTCAATGTGCTTGATTTTTGCAACTTCACTAAAAAATGAGCTTGTGTTGTCCCTTGCATTGCATTCTAATATACAACATGTTTAATATTTGGTAATGCATTTAGGGCTTGTCTAACATGATTAAGATAACCGCCGAAAAGTGTGTGAAGAAGCTTAACCTTGGATCAAACTTGACAAGCAACTAGAATTACTTTTAAGTATTGTATTGCATATGCATGAATATTGTTTTGTCGTTTCTTTTCAATCACCCTTTTATTGCCTACTTTCTTAAAAAGGATTATAGCCTAAGGCAAAATACTTTGAAAAACTTGAGGGTTTGAGAGAGGTCACTCACATCAGTCCCAATTGGTGTTTATTTAGATCTTATTGAAGTTGAGACTTGATTGGGAATAGGCAGCATGAAGGAACGTTGAACATTTGCTGGAAAAGGGCGACCGGACGCTGGACCGGACTCTGCTCCCTACGTCCAGTCAGTTCACAGGAGGTGAACCGTTGCTGCACAAGAGTGATCAGATGCTGAAACAATTCTTACCCTGCGTCCGGTCAAATGATGTCCCTGCGTCCGGTCAAGTGAAGAAGAAGATCTAAGGATCGACCGTACTCTGGCTGTGTCTGGTCAATGGTGATCGGACGCGTCCGGTCGCGACTTGGGAGGTTTTCGACCTCTCTGTTGTCGACCGGACTCCGAGTGGCAGCGTCCGGTCGTTGCCACCGGAGCGTCCGGTCAGTAGAAATCGTACGGGGTCTAAACTCTTCTCCGTTTCCTTTTCAATCATGGGTGGGCCACCTCATATAACCGCATCGCGCCATGACCTACGCCCGCATCCCGTAACCGCGCTGACTTCGTCGCCGCTCGCCCAAGTCGCTACGCTCTCATGCCCTAGCCGTGCTGCAGGGCCGCCGTGCCTACGCCACATCACGTCGCCACGCCCTGCGACGATGTGCCTGCACCGAAGTCGCACCACTGCGCCAGCTACCATAGCTCACCCGCACCACCGCCTGCGACTCCCCTGCCACATCAACGCCGCCTGCCTAGCGCTACCACGCCAGCTTCCACGGCCGCAGTCGTCCTCCACGCCATGTGCTCGTGCCACATTGCTCCTCGCCGGTGACCTAGTCCCATCCAACGCCACATTGCGTCGTCGGAACCCTAACCCTAGGCGATTCCCGGTGGTTCCCCGTGATTCGTTCCTCTGCTCTTCGGTGCACTGGTTCATCAGGTAGCAAGCCCTCGCTTCTAATTTCGTATATATTGCTTGCTTCTTAGGGTTTCGTATCTCTAGATGTATATTGAAATTATTCATATATCCAATCTATTCCATCGTGCAACGAGTCAGTGTTGTTGAGGTCACTTTGGTAGTTGTCAAATAACTCGGAGCCAAGCTCGCGAGTACAGATTGAGGCCAAGCCTCGGAAGTGATAGTTGGCAGTTGTTTCTTGTCAGTGGTAGTTGCTCTTTTCAGGTCCAGCAATGGCACGTGTCAAGAACATCGAAGGTGGTCCAGGTGATGAGGATCCGAGGCCTCCACCTCACTTGCCTACTGAGGTGAAAGGTAAGGGGACAAAGAAGACTACATCAAAGAAGCGGAAATTTGCGATTTGCGAGATGCGATCTGATGAGAGCGATGGCGATGGCGCAGCCGTCGTGAGAGCATGTAGAGAGAGGAGGTGCTCGGAGTGGTGTTGTCATTACAGATCAGCTTTCACTAGCACAGAGGGCAGCCATTGAGCAGGTTGAGCATCGTCATGGTAGTCCAGCTGGGACTGTCATGCTTGAGGGACGGTGTGTTGTTTTTTGGAGGAGACTTCGGCCTTAGGGGGAGCCACAATGAGCAGACATATACCACCAGTGCAATCGAGAGGTCTTGAAAGCGGACTTCGGGAGGAAGAAGCGAGCAGAGGAGATAGAGCAGGCACCTCAGCCACAGTTACATCGCTCTAGTCGTACCCGTACCCAGGTGACACCGAGGCCAAAGACACAGAGAAGGGGTTCTTGTTCGCCTCCTAGATCACAGGGTCCGCCCCTAGTGACTCATCTAGACTTGAGGGCCACCATGGCCAAGCAGGTGTATTAGTTCAGATTTGTTCAGTTCGAAGACTAGTTCCCGCCGAGGAGGGACGAGCGTGCTTCAGAGGGTTTCTATACACTGCTGTAGGAGGACTTCTACAATGCTTATCTAAACAGTGGTATAACTTTCAGATCTCAGAGGGTTTGCTCCATTAAGGCCATTGTAGCAGCAGCTGGAGAGCAGATTTGCCCTCATCTCTCTTACTTGCCAGGGCTGACAGACTTACTTTGACGGACAGGCAGATATATTCCATCTTGGGTCCGTGAGTTCTACGCTACCCTTTGGATTGACCCAGCTCACAGGTTCATACACTTTGCATTCAGAGGCCATGACTATAGGCTGATGAGCTTTAGGGTTAGAGAGATCCTCAGGTTATAGGAGTCACCCATCCGTCTTCATGAGGTTTGCTATGGACATACAGAGCCTCCTAGACATCCTCACGGCGGTCTTATGCCTCCCACAGATCTCATCCGACCTTGCTTCACAGAGCCATTCAGTGAGGGGTCGAGCAGGACACCCAGGGATCTTACTCCTATAGCTAGACTACCTGATGCTATCATGAGGAGGACCCTGCTACCGAGGATGGGATATCACGAGGGATTGACTCGCATTCAGTTGTGGCTACTGAACTCCCTGATCCAGTAGACAATATTTGATATATGGGATCTCATTCTTTCTAAGATGGAGGATATACTTATAGAGGGATTCCGAGGTCACAGGAAGCTGCCATATGCTCACTGGATCACTTTTCTGATTCACAGGGCAGTCACAGTGAGGCCTCCTGAGATGTTGGCAGAGTATTCTGGTGCTACTATAGAGTTTCCAGCATATAACATGACTCAGATGCTTCACCACAGTACAGCGAGGACACCTAGCCAGCCACGTCGTCGCCCAGAGGTGCCAGAGACTGCCACCCAGCAGGATGAGATTATCAGTGGTATAGCAGCTATAGAGGAGCAACTAGATACTCAGCAGGAGGGTATGATTGAGAGCGACCCTAGTGATAGTTTAGATGATGACTACCAGGACATCCCTCAGATGCCTCCACGACGACATGACGGTGAGGCCAGTGGCTCCAGCTCAGCTCCATAGGCACCACAGACAGACGCCGCTCTACTTGCTATACTTGAGCAGATGAGGCAGGATCAGGCTCGCCAAGCCCAGGAGACCGCAGCTGCTCTAGCATAGGTTTAGGCTAGACAAGACGAGTTCCAGCGACAGCAGCAGGCTATCCAGCAGCAGTAGGCCATGCAGCAGCAGTTACTTGGATTCATGCAGCATGTCGTCTCTGCTATTGGGGCTCCACCGCCACAGCTTACACCTCAGCTCGGCCAGCCTGCCACCACCACAGTGACTCTAGGTTTTTAGCCTAGTGGGCTTCAGAGTTAGGGACAGCTAGCTACCATGTTCGCTTCACCTACAGAGCAGGTATCCCACTGGTTTGCTTCGCTAGTGCCAGCCCAGGGTCTTTTCTTCACACCTTTACATACGGGCTTCACACCGGCTCAGACTTCGTCGATGCTTATGACTGATACCCTAGTTTCCAGGAGCCTTGGTGCTACCTTCAGTGAGTTGACAGGGCAACCTATACCGCTAGATCTTCATGTTCCTCATCCTTCCATAGGTGCTCCTATTACTAGGACTACAGAGACGCTCCCATCATCAGAGCCATCTGTTACAGTCATACCTGTAGAGTCACAGGCCGCACCAGTCCCAGATCCGACCCAGACCGCTTCAGCATCACTTCCAGCGACAGAGGGTCAGACTGCTCAGAGCTCAAGATCAGATGATGATGCTACCTAGTTTTAGATCGCTCATCGCACCTCAGCGCTCGACTCATCAGCTGCTGCCCCGCCGATAGACCCTTAGATTTTGGTGCTTGACGCCAAAGGGGGAGAGGGATTAAGTATGATAGACTTAGGGGGAGTGATAAATCTAGGGGGAGCTTATCTATTATATTTGGCTTTTTATGTGTGATACATTATTATGCATTCATGTTTACTTTCATGCATTGAACTACATATGTGTGATCGTGATACTTGTGTGATAGTGATATTAATGTGATATATGTGACATATGTTCTATCTACTTTGATCTTTATATATGTCATGTCACTTGGTTATGCTCATTTGCTTTGCTTCCGCATCTTACTCCGATGCAAATGAGCTTTATTTCTTGTACTCATGCTTATTTCATATCTATTGAGTACATCATATTGGCTTGGGTCATATAAGCTTGCTTAACTCTTTTGTACTTATTATCAAAAGCTTATATGAACCAAGCATGTTGAAAAACCTCATCTCTTTTACATACGCGAGGTTGTATTATCATCAATCACCAAAAATGAGGAGATTGAAAACATCTAGGCCCCTAGTTGGGTTTCGGTGATTAATGACAATACGAGATTACTATGACTAACGTGTGTTTTGTAGAGGCAATTAAGTTAGGTCATGGTAATGGCAATTGATTGGGCAATCATGGTTGTCATTCCCCTACGATGAAAATCGTTTCGATTTTTAAAGGATGGACGACAAGGTTAAGGATGGACTAGTTCTAAGTGTCGTTTGGTGTTGAAGAGACACTTAGAGTAGTTTAGGACTTTATTTTTCCTTTGGCCATACTATTAAGGGGGGTATGAACTAGTAGCTTGATCTTGGTGAGTCTAGTGGGTTAGGTGTGGTGCACACTTATCAAATCTAGCACTAGGTAGCTCCTAAGTAGCCATAAGATCAATTGGAGCAAACTTTATTCACATATGATTGCGAGTTGGAAGTGAATGAAGGGTCCAATATTGACCGGATGCTGGTTTCGGTGTGACCGGACACTGGCAGTAGAGTCCGGTCAGTTCATTTGATCAAGTGAAGTCGTCTGGTTGCGACCGGATGCTGGGTGAATTGTTACCGGACGCTGGGTGTCAGAGTCCGGTCAACTCCAGTAAGGTTCTAGAGAGGGAGAATCCTGATCGAACGTGTCCGGTCAGTGTTGACCGGACGGATTAGTGTCGATTTTGAATTCTTGGCCGGACTCTGAGCAGCAAAGTGACCGGACACTGGGTGCCAGAGTCCGGTCAACATCAGTAAGGTTCCAGAGAGCAGTTTTCATGACCCGACGCCTCCGGTCAGTGCTGACATGACGTTGGTCAAAGTCCGGTCACAACTTAACGGCTCAGTGGCGGGGAGAACTGACCGGAGCGTCCGATCACCTTGACTGGAGCGTCCGGTCACCCCGCAGAATGCTGACTCAGACACATAACGGTTTGTTTTGAATGAGGGGGTATAAATACTTCCTCTATTCATTCAAGGGAGTACTCTTGCCCATTTCAACAACTAAGAAACACCCTTGAGAGCACCAAGGAGAGCAAGAGTCTAGTGAGGTGATTGAGATTTGATAATGCAAGATTAATGCCTCATTAGCAAAAAGAGAGTAGCAAGTGTGCATCCACCCTTCTCATTAGGCTTGTTGTGGTCAAGTGAGAGTTCTTGCTTGTTACTCTTGGTGATCGCCATCACCTAGACGGTTTAGTGGTGATTGGGAGTTTGGTGATCATCCGGTGGAGCTTGTGGATGACCCAACTCAAGTTGTGAGCGGTTGTGGGTGATTCACCGCGATAGAGTGTCGAAGAATCAACCCGTAGAGAGCACTTGATCCTTGAGCGGATCAAGGAGGAGCTACAGCCTTACGCGAGTGCTCCAACGAGGACTAGTGGAGAGTGGCGACTCTCCGATACCTCGACAAAATATCGCCGCGTTCCTACTTCTCTCTTTACTTTAAGCATTTATAGGTTTGCCATGCTAGAGTAGGATTAGAACTTAGGTTGCAAAACTTTTATGCGGTAGAACAGTAGAAACACATTCTAGGCACAAGGGGTGAAGTGGGCTAAGTATAGGGTTTAACTATTGCAAAGAATTTTAGAATTAGCCCAATTCACCCCCCTCTTGGGCATCTTGATCCTTTGAGTGCTGAGGCGAGGCACTACCACACTGAGGCACTGCTGTAGTTCAGGCGAGGTACTGCCGCAGTTCAGCCGCGGCACTGCCGTGACTTAACTGACTGTTGGGAGCAGAGGATATTTATACCTTCTCTTCTTTCTCACAATGATAACCTAGTTTTCAGATCGACCATTCCCTTCCCAAGTGCGACCAGAGCAACTCTCTCTTCTCCACTCATCATTGGAGCCCCTCAAACTTCTCCTTTGCTTCCCTTGCAAATCCGTGAGAGTTTGACCCTCCAAACTGCATTAGAGAGCTCACTAATATGTTCTTCAACTCTTAGAGCACTTAGTTTGCGTTCAAGCCGGTGGATCGTGTTTGTTACTCTTGGAGCTTGCTCCTAACCGGTTAGAGCATCACCCGTGAAGCTTGCCAACTTGTATGGTAGCCCCGAGAAGTTTGTAATCACCCCAATTATCTAGTGAAATCACCCATCATCTGAAGAGTTCATTCTCTTGAC
Source organism: Miscanthus lutarioriparius (assembly GCA_904845875.1). Lineage (NCBI taxonomy): Eukaryota > Viridiplantae > Streptophyta > Magnoliopsida > Poales > Poaceae > Miscanthus > Miscanthus lutarioriparius. Next base: position 50,630,531 of record CAJGYO010000012.1, read on the forward strand.
TTGAGAACGAGGATAAGATTGAAAGAGACCAAAGCCTTAGTGGCTTCCTCAACAACATGGACATAGGCAAGCCTTGGTGGCGAGCTGAACCACAGGATAAATCGGTATCTCACTTGTGTTCTTATGATTTGCATTGCTATACTTGTATTTGTGGTGATTCTAGGGTTTGGTTCTGATCTACTTGCTTGTGCACTTCCGCCAACATTCAGGTGGTGGAATAGGCTCTACACTACCCCAGGAACATCAGTAATTTGCTCGACCTATTTTTCCTTGGGCAGTTTTTGAATTATAGTTCGAACTTGTCTGCAGGCGTAGTAGTGATACATTTTTAGTGCTGCAGTGCTGCACCTTGGGAGCAGCAGTGTCGCACTTAGAATTTAACTTCCACTGCAAGTTTGTTTTAAACGGGCCTATTCACCCTCCTCTATGCGACATCAAGGTCCTTTCACCTAGCCTTTGTTGACGGGCTGTGTTCATGTACCAAAATTACATGGGGTCCTAAGGGTTATTGGGCCACGACTAGGGACTAGGCCCTAGGGGCCTAGGATGCAGATCTGTCCTTGAGTTTGAGCACTTGATTCATCATTTTTGGCCACCATCATCACCATGAGTGCCATCTAGCTCCATTACTTGGACTTGGACCAACTAATCTCAAATACACACTTAGAGCATAGGGTTAGTCGATTAGGTTTTGTCAATTAGCCAAAACCAAATTAAGGCTTCTAGTGGTGCCCTCACCGCCTTGCCCCGTCGCTGTCTCGCTCGCCTCCACCCTAAAACCCACCTTCTAAGGCCGTCAGAGATGAAAACCCTAACCCGCTGAAATCATAGCCACTGTCGTTTCTTCTTCCTCTCCGGTGGGGCGCGAGTATAAGCGCGGGTGGTCGTGGAACGGAGAGGGAGAGGGAGAGGGAGAGGGAGACACAGAAGGAAAGAGCGCGGAAGGGGGAGAGAGACGGTGAGTCACACCATCACACTGGAACGCTACGCTTCCGTAATACCTTCTGCATATGCTTAAAACTGCCTCTCCAAAAGAAAAAGCCACGCAACTTTGCGAGTCACAGTCACACGGAATAGACGTGACCCACCCCGTAACGGACTGACTTCCAGGTTGACGCAGCTCAAGACTCAAGTACAGTAGACGCCAAGTCAGTCACACTCACACACCACAGGCTCCCCTTTCCGATCCCATCCCTCTCCACTCCCCAGCCTCCGCCCTCCGCTCGCCGCGCTTCCGCTTCCTCCGCCACCACCGCCGGGATGGCTGGGCGCTGCCCCTACTTAGCCATGGAGGAGTCCTCCCGCGGCATCCGCTCGGGGGAGTCCCCGGCCGCGGCGCTCCGCCGGATCCTCTCGACGCCCGGCGCGCACCAGGCGCCCTGCTGCTACGACGCGCTCGGCGCGCGGCTCGTCGAGCGCGCGGGGTTCCCGATCGGGTTCATGGGCGGTGCGTGCGCTTCCGTTGTTGGGTCACTCTCACGCGGGGTTTGTTATCCGTTATGCGTCCCTGTCCTCCTGTTTTTATGTGATGTCGATCGTCGTAGAACGCTCTCGATTGGGTTTAGTTTGTTTGTTTGAGAATGCCGAGATACTAATCGGTAGGCTTCAGTGCTTCACGCTGTATAGTTCCAATCGGAGCAGATTTACTGAATCCCAATTCATTTCGTGTGCTTTTCCACCGATGAAGTCACATAAACTGTAGGGAGGAAGAGGAACTATCCTTAAATCTGTTGCTCAAACCAAGCAAACTCACAACTTCATCACGATGATTTAAAATTGAATTGAACTGTGTGCGTCATTGGAACTAAAATTTCAACTTCAAGAGGAAGGGTATGATACTGACAATCATCCTGTCTTGGGCTTGAGATGTTCTGTGGTTACTTTTCTGATTACGTGCTGCAATGGTGTTTGAATGTTTCCGTGTGAAAAGGTAAAATGGTTTCATTAGCAGCCTTTTCGTTTCGGCTGAAACGATCGTGGATTATAAGCCAGAAGTACTGCTGGCTGTTTTTGTGTGGGAGAAAAATACTGTTGCAGCTTATAATCCACAATCGTATAAGCCGAAACGAACAGGCTGCTACAGAACTGTGGAATGTAGTTCAGGTGGCCAGCATTTCTTAGGGCAAATTTAATCTGTGACAGGGGCTATTGTTCTGTTGTTTCTTGTAGGGCTTAGAAATAACCTCATTCAAAATTTTGCTTGCTGTGCTTGTCCAAAAGAAACCTTCTGGAGATATTTGAGTTATCTCATACATTGGAGTCTTCTTATCTTTTCAGGTTTCTGTGTTTCTGCCGCGCGACTTGGCTTGCCTGATGTTGGCCTCATTTCCTATGGAGAAATGGTAGACCAAGGGCGTCTCATCAATGAATCTGTTTCAATCCCAGTGATTGGTGATGGAGACAACGGTTATGGAAACTCTATGAATATCAAGAGAACCATAAAAGGGTATATCAATGCTGGTTTTGCTGGAATTATGCTTGAGGATCAGGTGCGTTGTCCAAGTCATTACAATTCATCCTTGCACAGATATACCAGCTCCACTTGTGTTGACGATCACTGCTCATAGTTCTGACAAATAAGACATGTTACACTACAAGCGAATTCTTCTTACGGTTAACCTTATGGTTTCTTGGCTAATTGGAATTAGTTGCCTTGTCTGCTTCTTCAACTACCAACAATTTCCTGAGTACTGTGCATACGTGCTGCAAAGTGCAACCATGTTTCCATAAGTAATATGAATACTTGAAGACCTATTGGTGGCTAGGATTAGGACCCCTCCTTGAGGATATTATATTAAGGGTATATAACTAGCAGGTGCCATCCTTCAACTTGGAGAAAGGGTATTATAATATTAGTCACTGGACCCATTTTGTATACTATAGATCGCAGGCCAATAAAGATTGCGTATATGCCATGAAGATATGTTTTCTGTAGTGGCTAACAGAGTAACAGGGAAAAAAGATTTGGCATTTAATATCTATATATAACTGGTGTTACCAAGAACACTAGTAAGTATTTTTTATTAGAAAAAATAAATTTGGCCCTTTTTTGTGCTTATTCGAACTTCTTTGAGCTCATTTTGATATCTATTTCATATGTATATATTTCAAAATCTACTTTTTCTCACAAATAATCAACACTAGAAGGATATTCCGCCGTTGCTGCGGGGATCGCGGATGATTTGGAATGAAGGGATAAACTATTATAAATAAATTTTAGTGGATGGTGTGGTATGCTGATGTGGACAAATAAATGCATGTTAGTGGATGATGCTGCTTGCTGACATGAATAGCTTGTATGAATTGATTTATGTCAACAGGAAATCAGATGAACTGTTGATATATCCAATGAGATGAAATCAGATTGTTCTTGGTCTTGTTGGATGGATGGACTGTTGATATATCCAATGAGTACTAGACATTTTTTTTTAAAAGGCGGGCCTAGTGCAAGCGGTAGAGTCTTACCGCCTGTGACCGGAAGGTCCCAGGTTCGAGTCGCGGTCTCCTCGCATTGCACAGGTGAGGGTAAGGCTTGCCATTGACACCCTTCCCCCGACCCCGCACAGAGCGGGAGCTCTCTGCACTGGATACGCCCTTTAAATATAGTCTCACTGGATACCTTCCTAATGTTGCATTAGCCTAATTGAAAAATGCAACTGCTATGTATATGCTCAAATGTTCAATCTCTTGATAAGATTATCTTTGTTGTATTCTAAAAAATGTTGCAATTGAACTTCTACTGCATTGCACTTGGTGTAATCAAAATCTAGGAGAGTTAAAGCAGAGATCATATGGCTGCAACACAATCATTATCTATTTGACTCTTTAACTAACTTAAATAGATCATGTGGTCTTTGCCACATTTAGCTGACACTGTTTGCAATAATTTGTTTTTGGATAAGTACTCCCTGCTACTGCCCAACAAAAAAAGTAATGCAGTTAACTTGATTTATTCTATGTTACTTGGGGATGCAATAGTACGATGCTTGCCTATTTCTTTTTTATTTTCTTACTTTGGTTATATGAAAATATGGAAAGAAGTCTTTCAGTTTCGTATTTAATCTTTTTGTTTATCCTGAAAAAAAAATGACTTTCCACATTTTAAGGTGGCACCTAAAGCATGTGGACATACTGAAGGAAGGAAAGTTATATCAAGGGAGGAAGCTATCATGCACATCAAAGCTGCTGTAGATGCTAGGAAGGAGAGTGGCTCTGACATTGTTATTGTAGCAAGGTCAGATGCTCGCCAAGCTATTTCTCTCGATGAAGCATTATGGAGGGTGAAAGCATTTGCTGATGCTGGAGCAGATGTTCTGTTTATTGATGCCCTTGCTTCAGTAGAAGAGATGAAAGCATTTTGTGCGGTTGCACCAGAAGTTCCAAAGATGGTTAGTTGTATTCTTTGTTTTTGTTGCTTTTCTAATTACACGTGAATTGTGATATCCAAGGGTTATGGTAGTTTCTGCATTCATCCAGATTGTAATTCAGTATAACAGTCCTCATTTCCTGTCATGTTGGTCATACCTTTAAATCCTTCTTCCAATGAAATTGACTAGGGTATCAAAAGGACACACGTACACCAAAAAACATATTATTGTTCTCTAAATTAGAATTGATCACACTTTTCTTGTGGAAATTGTCTTACAGTTTCCTAGTGAAAATTTGTTTTTACCAGTCATCAAAGGAAGCACTTGGAAAAAAATTGTGGACCAGTTAATTAATGTTATGTGCATGGCTATATCCACTTTTGCTGGTTCAGTCTTGGTAATTCCTTGCTAGATTCTAGATGCTTTTAGTATTCCTTGGAAACTATGCTAGGGTCAACGTATAGTATAATGTCTCCCTAGGTTATTTGTTTCTCTTCGATTTGAATATAGGATAGTAGTGATGAAATGGGGTGATGTGATTATGAACTGGTTTGCTTACACAATTACCATTTTCTCATATTCCCCTAGGTTATCTATAATGTCACCATTTGGACTCAGCTTTAGTGCATATATGATTATGAACTAGTTTGCTTACACAATGAACATTTTCTCATATTCCCCCGTCTGAATTGGAAAGCATGCCAGTACAAATAAATTTTACTGCTCATATTTTGTTACCAATGGCAACGACTAGTCCACTTGCCTTTATTAACATTTGCTTCAAGTTGTTCCCTTCTCTAGCAGTGACATGACACATGAGTACATTTACACCCTGTTCAGGCAAACATGTTAGAAGGTGGTGGTAAAACTCCCATATTGAGCCCTGCTGAACTTGAGGAAATTGGTTTCAGGCTTGTAGTCTATCCTTTATCCTTAGTTGGGGTATCAATGCGTGCCATGCAGGTTTGTTTTCTTATTTATTATGTGAAGCATGTGGCATTGTTCATTTCTTTGTTTATCTGTATTGATCAAAGCTGAGGTAATGAGTGTCAAACTGCTGATAGAGATCACGTGTATATTTATTCGTTTGAACAAAAGCTCAAGGTAGTCCTAGTTCTTGTTGATCCTTTTGCTGCCTCCAGTTAGTTATTCCATACTGAACTACATTTCCTTGGTACATCTGAATTCTGATTTCTTGTACTTTTAGCTGACTACACATTCTCTGTACCTGTGTATCCTTTATCGGTGGATTACATTATGGATTGATAAAGGTTATGTATTATGGTATGATTACATAGCATTTTTTTTAAAATGTCCAACCAATCCACTAACTGTAAGTTGTCTTTATGTGTGCTGGAGACTCTAGTGCAGTTATATCCTCCTAAATGAAATATAAGGCATACTTTGAACTGCTCGTGAAATGTAGTTTGCTGACCAGATAAATAATTGGTGTCTTCCGATTTTCCAGATTCCACACAACCTCCCCTTACAGCAATTGTGCAGTGGTGAGAGCTGTCTCACTGAGTCAACAGGTCGTGGGTTCGAAGCAGCCTCTCCGCAGATTTTGTGGGGGAAAGGCTCGTCTCGGTTTATCCCTTCCCCAGACCCCACTCATGTGGGAGCCTCCGGCACTGGGTCTACTCTTTTTTAATCACCTATGACCAAAACACTTAGAGCACAAATCCCCTTCATTGTATTTATGTTCAATGAGAAAGTAAGCATGGGTGGAGAGCCAAGGATAACAGCGATTGGTGTTCCTGCTTGCCCTACTCATAGCCTTCCAATCCGTATATCTTGATTGGATGTGCCAACTTGGTATGCGTAGATGCGTCTTGACAATACTTTCACATAGTATAATTTGCTAGATTTGTGAACATATGACAACATAAATAGGTCAGAGTTATGTCTAGTGAGTAGTGAATCATGTTGACATCCTAAGCTATCATTTCTTATTTGTGACGTGGTGGGAGCACCTACCTTGATACTAGCAACTAGCATTCTCATCTACGGTAGGCATGGTGAATCTTTTGTATCACTCAGATAAAGGGGACTTAGTAGATGGCCTGGTCCTTCAGCAAGATGTCCCAGGTCAACACCGATGGAAACTCTCTTCTCGTTCCTACAGCAGCAAGTCGGCCTACCAAACTTTGTTCTTGGGGACTAAGTTTGCCCCATGGAATTTTTTTTTGGAAAAGCTGGGCTCCTCTCAAATGCAAAAATTTCATTTGGTTAGTCATAGATAACCGGTGTTGGACAGTTGACTGTCCTGCCAAACGAGGGATGCCTCATCCGTAGGCCTGCCCCTTACGTGACCAGGTTGAAGAAACAATTCAGCATACCCTCATCTCCTGCTTGTTTACCTGGCAGGCCTGGAAAAGTTTTTTTTAGAAGCTTAACCTGTCTGCAGGAGCACCACATATCTCTGCAACCTTCTCTCAGTGGTGGGCCGTGCACCTGTGCTGTTAGAGGTCTCCCTAAGGAGATGCACAAGGGCCTTAACTCTCTAATCATTCTAGTCAACTGGGAGATTTGGAAACATAGGAACACAATTGTGTTTGAAGGAGCCAGGCTAAACATTCAGACTCTCCATCTCACAGTGGCTCATGAAAGCAGCTTGTGGTGTTTTGGTGGTGCCTCTGCTCGTCATGAGCTCCTCATTAGCTCTCTGGTCCCTGACCCTTGAGGGTGGTTAGAGGTTGTTGTGGTCGTTTTTGTGTCCCTTAGCTTGGCGTATCTACTTGTAGTCTCATGTGTGTGCGGTGTGCTTGGGAGGGGCTTTCATTAGCCTCTCCCTTTACTGTATGCAGTTTGTACTTATTTCCTTCTTAATGACACACAGCTCTCCTGTGTTGTTTGAGAAAAAAATTATTATTATTTTGTCAGTTCTAAGTTCTAAGGCAATCATTTATGTTATTTTAGTTTTCCCCCTTCCTGAACTCACGATATTGTATCATTCATTTCATCCTTCACCTCGCACATAATCATTCAACAATGTATATTTAATAGACAACTATAATGTGTCCTAGTTTCTGAAGATCCTGTTGGTGCTAACAGACCACAACTACTATTGACTAGCCTTGCCATTTTCAACAGGTGTTTCATTCTGATGATGTCAGAAGCATTACTTATTGTTCATAACACAAGAATCTCTGACATGCAGGATGCTCTAGTTGCGATAAAAGATGGCGGTGTACCTCCACCTAGCATCTTGCCATCTTTTCAGGAGATCAAGGATACATTGGGTTTCAGCCGCTATTATAAAGAAGAGAAACAATACCAAGTGGTGAGTTAGGATGCTTTTGTTCTTATACTCTGTTAGTCCAGACGTGTTTAGATTCTGTCTACTGGGCCTCAGGAAGGACCATGGCTTCGTCTTGCATTTTCCGTACCCCCGGCTGTTCACTGTCCTAGCTTACCTGCAAAGCAGCCTCCTCTCTGCTCCCTCCTGCCACCACTGCCATCATGTCCCTTACTCCCCGAAATCAACCTGTCCCACAACTGGTAACCCACCACCCTAGGCAGTGATCCCTCTGCTGCCTCACCGTGCTCAACAGTGGAATCCATCACCGCCATCAGGCCAGCCTATCACCGGCTTCTCTTTAGCTTTGCAAACTCGCCCTCAACGCTGAATCCTAACCACACAGACATTGCAGAGTATGGATGGGCGAGGATGAGAATGTACCAAAACACAAAATTGGACGGTGGTGAAATCGGGTGCCAGTGTAGGCTAGAAGACTCGTACAAGCATTAGTTTATCCGTATGTTTAACATGAATTTTCCTAAATCACATGTTTACCTTTGGTAGGACAAGTGAAGGAAGCAGCTGACTTCTGATCTTGTGGATTCAGCCGGATCGTTTCCATGGCTTAATTGCCACCGGACATGATGCAGAACCAATCGTATTTATGTTGAGTTGTAATCGAAGGGTGTGTAGCGCAGTATCCTGAAGAGCACATATATACATGGTCTTCTCTGCTTCCGTTACTGCTCTGCTGTGGTTTCAGTAATCCCGAACTTGTGATTCCAGTCTAATAATAAAACAGGACAGCTTGATGGGGCTTTCGTTATGCCAGAGCACTGTTTACCCCGTTACTGTACTAGGAGCATTTTCTCCGGAAACCTTTAAATTAAAAACCATTGTTATAAATATACCAATGGCCATATCAGGTTGATGGAAACGGACGTGATCTGTATATACTGTTGTGAAACGACACCTATATGCGAACGGACGTCTACAGATGAACATGCATCTCTTTATGAGTGATTTTATCCATCAAGCACAGGATTAGTCGATAGGATTAGACAGTTAATTTTAGTTCCAAATGACATGTCTTTTGAGAACAGTCGTGTTTTATCGTGACATCCCTCCACTTGTATAAATATATTTTCGAGATCAATGAAAGTAACAGTTCTTTCAAATCTTGTTCATTTACATTCACGCTTTAACACGTTATCAGCACTTTGCTCTGCGAACGATAGAGACACGCATGCCTCTGAACCATCATCGCACGCTCTCGCTGGGGGCAGAAGAGGATGAACATGAACATGGCTTTTGCCTTGCCGTGATGACTGATGACATTGTTTTTGTCCTCCATGGCCGCATCGTCTTCAAGAGAAGGGTGGGAGGCCACCGGTTTCCTTGAGAATCCAGAGCAATATGGACGATGAACTCCGACAGGAACAATATCTAAATCGATGGCAAAGGTAAGTACCCATCAACGTATGAAATATGGATACATTCTATACCTTGTTCCTGGAGGATGCCAGATGCGTCTTCTTCCAATACGGAAGCCGTAACTTCAGTCGCGGCAAGCCGGCAACTACAACCATCGCGTCGCTCAGGTTGCAATCAGCTAGATCCGGCACAGGGGGAGTTTCCCCGTCGGCGATGTGCTCGACCTGAGGCCGGCTGCGCCCTCACGCCCGTGGCACCTACGCCCGACGGAGGTGATCCTGTCCTCGCCTCACGCGCCCGGCGGCTCACGGCTCCGCGCCCCCACGGCCGGCGCTCGTGGCGGCCAGGACCGTAGCCACGGCAACGAGCTCGCTGCCAAGGACGTCGGACACCTCCCGCTCCTCGCTACGGCGGCCAGAGGCCAGCCCGGCGGCGGCCGGTCCCCATGGAGGCGGCCGAGAGGCCCCTATCCGAGAGGACGGGCGACGGAAGAAACCGTCCATGCCTCCGCGTGGAAGGGATAAGATTCTATGGTTTTTGCAGAAAAATCCCCCTTATTACTTGTGAATTACATAATGATTTTCATGAATTATTATTGTAATCCAGATTCATGATTAAGCCCTCAAGTTTTAACATGTCTGTAGCATCCTTGCTAAATGGGCCTGACGGCCGGCAAGCCTGCTACTTTTTTTTTATTTGCAAAGAATTCGCATAAGGTTATTTGTCTCTAATAATTCTCTGCAGCAAACTACATAGTTATTCTATGTGTAAGTACTATTTGTTTAGGTCACTGACTTTAACAATTATTGTACTTGTGATGTTTTACTATTGTAAAATGTCTATTTATGGTACTATTCAAAGTATTTGTCCCATGGTATGGCAAATCCAATAAACAAGTATCCTTACTATTACGACCATGATCTTGCAATTCATTTATTTAATATGCAATCGACCATTTGATTTAAGCCCATTTAAGCTTTTCAATTTTAAAGCACTACGTTCTTAAATTATGGATGCAACATTTTATGTGTATTTTCTCATCAATTGTATAATGCGCATGTTCTATATTTGTTTGTTGGCCATACACAAGGTAGCACCAAAGTTGCTACTGCGGGATCTACACTAAGTAAACACTTATTGACTATCCTTAACGTGCGTACCCAACATCACAAATTAGAACATATGGTCTACATCTTTTCACAAAGATGACTACCATTAGTTCGCATTCCTATTGGCCATCAACAAGGTAGTACCATAGTTGCTACTGTAGGATCTACACTAGGTCCACAACTTAGTGAGTATCCTCAATGTGAGTACCCAATTCGTTTATGAATTAACTAAGGTCTACATCAATCTTTGATGACTACCTTAAGACATGTTCATACAACTTGCATTAATGACTTGGCATCTATTGTTAACACAAATTATGTCCATTTTGAGGTCTACACCTTTACTATGACTACCTCCATTATGTTATTATGCATATGAGATTTTTACACTAACATTAATACAAGATTATCTTGTCTTTATTTTGCATCCCATTACAACATCACCATAGCAATTTTAAATTTACTCTTAGCGTAAATTTAGAAAATCTATGGTTTAAACCTGGTTAGATTAATAGCCAGCAAAGAGTTTGATCTCTTGCTCTTGATGGTCACCATTATCTAACATGATCAATGGACGTAATGTTAAACTTGATGTTCTATGGATTCATGGCAATATTTGATGCTCCTCGTAAGAGAGCATCACCACTTATGATCAATTTAAATAAAGCACCATATACATCCAGGTCACACGTATGTGTATCTCAATGGGTGCAAATCGAAGCACTATATGGCTAGCTTTCAATGAGTGATACGAACAACACAAGGCAGTCATTCTGCCCAATGCCAACTATGATTGGTCACAACTTTATCTCTAGGATCTTAAGTCTATTTGAGAATATAATTATGTTGTTCCAAAATATCCCCAACATTGCGTTTTCGCTGAAAGCACACAACTTACCAAATGTATTCTAGATTAATTCCTACATTACTTTAGGTCTAAGTGTATGATAAACTCTTATCGAGGAATCATCATTAGCATTATAGTGATGCTCTATCATCTGAAGTACATTGAATTTTTAGAATCATTACAAGTTCGATGCCATGTAGTAATGCCATCCATAGAACTTTAATGGTAAGATTTAACGCAAAAAGAAGTAGCAGCCCCGTGCATTCTTTAGGGTCAAGGCATTTTCCAAATATGACAGAACCATATTTTATCCCAATTGTGTATGTTACAGCCACACAACTTGAAAATGTCATACCTTGAAACATTTAATTGATCGGTATTACAAATCCATTGGACATAAATATCCGGCTCAACAATAAAGATATGAAGCACGCTTCTATCTTCAACCTGACACTACTAGGAAGGCCAATTGTTCACAACAAGTTTCATGAAAAAACCAAGTAGCAACCAAACACTTAATTAATAAGTGGGTCTTATGAGCATGGAGAACACAATCATCGAATTTACTTCGCTTGATCCATTTTGGAGACCAAATTTGTCTTCCATTTACAAAGATACCTAGTATCTTCGCCCATTTTGGTGTTGTAATATAAAATGTTGTCATCAATTTCAATTGAATATCACAATAATGTGCCATCACATTTGATATTCCATTAATTAACTTGTATGTAATCTATATATTTATAAAGAATGTCATTATATTCTTCATGCTATATATAGACTTATACGAGAGTCAATCCAAATGCAAAGATGAATTTTGCCTAGTGGATAGTTGCACCACAAACTCTATATATAGGAAAGCAAAAATATTCCTAAACTCTTACATAGAGACAAGGAAATATTTTGTTAATCACTTGACGCGATGTCATGATAGTGGGCTTTGATCGTCCAACTATCATATTCCCTATTGGTACTTAAATAATAATCATGAATTCATTCTTATATTCTGATTTCATAATGTACCCCATTAAAATTATAGAGATATCCGTCAATGTGGTTTTCATATGGAAACCCCAAGATGACAACTAAGAGGAGTATTTTTCTCTTAACAACGGATATGGCAATACTTAAACAAAACATCCTCAGTTGGATTTGACTACATATACATAACATGTATCCAATGTTGCGTACAAATAATTCTCTCTCTTGATGTCAACAAGACTTGGCACATTTACCTTAGTTATTCTACTATAGAGATAACTTGAGAATTATTGTCAATTCTATTGGTCATAGCATCAATATGAGCCACTACATTTCTTGAAGAAATTCAAGAACATACATGTGACTCTATTTACCATTTTATGGACCATAAAGATACTATGTAATGCACATTTATGCATCCATAATATAGTCCCAGGTGTGTCTCTTAGTCATGAGAACCATCACTATACTAAACTCATTGCTCGAAATCTTCAATTTAGAGCAAATTATCCTGGATGCGGGATCAAATCCATTTTATATGGAACAGCTTGGTTTTTGGGTACTCTATATCAAGTACCTTATGTCCATACCAATAATGGTTTTATTGGATCTCTTATTGAGAATCAAATTGCATGACATATTAAAATAGAATTGTAATTTACCATAACTAAGTTGTTTTCATGCGGCCTTACACACCGCATCGTTAAATTAAATTCGTCAAGCTGCACTTATACAACTTCCTCCGTTGCAGTATGTACGTGAAACTTTGGCCGCAGCCAAACATTTCCCATCTGCGCATCGAGTATGTTTTCACATACCCATATCACCACCCAACATACCAATGGGCATTAGGGATTCCAAGAGGTAACTCTATAGGAGATTTATAAATTGCCCGTATGTTGATCACATTTGAGAAGAATTCCAGGTATTAGGGGGAGGTTTATACCACATTAAGAATGCTAGGAATCAAAAGAGCAATCCTCACATCCACGTACCAAATATTCTAAACCTAATCGTTTAGAATATCTTATATTTGCATCATATTACAAAGAATCTGCTAGAAACATTTACTGATAATAAGGATGTAACAAAATCCTCTTATCCTACTTATAATGCACCCGAAAGAATAAAGGTACCAATTAAAACCATTCAACTCCCACTTCCAAAGAAGAGGGGGAGAAGTATGGCCGCTCCTAAGGATAATTCTCCAAGTAAGCGTCTGAGGATACCGAGGACAATATCCTACAAATCAGTAAATCCAAGCCAACCTCAAGTTGGTAGACACCCAAAATGGATGAGCATCCAAAACCCGGATCAACGGTGCACCCAAATTCTGATCCTGGGACATTGAAACACCCTGACTCAATTTGGCAAATGACTCGGAGTCCAAAAGGGTTAACATTTTCACATGCTATATTGATTTCAAGAACCGAATCAATCATTTAAAGACTACAAATTATCACGGCATATACTCCTCAAAATTGCTTTTTTACCTTACTGGATCCAGACCAAAAGTCCTAGACATAGTGTCTTCACACTCAAATTTGGCCAAACTAAAAGGTGGCAATTAAGGAGATTGCTCTTGTTCAATGATGAGAAGTATTACCACAGTAATATCTTCCCTCACAGAGTTTCTTTTCAGAAGCAAGGTGGTGAACAATGAGAGCTTGTAGCATATGGTTTCACGTAGAGACCCAGCATAGCATACCCTATGGTATGTATGAAAATAAAGTTTTCCAAATTCAATAATTGGCATATCAAATGAATTTGATAGATTCGGATGTATAAGTCCCAATGGACTTCACATTCTGAATCCAAAATGCAAATCGCAACATACATTGTGTATAATTTAGCATGATTGCGTATATTGGTTATTTTGATATCATCATGATATAGAAATAATTATACAATCATTTGAGATACAATTTTCATCATGTGGATTCGAGATGGAGAATTTGGGTAAGACCAAATATTGTCTAGGCTTACAACTTAAGCACCGTCCTTCAGGGATTTTAGTGCATCAATCAGCCTATATCCAGAAAATATTAGAGAAAAGATATTGGGATCAAAGTTCCATATCTTAGTGTCAATGGAGCACTTATGTATCTTGCAAATTGCACCAGGCCTGATATCGCATTTGCAGTGAACATACTAGTTAGACATAGTGCAAATCCAACTCACCGTCATTAGACGGGAGCGAAACATATCCTCAGATATCTTAGTGGCACAAAGGATCTTGATTTATTCTTTAAGAGAAATCATGATCTCAATATGATTGGATACACGGATGCTGGTTACTTATCTGGTCCCTATCCCAAACTAGATTTATATTCTTACATGGAGGTATAGTTATTTCATAAAGTCTTCTAAACAGACTCTGACGACGACCTCTACTAATCATTCTAAAATTATTGCTCTATACGAGGCATCACATGAATGTGTATGACTTCACAGAATGATTAACCACATACAACAGGCATGTGGTATTGTTTCGATTAAATCACCTACAATTATCTATGAAAATAATTTAAACTTATGTTATATAGATGCAAGCGGGTTACATAAAGAGTAATGTCGCTAAGGACATTGCTCCTAAGCTGTTTTATCCCCATAAGTTACAAGAAAGCGGGGAAATAAACATCTTGCAAATCACCGCATGCGATAATCTCGCTGAATTATTTACTAAGTCCTTACCAACTTCTATGTTTCAAAAATTTTCTACATAAGATTGGTATGCGACGACTTTGAAATTTGCAAGAATCAGGGGGAGACATCTCCTAGATGCTGACCTGTACCAGTATTATATTATACTCTTTTCTTTCACAAGTTTTACTCATAAGGTTTCTTGTTAAAGTTTTTTTAATGGGGTAATATTAACATAAGCATGTGTCATATTTTCTATTTTTCCCATCAGGGTTTTTGTGGGAAATATCAAAGACACGTATTGCCCTCACAACTCATTCATGGTTTTTCCCTGAAAAGGTTTTTCATGTGAGTTATCCAAGAGACAATACCAATAATATGTCGTCACATTTTCTCCTATTTTTTCCACTGGATTTTTACAGGAGTTTTAGCGGCATATCACTTTATATTGCTCCTCATATTTTTCCTGAAAGGTTTTTGGGAGAGTTATCTTTATGTCGTATCTCCAATATTTTTTTCCATTGAGGTTTTAATGGGATACCAATGACATAGTGGTTTATTTAAATCACAAATAAATATGTTATTTTCTCCTTATTTTCCAATCAGGTTTAAAAGAGTTTTTATGGCATATCATATATCCATCAGATTTTTCCCATAAGGTTTTTCGAGGAATTTCAGCTTACAACTGCATTGATCTCAAGAAAGATTCGATCAAGGGGGAGTGTTGTGAAACGACACCTATACGCGAACGGACGTCTACAGACGAACAGGCGTCTCTTCACGAGTAATCTCATCCATCAAGCACAGGATTAGTGGATAGGATTAGACGGTTAATTTTAGTTCCAAAGGGCATATCTTTTGGGAACAGTCGTGTCCCTTCGTGACCCCCTCCACTTGTATAAATATATTTCCGAGATCAATGAAAACAACAGTTCTCCCAAATCTTGTTCATTTACATTCACGCTTTAACATATACAACGGGCAATTGCTGAAACCATTCCCTTATGCGCTTCCAGTTCTCCACCATTCCCTCTGTTCTAATTTGTAAGATGTTCTTGCTTTTCTAATACATAGTAGTTATAAAGATGTTATATCTAAGTGGGTAATAAAAATCATGTAAAAATTACAATTTGGAAATTTAGAATGGAGGGAGTACAATCTAACGTTAGAACTTATCTCCTGGCATGGCTTTTTTCTAATACAATCTAACCGGTGGTCACGTTCTGTTTGCAACAATGCTTTGACAATTCACCGTAGTATACGTCAATCGGTTTGGCAGCTGATCTCCTTTCTTTCTATATGGTGAACACTTAAAAGAATGCAGTGTCATTAGATTCGCCAAATCATCTTGAATTCAATCAATCTTATATAAAGAAATATCAATATCTATGATACTAAATAATATTTTTATAGTATACCTAATTGGTGTCTTAAATATTGATACTCTTTTCTAGTAAACCATAGAACTAGAACTGCATCCTTTTTCTGGATAGAGGTACTAATTTATAATCATAAAAAAAATGAGCATTGTTGTACATGTAGTGTATGCTTTAGTTTCAGGGAGAAATACCTCCATAAGGTACCTTTTAGCCGGTTTTTAGGGGAGTAATTGCGTTGAAAAGGCAAGCAATGCAAATAGGCTTGTGGTCCATTGGTAGAGCCGTCCAGTGGAATGTTACCCATCAAGGTTCAAACCCTAGTGTTGCAACTTTTTATGGATCTTTTCTAGAAATTTCAGGATACACCCCAATGCGCATGCGTGGTGTGTGGATTGTGTACATCTACTTGATAAAAAAAAATTGAATGCTAGCATGACCAATCGCTTATATATGTTAATGTTGATTTTAGCCAGGAGATTGTTAGCATCCAAGTTGTATCCTCTCAAAACAAAAAGAAAAGGCAGGCAATGGCAGCATGACTCGTCGTCTTATAGTTTTTATAGGCTTGAAGACACACATCGATAATTTAGGAACACTTATACTGCTATTCATACTGTTTATAAAATAGTAAAACACATCTAATATGAAACACTAAAATACATCTTTAACATACATAGTAGCTATATACGCCCGCAGCCCGCTGCACTACATAACGTAATTGAATCCAATAAATTGTTTTGTAGCAGATTATTTAAGAACCTTCAACAGTTTGGGCTTGAATGGCACAAAAAGTCTTCCCATTTCCTTTTGGAATTCACCAGAGGTCCAGCCTGCATTCCCTACAATCAGGGGAACTTTGACATCACAAGGGGCCAACTAGAAATCAGGCAATCTACACAATGTTTCCATTTGTTGATTTGGTACTTACAAATATGGCGAAAATGCATTCTAGGACTCCTTATGTTACAAGATGGAATGGACTAGGGAATATGCAGGACATGCAATTGCACTTCATAAGAAGTATTTCATCCTGTTATCTCTTCTCATGGCACGATACACAGCTTGGACCTGAAAAGCAGCAGGCAAAACTTCAACAAAAGGGTAAACTTTATGTATATATAAAATAAAATGAACAGAAAAAAACAAACTCAGAAAAGAGGCATCTTTTTCCTGGGACATTTGAATAAAGGGGAACTTTATATCACCTGCTCACTAGAAACAACACGAATTGGCCCAATGTTTACAGAAACATATTTTCCTCTTGAAGATAATTTCTGAGATACCCGCCCTGTGCAAACCATTTCAAGATACATATGATTATATGAATAGCATCAGAGAAACAGATCAACGGAATGATTGTAAAATGAGACTGAAAGAATATAGCATATAGGGGAATGATTTTCTCTATTGCTGCAGGCTGCACATATACAGCCATGAGTGTACATGCAAGGAAAGAATTAAAATCCTATGATGTCCTCTAATCTAGCCTAATCAATACAATGCTACAAATGTAGATTCAGATATGATCTGCTATTAGGTCCAATAATGACCGAGATAGGAGGGTCAGTAATGGCCATGATATTGCCTTTCTAACAGAGACAACTACAATCTAAAATTGGAATATGTCTCCTGGCATAGCTTTTTCTTTCATCTTCACATAGGAAAAAGTTTCACGGAAGTATTAGTCTACTGCCATCTAAGAAGCATAAAAAACAAATAATTAAAGTGAAAATGATTAGTGTACAATCAGAGTAAGAATATTGAACTTATTAGTGTGGAAACCATTTCACGGAAGTATTGGCTCTACGCAAAGCACTAGCAGTCTAACTACATCTTCCTGTCGATAACTACAAGGTTTACAAACAAATTCTAAGAACTGTAAAAACTAACCTTGGGAATTGATTCTTGAAGAACAGATTCAACAGAAACTACCATTGACTGGACAAAATCATCACCTCCAGTGCCAATTGCTGTAAATCCTCTATCTGTGGGGTAGGAATTTACCTGTCAAGCAAAACAGCATAGCTTTAAGCAATGCCTAAAACAAAATATAGACTTTACAATTTTAGGGTTCATTCTAACTTTTAATTCAAAAAGGATACAGCAGAGATGCACTTTGTTGCACACAAACTGATTAAAGTTTATCACGCAGCAGTACTAATCATGATAAAAGCATGCCAAAAATGAAAGAGCATGAGATGTTCTCAATCACTATTGTGTTCCCCGTAAAAGGTTGAAGACCATTGATGGTGACATGGTGTAAAATATCGTATTCAGAACATACAAAGAATACCACAAATGAGTGTCACAAAGTTAAAAGTGATGTGACCTATAGCTTCCCACGACCTACCATTTCCGAAAACAGAACACATGATAAATCATACCTTAATGTTACCAAGCTACTGCTTCCAGAAGGAATATTGGTAAAACAAGAGCTTTTCAAATATATAAAGGGTTCTCATCGCATTTCTCAAAATTTAGGAGTCAGCTATTTCGTAGAGTGCCCATTGTAAGTCTATCTTTATGTAAGTTGTAACACAGATGGACAAAGCTGGACAATGAGATACACCTTCTGATCCAGAACAAGCCATTCATCACTTGCATCGTCCGTCACAGTACCACCCATGACCATATTTGTTGTGAGTGCAACCTTCCTTTAGACCTTGCTATCTCTGGTTTCAAAAAAAAAAAAAAAAAAACAGTATGAATTGAGCATGGAATAAACCCTAGCAGAAGTTTTGGCTCAGTGAAAACATGAATCCTTGCATACATGAACACAAATTTCACGAATTTGGCAAAGTAGGCACTAACAAAACATAGTCCTGCAAAGCAGATATGTAACTTTACATCCTTAGGTGCTGTTTGTTTTATATTCTGATTGTGGGTTGTAGCTTTTACTATCTCAAGTTGAAACAAACAAGCAGCTCACCTGGATTGTAACAATCCACAGGCCAGATTGTTACAATCCAACAATCTGTTCCACAAGCTTGTAGATTGTTACAATTTGCAAGTTGCTTTTCACAATTTACATGCTGAAACATGCAGGGCCTTGCATTGATCAATACTCCAATTCATCTATGCTATTGCCTATTGAGCAGTTCTATGCTGAGGCTTATCCTGATTACCCTATTAGTCTATTACAGAATAATATATGCAAAGTAAACAAACCATGCGAAACTAAAGTACTGTAGCCGAAACTGCCTTTTGGCTAAATCACACCAAGCCACGGAAGCATCGCATTGTACGCTAATTCCATAAAAAAACAAACGGTTAATATTACCTAGCCGAAGGTAACCCCGAATCCAACCATCGCAATAATCCAGTGATTCGGTATCCCGATGTCTAAAACTATTATATCATTCATTACCAAACCTCCGAGCAAGAATCCGACCGAAGCGACTAGCTGAAGCGGCGAACAAGCAAGATGGAATAACTCGTACTAATAAGCAGTGGGGGAGTGGGGGATGACGACTCACTGGATATGGCCTCCAGCACAGCTTCTTGCGGCGGCTGCCCGGGGTCCCCGCCGCCTCCGGAGCAGCAGCGGAGGTGCGGACGGCGTCCGCCGCGGAGCGCCCTCCCAACAGGCGGCGCCGCGGCCGGGAGGCGGTGGAGCGGTTCGGGGAGGAGCAGGGAGCGGAGGGCCAGTGCGCGGCACGCCATCGCCGCCGCGTCCGTCGTCTTCTTCCGGTCGCCGCGGCCACGAGAGATTTCGTGAGATTTTTCTCGGTTCGCGTCCGTCTGCTGGACTGGACTTGGTTTTCGTGGACGAGCCGTTAATTTCCCTGTTCTTTTTCCTATTCTTTCCGCGGTGTTTAGGCGTCTTTTTTCTCCTCCTCCATGGCTTTAGTGGGCTAGGGGGCCCTAGAGAAAGCCCAGTCAGCCCATAATGGCTTCTGGCCTGGCATCTTGAATTGAATTGATATGGCCTTCTTGAGTTCTCGTATCTCTGTTTCGATCAAATCAAATCAAATCTTTAAATAAACCTTTGAATCGAAAAAAGAATCTATCTATAACTACTTCATTGTTCGATGCTAGACAGCTCAAGACTTCTTTCCTTCTGAGACTTTGGTGGCATGAACGAAACAAGATCATAGAAGCTGATAGGCGAAGGAAGGAACCAGTCTGAAATTGCACATATAACATGTAGGTAAGCTGCAGAAATAGAAGACTTGTACAGAAGTGGCATCTGGACTTTTGGGTAGGCGCAACCGAAACAGAAGTGGCAGCGACCATTGACTGGGTAGCTTGTAATGTTTCTCTACTTCTTTTTAATGAAATACGTACGGTCGCGAAAAATAAACAAGGCTAATACAGATGGACATTCACCGTAAATAACCGAAATGGGTCGAAGCAATGGTTGAGTTTGAAGCAGCATGCTTTATGACAGAACCAAACATAAAAAAATGGTTCAAGATGCATATTAGAGACGGGGAAAACATATGTGCTCCGTATTATTTTAGAGAAGGATGCTGTACAATCGGAAAGGGCGTTGCTGATCCATGAACTGAAGGAGGCGATGACTTGAAAGTTTTACAGTGGGATTAGTGGTTGTCCCAAGATGTGGTAATCCTGTAGCTGTAGCACGAGTTGGCAGCTCTAGGAAGTTCTTTCCATGATGATTTTATTTTACATTTGCAATGGCCGGAGCTAAACTGTATTTTGTATATATATCGTGCCGAGCGACCTTGCTGGCTCGTTTGATTAATTGAATCATGCAGGTTGCTAAAAAACCCAATGTTTTTGCCAAGTTGTGAGCAAATAGAGGGATTTTATATATGTTGCTGAAAACAGAATTGTATGAGGTATAATGATATATATGATATATGTTCTGTTCACAGTAAGCGCTTACTGTGAACAGAACGTCCGCCCTTTCCCACCGGATCCTACCTTCGGCCACCGGGATCCGCCCTCTCCCGCTGGGATCCGGCCTCCGACGCGCGAGAGAGAGAGCTGCACCGCCCGCCGGAGAGAGCCGCACTGCCCGCCGTGGCGGCGCCGGGAGAGGGAGGGGAGGGAGGGGAGGGGGCGGCGGCACCGGGAGAGGGAGAGGAGGGTGGGAGGGAGGGGGCCGTGGCCGGGTGCTTTTTATAACGTGCCTGGCTTTGCTGAGTGTTGGATCGAGGACACTCGGCAAACTAATCTTTGCCGAGTGTCTAGGGTTTCGGGCACTCGGCAAATATATTATTTATTTTTTTATTTCCTTGTTTTTCATAACGTGTTTTTCCTTTTTTGTTCGATGTACTTTGAAAATACCATGTCAAATTGACTCAACAATATATATATGATTTTTCTACTAATATGATTCCATTATTTTATGCAGTTACAGCTCAAATTTAATTTATATCAATTAAAATTCTATAATTGCACTTAATAAATTAAAATTATCAAACGGATCCAAAAAATTATCAAAATTTCACATGAAACAATCTATGTTCTCTATTGCCTATACAAAAAGTTTTGAAGTCAAACCTCAATTCCACCGTCACTTTGACTTCAAATCTTACCAATTCCTTCTCAACACTACGATTCTTCTTTTGTGATGCTTCGGTTTGTAAACATCGTACGTGACAAATTGTGCGAAACCTTCTCAATTTTTTACCACAGCCTCCACGTATGATATCATCACATCATGACAAATCTCATATTTTTCACACTTCGTTTGTTTTTTTTAGAATTTAAAAACCATTTGACCACACGTTCATGGTCGTGTTTCCTGAACAAGATGTTCGAAATTTCTTTTCATTTCCCGCATGACGCCTCACACTGGACTCAATAACATGAATATCATTTTTCTACTCATTTTATTCTAATATTTGAATCACTTACAGTTCAAATTTGACTTATACGAAAAAAATTCCTAGAAATACAATAAATTAATTAAATATAGCAAACAGATCTACAAATATACTAAATTTTAACATGGAATACCACATGTTGTATGTTGAGAGTCGAAAAAGTTTCAATGTCAGATGAGAAAAAAATTTATTTGCCGAGTGCCAAATAGTTACACTCGGCAAACATACTTCTTTGCCGAGTGCCAGACAATTATACTCGGCAAACATATTTCTTTGCCGAGTGCCTAGTTTTAGCCGAGTGTTTTTTTTTCTAGTTTACCAAGTGTCAAACTTTGTTGAGTGTTTTTTTCACAGCACTCGACAAAAAACTTATTTGTCGTGTCCGAGGAAATACTCTCAGTAAACACCGAGACACTCGCAAATAGCCGGTTCCGGTAGCGAGCAGTTCACTTGAAAGTTCAACTGGTACGACAGACACTGCATCTGATCTTTGCATAGTACAACTATAATGCATGGCATGGTCCACACTGTAGCCTATCCAGGCATGGCTTTGGAGCCTATTCATGTACTTCAATTCCCCTCTTGCTCCTCGTTGCCCGCAGGGCTGTCCTTGAAAATTACAAATTCTAACCTAGACCACTAACTATCCACGAGAAGGTAATTGACCGTACAAGTTAATAACATCCAAGTACCGAACTATTGATATTGAAATGGATGAACTAAGGGCGTGCTTGGTTGTGAGCGAGGTTGGCCTTGCCTCGCCTCGCCCAGCCAAGAGAGTTGTTTTGATCAAACCGTTGTTGGGGAAAAAGGTAGAGGCACTAAAGGTTGTTTATTATGTAGTAGTGATATTTTTCACTGTTACCTCTGTTTGTTGTGTCAACCTTGGTTTGTAATTAGGTACTATGTGGTGTAATACGTACTACCTTCATCGTGATAATGTATTATATTAAATTCTTTTCTCAAATCAGGCTTTAGGATATAAGAGCTGGCTGCCCAACGCTTGAACGTGACATATTGCACATTCCCTATGACCAGCATTCTGGCCCTCACTCAGGTTAAAATATATATAAAGCTAACTTGAGACAGTGTAAGGTCAGCGTCTCTCTTCCTTTTCCAATGAAATGAGCAACTGTGAAGCCTGCAAATGTTGACAACACACCACACCCTACATGAACTCACACAGGAACTTGTACTGTGCAGTCTTGTGATGTGCCCAAAGTAGTGACTTTGGAGCAGTGGTTTCCTTGAAAGTGCAAAAGCAAGGGATAGAGAGAGCTAGGCATAGGAAAGTGAAAGAACAGTCCAAGATGGAAATGGGCAAAAACCCTTGTCATGTAGATCGGAGTCTCTGGTTCATGCTATATGCCGCTAATGGCCAAAGGCTCTCCTTTCTCTTTCACAGGGTGTGGTCTAGCTGCTGCTGGGCAACGTTGAAGGACCATGATGCATAAATCATTGTCCAAAAGGAGAGGCTCTTTGCCTCAAGTTCTCATATATACCAGAATATATAACCAGCTCACGAGTAGCAGTGACATTGCTTAGCATATGGTAAGATCAGTAGCAGTGGCATATATTGGTGCAGCATTATATTGCAGTAGCAGAGACTAGCAGACTAGCAGTAGTAGCAGGCTAGAATGAAGTTAGTGGAGAGCACAAGGGCCCCCCAAAACCAAAAAAAAGCTGACCTTGGTAGAGCTTACATGCATGCATGTATACATATATTCATGGTGGCCTGACATGCTCCATGTCCCCTTTGATCCCAGCTTTTCCCCCACATAAAGCAAAACCCACGCACTCGGATGTACTTGTTGGATCTTGTGCAGTCTTTTTCCCTTTTAATTTTTACCCTGCATGCCCTGCCTTCTTTTTACCATGCTCTCCACCAAAAGCTACTGCGTGCACCCAAAAGTGGGATTTGGCATGCTATATTCTCTGTAATCTGATAACCAACGACATCACTTTATTTGCTCAGTAAGATCTTGACAGGACCTCGGACCTATATTCTCTGTAATCTGATAACCAACGACATCACTTTATTTGCTCAGTAAGATCTTGGCAGGACCTCAGACCCCCTATAAAGATATATATAGCCCATAAGGTCTTGTATTATAACAAAAAAAAGTATATATGTACTCTATTTCAGTTCACTGTTTGGTAGTTCAAACAGAGTTGTTTTGTAATCTATTTCGAACAATAGATCAGTTTCATTTAATTTCTCTCAATTTCATCAGCAAGATAACTAAATTATGGTCCCACACTCGCACTCATCATCCACACATGTCTGAGAACCATATATGTGCATGAATCGGAATTGACAAACCGTACTTCTGCAAAAAGGTTTAACTAGATTCATGATCCCTAGCTAGCTAATTAACATGAGGGTCTCACCAAAATCAGCTGAGCTGAGGTTTGTAAGGTTGCTAACACCACAAGGGTCCAGGATCCCTCCCAAAATCCCATGGCAGACAAGGCCTACACATGGTGATGTCATCGCCCGGGCAAAAAGAGGCAGCTGCTTTACCCCATGCAGACGCCATGCGATGATTTCATGCAGGTGTCTGGCTCTGGCGCCAGCAGCCAGTCGGGCCGTTAGCCAGTGACTGATTTGGGGTCACCTCACCCTCCATCTTTTTCTCGCCACTAAGGTGTGTTCTCTAGGAGAACGCAACCCCACCCTGCAGATGCAGGTAGCAATAGCACACACACGGCCGGTGTAGCATGCAGCAGAGATCCCCAGGGAAAATAGAATCATGCATCTTTTTATGGCCCCTGCCGCAGGGCTTGTTGATTTTTTACTAGTGTCGTCGATCGATCACCTTGATTGATGCAATGCAAGAGTGGTGAGTTAACAGCTGGGGGCAATGCAGTCTCTACCACTTTGGGCAACCAGCAGAGAAGTTTTTATATTTATATATACATACGCTAGCTAAATATATATACATAGTAGTAGCTTTTTTTATCTTTTCCATATATACATTCCAAAAAGTTAGCAGCAGATCATTGTCTACTGTTTGCTGCTGCTGTTCATTAATTCTGTTCTGCATGAAGTTAGCAGCAGAGATTAACTAGAGCCACGGCCAGCAGATCCATCGGTAACAAGCATAGAGACAAACAAGAACACCACTCGCACATCAATTAGTGAATGATCCCAATACGCAAAGCAGTAGATCGAAGCTGCAAAAGAGCAAAGGCAACGAGGCAAGCTCCAAAGAAGAAGGTCCATTGCATGTAGCCGAATAGTAGTGTGCATTTCATCTCTCTCTCCCTCGTCACTTTTCGAACCCGGCTTACCTTTGTGCGTGGTTTCTATCTTTTTTACAGGACGGACAACCTAGCTAGGCCTAGCTACCAATAAAGCTCTCGCTCAGCATGCACCCAAGCAGGCATGCATGAAACTTCTCCCAGGCTCGCTCGCTTGCGCCGCGCGCGGGGGAGAACATGTGCATGCATGCAATGCATTATTGCGCCATTGCCAACCCGTAAAGCTAGACATGCAGCATGTGGAACAAAAGCGGCCATGAAACAACATCTTGAGCTCCCCCTGTGCCCCATTGGGGATTTGGTCGGCAGATCCCTCCCTCAGCTAATCACTACGGGAGAACGCTAGTTTTTTTAAAAAGACCCTAGTTTTTTTAAAAAAAATAAAAAAAAGACACATAAGAAACAAAGACCCTAGTTTTTAAAATAAAAATAAAAAGAAATAAAAAAATTCTAGCACATTTTGCTAAGAAACTAGTGATCCCTAAATTTGTTTTGGCTTGTCATTTTGGGTGTGAGGAAGGGGGTCACAAACTCTCAAATTGCATTACCAAGACATTAAGCTTGCTCTGAGTTTTTAGGTAGGTCGAATACATTGCAGTGTGCCACTCTTGCATGGCTTGCATTGGACAGGAGTTTTAACCCTTAATAAATGCTTCTTTTCTTTAGTTAGCCCCTTGTAGCCACGTATTAGTTCCATTGTCATAGAGCTCTGGCTCCGGCTTCTCCATTTACTATAGCAAGGAGCTGTGTTATCGCTCTCCTCTCAACATAAACTAAGAGTCGATGAAACCACTATTTTTATTTGGTTCCACAGGCTTCAACTCCTCCACGCAATGTAGCAAGGAGCCAGAGCCGTGCCAAATTGGATCTTACTTCAATCAACAATACCACTCCATTTACCATTAGCCACAGACAAAATACAATATTCCTAAATTTTTATTATTATTATAGTTTATTCTTGTATATTTGGAGCTTCCATTTTTTCCTACTTATATTGTGGGTCTGTTTGAAACAGTAGCGTGGACATGGAGCTCAGTGACCCGGGATGCCCACCTAGGCTTTGGTACTGACGCACACTAAGGTTTTCATCATATCGCGCCCTGCTACAAGCTTAAAAACACATGATCTCGTCAGTGCCTTGAGCTTTGTCCAGACTCTATTCGAGCGCTAGGGTTTGCTACTGCTTGAATCTTATAATACATGTTTACTATTGAGCTTGGATACTTTATTTCAGCTCCTTTCATCTTAACACATCTCTAGAATTTTTTTAGGCTTTTGGATATTTATAACCTATCCATAGTTATCTGTATTATTCTATCAACCGAATTCTATTTTCAAAAATAAAGGAAACATTAAACCTGGTCATGAAGCCACAAGATCAGTGGCATACCACATATAGGCATGCATGTAGTACGGCTGATCATAACAGTTTGGATATATCAGGACACCCATAACAAGTTTAAGTTGTGAATAAATATGTAATTTGAGAGTTTTTGGACGTCCATATATAATGTAAGAATCCAGGACAAGTTTATGAGATTCAGTCGATTACAAATGGTTCGATGCAAAACCAAGGTAGCCGAGAAACAACTCCTAAAATAAAAATTAAATGCCACCACAAGCAAGCTTGCGTTGGTTAGGTACCTTGTGGTAGACTTTGCTCACCTGAGTTTAAATCCTTGACTTGACGCAAGTGCTAATATTTTATAAATTTATTCTAGGATTTGATGGCGCTATTCTTTTAGTGGTAATGCGTTAACAGCGAGATGTATATGGTGATTTTGTCAATCTCGAGATTTGTTAGTCTAGCTCAATTCTTCGGAGGTGCTAATAAAGATATGGTGTGCCTACGTGCGTGTATGTGAGCACCTGTGTATATATTGGGTTTAAAAAAATGAATTTTGGCAAGTGCTTAATCCATAATTAATTAGCATGATCTTGGCTACCAGCAGAAAGTCATAAGTCACACAATAGGAAATGTGAGTTTGTAATAACATGCTTTTAGCAAAGCATCATGCAGGCACCAAATTTCGTTTTGTGTGTGTACTTCGTCTTTTCCCTTCAGATCTGAAAACAACGACGAAGGCTTCAAATTTTGATCGGTAATGCTACGAAGCGGTCGTTCGTCCAGACGGACCGCTCCGCGCTCGCTCCCACTGCCTGGGCCAAATGGCCAGCAGCCCAACCAGCCACTCCACTTATTCTCTCCCTCTCTCTTACACGTGGGCCCGAACATCAGCTCCTCTTCTCCTTCCTTTAGGCCCCGTTCGCTTCGCTGAAAAAACAAACCGAAACACTATTCCGACTGATTTATTATGAGAGAAAAACACTGTTCCGGTTGAAAAACAAGCTGAAAAAGACGGATTATAAAAGAAGCGAACGGGGCCGACGGGAAACACACAACGGCTACCTGCTCGTACGAGAGCACATGTGCTGCTTCCTGCACCCGCTCCTCAACCTGGCAAACACCGACTCCCCACCTCCCACCTCGACGGGCCGCCGCCGCGCGCCGCTCCCCGTCCCCGCACCCTACCGCCGCACCACCATCCCCGTCACTCCTTGCGAGCATCCTCTCCGACCTCGCCGAGATCGACAACTCCTTCCGGCCACCGTGTGTGGACAGGCGGCTAAAAGAGGGGGTTGTCACTGGCCGGGCCCAAGCCAGGCTCAGGCGTAGCTGGCTGCTGCCAGGTCGTGCCACGATCCTTGGGCGCCAGCTGGCTGAACCGGCCGTTCCCCGCTCTGCTCTGCGTCGTCCGGAAGAAGAACGATAGGATGAAAAACACATGTTGCAAGCGTATGTTTCAAGTGTTTAAGATGTTTCTTAGGTATGTTGCAAGTGTTTCATACAGATGTTGTAAAAGTAGATCGTGATGTTGCATATGTTGCAATGGTTGTGCTCGTATGTTGCGAACTTTTGTTCTCCATGTTCCATCTGTTTTTCAGACATATGTTGCAAGTGTGTTTATTTAGATGTTGCATATGTTTCACACATATGTTGCAAGTGTTTTATCTGGATATTGCGTTCGTTTTACAATTGTTTTCAATTGTTTTTCAGGTGTTTTTACAAGTGTTTCAGATGCATGTTTCAAGTGTTTCATCTGCCTTCAGTCGTATGTTGCAGGTGTTGCATATGAATATTTCAAAGTAAAAGTAGATCGGGTGTTGCATCTCCGTCCTCGCTTTCTACGGTCTCGCCTCGGCGTCTCCTCCTCCTTCTAGCGCTGGTTGGGCATGCGTCGCCCCCTTCCCCTCTTCTGGATGCTGGTGATGTTCGGGACGGCGCAAACCCCGTATGGACGTGTGAAATGGTGTGGGAAACAGACTGCAGGCACGAACGTCCGGACGTCCGGGCACTGGCAAGCCCGAACTTTGATCGCTAGCCATAGCTTACAAGTTACATCAAAACCTATTATCGCTAAGATGCTAACGCGTAGCATATGTATATAATACATATAAACGATAAACCTCTCAACTTTGACGACCGGTATACAAAGTACCGAAATCTCTAATCCACAAGGTTATTTGTCCAAGCCTTTGCTCTGGACCACACAATGCAAATCAGCAGCTGCCTAAACCATGGATATCCCTAACTAGCTCTCTAGCTAGCTAGCTGGTACTAATAATAACAGGGGCATCCCGGTAAAATCACATCTATGTGCTCACAAGCTAGTGCTCCCTCTCTCGAGGAGAAGATACATATAGACAACCATACTACACGCAGCAATATTACAATATAATGCAAACAAACACACCAGACCTACCTAGCAAGCTGGAGTAGGAGGCCAGCAAGCAAGAAATACCTCGTGGCCACTTCGATCCCGGCCCCCTCTTGGTTTCTTCCATGGAGGAGCAAGGTGAGAGACAGATCCAGCTTCAGCTTCTGCTCCTCCCTGCGCCTGCAGCTCATCAGGTCCTCCGTGACCTGCCGGTGGCGGTGCCAGCCAGCGCCGTCGAGCACCCGCAGCTGGACCTCGATCTGTCCATGAGCATCGGGCCGAGGCATCCGGCGGCCCCAACACCGGCGCCGCCGCCGCCTCCGTGCGCGCAGCCCCCACCGACGAACGAGAACAGGAGGGCGCCGGGGATGATGATGACCACGGTGTTGGCGCCGTCCAGCGCGAGACTGCATCAGA
The DNA here is from genome assembly GCA_904845875.1 of Miscanthus lutarioriparius. Lineage (NCBI taxonomy): Eukaryota > Viridiplantae > Streptophyta > Magnoliopsida > Poales > Poaceae > Miscanthus > Miscanthus lutarioriparius. The sequence goes on from CAJGYO010000012.1 coordinate 50,659,730, forward strand.
AGCACCAGCAGCAGCATGCGGCCGCCGGCGTGCGCGCCGTGAAGCAGCAGGCTGCGGACCAGGCCCGCATGGCGTCCGCCGAGCGCGCCTACGCGGAGCGCGTCCGGGAGCTTGCGCGGCGGGAGTTGGAGCTCGCGGAGCGGGAGTTCGCGCGCGCCAGGGCCATCTGGGAGCGCGCCCGCGAGGAGGTGGAGCGGGTGGAGCGCATGAAGCAGATCGCGGCGAGGCGGCTCGTCGGCTCGGCCGCGTCGTCCGCCGCGGCGCTGGAGATCACTTGCCACGCCTGCATGCAGCGCTTCCATCCCTAGTCCTGCTACTCTCTCAGTCTCTCCTGATCCTAGCTAGTACTAGCTCCTACTACACTTCTTGATGAAGTGTAAGGGTGCCTGCCTCTCTCCGCGACGCCGGCCGTTCGACCGTGTTGTGAATTGTGATCGGTGGATAGATATGGCTAGTTGCCGCCACCATTGCTGTAACTCTCTTTCTTCAAAGCTTTCTGCTCCCAGCTCTTGTGAATTAATGCCATGCCATGTTCAGCTTGAGATCCAGGATCATCGACCGTCTGGTTCCTATGTTTGATGCACGTTTTCTTATCATTGTTGGGCCCGGATCTCAAGCATAGGTGAGCCGACCGCTCACCGGCGTTCTCGCATACACTACGGTCGGAGGTAGAAGAGGGAGGGAGAACAGAGCGTGCACACACAGCACAAGCATCAGCGTTGGTCGGAGCTCTGCAGAGGAGATGACAAAACTGAACTCTCTCTCTTTACTGAGTTGCAGTCGGAAGCTATATATACAACTCTGTCCATCTAATCATAGTACACAGACATGCCATGCTGCTACAGTGACTATATGTGAAGCAGGGCTGACTTTGACGTCTACCCCTGCTGTGGCTACAGTACGACAGGGGAGCCTTTCGACACCTGCCCCTGCCGCGGCTACAGTGCAGCAGCAGAGGAGTCCTTTCGGTGCCTGCCCCTGCCGCGCGTACAGAGGGAGAGCAGCAGATTACTTTACTATTCTTCCTCCAATCCTGCTGCTAACCCTAGAACCTCCACCATGCCGATCATCTTCTTCAGCTCCGTGAACCGAAGACGGCCGAGCGGCTTGGTGAGGACGTCCGCGAGTTGCCGACCAGTTTCGACGAACTCAATGACGATCTGCCCTCCATCGACACAGTCCCTGAGGAAGTGGAACTTGACGTCGATGTGCTTGCTCCGATCGTGGAGAACCGGATTCTTCACGAGGGCGATGGCGGGCTGGTTGTCCACCATCAGTGCTGGTGGGTGAGCTTCCACACCGGTCAGCTCGCCCAGTAGTCGGCACAGCCACACAGCTTGGCACGCCGCTGTGGCCACCGCCACGTACTCTGCCTCGCATGTGAACAGCCCCATCACCTTCTATTTCAGCGGCAGCCATGAGATTGGAGTCGACCCGAGGAAGACGAGCACGCCAGAGGTGCTCCGCCGTCCGTCGATGTCCCCCGCCATGTCTGCATCGCTGAACATAGTGAGTTGCAGCCCACTTCCGCCGGTCTTGGGAAAGACAATCACCTGATCACCGTCCCCATGACGTAGCGCAGCAGCCGCTTCACCGTGGCCCAGTGATCCTCTCAGGGATCCTCCATGAAGCGGCTGACGTAGCCTACAACGAACATAATGTCCGGCCTTGTGTGGACTAGGTAGCGTAGACAGCCGACGATGTTCCGGTAGAGTGTTGCATCTACCCTCGCCACGTTACTGGCCTTCGTCAGCTTCAGTCGCTCCTCTATCGGAGTCATGCACAGCTTGCACTCAGCCATGCCGCTCCGCTCCAACAGCTTCGAGGCGTACACGCCCTGACCGAGCATGAGCACCTCCTTCCCCTATCTCACCTCGATGCCGAGGTAGTAGGAGAGCGCGCCGCGATCGCTCATTCGAAAACGAGCCGCCATCTCGCGCTTGAAGCTGTCGATGTCCTCCGCACGCGCACCGGTGACGATCAAGTCATCCACATACACGCCGACGACGAGCTCCTCCTTCTCCCGTCGTCGTGTGTGGAGCGCGTGTTCGGTTGCACACTGCATGAACCCAAGCTCGCCCAACATGGCGTCAAGCTTGGCGTTCCATGCTCGTGGGGCCAGCCGCAGCCCGTAGAGCACCTTACGTAGTCAGAGCACCCTGTGCTCCGCTCCCTTGATGGCAAAACCCGGATGTTGCCTGACGAAGACCGTCTCCGTCAGCTCACCATTGAGGAAGGCCGATTTTACGTCCAGGTGATGGATGCGCCAGTCCTTCGCTGCTGCCAAAGCCAGCAGCAGTCGGATAGACTCCATGCGCGCTACCGGCATAAAGACTTCCTAAAAGTCGATGCCCTCGCGCTGGACAAAGCCTCGGTCGACGAGGCGCGCCTTGTGCTTGGTAATGGCGCCGTGCTCATCGCGCTTGACCTTGTACACCCACTTCAGGCCGATCGAACGTCGTCCTGGAGGTGGATCGACAAGCTCCCAGTCTTGTTTTCCTCGATCGCCTTCATCTCCTCTAGCATCGCCTGTCGCCAATTTGTATCGCGCTTGGCCAGCACGAACGTGGGTGGTTCCTCTGCACTAACGAGAAGCAGCTCTGGATCATTGAGCAGCCGACACGCCAGGCCTGAGGACCCTGTGCTGCCGACGATGTCGTCCAGCCTGCGGAACCGCACCTCCTCACCGTCGTGGAAGGCATCCACGAACTCGGTGATGTCGCTTGGACGTGAGGTGAACTCGATCGGCGTCGATGGAGTCCCCTATTCCGTCGGAGTGGTCGGCACAGCACCTGGAGTGCTTGGCACCCCGGTTGCAGTGCTTAGCACTACTAGACCGCTCATCACCACTCCTAGAGTGGTTGGCACCACTGCAGGAGTGCTCGGCACTAACCTTGAAGTGGTCGGCACCACTACAAGACCTCTCGGCTCTGCTACGGGAGCGTTCGACACCTGTCCTAGAGTGGTCGGCACCACTGCAGGACCGCTTGACACCACTCCTAGAGTGCTCGACACCCCTTCTGGAGTGCTCGGCACCGCCCTAGGAGTACTCGGCTCTATTGCTGGAGTGGTCGACACCTCCTCTCCAGCGTCTCCACCACCGTGGATGACGAAGTGCTCGACGACGAAGGTGCTGGTGAAGCCACCAGCTTCCCCTGTGCCTGGACTATCCCAGTCCTAGGCCGCCTTCTCGTTGAACACGACATCGTGCGAGACAACCACCTTGCCTCTGTGTGGGTCGTAGAGCCGGTACGTCTTGGTACCTTTCTCGTAGCCCAGGAGCACCATTGATGTGCTCCTGTCCTCTAGCTTGGTGAGGACCGGCTTCGTCTTCCTGACGTGGCCGATGCAGCCAAATGTCCGAAGAAAGGACATGCTCGCCTTGTGCCCATACCAAGCTTCGAACGGCGTCACGCCCTTTAGGGCCTTTGTGGGCACGCGGTTGAGTATGAACACTGCCGTAGTCACCTCCTCACCTCAGAACTTTGCTGGCATGCTTTTGGCCTTCATCATGGATCAAGCCATGCCGACCACCGTCTAGTTTTGCCGCTCCACCACATCATTCTGATGTGGCAAGTATGGCGCGGTGTGGTATCGCACCACACCCTGATGAAGGGTCGAGATGGCGGACTAGAGGGGGGTAAATAGTCTTTTCTAAAATTAATCGCGTCGGCTAACCGATATAAATACGGAATTAAAACAATCGGTCTAGCCAAGACTACACCCCTCTATATATGCTCACTAGCACCTTGCCAAGATACTAATTATACAACTAAGGTGCCGGGCTAGCTAGAGCTCTCCTAAACAATTCTAGGAGCAAGGTCACACAAATCTATGCCACTAGTACTTTAAGCAACAAGGGAGCTCCTACACATGCTAGTAAGCAAAAGCACAAAACCAACTAAGCTCACTAGCAAAGCTCAATACCAAGGCAACCAATGCCTAATTAGAGAGCGCAAATACTTAGCTACACAAACTAAGCAATGTGACTAACAAGGTTACTAAAACCAAATTAGCCACGCAAGGGAGCTACTTCTATGCTACACAAGCAAGAAGGTAACTAGTAAGCTACACAAGCTAACTAATTACAAGAGCAACTACACAAGCTTAAGATATATAAAAGTAATTGCAAGCTTGTGTAATGGGGATGCAAACCAACGGGAAGAACAAGGTTGACACGATGATTTTTCTCCTGAATTTCACGTGTTTGCCAACACGCTAGTCCCCGTTGTGTCGACCGCTCACTTGGTGGTTCGGCGGCTAATTAGCATCACCCGCTAAGCCCGCACGTCGGGCACCACAAGAACCTACCCCTTGAGTGAGGGTAGCTCAATGACACGCTTTACTAAATTTGCTCTTCGCGGCTCCCGCGGGGCGAGCACAAGTACCCCTCACAAGCACTTCTCCGGAGCGCCGCACAAGCTTCTTGCGGGCTTCGACGGAGACCACCACCAAGCCGTCTAGGAGGTGGCAACCTCCAAGAGTAACAAGCACCACCGGCTTGCAACTCGATCACCTAGTGCCACTCGATGCAACCTCACGATGCAATCACACTAGAATCGCTCACTCATACAATCGAATGATCACTATCAAGTATATGTGTGATGGAGGGCTCCCAAGCACTCACAAGCATGGACACTAAGTCCCCTTAGGTGCTCAGCACCAGCCATGGTCGAGGGCCACTTCTATTTATAGCCCCAAGGGCTAAACTAGCCGTTACCCCTTCACTGGGCAACGGTCGGGCCGACCGGACGCTCCGGTCGTGTTGACCGGACGCTGGACCTCAGCGTCCGGTCGCTCGTAGATGGCCACGTGTCCCGGTTCCAACGGTCACTTGACTTGACCGGACGCAGCAGCTTTCAACTGACCGGACGCAGAACCCCCAGCGTCCGGTCGTTTCCAGTAAGGTACCGACCTCGACCGGACGCGTCCGGTCACACTTGATCGGACGCAGCCAGCGTCCGGTCACACTCCAGCTTCTGCGTCATCGTACGTCAGCCTGACCGGACGCAGCCTGCCAGCGTCCGGTGCATTCAGATTCAGCGTCCGGTTAGTTGACCGACGCCAGCATCTTCGCGACTAACTCGTTTTCACTTCTAACTTCATCACCCTTGCTCCAATGTGCTAACCACAAGAACTTGCATCCGGCGCAATAGAAAATAGGCATTCTATTTTCCCGAAAGCGCCGAATCCCGCCGACCCAAACCCATCTCACCCCTGCAAACACCACATCCTTTGTAAATGTGCCAACACCACCAAGTGTACACCACCATGTGTATGTGTGTTAGCATTTTCACAATCATTTCCCAAAGGATGTTAGCCACTCAACTTGCCACGCCACTCGATCCTAGCGATAATGCAAAGTTAGATCACTCGAGTGGCACTAGATGACCGATATGCAAACAAGTTTGCCCCTCTTGATAGTACGGCCATCTATCCTAAACCCGGTCATAAACTTCTCTACACACCTATGACCGGTGAAATAAAATGCCCTAGGTTATACCTTTGCCTTGCGCATTCCATTCCATCTCCTTCAATGTCGATGCAACACATGCACCAACACGATCAACAATGATATGATCCACTTCATATCATCACATGATCATATTGGTTCATCGATCTTGACTCTACTTGCTCTTCACCGTTGCTATCGTCCATCGACGCCAAGTCTTGCTCAAGCTTCACCGCCACGCGGTCCATCACTCCAAAGCCTTTGACTTGCCCTTCACGCTTGCAACCGGTCCATCAAGCCAAGTCTTGTCTTGATCTTCTCCACCTTGATCACATGACTCAATGTCATGTCTCATGTGCAATAACCTCCTTCATCATCACATGTGTGAGCTTTGCAACATCTCCAAGCCATTTTTACCTCCATGGCATATGTTGCTCATACACATGTACCTGTGGACTAATCACCTGTGTATCTCACATAAACACAATTAGTCCACCTAGGTTGTCACTCAATTACCAAAATCAACAAGGACCTTTCACCTGATCCACGCAGTACGCAGCGAACTCCGCTGAAGTGAATTCGCCGCCATGATCAGTCCGCAGCACGCGTAGCTTCTTGCCGAACTCTGCCTCCACCCGCGCTTGGAACCTCTTGATCGTCTTTGCCGCCTCGTCCTTGCTCATCAGGAGTTGCAGCCACATATAGCGATTGCAATCATCCACGAGCAGGAGGAAGTACCGCTGACCACCATTTGTGGCTGGCGTGATTGGCCCATAGAGATCGCCGTGGACGAGCTCGAGAGCGTCCGCCGCGCGATACTTGGCTGCCTTTGGGAATGGCAGCCTCCTCTACTTCTCGGCTAGGCAGCTGTCACACAGCTCGCCTGCGTGCTTGATGTGGAGCAGCCCTCGGACCATCTTCTCCAGCCGACCGAGCGCGTCGAAGCTGAGATGGCCATACCGGGCATGCCACAACCGTGACTCCTCCGTGTGCCATGCAGCTAAGCACATGGGCTGCTCCACCCTCAAGTCGAGCAGGTACAGCCGGTTCCGGGACCTCTTCACCTTGGCAAGAAGCCGCTACTCCCGATCCCTGATCCTGAGGACGCCGTCCTTGATAAGTACCTCGTTGCCGCGCTCATCCAGCTGGCCAATACTGATGATGCTTGAACGCAGCTGCGGGATGTAATATACATCCATCAGCGCGCGGTGCTAGCCGTTCTGGCACCTGAAGATGATGGTGCAGCGCCCTCGGATCGCCACCCTTGAGCCGTCACCGAACTTCACCGCGCCGGTCACGTTGCCGTCGAGCTCAGAGAAGGCTTCCTTGGAGCCCATCATGTGGTTGCTGGCGTCAAAGTTCAGGTACCACCGCTGCTCCTGCTCGCCGCCCACACATCCAAGGTGGACTTGGGCGCGCGGTTCGTCGACGTTGACAGCCTTCAGAGCCTTGTCGTGCCCTTCCACCGCCATCACCATTCCCTTCTCCTTGGCCTCAATGTCGTGCAGTGCATAGAACGTCGCCATAAGGATAGTGGCCTCATCATCCTCATCAGCCTGCGCTAAATGAGCATCAGCCTTTTTCTCCTACTTACGATTTGGGCACTCCTTTGCCCAATGGCCCGTCTTCCCACAGCGCCGGCAGGCGTTGGGGTCAACCTTCTTCTTCTTCTTCTTCTTCTTCTTCTTCTTCTTCTCCGAATAAGCCTTGCAACGGCGCTTGCCATCGCCACCGTGGCTGGAGGAGGCTTCCCTGGACTTCTTCTCCTTCATTTAGACAGCCCACTCCTCCTCTATCAGCAGCAGCTTGCCGCTGTCCGTCGTTGCGGTGGCCTGCTCCATGCGCTCATCCACCGCCCGCAGACGGCTTGTCACATCCTCAATGGTGAGGGTGGACAAGTCCAACATTGTCTCTATGGAGAGAGCGATCTGGATGTACTTCACCGACACGGAGTGGAGGTACTTGGACACCGCCTCTTCTTCGTCGATGGTGACGCCGTGGCTCCTCAGCTTGCTGATGAGCGACTGCAGCCGAAGGGAGAAGTCCCCCACCAACTCACCATCCTTGAACTTGAGATTGGCGTACTCCTGCTTTAGCAGCTGGGCCGTCGCCTTCTTTGCACGGTCGGAGCCGACGCGCATCGCTGCAATGGCCTCCCACGCCTCCTTAGCAGAGTTCTTCGCCCCAATGGCTCCCTGTACTCCGCTGGCACAGCAGCAAGGATAGCCTCCAACGCAGACATGTCGTCTTCTTCGTTGTCGGTGGCCTTGTCAATGGCATTCCAGAACCGTCGGGCTCTGAGCATGACCTTCATGGTCACCGCCCACTCATCATAGTTGGTGCAAGTCAGCGTCGGCCAACTGGTGCCGCTGACCTCCCACACCGTGCGCACAACGACCTCCTGCCGTGGCTAGGCAGCCATAGCAGCGCCTCTGCTATTGCCCATCTCTGAATCATCAGTCATCGCCAGCGGTTAGTCCGACGACGGCGCTTGTACGGCTTTGATACCACTTGTTGGGCCCGGGATCTCTCGCACGGGTGAGTCGACCGCTCATTGGCATTCTCGCACACACACTACGGTTGGAGGTAGAAGAGGGAGGAAGAACAGAGCACACGCATAGCACAAGCACCAGCGTTGGCCGAAGCTCTGCAGAGGAGATGGCAAAACTGAATTCTCTCTCTTTACTGAGTTGCAGTAGGAAGCTATATATACAACTCTACCCATCTAATCCTAGTACACAGACATGCCAGGCTGACTAGATGTGACAGTAGGGCTGACTTTGGCGTCTGCCCCTGCTGTGGCTACGGTGCGGAAGGAGAGCCTTTCGGCGCCTGCCCCTGCCGCGCGTATAGAGAGAGAGAGCAGCAGATTACTTTACAATCATCAATGCAATGAACAAGTTCTTCCTTCTCTGATGACCTTCTTAAGTTTACAGAAGCTTCATGAATGAACAAATAAAGGCCGAACAGCTGCGTTATGGAACAAACGCTGAGGTGTGGCGGTTTACACCCCCATGCCATGATGGGCTTTTAGGTTAATCTGTCGAATTCCTTTTTGTTTATATATAAATAAATATATTTTGTAAAATATAGATATAGATCTGGTTTTCTGTTCGTGTGCTACAACGTGAGTGGAAGTGGAACCCCTGTGCTGAGGCGCGCAGTCTGACTGAAATTACTGTTCGGCATGATGCTTTGGTTGAGTTTAGAGCGAGCAAGGAAACCAGCCAAGTCAGACTGCATTGCATGCATCCATTCAAACTGCTAATTCCAGTCAACCATGAGATACCAGACAACCATGAGATACCAGATGCGGCATATATGCGTCCGATTCGCTTGGCTTATAAACCGTACTTTTTTTAGCCAACGAATAGTATTTTTCTCTCACAACAAATTAGCCAACAGTACTTTCAGTCATGACTTATCAGCCAAGCGAACAGGCAACTTGTCACTCGCGATCTTATTAAACTGTACATGGACACCGTAATGTCAAAGAAAAAAGAAAAGAAAAACTGTACCTGGCCTTAAGATCGAAGATGGTGTTTACACATGCATGCGAGCGTAATAACCACACATGTCATGTCCACAGAGAGAGCTGAATGTAGCACAACAGTTTTCTTTCCATGCTTGAGTCGAATGGATGTTCAGAACTGAATGTAGCACAGCAGTTCCTACATATATATCTCCCATGGTTACACATGCATGTGGTTGACATTACTACTACTGCTGCTGGATATAGCATATATTATATATAGTACGTACATAGAGGAAGCAAAATCTGTGATCTCAGCTCCTCTGTACCCTGTTGGGTGTGTATCGAGATATGTGCACAGCAGAAGAGAAGAGAGACAATACAACGGTGCAAAATAGAAGAACACGTGCTCTTGTGATTTCAACGACAAAGAAAAAGAAAACTCCATTCTACGTGCATACACAGATACACCGATATGGTGACAGACGATGCAGAGAGCCAAGACGATGAATGAGGTCACCGTATCCGAGCGCATGCATGATGAATAATTCTGTTCTGATGAATACAGGTGCATGCAGGCATGGGTATCGATGCAGCAGCAGAGAGTATATATCATGGCCTGCTACGTACGCTGCGTGCATCGCGGGCGTCAAGCAGGCGGTAGCGAATGATTGAGGCGGACGAATCATGGATCAGGCAGGGTTCATCCATCAGGAACAGAGGTGGTTGCTGGCCGGCCGTCCGGCTGCCTTGGCTTTGGTCATGTGCCGGCCGGCCGGCCGGCTTTTTCATCAACGGACCAGACCAGACCAAACAGGGCGGAAAAGAACAATCACGCACAGTACTTGAACTATCTGCTATCAGGGGTCAGGGGCTCCCAGGACTGAAACCGCAGTGCTGGGAACCCATGTGCATCCCGAGTACTCTCCATTCGTCTATATGCTCACTCATCACTCACCTTTCATTCACCTCTCCTGTTCGGCTTATCCCATATCCGGCTTGTTCGGCTTCTTTTTTCAGCCGAAACAGTATTTTTCTCTCACAACATTTCAGTCGAAACAGTGTTTTTCAGCCAAGATTCAGCAAGCCGAACAGGGCCTGAGTCTATGATTATAGCCCCTCAAGCATACCTGCAAGCTAAGCAAGTACTAAGCAGCATCAGCTTCATATAGAGTATTTTCCTGGTGGCTTTGGAAATGAAAAAGAAAAAAAGAGCAAGATTTAGAGGGACATGCATGTTGGAACTAATAATAGGGTATCTATCTATCTATATATCTGACTGACCTCCCAACTCGCCGGCCGGCCAGCGGTCATCATCGCTGCGTCATCACCTGGGACCAATGCCCTCCACAGGCATGCATTACCACAAAAGGAGCTCCAGACAAAAGTTACCCTCACTTCTCATTGCGCTTAGTTCCCTACAGCAAGCCTGCATGCTGCTGGCTCCCCAACCCCAAGAATGCAATGCAAGTCAATCGCCTTTCATCAGAAGGTACCACACTGCGTCAACAAGAACATCATGATGCTACTGCAAAGATCACATCCATGTTGCACATTCGCTCTTTTTTGCCTTTTGAAAACCACCCTCCCATCTTTCTCCCTGCAAAGATTGGACGAATCATGCCTGCTCCCCAGCATTTACAGCATTATTGACCCTATCATTGACGCAAAAGCGAGCTTCCTTGCCGAGGTAAATTACAATTTAGAGCTAGGTAACTACATTTAGGACGACGACACTGGAGATTAATTCCTGAAATGAAGATGCGCAAAGTCAAGCTGAGCTCATATGTGGTGTTTCAAGTTTCAACAACTTTTGCAAAATCTAATCAACCTAGCTACTACTAAGCTAGTTACTCAAATAAAAGCATGGTACTGCAGCTACACGTGTGTACTATATATATATATATATGTCCTGCTGATACCCACGTTCCATGTTCGGTTGTGCAAAAGGCAGTGCAAATGTGAATAGTTTCAGTGAAAAGATATCACCTGAACTCCCTGCCCGGTCCTTTCATCGGTGCCTGTCAGAATTTTGGGTGATCAATGCATGTCAGCTTGTAAATCATGAAATTCTGTGTTTATGCTGATGCAGACATCACGAAAAGATTACATCTGATCCGGCTTCAGCTTCAGCCCTTGCACTGCATAGAAATATGGAATTTGTTATATCATAAAAATAAAGGAAAGTATATATATGTTAAAAGGAAGCATGAGTACATGACAGCAGCTATGATCCAAAACTAGGAATTTATAGGACAGGAACTAACAGGTGATTATTTTTATTTAGGACAGGAAAATGTAGGTAAAAAAATAACTAATTGCAAAATCAGGATGATTAACTAGCAAAACGCTCTATTCATCAGGTTGCAATTTTTTTTGCACACAACTAGCAGTGTGTACCTTTCCCCTCCAACAGACAAAGGAATCAAACAAAAAGAAGCTGATAGCCTGAACTACAATTGACTAGGACAGATATATATTAGTCCATAGTACAGCAGTCGCAGAGATGTCTACATTCACAGGAAGACAAACTGATACTCTGATCCATTCAAATGCAGACTCATCATCACTAAATCGAAATATTTCTTTTCCAGAGAGATAAGGCATGGCAGAGCACATGTGAAAATGAATTGAAGTTAGTCTGTTGCAGGCTTGCTCAACGAAACCTACCTTGTTGCTAATAATGCTGTTGGGGGCACATAGAGATAAGATCATGTGCCCTCATTGTCCAAACCAACAAAAAGAGAAGAAAATTTGCAGCACATGCTGCTCGTGAGAGCGAAATGCCGTGACAATGAATGTAGGCAGGCGAGGGTCCAGTCGTGCAGGTGACCACCCACAGGTGAGGTGCTGCATGTGCGAGTGTGAAGCGATCTTTTGCCAAACCATGTGCCAGCCCAGGGAGGCTTAGGGTGGCCATACATGCATGTGCAGTGCAGGCCACCTCTGCTACATAGGGCTGTTTCAAACTCAGACAAGGCTAACAAGTAAACAACACGGAGGATCGGAGCCAGCCAAAACCCATGAAGAGATGTGAGTGTTGAACCAATCACCTAAACTGAATGGTTACCGATTTGTAGGATTTAGGAACAGCATATTAACTTGCAAGGACGAAGGCGATAGAATTGATGCCAACCAACCCTGAATTATCAAGTGAGAGAGTTGATACTAGGTCGATGAGGTGATTGATCAACAACTACCGGTGGCAAAAGTGGAACAAGGGATCCATAAGCACTGTAAAGTGATAGGGTCCTGACCTGAGATAGTGTGGGATGTGTCGTTGAAACAACAATCAAACGGCAGACACACAGCACAGCAGAGTCCACAGAGATGGGCTTTGCTAAAACGACAACTCATCAACTAAATTGGTCCTGGAAATAAATAACACAAAAATTACAAGGAATGAAGGAATATATATGTTTAAAGACCAGGAACTACTCAGGGATTGGGGTAGGCAATACAAAGAAGCTGTTAGCACTATCAAACATATATTCTGTCTGTCGTGCGCGCTACCTGTAGTTTCAGAAAGGATAAGAATTGACATATCAGAGCTAATTCAAGAATGAAAGCGCAATCGGTGCTGGTCATATATCAGCAGCAATAATGCCTGGTTCTAAAATACACATCTCACATTTTGAGAAGCCAACAAACCTTAAATTTGACCAAATATATACAAGAAAATATTAATATTATGATACCAAATAAGCATTATTAGACTAATCATGTCATATATTTACACTTATTTTGGGAAGGGGGTTATTCTATAATCTCCCTAAATCAAATAGAGGCTTCTAGTATAGTATATATAGACTCTGTAGTACAAGAGGATAGCCGTGATACACGAGATCCAGATCAAAAGGCGTAGTGGACCTAAAGTTTAAGGTTATCACAACATGATTTCTAGAACTGCCGTTTTGACACTTCAAAAGGAAGCAAATGAAATTTTGACATACATCTCAGCCTGTGAGACGAGGAACTTGGTGTGGGACTTGAATTTTGACAGGGAATTTCAAAGAAATTTTAACGAAGCTAGCATTCGCCTGAGAGAGTACTGTGGATCAGACCTATATCCTCTGCAGCCACGCTTGAAGATGTTGGTGCCTCGGCCACGTTGTCCCGCCTCCGCGGATTCCACCTCCGAACCGAACCGAGTCGAGCCCGGCAACGCGATGGAGTTTCACTGCGGCCGGCGGCGCCGCGATAAGGTCCTTGCTGGAGCAGAGAAGTAGGTTCGGCTTTGGCCCACGGCGCACGGACAGACGCAGAGGGAGACGGAAGAAAGCCCGTTGGGCGGCTTATTATCGCAGGCCAAGGCAAAAATGATGTCTGCACTTGACAGGAAAAAGTCCATTTGATCCCTCAACTATTACATAAGTTCAATTTACCTTTCTTAATTAAAAAACTATTTTTAGATTCCTCTAACTAATGAAACCGTCCAATTTACCTTCCTAAACATTTTGATAGTGGTTTCAGATAATGTGACGCCATGTTAGCGATCCTACGTGGTGCCATTGCAATAGTTCAGGAAAGTCAATTAGACCTTACAAAAAATATAGATATATATTTTCAAAAAATATTTGAATTCTTTTTAGAATAAATATGCATTTAAAAATACTAAAATCTGATTTATTATTAGAAGTCCATATAATTTATTTTAACTCATAAAAATATGAAACTAGTTTTATATTTTTAGTAGAATAATGCTCTACCTTTTTTTCCTTGCTTAGAAATAGTTCAATCTTATATGGTCTCCTAAAATTTAAAACTAAGCAAAATATGAAATAGGAGATATAGACTAAGGCCCTGTTCGGCTGGCTAGAAAAACGGCTAATACTGATGCTGATTTGTTGTGAGAGAAAAACACTATCATTTTGCTAAAAAGGTATGGCTGATAAGTTCAAACGAACAGAGCCTGAGATAAATTCTTGCAGACCGTAGTGTGAATCATCGTGCAAGCCTCCATGCAAACTAAAAAAAACATTTACTTGGTAGCAATGTCTTGCTTAACTATCAAAACATGCTTGGGAAAATTCAAATAAAACATATAATTCAAACTCAGAGAATATTAGCAATATGTATCTTGTGGTTTAACTTTGTAGCAGCATTGTCTTCTTCATGCAACATTGCGATAATAGCATGTGCAGACTCATTAGACCATCAGCAGCTGTCGTCATGCTTGATCAACAACATCCGAACGGACACGACTGCTTCCTTGTTTGTCGTTGTTGTTATCGATTTGCACATGCTCTAGATTATGGTGCATAGCTCCAAAAAAATATAGGGCATGATTTTAGAAAAGAATATGAAACTGGTTTCATTTTCTGAGTTGAACCAATTTCTCTATGATTTTTCTAATACTAAATCAGATTTTTTTATACTTTTAAGTACATATTTAACCTAGAAAATTATTTGGATATCTTTTTAAAATTTATTTCTTCAAATTTTTAAGCATGTTTCATAATTTTCTGAATTAAAACAGTTTTTTTGATATTAAATTAGGTTTTAGTATTTTTAAATGTATACTTATTCTAGAAAAATATTTGGATATTTTCTAAAAAATATTTATTTTTTAAAGTCTAATTAACCTCATTAACTATCATAAAAGTCCGATTTACCTCTCTGACTTGGGTACTTGGCACTATGTACGACGGCTGTAGCGCCACCCAGAGACACAAATAGGACGGTTTCGACTGTATATTCTAACCGAGACAGTAAATCGAATATATGCTAATAGAGAGAGTTCAAATAGACTTGTTGCTACTCAATAATTAGAATCCGAGCGCACGGACCTTTCATAAGTATAAACGGAGTAAGGTCAAAATTTATGGTTTTAATATTGGGCCAGTGAGTTCTTTGTTGGGCCGAAAGCAATTAGGCATTAGGTTTGGGTTCCCCTAAAAAAAACGTAAGTGCGTGGGGTGTTTCCTTTTTGTTATTCTTTTTCTTTCTTTTATTTTTTCATATTCTTTTATTTTATTGTTTATTTCATTTTTCTTATTCGTTATTTTATATTGTTCTTACATTTATTCTTTCCTATTTTCTCCTTGTTTACATTTTCCATTTTTTTCTTATATTTATTTTATTTTATTATTTTTTCATTTTCCTTTTCTATCTACATATTTTTTTTACCATTTTATTTTGATTTTCTCTTGTTTCATTTATTCTTGTTTCTTTTTTCTTTTTACTTACTGTTTTCTCTTTTCATTACTTTTATCTGTGCCCTCTCCCAAAAATGATGTATTGAACTATTTATTCTATAATATAATAAGACTATTCTTATTGTATATATGAGGTCTATTTAACAAGATGTTCCATGATTTATATTCTTAATTTTGGTTTCAAAATATTCATGTTCCGTACATGTTGTATTTTGGAATGTTTGTATAGTACCTATGAGACGTTCCATATTGTATTTTTTTGGTGTTTCACGTAGTATGAGATGTTATGTGTTGTATTATAGATTATTCCTATAGTAATATTGAGATTTTATTTTCATAGTATTCATATCAACATGTGGTGTATTTTGCAATGTTCTTATAATATCCATGAGATGTTCGATGATGTTTTTTGGTTATTCACATAAGATGTTTTACGGTGTATTTTCTATTGTTCACATAGTACCTATAAGATGTTCTATGATGTATTTAATGTTGTTTGCATAGTATCCATGTATGTTATTTTCGTCTATTATGAGATTTTTCATTTTATATTTCTTTTATGTGAAATCTAAGACAAAACTATAAATTGATATCATTAATAAAATGAAAATAGGGCTAGAATTAAGAGGTACAACAACCTTTAAGCTTTTAATTAACATATGGAGGAAAAAATCTCTTACAAATTGCAGTAAGATCGAAATTGGGAAGCTAAACTTAGACTCAGAAGTCACCATAGATGGGCCACAATAAGAATCAACTTAGCTCAAACAAAGGCTTCACCTAAGCATGTGATCAACGCACGTGAAAATGCGAAAACAATGAATTAGGACGATTGAGTGTCTGCGTTGTACTGCGTAATTTGCACACAAAAAACTGAATACAATTGGTAAACGAAACCTATCACAAGTTCACATGCTTAGTAAAGATTATAGAGTACTCTGTTAATATTTTGTTAGAAGGTGAGAAAATAAGAGAGCACTACTTCCAAAATCCTTCTTAACGGTGTGTCAATGGAGAACATACAAAATGGCCGAAGTTTGCGACACGGTGATCATATTTTTCCACTCCTCTTTTGTCCGTGCTATGGACCTGATGCAAAATTTACTTGATCAAGCAATAGAGAAGGGCCTTATCTTCTAGTTGTGTGGTAAAATGACATGTCTGCATCTGTCCCTTTTAAGCGGATGATGCGGTTATCTTTGTGACACACAACGCATGAGGTGTCAAATTTTATATTAGTTATCATGGAAAATGTTGAACGTGTCACAAGATTATGCACAATCATTGCAAAGAGTATGGTGGCGGCCATCCAATGCCATGGGTAATCAAGTCCTACATGGTTTTCATCCACTTGCTGCTGCTGCTACGCATGCTGCCTGCCTGCTGCTGCTACGCGGCTAGCATCAGATGCAGCATCCACCATTCATCCCACTTTAGCCCACGTTAATTGAACTGTTAATAAGTAATCGAGCGGCTAAGCTTCTCCCGCGACTGAGGGTGAAGAGCGAAGTGGCAAGGAGGCCAGTGGCTAGCTTCAAGACGCGGAGAGGCATGTGCGGCCACTGACGTAGCCGCGTAGGATGAGTCTCCCTGTAGAAAAAAATTGGGGAGAAATGGAGATCGAGCTTGTGATCATAAAGTCGTCGATTAGAACTAAAACAAAACAAAATATTTACTACAACATGAATTATGTTCTTGTGCAATAAATTAAAACCTCAATTGTGACAATATAAGATTTTGCAACATTTGAGAGGCAATACTCCAATATGCTAGTTAGTCTCCTGCAACAGTAGAAAAACTCCTCGCGCAACAAACAGAAAGAACTCTTGTAACATCTCACAATGAAATAAATGTTGCACGGGTAAAGGTGATGTAACATCTAAAAGTCAATAGTTGCAGCATCACAATATCACAGCCGAAACATCATGAAATAGCAAATGTCACACATCATAGTACAAATAGAAAAAAGTCAAAATTGCAACATCACAAATGACCAATCGACAATTGGAAATCTCATATTGCAACTTAAAAATTTGTAGATGTACCAGTGGAGAGGAGCATGTCCTTCTTGAAGATGCTATGCACAAGGGAGTCTCCATGGCTGACAACCTGACATGGTGCCGACTGCTGAGCCACGGTGGCTCCCGCGACGCAATGATGGGAGGGTCGGGTTGCCGATTCATGGTGTGTACAGTGATGGTGAGGCTGGAGGCGTGTGTTGCTGAAGCTCCTGTGAGTTGATTTTGTCGATCTCCACTAGCCATAGCCTATCGATAACGGATAGCAAGAGGAACGTGTGGACATCATGGTGCAGAGCTCCAAGCTCGGATGAGAATAGGGAAAGTAGAAGAAAGATGAAGCACGGAGTCTTGTGGATGAGAAGGAGCCATATCGCTAATAAAAAGAACGGGTGGGGACACGTTGGCCGGCCTCTTGTAGAGCCGTCCAACGATTTACGCTGGCATCAGACATATGAACCGTAGCATTACCGCAACCTAAAAAGACACTACACCACAACACCATTTCACCGTCAGACATCTGACGCTAAACATTATATTTGGCGATGGATGATCTGACGCTAAAGATAACTCAGAGACCATCTGACGCTAAATCCTCATTTAGCGATTTAATATCTGTCGCTATAGGTATTCATATTTAGCGTTGAACCGTTTGTCGCTAAAGCCAAGTGTACCATCAATCTATCTGTCGCTAAAGAAAATGGACCCCACCCACCGTGACAAACCCTAGGTCCTTTTGCAAATCCTAAACACAGCCGCCGCCGCCTCTTCTTTCATCTCCCGCAAACCGCCCCATCTCCACCCCATGCGCCTATGGCGGAGCTCCGTTCCCTCATTTCCCCCATCTCCTGTTTGGATTAGAGTGGCGACGGCGGTTCGATCCCACCCGGCGGCGCCCTCTCCCCTCCACCTCGAAAGCCGGCGGCCTTCCCCAGCTCCCTTGCCGGCGCATCCCGTGGATCCATCGAGGAGGCTGCGGATCCGGCGGCATCTTCCTCCTCCCCACCGATTTGGGCGGCACCAGCTGACCTCCTCCGCCGTCAATGCTGGTGCGGGCCCGCCGACGTGGAGGTGAAGGTCCGTCGGCGGCGGCGAGGCCTCGATTTGGGGCGGATTCGGTGACGTGGCCTTGATTTGAGGCAGAGGTGGAGGCGGAGGCGGTGGAGGCTGATTTGAGCGTGCTTCGGGCTGAGGAGCGAGGGGCCCTATGAATCCGCCGCCCGTCGAGACCCGGCATCTGCAGTCAGGACCGGGAACAAGGATCCAAACCCTACTGTGACACGACTGTCGGCCGTGCGGTTGCAAGGACGTCGACATCGTCACCGGCGACGGTCTCGAATGACTCCAGCTCCTCCAGGTACGCGCCGCCAATTCGTCCGCCTGCCCCTCCCCGCTCTTCGCCCCTCTGCTCCCGCTGGGTGCGCGTGCGAGACTTGTGTGCGTTGCGTCGGTCGTTCCATGATCCCCGACGTCGTGTTCCGCGGTCGCCAGGACATTGGTGGGTACCGACTGTGAAGGCTTGCATTAGAGCTGGGTTTGCTTGCTCCTACATTGGTGGGTACCGATTTATTTATTGTTAGGTTCATGTTATGCACAAGGAATTTGCTACAACTTTTTAGGTAGTGTATGGCATTCTGATGGCAAGATGCAATCTAATAGTGATTTGCTTTACTGGTTCTGGATAAGCAACTGAATTAGCAGACCTGGGTAACGGGTGCGTCTATTGCCTAAGCGACAACTCCATATAAAATTACTAATTATCTGTTGCCGCCTTTGTAATTATGTGAGACTGCACTTTGGTCAGTACAAATATCAGAACCTGACTATAATAAACCTTAAATGTCTAAAGTGTTGTCAATTAACTTATCTTTGCCTAGGTTGGTGATTTCTGGTTGCCATCACAGCCAGTAGCTCTAGTCTGCCCCTGTTTTAATCTGCTTGGTTTGACCCTACTCAGCGTTACATTGAAATTAAGCTATTTGCAGCCAGCAATTCAGCATTACCTACTGGTCTTATTCATTAGTTGTTGAGGCAATAGCAAAATAACCCTAGTTTTCTGTTGCAAATTCTTATGAGCTGGTAGTGGTGTATTGGAATTATTAATCCATGACACGAGCATTGTTTATTAAAACTAATGAAATCCATTCTGTCATTTAACCTGTAGTTTGTTAGGTACAAGCTAGTTATTTTTCCAGATTATTCTACTGTCTACCTGATCGGATTGCATGCCCAGATATTGAAAGACACCTATTACGTGTTAACTGCAAAGCGCAGGATATGGGGTGATCAAGGTCAGGCTGCACTGGAGAAGGCTAGCATATGCTTGCTTAACTGTGGTCCTACTGGAACAGAAGCGTTGAAGAACCTCGTGCTTGGAGGAATAGGAAGTGTGACTGTTGTTGATGGCTCCAAAGTTGAAGCATCTGATCTAGGGAACAATTTTTCTGTGTAATTTCTTCGCTTTGTGATTCCACCTGTTCTTCTGAATTCATCCCCACGAAATTGATGAACTCATATTCTGGGACCTTAAATTTGCATGCAGTGGATGAAGGATGTTTGGGGCAACCAAGAGCTAAATCTATATGTTCTTTCCTACAAGAGCTTAATGACGCTGTTAAAGCCAAGTTTGTTGAGGAGTTTCCAGCTCATTTGATAGACACTAATCCATCGTTCTTTTCCCAGTTTACTGTTGTCATTGCTACTCAGGTGTGTTCTTCAGTCTACTTTTGAGATAAATTGCAAGAGCATGATTAGTCTGCTGGTGCTAGCTAGAACTTTTGATTTTATGAACACTTATGTTTTACGTGAAACAAAAATGTTTAAGGGATGAAACCAGCAAGAGGAATATTAGTAGATTTCATAGCTCTCAATAACCATACATGTCATCGCTCAATTTATGTTCTAATAAAGTTTATACTCTGTGAAAAAAGTTTATATGAACGAATGGTTCTTATTAACACTTTGAATGTCATGTCTCTCCTATGTACCAGATAGCAGTTGGTGATTGCGATGGTAGCTTGCTGTGCCTTATTCATTTGTCCCTTGTGCATATCAAATGTCAGTTTTTTTGGTTCTATTTTGTTCCCCGGATTTTAACAGGAAAGTGAAAAATATCTAATGATAATCAAGGGATTGTTTATATTTAGAGAGGAGAAAAGTATGAAAGATCAGTAAAGCTGATTAGGTTCATATGTCTGTCGGGTAGTTACCGAATGCCTGAGTTCAACACAAACATTTCTTTAGCAAAGGTTTCAGTCAGCTGTTTGGCATGCAATTTAGCTGTTGAACTATTAGCCGTCAAGAGCTAAGCCTTTCTTTTGCTGAACCACACAATCAGGTTAGACTAGGTCAGTAGCCAAGACTATGAATTAATAGGACCCGGCTACATAAGGACTTGGTCTACCTGGATGTCATGCTGTTTATTCAAGATATTATATTTGTACGTCATAGCTATGCGTGAATTTCTGGGTATTCAGAATGTCATGCTGTTTAATCAAGATATTATCTGGATGTCATAGCTACTTGTGATATTATTCAGCATTTGGAGCTTGGAGCACCTGTGGGTTGTGGCCCAATTTAGGTTAAAACTTGAAAGTGCAAACCTATGATAATAAGAAAGTCGTTGCAAATGCCAACCCCGCAAAATAGTTGTGTCAAAAATTTCTATAACGGTATAACCTGTTATGTGGCTAAGCTGAGTTGAGTTTCAATCTTTGCCTGCATTTTCTCATGAATCAGATGTCATGTGTGAATGATTGCAACTGAAGCCTTATGTGTCACAATGCGTCATGGACCTTACAGCATCGACAACTTCATCTACTTGTGCAGAAACTACTGAAAACATGAGCTGATTTTTATGTGACTGCTCTAGTCATTGCCTACATTTTTCTAAAATGTCCAAATAGATGTTTTCCACCTTTTTCTGCATACATGAACTTTTATCTTCTGTTTGCAATGGCCTCATTTCTGCCTAAGAGGTGGGTGCTTGGCTCATGTGCAACAACGGCAGCCCAGGTTATTTTTGATTTTTGATCACTAGATTTTTAACTCCATTCTTGTCTTGATTTTTTATTTAGATAGCTTGGCAAATATGCTTGTGGGGTTGCAGTAACTTAATCAAGTATTTATTTGATTGCTCTCTTGAACTGCAGCTTGTTTAGTGGTCAAAGTTAGCACTTGGTTAATATTTTCATAGTTACTGAAAATTGTGTTGCCTCTATTTATGTGCTTTCACCCAATAAAATCATCATAGGCTGTACGACCCTTGAGGCATACTGACAGTAATAGCAGTTTGATAGCGTTGGCTTCAGTTTGCCTATGTCAGTCTCAGTCTCAGTCGGTCACAGTGGGCAAAGTTCATGACCGCCGTCAAGCAAAACTACGGCAAGAAGGTCCTCACCTAGGTCAGTCTCAGTCGTCGGTCACAGTGGACCAGTCACAGACACTACCATACTTGCTGATGTTGGTTTTCGCCTTTTTGCCGCCGGCCTTTCTCTATGTGCCTGCCGACTCCTAAATCTGAAATGCGATGTTCTTGTTGACCTGTGACGTGCAGTTCGAAGACTTCACGAACCACAACGCTTTTGACCTGCTGGAGAAGTACAGGGAGAGCCATCTCGTCTTCAACGACGATATCCAGGTAGCTTATGCAGCTCTGTGTGTTGACAGCAGCACCATGGTCCATTGGTCCATGGATGCCAAGTTAAGAAACAGGGGGTGCTGCCTGTTTTGTACTCGTCCTTTTCTTTCTATACTGTGTGGATGAATGAACAAAAACGATGCGGGTGTAATTGTTGCAGAGAACAGCCTCCGTGGTCCTGGCAGGCCTCCTGGCGGCGCTCAAGGTGGTCGGCGGGATGCTTGCAGACCACACTTACCTGTTCCTCGGTGCCGGCGAGGTCAGTTGTGATTATATGGTTTGATCTACATTATATACTGCAGCAGTGTTAATTACCTTACCTCTTCTTTCTCAAAGTTTTGGATCACGCGCGGGCTGCTTTTCTTGGTGAAATTGACACGCTTTT
Source organism: Miscanthus lutarioriparius (assembly GCA_904845875.1). Classification (NCBI taxonomy): domain Eukaryota; kingdom Viridiplantae; phylum Streptophyta; class Magnoliopsida; order Poales; family Poaceae; genus Miscanthus; species Miscanthus lutarioriparius. The sequence goes on from CAJGYO010000012.1 coordinate 50,681,854, forward strand.
GTTGTCTGCTTGCAGTCGCTGAAGCCGACGGTGCTGATCAGCACCTCGGGCAAGGGCTGCATGTACACCCCCCACATATCACAGCTACCGGTAAGGATGAGGACCATGGCTGGGGCTGCGGCCGGCGCAAAGGAAAGGAAACGGGTGAATTATTATTACAGACAGACTACAGAGTGATGAGTGAATAAAAAGTTGAGCTGTGATTGTTGCAGCTAGAGGAGTGAGTTTACATATATATATACGTTGATTTCTACTGTATTTCATCTTGTTCCATACTGATGTACAAGACAAATTCATTTGGTGCTTGACTTTGATGGATGTAATGTACAAGACAAATTGGATGTTATATGTATTGAGCTGCACGTGATATGTGTTTGTGTATCTTCATGTGATATGTGGACACTATATGAGCATTGAATATCGTTTTGATTTGTGCTAAAAATTGTATTTTTTTCTATATTAAATTATGTTGTTGAACGGTCTGTCGCCGTAAATGTACGGAGTGTTGGATGATCTGACGGTGAATGTGTGGTAACATATTATCTGTCGCTAAAGAGTGGCAATAGGCTATCTGTCACTATAAATATTCACTACAACAGACTATCTGATGCTTAAAGTTCCATCTGACGCTAAAGATTTTTAGCGACAGGACTTACAGCGTCTGCGCAAGTCTGTCGCTGTAACTTTTTAGCGTCAGTTCATCTGTCGCTGTAGCCGCTTTTAGCGTCAGATCGTCCATCGCTAATGTTGGTGTTGTGGTGTAGTGAGATTTGCAAGGGCACTACGCCTAATGTGGTTCTGGCAAGAAAGGATCTAAGAAAACAGGCCCTAGGTTGGTATGACAATGCCATGCAATGACTGCTGGATTAATCTCAGGCAATACTCGAAACACCAAGTCCATAGGGAAGAAACCCACGTACACGACCTAATAGGGGTCACAAACCCAATTACGCCCCCAAATTATACAACACTTATAAAAAGAGGCTCCCTAAGCCCCTCTCGGTAGCGAACGCAAATGTGAGGGTTTAGCAGCACCAACATTCAATCTATCCGAACGCTGGAGTAACGGGAAGGCCACCTTCATTGACCGACTCCTTCTGCTACTCCGACACCTACCCCTACTGCCACCGCCGCCTAGAGGACGATGCCGTCCATCAGGAGGATGCTGGCAACGACTGTACTACTACGGATCTCACCTACATCACCTCCTGCACCAATGCCTACGTCACGTAATAAATAGTGTATAGCGGATTGGCGTCGAGGTAGCGGATTGTGGATAGCGGGCGATATTGCGGACGATAAGTTACAATAGTGGCACCCGATAATCTCATATAATTTTAAGTACATATATCATGAATAATGAGTATAAATAATTTTAAGTGTATATATCATCAATAATTTTAAGTTCCATAGCCGATGCGTGAGTATTTGAATTTGGGGTGCAAGTCATAGTGGGCTGGACTAATTAGGGTTATTTATTTCCATGCTATTGCGGCCTCCTACATGCAATTGTGGCTGCAATATCGGCCCGCTATTTAGAATTGCGGCCGCAAAGTTCTAGAATGCAAAGTTTAGAGCGCTATCTCACAGCGGTAGCGGCAATGGACCGCTACTGCAATTGCGGCCGCTACCACCGCTATTTACTCTTCATTGCTAAAGGCGAATGGTCCCCTCATCTGCTAACTAACGAAGGTACACTCGAGATTAATCTAAAATTAGTAGGTATCCTAATTAGGAACTGGTGATCTGTATCTTAGAATTTCTATTCGTGTAGGAGCATGGCTTGGATAGATATATATGGCTCTCGTCAGAACATTCGAACAAATACATGTTTATAAAGCCAATTTAAAATATCAAAGATAGCTCTCACTGTGCTGGACCACCATTATATCAGTACAATTTAAATTGACAAAAGGACATACTATTCGAGAAAGAAACAGAAGGACATACGTTTACGAACTGACTGAAAAAGAAACAAAATGATATAAAATCTGCATGAAGAACGAACAACCTTTGGATTAGGTGGAAGTGGCAGGAGAGCATCCAAGAGCATCGAACCCAATTGCGACTCTGCTGAGTGCTGATCATTCAAATGTGATGGAGATGGGGCTTCTCACGGTGTGCTTGTCGGACACCCACCGGAGCGCGCCCTGAACCACCTTCGTGTTACCACTCTGCCCTCGCAGCACGGACACTGTGAAGCTCTGCTCCTGGTTCGCCTCCATGAACCGCAGCGACCTCGGCTCGACGTGCACCATGCTCGACGGCAGGTCCACATAGGGGTAGAACACAGCCGGCGCCTCGCCGACGTTCCTCACCGTCCGGTGCACCACCGCCACCGGACTGGCCGTAGAGTTCGACGTCTGGGATCACCCTAATGGCCGAGCAGTCCACAGCGCGCCGCGCGATGACGGACACGTCCCGACTCGCGTAGACGCTGCAGAGAAAGCGCATGAAGTCGTCGGGGGCGATGTCGTAGACCAGGCCGGGGTCGACGGCCTTGACTGGATTGACGTGGCCGGCTCGTGACTGGATTGACGTGGTCGGCCGGCAGATGTTGCTCGTTCGCTATCGGGTTTCCGGAGCGGTCGATGGGGTCAGCTGTTGTCACAATAGCTGACTTGATCGCCGCCGGTGACCAGGACGGGTGCTTGCTCTTGATCAGTGCCGTGACGCCGGCAAGGTGCGGTGCCGACATGGACGTGCCAGATTCGAAGTTGAAGGTCGGTCCGGGATTCGCCGACGACGATGCAGGCCGACCTGGAACGGCCACGCCGCGAGTACGCTCACGCCGGGGCCCGTGATGTCCGGTTTCAAGATGCCGGGATTGCGCTGGCTCGGCCCGCGCGAGGAGAAGGAAGTGATGGCCGGTGCCGGCGACGTGCCGAGAACCGTGCCTCGAAAGAAGATCTGCGCCGTCGGGTTCGCCGTGGAGTTGATGTACTTCTTGATGGCGACTCCGGCGGCGTAGCTGACATGCGAAGCCGGGAGGGCGTGGGCGTCGGCGAGTGTTCTGTAACCGTCGGGGAACTCGTTGGCCATGATCATGCCGATGCCTCCGGCTCGTTTCACCTCGGCACCTTTGTCAAGCCTCGCGACGCCGTTGCCACGGTCACAGAGCACGATCTTGCCCTTGACGTCGAAGCCGTCCAGCGAGCCGTTGCCGCAGAACTGGGCGTCGGCTGTCGAGCTGGCACCCGCGTAGACCAGCGGGTAGAAGACGGCCGCCGAGATTTCTTGCTGGTTCACCGACTCCCCGTTCAAACGAGAGGCCGTTACCGAGACGCACCTGGGAACCGATCAAACGGTCCATGGTGCTCGCCGCGACGGTGAGCATCCACGGAGCGTCGTTGAACAGCGTGCTGGCATTTGGACCGCTGTTGCCAGCTGAGATGCTGACGAAGACACCCTTCTCGACGGCGCCATACGTGCCAATCGCGAGGCTGTGGTAGAACGGTGTGTCCGGCGAGGTATCGCCGAGAGATATGGAGAGAACGTCACAGCCGTCGCCCACGGCCGCGTCGACGCCGGCAAGCATCTCGGCACTGGTGCACTCGTCGGCGCACGACTTGTACATGGCGACGTGAGCGCCGGGGGAAGAGCTCGGGGGTGCCGCCGCCTCCAGATCAGCGCTCGAGAGATCAGGCGCCGCCGCTGGGCTCTGGCTCGGGCTCTAGCGAGGGAGAGGGAGAGGGAGAGGGAGGCTCAGGAGAGGGAGGGAGACGCGACGCCGCTGTGAGCTAGGGCTCGGGCCCTGGTGAGGGAGAGGAGGCACGGGAGAGGGAGGGAGTGGGCTGTCGCTCGGCACGGGAGGGGAGGTGCGCAGCGCTGAGAGAAGTAGCGAGGGAGGGGAGCGGGCGCGACGCTGCTCGGTCAGTGGGAGAGGGAGAAAGAGAGGGTGAGCTTTGAGTGAAACCCTAGGTTAGATATTTATACTTGAGTGTCTATCGGGCCTCGGTCTGGATCTGTTTGGGGCTCGGCCTTTTTTTCCCAAGGCAGGCAAGTTAGGAGAGTCGCCTCCGAAAATAGGGGTATTTTTGCTTCGGTTAATATATTTTAATAGACGGTTATTTTTTAACCGCCTCTGTAAATTGATTTTGCGAGGCGGTTGATTGTAACCGCCTCGGTTAATAAAAAACGACCGCCTCAGTTAATCCGAGGCGGTTCAAAATCCTACCCGCCTCCGAGGCCAATTTCAAAATGTCTCGCAAAATATTTTGTGTAGTAGTGTATAAAGCAAGGGTAAATACATGTTGTACTCAACAAATATAACATAGGGTACATGAGGCTCAAAAGGTTAATACTAGTTTATTGTGATTAGCTTTCAGCGAGTCATAATTTTAGTAATTGAGTTGCAACAATTTTAGCATGCTGATTTTACGTCAATTGTTATTATCACATCAACCTTGCATGCAACACGCAAGTTTTTATTATTCATCTAATATGAACCACCTAAATCTCGTAGCATCCCATGGAAATTCTTTTATTTTCTCCATTTGAAATTGTAAGTCGTTCTAACTTTTCTAAGTGCATACTCCCTCCGTCTCTAAAATCCCGAATAAATTAATTCCTAGAACCTGTATGAAGTCAAACTATCTTAAGTTTGACTAACTTTGTATGAAAGAGTAACAACATCTATGCCATAAAATAAGTATATTATGGAAATATAATTTATGGTATATCCAACGATACTTAGTTTGATGTCACGAATCTTGACGGGTTTTTTCTAAAAATTTGGTTAAAGTTTAAAAAACTTGACTTAGACAACTCTAGAAATTTATTTATTCAGGAACAAAGGGATGAGCTTTTGCTACACACCTAGATACATATTATGTCTAGATATATATAGTAAAAACTATATATTTATAAAGGCCAGAACGATTTGCAATTTGGAATGAAAATAGTAGTTATAATGATACCAATAAGCGTATTACATTCTCAATTCAACAAACCTGTTGTATGTGACTCAATCAGAAAAAAATTGCACGAACTATACCCCAAGTGAAAGTTGACTGAGCTCTTTTACGAACTATCAAAGTTGATGGAGAGGGGGCTTCTCACGGTGTGCTTGTCAGATACCCATAGGAGCGCGCCCTGCACCACCTCTGCTTTACTACTTTGTCCGCACCACACGGACAGAGTGAAGCTCTGCTCCTGGTTGGCCTGCGTGAACTGCAGCGAGCTTGGCATGACGTTCACTTGCACGACCCCCGACGGCAAGCTGACGGTGGGGTAGTACACCGCCGGAGCCTCCCCGACATTCTTCACCGTGCGTCTAACCACCACCGGGCCAGCCGTGGAATTCCACGTCTCGGCTCGCGTAGACACTGTAGAGAAAGCCGACGTAGTCGGCGGGGGCGATGTCGTAGACCAGGCCCGTTGAGTAGAAGTCGCCCGGGAGATGTTGCTCGTTTAGTATCGGGTTCCCGGAGCGGTCGATGGGTTTCGGCGGTTGTCACGATAGCAGACCTGATCGCCGCCGGTGACCAGTCCGGGTGCTTGCTCTTGATCAGCGCCGCGACGCCACCGAGGTGCGGAGTTGACATGGACGTCCCAGATGCAAAGTTGAAGGTCGGTCCGGGATTCAGCGGAGACGACGACGGAGGGCCGACCTGGAACGGCCATGCTGCAAGTATGCTCACGCCGGGGCCCGTGATGTCTGGTTTCAAAATGCCGGGATTGTAGAGGCTGGGCCCGCGTGAGGAGAAGAAAGCCATAGCTGGGGCCGGCGACGTGCCGAGAACCGTGCCCCGAAAGAAGATCTGCGCCGTCGGGTTCGCCGTGGAGTTGATGTACTTCTTGATGGCGACTCCTGCAGCGTAGCTTACATGCGAAGCCGGGAGGACGTGGGCGTCGGCGAGTGTGTTGTAACCTTCGGTGAACACATTGGTCATGATCATGCCGATGCCTCCTGCTCGTTTCACCTCGGCACCTTTGTCAACCCTCCGGACGCCATTGCCTTCGTCACAGAGCACGATCTTGCCCTTGACGTCGAAGCCGTTCAATGAGCCGTTGCCGCAGAACTGCGCGTCGGCTATCGAGCTGGCTCCCGCGTAGACCAACGGGGAGAAGACGGCCGCCGAGATTTCTGGCTGGTACACCGACTCTCCGTCAAACGAGAGGCCGTTGCCGAGACGCACCTGGGCACCGATCAAACGGTCCACGGTGCTCGCCGCGACGGTGAGCATCCACGGCGCGTCGTTGGACATCGTGCTGGCATTTGGACCGTTGTTGCCGGCTCCAATGCTGACGAAGACACCCTTCTCAACGGCGCCAAACGTGCCAATGGCGAGGCTGTTTTGATAGTACGGCATGGCCGCCCTGATGGCGAGGGATATGGTGAGGATGTCACAGCCATCGCCCACAGCCGCGTCGATGCCGGCAAGCATGTCAGCCTCGGTGCACTCGTCACCGCACACCTTGTACATAGCAACGTGAGCGCGGGGAGCTATCCCTGAAGCGGTGCCGCGGCCCTGGCCGAGGACCTGGGCTCCGTGAACGACCGCCCCCGCCGCGATGCTCGACGTGTGCGTGCCGTGGCCGTTGTTGTCGAGCGGTGAGGGGTCGGACTCGAAAGACCGCGCGCCTATGAGCTTGTTGTTGCACGCCGAGCCGTTGAAGTCGCAGCGCCCCTTCCACTTTGCCGGCGGCGGCGGCATGCCGTCGCCGCTGTACGATGGGTGGTAAGGAAAGACACCGCTGTCGATCACGCCGTCCCCAAACCCAGAAGCAGTGTGGTTTATGGCGCTCACGCCCTCCTGTGGCACGTCCAGCCCGAGGAACCGAGGCGTGTGCGTCGTCAGCAGCTGATAAGCCACGTTCGGCTGCGCCGCGAGGAAGCCTGGCGTGCGGGACAGCACGTCGAGCTCCCGCTGCGTGAGCCGGGCGGCAAAGCCGCTGGCGACGTGGTGGTAGGCGTGGACAAGCCGATCGTCCTCCGGGAGGAACGACCTGTACCACGCCGTCCGGTCGTCTGGCGTGGCGAGCACGTGCTCCTCCTGCGGCTGTACGTGGACGATGAACGTGCGAAGCTCGTCATCGCCGGTCGTTGTCAACTCCTCGGCAATTATTGAAGTAGCAAGGAGAACACAAGGAATAAGAATGCCGAGCAAGGACAGCTTGAAGTAGAAGCTTTCCATTGCTGCCGGCTTTGCTCTAATGTAGTTTGCATGTGCATCCATGGCGTCCTTTTATACAAGATAAGATTAACGTGCGTGTAGGCAGGTTTTTCGATCACCGTTCGTGTTTGCAAATATAAGGATATTTGCTAAATTTCAGGTGTCTGAATTTTAGTTTTCTTTCAGGCTACGATTATTGCATATATTTTATACTAAAATTATAGTTTTAGTTTGTTGCAATTTTTGTAGACGCCATCTACAATTTTTGGTTCTGAGAATAAAAAAATCCATTAGACAAAACCATAAATATGATAAAATCTAATATGTATGGCACAAAGACAATTTAATATTTTCTATAATCAGACAAGGACAAAAAAAATTATATGTTACAGCACAAAAACAATTAAAAAAATCTTAATACTGACAATTTACTTGTACAAATTGATAGTATAAGAGTGTTGACTAAAATCATATTAAAATTCAGACACCTGGAATACATAGGAGAAGTGGCAAATAAAATTGACTACGAGGCCGATGATTTTGTTGTGTGGCAGTGGCAAAGAGAGCACTTGGATGCCACCGATTGTGGGAGATGTTCCCAAGGACGGCAAGACTGAGTCTACGATACTACGGAGACTTACCAGGACGACAACAACAAACATCCATGGGAAAGCATATGGTGCTTCAACTAAGCATCAACGTTTTCCTCCGATGCGATACAGAAGAGGTTCTACAAACAATTAATATATTTTGACGTCCACAATCATCAAAATATATAAGGTGACAGATTGACCTAATGTTTCTATGCAAATTACTAGTTCAAAGTGAATTTCCCTATTGTTAATACCATGCCTGTGCTTTGTTCACCCCCCCCCCCCGACCTAATGTTTCTATGCAAATTACTAGTTCAAAGTGTGAATTTCCCTATTGTTAATATCATGCCTGTGCTTTGTTTCCCCAGGCCCCCCCCGACCTAATGTTTCTATGCAAATTACTAGTTCAAAGTGAATTTCCCTATTGTTAATATCATGCCTGTGCTTTGTCCCCCCCTGGAATGGCTTAGCCAAGTTTGCATTAGCTTTGTCACCCATTTCGGCCATTCCAAATATTCGGCAAGCCCTTATAGCTTCTAGTCAATATCCTTTATATGCACCCGTTTCCAATCCTATACTGAAATGTGGACTGCCAAAATCTTCACCGCAAATTTACCTAGGCAAATTCTATGGCTCTAATAGATTTTATATATAGCCATGTTTTTTTTGAGGGGTGGGGGGAGGGGAATAACCAAGTTTTTTTACAAAAAAAATATCACCTTATTTTAAGCTGAAACAAAATTACGTATCACCGAGTAAACACACAAGAAGAAATATGTGCTCTTTAACTTGATACAAAACCAACTACTACAGATTCAGCTATCACTATTGTGTCTACAACCAACAATGATAAGTGGCTGTCACTACCGGTTGTTAGTTAAAAGCGACAACGATATTATACTATCATTGGTGGTTGTTAGCTAAAACCTAGATACGAAACATACAACTATATACGAAACATACAACTATATATTGTGCTCAAATCAGTCTTGTGCTGATCTCCAATTGCACTGAGCGGGGTAATCCAAACTGCTCTTGTGAATGCTAGCAACTCTGAGTGAATCAGTAAATATCATCTTCGTGACCAAAGGGCAAAGGCAGATAAGTAAATAAATGAACAGAGACACTACCATTTTATTATTTCACTGGACCTATTGTTAGTATAATAAAGCTTTATCATGTAGATGTTTTCTAATTTCAGTCTTGTGTTGAAGATGCAAGGAGAATCAAACGAGTGCTACTGAAAAAGTACTGCTGATCTCCAATTGCACTAAGCAGGTCAATTCAAACTGCTCTTATGAGTGCTAGCAACTTTGACTGAATTGACCAAAGGGCAAAGCTAGATAAATAAATAACTGAACAAAGACACTAGTATTTTTATTATTTCACTAGACTTTGTCCAACCTCAATATGAAGTTCCATATAACATCAATATTGGATAACAAGTACTAGGCAACCACATAATTTTTGAGCGAGAATAAATGATGGCACGAGCACGAACCACTGGCATAACTCGTATGGTCATATAGGCATATAATTCACATAAATATTTTCAATGAACTTAAATTAACATAAAAAAACTATGAATTAACACTAGTCCCATAGCTTACAAAGTTACGGCCTAAAGGATTGACTAAAAACGGTTTGTACCAACAATGCAGCACTAAATCAAATCGATTCAAACAAAACAAATTCAGCCAAATCTTTTACAGCGGTGCCTATACATGAATAGGCATATAAGATAAGACACCCTGAATCCTGAAAGGGAAAGGGTAGCTAGCAGCGCAATGGAAAGGGACGACTAGAGGAAGGTTACATTTTCCAGATGCTATGGGCGTGATTGGTTTTCGTATCATCGTAGCCTGGCTCGCACCAGCATGCAGTTCGGCGCTTGAACAGGCCTTGCAGATGCAGCAGCCTTTTGTTTGGTTGGCCACGCCGACACAACCAGGCTAGCTGCAGAGCCTCTTTGGTTGTCCATGCCCAGCCATCATCCAACTCATTTTTTCTCACTACATGTCTGCCCGCTAAAAGCCCTATGCTTGATTTTGATAATTGAGACAACTTGTGGGACTAACCTTTAATCTAGTGTTGTGTATGACATAGGTTAAGTCGACACCAAGATTGAGCAAGGAAGACACACTTAGAGATGATGGTGATGGCCAAATCGTGATCAAGTACTCAATTCTTAGAAAAGAAGAAAGAGAAAAATAAAACCCTATGATCTCAAGGCAAAGGTATAAGATAGGGTGTTTGTTTTGCCGGTCAAGCCGTAATAGACTGTGTGATCTGCGTTACGACGTTGACGAAGAACAACATGCGGGAAGACCAAGATGTAGCTTGGGAGACACGCGCCCCTTGCACAACGGTCGGCCGGCGTCCCACTCCCACGCCCTGGCCGCCGAGTGTGCAGATGGCCGCCGTCGTGGGGTTGACGACCTCTAGGTGGGCGGGCGGACCCCTCGCGGGTGTTGCCGTGGCCGTCCCTCGCCAAGCAGGTGAGGCAGAGCGGCGGCACAGGCGGGTGGAGCGGCGGTGCAGGGGCCGCAGGGGCGGGTGGAGCGGAGGAGCAGCCGGGCGGAGCGCCAGGCGCAGGCCGCATGTGGTGTGTGTGCCGTCTCCATTCGGAGCCTATGGTGTGGATAGGATAAGGCAGAAGGTATAATGGACATTTCGCGTGCCGTTTTACCCATCAAAGACATCAAAATGCATTTTCGGTGGACAAATGCTGACGGACTGCTAATTCCAGTTAACGTTTCAACATTTCAGTGGTATTTTACGTTGGCTCGATCTTTCGATGGTATTTTACGATTTTAGTGATCTTTCGGTGCTACGGAACCAATTTTCCCTATTTCTATTTACAGTATCCTGCCCCAAAATCTTCGTCATCTCAGATCCATCATTTGGCTTTCGTAACGGCGACGAGAGTCCTCTGCGCACGCACGGCGACCCGGACGGTGGCGCGTCTGCTGGTGCCGGAGCCACGGCAGCTCCGGCATGATGTGCGACCTGACCCCGCGCATGTCCTGCACCCGACGTCACCGTCCGACCACTGGGCGCAGGGGCACGCAACCTTCCCTGTGCCACCGCACGTCGAGCAGTTCGGCCCCTGCGCGCCGCCGGCGCCGCCCGGTGGGGGCCTCCACCCCGAGCACCTGTCGGCCGCTGCTACGCCGACGACCGCGCCAACCCCAGCAGATGCCGCGAGCACGATGATGGGACCGACCATCCTGTAAGAATCTGATGTACAATGCAAGCTAGCTGCTAGGGATCTCCAAAGATCTTTGAAAACTAAGAAGCTTAGCCAGGAGTAGTCGCAGGAGACTGCTGGAGACTTGGAGCTGGATCGAGGTTTTTTCTTGATGTACGTACGGGCTTGTAGCTAGAATGTGTATGATATACGAAGTGTATCGTGTTACATATATATAGAAGCACCTGGTGCTGGGGAAGTTGCACCCCACGACAAAGGTCCTTGCTAGAAGTAAGGCTAGCATGAGTGCACGTGCAAGTAGCCCAAATGAAGCGGGCAAATAGGGCAAGAGCCAGAATATCTCGACATCTCAACGGTCGCAAGTTGCACGTGCAAGTAGCAGCCCAATGAAAACGGGCAAATAGGACAAGAGAGCCAGAATATATCGACTTCACAACGGACACAAGTTGACGTGGTTCCTAACTGTAAACAAAAGCCGACGTGGCCAAGTTTTTTGTGTGAAATGTTGTCGGTTTCTGCTTGGTGCATGCACCGCATACACGAAAAACTTTTTTTGAAACAAAATGACAGCGCACTTCGGGCCCCAGGCCGATATATACCATGAGCATGGGGTAACGCGCACTAAGTACATAAACAATCTGTACTCCCGGTTAGGAAACTCCTTCAGTCTCGGTTTCTTAACCGGGAGCATGAATCCGAGACTAAAGAGCCCCTCCTTTAGTCTCGATTTCTCGCCCGGGACTAAAGGTAGGCTTCCCGGCCTAGCCACGTGGGCGGCCTTTTAGTCCAGGTTGATATTACCAACCGGGACTAAATGTTTTTTTTTTGTTTCTATTTTCAATTGATGATTCGTTTTGGTTTTCGAATACGCATTCTACGCTGCTAATAATATACGTATTCTACACGCTTATAATGTTCGAACATTTTGTACAAACTAAAGTATGAAACTAACGTATATATTACATGTATATACATATATTGTACGTTATTTTATGTACATATAATATGTACATATATATATATACAAATAAAGCTTGCATTGTATATTCTATCATATCCTTGGGATAACAAATTCATTTCATCTGGTTTGGCTTACATGTTTCGTTTATGTCATTGTAGAACTTGTCGGCAGGGTTTAAGACCTGGTCATTAAGAAATCTTGCTATGGTCTCTTGAATTGCTTTCAGTTGGTCACGTCGTATGACTTTTTCCTTCAACAATAGTGTCTTTAATAAAAGTTAAAGGAAGAGTATAATATATATATATATATATATATATATATGTGTGTGTTGGTCACGTGATTACTTATATATATGAGCAATAAAAGAAATTATGAATATATTTATATAACGTACTTTGAAGATCTCTTCAGGAGTTCTTTTTGAGTACGCCATGATGAACTCGCAAATATAGTATCCACAGTAGTTGGTCCCCTGTTCTTGCCTCAGAACCCACTTTTACGAGAAAAAAGATCCGGTGAATTGAAAGCATGCATGGTGTTAATTGAATTATATATATATAAATGTAGCTAGTACTTACTTTGTGTGTGATTACATCCAGTGGCGCTTTGTAATGTTTCATGTGGTATTCCTCAATGAAACTTTTCCAAACACTACGTCCAATAAAATAAAAAATTAATTTGGCCTTTAATAATTGTTGTAGTTAAGAGATCGGGGTATATATAGTTGCTAGAGAGACCAAATTATCCTTGATAATATCTATCATGTCTTGGTACTCTGTTTGCTCTTTTCTTAACGAGTCTAAGATGCTCAACCGACTATTGGTCATATCGATGACCATCAATATCCAGTAATTGCTGCATATGTTTTTATACACAAATATGATCGACATTAACTAGAGTCAACATATATATATATATGAGAGATAGCTTAGCTAGTAAGCAAATAATTGAACAAATGTCCAAATGATCGACATTAATTATTTAACACTCACTTAAAGTTATAGAGGAAGAGTATGTCTTTGTTTTGTTGGTTCACTAAGAACCTAATAAGATTTTTCTCGAGTTCCGCTTTCCATTCAGGCGGGGGATTAGGGTGTTTGAATAAGACATTTGGATCAACGAAACCAACATCATTATCCTTTCTCTTTCTGAGTTCTGTCATCTCATATCTGCATATATAAAAATATAGTGTGAGGATATATAATTTATATATATACACTTTAATAGTAGAAAATAATCACACTTACAGACAATAGCAGCTAATGAGACTTTTATCGAGAGAGTTCAGGTGGCATAGTTGGTGTAATTCTAAAAACTCGACATATATAACGTCATCGCCATGGAAGTAATGTTGGTTTCTAACTCTGACAGAAATAAAGGTCTCTTCCCGTTCACACGCCGTCATGTACCACTTGTTTAGCAGGTACATTTGCGTACCCAGTTCACCTAAGGCCTTAGGGTTGTATAGATTCTTTCCATGTTCAAATTTCTTGCAAGGATCCACTTTCAGAGCAGATGGTCCTTCAGCGAGCACTTAGGCAAGGTCCAAACCAGTATCCTCATAAAACCGAACCAGGTCTTCAAAATCGACGTCCAGTAAGTTTAAGTTTGAACCATATTCATTACGAATGACAAGAGCGGGGACTGATTGTTGTGCAACACCTTTCCCTTCTCTAGTCTTTTTCTGTGCCGCCTTAAATGACTTGGTGAGAGAGCGGCCGTAGTCCGATTTTGGCAGAGTCTTTTGAGATTCCCGCTTTTTCTGGTCCACCTTCTTTCTTAGAAGATCTGGAGGTAGGTAGAAGTACGGTTTCTCTGGGTTCTCCCTCGCTTCTCGTTGCTTTCTTACTTTTTTGAAGAAACTGTTCATATCTTTTTGTACTGCAACATTTAATTCCTTTTCACTTTTCTCGGAAGACAGTTTTTGGGGAATAACTGGATTAGAGGAGGCTTTCTTCTTTGTCGGCTGGTGGGCCAACAACTGTGTTTGCGGGGCGGACCTCTTAGGAGCTGGCTGCTTCTTGGTCATCAAGGGAGGCGGGGCAGCCGTTGGAGACCTCCTTGGAGGCGTTGGAGACCTCCTTGGAGGTGGCGGCGGTGGCGGCGTTGCATAATTATTGCCCGGAGCACTATGATGATCTGGAGATTGAATAATTGGACTTAGGTTGGCGGAGGCCCTGCTGTGTGAGTACAAAAAAGAATAATTAGTTATAAGAAATTGTTATTATTAATCATGCATGTGAATAGAAAATTAGTGAAAAAATTGTTTCGTTCACTTTTGTCCGCACCTATTGTCTGACAGTTGAGGAAGCGGCGGTGGACTAGAGACCTCGGGAATAATGATGTAGCGCTTGCGCCATAGTATGAATGTCTTCTCTGCTTCTCCTAGAGTCTTCTCCCCATCACTTCCTGGAATGTCAAGAGCTAGATCACTAAAACCTTTGTTAACTCTATCCACTGAGACGCTAACATATCCAGGTGGTATTATTGCCCCATGGATTCTTGGTGTCTTGGTAGGATCCGGAGGAGAAAAAACACTGAGATCCACCATGATTGTGGCATTCCTTTTTGAAATATGTAGCTCACATGATGTAAATGGTGCAGTGATGTCATCCACGGGGAAACATAGCATTGTGTCATCTTGATTTGGCAACTCCGTGGAAGCGCATCTGCTTTTCAACTGATCAGGGGGCTAATATTAATGTTGATTTCTGGATCTGATGCCTGCCTTTGGGCACTCATTGCTATTTGCACTTGCTTTATGATTTCCTCCTGCATTCTAGCTTGCATGTCTTTTTCGCGCTCCTGTGCTTGAAGCAACACCTCCCGTGACTCACGAACATATTCCTCCAACCTGTTGATCCACGCTGCTTCCTCATCCTTCCTTCTCTGCCGCCTTCTGTAGGTATCTCTATCGTTAGGGAAACCATGCTCCCAAGAAATGTTTCATCCTAAACCTCTCGTTCGGCCACTGTGTTCAGCAGTCCCGATGGCATACGTCAGTTCATCCTTCTCTCTATTGGGCCTGAATGCACCAATAGCTTTAGCTTGTAGAGCATAAGAAAATCTTTGTGTTGCTCTTTCGAGTTTTGGGCCATGAACCAGCTTCCCGGTCTCTAGGTCCAGTCTTCCCCCATGAGCGAAAAACCAATTCTTCGCGCGTTTGGGCCAATTGAGTGATTCTGGTGTGTACCCTTGGCAAGAATGTCCGCTTCCATTTTTTCCACTTGGGAATGGCAGTCGCGTAGCCACCTGATCCCATGCCATGGTGGTATACCTTCTGTTGGGCATTCTCTTGGTTCCTTCTCACCCGTTCCTCACCCTCTTTCGATGTCTTGTACTGTACAAAATCATTCCAGTAGGGCCTCAACTTCACGAGCGGGCCCCTAGTATTGAAATTGGGCGTTAGGTTCTTCTTGACGTATTTCGTGTATAGGGATTTCTTCCAAGTCTGGAATTGTGTGGCCATCTTCTTCATAGCCCACTTTTGAACTAGCTCCTTCAATTCATCATCGTTGATATCATCATAATCATCCGCTTGCAACATGAAATGTTGAAGGTTATCATCCCAAATTAAATTCTTATCAAGATAAGAGACAAAACTAACATGAGGCTCGTTGATCTTTTGCTTCCATTCATGGGCTAAGGGAGACGGGGATCCCGATCTTCCATCAGGTGGTGGTAACTATCGTTGTGGCGGAGAATGACACACCGATCCGGCTTCAGATCGAAAGATCGAACCCTGCAATCTTAGCACCACAGCTCCTCTGGTTATCAACCGAGTCACGGACTAGGTTGACCTCGCCAAGAAGGCTAATCCCTGCTTACGCAATGAAGAACACAAGCAAGAACAAGAAAGAACACAACCAAATTGCAGATGAATGATTAATCTCTCAGAGTTGGGGTCTCACAAACCGATGAACGACGAAACTGTTCTTGACAGAATAATCTAAGCAAAACCCAAACCCCAATGGAGGGGCGATGGCTGTTTTTGAAGACTCTAGGGTCGTGCAAGACCCCTGGACGCGCCCCTAATGGGCCCAAATATGATACATGGTCCAACGGACCAAAAGATGGTGTCGCAGCACCCTGGCAGATTCTGGACGCTAACTTGTTACCATGATTCCCATTGATCCTGAACAGCTCTTGACGTGAGACCACTTGGATTGGCTTCCTTATCAAATTAGCTTTCCATCCAAATGTGGATCGTCAAAAATGGAGTCCGGATGTGTCCTAGGTGACCAGTTTAAGGCAGACTGATCCTGGAGGCCGAGGCAGACTCAAAATCATGTTGGATCGGGCCTCCGGTTTCTGTTGAACGTCCTTGCTGGTCATCATCGCCTCCACCACGTCCACTAAGTCCCTCATGACCCTCTCCAATATTCCTAAGCAAGATAACATCATTAGGTAGTAGTCTATTCTCAAAAGTATGAAAATGATCGCTTAAAAATGAGCTCACCTCTAAATTGAGTTAACGCATTCGAGCCTAGGTCATTGGACCTTGCATGATGGTTGGAGGATCAGTGGGTACATCCAAAGGAGTGATGTCCTCATCATCCTCCCCCTCTTGAATCTGAGTCATCCTCGACTCAAGCTCATCTTCTTCTCCCAAATAAGGCTTCAAATCTGCAATGTTAAAGGTGGGACTAACCCCGAACTCGGGTGGCAATTCAAGTTTGTAGGCATTATCATTTATTTTCTCAATAATCTTATAAGGACCAGCTGCTCTTGGCATTAATTTAGACTTACGTAGCTCAGGAAATCTATCTTTTCTCAAATGTAACCAAACCAAATCACCCGGTTCAAGTTTAATCTCTTTTCTACCTTTACTACCAGCAATTCTATACTTTTCATTCATTCTTTCAATATTTGCTTTAGTTGTTTCGTGCAACTTACGAATAAAATCAGCACGCTCTCTAACATCACTATGTATTCTCTCAGTGGTAGGTAAAGGCAAAAGATCAATAGGAGCACGGGGGTTAAAACCATACACTACCTAAAAAGGACTTACCTTGGTGGTGGAATGTTCCGCCCTGTTATATGCAAACTCCACATGCGGCAAACACTCTTCCCACATCTTCAAATTGCGCTTCAAAATTGTTCTCAACATGGTAGACAATGTTCTATTCACAACCTCAGTTTGCCCATCAGTTTGGGGATGACATGTTGTAGAAAACAGCAGCTCGGTCCTCAATTTATTCCACAACATGCGCCAAAAATGACTCAAGAATTTTGCTTCGCGATCTGAAACAATAGTAGAAGGCATACCATGCAAGCGAACGATTTCTTGAAAGAAAAGGTCAGTAATATAAACATCATCATCGCTCTTATGACAAGGAATAAAATGTGCCATCTTAGAAAAACGATCAACCACCACAAAAATGCTATCCCTCCCCATCTCTTAGTCCTTGATAAACCCAACACAAAATCTATAGATATATCAGCCCAAGGAGTAGAAGGAACAGGAAGAGGCATATACAAACCATGTGGGTTCAACCGCGACTTAGCTTTTTGACATGTGGTGCACCAAGCCACGTACCGCTCTACATCTCGCCTCATCCTTGGCCAAAAGAAGTGCGTGTACAGCACCTCCTTCGTCTTCTTGGCACCAAAATATCCCATCAATCCGCCTCCATGTGCCTCCTGCAACAACAAAAGATGAACGGAACCAACTGGAATGCATAGGAGGTTAGCTCTAAACAAAAACCCATCATTGATCATAAACTTATTCCATGTACGTCCCTCTCTACAATTAAGCAACACATCCTTAAAATCAGGATCAAGCGCATATTGTTCTTTTATGGATTGAAGACCAAAAATCCGACAATCAAGTTGGGACAGCAATGTATATCTTCTAGACAAAGCATCAACAATCACATTATCCTTCCCTTTCTTGTGTTTGATAATATAAGGAAAAGATTCAATAAATTCAACCCATTTAGCATGCCTACAATTTAGATTATTTTGAGAGCAAAGATACTTAAGCAATTCATGATCAGAATGAATAACAAATTCTTTAGGCCACAAATAATGACGCCACGTCTCTAAAGAACGAAGAAGTGCATACAATTCTTTATTATATGTGGAATAATTAAGAACAGGACCATGCAATTTTTCACTAAAGTAAGCAATAGGTTTACCATCTTGCTTCAAAACACCACCAATGCCAACTCCACTAGCATCACATTCTAGCTCAAAAGTCTTACCAAAATTTGGAAGATGCAGCAATGGTGCATGTGTGAGCTTGTCCTTCAAAGTGTCAAAGGACTCCTCTTGTGCCTCTCCCCAATGAAACACCACCCCTTTCTTCGTCAACTCATGCAATGGGGCAGCAATGGTGCTGAAATCTTTGACGAAGCGGCGGTAGAATCCTGCAAGACCAAGAAAACTCCTCACCTGTGTGACGGTTTGGGGAACCGGCCAGCTCTTTATGGCTTCAATTTTCAACTCGTCCACCTCAATTCCCTGTGGAGTTACAACATAGCCAAGAAAAAAAACTCGATCCGTGCAAAAGATACACTTCTCAAGGTTACCAAATAGACGTGCATCACGTAAAGCATTAAAAACAGCACGTAAGTGATCCATATGTTCATCAAAAGATTTGCAGTAAATTAATATATCATCAAAGTAAACTACCACAAAATGTCCAATAAAAGCTCTTAAAACCTCATTCATTAAGCGCATGAAATGCTAGGTGCATTTGTCAAACCAAAAGGCATTACTAACCACTCATACAACCCGAATTTGGTTTTAAATGCAGTTTTCCATTCATCTCCAAGTTTCATTCTAATTTGGTGGTAGCCACTTCGCAAGTCAATCTTAGTGAAAATTATAGAACCACACAACTCATCTAGCATGTCATCTAGCCTAGGAATAGGATGACGATACCGAATAATAATATTATTGATGGCTCTACAATCAACACATATACGCCAAGTTCCATCTTTCTTAGGAACCAAAAGTACAGGAACGACACAAGGACTAAGGCTTTCACGTACATACCCATGGTCCAAAAGGTCTTGGACTTGCCGCTGAATTTCCTTAGTCTCCTCAGGATTGGTTCGATAGGCAGCACAGTTGGGCAAGGTTGCTCCCAGGATCAAATCGATTTGATGCTCTATCCCTGTCATAGGTGGCAGCCCCGGGGGTATCTCAGCTGAAAAAATGTCCTCATACTCCTGCAAAAGGTTAGTGACAGCAGGAGGCACCGAGCTAACAATATCATCAAGCGAAAACATAGCTCGTTTGCATACCAAAGCATAACAAATATCATCATCAGAAATTTCAACAAAGTCACATTTTGTTGCAAGCATAACACCACCCTTCAATTTAATCCCCTCAGCCTTAGAAATAGATGTAGACTTATCCTTTTTAGGTGGGAAAATAGAATTAGCAACTTGCTGATTTTCAGATTGAACATCATTCAAACTAGCAGCGCGTTCTCTATCAGCTTGTACAATTTGCGCAGAGGTCAAAGGTACCAAAGTAATTTTCTTTCCTTTATGCACAAAAGTGTATTTATTACTTTTACCATGGTGTGTAGCATCATTATCATGTTCCCAAGGATGACCCAATAAGAGTGAACAAACTTGCATAGGTACCACATCACAATCAATAGAATCAGCATAAGAACCAATGGAAAATAAAACTCTGCAAGTTTGTGTTACCTTTGCTTTACCAGAATCATTTAACCACTAAATATGGTATGGATGTGGGTGTGGGCGTGTGGTCAAGCCAAGCTTCTTGACCAAATCAGAACTCACCAAATTGTTGCAGCTACCTCCATCAATAAATACACATGCGCGACGGTCGCTGATGACGAAGAAAATCTAGAACAAGTTATGGCGTTGTAGCTTCTCAGGTTGCTGGACTTGTGAGCTGAGCACCCACTGTACAATGATGCTCCTATAGGCCGCCGTGGCCTCGTCACCAAGGACTTTGCCGTCCTCCTCATCTACATCTTGGTCTTCTTCATCCTGTGCTGATGTAACCATCTTCTGTAGCAACATATGCCCGCTGACTTGGGCAGTCCTTCTGCACATGGCCAATGCCATGGCAGCGGTGGCACTGAATGCTCGAAGTGCGTCCCGTCGATCCAACGGATGAGGAACTCTTGGTAGGCACCTGCAACGAATTTTTACCTGAATCTAAAGGTCGTGTGGGAGGTGCCTTAGGTGTAGCGGAAACTCCAGAGGCTGTTGGTCGCTTGCTCGCTGGTGGAGGCGCCCAAAAAGTGGTTGCCTTAGTCAGCCCCAAAGATCATGCCGAGCGTGGCGTGTATGTGGTGGTGCTGACCTTGCTCTCGCTCTGCTGTTCACGCCCCTGCAATTTCTTTTTTGCAAACATAGCAAACTGAAACAACTGGTTGACAGTGTTAAATTCTTTATAATCAACAATGTCCTAAATCTCATGCCTCAAACCCGAATAAAAACGACAAATGGCATCTTCATTTCCCTCCAGAACACTACAGCGCATCAATCCCTTTTGGAGCTCACCATAGTAATCCTGTACAGATTTATCTCCTTGTTCTAAATGCATCAATTTCTTACGCAAATCTCTATGATAAGGAGGAACAAAACGATCACGCATAGCTACCTTAAGTTCTTCCCACGTACCAGGTAAAGCATCCTGTGCAGCTAGCCCATTCCACCAAATAATGGCAAAATACTTAAACTCACTAGTAGCTTGATGAACTCTATGATGCTCAGGCACAAGGTGGGCACTAAACTTTTGTTCTACTGTCATCTCCCAATCAAGATATCCCTCAGCATCGTAATGACCCCAAAAAGATGGTATTGTGAACTTAATCTTAGCATAAGGATCATTGGGTACACGGTGATTATTACCTTGATGGTGGTGGACACCACCCATACCTGTCGTGTTGCGGCGAAGACGTCGTCGTAATCTCGCTTGTCAGAAGGCTGCTCGATCTATGTTTCCAGCAACATCATGGACCGTGTCTTCTAGCAAGAGACCATCGGTGTTGCTGCCGGAGACGTCATTGTTGTTGACCGCCACCAATGTTTTCAACTCAGTAACCTTGTCAGTGAGCGTGGAAATTCTTTTGTCCAATCTTTCCATGCTGTTGCTAATGTTGAGTTCAATGAGTACGTCAGTGACAGCCTTCCTGATGGCCTCATTCATCCTTTTTTGGGCATCCTCTACAACAGCTTGTAGTTGCTCTTGACTGACACACTCGTTGAAACCCTTAGGATTGTTATCTCCAGTCTATTCACCTCCTGCCATTGTAAACACAAAAACAGGAACAGACGGTGAAAGTTATCCCTACCAAATGACTACATGGTTGCAGTGGTGTCACTTTTCACAGCTAGTGGAAGCGTCTTACCAAGCTCTTACAAAGTTCTTACCAACGCAAGCAGTGGCCGATACGTGATACCTGTGAGGCAGTGGTACCGAGATTGCAAAGCCCTTTTTCTGTACTGATCTGAAGAATTTATGGAGCTTGAAAGGCAAACAAAGAGTAATATGTATATCTAGCACACAAGTCAGTAACAAAAAGTAATGCTGAGTTATAATCCAAAGTACTTGTTCTCGTTGCTGGTCTAAAATGTTCCAAATACCAGGTGTGTGACAAAGTATGGTGGATAGCAAGATGACAGGTGTGTGAAAAACAAGTATGCTGGATGGAAACAGCAACACAAACAAGGAACCAAATAGCACACGCTAACACAGCTCACTTTGGTCTTCTCTATGTGCTCCTCTAGATATTGTTCCTCTTTTGTCCCTATCTTTTTTCTATTTTTTGCGCTGTCGTTGTTTTTTTGGAAAATTTTAACTTTTTTATTTTATTTTTTTGATATTTTTCCTTTACTTAGGAGCACAAAAGAAGTAACCTCAAAAAATATGAGCTTAAACAGGTGAAAGACGTGGCCTGTGAAAAATTTAGAAAACTTGCTCAAAATCGACACAAACCTTGTGACCACGAAAAGAGGATCTTGTGACCACTTTTTGACCAATTTAAAAAATTTCGACCCCAACAACACGGGGGATGTACGGATTTGAAATTTTTTTCTGATCGATTTTGATATATGGAACGTCAAAATCGGAGTTCGTATGCGAAAACTAGACCAGTTTTAAGAATTGGCTCCGAATCAGAGGATAAAATGGGAACAATGTGCAAAAAACTGGTCACAACAGCAAAGATTTGATGGAAATGATGGGGGAAAACACACGAACTAGACTCTAACACGACCTAACCAGCAACAAGACCTCAACCAGAACACAAACTCAACATGACGGACTCTGAAACTGAAATATGCAAAGGCTTTGGCGCGGAAGGTTTTAGGACAGGAAAAACGAGTATGGCACTGGACTATGGGACGAATGCGAAACACTCAAACTAGGGAATAAATGTGAACCAGACGGTATATCTTAGCTCTGATTACGACTTAATGGAGACGGGGATCCCGATCTTCCGTCAGGTGGTGGTAACTATCGTTGTGACGGAGAATGACACACCAATCCGGCTTCAGATCGAAAGATCGAACCCTGCAATCTTAACACCACAGCTCCTCTAGTTATCAACCGAGTCACGGACCTAGTTGACCTCGCCAAGAAGGCTAATTCCTGCTTGCGCAACGAAGAACACAAGCAAGAACAAGAAAGAACACAATCAAATTGCAGATGAATAATTAATCTCTCAGAGTTGGGGTATCACAAACCGATAAACGGCGAAACTGTTCTTGATAGAATAATCTAAGCAAAACCCAAACCCTAATGGAGGGGCGGCGGCATTTTATGAAGACTCTAGGGTCGTGCAAGACCCCTGGACGCGCCCCTAATGGGCCCAAACACGATACATGGTCCAACGGACCAAAAGACGGTGTCGTAGCACCTTGACAGAATCTGGACGCTGACTTGTGAACACGATTCCCGTTGACTCCGAACAGTTTTTGATGTGAGACCACTTGGTTTGGCTTTATTATCAAATTAGTTTTCCATCCATATGTGGATCGTCGAAAACGGAGTCCGGATGCGTCCTGGGTGACTAGTTTAAGGCAGACTGGTCCTGGAGGCTGAGGCAGACTCAAAATCATGTTGGATCGGGCCTCTATTTTCTGTTGAACGTCCTTGCTGGTCATCATCACCTCCACCACGTCCTCTAAGTCCCTCATGACCCTCTCCAATATTCCTAAGCAAGCTAACATCATTAGGTAGTAGTCTATTATCAAAAGTATGAAAATGATTGCTTAAAAATGACATCACTTCTAAATTGAGTTGACGCATTCGAGCCCGGGTCATTGGACCTTGCATGACGGTTGGAGGATCAGCGGGTACATCCGAAGGAGTGATGTCCTCATCACATGCACTGATCGAAAGTATGTCCCTTACAATGTACCCACAGTGTTGCACGAATTTTCTTGCATGTGGACCAAGTGGTTCACCTGTCTCGATATTGAATTTCGATATTATGTAGCGCCCCTTCAATGGCTTTTTCGGGCCTCGAATAGTTTTGCTTTTCGCTGTTGTGGTCGTCGATCTAGAGGGCTTCGTATAAAAAAAGAATAAATAAATATCATGTGTACACATAATCGATGATAGATATTCAGATATATATATATATATATATCAAATATATATATAAATATATATACCTCGCCAGTATTTTCTTGCACAATATTTTCTTGCTTATCTTCAAGAGCCAGGTATTGACTCCCGTCATCTACATCCTGCTGGTCACCATCGGCAAATTGAGTGACGATGTTGATAATATCCATCATTTCTTCATCCATGTTATCTCTCGGAGCAACCATCTAGCTTTTACACCACTAGATATATCTGTAAAAAATAAAAACCATATATCTATAAAATAGATCGAGTCATGTGCTTAAAATTAATTAAATAACTACACTCGAAATTCAAGTCTCCAAAGCATAACTTTGATTTCTTATTTTCTAGAAAAATTTATTGGCAAGTGATATATATATAACAAATTTATATATATAACAATATAAATTTAAAACTCTCTAATATGTATAACAAATATATATATATATATATATAACAATACAAATTTATAACTCTCTAATATGTATGTATAACAAATTTATATATATAACAATATAAATTTATAACTCTAATTTATATGTATAACAAATTTAGCTATATAACAATATAAATTTATAACTCTCTAATATAGATGTATTACAAATTTATTTATATAAAAATACAAATTTATAACTCTCTAATATATATATATATATATATAAAAATTTATATATATAACAATACAAATTTATAACTCTCTAATATATATATATAACAAATTTATATATATAACAAATATATATATATCAATACACAGTACGTCAGGCGCGGCGGCGTTGGTGGCGCGCGGGGCGACCGGCGTTGGGGTTCCAGTCGAGGCCATGCACCTCCCGCGCGTGCTCGCGGAGGAGGCGCACGGGGTTCTGCGGCGGTGGGAGCCGCGCGGCGTCGAATAGGGGCACGGAGCCGTCCCTGGAGGCGACGGCGCAGAGGGAGTCATGGGACTCGGACCACGCGCAGTCGAAGAGCGCGTTGGAGGTCGGGAAGGAGAAGATCGGCGCTAAGTCCGGCGGCGGCAAGGTCAAGGACGATGAGGTGGCCATGGGCGACAGTGACGAGGGCGGCAGCGGCAGTGGCAATGGGCGATGAAGACGAAGAGTGAGGAGGAAGAAGAAACGATCGCCTTATATAGGGGAGGGACCTTTAGTCCCAGCTCCTGTAAACGTTCGGGACGAAAAGACCTTTAGTCTCGGTTGGTTTTACGAGCCAAGATTAAAGGTGTATTTTGGTGGGCAGAAAAAAATGCAGCCCACCTTTAGTCCCGGGTGGTAGATCTATCTGGGACTAAAGTTGGGCTGCAGTATCACTTTCCGCCCGTTTTAAGCTCCATTTATTTTTTTATATATTTCTTTCTATAAAATGTTAAAGTCTTGTTAATTGCACAGTGAATTAAATACAAGGCATAAAATTGTTTTAAAAGAATATGGATTTACTTTTGCTTTATTGCACACAGGAAAATTGTGACCTAAAGTTTTTTGTTTTTTCTTATAAATATTGAAACATAATGTCATTAATAATTACTATTTCATTAATGCAAAAATGTAGTGTTTAATTTAAATCATTAAAACTTTTGTTTTCGATTGGAAATTTGTTTTCACATCATTTTAACGTAAATCTTTTCATTTTTTCATCACTCATTGTCCAAAAGCGACATGGAAATCCCACCATCAAACACAAATTTAATCTGAACATAGAAAAAAAGGAAACACCTAATAAACATATCTGAATTCACAATTATTACATAATACCTCTGATACACACTATTAAACATCACTATATATATCAAGCGGGTACAGTAGTGAACTTCTTCTTAACATCTATCCCTTGGTTATGATCGTGCCCGTAACCATGGAGTGTCCTCATCATTTAGCTAGATGCTTGGGTCTTTGTTCACTGTGAAGGGTGGAATTCGGTCATCCTTTTCATAATATTATGATATGTCTGACTTGTCTTCAATTCCGATGATGTTTCTTTTCCCTGAAAGAACTATGTGACGCTTTGGCTCATTGATTGGGTCGTTGTTGTTTTTCCCTCTCTTCGGTTTTGTAGACATGTCCTTGACATAGAACACCTGATTCACATCCTTGGCAAGGACGAACGGTTCGTCTTTGTACCCAATATTGTTGAGGTCCATAGTTTTCATTCCATACTGGATGTCAACTGCTACCCCGCCTCTAGTCGCCTTTACCCATTGGCACTTGAACAAAGGTACCTTAAAAGTAGGTGCATAGTTTAGTTCCCATATCTCCTCTATGTGGCCATAATATGTTTGCTTATTTCCATTAGGATCGGTGGCATCTATGCGGACACCACTTTTTTGGTTGGTGCTCCTTTTATCTTGGGCTACTGTGTAAAATGTATTCCTATTTATCTCGTACCCTTTGTATGTGAGGATATGCCACGATGGCTGCCTAGCAAACAAATACAGTTGCTCATCAATACTCTCATCACCCTGACATTCTTTTCGCAACTAGTCGCTGAAAGTTTCCATGTGCTGACACGTAATCCAAGCTTCAGTCTTCCCTAGAAACTCGGATCGGAGCAACTCTTTATGTGTCTCGATATACGGATCCACCAAGGAGGAGTTTTGCATAACTGTGTAGTGTGCTTTATTAAAATAATTGTCCTACGTACCAATATATGGTTTCTTCCCTAGCGTCTCCTTTCCACTTAGTCTCCCCTCGTGTCGCGATTCAAGAACACCAATCGGGTCAAGGTCGGGAATAAAGTCAACACAAAACTCAATGACCTCCTCTGTTCCATAGCCCTTGGCGATGCTTCCTTCTGGCTGAGCATGGTTGTGAACATATTTCTTTAGGACTCCCATGAACCTCTCAAAGGGGAACATGTTGTGTAGGAACACAGGACCGAGAATGCTAATCTCCTTGACCAGGTGAACTAGGAGGTGTGTCATGATATTAAAGAAGGAAGGAGGAAACACCAACTCAAAGCTAACAAGACATTGAACCACATCATTCTGTAGTTTAGCTAGATCCATTGGATCGATTGCCTTATGAGAAATTGCATTGAGGAATGCACATAGCTTCACGGTGGCTAGACGTACATTTAGAGGTAGAATTCCTCTTAATGCAACTGGAAGCAATTGCGTCATGAGCATGTGGTAGTCTTGGGACTTTAAGTTTAGGAATTTCTTCTTTGGCACATTTATTATATCCTTTATGTTTGAGGAGAATCCAGGTGGTACCTTTATGCTTGCTAAGCATTCAAACATGCTTTCCTTCTCTTCTTTGCTAAGAGTGTAGCTGGTAGGACTTAAGTAATGGCGTCCATCATCTATCTTCTCTGGATGCAGGTTGTCTCGTTCTTTCAAACACCGTAGGTCCTATCGTGCTTCAAGTGTGTCCTTAGGCTTTCCTTACACACATATGAAGCCTAGCAGGTTCACACAAAGATTCTTCGTCAGGTGCATCACGTCGATCGAGCTACGGACCTCTAGGACTTGCCAATAGGGTAGCTCCCAAAAGATGGACTTCTTCCACATGGGTGCGTGACCGTCGGCGTTGTTCGAAATAGGTTTGCTGCCATGTGCCTTTCCAAATACTACTTTCACATCCTTGACCATATTGAGTACATCCTCACCAGTTCGGTTGCCCGACTTGGTCTGGTGGTCTGCCTTACCTTTAAAATGCTTGCCTTTCTTTCTTAGGGGGTGATTCGTAGGAAGAAATCGACGATGGTCAAGGTACACGACCTTTCGACATTTTTCAAGAATATACCTTTAATGTCATCGAAACAGTGCGTGCATGCATTATATCCCTTGTTTAATTGTCCTAAAAGATTACTTAGAGCAGGCCAATCATTGATTGTTATGAACAACAATGCTCGCAGGTCAAAGTGCTCCTGTTTGTGCTCATCCCACACACGTACACCTGGTCTGTTCCACAAAAGTAGAAGTTCTTCAACTAGTGGCCTCAGGTACACATCGATGTTGTTGCCAGGTTGCCTTGGGCCTTGGATGAGCACTGGCATCATAATAAACTTACGCTTCATGCATAACCATGGAGAAGGTTGTAGATACATAGAGTAATAGGCCAAGTGCTATGACTACTGCTCTGCTCCCTGAAAGGATTCATACCATCCGTACTTAAAGCAAACCTTAGGTTTCTTGCGTCATTTGCAAACTCCGGGAATTCTCTATCGATTGCTCTCCACTGTGACCCATCAGAAGGGTGTCTTAACATATTATCTACCTTACGGTCTTCTTTGTGCCATCGCAACAATTTTGCATGGTATTTGTTTCTGAACAGATGTTTCAAGCGTGGTATTATAGGAGCATACCACATAATCTTGGCAGGGATTTTCTTCGTGGGACGTTCGCCCTCAACATCACCAGGGTCATCTCGCCTGATCTTATACCGCGATGTATGATATACCGGGCATGCATCTAACTTCTCGTACTCCTCGCCATGGTAGAGGATGCAGTCATTAGGACATGCATGTATCTTCTGGATTTCTAATCCCAAAGGGCAGACTACCTATTTTGCTTCATACGTAGTGGCGTGCAATTCGTTATCCTTCGGAAGCATCTTCTTTTGGATTTTCAGTAACTCCCCAAATCCCTTGTCACATACATCATTCTTTGCCTTCTATTGCAGCAATTCCAGTGTGGTACCCAACTTTTTCTACCCCGCATCACAAGTTGGGTATAGCAAGTTCTTGTGATCCTCTAGCATGCGCTCGAACTTGATCTTCTCATTTTCACTTTCGCATTCTCTTTGTGCGTCACGAATGGCCTGACCAAGATCATCAGCGGGCTCATCTTCTGCCTCTACCTCTTCTTCAGTTTCCCCTATTGCAATATCATTGAAGGCACCATATTCAGCAATAATGTCATCATCGTCCAATTGTTCTTCTTCACCTTCTTCCATTACAACCCCGGTTTCTCTGTGCTTCGTTCAACAAATATAGTTTGGTATGAAACTCGACTTTAACAAGTGTGAATGAAGACTCCTTGATCTAGCATATTCTTTTAAATTCTTACATATGGCACATGGGCAGCACATGAAACCATCGCATTTATTTGCCTCGGCCACACGTAAGAAAGAATGCACGCCCTCAATGAACTCTTGGGAGAGACGATCAGCATTGTACATCCAATGCCGGCTCATCTGCATTACATGACATACATACCATATTAAAACCTAGAATATAATTAGTTAATTATACGACATGCATGCCACCACACAAGGTATTAATTTATGAAAGTCTCGCTACAATGTAGACAATCCCAACTACCACTAAAAAATTAAAGCTAAAATACACTTCAGCAGCATAAGGATTTTACGACCAATCCCAACTAAAACAGACAGATCATGCGTTTGTTCAACATCTATGGGCTTCTTCCGTAGGATCACTGCCTCATCAGCCACCGTAGCCGCCTGTGCAAGAGAGTTTTGCACGTGTTCAACATACTCTTCCTCCTATTACCAGCCTGAACATCCAGTGCCATCCCACTGAAATAAAAAAAAATTAGAACTTTAATCACAATCATCATGAAAATAAGTATAAATTAACCATAATCATCAAATGCGATAAAATAACTCACATTGCGATCCAGACACTTGTAGAAGATACGGCCCTTGTTGGGACACTCTTTCCTCACCCGGTACTCCATCACAATCTTCTCCTCACACTTGTTGCATGCAATGAGAGGAAGGTCTGGCCTTAGTCGCTTTGGAACCCGATGAGAGGCCGAGAACCCGGAAGCAGTTGTCATCTACTTTCTATACTCATTTTTAATATAATATAAATTTCTCATTTTATAAACAAATAAAATTAAAAAAACTCTAAAATTCTCTATATCTCTAAACCATGAAATGTGCTATGCATGCTAGAAATGAAAGCTGAATACTAGTTTTGAATAACTACTTTAACCTTTCTTCATCCAAATATGCAAACTTTAAAGTGATTTTGAGCTTAAATGGCTTACAAATAAAAAAAATCCACCATAAAAAACCACATATATCTAGTCCACAAAATGAGATATGCTACTGATAAAACATGAGAGTATAAAGTTGGTAACTTTTAGAACCGAAGAATCGATGGAGGAATCAAAGAAATCTTGTGATTACCGGCGATGAGGAAGAAGAGAGGCCGGCGATGAAGCAAGAACACTGAGCTCGAAGTGGCTCGGGCTCGGGGAGAAAGAAGGGGTATATAGGAGGGGATCTTTAGTCCCGGTTGGAGACAGCAATCGGGACTAAAGGTCCCTTTCTAGTCCCGGACGGAGCCTCCAGCCGGGAGTAGACTTTTACCCCCGGTTGGAGGGACCAATCGGGAGTAAAAGTTAACCTTTAGTCCCGGTTGGTAGCTCCAATCGGGACTAAAGGTCCTCTACAGCAAAAGCCTATCGCAGTAGCCGTTGGGCAGGGACCTTTAGTCCTGGTTGGAGCTACCAACCGGAACTAAAGGTTTCTCTAGTCCTGGACGCGAAACATACCGAGACTAAAACCAAATTTCGAAGTGGATCAAAAGTCGTTTCTCTACTAGTGGCGGTCAAGACCATGTTTACATCCACCTAGCTAATTATTAGTTGTGTTTGCTAGAAAAAACTAACTAATAGCAGCTAATGGTTAGCTAGAAAAAATTATTAGTCGATGATCCAAAACAAGTCCTCGTTTTTTTAATTAGCTAATCTATATAAGCCATAGATGCTACTACAGATCCAACATTCACTTCCGGTAGTGATATTGGGTTATCATTGCCAGTTTTTAACTAAAACTGACACTGATATTGTCACTGTCAGTTCATGGTTTGAACCGGCAGTGATATGCTGCAAATAAAATTTCATAACTTTCTCATATGATATTTGATGAAGACGAACTTTATATCAAAGTTGTAGTATATACTCAACGAGATCTACAACTTTGTAGTTTAAACATTTTTTTATTCGAGATTGTTTGGATGTCGAAATATACACCACAAGATTTTGTAGAGTAATACCAAAGGAGTCCCGTATGCTCCATAGTCATAAGTAAGTGTGCAAGATCTCGGATGGAAAAACGGACAAAACAAAAGTTATAGATCTTTAAAAGTTATGTAACTTTGTAGTTCACAAGTTTTTTATTTGAAATTGCTATGATGTCTCTCTATTTGATTCACAAGATTTCATAGATGTTAATATCAACTAAAGTCATATGTTCCTTAGTCATAAGTGAGCGTGTAGTGGTATTTAAGAATCTCGGATCAAAAAGCAATCAAAATAAAAGTTGTAGATTTCGAAAAGTTACGCACCTTGGTAGTTGACAACTTTTCATTTGAAATCATTTATCTAACGAAAATTTCGGTTGATTTTTCAAATTTAAAATTCAAATTTTTTGAAACGAAGTCAAGTTGCACCTGCAAGTAGCCCAATGAAAACGGGCAAAACAGGACAAGAGAGCCAGAATATCTCGACACCACAACGGACACGGTCCCTAACTGTAAACAAAAGCTGACGTGACCAATTTTTTAGTGTGAAATGTTGTGGGTTTCTACTTAGGGCCTGATTAGATCTAAAATTTTTTTGCATAATACTCATCACATCGAATCTTACGGCACATGCATGGAGTATTAAATGTAGACGAAAAAAAACTAATTATACAGTTGGGTGAGAAATCGTGAGACGAAACTTTCGAACCTAATTAGTCCATAATTAAACACTAATTACCAAATACAAACGAAAGTGCTACAGTAGCCAAAACCTAAAAAAATTGCATCTAAACACGCCCTTACATGAGAATTTTTTTTTAAAGAAAATGACAGCGCACATCGGCCCCCAGATGGCCGATATATACCGAGAGTATGCAAAACCGTGCTTAGATCCACGTCCACCCAACTAACTATTAGCTGTGTTTGCAAGAAAAAACTAACTAATAACTAATTGCGAGCTAGAAAAAACTATTAGCTGATGATCCAAATAAGTCCTCAATTATTTTTTAAGTAGCTAATCTATATAACCCATATAGATAGAACCCACTAAGAGTCATTATATATATATTTTATTTTTCTGCAACCATGTTAAGGCACGTCACCTCTAAAATAAAGGCCGTCGATCTTAAGTGCGATTTTGATTTTGATCATGTCCGTTCGTTTGTTGTGCACATATCATGTACGCCGTTCATGTCCAATTATATCTGATGGATACCATTCTCCACTCATGACTGCAATTCATTATCTATTATGAGCGACACCTTATGTCTATATATCATTTTCATTTGCTACCCATCGAAATAGTTTTAATTTTCTCCATACAAATGGACAGTCGACCTTCTTTGTCTCCTTCCTCCTTATTTAGCTTCTCAGTGCCGCACTGCTACTGTATTTGGCTTCATACAAATGGAGTAACTTAACACAGTGTTTGGTTCGGACAATTGTAACATAACTTATTTACAGAGGTTAATAGATGTCGTTAGATTGTGTTTGTTTTAAGCCTTGTGTAATCGGATCACGCTGGTATCCGATACGTGACTTCACAAAAAGCAATCAGCTTGTTCGTTTGTTGGTTTCAGCCTGAACTTATTAATCATGGTATAATATTTTTTTCTCAAAACAAATCAACACCAACCGAGCTCATCAGCATATAAACCAATCGACGAAGGCTGAATAACGCTGGAACCCTGACGCTATCGGATACTGGATGCCGTCTCCGCTAGCCTAGGCACCGTGGGTCCACCTGTTCGCTCACGAGGATGCGCTCATGCGGTTGCCGAGTTGAGGGAATGACAAACAAAACGACAAAGATGCAAGTTGTGATTTCTTACCATGTTTACGTTACCGTTACCTAGACTAACCAAACAAATCACGGACTTTCTTACCATGTATACGTTAGCGCCGTTTATCCCATTCCTTTGCGTTTGCGTTTCCGTATTTGTTCTTTTCACCCCCATGTTGTTTCTTTTCTTTTGCCCAGGGAAGTGTGAATCTTCCCTAACCGGATGGACTCTCTAGGAGGACAAGAGACGCATGTTAGTTCCGGAAGGCCCAGTATGATTTTTTTTTAAAAAAAATCCAAATTTCTTTACCATCTTGCACCCTGTTCAGCAGGCCTTGCTAGACTGATTGTGCTGGGGCTTATCAGCCCAGCCGTTCGGCAGCTCAGCCCCAGCCGAACGGCTGGAGATAAGCGATGGCCGGGCACTGCGGGCTACTCCCTGCGTCCTCTTTTCTCCTTCGCCCGCGCGGCTAGGGTTTTCCCTCACTCTCGCCGCTCGTCCGCGTCTCAGCGCCCGATTCTCGGTGGTCGTCAACGCCGCGTCGGTGGCCACCGGATCCCTCCATGCCCACCTCTCTACGCCGTCCTCCTCGCCAAGCCTACAGTGACATTGACCTCCGTCTCCATCGACGGCGCCTTCGTCCAGCAAGGTAACCCCCGGATCCCACGCCGCCGTCCTCTCACCTGGCCGTTTCTGAGCCCCAGCTCGTCTTGTAGGTCTACCCCCGCGCGGCTAGGGTTTCCCCCCACTCTCGCCAGGCCTCGATGACACTGCTCTCCGCCTCCCTTCCTGACCCCGCCTCCATCGACGATGACTCCCTCTAGCACGGTACCCCCCCCCGGATCCCACGTCGCCGAAGTCTCACTCGGCCGGATCTGAGCCCCATTGCCTCGTCTTGTAGGTTTACCCCCGCGCCGCACCCCTCATCACCGCCAGGACCCGGTCGATGTCTGCTCCTTTCAGGTGTTTCCGAGACGCCGTCCTCCTTGCAGGGCCCCGTCTGCATCGACACCGACTGGCTCCACCAAGGTACCCCGGATCTGGCACTCACTTCTAGAGCTGGTTCCAGTGTTATGTTTTAGCTTCGGGCTTCATCTAATACTTTAGATTCCAGGTTGTTTTTACTTGAGTACCAGTGTGTTTGTAGTGTACTTGGAATGGAGAGTTTTCAGCCACTAAGAGCTGTTGATTTGTTGGTACTAGGGGTTTGTCCATTACCTGTTGATTTGTTGGTACTAGGGGTTTCAAATGAATACATGCAAGCAATCCTGGTGATCTCACATGTTTGTAAGCCTACAAATGCGTGTTCACAATATGCAATATGAGAAGTTATCTGTTATTGTAGTTATTCCTGGTGACCCTTCTTGCACTAATAGCAGGGGCTATTGGTTTCTCTGCCATATGCATGCATTATAGTTTTGTCAGTATAACTCATTTAGCTTGTATCCTTCAACTACACCCATTCTGTAGGATACTATAACTTTATAAGCTGCATCAACACTGCTTAATTGAACATCTTACAAGTATGCTCTATGTTTACACTACAGAGATTTTAGGGACGTTTCATCCGCTGGTGATCAACGCTGCCCAAACTGGCAGCGTCGTCGACTTCGTCTTGCTCTCCACCTGCTGGCAGGCATTACAACCTCCGCTCAAAATGACACAAGCGGTTTGGAAAGGCAAGTTCTCTTTTCCGCCGCCCACTCTCATCTTTGCGTACTGGAACTACCCTCCGTATGACATAAGATATGCATCCATGTACATAATCCCTTCAAATGTCGATCCTTGCATCAGATTAGCCAGGAATGTGCAAGCTGGGATGATAGAACCTGCTCTCTGCTTCTTGACCTAATCAACAAGCAGAAAGACCTCTGTCACTGGAATGCCACTTCGCCAACCTCACTAGGGTGGACCAATGTCGTTCGTGGCTTCAATGAAGGCACGAAGCTCGGGTACAACAAGAAAAAGTGCCAGAACAAGTACAACAAGCTGAAACGTTTGTATTTCAATTGGCGCGATGGTCAAACCCATACTGGGCTAGGCCATGACCCGCTTACTAGAGAGGTTCCAGCTGACCCCGAGTGGTACGGCGCCAGCCCCGGGGTACTAACTACACGCATTTCCTTTACTATTTTTTAGCAATTAGGTTCCCACTAACTCAGTACTAACTTCGCCATCACTGGAACACGTGCAGGAAAGTAGCCAACCCGCTTGTGACAAGTTCAGACGCCCCCAATGCTGTGAGCAACTGATCATGATTTTTGGATGCACCCCACGTGATAGGGGCGAGTTGGTATCGGCGGGGGGCCATCAACCTTACAAGACACCTAGTAGTGGAAGCCCTCGCACTCCTCCGGCCTTGTCGGATGAGCCAGTCATACCGCGTAGTGGTGCTCAGCCCTCGAAGAGAGTCCATAGGGAACATTCTGTTAACAGTCCTTGTAGTAAGAAGAGTAGCAAGACTCCATCCATTGACGACTGCCTTGAAAACCTGAGCCACATTATTAGGGAGGCTAGGTCCTAGAAGGCCCGTCATGGCATAGATGCTGAGGAGTTGACCCAAGTCCAACAGATTTCTGAAGCAAGATGGTTACAACGAGACTGATGTAGTATTCGCGCAAGCCCTTAACCTTTGCAACAACAGGCTCCGTTGTTGGGCTTTTCTTAATATGGAAACTAAAGAGGGCCTGCTGAACTGGGTCAATGTGTCGTGGGACTTCGTGTGCTCCACAAAGTCCCAGTGATCAGCACTATTGTTCGTACTGTAGTTTTTTTCTACTGTTTTTGTTTTCCACCATGTGCATGTTGAGTTGATTCTGTTCGTTGTTTCGTTATGTTCGTTTTGTTTGTTTTAACAAAGACCATTGCGGAGAACTAAGTGCATGTCGTTGTCTCGTGTTTTGAATAAAATATATGTGCCATGCTGTGAGCGTTGTAAGACCTTATGCATGGATCACTTTTCTGTTGTTCATTCCTTACATACATTTGTCTAAGGTGGTCGTGCCAACTACCTAGTTCAGGTAACTTGACATGTTCACTTATTAGCAAATGTTTTGTTCCCAATATATGCATCAACATCTTACTGATTTGTGCCCATTTGCAGGTAGCATAATGAGCAGCATTGACGAGTCATCGTACAACGACACTTCCAATGATGGAGCGAGCATTGTGATCTTAGCGAAGGCAGCAGTCGTGCTCAGGAGGTTGAAAGGTATCATGTCGTAGCAAATGCCTGAGGTAAATCCTCCTTGTCCCATTCCTAAACTATCTGGAGCCCAATAGATGCAACTTACCCTTGCCGACCAAACCAAATGTATAGACAATTTGCGCATGACGCGTGATGCCTTCATGCATTTGCATGACACCCTGCTTCCTTTCGGCCTGCCATCAACATATAAGTGTACCTCTATAGAAGCTTTAGGCATGTACATCTGGACATGTGCCCACCAATCTACCAGTAGAGAGTGCAAACATAGGTTTGAAAGGTCTTTAGATACAGTTAGCAAAAAGTTAACAACAGTTGTAGGGGTCATGTATAGGTGGGCAAAGACTGTCCTACTTCCCGCAGATAGGAACTACGCACGCGTAAACCAAAAACTTGCTGCATATGCACCATGGTTTGATGGATGCAGAGGTGCTATAGATGGCACGCACATAAAGGTTGAGGTTAACCGTGAAGCAAATGTTGATTTCTTCAATAGAAAAGGCAAAACAACAATTAATGTTTGTGCCATCGTGGATATGGATGGTTGTTTCACATACATGGGCTTCGGGAAGGCGGGGGCATGTCATGACATGGCGGTGTTGAAAGACTGTCAGGACGACGGTTGGTTCCCGTATCCCCCAGCAGGTTCGTGATGCCTGGCAAAAAAAATCCATCATGTTGTCACTAATTTTTACTTAGCAGTGCTTAAATATAGCTTTGTGTATGACAATGCTTGCATAGGTTGTAAGGACCTTGATTGCTTGTTGTTTGTTCTTATCATGTATTGCCTGAGATGATTGGATGAAATGCTAAGATTGATTGATATATGATATAC
This sequence comes from Miscanthus lutarioriparius, assembly GCA_904845875.1. Classification (NCBI taxonomy): domain Eukaryota; kingdom Viridiplantae; phylum Streptophyta; class Magnoliopsida; order Poales; family Poaceae; genus Miscanthus; species Miscanthus lutarioriparius. Next base: position 50,718,059 of record CAJGYO010000012.1, read on the forward strand.
ATTTGCACTTTGGATTCATAGGCTTGTTATCCAAACTTTGTCTGTAGCTAGGACCTGTTGGTTGGATTTTGGTCAGTTGACAACAAACATTTCAACACTCATTTTTGGTGAAATCTCATATGTTGATTCAGCTAAATATTGGTGATCTGTTGGTTTTGCTTGGATGAAGTAGCATTGCTGAAATCTCATATGTTGATTCAGCTAAATATTCTACAATACATGTCAGCTGCTGATAAGCTTTAGAATTTTACAGGATTGTGCTTGTTTCTAATTCTAGCCTTTTTATGTTATACAAGAATGCACTACTATTATGAAAAAGAATGTTCTTCTGTGCATATAAGCAAAATTTATAGTCAAAAGGAAGTATTTGAAAACTAGTTACATTCTGATCTGAAAAATCACAACGTTTCACTCAGTAGGCAACCATAGTGCTTACTCATTAGGCATGCTGACAAGGAAATTTGGCATTTCCAGGCAGTGTTGACAGTGCTTGAAGACAATGCTTGAAGGACTAATTGGTGATATATTGTCATTTCTTGTAGGCCGGTACTACCTGGCGGACGCGGGTTACATGGACATGCCAGGTTACATGACTACCTTCAGAAACACAAGGTATCATATGAACGATTTTAGGGGCGTAGAGTTGCATCGGTTGTAGCTGGAGAAAAAATTCAACTACATTCATGCGAAGTTGCGAAATGTCATCGAAAGGAGGTTTGGGGGCTTGAAAGAACGTTGGCATATTCTAAAAGGGGTGCCGTACTGCAAGAGAAAGAAGCAAGCTATGATAATCATTTCATGCTTTGCATTAGAAAATTACTTGTGGCTGCTTAAGTACGGAGCTGATCCACCTTCGTATGAGCTGCCGGAGTGGGTTGACCTAAATCGGGGAACCCCAACCTCTGGAGTTAGGGACTTGATATCTATGGTTGTGTGGAGTGGTATCTAATTTAGGAAAGTTGAGGTAATGCAGCTACTTCCTATATATCTGCCTGCTGTTTACAGTACTTAGTAGCACATTGAAAAAAGAAAAAAGTTGAAATGTTTCGCTGTTTCTTCTTGAAAATGTTACATCTCAAACTAAGTTTAACTTTAAAAAATATTTTGCATGAGAAAATACATATTTGTGTCCACACTTCTCAATTAGTCTGCATTTCCGTAGGATTTCCAAAGGTTTACAGCTGTACATGGACTTTCCATTGTTGTGGCCCGATTTGCAAGACATTAGTTAGGCTCACATTGGTTAGCTTAATGGAAATTATATCTTTACTACATACAGTATGATGAAAAATATAGTATCTATTCTTGAATCCATGCCAATTTTTTCTGAAACTTTAGTGGAGTTGCCTGCCTGTCTGGAATATAAAGCAGATCACGGAGGGGCTTTACCGACAACTCGAGCCACGCACAAAGAAGCTCAGATTCACGGTCCATTTTGTGATGACTGATTGTTTTTGCCCTGCTGCTGTGTAGCTGCCTCTGCTGTGTTGACAGCCAGTAGTCTGAAGACGGGTGGTGTATGTGCACATGCAAGTTGCAGGTATGCGTGCATTTTGGTTAGTGGGATCATGAATGCCACAATGTTTGTGTTGCATATATGCCTATTGTGGTATTTGTAGTATATGATCTATGTGTTGTATGGATGGAATAAATGGATTGTGAATTGTTGGTTGAACTTGTAACTTGTTTAACTGTGAATTACGGATTGCAAATGTGTTATAAACATCCTTATGTGCATTGTAGTTTGGCGCCATTATATGAAAACCACCTATTGTTGACGCCAATATTTAGATTGAATTTAAAATTTTAAAGTCAGCATGAAAACCAGCTGCTGGAAATGGCCGACGGCTGAAATTGGTTGGCTAGGCTAGCTGGTCCAACCCTAACACCAGCCAGCCAATTCAGGTGTGCCGAACATGCTGTTGATAGGCTAGTTCTGGGGAAGTTGCGCCGCACGACAGAAGCCTGTTGCGAGAAGTAAGGTTGGCACTAGTGTTGGGCAAGTAGCCCATTTGAACTGGGCAAATAGGGCACGATGTGCAAGAATATCCCAACATCACAAAACGGACAGGCGTGACAACGGACTCAGGTCCTGGTGGTTCCGAACTGTAAACGACAAAAGTCAACGTGGCTAAGATTTTGTCTGAATGTTGTCGGTTTCTTAGTACACCGGCCGCATACACGACAAAGTTCTTTGCTGGTTTTTAATAAAAGGTTTTTTTTCGCTTGTCTTATAATTCGTATTTTTCAACTTGTTTTTTCAACCGGAACAATGTTTTTCTCTCACGACAAATCAGCCGGAGCAATATTTCGGCTTGTTTTTTCAGCGAAGCAAACGGGGCTAAAAAATCACAACACGACAGATGTCCGATATATATAGGCGTATTGCGGTAATGTATGGGGCCAATTTAGTTGGAGACCTCGCAGGTAAATATCTATAGCGGTGGACGCAAAGGATAGTTTAGGTACCCTAGAACTACCCTATACTCCGGCCCAAAAGTTTGTTTAGTACTATGCATTTTTTGCATTTTATAAGCCAATCAGTCTGTTCGCTGATTAGTTTCTGGGCTGATAAGTTCAGCTAGTGCTTGATTTATTGTGAGAGAAAAACATTGTACCATGACTGATAAGTCCGGATTGAAATCACAAGCGAACGGGCTGCATAATAAGAAGTCTGGCCCAACAATGTCATTTTTGAGAAGTATTGATAGTAGCAATCCTCTCGCAAATTCTAACCCGCTACTGGTCGCGCTTGGTGCGTAGCGCGCGACCTCCGCGCGAGTGGCCTGGTGGCTTGGCCAGGCCTAGGCATCCACATGCAGTAGCGACAGCCCACATTAATAAACGAAATAGCTCTCGTGGGCCTGGTTGTGTAGCCTGGAACGTGCACGAGGATCATATCATGGCCAGATCTGTTTCTGTTTCTGCTAATTTCAGTTTTATTTTTATTTCATTTTATCTATTTTAGTTTTTTTTCAATTTCAGTTTTTTGTTGTTGTCAATTTCAGTTCATCAGTTCAATCATTTTCATTGTTTTTTAGTTTTAGTTCAATATGTTATGAGTTTTTTCAATGTCTTTTTTATTTTCAGTTTTCAGTCAAGTTTTTTTAGTTTCAGTTTTCAGTCTTTTTTAATGGTTTTTAGTTTTAGTTTTCAGTCATCTTTTTAGATTTGAATGCCTTTCTAAATCCGGCATATTAGTTGCCTCACCTACAATGTATAAGTTGTCATAAAAGGATAGCCATGACACACATAAGTTGCCACAAAAAAGGCATTCTCTTGTTTGGTTATTTTCATTGTTTCTTTTAGTTTTAGTTAAATGAGTTATGAGTTTTTTTCAATGTCTTTTATTTTCAGTTTTCAGTCAAGCTTTTTTCAATGTTTCTTTACTTTCAGTTTTCAATCAAGTATTTTAAATATTTTTTAATCTCAGTTTTCAGTCATCCTTTTCGGTTCAAATGCCTTTCTAAATCATGCATATTAGTTGCCTCACTTGCAATGTATAAGTTATCACAAAAGGGTAGCCATTCCACACATAAGTTGCCACAAAAGAAAAGCATTCTCTTGTTTTCGGTGGCTACTCTCTTAATAAATACCCTTGAGTTGGCAGCTGGTCATATTTTCTTGGCTCCTACATTGGGTTGCATAATAATCCCTGCCTGGTTAGCAATTTATGCACTACTATGTAACAATTTTTTATTTTATAAAACAATCCATGTGCATACTACGCAACAACTTTAGTATATTTTTGCAATAGCAACTTTATTATTATATTGTAGCAACTTCTTAATAAATCTCTTAGCACATATTTACACATAAATTGCTACTAGAATAATATTCTTCAAAACATATGCTACTAGAATAATAGTCTTGTTCGCCTCACCACGTAAAACACACTAGTGCAGTCGGAATTGAAAACGGATAAACCGTTCAAGAGTTATAGTAATTTAAAATAATGTTTTGCTTTTTTTACCAGGCTATGTCAGGATGACGTTACAGGGATAGCGACATTTGCATGTAGTGGAGGGGAGGGACTCCCATGGAACGCAGCATACAATGGGTCCGGGGTCGAACGCATCGCACGGGCAGGTCGCGCGCTCGCCTACTGCGCGACCCGTCACGCTTTATCTGCCTCCAATGTCATTACCTTCTGATTTGACATTTCAGGCAGATGAATGTTGAAGTCTTCCTGGGTCTCTCATCGTCAATGCTGCATGACGACGGCAGGGCAGGACGTGGTGATCCATGGTTTTTTTGAAGAAGCTGGAGGGGCCGAAGCCCCTATAGATAAACTTTATTACTTAAAACAAAAGGGACAAAGACTTACAGAAAAAAAGGAACAAAGAAAGAGACAAAGAAGAGCAATCTAGATCTAAGAATTACAAGAGGCTTTGAATCCATTACTCAAGCCGTAGGTTAAGACTTGTCTTCACTCTATGCAAAAGCAAGAGTATTTCTTTCTAGAAAAGATTTCTGGCATTTCCTATTGTTGGCTGAATTCCTTTGAAAATTAGATCATTTCTTGCAGACCATATAGCCCAACAAATGAGAATTACAGCTGCCATAAAGAACTGGGATTGCAATCTATCCCTTAAGTAATCAACAATTTCATGAAAATCTTCATTTAGAGGGATGCCAATATGTATTATCCTCCGGCACTGTTTTGCAAATGGGCACTGCAGAAAAAGGTGCTGACATGTCTCTTCTGTGTTTTGCAAATACAGCACACAATTATATGATTCCAAGTGCATATTCTTCCTTCTCAAGATATTTCTTGTGCTCAGCCTGTCCTTAATCAGAAGCCAGAAGAAAACCTTATATTTTGGTTGGCAAAGACATTTCCATAACCATCTGTAAACATTATGGACTTGATGATGGCCTACTAGATATTTGTATGCCTGTGAAGAACTAAAATTAGTTCCCCAAGTAAATCTCCATATATCTTTGCTCTCTGTTAGCATCACATTATCTAGCTCCTGTAACAGATGTTGCATTTGTCCAAAAGCCTCTTCTGAAATTGGCAGGTGAAGGAGTTGAGTGAAATCATCATGACTCAGAGCCTTTGGAACTGTAATGAGTTTGTTTTTTGTAAAGGAGTAAAGCTCTGGTATCAATGACTTGAGATCCTGGTCATTCCGGTTATCATGCCAGAATAATATGCTGCTTCCATTATGCATTTCTACCCTTTCCGTTTCTTTAAAGTTGGGAAGAAGTTTAAGGATATCTCTCCACCAAAAGGACCATTTCTTTACATGACTTGGCAATTTTCTATTTTTATAGTATTTTACTAGCTGAACCCAAGGTATATTTGAAAGTTCAATCAAGCCCTAATTGTGGGTTTTGATGATAATGACCACGCAATTAGAGAACTAATGAGATTTATCGAGATGACAAGCAGGAAATCTATATTCGAGGATGTTACACGAAACGGAGGAGCCCGCAATTACAAATGTTGATGTCTTCAAACTCAAAGGAGGTTTAAATTCTTTTATATTTTGAATTTGAGTATAAGAAAAGCCGTACTGTAAAGGGAGACATAATGCTTAAGTTAACATGTGCTACCAAGTGCTCAATCTTACACATACATCCTCAGTTACTCAGCCAAGACAGCCAACACTTCACTCTTACCCTTGTTGTCTTGCCTGGTGCGGCAGTGCCACACCTAGACAGAGGCACTGCCGCAGTGCGGCACTGCCACACTTGAGCCGCGACACTACCGCGACTTAAGTGACCATTGGGGCTGGGGGATATTTATACATTTCCCCTTCCTCCCCAACGTCTCTCTTCTCTCTCCCACTCATTCAGCTCGTCCAAGAATAGAAGAGTGCCCTTCTCTCTCTTCTCCATTGGTGACCTTGAGCTTCCAAGTATTCTCCCTTGATTTCCCCATCAATCCTTGAGAGAAAAAGGTCCCAAACTCAATTAGAGAGCAGATCCTTTGATTCCCCAACTCAAAAGAGCACTTGGTTCAAGTTTTGGCCAGCGGTTGTATTTATTACTCTTGGAGCGTTGCTCCTAACCGGCTAGAACGTCGCTCGTGGAGCTTTCCAACTTGTGTGCCAGCCCCGGGAGGTTTGTAACCACCTCTTGAAGCTAGTAAACTCACCCTTCATCTCAAGAGTTGAGTCTCTTGACTTGAGAACGAGGAAGGGTTGCAAAGCCCTAAGCCTTAGTGTCTAACCTCAACAACATGGACGTAGGCAAGCCTTGGTGGCGAGCTAAACAACGGGTTAAATCATCGTGTCACCTTGTGCTTGATTTACATCATTTGCATTTCATATTGTTGTTGAGGTGATTTCTAGGGTTTGTGGTTGATCTACTTGTGTGTTGTGTTCCTACCACTTCTAGCTCTCGATCTGTGAATCTCATACCTGCAAGAAGCTAAGAAATTTCTCTAATTTAAATTTACATTCACTGATTTTAAACTGTGACTCAAAGTTGTCTGCAGATGCGGCAGTGCCGCTGTTCTGACCTGGCAGTGCCGCTATCCGGCAGTGCCACGAGGTCAGAGCTGCAGTGCTGCAGGTTGAATTTGATGAAAGTTTGAGTGTTTGTTTTGACAGGCCTATTCACCCCTCCTCTAGGCTAACCAGAGATCCTACAAGTGGTATCGGAGCAGGTTACCTCGTGTGCGCTTCACCACGTGAGGTATGGAGCCTGGAGGAGGAACTAGTGGCGTGAAGCTGGTGGATGTCAACACCGATAGCAGCGAGTTGAGCGCATCAACAGCAAGCAACACCACGCTACCACATCTTGAGGCTACCGATGCCGAAAGAGATCTCAATGACAATGAGAGAAGAAGAAGGAAGGAGGCAAGAAAGCTTAAAAGAGAAGCAAGAGAGAGGAAGAAGGAGCAACAACGGTTAGAAGACAAGAAGCAAAGAAAAAAAGAAAGAAAGCTCATAAGAGAAGCAAGAAGGAGAGAAGCTAGGAAGAAGAAGGAAGAAGAAGAGAAGGCAACAAATGCATCATCAAGTGACATATCAAGTAGTTTCAAAGATGGAGATGATGATGAGTCCTACCAAGTGTCAAAGGGGACAAGAAGGAGAAGAGAGGAAAGGGCAAAGCCAACAACAACAAATATGCCACCATATCCTTTAACTACTCTTCTATACCTATGACTAACCATGATCGGAGGTCTTTCATCAACGTGCCCACAGGCAAGCTACCCAATTTCAATGGGACTAACTTTGCCAAGTGGAAGCACTTGATGGGAGCCTATCTTATAGGTCTGCACCCTGGCATTTAGGAGATTGTTTGCAATGGATTTGAGCCACCAGTTGATCCCAAGAACCCAACACTAGAAGAGATGAGAATCATTCACCTCAATGGTCAAGCCATAAGTGTGTTGCTTAGTGCTTTAGATGGTGATGAGTACAATAGAGTGATTGGGGTTGATATTGCCAAGCAAATATGGGACACTTTGCACCTAGCATATGAAGGGGTTGACAAAGTGAGAAAGGCAAAAATTGATTTGTTGATGTCAAAGCTCAACCGGTTTGTAATCTTGGATGGAGAAGGACCACAAGAGATGTTTGATAGGTTGATGACAATGGTGGGCAAGATTAGAGGCTATGGTTGTGATGAGCTAGATGATCATAAAGTTGTCAAGATTATGTTGGAGGCTTATTCACTTAGAAATGAAACCATAGTGACTCTAATTAGAGACAAGAAAAAGTTTGAGTACTTCACACCAAATGATGTACTTGGAAGGATCTTGATCTTTGACATGCAAAGAGAAGAAGTAAATGAGAGGAAGAAGCTTGGTGAATTGCAAACAAAGCTAGAAGGCATCAAGATCAAGGATGTAGCTCTCAAGGCCAACAAATCAAGTAAGCAAGGCTCTACAAGCAAGTCCAAGATCAACAAGCAAGCTTCAACTAGCAAGCCCAAAGCAATCAAGCAAGTCCAAGAAAGAGTAGAAACCATATCATCTTCAAGTTAAAGTGAAAATGATGATGATCAATATGAGAAGGTTGATGATGTTGCTCTCTTTATGAAGAGGTTTCACAAGGGGCTAAAGAAGCAAGGCTACAAGGTAGTGAAGAGAAACTTTCCAAACAAGAAAAAGAGGACATGCTACAATTATGGTAGCACCGATCATTTCATTGCCAAGTGTCCATATAAGATCAAGGACAACAAATACAAGAAGGACAAGAAAGAGGAGAAGGCCAACCGTAGAAAGAGCAAGAAGTACATGGAAGAGGCTCATATTGGGCATGAATGAGACTCAACTAGAGAGAGCACCAGTGAGGAGGATGAGAAGGTTGCAACCACTACTATTCACAAGTCATCCCCTACACCAAGGCTCTTCAACAACATGTCTGACGATGACTACTACTCTCCTCATATTTGTCTTATGGCAAAGCGTGAGAAGGTAAAATCCAAATCGAATGTCAAATCTCCTCCACCTCCTAGTGGTATCTCTAGTAGTGATATTAGTGATAGCTCTAGTGATGATAAATCTAGTGATAAAGAAATAAACATGATAACTAAAAATTTGGATGGAAAGACCAAATTATTCATCACTAAGCTAATGGAGAATTTGTAGAGTGTCCAAGCTGAGCTAGAATCTAGAGAAGAGACTCTTATCCAATAAGAGGATCTCTATATTGCTAGCAAAGAAGCTCTTGCATTATAGATAAGTGAGGTGGAATCCTTGTGCAAGGCTTTGGCCAAAGAGCAAGAGGACCATGCTATTACAAAGAAAGCAAATAAAGCTCTCAAGAAAAAGTATTGTGACTTGGATGAAAAGCACAAAGAACTTGAGATGCAATATGACATTCTTTGGGATACAACTCACATCTCCCTAAGGCAAAGGAAACCTCTACTCCCTCCACTAGTCAAGGTTGTGGAAAATGTTTTAATCTTGATTTGAATGCCTATTCCACTAACCTTGCAAACATGGAGGCTATGAGAAAGGAGATTGCTAGGCTCAATGAAATCATTGGAAAAGGGTGGATGGGTGAGACCTAATCTAATGATAAGAAGAATGATGAATCAAAAGGGCCACAATTCAAGCAAGGAAGGCATCCCTCCATCAAGCATGGGCTTGGACATACAAAAGGAGCTAAGACAAATGGAAGAAGGATAGTAAATGGCTATGAGTGTGTGCAGTTTGAGAGGAAGGGCAAAATTGGTATAGATCAGCCTGCATAGACCGCGACAGTGCAGCGTCCCCGAGCGGCAGTGCCATGGTGAAGGACGGCAGTGCCGTGCCCCGCAAAAATGGGAAGGCTACCAATTCTGTTCCTGATCAAACTAAGCCCAAGAAGGTGTTCCAGCAGAAATAGGTTTTCCAGAAGCCTAAGGAATCAATGTGGGGCAACAAGAACAAATATGCATATCAATCGAAGATCTATGCACCTCGACAAAGCTTGACATCATGCTTTATTTTGAAGAGCAACAGCAGTGGAAAAGTGGTTGCTAAATATGTTGGAAAGAAAACCAACATATATAGGAATACTTCTATTTAGGTTCCTAAGTTTCTTGTGACTAACATGCAAGGCCCCAAGTCAAATTGGAGACCTAAATCTAGCAACTAAACTTGTTTTATAAGCATACTCCTCCGATGGATCAAGTTGGGTGCTTGATAGCGGATGTACAAATCACATGACCGAAGAAAGGAGTATGTTCTCATCATATTCCCTGATGCTACACTCAAATGAAAATATTGTCTTTGGAGACAATTGAAAGGGGGATGTGATTGGTCTCGGTAAAGTTGCTATAACCTTTGAGCATTCAATTACAAATGTATTACATGTTGATTCGTTAAGTTACAACTTGTTGTCCATTTCTCAATTGTGTGAGCTGGGCTACAATTGTCTATTTACGGATAAGGGTGTGGAAGTCTTTAGAAGGGAGGATTCCTCTATTGTCTTTACGGGTCGATTAAAGAACAAGCTTTACTTAGTTGATTTCAACAAAAGTAAAGCTAAGCTTGAGACTTGTTTAGTAGCAAAATCTAGCATGGGTTAGCTTTGGCATCGCCGACTAGCTCATGTTGGGATGTGGAACTTGGCCAAACTTCTAAAAGATGAACACATCCTTGGACTAACACAAGTTCACTTTGAGAAAGATAGGATTTATAGCGTACCTCACCCACCAAAGAGCATCATGACCACCAAGCAACTATTGGAGCTAATACATATGGATATCTTTGGAACGGTCGCCTACCTAAGTATTGGGGGTAACAAATATGGTCTTATTATTGTTGATGACTATTCCTATTTTACTTGGGTATTTTTCTTGTATGACAAGTGCCAAGTTCAAGAGAAGGTGAACATATTTGTTAGAAGAGCTCAAAAGGAGTTTGGTCTTCCCATCAAGAAAGTGAGAAGAGACAATGGGACCGAATTCAAGAATACTCTAGTTGAGCAATTTCTTGATGAAGAGGGCATCAAGCATGAGTTTTCAACTCCATACACCCCTCAACAAAATGGTGTAGTAGAGAGGAAGAATCATACATTCATTGATATGGCAAGGACAATGCTAGATGAGTACAAGATGTCGGACATCTTTTGGTGCGAGGCCGTCAACACCGCTTGCCATGCCATCAACCGCCTCTACCTACACAAGAAGTTGAAGAAAACTTCATTTGAGTTTCTAACCTATAACAAGCCTAAGGTGTCTTACTTTAGAGTGTTTGGGTGCAAGTGTTTCATACTTAACAAGAAACCCAAAACCTCTAAGTTTGCACCTAAAGTTGATGAAGGTGTTCTTCTTGGTTATGGATCAAATGAGTATGCCTACCGTGTCTTCAACAAAACCTCCGAGAGAGTTAGATTGCGGTAGATGTGACATTTGATGAATCTAATGGCTCTCAAGTGGAGCAAGTTGATTCAAGTGTTGTAGGAAAGGAGGATCCACCATGTGAAGCAATCAAGCAATTGGCCATTAGTGATATTAGACCACAAGAAGATAAAGTCACAGAAGTGGAGGTTCCTCAAGTTGCTGCTGCACCTATTTCCACTGACGTACCTGATGCTAAATAGCAGCAGACACCTGCTGTAACACCTGAACATGGTAGTGCCACACTTGAGAGTGGCAGTGCCGCACCTACACAGTCAGCAGCAACTGATTCTACTCCAGCTCGTGGATAAGACCTACAACCCATATTTGAGCAAGAAAATGATGAAGGTCCAGAAGATGAACAAGAGGTCTTTGAGCATCCAAGGCTAAGGAAAATAATACAATGGGATCATCCCATTGACAACATCCTTGGAAGTTTTTGAAAGGGGGTAACAACTCGTTCACATTTAGCAATTTTTTGCCAATATTACTCGTTTGTTTCCTCTTTGGAACCTCTTAAGGTAGAACAAGCACTTGGAGACCTGGATTGAGTGATGGCCATGCCAGAAGAGCTCAACAACCTTGAAAGAAACCAAGTGTTGACCTTGGTGAAATGACCCAATACCAATGTCATTGGCACCAAGTGGGTCTTCCGCAACAAGCAAGATGAGAATGGAGTGGTGACAAGGAACAAAGTAAGATTGGTTGCTCATGGTTTCACTCAAGTAGAGGGCTTGGACTTTGAAGAAACATATGCATCGGTGGCAAGGCTTGAAGCAGTCTGAATGCTTCTAGCCTATGCCGGTCATCACAACTTCAAGCTATATCAAATGGATGTGAATAGTGCATTTCTCAATGGCCCTATTCAAGAACTTGTCTATGTTGAGCAACCACCGGGCTTTGAAGATCACAAGTTTCCCAACCATGTTGACAAACTCCAAAAGGTGCTCTATGGGCTTAAGCAAGCACCAAGAGCATGGTATGAATGCCTTAAGGAATTCTTGCTTAAACAAGGCTTTGAAATAGGCAAAGCCAATCCTACCCTTTTCACTCACAAAGTCGACAAAGATATATTTGTGTGCCAAATATATGTTGATGACATAATATTTGATAGTACTAATCATTTCTTTTGTGAAGAATTTAGTAGGATCATAACTAAGAGATTTGAGATGTCCATGATGGGTGAATTAAAGTTCTTCCTCGGATATCAAATCAAGCAAGTGAAGGATGGAACTTTCATTAGCCAAACGAAGTACACCCATGATATGCTCAAGAAGTTAGACATGGTGAATGCCAAGCCTATCAAAACTCCCATGCCAACCAATGGACATCTAGATCTCAATGATGAAGGGAAAGACATGGATGCTAAGGTATATCGCTCCATGATCGGCTCTCTACTTTATTTGTGCGCATCTAGGTCCGATGTTATGCTTAGTGTGTGCATGTGTGCTAGATTTCAAGCTAACCCGAAAGAGTGCCACTTAGTGGCCGTTAAGAGAATCTTGAGATATTTAGTACACACTCCTAACCTTAGCTTGTGGTATCCTAAGGGCTCTAAGTTTGATCTACTTGGGTATTCGGATTCCGATTATGCCGGTTGCAAAGTAGATCAAAAAAGCACCTCGGAGACATGTCAATTCCTTGGATGGTCCCTAGTGTCTTGGATTTCTAAGAAGCAAAATTGTGTAGCCCTTTCCACCACCGAGACTAAGTATATTGCAGCTAGTGCATGTTGTGCTCAACTACTTTGGATGAGGCAAACCCTTCAAGATTTCAGATGTCACTTCACCAAAATCCTACTCTTGTGCGACAACAAAAGTGCCATAAAGCTCGCCAACAATCCCGTAAGCCAGTCAAGAACTAAGCACATAGACATCCGACATCATTTCTTGAGAGACCATGAAACCAAAGGAGATATCAAAATTTGCCATGTGAGCACCGAAAAGCAACTAGCCGATATCTTCACTAAACCGCTCGATGAGTCAAGGTTTTGTGCTTTACGTAGTGAGCTAAATATACTTGATTCTCGTAACGTGGTTTGAACTATAGCATACCTTGATTGATGAACTAGCATGGATAGGAGAAATGAATTAGAAAGGTTTAAATATTGTGCTTCAAAATGATTTATCATAAGAAACAAGTGCATTATGATCATTGTTTGTATTGATTATTTGCTGCTGATCATAGTGTGCTTGAGATATGTATCCATATCCTATATGTATAAAGCTATTTAGTTAGTAGCTAAATCTTGCTAGTCTGGGGAGTGCGGTTGTGCCGCGCCGGCCTTGCGGTAGTGCCGCACTTTGAATTTCAATCAAAATTTAGCCCACGACAGTAGTGTTTACACCAAAATTTGGGGAGAAGAATGCAGGAACTTGAAGGCTTCCAAGATTGTGTCAATCAAGGAATCGATTGCTTGAGGATCGATATCAGCTGATTCAGATGCAACACTGGAATTGGCTCTCTTTGAATAACGTCAGCAGATAATGATGATGAGCTATGGTTGGCATCGGGAAACTACATATCAGACTCTACAAAAAGGGAAAGATTAGGGTCCAAGTTATCTTAAGATAGGAATGTTTTCTTTTATACAGAAGATTGTGATGAGTCATACTCAAGTAGGATTCATGTTTAGGCTCCAGGTATAAATATTGGACCCCGGCTATTGTAAAACACACAATCAATCAAGTACAAGTCATTTACTTTTTTCGGCTCCGGCCACCCCTTAGGAGTAGGAGTAGAGTAGATCTCGGTGAGTTCTTCAGCGAGCAGGGCTGCATCGGTCCGACCGACCTCTAGCTTGTCTGTAAGTACCATCATGGCTTATACTTCTGTTCATACGGCTACATCGATCCGGTCGACCTCCACTACAACTCTGGTATAAGCTAGTTATCAACTCTTGTCTAGTTCAAGTACGGCTGCATTGATTCGGTCGACCTCCACTGCTCGAATTATATTAAGGTCAAGTTATCGGCTCTACCTAAGAGTGGCAATCTTTGGTAGATTCATTAAGTTACCGATCTTACTGATGTTCTTATCATCATTAGTTTGCAGCAACATCAATCTGCCTGGTCGAGATTGATTTAGATCGGCCTCATATCCTTTGGGTCCGTCGTTTGCTTTGTCACAACACGATACTTCTCACAATGAACGATGGGTTATGTCTTATTGGCTGTTCTATTTCGATCTTGGTCGCGCATAGTACGCGGTTGAGGCACGTATGATCTTGGAGAGGTTTGCTGGTTAGTTAAATCTGGTCTATGGTTCACTATTATGGCTGTAACGATCCGATCGATCTCCACTGATAGCACTATAGATTAGGAGGATGCTAGTTAGTAGATCTGTTCTTGATTGGGCGTGACCTTAACTGTTTGCTATGCCTGCATCAGCTAAATAGCCGATCACCTATGCATTAACGCCTACAACATGTTTACATGATTCTGTTAAGCGTGAATAGATCTGTGTACTTTAAGGGTTTGATTCGTTGTCTTTTTCATGGCTGCATCAATCCGGTCGAACCCCACCGTTAGAGATAGCAGGTTGAGTCTAAGGAGTCCATAGGTCTGTGCATGTGACATAGTCAACTGTTCACACGCTGTAGTCCTCTTCACCTGAATCGGCTATTTTAGTCAATTCATCCAAGCCTTCACATATAGCATGTCTTTTGGAAAGCCTGTCGAAGTATGGATGTTTTTGTAGATTCTTTGGTTTTAGTTTATTACTATCATCATAGCTGCCATCGATCCGGTTGAACCTCACTGTTGGTGGTAATAGATTAGATTCAGAGCGTTTGTAGATCCGTTCGTATTAGATAGTCGATTCATTCGTATGCTATATCTTTTCATGATTAGATTCATCGGCTCAATGATTTATACGGGTAATGTCCACCTAGCTGATGATCTTATTTACATATACATATTGTATCTACCAACAAAAAATCAATTGCTACCCACAAGCTTTACAGTCCGTAACAGCCGATTTCTGTGCGTATAGGCTATTTAACCGTTCTTCCCGTATGGCTGCTCCCTGTGGCAGAACCTCCTAAGAAATCAGGCCCACGTGCACCTATCGATGTCTCAACAGACCGCTGATAGCGTACACGAGTTCCCAACAACTCAACAGGTCTATCGGGTGTCCTCGGGAAACCCGAATCATCCACGAATCTTTTACAAATAGGATCCCAATCACAGTCATTGTAGTTTACAACAATTTTCACTATACATACCAGAGATTATAAAGCGGAAGACTTAAGTTTTAATATTACAAACCAGTTGTTTCAAACTTACAAAACCATAAGTGTCATACAACCATAGTAGCAGGATAATATTACATTAACATTATTTATTTCACATAAACTAGTGCCTTGTCCAAAGGCCATTCATCATTCCTCATCGTCATTAACTTCAAACACTGACATGCAGCAGGGACCAAAACAAGCCTGCACATGCGACTCACCTGCAACAAGGGTTAACAAACCCTGAGTACAAAAGTACTCAACAAGACTGACCCGACCAAAAAGGGCGAAGGTCTTAGGGATGCAGGTGTTGAGTCAAGGTAAGGATGTAGAAAGATTCAAAAGTTCTTTGCCAAAAGCTTACTATTCTTGATCCTAGTTTCAAGTTTTACCCCTAAGTACTTTAGTTCATTATCTCCAACCAAGTGTTCATATCCCATGTTCCAATCCTTCTCATTCCATTCTTTTTCGCATGTTTTAGTAATTCACCAGTCCTGCATTGCTTCTGTAATGAATCGAGTCTCCATATCCGCGGAACACCGGCAATTCGAATTAATTCAAGTCCCAGCTGGGGATTCCTTATCACACGACATATGTAGAACTTAATCTTGCATATATCAACCTCACTACCGGATCTTCCCATACTAAGCCATCTCCACGCCACCCGAGAGCACAACACACCTCAAATCCGGCCACATTCCAGCCACGAGGGTACACGCTACTCCCGCCATCTCTCCACTCCTAGTGTGTGGGCATTCGTCTTAGTATCGAATTAGCCGAAGTAGGCTTACCGGAGTATGTGACCAGTACTACAAAGTGTCTCGTTCAGAAGATCCACAATGAGTGGCCTTTAAGCGACATAGTCGGCAACATTACCCAACATTCAAGATAAGCCACCCGACTAGTCTCTAGTTCATTCTATCATCTTTCTTTCTTTGGCCAGTATGCCATCTTTGATTGTATCCAAACTTTTACTTTGAAAGCCTACCACAAAGCATACTAAGCAATTCTACGCCTTTGTAAATGAAATCATCTTCAAGGATGGTAAACAATTAACAAGGTAGGCAATGCATCAAGTAGGTAACATTTGAATAAATCAACTTAATGCAATAAGTAACATAGGTGATAAACTTTTCAAAGTAAACAAGGTAATGGTTTAATGCATAAACCGGGGCTTGCCTTCGTTGACGATCTTGGGTTCTGGATTAGTACCACAATTATCGAATCCCGTGACAACCGGGGATTCTTCCACAACTTGCTCAACTAGAATCGTTTCACTCTTGGATTTACATGAAATAATAACATATGCTTCAATATGATGATAATGTAAACATGATGCTTTCATGGTACATGAAATGTAATCACACCTTGAATACAACTTTCCTTCGCGATACAGTTATAAATCAACAAAACTACTTGACACTAACACCTAGGGTTTATGACCTAAGCGACTTGACCAAATTGATCTTCAAACCCTACTGGTCACACAACATGACCCAAACAAGATCAAATCCTAACCCTAACACTTAGGGTTTGCTTTTATTCATTTTTGAATTAATTTGGAAATAAGCTCAAAAATAAACTTGTTCCAAATGACCTCAAAATTTTATGTAAGCTTCCTCATAACAAATTAGTGTACCAAAATAAATTTCATAATTTTTGGAGCTAGATAGTGACCTACAAAAAATTATGGAAATTGCATTTATCAATTAATTGACTGAATTTTTGAACATTAAAAATTTATTCAAATTTCAAGTTTCAAAATTTTAAACCATAATAGAACATGTACAGAAACTACACACAAATTTTCAGAATTTTTGGAGCTATGATTATTTTCCTACAAATTCCCAAATTTCAGCACTATTCAAAATCAGAAAATAACAAAATTCCACTATTCTCTCTCTCTCTTTCACTGACAACCCGGCCCCGCTGTCAGCGACACAGAGAGAACACACGGTGGTGCTGCCATCACCGGTCGGCCAAAATGCGCCGATGGTGATGCTCCGATGAGGCCGACCACGCCTGCATGATCTACACCACCCCACGAACCCATCCCAGTCCTCAGAACGGCAACAGGCATAACGGAGGGAGCTCCACGTCGGCCATGGCGGCGCGGACACAACGGCGCATGGAGTAACCCCGGCAACAATGCAGTAGAGGCTAAAACGAAGCTAGCATCATGCTCAGAAGCTCACCACGATCACGCCGGTGTGCTTGGTGAATGCGGAGACGGGCTGGAGCGTCCTGGCCACGGCGAGGTCAGTGATGGCGGTGCTTCGGCCGGCTCCGAGGAAGAAGACGTCGCACGGTGGCGCTGGCCTGCTAGAGGCGAGGCGAGTAGGCCTAGAAGGAGCGGCAGAGCAAGGCGAAGCTGCTGGCAAACGCAATTGGCAAGCAGTGATACGGCGAGGACAAATTTTGCGAGCGCGACAAGTCACCGGCGGCGAGCAGACAAGAAGAAAAGAACAACGACGGCGGTGATTGCTCTTATTTATAGAAGGCGAGGACGCCTCCAGCTTCGCCAGCTCCCAACGAGGTCGCCACGGAGACAAAGACATGTCACCGCGTGAGAAAGCGGTGAAGACGATCGGCGGCGGCAGCTCGGTGGCGAGCAGACGGTGGCGCTCTGCTGTCAACGGATTTTTTTAAATATTTACAGAATTGCCACTAAGTCCATTTTTCAAATTACTCACAAATTTTCTAAAGAAGTTGAAAATCTCCAAAAATGAAAGTTGCTCAACTTTTCAAACTCTACAACTTTGCTTCAAGGCACATTTTCAAATTATGCCCCCATTTTGAAATTTGAATTTGGGGTGCATTTGAGTATTTGAATCATTTCAAAATTACTCCAAATTATATATGTAAACTTGAAAAACTTTGAATACTAAAGTTGATCCTTATTAAATAAGCTTCAACTTTGCTTTTTGTCACAACTCCAAATTCCAGATGGATTTTAAAATAGACAAAAGGGGCAAAAAGGACCTTTATAATTGGAATTTGAATTCAAATTTGATTTGTTTACCTTTTGACTTAACTTTGATTTTTGACCAGTAACATGACCCATTAGGGTTATTTGAGTCAATTAACACATGGTCTCACATGATCACATGAATTTTGACTCTTGTGGTCATGATCTTTATTTAAGGTTTTGAATCACATCACATAAAATAACAACATTATGAAATAAATCTTATTTAGTGAATGCATTCAACATTTTCTACTTTATGAATGCTTTGCAATGCATATGATGACATGTCAAGTTTTAGTGCTGGGTCAAAATACCAGAGGTGTTACACTCCCGAAGCGACATACTTAGAACTGTCTGCGCACAGACCGGCACGTTCCACCTTAAATTATTGATAAACTTTCTCTCCTTGTCAATTGCAGGGTTAAATTGACTGGCACATCTCGGGAGGAGTATACAGGATCAGTCATCCCTACGTTGAAGCCAGGTGGATCTCCAGCTCCATCGAGCAGACCCTTCTGGCTTGCTCGTGTGTCGACGCGATGCATTTTCATGCCGACACATGTTCTGGCACGCCCGGTGGGACCCCACAATCGTCATGGCGGCTTACAACAACAACGACATCCTTATGGTACCTTATGAAGACCTACCTGATGGAGATAAAGATGTCATCAGCAAAGTTATTGAAGAATTTCAGAACAAGTGTTTGTTGTCCTACACCAAGACACGTGACAATACAATTGTTCAGAAATATCCACTACCAAGAGTTATGTTGCATGAGCAGACAGATGCAGATGAAGCTGAAGATAGGCATTTCTTCGTGGAAGCTGTGAACAAATCTATTCGTGATGCCATATCGAACTATAATAAAGTTTTCTTGAACACGTTCCATAACACCATGAAAGAGGTGTTTCATGGGTTTCCAATTGATCAGGTTGGACCGACTTATTACAACATTCCACATCCGTCAACTTAGGGGACTAATCAAGTCGGTACTAGCCATCAAGAAGCGGCACCGGCTAGTAATGATGATGTCTAGGTAGTTCAGAGTTTATCTGAGCAAGTTCAAGGTGCTACTACAAATCAGATACAGTATACTCCTAGATCGTTAGTGTAGCATGTGCAACGGCCGGCGGGGCAAGGTTAGAACCAGATGGTTAATTTTAGCACATCAGGCCACATACCGTCATCGGCTCAAAAAATAGCGCCATCAGTTCAAAGGATTCGTAGAGATATAGATCCTAACATTTACAACCAGAGACTTCAAGTAGCAAACCAGCAGAGGACCCAGCAGATGGAGATTCCACAAGGTTATCATTATGGCATGGATTACAACACCCTTCACATGATTCCAAATCCGGGGTATCAAGGTACTCAAAACTTTAATCCATAGATGGGTCGGCAATTGCAGAGAGATTCAAATTCAAATGCTGATGAGTTGTTGCTTAGAGTGACCGAGATAATGAAGAATCAGTTCGGTTTGAAGCCAAAATGGCAGACCTTCTCGTACAAATGCCCATATCCAGAATGGTATGATTTGGTCGCTCTTCCTACAAATTATAAGCTCCTAGAGTTTGCTAAGTTCACTGGCCAAAATAGCACAAGTACAATAGAATATGCCAGTCGGTATCTTACACAGTTGGGCGAAGCATCCACTGAAGAGGCCTATCGAGTTCGATTCTTCTCCTTGTCCCTATCAGGGCCAGCCATCACTTGGTTCTCATCACTGCCAGTTAACTCTATTGCCAATTGGGCTGACCTAGAGAAGAAGTTTCATATATATTTTTACACTAGGACAGGAGAAAAGAAGATTGCCGATTTGACAAATATAAGGCTAAGCACTAATGAATCGGGCACCAAGTTTCTTTAGAGATTTCAAGAGACTAGAAATTTATGCTTCTCACTGAACTTAACTGATGATCAGCTAGCTGCTTTGGCCATTCAAGGAATGTTGCTAACATGGAGAGAGAAGCTGCTAGGATAAGAATTTGACAACTTAGGTCAATTGGCTCAACGAGTGGCAGCGCTCAATAGCTAGTTCTAGAGTATGCGCAGAGATACCCGATTCCAGAAAAGTACCACAATGGCCGAAGCCTATAATGCATATTCAGTCAATGACGACTATGAAGACGATGAAGAAGAAGAGGTTGCCGTGGCTGAATGGAATTGGGGTAAGAAGACAAAAATGGTGCAAATCCTTCGGGAAGAGGAGTCGAAGAAAGCTATGATTTCAACGTCACAAAGTCAGACAAACTCTTCGATTTCTTGCTTGAGAAGGGACATATCAAGTTGCCCGATAATCATGTTATGTTGCCCCCTGATCAGCTAAAGAATAAGAAGTTCTACAAGTTTTATAATGCTACATCTCATTCTACTAATGAATGTAGAGTTTTTCGACAGCATATACAGAGGGCTATTTAGCAAGGAAGGCTCAAATTTGATACGCCTCAGAAGATGAAAGTTGATGATAATCCTTTCCTAGGAGATCAGAACATGGTTGATGCTAGGCTGCTCAAAGGGAAGACTAAGGTCCTAACATCAACCAGATCAAGAAAAACTAGAACAATCGATCCCGAGATGTAAATATCGGCTGATGAATATAGAGAAATTAGAAGACGTCATGACAAGCAAAAGAGCCGATATGATCAGGGAGAAATGTTAAAGGATGGGATGACAAAGCCACGTGTTACATCTCAAATTTTGTTGAATAAATGGCAGCGGCAGAAGGAAAAGGATTATCAGCATTGGTTAGAGGAGCAAGAATACTAGCGTCAATAGGAAAAGGAGAGGTATGAAAGAAAACAAGCCGAATCACATTAGAATTGTCCTTTCTTCAGACATTGCTGGAACAAAGGTTTGAAATTGCTTACCAGAAATAACTGTCCGGAATGCAGCGAGCAATATTAGGAGTTCAGGTAATCTCAAGCCAACCGCCGGTCTGTCCATGCTCGAGATGAGTATCATCAAGATAACATGGATCGGCACTTAAAAAATAGAAGTGTTCATGATCGGCTTGGAAAGCGAGTTGTTGATCAAAATTGGGCTGATTATGAAGAAGAAAGTGATGAGGAAGAATATGTTTGGCCGGAAGGCCAATGATGTCTAGGTGGTCTAACAAGAAATCAGAAAAGAAGAGTGCAATGCTAAAGGAACAGAGAACTTGATGAGGACATCACTACTTCATCGCAAACAAGCCAAGGAGAGGAGGAGGTCCAGCATGGGCGTCCAATTCATCTTTTCCTTGGTGGAGGCCCAGTCCAACTGAAGTTGGAGCCCATCTCGGGTTTCAAGACTAGTCTGCTTTAAACTGGTCACCCAAGATGCATCCGGACTCTGTTTTCAACGATCCATAGATGGATGGAAATCTAATTTGATAAGGAAGCCAATCCAAGTGGTCTCACATCCAAATCTGTTCGGAATTAATGGGAATTGTGGTCACAAATCAGCGCCCAGAATCTAACAGGGTGCTGCGACACCGTAATTTGGTCCGTTGGACCGTGTATCGTGTTTGGGCCCATTAGGGGGCACGTCTAGGGGGGTGACGCCCAAGACTCTATATTTAGCAGCCATCGCTCTCCTTAGGGTTTGGGTTTTGTTTAGTTCTTGATTTCCTCATGAAACAAACATCGTTTTGCTGCAATTGTCGTCGCTAAGGCCGCTTGCTGTGAACTAGGGCCCCAGTTCTTGATCTTGTTCGCCTGTGGCGATTAGTCCTTTCGAATAAAGACTTGAAATCCTTATTATTTTCATAAGCCTCATATTTATTTGCAATTTTAGATTGCGTTCATCTCGTTCTTGCTTGTGTTCTCAATTCGCTTGTAAGAAAGCCTTCTCGGCGAGGTCAATCGTGTTCGCGTGGTTGATAACCAACGGAGCAGTGGTGTAACGGTTGTGGGGGTCCGAATCAGTCTTGGTTCGAAGCCCAGATCATGAACGTCGAGTCTCCACCAATCGACGCTATCATACCTTTCGAAAGATCGGGCCTAGTCTACATCAAGTGGTATCAGAGCCTTTGTTGCCCGTTAGGTATAATTTTGTTTTCCCCTTTAGATTGTTGCTATTTTTGCATTACCTATAGTCCATAAAAAGCCAAAAAAATATACCGCCACATATTCCCTGTCCTATAACCTCATTGTGCAGTGCAATTTTGTTTCTATTTCGCATTGTTGAGTTTGTGTCCTAGGTCAAGTTCTGGTTGCTGGTTTTAGATCGTTTTTGAGTCTGTTCTATAACCTCATTGTGTCCTAGGTCAAGTTCTCCGTTGTTGAGTTGTTGAGTTTGTCTTCACTGTTTCCATCAAATCCTTGCTGCCATGACCAATTAAAAGCTCATGATAATATTCCTCAACAGTCTTACTACCTTGATTTAAACGTTGCAGTTTTAATCGTAGATCACGCTGATAGTATGGAGGAATGAATCTCGATTTCATTCATCGTTTAAGTGCAGTCCAGGTTTGAGGTATATGAGCATTAGCATTAGCATTAGCATTAGCATTAGCATTAGCATTAGCATTAGCATTAGCATTAGCATTAGCATTAGCATTAGCATTAGCATTAGCATTAACATTAACATTATTGCAAATATCATTCCACCAGAAAAGAGCAAAACTAGTAAACTCACTAGTAGCAAGTCTAACTCTATATTCTTCCGGTACTTGATGGGAGCTCAATTTTTGATCTACAGCCATCTCCCAATCTAAATATGCTTCAGGATCAGCAGGACCAGAAAAAGAAGGTATCTTAAACTTGGTTTTAGAGAAAGGATCATTATTACCTTGGTTATTACCTCCCATACCGCGTCGGTTAAAGTTCAACTGATTACGGTTACGTGCATCCTCAGCACGTCGTTGAGCTTCGGCTTCAGCCTTCGCGTCGCCATCATCCTCCTCAGAAAGATCATCCTCATCATCTGCACGTAGTAACATATGAGAGGATGAAATAGATAAGTGTTCTAGATTTTTTGGAGGTTTGAGTCGTGAAATACAGGATGTTCTTGACTATAAAGAATGGACTAGATTTTCTCAATTATATCATTATGCTATTAAAGCTGAAAGGGAAGTACAGGGATGACAACCTAGGCATTCCACAACTCCGTCCGTGACTCCATCCATTCCTTCACGTCCAACCAAGGTGAGTAAATTTTCTAATGTGCAGACACCACCAGCGCCTATAAAGAAGAGTTCTCCTATCACACCTTCTTCCAGTGGATCAGCTACACCTTCCTCTAGCAGCTCTTCTAAAGTTGTGTGCCACCACTGCAAGGGTATGGGACATATTGCTAAAGAATGCCCCAGCAAACACGCATATATTGCTACTGATGATGGTGGGTATGCTAGTGCTAGTGATGAAGAGAATGAATTTGCACTTGCAACTGATCTTTATGCAGATAAATTTGTGGATAGTGCTGAAGATCCTGATGAGGTAATTGATAGTGTGGCATGCACTACAGACTACAAATCAATCCTTGTTTAGCGTGTTTTGAGTACACAAGTTGAGCCAGTAGACAAGCTACAACGCCATAATTTGTTTCAAATGTTCCTCATTGTCAATAATTTCCGTGTTCATGCTATAATTGATGGAGGGAGCAGCAATAACTTGGTAAGTTCTAAGCTTATCAAGACTCTTGGTTTATCTACACGTGCTCTTTCACATTCATACCATGTTCAATGGTTTAATAATAGTGGTAAGGCAAAGGTAACACAATCTGCTCGTGTGCATTTTTCTATCGGATCATACCATGATTATGCTGATTTTGATGTCGTGCCTATGCAAGCTTGTTCACTTTTGTTAGGCCATCCTTGGCAATATGATACTAATGTTGTACATCATGGTAGGCAAAATAGATATACTTTTATGTTTAAAGGAAAGACCATTGCTTTATTTCCGTTAACACCTGCTGAAATTGTGCAATATGAAACGAAACTTGCTGAAAAGAAAAAGAAAGGCCTTGATAAAGTCTCTAGCAAACCATTAAATGAACCTTCAAGTAACATGAAAGAAGTTTTATTTGCTCTTAAATCTGTTCTTGCTGTTCATGATGAACCATGTTATGCTTTAACTTGTACATAGCCTATATGTCCACTTGGTCCTACTCCTAGTGCTATGCCTCTTGTTGGTACTAACCTTTTGCAGGAGAAGGAGGATGAATTTCCAGCAGGGAAGCCACCATGGCAGCCGCCTTTGCGAAGGATGGGGCGCCAAGATGAACGTCTTCTTCCGAGCCATCGTTGTTGTCATCTATTGGAGGAGACGATCTACTTCAGTCGAGGACGACTTCAATTCAACAAAGGGAGGATGATGAGGACATCACTACTTCATCACATACAAGCCAAGGAGAGGAGGAGGTCCAGAATGGGCATCCAATTCATCTTTTCCATGGTGGAGGCCCAGTCCAACTGAAGTTGGAGCCCATCTCGGGTTCCAGGACCAGTCTGCCTTAAACTGGTCACCCAGGATGCATTCAGACTCCGTTTTCGATGATCCACATATGGATGGAAAGCTAATTTGATAAGGAAGCCAATCCAAGTGATCTCACATCAAAATCTTTTAGGAATCAACAGGAATTATGGTCACAAGTCAGTGCCCAGAATCTACAAGAGTGCTGCGACACCGTAATTTGGTCCGTTGGACCGTGTATCGTGTTTGGGCCCATTAGGGGGTGCATCCAGGGGTGGTGACGCCCAAGACTCTATATTTAGCAGCCGTCGCTCTCCTTAGGGTTTGGGTTTTGTTTTGTTCTTGATTTCCTCGTGAAACAGACATCGTTTTGCTGCAATTGTCGCCGCCAAGGCCGCTTGCTGTGAACCAGGGCCCCAGTTCTTGATCTTGTTTGCCTATGGCGATTAGTCCTTTCGAATAAAGACTTAAACTCCTTATTTTCATAAGCCTCATATTTATTTGTAATTTTAGATTGCGTTCATCTCATTCTTGCTTGTGTTCTCGATTCGCTTGTAGAAAAGCCTTCTCGGCGAGGTCAATCGCGTTCGCGTGGTTGATAACCAACGGAGCAGTGGTGTAATGGTTGCGGGGGTCCAAATCAGTCTTGGTTCAAAGCCTAGATTGTGAACGTTGAGTCTCCACCAATCGACGCTATCATACCTTTCAGAAGATTGGGCCTAGTCTACATCATAACTGGAACAGGCTCAAGCATCTGGTAGACCTCAAGTGTGGCGTGCTAAGCAAACAACCGAAAAAGGCAACCATTGGCTAATATTCAAATGACTTTTCTATTGCCGTCAGAATTTAGAGCTCCAGCGGATCAAGAAGTTTGTTCAGATTTCAATGAATCGGAGTATGAAGAAATAGTTGCTAAGTTGACAGTTATACAATAGGCTATATTTGATAAACCAGTCAAGCATCGACACTTAAGGGCTTCATATGTAAATGGTTTTGTTGATAGGAAGCCGATGAACAAGATATTGGTGGATGGAGGTGCTTCTGTCAATCTTATGCTTTACACCACTTTTCATAAACTTGGCAAGGGACCAGGAGATCTGATTGAGACCGACGTGATGCTTAAGGACTTTGGGGGTAATGCGTCTAAGACCCGGGGGGCAATGAATGTTGAACTGACAATTGGGAGTAAAACTCTGCTCACCACATTCTTCATCATCGATGGAAAAGGGTCATACAGCTTACTCCTTGGTCGTGACTGGATTCATGCAAACTGCTGTGTGCCATCAACCATGCATCAATGTTTGATTCAATGGCATGGAGATGATGTCGAGCTGGTTTGCGCTGATGAGTCTGTGAGTGTCATGACAGCCAATCCAATGTATTGGGAGCTAGAAGACTTTGAGTGTTTTTCTAGCAAGCTGTGGGAAGGAGGCTTCATTAAGATTAGTAATGAAGGCCAACAGCCGATCCAAGCAATCGGCTCTGAGAGTTTGTTTTAATGAATAGTCATGGCTTCGCATCGTCTGTTGGATTAAGGGAAATAAACATTGATCCTAGAGATAGGATTAGGCCGGCGTATGTGAGTGCGAAGTCGAATCCTAAGTGCAAGTCAGAATTGGTAGATTTATTAAAGGAAGTTTTGTTTCGCTTAATGAGATGCTTGGCCTGGATCGATCGATCGTTCAACCTTTGGTCTGAAAAGTTCTGGTGCAATCTATCAATAGCGATCGATATTTGAAGGTATATTATCCTAGCATTTGATCAACACTTGACAGTTGATTCGTTTAGTCATTGGCTCTAATAGCCGGTACCGAAAAGGTATCACCTTCAGTTCAAAATAAACCCAAAGATGTAAAGGCTGATACGATATATATCGCCTATAGAGCAAAAGCAAAAATGAAGACAATCGTGACATATATGAGGATATTGCACTGAGACATGGTCATGAAAGAGCAAAAGATTTCATTCATTAGTTTGCCCTAAATACAAACTAATCGAAGACCTTGTTCACCACATCCTGAGCGGATGTGATATCCACAATGGCCTCCGCCGCTATGATGAATTCTTCAATCAGATCCTCATGCTCCTCGGGGCCATCGCCCATCGAGAAGCCAGTCTCCATGGCGTGGAGCTTGTACTCGGTCTAGACTTGCACCGTGGCCAGCGCCAATGACGCGCCATGACGAACGTCGTGAAGGGTGATCTCTTGAGCGTGGGCGGAATGTTGTGGAGGCGAGCGTTGATGAGGGGACCTCGAGCATTGACGGTGTCCATGGTTGCGTTCGTCGGCAGCTAGAGGGACTCCAACTACACCGTCAGGGCTAGGGATTACAGAAACAAGAGAGCTATCAATATAGAGGTGATGGAAATCAGAATGGAGGCATTCCTGGAATTCATCTTACCCGCCACCATGGCATCAGACTCGGCCAGCCGTGCCCGAGCGGCACTGACTTCTTCTTCAGTGGCGTGAAGGGCAGCTTGAGAGACCCTGAGACAGATCTCAAGCTGGCCATTCTTCTGAGTCACCTCGGAATAACGGTTTTGGGCCACCCTCCACTCTTGGAGGAAGCACCAATCATCATCGCCATCGTATGAGTCAGAGAAATCCGACGACGAGGCCGGCATAGAAGATGCAGTATCAGAGGGCTCGTGGCCCTAGGAAGAGGACGAAGACTATCATTCAAAATAAACCTATAAACCAATCAAAATAGTTCATCATCATGAATAGAAGATGTCGATCTCACCTCATGCGTCGAAGGCGCTGGTTCGCCGACATGTTCTCCTCCGGAATCTCCTCCACCGCACGTTTGTCGCGGTTGTTCTCGCCGGCCATGGAGTTTGAATCTACAAGAAAGGGGAAGAAAACCACTACAAAATCTACAAGGGCGGAGAAGTGCAAGGGAATAGGAGCGGTTGCAAGTGTAGATGTGTTCGGGGCCAGAGCCCTTGGCTGGTATTTGAAGCCACGGAGCGAGGAGGTGGATGCCTTGGGTCATGCAAAAGGCAACCGCAATTAATAGAAGGCGAAGCGCCACCTCACTAATACCGAAGAGAATACGGTGCTGGGTGACTAAGGATAGAAGATCGAGGGGTTCTCTCAATAATAAAGGCCGTGTTTTAGACTTAATTGGCTTAAGGTTGGAAGTCTGGAATCGGCTATTTTCAAATCGGCTCTTTAGCCGAAATAAAAGTACAATGAGGCAACGGAAAGTATGGTTATCATTGATTCTACACAAGACATATGTTGATACATGAATTACAAGTCTAGAACATCCTGGATTGCTTTCAACACTTCTAGCCGGATAGCATCAACTTCTACGATTTGTTGCTTATCTTCTTCAGCTGATCCAGGAATGTTCTCGAGGCTACTTCGGATGGCTATGCTTTCTCTTACTTTGGCCAACAGTTCCTATTTCTTTTGTTTGATGGCATCGGGTATTTGAGCTAGGGTGGACTTATGACGATCGATGGCAGCCTTCATGTTTTCTAGCTCCTTCTTGAGTTCTACAAGCTTGATTTCTAGTTGAGACAACTCTAGATCGATCTTGAGGGAGGAGTTATTCAAATGATCAATCAGCTGTGTCCGATCTTTAGCCTCTTGCCTATTGGAGTTCGCCTTGGCCAATAAGGTTTAACGGTTGGACAGGTTCCTCTAGGCCTTTTTCACCTTTGAGACTTGATCTTCAATAATGGATAAAGGTGACAAGACTCTAGAAAGAACTGGGCATGGATTATCCTTAACAGCCAAGAAGACTCTTTCCATTGAATCGACATCTTGGATCAAATCGGCTATATTCTTCTCAAACATTAGCAATACATCCCTTAGCTGATTTTTGGTCTCTTCTAACAAAGCTTCCTTAGAGGAGGTGGCTGATGAGTTGATCTCGTCTTCATCTAGATACTCCTCAAGATTGAAAAAAAAGCTCAGAGCTAGAAGATTGAGTGCCTATATAAGAAAATCTTGATTAGGAGGTTTAGATCAGTTTATAATTAAATGGACGGTGAAAATGAATACGGTACCTTTTCTATGATAGCCTCTGTCTGAAGAGGAGGAACAGCTGATGATGCATCAATGATATCTGGTTAAGTCGCTCAACTCTCAACATTAACATTTGCAAACATCAGGGAAGGTATTTTTAGTACATGTTTGTTGCAGAGAAATAAACTAAGCATATGACTTTCTTACCATCAGTTGTGTGCTGGACTGGGGAATCGACAGTTTGAATGTCAGCAATAGCAGGATTATTTTTAACAAGGAGACTGTCAGACTCCTGCTCTTGCATAGGTGTTTCCTCAAGAAGTATCTAGCATAGTGAGAAGTCAGATGAAGGATAAAAGTTGAATAGAATCAGGAATTTTTTGGAAAATACTCCGACAACTCACATTTTCTGCTGTTGTGGAAGCATCAGTTATTTTCACTAAAATTGGCTCTTTTTGAGGATCAACCGATGAAGGTTCAATTGGTGCTGAATCAAATGCCTGAGACAATAGCTCCGCGCCCAGGGTAGATTGGGATGCAATGGTTGATAACTGTGAAGAATGGGATTAGAAGTTGAATATCAGTTTGATAAGAAGATGGATTGTCTATCTGAGCAGCTGATGGTCTCGTTCTGTGGAGTCTTTTCCTAGTAACAGCTTTCTAGGTTGCCCCTTGGACCACCTTGCGCTTTGAAGATTGGTATGTCACAATCATGGGGGTAGCATGAGTTTTCATTAATTTCTTCAGTGAAGGTGCGGCCAATCCTATTCTTAAAACTGGGCATGATGGCCGATAATCTATAGGATGCCCCTTCCTATCTAAGCTCGGAGGATCAAATTCAGTATCCTAAAAGGGTAGGTTAGAACAGTTGGTGAAAGAATTAATCGAACAGTTTTATTAAAAATAAAATGGCAAGTTACCTCTCTGTTAGAAACAAATTTCCCATCCAGAGCTATACACTAAGGGTGGACCAACCCACAGAAAAGGTGGGAGTGCCATTCTTGTCACCAGGAGTCAAACAAAGTGGAAGAAAAGCTGACCCTCATCCAGTCATGCAAGCAAAGGGAAGGAAGGTCTGATCCCAATTGAAAGACTCTGGAGGCTTTCATTGCTTCACTGATACCTTCTCTTGGCCTCAGTATATCCTTGAAGAACAATTGGGGAGGCAGTTGGCCAAGACCAAACTGACGAGCTACAAACGAAGGGTTATAAAACTCATAAGTTGGAAGGTTGCCTGGGATGAAGGAGCCCATAGCCATTTTGCCACGACCATGATGAAATTCGGCTGGAAGAATAGAGGGCATGATGAAGGAATTAAAGATTGTAGCTGCTGCCTCATCCAAACAGCCTGATTCAAATCAAAATTTGAATGGAAAGATCAGCTCATTGTTCTCATCCTTATCATAGGGTAGCGAAGTCAGGACATCTGCATCAAACCCTCTATAAATTTTTTTTGAGGAGATGGCCAACATCGACATCAATTATTATGGCCGATGCCGCTTCACCATAACTCATGCACTGACGAGTTCTTCCTTCTTCGCCTCTATATTCCTCATTAAAGCTGGAGGAAGAAAAGCTCAGGTTCCTGAGATCAGGCCTTACGATCTTGTGCATATACAGGTTCAGCCATAACTGTATTAACCACCAAAGGCCGCTGATAGTATGCACTGGTTCATTCTTTAGTAACAGGGTAGCTACCTAGTGCATCAGAGAATAAGTAGCTCCTAATAGATACTTCATAAAAGGAATATCCTTGCCTACTGCCAGATGCTCTGCCATAAGCTTATTGTTGTAAGTTGAACCACAAGATGACCCACAGAAGATGAATCTCTCCAACCACATATTCAGAAAGGCCACATATTCCCTTTCACCGACAGTTGATTTGTCTCCAATATGGTTCAGAATATAACTTGCCCATCCTGTACAGTCTGATATTTTGGCTAATTTCTTGGAACCAACACTCAAGTACTCATAAGGCTGCATTGATCCAGTTATCTAAGGCCGGTCAACATGTAAACATCGGCCAGCGTGATGGTCATTGTAACAGAACCGACCAAATCATAAGAACGTAAGTACAAAAATAATCACCGAAGCGATCAAATTTCTGTACTTAAGCTCCCATAATCCTGGTAGTCCGGAAATCATGAAGGATTTCAACCAACTCTCGACATACAAACCAAGACCGTAGTGATTCAACACAACACATCATTCGTTACAACATTTCACAAGTAGCATTCGGATTACATCCATCAGAGTTCAAAATAAAATATTACAAACCAAGTTCAAATTTGCGGAAGCAACATAGTTTAGTACATAACTTCATAGTTTCAAATACATTGCCAAGTCTGAGTCATGTCCCACAAAAGCATCATCAGGTATGAGAACTAGTAGAGACCGCGCCCAATGGTCTAGTCTTCATCCCCAGCCGGGAGAAGGCAATACTTGCAGCAACCAAAGTAGAACTGGTCATCTGCAACAGGTGGGAGATAAACCCTGAGTATGAGAAGGTACTCAGCTAGACTTACCCGTCAAAACCAGAAATAAAAGACACAAAGGATCATGCAAGGCTTATGAGGTGGGCTATCTTGACACAGTTGCATAAAAGAGCTTATGAATAGAGTGACCAATTTAAACTTAACATCAAGCTTATCATCATTTACCTATCCACTAGATTAGCACCTGTACTAGAGCACTCACTTATTAGGAGCAAACAATATTAACCATAGCAGGTATAATAAGGCTGTCATCATCATATCATCATTTCTGAACCATTATGTTATTTAGTGTATCTACATTGGAGATAAGCCCGTCAAGTTCTCACTAATCAGGAGAGACGGCGACTCGAATCGAATTACAACTCAGCTGAGGGGGTATTCCTAACTCTCACCCTAGCATACTTAGCAAGGGTAGCCGTGGGTCACCTTTGGAACAACTCAGGAACCAAATTCACGGGTTTGATCAGCGCCAGCACTCTCAGGGATTACCCTTGTGCCAGGATGATCAGGACATTTAAATCACCTGCCCTTGGAGTCACGCCTATGGCTCCCTTCTGAGGCGCACTTTATACTTATCGACTCCCGGCCTGAGGTGAGCTACTCGGCTTCGTGGTCGGTCTCTAGACTCGGCCAACTAAGAGAGAGGCATGCGTTCAACATGAACAGGAAAGGCTCCAAGATTCAGTCCTTAATCGACACAGACGTAGTCACTGCAAACCGGCAAGCCTCCGTCCGGTCTTCATTTCACATTAAGACTGGTTCTTTTCTAGGATAGCAAATATAGCCAACCGTGCCATATGTATCTTCCTATATCTCATAGGTGATAGAAAATCACCTGACTTCTATCGTGTTTAAGCAGGGCTAAGCACTACACGAGCCTGAGCTACATAGGATTCAGGGTATCAATATCTGGACAAGGATTGGATAATCAATGCCGCAAGTGTTTGCATCCAACACCTAAACTTAATGCAATAATACATATATGTAACGATAATACTGTAACTGCATTTCGAAAATTAGGAGGCTTAATATGCTCCGGGGCTTGCCTTTCACAAAGTTGCACGGACGGTGATCCGGGCACTCAACGGCGACCTCATCTGGCACTTCTCCTGAAGGCTGCACCTCCTGAACCTCTGGTGTCGGCTGCTGCTGCTCGCTTGGTTCTTCAAATTCCAGCAGGGTCACTCCTTCCGGTACACCTATTGCATGCCGATGCACAAGATAAATATCATGGATGCATAAGGAATGACATGATGCTCATGATGAATGAATCACAGTAAGTGTTTAACGAAAACATCACTGGACACTCGTTTACCGATTAAGAATAGCTCTATTCAAATCACTTTAAAACAGGTATCTAACTTAACTTGAAGAACAAGATCAACTTACCTAACTTGCATAACCTAAGATAAAGATGCTCATCTTTAGTTAAAGGCCTAACACCTAGGAACATTACCACAACTTAGAAATAGTAAAGGCATACTTTAAACAACAGTTAAAGTTTCATATGCACACAGGTAGTTCCTTAATTCAATCACAACAAGAGTTCTACAAATCCAAATGACTTGCATGAGGACATTCTGGAAAGCTTATGAAATTCTCTACAAATCATTTGTAAACATCAAAGCATGATTCTTACGTTAACCAAATCGAATTCCAGTAAACCTAGAATCTGTTTAATGATGATGCAAAAGCATAATTGGACCAAACCAAGTTTACCAACATGTTTTGCATACCAAAGAAACATCATAAAGTCTAGTGCCAACTCCTAAACAATTTATTTAATGCCCTTTTCTAATTTCTTTAGTTAATTAGGTGATTAAAGCAATATATAGTAAAACTATTCAGAAAAATCTACAAAAATTACAGTAGCTATCTCATGCTTCACATAGACTACCATAAAAATTTCAAAGCCATTGGGCAAGCAAAACTTGTTGTATACAAAATAACAGGTGGCATGTCTATTTTTAGCATAATTAGGAAACCCTAATGAAAAGTGTCAAGCAACAGATTTCACATTTTTCCTAGCATCATTCTATCATAAGAATAGCACTCACCAAATTTTACCTTTACTGGATCTATAGAAAAATTATGAAAATTCACACAAGATCCATCCATGCAAACAAGAGAATTTTATATCTCCTACATACAGTGTCCAAAATATATGAAAATTTAACTACAAGCTATTCATGATATGAGCAGTACACCATAAAAATTTCGTGCCATTTGGAGCTACATAGAAAAAGATATAATTATCCCTAATTCCTCCATGATTAAAAGAGATAAATAGAAACTCCCATTTTCATAACAGAACATGGCATAAATCATATTTTGAATATAAACTAGACATTATCATGAACTTAGCAAAATTAGAACCACATCATTTGAAGCTACCAACTAGGAGATACATATTTTTGAATCTATACACAAATATGTGAAAAGAATAAACCAAAAATAAATTTGAAACCCTACTCTACTGCTGGGCCGGACCGAAGGACACGGCGGCCCACGAAGCACGCGCTGGCGTGGCCCAAAATGCGGCGTAGCCCACGCTGGCTCTCGCCTTGGCCTCAGCGGCTGACAAACGGGACCCGCCCGACAGCGAGACAGACAGGGGAACGGAGGAAGACGACGGCATAGCTCGTCGCCGGTGGCTCCTCCGACGAGGTCAGCGGTGGATCGGTGCTCGTCTCATCAATGCGCATCTAGCGGTGCCATCAATTTTGGCTATCATCGCGGCAAGAGGGGGTGGTGACGGCCACAGCGGCGCTCGGCCACGGCTCGTCCGGCTTCGGTGAGGCTACAGCGTCGCAGCCCTAAATGGTGACCCTACGAGCTTCAGCAGCGATCACAGTAGCTAGTGCAAGAGATAGAAGGGACGGTAAGGCTACGGTGGCGGTTGGCCGCGTGGAGCGCCAGCTCCAGCGAGGTCAGCCATGGCGGCGGTGGAAGAAACGACGAATACATGCTTACCACGACTCAACTGACTCGATTGAACGGTGGAGGTGGTAGAGGGGATCACGGCGATGCTCTAGGCGAACTGGGCAACGCATTTTTGCAAAGACACGGGAGCTAGGCGAGGGCGAAGGCTCGGCCGGTAATGGCGGACGGCTGTGGCTCGGCGCTTCGCGCGGTGAAGACGAGAGGGAAGCAAATAGAGCTGGCGAGTGCGTCGGGCAGGCGCTGGCCTTCTTCTGGAGCGCGGACGCACGACGTGGTGGCGTCGGCAGAGCATGAGCACCACGCGGCGAGCAGCCTCTGTGCCGGTCGGCCACGGCGGGCTCAGACCATTTTTCTGAAATTTTAGATTCGGAGATCAACGACGATGACTGACAGGCAAATTTAACAGTGATGGATCTCTTAAACCGTGATGATTCAGTGAAAATAATGTATACGAAAGTTGCAGAGCTATAGTAGGGCTACAACTTTGTTTTAGAACTCTACAGCTAATTCACCCTGTATCCTGAGTTGTATCAAGCCAAAGGTGGCTCAATCAAACTGAAATGGCATCAATGACTTAGACAAAATTTTCAGTGTGAAATCAGCATGGAATTCTGACTTATGGGCCATGTTTGAGCATGTTCTAGTTATTTTCATGAGTTGATCATAAAACAACTTTTGTTCCTTGATAAATTATCTACAACTTTGGTAAAGAGTGCACAGCCATGAAAAGTCTCTAAGTTGGTCTTTTGACACAGTCAAACAGTGGCACTCTAAGGGTCAATTCAAGTCAAACCTCCTCTTGAGGGCAATTTAGTCATTTTGGTCCACATGAACAGTGTCCAAACAATTATCCTAAGTGTAGTTAAGGTGTATTAGACCATAATCAACCACTTTACACAAATGCTATACCCATTTCAAATGATCACATGTGACGAAGCAACAAAACAAGCAATTCACTCAAATGTTGCAATTTCATGTTTCACATGTTTCATGACTTTGTTGTTATTTTATACTTGTCACATTACTACCATGTTGCCATGTTTCAAGGTATAAGAAACTCATGTTGCATTCACATGTTGCACTACTACCATTCACAAGAAATCAAGTATGAAACAAACATAATTGCAAATGTTGCATATGCATGTTTCAGGGACAATGGCACGATGAGATAGATGATGCATATGTTTATGAAATGACATGCAATTTCATGGAAGCCAAACACCTAGGGTGTTACAGTCATTGGGCCGTGACCAAAGATGAAAGCATTCTGGGTATTGGACCAGAAATAAGATGCATCAATCAGGAGTGAATCATTCCTCTCCATCCCGGACAATGAGAGTGTCAAGCATTGATTTAGATCATAAAGCTCCCAATCTCCACCTTTTTTCTCGGACACCCTGCGAAACCAATTTCTCCATCCCTTAGGCATTTTGGGCCAGTTTCTAAAGGGGGTTTTGGTGCTCTAGGAGGACAAATCTAGTATAGATTGTTTGAATGGGACTTGGTTGGTTTCTTGACAGATGAAATCAGATGGGTCAGGGTCACCCATAGGCCCAAGAAAATAGACAGTGGAAGCAACAGCTGATGGAATTAAGATTTCGTTCCTCATTTCCTAGAAATCAGATGAAATAAATTTGAGAAGAAAAGAAATACAGGATAGCGACCAATATCTGGAGAATGGAAACTTGGAAGCATACCTCAGAGACGTGGTCGTTGGTCGCCATTACAGCCGAAGTAGATTTGAATCTAACAAAGATCGCTTGAATAACGGCTTGATAGAACAAGGATTTGCTAGGGTTTGAGGCCTTGGTGATAACGGCGTCGGCTGTTAAGATTTGCTCAAGGAGGAAGGGGAAAACAAATAGGGTGAGTAGGTTGGAAGTGATACTATTGGGATATTATATAAAACTCAGGCCAGGAAGTCATGAGCCATGCGTATATCTTGGAATAGAATGGTTGCGGCGTGGTGAACAGATAAATAGGAATTTTGGAATAAAATCACTTTTGTCCCAAAATTGGGGGGCATGTGTTTACACCAAAATTTAGGCAGAAGAACACGTAAACTCGAAGGCTTCCAAGATTGTGTCAATCAAGGAATCGATTGCTTGAGGATCGATATCAGCTGATTTAGATGCGACACTAGAATCGGCTCTCTTTGAATAACGTCAGCAGATAACGATGATGAGCTACGGTTGTCGTCGGGAAACTACATATCGGACTCTACAAAAAGGTAAAGATTAGGGTCCAAGTTATCTTAAGATAGGAATGTTTTCTTTTATACCGAAGATTGTGATGAGTCGTACTCGAGTAGGATTCATGTTTAGGCTCCAGGTATAAATATTGGACCTCGGCTATTGTAAAACACACAATCAATCAAATACAAGTAATTTACTTTTTTTGGCTCTGGCCACCCCTTAGGAGTAGGAGTAGAGTAGATCTCGGCGAGTTCTTCAGCGAGCAAGGCTGCATCAGTCCGACCAACCTTCGGCTTGTCTGTAAGTAACGTCATGGCTTATACTTCTGTTCGTACGGCTGCATCAATCCAATCGAGCTCCACTGCGACTCTAGTATAAGCTAGTTATCAACTCTTGTCTAGTTCAAGTATAGCTGCATCTATCCGGTCGACCTCCACTGCTCGAATTAGATTAAGGTCAAGTTATCAGCTCTACCTAAGAGTGGCAATCGTTGGTCGATTCATTAAGTTATTGATCTTGTTAATGTTCTTATCGTCATTAGTTTGCAGCAACATCAATCTGCCCGATCGAGATCGATTTAGATCGGCCTCATATCCTTTGGGTCTATCGTTTGCTTTGTCACAACACGATACTTCTCACACGTTGTAGTCCTCTTCACTTGAATTGGCTATTTTAGCCGATTCATCTGAGCCTTCATGTATAGCATGTCTTTCGAAAAGCCTGTTGAAGTACAGATGTTTTTGCAGATTCTTCGGTTTTAGTTTGTTACTATCATCATAGCTGCCATCGATCCGGTCGAACCTCACTGTTGGTGGTAACAGATTAGATTCAGAGCGTTTGTAGATACGTTCGTATTAGATAGTCGATTCGTTCATGTGCTATATCTTTTCCTGATTAGATTCATTGGCTCAATGATTTATATGGGTAATGTCCACTAAGCTGATGATCTTATTTACATATACATACTGTACCTGTCAACATAAATCAATTGCTACCCACAGGCTTTATAGTCCGTAATAGCCGATTTCTGTGCATATCGGCTATTTAACCGTTCTTCCCGTATGGCTACTCCTGAAGCGGCACACTTAGAACTATCTGGGCACAAACAGGCATGTTCCACCTTAAATTACTGATAAACTTTCTCTCCTCATCAATTGTAGAGTCAAATTGACTGGCATGTCTCGGGAGGAGTATGCAGGATCGGTCATCCCTGCGTTGAAGCCAGGCGGATCTCTAGCTCCGTCGAGCAGACCCTTCTAGCTTACTCGTGTGTCGACACGACGCATTTTCGTGCCGACAAGCAGTTACCATGGGGGCTCATTTACTCTACTATTTATTCTGGCCCCAGGGTAACCCTCTCCTCATTCACCCGACACCGCCGCCTCTCTCTCCCTTCTCTTTCACGTGCCTAGCCATCGCAGCGCCATTGCCCTGCTGCTGCACCACCGTCCTACAGTACCATAGCCACCACCGGCCTTCTCCCTCATCACTAGTGGTCGCTAAAGCTCTTGGGCAGAGCTGTTTATCTCTTTCCTCCTCAATCCACATGAATTAAAGGTGAAACCCTAATCCTTCCCAATCTATGCAATGTGTCGATTCTAGTTGTCTTAGATGGTTGATTGGAAAGTAGATAGTAGTTTGGATGGTACTATGAGGATTGATTGAAGTAGAAATCATGATTCAATCTTGAAGCCAAATTAACTGCTGTGGCAGTGCCGCATCTCTGTGGCAAAGCTGGTAGTGCTAAACTCTTGGTTCCATGGTTGACTCACTTTATCTATTTCACTCAGATCCAAATGCTAAGATTCATGATTACTAGGTTTTCTCTCAATCATATCTAGACGAGTCGATGACATAAACAAGTTTATGCTTGCTAAGATTGTATAGTGGGCTTGGAGTTAAAATATGAAGTAAGTTCAGTAGACAAGAAGATGCAAAATGCAGTCTTGGTGGAACAGCTGGTGCGGCAGTGCTGCTCCTAGGTGTAGTAGTGCAGCATGTCTAGGGGTAGTACCACATCAGCTGCTTCCCTCGCTTGCCATTGACTGTTCTTGAGTACTTAACTTGCTTTATAGGTTAACTTCTACTCTCCATTTGTACAGTTCTCATTTTGGTCTATGTTTTTGCATATATGGCCTCTGGAGGTGAAGATGACCGAAGGGGGAAGAGGAATATGACCGAGCCTCGTGACAAGCAAATGCCTCATCGTGGTCGTGATAGAACCACAGGGGGCAACAGCAGTGCAGTAGGCAAAGGGTATGCTAGTGATAGGGGGAGAAAGGATCCAGGAGGAGAACTTGGAGAGGGCTGGCCGCACCATTCCTCTAGGTGCTTGCCCAGATACTCCACCTCACCTTGAGGAGTTTGACAGAGGTCACATCACAGAGTATTATGAGGAAGTGATCATAAGGCGTCCTGTTGACACACGTGCTCATCCCATGCTCAACTATGCGGGAAAGCTAAAGATGATGGAAGAAGCACGTGAGAACAATCCTTATGAGCAGCCAAAGGATTTGGGGGTGGACTATAGGTTTTGGAATGAGTTTCATTTCAACTTTTATGCCTTAGTGATTTTCAACTCCAAAAAGTCAAAGATTGTCAAGATGCAGTATGTTGACTGGGAGGAGATGAAGGGGAAGAATGAGCCTGAGTTTGACAAAGTGATCAAGGCTTGTGAGCTATTTGGCCTCACTGATATCATGAGCTTCTGGCACAATTGGAATGAGGAAGTGCTAGCCCAGTTTCATGCCACCTTCTTCTATGATATCTACACTGATGAGATTCACTGGATGACTGAGGGACGACATTATAGGATTGACTTTGTAACTTTTAGCCAGATCCTTGGTTTTGGAGGGGAGGAGCGTGGCTTCACTTATATTCATGATGAGGCTAGAGCTAAGATTCGTGACATTGCATATATGTGAATTGATAAGAGAAGTGCAGATGGTAAGGTCAGTGGCTTGAAGAGCTACTACTACATTCTAAACAATCTGATCAGGCACACAATAAATCCCAAGGATGGAGTAGCTTCAGATCTTAATGGCTATGTGAGGAATGTGCTTGCTAGGTTTGCTCCTGGAGGTGATAGGTTCAATGTCCCTCGCTTCATGTGGTGTGAGCTGAGGAATGCCATGGAGGATGGGAGAAAGGGGATGCCCTATGCCCCCTATCTCATGTTCATGATTGAGAGGGTCACTAATTATAGGTTTGATAAAGATGGTCTCCACACCATCTACAAAATTAAGAAGACCCAAGCCTCAGGTGCTAGCAGGGCAGTGAGACACTCTCCATCAGTTGAGGATGTGCTTGAGTCGTCTCCCTCTAGGCCTCGCAAGGAAAAGAACATGGAGAAGTTTGGGAAATGGAACCAGGCCATTTTCACCACATGCACCTATGCAGCGAGGACCACATATGAGGACCGGTTGGAAAATCGTGAAGCCAATTGAGAGGCTAGAGAGTGTGTAGGGATGCCACCTCTTTCTCCAGTACAGTCACCACCGAGGTTTGACAACCTCCCTATCCTCTCCGACATAGATTCAGAGGCTAATGTGGAGGAGGAGGAGCAGGAGCAGCCAGAGCTTGACCCTCACATGAGGTTGAGCTCCACCTTGCAGTCCATGAGGAGAAGCACCAGGCATGAGCATCACACTTCTACCACTCATCGCTAAGGGAGGGCGGTGGTGTCCTCTTCCTTCGACGATGACGACGACGATGATGATGATGGTGGTGAGGAGGATGTTGCATGTGCTAGTGGAGCTTCTGGTGCGGATGATGTTGATTGGGACACCATCCAAGAAGATGAGGAGTGAGTGTTGGTCTTTCTTCTTTTTCTTCTCTTTTTGGGGCTTTAGGCCAAAGCAGAGAAAATTAGAGGGGTCAACAACAACATTTTCGTCGCCATGGAGAGGAGGTTGCTATAGCTGGAGCTTTATGTTCTTATCCATTTAGAGTAGACTTCGTTAGGTTGAGAGTTTGAGAGATGATTCAAAACTCTATTTATGTAATAATTATCGGCACAAAAATGTCAACACGCAACAAGCCGGAAGGATCTGCTTGATGGAGCAAGGCTAGAGATCCACTTGGCTTCAACGCAGGACTAGCCGATCCTATGAATTTCCCAAGGGCGTGCCAGTCAATTTGACCTATAATTGACAAGGAGAGAAAGTTTATCAGTAATTTAAGGTGGAACATGCCAATTTTGCCTAGATAGTTCCAAGTGTGCCGCTTCGGGAGCAGCCAGACGGGAAAATCGACTAAATAGCCGATACAAGAAGAAATCGATTGTTAAGAACTGTAACACTCCTGGGTCATGATTGATTTCATAGTAACAAATGCAATGTGCCTAGATATAAGTAACATCATCAACTAGATAAGTATAACTGGTGTAAAGCATTGAGCCGATAAGTTCAACGAGAAAGGATATAACATACGAACAAAATCGACTGTCTAGTACAAATGGATCTACAAACGCTCTGAATCTAATCTGCTACCATCAACAGTGAGTTTTACTGAATCGATGCAGCTATGATGATAACAACAAACTAAAGCCAAAGAATCCATAAAACCATCTGTACGTTGACAGGTTTCTGAAAGACATGCTATATGTGTGAAAGCACAAGCAAATCGGCTGAAATAACCGATTTAGGTAGAAAAATGATAATAGCATGAGAACAATCGACTATTTAATATGAATAGATTTATAAACTCATCAAATCTAGCCTATTATCTTTAACAGTGGGGTTTGACTGGATCGATGGTAGCCATAATAAAGATAACAGATTAAACCTTTAAAGTAAACAGATCTATTCACATTTAACAGGATCATGAAAACATACTATGAGCGTTAAAGTGTGGGTGATCAGCTATTTAGCCGATGCAAGCATAGCAAACAACCAAGATCATGCCTAGTCGAAAGCAAGTCTACCAGCTAGCATACATCGATCTAAAGTACTAATAGTGGGGATCGACCGGATCGTTACATCCATAATAGCGAGCTATAGACCAGATTCAACTAGCTAGTAAACCTTCTCAAGATCAGACATGCCTTAATCGCGTACTATGCACGATCAAGATCGAAGTAGAGCAGCCGATGAAACATAATCCATCATTTAAAATAAGAACCGTCGCAATGTAACAAAATAAACGATGGACAAAGGATGTGAGGCTGAACTAGATCGATCTTGATCGGGCAGGTTGATATTGCTGAAACTAATGACAATAGGAACATCAGCAAGACCAGTAACTTAATGAATCTACCCAAAGGATGCCAGCCTTAGGTAGAGTCGATAACTTGACCTTAATCTAATTCGAGCAGTGGAGGTCAAACTTAACCGATGCAGCCGTACTTGAACTAGACAAGGATCGATAACTAGCTTATACTAGAGCTCGCAAGAGGTCGGTCGGACCGATGCAGCCTTACAACTAGAAGTATAAGCCTTGATGGTACTTACAGACAAGCCGGAGGTCGACTGGATCAATGCAGCCCTGCTTGTTGAAGAACTCGCCGAGATCTATAGTACTCATACTCCTAAGGTTGGCTTGAAACCAAAAAAAGTAATTGGTATTGATTGATTGGATGTCCTTTTACAATAGCCGGGGTCCAATATTTATACCCAGAACCTAAGCGTGAATCTTACTCAAATATGACTCATTACAATTTTTAGTATAAGAGAAAACATTCCTAACTTAAGATAACTTGGACCCTAATTTTTCCCTTTTTGTAGAGTCCGACATATTTCTCCCGATGCCAACCGTTGCTTATTGACGTTCTCTGCTGATGTCATCCGAAGAGAGCCGATCCCAGTACCGCATCTGAACTAGCTGATATCAATCCTTATACAATCGATTCCTTGATGACACAATCTTTGAAGCTTCGAGTTCCCGCGTTCTCCTTCCCAAATTTTGGTGTAAACACATGCCCCCCAATTTTGGGATAAAATTAATTTTATTCCAAAATTACCACGTTTGTACCCCTGATGGGTCCATAGACACGGGTAGAGAATCTTGATCTGGGGCCTACTATCCGTCACCTTCACCAACATCCATGCCTTCTTAGGAGCCCATACTTCAAAGCTTCATGAGAGCACTATTGCTTCACGGGTGCTTGGATCTATCCTTCTAGACCGACTATAAATGTATATCCGATTCTAGCGAGAGCAACCCAACAACTCCATAATGTTTCTCTTCTGCTTGCCTCCTCGAGTGTCCTTGGCTCTACCAGACCCTCCATGATCTAATTCCTTGCTATGAGGG
Organism: Miscanthus lutarioriparius; assembly: GCA_904845875.1. Taxonomy (NCBI): domain Eukaryota; kingdom Viridiplantae; phylum Streptophyta; class Magnoliopsida; order Poales; family Poaceae; genus Miscanthus; species Miscanthus lutarioriparius. The sequence continues at coordinate 50,760,308 of CAJGYO010000012.1, forward strand.
TCTTGAGTGGTTAGAAGAATTCTTGTGGATAGGGTAATTGTGTCGCTCATTTCAGCGCCTTGTTGAGCAAGAGGATCAGCTGCTGTGGTTAGAAGAATTCTTATGATATCACTTGAGTTTTCTCACCATGATCGCAGAGTTGTTCTAGTGTTTGCAAGGGTTAAAATGTGTGGACACCTTTTCCTTATTCACTCTATCAAATGCTTATCTAGGGAAACCATAGACTTCTTTCCCATGGTTTTCCGGCCACCGAGAAATCGGATGGATATATGGGCATCTTTTTAGCAGGCGGCCTTTCCTCTCCCCTAATGCCACTTCTATCAGCGGGCTGATATGACTCAATCCATAAAGAACTTCAGCCTTGTGGGGATCCGAACTCTCTTCTATCCAAAGAAGTCTTAGTGGGTTGATTGTCGATTAATGTAAACCTTTTGTATCAATCCCATGGTATCTTGTAATTATGGGAAGCAATAAGTCAAATCCGTTATCTTTTCATGATCTGTTCCCTAAATTTCTGGAGTATTGATCCATTTCCATAATTGACTTCAATTCCATAACCCCGACAAAGTCTATCTTCTCACCTCCCGGGCTATATATATGGGCCATGGCTGTGGATCAAAAAACAACCTGCTTTGTCCCAAGCCTTCTGTGTATTTGGTGCGATTTCACTTTTCAATAGGTTCAAAGACATGGAAAATGGCAAGAGGTCTACTGAAGAGGTCCTTGATGAGCCTATGCCACCATGCCAGCGTCTTCGTCGTCAGGAGGATGCAACCCGTGATCTTGGGCAGATGGACCTTCATCTGAACGCACTACAGGACGCTCTCACCATCTTGGAACATAGGGCCGACTCCACTCAAGCGAGACTGGCTGAGGCCAAGGCTAGGATCATAGGTGAGATGTCCACCACAACTTTCTGTTTCCTTAGTTTTGTCCTCAAGGTCTTAATTATCCCTCCTTTGAATCCTTTTAGATCTATCGGCTCAGTTGGAAAGCCTTCAATCAGCTGCAGAGTATGCGACAAGATTCATCAATGCTAGGGGTGCCGTGCCGGTGGTTTGTCTATACGATGTCCCAAACCACACCAGAGAAGTTGCCCTTCACGATGTTTGTCATGGTGCTTCTATGGCGTTGGCTGTTGCACAAGCCTGCTCTGGTCATGAGCTTCGACTTCTTCCCATGGTTTCCTAGCAATCGAACACCCTGAGGACCATGAGTGCCTAGTCAAGGACTTCTTCAACACCACCAACTCCGTAGCCCTCACTTCCCAGGCTGAAGACATAGTGAACAAAGTGTTCTTTGGCCCTTAGTTTGTAATATGAGAAGCTAGCAAACAATTTCTTCGTTTTAAGTGACTCCTCTTTTGCCCTGTGCTCATGTCCCATGTACCAATTTGTAAGCAGTTATTTGGCCTGTTGCGTGTCTCTTCGAGGCTCAGTAGAATAGCCGTTTCGGATTAGCCGATTTTGACTTGTGATTCGATCTGACTCGATTAAATCTAAAACGGCTCTCAAGGTAAAACTCTTCAAATTCCTCCCCAGTCATTAATCGCCGCATTTTCCCTCGGTACTAGCAGAATGGTGCTCCCTCTTCTATTAATTGGGCTTGCCTCAACATGTTCTGAGATATCAACCATCCCATCTCCATGGCTATAAACACCGGCTAAGGGCTCTAGCTTCAAGCACATCTACACCTGCAATCGCCTCTGCTCTCTATACTTCTCCGCCTTCACAAACCCCATAGCAATTTCCATTCTTCTTCCATGATCTAGGACAGCATCCATGGTAGGAGAAGATCACCGTGACAAGCGCAGTGGAAGATCTCCTGGAGGAAGAGGTCCTGGTCAGCCAATGGCTCCGCCGCATGGGGTAAGACTAAACGCCCCCACCCATAGTGAGAATCATCTACTAATGCATCTGCAGGCTCATCCTCAATGACAGCCTCCGGCCGCTTCCTCTTAGGATCGGTGGGACTTCTACCGCCGCATCTATCGCTGCCGCACTAGATTCATCTTACTTTCTTCTGTATCCAGATGAACAAATCATTATTAAATATAAAATTTTAACAAGTAGAGTGCAGTTACGTACCGGGATTTGGATTAGATCCTTCTGGTTCATGGGAATCCGGTTCTTTTGACATCATCGCCTGACTGTTGCCACTTGTGATTTGCTATAGGAAAGGTCGCACAGATACACAAATAGATTAGATTAAATTAGGGCACCGTTTTGCACAGCGGAAGGCGAGAGAAGGGCGACCGTACCTTTCGTGGAGGACGTCCGTCGGGCTGACAACTCTTTGACCGCGGCGAGTGGCAAGGACTTGAAGTTCTCAGCGCGATGTACGACTTAGCGATGACTCGAGGTGGGGATGGTCACGGCTAGGGTGGGTGAGGGCTCAGCGTCCCCAGTGGCGGCGGCTAGGGCCGACGAGGACTATGGGCGGGGCTCCCTTGATTCAAAGTCGCGCGTTGATCGCGAGTGTCGGTGGTCGTGCTGATCATTGCACACATCTTATATATCTACGTCAGGCCTGGAACAAATGCCAATGGCCCAATAGAGAAGAGCCCATCAGGCATTGAGCCTCCTCATCGCAACATCCCCCGTCCTTCGCTCTGGCGCTGCTCCACGCTACGTGATGCAGAGTCGCCAGACTAAGTGCCACGCGATGCTAGCGAGCAGCGATCCCATCTGCTCCTCGCTGGCAACGTGAAGGCTGGAGCCACTCGCCTCCTCGGTCAAAGCATGCAAGCATGCAGCGGCAAGCAGACACTGGGTGCCATCTTGAAGCATTTTGAGACAGGGTAGGAAATGCCACGACGCACACCCAAAAAGAAAAAACAGAGGACCATGGTCAAGGGACCTCACCTAGCACAACGGTTCCATTTACATGACTCACATAAAAATAAACAAACAAGAAAAAATTTCCAATAGTCTCAGTCAAAAACTTATATTTAATCATACATTCTGTAGCACACTCATAAGAAGGCACAATAAGGTCGTATATGGCATATTACAAAACTGACATGATATTATTTTTACATTATGAAAATAAACAAACAAGAAAATTTTTCCAATAGTCATAGTCACAAACTTATATTTAATCATACATTCTGTAGCACACTCATAAGAAGGCACAATAAGGTCGTATATGGCATATTACAAAACTGACATGATATTATTTTTACATTATAAATTAACGACGATATAAGGTCGTATGTCCCATGGAGTAAGCAAAGGTTGAGAAGGCATCAATCCTGGAAAGAGTGCGGCGTCACAAATTATTTGTTGTTTAAAAAAATTCAATACTAAATAAAAATAGAAAATGTTTGAGTACACCCACCATTAGTCAACAGTTTAGGACGTCTTTATAAACAATATTTTTGGTGAAGTTAAAATCTAATTCCTGATTTGGTTTCACCAAAACTCTTGTCGTTGATCTTGACACACCCCTCGACAATGCAACATAAAGATGTCCATGTGAGAACATAGGTTCTAGAAGATATATTCCAACATTTGGAATGGTTTGCCCTTGCGCTTTATTGATGGTCATTGCAAAACTCAACCGAATTGGGAATTATTTCCTCTTCAACTTAAATGGGAGTGAAATATCATCGGATGGAGACATAGGGATCCTAGTTATGAACACTCTCTTTCCTTGATGTTGCCCAGCAACAATTTCTGCGTCAATTGCATTGTCTTGGAATGCTCTAACCATTAGTCTTGTTCCATTGCACAAGCCATTATTAGGATCAAGATTGCGGAGTAGAATAATAGGGCAGTTGGTCTTTACTTTCAGCACATGTGGAGGGAGACCGTTTGGAGTAATAGAGTTCAGAAATTCAATTGGGTAGTTGTTAACTAAATCATCATCAACAGAGTCGAAGCTATGACAAACCTTCTCCTCACCTAGAAACATGGCAATCATCTTTGAGTTTAGTTGATCAACATGCTCATTTTTTGTTAAAAGGATGGCACGTGTGCTCATATATTGTGCTAATCTCGCATTTTGCACAAGTGATGGGAAAACATTCTGAATGAGCATGTTTATAGAATCTTCATTATCATGTGTATAACCAATCACAATATCTTCTGGCAGGCGAACATAATCATCTCTGATGGTTTCTTCAGTTCCATTACCAATTCTAAGGAGGTAACTTGAAAACCATGGGTCAGTTTGAGCCCTCATGTTACGTGTCAATCTTATCTTGTGCATATTGTCCCACAAATAAGATCTTTGTAATGACGCATCAGTTACCTGTGCTCTATTTCCACGTGGAACTACCGGAAGAACCTGCCAAAAATCTCCTCCACACACCATAACCTTACCCCCAAACGGCAAGGTACAACCCATAATATCTTGGAGAGACCTATCAAGACACTCCACTGCTTGACGCCTTATCATAGCTACTTCATCCCATATAATCAAGGATGCCATACGGAGTAACTTAGCGGTGCCATCTTGCTTTGAAAAGGTGCATGTGCTATTCTCTTTAAGTGTAATGGGGACTTTGAATCTTGAGTGTGTTGTGCGTCCTCCAGGCAATATTGATGCTGCTATGCCAGATGTTGCAGTAGCAATTCCTATTAATCCCTCCGAGCGCACTCTGACAAGAATCGCCTTGTATAGGAATGTTTTTCCTGTTCCTCCTGGACCATCAACGAAGAACACTCGGCTCTTGTTATTGAATACATGATGTATAATTTCATCAAATCCTGCTCGCTGGTCGATGTTAAGTGACTTATATAAATCCAGATCTTCTTGGTCCACTTGTATGGAAAGCTCCTCTCTGACCTCTCTCATGGTGTCATTGGAAAATTCAACTGTTGATCGATAGAAAGTAATACAAGTCAGTTATGATGGAACGAGGAAAATGTAATTAGGCTAAAAATGTCCAATTATTTATCAAAAGAAGAAGAAGAAGAAGAAATAAAGAAAGGGATGGAATTAGTTTGTATGAAACTTACCGGCATCATTGAGCTCAGGAAGGTCATAACTTCTAAACTCCTTCCCCATCGACTGAATCATCTCTCTAATGTCTCTCAGTGCCATTTGCTCGACCATAGCTGTGTTAGAATTATCTCTTTTATAATCCTGGGACATTGATTCTTTGTATTTTTCCCATAGCTCGCGCACGTTGGTGGCCTCACAAAATACAAGTATAGTTGCAAATAATATGCGTAGTGCGGCTGGCATTTGAAAAGTTTCAGCATCACTCAAGGGGTCATCAAGGGACTTATCTGTCTCAATGAGCCCTCTCTTTTCACATGTTTCTCTGAATGTAGAGTATGTGATGCCAGACACTGTTCTTAAATCCTCAAATGAGGTTGCACCTCTTACATGGTTTAGGAGCACTCTTAAGAAATATCTCTCCCCCTCTGCTAGGTGCGCATACACAACCCTACCAATCTGTCCTAGTTGTTTCTTTCTTCTCTGCCACAACTTGTGACCACTGATCCACCGGTAGTGTTCTGGGAACTCCCTATATAATAATGTCCTTGCGAAACTATCAGCACGATTCATGTTGAAGTATTCCGTGAGTGTAGTCCTAGTGGCAGATGGCCTATGGATAACATCTTCTAGGTTTTCAGACTCTTCAATAATGACAGACTGCATGTTTGGTAGATGTAACTGGAGCTGCAAAACTAAGGGATATACACCAAAAAGACGTTGTTTTCTATTCCTTTCCTCTCTCTTGCGTTGTTCTTCACTGCAAGCTGTTGACATGGCCTTGTTTATTTATATACTTTTATAGATGATGGCTTATATAAAAAATATGAGTGTATGAAAATACCTGGAGTAGGTATGTTCGTTACATCACTGAGCACAGTGCGGCCTTCTCCTGGCGTCCCCATTTTGCCGTCAAGGGCTAGTAATAATAATATAATAGACATGTCCATTAGAACCATGATATATCTTGCCGCCAGTGGTTATTTGAATACTAACATCTGAACCGCCTAAATGCTAATCTGAACCTCTAAATGCTAATCTGAACCTCTGAATTTGAAGATGAAAAATTTTCCTACCGTACTTGCTACATCTCTGAACATCTGAACCACCTTGGCAAGTGACCGATAGTACTTCGGGAAAAAAAATCTGCATTTTGTAGTTTCATATATACTATGATCAAAAGTAAAGAGAAAAAAAATTCATGTACCCTATACGCATCTATACGTATATATACGCAGTTAGGTGTATGCTTGTGTTCAGATGCGATCTCAGAACAAAGACAGGAGCTGGGCATGGAACATATATATGGCGGCATGGATCCATCTCGGCGGCAACATGTTTGATGATCGAAGTATACAGGCGTACCTGATCTCCTCGCTCGCGACCACCTCGCCGACCACGCGTCCTCCTCACGCGCGTGATCGTAGCGGCCGCGGGAGACGACGATCGCGGCAGGAGCGAGATGTATGCAACGGCGCCGGTGCACCCTGATCCTCGCTCGCGACAACCTCAGTGGCCGCGCGCGCGATCACCGCCTACTCGCCTCCTCCGCTGACCGCGGCAGGAGTAGCAGCGCCTCCTCTGCCTCCATGCGTGTCCGAGAAGTTCTGTGATTTTTGGCGGCGTGGCGTTCGTAATACTCGGCGGGGGCTGCATGACGTGGGTGTGGGGGAGAATGAGGAGATTTGATACACTCAATCTAGGCCCTCGATTGTGTAATGAGTAAGAAGAGAGAAGGCTTAGAGTGCATCTGGACGGTTTGTTTGAAATGTGTTGTTTTCCTAGGTACACTTTTTGGGATGGACTTAGAGGGGACATCTCAGCGGGGGGTCATTTTCTTGTGTGGACGTAGGAAAGAAAAGATAGTGCATTAGTAGGGTAGATTGGACGCGACGGGTCGTGCACAGGGATAGCGCGCGACCCCAGCCCCACGTGCCCGCGTCCTCAACTTCCAGACACCAGTGCAAGTGTCCGCATACTCACTTCCACATGCAAGCATACACAACCGTACTGTCCTGACGCTCACGCAAATCAAAAAAGTAATTTTTGAATGGTATATCTTTTTAATTCTATCTACACCATTGTGTTCTACGTGACGAGACAAATAAAACTAGACCCCACTTACGTATATTTCAAAAAAAATTATTTTCGTAGCAATTTATGTATAGTACTATCCTAAAGTTGCTACTCTATAATCCTAAAGTTGCTACGTAGCAATTTATGTGCAGTACTACCATAAAGTTGCTACTCTATAATACTAAAGTTGCTACTCTAAAAATATACTAAAGTTATTACATTATATGCGCAGGCTCGGGGGCAAAATATCAAAAAGACTTAGTACCATATAATACTAAAGTTGCTACTATGTAATACTTTGTTGTACAACCTAAGGGGCAAATTATTAAAATAAGCATAAAATAAGCTGCCAACTCAGGGTCAAGTTATTATACAACCCAATCTGCGACCCTTAATCCTAATACTTGTTGCCATCCCTAATCCCAACCCAACTTGCCATGTATGTGTATGTGCTTTTCTTTTTGTGGCAACTTATGTGTACAATGGCTACTCTTTTATGACAACTTATACATTGTAGGTGAGGCAACTAATATGCAGGATTTCATAAGGCATTCCCTAAAAGGGTGACTGAAAATTGAAACTAATAAACATAAAAAACTTGACTAAAAATTGAAAAAAAAACTGAAAAAAACTTTAAACTAAAAATAAAAACATTGAAAAAAACTCAAATAACTAAAACTAAAAGAATAATGAAAAAAACAGAAAAAATGAAACTCAAACCTCAAAAACTGAAAAAACAAAAAAAGAAAAATAATAAATTGCTGCAAAAGAAAGAAAAAAGAAAAAAGAAAAAAAGTAGCGGATGGCGTGGCCAATCCGTGGAAGGACGCTCGCACCCCGATGGGCCAGGCCGGAGGGTCGCTCGCTCCCCAGGAAGCGTGACCCCACGCGCAATAAACTTTCCGATTGCAATTTGCAATTGAAATAATATCATTTTTAAAAACAAGTCTCAAAACTTAAAGACACATGCAAATACTTATTGGGCCACATCTCAGCACTAGCACTGGCCTATCCATCATTCCCTTGGGACCAAACTAGGCTTGCCCCACTCCTGCGCGCCTGCTTCAAACCCAGCCCTCCACCTCTTTTCCTCTCATTCTCACCGACAAGTAGGACCCACCTGTCATCCAAAGCCTCCCATCAGGGGATAGCTCCTCATCCGTGTTACCACGGGAGAAAAATTATCCATCCTCAACTCCGCAAACACTCATGGGGGAGCTTCTCCTCCCATCCCATCCCGCGCATAGAGTTTATCCCCGCAAGGAACCTAGCCAAATCAATATGAATTTAACAAGCAAAGTTTTAAAGTTTTCTATGTATACCATACCAAATCGGCCCATCTTCAATCCTCAATAGAGGAATTCCTCATGGGAAATTAGAGATGGGGCTCCATTACCATATGTACTCCCGCACAGTAGCTTCGGAGATGTACCACCACCGGTAAAACGTACACTACTCAACATTGCTGTCGCTAAGTGCTTGCATACCTCAAATTCCAAATCATGTTCTTTTAGTGGGATGTTTCTGTGAACTGAGGGCATCAGGTTCATTAAAACCTTTTGGGAATTGCACATGCGGGAGCGTTTCACAGGCGAGCGGAGGCCTCACGTGTTGACGCGTGGTATATACTATTTTGCAAAAACGCCCTTCGATGGTTTATAAATCAATCTGCAGTCCCATTCTGTTAAGACACTACGCCAGATTTGCACATCACTGCCAGCCTCATCACTGCCGGATTTGTGAGAACCGTCAGTGATGTACCTTCACTACCGGTTATGAGCTTGAAAATGAAAAAATGATTGGTGCTGAGCTAAAACCGGCAATGAAGGACCACATCACTGCCGGTTTTTGGCTTGAACCGACAGTGTTTTGGCGGGCACTCATCACTATCGGTTTAAGCCAAGAGCCGACAGTGATTGAGCACTATCACTGTCGGTTCTAGCCAAGAACCAACGGTGATAAGCCTACAACACAAAAAGGCTACATCCATCCTCACCTTGCTCCTCTTCCATCCCGAGAACAGAGGCGCGCGTTTGGACCCTTCCCTCCATTGTTGTGGCTGCTCTTCACCATGAAGCTAGTGCTTGGATTTTGAAGAATGCCTTGATCTTTTTGCTTTAAGGATAGTAACAAACATCCACTCCTTTGATTTTGTTGCTTAATTAGCTTCGTTTTGATGGCTACATTGCTTGATTCTCATTCTAGTTCTTTCTCCATTCTAGAGAGCACTTTTTCAATTGGACAATTATGTAAGGCTCAAATTGTGGTGAATCCATCATCCAAAAGGTTGGTGTCTATGAACACATTTAAATTCCTAGCAAATTATTCCATGGTGGTCAAGATCATCATTGTTAGTATGTGATGTTATAATAGTTCTTAGAAGTAGAGTAGAATAGTTGTTCTTCAATATTGTGCAATAATTATTTTTTACTACAATTTTCAATTTACAGGGTCGGGGCTACCAATTTCAATTTTTCAATAATTAGTGTACAATAATGTTTTCCAAAAATGGTACTTTTGAGCTACAATTGTTGTTCATGAAGCTTGATTTCTTATTAATTCTTTGTAATTACTATCTCAGTATTTTTTTGTGCAGAGATGGATCGAGAGTGGATGCATCTGTCCCGAACGGACAAGCGGTACATGCATGACGTCAGCTAGTTTATCACCGATGCCAAAGCCATGCTGGGAATGGGAACCCTGTCTTCTACCCATGCAAAGATTGCAAGAATCATAGGAACTTTTGTCAAATTGAGTCTATACAATCGCACTTGATTATCAGGGGGTTCATGCCAAACTATACGATATGGACTATGCATGGCGAGGTTGGTGTGAATGTTCTATAGGGAAATGATGATGATATGGACATGCCTGACATAGCCATCCATGATGCTGACGAGGAACCCGATGTCAACACGGAACCTATGACCACAGTTAATAATGTGTTTAGGAACACGCTAGCTGACGACACCGAGGATAACGATGGCATTTCTCAGCTACTACGTAATATAGAGACTGGATGTCTTAGTGAAAGACAGCTAAGAAAGCTAGAGAAAATGAGACAAGATGGCAAAACACCATTGTATAGGAATTGTCCAATGAGCAAACTGGAAGCCAACATCATGCTATTAGAGTTCAAATCGACAAACAGATTGAGCGATAAAGGCTTCGATCAGTTGTTAGGTATAATAAGGAAAATGCTCCCAGAAAAAAATGAGTTGCCAGAAAAGACATACTTGGCCAAGCAAATGATCTGCCCCATCGGCCTCAAGGTTGAAAAAATCCACACGTGTTCCAATGATTGCATATTGTACCGTGGAGAAAAATATAAAGACTTAGACAAGTGCCCCAAGTGTGAAGCTCCATGGTGCAAGGAAGGGCCGTCAGATGAGGGTACCAAGACCAGAGGAGGTCCTGTAAAGGTCGTTTGGTATTTCCCTATAGCTCCCCGGGTGCATAGGCTGTTTGCATGTGCAAAGTCAGCCAAGCTGTTGCGCTGGCATGGCGAAGAGCCTAAGAAAAATACAATGATGAGGCACCCCGCCGATGGGCATGACTAGAGGACTGTCAATACTATGTTCTATAAGGACATCGGTGGAGAGGCAAGGCACATTTGGTTTGCTTTGAGCACAGATGGGATGAATCCTTTCGACCAGGTTAGAAGCAATCATAGCACCTAGCCAGTGATGCTCTGTATATACAACCTTCCACCTTGGGTCTGTATGATGCGGTCGTACATCCAAATGCCACTACTGATCCAAGGGCCAAGACAACCTAGGAATGACATCGATGTGTTTCTGGAACCAGTGATCGATGAACTAGTGGAGATGTTTGAAAAGGGTGTGCCGGATGTTTGGGACGAGTACAAAAAGGAACATGTCACGATCAAGGGAGTACTTATCGCTACAATCAACGACCTGCCAGGTCGAGGTTCGTTGTCCGGAGAGAAGACAAAAGGCTATACTGGATGTGTCGAGTGCTTGGACGACACCAATGCGGTAAATCTGCCAAATAACTCAAAGATAGTTTATATGGGACACCGTAGGTTCCTACCTAAGGATCACCCTTACCGCAGGAACAGAAAAGATTTTAATGGTACTATTTAGAAACGCTTAGCTCCAAAATATCGAGACAGGCCTGCGATACTTCGAGAACTCAACAAACTGGAGGTTGTCCTTGGGAAGGGGGACAATGCAGTAGAAGCGCCTGATGGGAGCGTTTGGAAGAAAAAATCGGTTTTCTAGAAACTACCTTACTGGCCATTTCTGAGTGTACGCCACTGTCTTGATCCCATGCACATCACTATAAACGTATGTGCTAACACTCTTAACACCTTGATGGACACCGGGGGGACATCGAAGGACTCACTAGCCACACGCTTGGACATGCAACACTTGGGAATCAGGAAGGAGCTGCATCCCATGGAGCTAGAGAATGGCCAGTTCGAACTTCCGGTTGCGTCAAGGACATTGAAGAAGGAAGAAAAGCGTGCGCTTATTTCTTTCTTCAATGAACTCAAAGTCCCGACGGGCTACTGTGCGAACCCAAAGAGGCTAGTGAACATGAGAGAACTCAAGTTCAACTATGGCCCTATGAAGGCCCATGACTATCATGTCATTATGACTCAGTTGCTCCCTGTTGCCCTACATGGTATCCTCCCCCCAAAGGTCCGCGCCCCAATCATAAAGCTTTGCTCGTTCTTCAACGCGATCTCAAAAAGGTCATTGATGTGTCCACGGTAGAGCAGCTGCAACGGGACATAGCCGAAACTCTCGTTAGGCTTGAGATGCATTTCCCGCCGACTTACTTTGATATCTCATTGCATCTGCTCATTCATCTTGTTGACCAAATTAGAGCCCTTGGCCTAATGTAACTGCATCAGATGTTCCCTTTCGAAAGATTGATGAAAGTTTTTTAGGAGGTATGTTAGGAACAGATTTAGGCCAGAAGGGGGCATGGTTGAAGGATGGTCAACGGAGGAGGCCATTGAGTTATGCACATATTATCTGGACATCAAAAGGGTCGGAGTTCTAGAATCTCGTCACAAGGGAAGACTATGTGGCAAATGAACGATCGAGGAGAAATCTGTTACAGTAGACAACCCTGTTTCTTTTAGACATGCATAGTTTGTTGTTCTCTAGCAAGCCGAGGGTGTGATGCCATACATTGACGAGCACAGGCAATCGCTGCAAACTCTGTATCCGAGCAGGTCATAGGCTTGGCTAGATAAAAAACATAAGGAGGAATTTGTCAGCTGGTTGCGATGTCACTTGCTTGGAATAAAGTTGGATAATCAACTGGATGCCTTAGCTAAGGGACCTTCGAGTACATATCTTAAGTACCAAGGGTATGAGATCAATGGATTCACATTTTACACAAAAAAGCAAGATGGAAAGAGCACATACCAAAATTGTGGTGTTCGTTTTGATGCTCACGACGAAAATGGCAACGTGCAGGCGACATACTATGGTTTCATAGAGGAGATATGGGAGCTAGCCTACGGTCCATTGAAGGCAGCTCTTTTTTGCTGCTAGTGGGTCTGGCTCGAGGAAATCAACACTGACAGCGAAGGGTTCACTAGCGTTGATCTCACTAAGACCGCATACAGAGACGACCCCTTCGTCCTTGCAAGAGATGTTATGCAAGTCTTCTATGCATGGGACAACAAGACAAAAGGAAGGCTAAAAGTAGTCCTACAAGAGAAAAGGAAGATTGTCGGTGTCGATGGAGTGACGAACGAAGAAGACTATAGGAGCTATCAAAAAATGCCTCCATTCGGGGCGAACGTACACCTACCTATCCTTCAAGAGGGTGACAAACCTGCTTACGTACAAATTGATCACAATGAGGCCCTCATTGCTGATGCACCTAAAGATAGTAAGATTATTGTTAACTATGTAATCATTATGCAGACTGTATCAGTAATTCGCACTGAATATTTAATTTATATTTTGTACGCATCTCTACAATTTAATTATTGACTATGCTATCAAATATTAAGATAATGTTCACAAACACTTTTATTTGATAATTATAGATCATTAATTAATTATCATAGAATTAAATAATCAAGACATAAATTTTTGTGTTATTTTACAATATAAACTAACTGCATTATTTCTATTAATAAATAAATAAAGAAAAGCAAACTAAGTGAACTCCCTATCCTAGCTCAGCGGTTAAGGCCGCGCACTCTGTACCCTGAGACCCGTGCTCGAATCCCAGGCGGGCCAAAATTTTTTTATTTTGCATTTATTATTTCGTAGTGCATTACCATGGGATAAAAGAAAAAAATAAAACCATTCTAACCGAACTCCCTATCCTAACTCAGCGGTTAAGGCCACGCACTCTCGACCCCGCGACCCGCGCTCAAATCTCAGGCGGGCCAAACTTTTTATATTTTTTACAAAAAGGCTACGATGGCAGGCTCCAAATTGAGAGTGTTTTTTTATATTTTATTACTAAAAGATGGCGGCAAGGTCCTTCACTGCCAGTTTTGGTTTTAAAACCGGCAGTGATAGCTTCTCTCACAGTCGGTTGCTCAAACCGACACAGAAGGCCCAATTCACTGTTAGTTTTTAAACTAAAACTGACAGTGATGTGTAGATGCTCCTCACATGCCAACAGTGCTCTCATGACCACAACAGTTGGAACACTGCTCCCACCTACCCCAACAACTTTAGTTCAGAAATAAAAATGTACCACGACTGCTAGCCCCTATAAAATGGCCCTTGGCCAGGAGCTAGCCTCTCAATGCATGTTGGTTTCAGTCAGGCCTTATCAGCCATGATACAATGTTTTCCTCTCACAACAAACCACAGATATCGTTATGCATCGTAGTCCACCAAAATGGTGCACACATGAGGTACTAGAAGAATGCTACTGAAGATAGAGCAACGCCGAAGATTAGAGATGCCACAAGGTTCACAGAGCCATCCGCTGTGGTGCCTATATAAAACAAACTGCCGGTCACATACATCAATCCCACCCACCCAGGAACTCTATCAGTCTCATTTCTCACGTTTCACTCTCACTTCTCAAGACATCCACTCTCTCTCTACATGATTTGGTCATGGCTCCTGCATTTTTCAATGGTATTGATATGTTATCTTCTCCAATATTCTATCTATATTCATTTGATCTATATTTATATTCATGTTTCTTTGCATTCTATATTTATATATATTCTTATTCCTTGCATTCGATCTATATTTAGTTATGTTGCCACATTTTACTTGGAAGAATTTTTTTGTGCATATATTTTATGTTCATATTTTTTTGCATTTTATCGATCAGGTGGTATGAACAACGGACCTCCCCCACCACAAGAACCAGGTTTCCACCCTGGCGATGAGCCATTCCCTCCTAATGTGGCCATTCCACGGTTCCCTGTTCCAGCTATTGTATGAAATATTTTCCAACATCTTTTGTTTTTTGATGCTAACAAATAAGTGTAATTAGTTTAATATCATTGTTGCATGCATATATGTCGCAGACTATATCCCCAATAGATTGGCTGCGAACAACACTTAGATGGTTCTTTATCTCGGACATCGTCGAGAACACGACATCTAATGCAAGTGGTCGGGTATGGACGTGTGAACTCAGTTTTTTCATCCCGGTGAGGGGTTCAAATCATCAGAACCATATCCACAGGACGGGAATACAGAGCCCGAACATGATAAGCGCCCAATTAAGTGCCGTGCATATCTGTTTAGAGGCACTTCGACGTATTTGCTATTATGTGCCTGATTTCTCGCACTTCAAGGGACTTGCTTTGAATGTTGGTGATATCCCCGTCCCGCAAGCAAGCGAATGGTTTGCGAGCTATAACCATGCGGATGTGGTAAAATGGTCACTTATACATGAGTCATGGTTATTTGTTGTTTATTATTGTAATAACATTCTCTATTTTTTTCCTTTTTCTCCGCATGCAGATTGCGCTACAGGACCTTACCTATACTGCATGTGGCTTGTGGGCCGCTCTAGACCAAGCTACGGAGCAACTCGGGTACGATTGGGACTTCTGCAATAGAAACCTCAGCTAGCTCACTATCGAAGGACGCTAGTACTGCATAAGGATTACTAACAGGGGCAGTGGTCGTTCAGTAGGTTACATCTATGGCTGACCATTCTTTCGGTATTGTGAGGCACGAGAGAGTGCACTCATATGGGCATTGGACTTCATCGATACAAGTGGATACATAATCCGTGACATCAATTACCATATATGGCTACAGAGGCATGTTAGTGTGCGTGGCCCGATCGATCCCGGCAGTGATTCCGATAGTAATTAATGCTTATTTAGCTAGGTTTTCAAAGTCGTAGTTTAATTGGGTTCTAATTTTAATATGTACGGCTTTGTGTGTTTAATTATTGTCATGCATGTAATTCGTGTAACATTTGTTGGGTAACTAGAAATATACATTCCAGTGTCGTATTGGTCTCAAAATTATTCTCAGGCTTGCATGTGCCACGTGTGAAGGAAACACCAAGTTTGGGATTTTCCAGAGATGGTTTGCTACTTTCTGAGGTTTAATTGAATTTCCGCGCGACGACACCTATTAATTATAGGTTGAACTGAGTCTACCCACGAAAAGATTTGGAATGGTGCCAAACTTTTACACAGGCTCTAATGTGCCCTAGGGATAAGAATTTTGTGGAGGTGGATGAAAAATCTATTGGGTCCAAGATGAAATTCACCCTCTTTTGTCTCATTTGGCACAGAGAAAAATATAATAAATAAAAAATGATAAAAAAAACCTAAGATCATGTGTGGGGTCTTAATTTGGGTGTACATGCTTGCCAAAAAAATTTCAAGCCATTTCGACATAGGCGGAGTATACATGCTTCACAGAGGTACATTTACCTTTTCATCGAACCATGACTATACACATAGGTTATCAAGGTTTCTATGGTTCATAGGCATTCTGGTGTCGTATTGATCTCAAAATTATTCTCAGGCTTGCACGTGCCACATGTGAAGGAAACACCAAGTTTTGGATTTTTCGGAGATGGTTTGCTACTTTCTAAGTTTCAATTGAAATTCCGCGCGACGACAGTGTTTAATTATAGGTTGAACTGAGTCTACCCACGAAAAGATCCAGAATGGTGCCAAACTTTTACACAGGCTCTAATATGCCCTAGGGATAAGAATTTTGTGGAGGTGGATGAAAAAATCTATTGGGTCCAAGATGAAATTCACCCTCTTTTGTCTCATTCGGCACAGAGAAAAATATAATAAAAAAATAATAAGAAAAACCTTAGATCCTGTGTGGGGTCTTAATTTGGGTGTACATACTTGTCAAAAAAAATTCAAGCCATTTCGAAATAAGCGGAGTATACATGCTTCACGCAGATACATGTGCCCTTTCATCGAACCATGACTATACACATAGGTTATCAAGGTTTCTATGGTTCATACGCATTCTAGTGTCATATTGGTCTCAAACTTTTCCTTAGGCTTGCACATACCACGTGCGAAGGAAACATCTAGTTTGGGACTTTTAGGAGATGGTTTGCTACTTTCTGAGGTTTAATTGAATTTCCGCACGACGACACCGATTAATTATAGGTTGAACTGAGTCTACCCACGAAAAGATCTGGAATGGTGCCAAACTTTTACATAGGCTCTAATGTGCCCTGAGGATAAGAATTTTGTATAGGTGGATGAAAAAAATCTATTGGGTCCAAGATGAAATTCATCCTCTGTCTCATTCAGCACACAGAAAATATAATAAATAAAAAATGATTAAAAAAATCTAAGATCCTGTGTGGGATCTTAATTTGGGTGTACAAGCTTGCCAAAAAATTTTAAGCCATTTCGACATAGGAATACATATGCTTCTATTTATTCAGTATATAAAAGAATTTTTTTAATATATATAAACATCACTGTCGGTTTCAAAAATCGGCAGTGATGAGAAGAAACCGACAGTGATGCTAGTTATCACTGTCGGTTTATTTTGAAAACCGGCAGTGATATATAAAAAATTAAAAAAAATTGTGCCAGCCCTCAAGTTTGAGCTCGGGTCTCGGGCTACAGAGTTCAGAGACTTAACCACTGCGCTAGTATAGGATGTGTGCCAAGGTTTTTTTTTGACCTTTAGACCGCTTAATAAATTATAAAATTAAACCAAAAAAATTGGGTCGCCCGGGATTCGAACACGGGTATCGGGGGCTAAGTTGCGGGGTCTTAACCGTTGAGCCAGTAGGAGATATTTGAAAGAAGTGGAAAAGATAACTTACTTATGCTGTAACCGCTACACGGCAATCACTGTCGGTTTAAAGAATGGCCCGGCAGTGATATTTGTACATCACTGATGGTTTATACTTACAACCGGCAGTGATGTACCCCTATTACTGTCGGTTTCTAATTAGAACCGGCAGTGATGAGGTCTGGTATAAAAGCCCGCCACGGGTTGAAATTATCCAAATTTCAACCCCACGCCAACTGTTCCTAGCCCTGCGCTCCTCATCTTCAACGCCGACGCCCGTGCACCACCCCATGCCGGAGCACCCGTCCACCGCCCCTACGCCATCGTTCCCAGCCCCGCGCTCCTCTTCTTCGACGCTGAGGCCCGTGCACTGCCCCACACCGAAGCACCCGTCCACCGCCCCCCGCACCGTCGTTCCTAGCCCCACGCTCCTCTTCTTCGACGCCAACGCTCGTGCACCGCCCCACGCTGGAGCACTCCCCACGTCGTCCACCGCCCAACGCCGGAGCACCGCCGAGGCCTTTAGGAGCGCGCGCGGACAGCTGCTTTCCCACCCCCATGGTGAGTGCGTGGCTCACTGCCCGCTAAGTGTTAGATGAAATGCCCCACGGTTGTTGTCTTCCCAATAGAAGCCGATTCCTATTTGATTGAGTTACATGCTGTTACTCCTTGGTTTAGCTATCCTTATATGTACATGCTATTACATAAACTAGTTAGTTTTTCCCTAAAGAGATTATGCTACCTACTGATTTGTTCAGGACCTAGTAATCATGGCCCTAAACTGTTTAAGAACCATTGGTGTTATTTGCATGTTGTCGCAACAAGTTATTCCCTCGAGTCACAGCTAAGTGACCTTTTGCGCTGTGTCCAGTCTAAGTATTTAAACATTGATCATCAACACCTCTTAACATAGTTAGATTGAATATGTGACAATGATATGAGCATATCTGTCTCGAATAGTAGTTGCATAATGTTATGATATCTCTATACTTTGTAATTATTGCAAGCAATGGAAACTACCAGTCAAAGGTACACGTTAATGACTGTGGACGTCTTATTTGTGACAGTAGGGAGTGTTCTGTTTGTGTAAGAGTTAGATAAGAATTTTTGCTCTTACTTAAGCAATGATGGATTCTTATCAAATGTGTACAGGTATAATCGCTATAGGTAGAGTGTCAATTGATTTTGATGGAATGTATAGCATGCTTAAAAAAAGGCATCTATAGATGTTTGTTCTAGAAAAAAAAGTGAAAAACAACTTTTAAAATAGGCTCGGCAGCAACAGCAAGTATGATTACTAAACTACATTGATCTCCGAATAATAAACAGTCCAATTATTGAGGTTATTTTTTTTATCATGTCAAGGATAAATAACATTAAATAAATTTAGTTTGGCCATATAACTTGAATAATAACTCTTGTTTAGTGAGTTACCATTACCACTTACCACATGCCTAATTTACTTAAATGTATATGCAACCATGGCATGGTATGTAGTGCATGTTGGTCACATGCCTAGGATTTATGGAACCTGGGAAGATTGCTATGCTCAAGTCAATCGCTACCTTGGTAATTTGCACAAAAAATACAACACAGAAGCTAAAGCTTTGAGGGCCTACTATAGTCATCCGGCCTACCTTGCAAACCATGGGCAACCGGCGTACTATGGTCCAATGAATGAAAACCATGGCCATCCGCTGGCACTGGAGATCGAAGAGAAGCCACCAGTCGAAGATGTGAAGATTAGGAGAATTGCTCCTTGGTCTTGAAAAGATGTCATGCTTTTATTTATGGGTATGGTCATCGCTTTTCTTATTTGGAAGTTGATGTAGGCTTAGTTTCGTAGAACAGTAGGTGGACTTTGTTGTATGTGGTCAATCAAACAATGAATTTGTTCTAGGTGAACATATGCTATTATTTGACTTTGTTGGATGTGGACTTATTATTAGACTTTGCATTAAACATATTATATATATATATATATGAACATATGCTATTAGTAGTTGTCCATGGCCAAAACTAACCACGATCGTGTCATAGGCATGACTCATCATCACCTGTTACCCCATCGCCGAAGAATAGATCAGCAACAAGAAGTGGCTGATATCGCTGGGACGGAAGAGCCGCATGATCCGACAAACGGTGATGATGTCAATCAGGTCGGTGAGAATGAGCAGCCATGGACCCCGTCTGGCCTGCTCGATCTGGGTCAAAATGACCAAGATGGTCAGGTAACTTTGGTATCATATGACTATGTAGCCACACATGCTAATCAATTGAGAGGGTCATAGCTTACTTGGTGTCTCTAGCAGGAGCCTCCGCCAGCCGAGGAGCCAGAGGGTTTGGGTAGCAGGAAGGCCAGATCTAAGCGAGGCGTGTCAAAGTTTCTTGTTGGTAGGAATGCACACTGGCACATTACTGAGTTCGATGAATTCGGGGATCCACTCTCACCGCCTATAGCTTTGACCAAATACAAGACTATCCTCGGGTCACTTGTTAGGGACTTTATCCCGATTAAGTACAGGAAGTGGATTGGAAAAGATGATGACCGGTGGAGGGTTCCCGAAAGCGAGAAGGATTACATATGGGATGTCAAGATCCCAGAGTATTTCACTTTCCCAGCCGAGTATGACAGGGAGTTAGTCAAGAAAAAAGCAAAAGAAATCATGGGGACATGCTTCAAGAATTTCAAGGGGACATTGTACAAGAATTTTGTCCTCCAAAATAAAGAGCTAGATTTCGATGATGGACAGTTTAGCAAGCAGAAGGACTTCTAGCAGGATTTCAAGGAATACGGGTTATCCGAGGAGTACTTAGAACTGAGCAGGAAGAATAAGGAGAATTCACAAAAAGCAATGAATCCTCATCATCTCGGCTCTCGTGGCTACACCAAAAAGATGCTAGAATTTGAAGCAGAACTTCAAAAGATGGATCGCCTTGTTGAGGAAGGCGTTCAGGTTGAGACCGCCGATTGGGAGCCTAGATCGGTATTATACTGTATGGGGAGAAATATACGGCACGCCGAGGACGGGAGCTTTAGCTCCTCAAATCAACCCATGAGCGAACTCATCCAGAGGATCTCCTAGGTAACTAAGGAGGTGAGGCAAGGGACTTGCACTTCTAATAGGGAGAAAGACGTGCTCACCCAAGCACTCGGAACCAAGGAGCACCCTGGTCGCACTAGAGGAACCGGTGTTGTTTCTTGGAAACTAGCATTCCCCCAAGAATCTAACACTTATCGGAGCTGCTCGAGGGGTAGAGCGGAACATGAGGCAGAGTATTTGAGGAGAGTTGGAAGACAGAATGGAAGCACGGATTGAGGTGACCGTTGAAGCGCGAGTCGAGCAAATTTTGTTGTCCAAGGGGTCAGTTGTACCACAAAACCCTACTCCTACTGCCTTTAGCCCACAGTTTAGGGGTCGCAGCAGCTGGATCGACCCCGCTCGATGAAGAAGAGCCGAATGTGCCTCATCCTGTGGACGACATCACTGGACCCATCAATGTTAGGTTGTACATCCATCAGGAATGGACAAAGGACAAGGTGGCGCTCGGCCAGGCCTGGCCTGTGGGAGACGGGACAATTAATGGCTGCCCAATTTCACTGGGGTACGCTCGCGTCAACATTGATAGAATACTTGATAAGAAGTATAACAAGATACCCATTGAGTACCTCGTAGCGGAAGACAGGCCGAAACTTGGTCAAAACAAGGGCCCTCAAGTGGCCTAGCGCAAGCGCTTCATTAAGCTTGACCATCAATTGTCCTCTGATGATGAGGACGACTATGAGTCTTCGCCCACCCACGATGATCACTCACCATCTCCCAACAGAGATCACTCCCCTCCTCATCCGGAGCCATCACCCCCGAGAAGACAAATGTCTCCTTCTATTCCTCCTCGTCCGACTCCATCTTCATCAGCCCCGAGAAAAGAGAGTCCTCCTCCTCCTCCTCCTCCATCTTCATCAGCGCCGGGAAAACAGAATTCTCGTCGTCATCCTCCTCCACCTCAGGCCAAAACAAGATCAAGGACATCCTCGCAGTCGTAGAAAAAGTCATTGGATTCAGTCGCTAATGCTCCCAAAGTGGACCAACAGAAAAGAAAAAGGTCATTCAGTGGCAGTGTTACCACCTTGATGAAAGAAAAATTTACAGCACACATCTCGAAGGAAGATTGTGTAAGTTTCTTCAATCTTTGTGCCTCATTGCCTTCGTTTTTGTTGAAGTCCGAATTCGAAAGGCAAACACAGAATAAATACGCTACAACAAGAGACGAAGAAATACACAATAAAGATTTAAAGAACATACAGAAGTACGTCGAAGACAACCCAGGATTAACCATGGAAGAGGCCGCGACCATCTATTATGATGTACAAGGGACGGCAACACCGGCAATGAAGTATGAAAGGGGCAATCCTTTGGTTCCCAATCATGAGTATAAAAATCTGACAACATATATGCGCCAGTTACATAAATATTACATGGCTCAAGCAACAGAGACGGACGACTTTGGTTTTGAGGTTATTATCCGTTCGCCACATGTTTTCCATTATCCTGAAGAAGAGAAGTTCGATGTCGAGTGGGAGTGCTTGTTCTAGCTATACCAGAAACGCTCTCTCGATGTTCAAATGTTGACGCTGTGGACTATGTAAGTACCCTACATGCACGATTTTACAATTAACTACTCTCTCGAGACACAAATTGTTAACTTTTGAGCACTTCCCATGATTTTATGTAGGTGTATAGCAAAATTTTGCATTCTAAAAAGAAAATGGGATTACATAGGCTTCTTGGACCCCATGCGAGTCAATGAGAGGACATGTCTAGGCCTCTATGGATGTGATGTGAAAGATCTGAAACAGAAATTGATTGATGTTTTCGACGAATTCACGATGAAGAAGAAAACCCACATAATTCTAGCATACAACTGCGAGTATGTGTTCTCGGCTTTTAATTTTATGCTTCTTTTTCGTTAAGATTATTCGATAATTAGGATTATGTGATTGCAGCAACCATTTCGTCTTCATTTGTGTTAATCTTGCCAAAAAATCTGTTCGAGGTGTGGGACTCGAAGAAAAAACCATTTCATCATCTGGATGCACAGGTGGCAGTGCTGAATTAGTAAGCGATCCTAATAACATATTATTTTCTAATCGCACATACCGCTTTCTAATGTTTCTCCTTTTAATGTTGCTCAGTGTCCGAAGAAGACATATTGGTGGGACGCCGGTCCAATTCAAGGTTGTCGAAATGGAGGAGAAGTACCTATCACAGCCGGCGGGAAACAATGAATGCGGGTTTTATCTAATGTGGGCAATGCTTTGCTACATCGGTGGGAAATCAGAAGAACCCGATAAGTTAGTGTGTATAATCCCCATTTCATTTATGTCTATTAATAATTCAACAAAATGATTTACTATTCCTCTTTGGATATCATCTTTTTTGAACGACAGCACAAGAAATATAAGCACAAAAGGCTGCTAGACATGGAGATCGTCGCACTACAATCGGAGCTGGCAAAATTCATCTTAGCCGAGGTATTGGAAAAAGATAGAGTATTTTCCATTACACAATCCGTGAAGTACAAGAACCAGTATGGCCCAGAGCAGCTCGCCAGATTATTGTAAGAAGTCCGAGAAGCATTGCACAATCTGTGAAGTCCGAGAACATTTCTTTTTTGTTTTGAGTTATCGAGATCTTGATAAGAACATTTGAACTGTAACCGTGACATTTGTAATGTTTAATATTGATGGACTTATCGTCTACGTAGCGTATATAAAGCGAAACCCGATTCCACAAAAAAATATAAATTAAAATAAATTATAAAACAAGAAAATACGAACGAGCACCGCCGGTTAGCAACAAACCGGCAGTGTTGTCGTAACCATCACTGTCGGTTAGAAACAAACCAACAGTGTTGGCTTGCTCAACACTGCCGGCTTGAACCATAAACTGAAATTGATGGTTACGACAATACTGCCGGTTTGATCCATGAACCGACACTGATATTTACTACAACACTGCCGGTTTGATCCATGAACCGACAGTGTAGGCTTACTCAACACTGCTGGCTTGAGCTAAAAACCGACACTCTTGAAGCAACCGTCACTATCGGTTGGTACTACAAACCGGCAGTGTTGTTCAACTGGACATTGCCGGGTGGAGCCAGAAACCGACACTGTTTCCTGTACATCAGTGTCGGTTTTTAAGGACCGGCATTGATGTCAACCCTCCATCACTGCCGGTATGCCACTGTCGGTTCAAGATCCAACAGTGAAGTGGGTTTTTAAACCAATAGTGATGTCTAGATCTGGGGTAGTAAGATATACACTACAGACGTTCAAATATTTTGTTGATAGGACTTTCATGTAAGATTTATTTTAACGTGAAGAAGTGAAAATTCAAGATCTTGTCTTTTTTGCATAAAACCGCCCGTAGGCAATTTACAGGGAACACCCTCCTTACATTCGATTGCCCAACGCTCCTAATCCAACCCTTGCTCCCGTAGTTTCTCTTTCCCTTTCTCTCTCTTCTCTCCGCTGCCACCGCTGCCCCCGTCACTGCTAGGCTAGCCACACACACCTCCGAGCAGTGGCCGCGCGCCAGGGGTATGCCTGGGTATTCCTTGAAATATCCAAGATTTGAGTGCAAAAAATAAATACATATAGTTTACATGTATATTCTATTTTCTAATTAGACCAAAAACCCACATATGAACTAGTAGTAGCGAGCAATGCAACCTGGGCAAGGCCCAAGCGGCAAGAATTGCTCCCGTCGACATCTCCCATTCACAAGTCTGACTCCCGTTCTTCTTTAAAAACCAACTCCCAAGCAGCGGCGGCGACGCATCTCGATCTGCTACTGCGGGCTGCCGGCTACGGCGGCGGGCGGCACATCTCGATCTGCTTCTGCTGCGGTGGCGGGCGGACGGTAACCAACAGGTAGCAGCGCATCGTTGCCGCAACTACTGCTTATGATCAAGGCAAGTTGGTAACACTTGCTACAAAGTTTTATACTAAGGGTTTCACAAGTGATGAATTATCAAAACTTCCATGGCATACATTTCTCATATGCGTATAGATGAAAGATTTAAAAATTTGAAGAACCTATGTGAGCTTTCAGATAAGCTTGTGGAGAAAAAAAAACATGAACAATATTATGTTGTGTTTACAAGCTTCTTAAGTTGGTGCTAGTTCTTTCCGTAGCCACTCCTAGTATTGAAAGAGTGTTTTCTACCATTATTTGAAGGACAAGCAAAGGAACAAAATGAGTGATGAATATTTAAACAATTGCTTTGTTATATTTATTGAGAGGAAATTCTTCAATTAAGTGAAAGATGAGGATATCATCAGTCTCTTCTAAAAAAGGGATCATAGAGTTATATTATAGTAGATTTTAGTATATTGTAATATTCCTTAATACTTAGAGACAACGACAGAACTTGTACTGTAGGTATTATTATGGATTTGTTATGGCCATTATAACTTATGATCCATTATATTGCATATTTGTTTTGAATCTTTTTTATATTTAGCAAACCCAGCTGTAAATTCGTGGCTCTGCCACTGCCTCCAAGGTCCCCGTCTGTAGGGCGGCACAGGCGCTGTCATGGCCGTGACGAGTGGGAGCGCCGCACCAAGAGATCAGCTTCCTGCTGCGTGGAATCGGACGCGAGCGTGCCGTGCCCTGCTGCGCGAGTCCCGCAAGATGGCTACATTGGCGACTGCGGGCCATGCGAACTACTCTACGATGCAACGGGAGTTCCCCGGGCAGCCATCGACGACTGTGAGCCATACGGCGGACGAGGAAGCAGCGGGAGCTTCCTCGGGCGTCATCGCCACTGGATGGGGAGGCTAGCGGTGGATCTTGCCGTCCTTGGCTCAAATCCATGAGACGAGTGGCGGCGGAGAGCCCTCGGCCACCGTCCTCATAGTCCTCTGTCTCCTTCATTAACTGCATTAACTAGCTTTCCATGATGATGAATTCGTTTCTAGGCAATTTATTACTATCTCTTGTAGGTTCTCGAGGGCAAAGGAGCAATGGGCCTGTTCGGCAGGACTGAAAAATACTGTTCCGGCTGATTGTTGTGAGAGAAAAATACTGTTCTGGCAGGACATGAATAGTGATTTCGTGAGAGAAAAAACAAGCCAGCCGAACAAGCCCAATGTTGAAGAAGAGAAACGAATCTTGGCAAGATCGAAGGATCATGGATCAATCGGCCTGTTGGTGGCAGCCTGGAAGTTGGTGTTGCCTTTCTCTCCACCATCGTTGGTGAAGGACAAGGAGGCCAAAAACTGAGCTAAGTGACTTGCAAGCATTCGTCTTTTCTAGCCTTCAGGTGTGTGTTTCTTTTTGTGGTTCGTGAGGTATACGGCACGTCATAACTAATGGAGGTTTGGTTGTATATAGAACATGTTTACTATCATCTCCCCTTTTCTTTATATGTAGCAAATGAAGTTGTATCATATTCTCTGTTTGGTTTTGGAGGCACGTTACTGTCATAGTGAGAGCTAACTGTATATGTGTGTTTTCTTATGTCTGACGTTGTTAGCTATGATAGTAGTACTAAATTGGTTAGTAACTTCGTTCCTTGCTATTAGTTTCCCCTTAAAACCAAATGATCTTTCTCCATAGCTAAAATGCATTGTTGCTTTCTAGATCAAAAAGGCCCTGACAGACCTACTGATTTTACTAATTGACTGAAATTTAGTGTTTATTTTTACCGAAATCAAATAGGCAATGTTTCTCTCAAAAACAGGAACCATATTCTATTACAGTGTAAAGTAAATTTGAAAAATGTCCATTTTTGTACAAAAGTACAAATATCTTTCCCATACTATATAGTTGTGCTTATGTGAAAGTGTACCTCAAGATAAATTTGCACACTCAAGAACTGCATTTCATCACTAAAGGAGACATCTATCTTTTCTGGTGAATACTGTTGTGTTGTGGTCATTGGAGATAGTTTTTCCTCACATGGTAGTGTTATTAGCAAGCATTGAATTGTGACTATGTTACTCATGTACATCATTAAAATATGAAATCTCAGGATTACCTAATCGTTCTGAAGTAATTGAGCCCTTCATTTTGGTTGCACTATATTTCTAAAAATAATAGTTATAGCCATTTCATCATTTCCGGAAGAGTTGAATTCTTTTGTTTGTTTCAACATGGTTCCACTGATCATTCCCTGCCCATTTGCTGACATTCATTTCTGGATGCATTTTTTCTCTTTCCCATTTACCAGGGTGATGATAACAGAATGAAGGATGTACAATCTGAGGCCTCACGGGTAATCCAGAGTTTTAAGTATCTGAATACAACACAAAAATTTGCTTGACGAGATTGTCAGTATTGGAATGTGCACTACGCAAAAATAGATAAAGATCCTGCTGAAACAGGAAAAGTGAATAGCAAACCCAATGGTGGGGGGCTGAAAACGAGATAGTATCTCCACAGGAGTCCAGTGTCGATGCAGCAGCGGAGCTTTCAACTACTGAGAAACAAGTTTTTTTTTTTTTTAAATAACTCCTTAGAAACAAGCGCTCAATAATAACATGATGAAACTTATTGCTGTCATTATATTCCTGGTTGGGCGCAATGGCAGGTATTTTCTGTATGGCAGGTATACGTGCTGATGCATGCCGATTTTCAAATCAAATTGTATAAACCAACCAGTTATCATTTTCTGGGAAACAATGTGTGTTTCATTGGCATGCCTTGCTTAGTTGCTATCTGCATGATTGGTTGGCTTCTTTGCAATGTGAATTCTGGTATTGGCATCTAATCTGTATGGATAGACATAAATCATATATGGTCTACAAAGACCATAAATTATCAATAATATAGATATATATGAGTTTTTTCATATGTATTTTATATCTTTATATTATTTCTTCCCAATAGTACGCTTGTAGGGCGCCCGGAAGGGCGCTTTCTTTTCTAGTTGATTTTATGGAGCTTCCCAAGGACTACCTGGAGAACGGAAAAGGCAGGTAGGCTTCAGTGATAGAGGGGACTGTGATATACTGTCCTAATCCGCTTCTGTGGAACCATGATTGGGGACCAAAATATGAAAACTGAGGAATGCTTTTTGAAAATTTCCAAAGGAGTTGTAACATCAACCTTTCTGGATTGTTATCTCTGAATCACCTTTTAGGATAGATGTAGTGGAAGATAATAAGAGACTCTTTTCCCACAAGTGGAACTGAGCAAGCTACGGAAATTTCCATGCTTCTTCCGGATTCTGATTCTAACTAAAGACACCAAACAAAAGTAAACCAGAATGGTTCTCACCAATTATTTGTCCACCAAATAGTTCTGCGAGGTAGAGTGCAGATTAAGGTCCGTAGTTTGTTGGATTCTGCTCCAGGTCCTTAATCTTTTCTGTTTCTTGACATGGCCTGGAAAGAACTCCTCGCCCCGCTGAAGAAGTTGTTATATATGCGTAAAATGAATGGAGAGAGCGAATCATACCCAAGACTGATGTGCCATGTCGCGTGGCTTGACCCGGCGGTGCGAGCACGATATCACTATCGGGTTGTGGATTGACCCAGCAGTGTCCTATCTTCTGTCTTCCTTGTCCCTTCCATAGTTCCATCCCGAGGATACCTTGCTGGAGGCACCAGTTAAGTCCCAAGATCAAGGCGAAGTCTCTTGTAGATGAGAGGATATATAAGGGAAAGGCAGTTTGGTCTTTCCATGAGGTTTATCTCGTTTTTTCTTTCTTTTAAATTGTTTATTAATCTCTCACCACTTAGCATACATCTTCTAAAGTGAGTGTAAACGACCGATTCGATTTCAAAAAGTGAGGATAAACAAAAAAAAATTATATGCTGCTAATTGCAGTGGAACAATTAGGGGAAAAATAATCTGCATGCCTAATAATAGTGGGATCAGATTTTAGCCATGCATTTAGTATGATCCGTTCCTATACTGAGACAGGATCGTTGCCACCTCTGTGATGGCGTGAAGAAAGAGAAGACAAAACGAGGTTTGGATGGAATCATTTTGATCGTCCCCCTCTTGTGGCAAAGTCGCAATCGAGACTAACCGAGCGCACGCACGCATCATGGTCATGGCCAGCGAGCGAGCCACGCGCAAATTAGACTGTATAAGCAGTCCTGCTCGCCCCTCACCGATCACGGCATACGTTAGCATCAGCCGGAAGGGGAATGGAAACGAGGCGGCAAGGCAGTGCGCGGAGCTGTCTGATTTAGAGGCTAAGGCTGTGGACAACTGCACGCATGCGTGATGGGAGCAATACTGCACCTGGACAGACGAGCACAAAGGTTTGGAGAAGTTGATCTGATCGATGTGGAGCTGCATGTTTGGTGCGGGTCGGTTTCAGGCAGGGGCGCATCACCTAGCCTAGCTCTCAGGCCTCAGGATCGGATGTGCTGTCAATTGTTGCAGGAATATTTGTATTTCCCATTCTGTTTGGATCTGCTAAATTTAGCTTGAGCATGCTAATTCTAAACACTTGCTAACAAGTAACAACCTCTTTGTTGCTAATTTGTAGCGGTAGCTAGCACACCTTTTATCACTGACCAAACATGTGAAGTACCGGGCCTCCAAGTCCCAAAAGGCATTGAAGAACACAAGCCATGCCAAGGGCCATCATCCTAGCAACCTGTTCTTCTCCAAGGTGCTGTATGGAAGATCGGTCCCTATCAGAGCAGAGGTGCAGGTTGAGTTCGTGAATCATGAACCAAGGGTGTGGATGAGGTTCATTCAGTGGAGATTGCCATAGCCAAGTAGGTAGGTTGCTACGTCTCCTTAGGTGCTGTTTGAATCCCATCAGATCCTCAGAATCCGGATAAAAAGAATCACAACAGTTTTATTGGAGTTAAAATCTCCAAAATCTAAACCGTTTGAATGAGATACTAGGATCCTAGGCTTTTTTTTTTCTATCCAGGTTTTCAGAATCCAAATGATTCAGAAAGGGGTCTTAGTTTTGTTTGGTTCATAGAGTATCATTTGTATTTACGTATACTCGGGGACTGTCAAAATTTGGAACTCCGATCGTACGTTTTATTCTTTTTCTGATAGCAAATATTGGAGTAACATCACATCGCGCTTTTAGGACCATCCGGAAGGTAAAGATTCTCGTCATGTCGCCCCGGCCCCTAGTGGAGTCCGGCGCACAAATGTGAACGGGTTCCATTTTGATTCGTGCGTTCACACGCACATGCCTAGCTTAGTTCACTGTCCCCTCCGATCTACGCTGAGTGGAACGATAGATGAACGGGATTGCCTAAATTTGTCACGGTTTGGGCTGGGATGTTGCAACGCAAACTCTGATGCAAGTAGAGATAGCATTTGTTCTTGGTACCGAGTACTTGTCAAGGTTCTGATGCTTTTGTTAAGCAAGAATTCAGACATAGATCGCCGGCGCCAAGATATTGGCAGTCAGAGAAGAGTAAATCTTGGCATGAGCAAGACAGCAAAATGGAGAACTCAGAGACGCGCTGTGTGTAGTATATCTAATCTTGGCATGCAAATATAGCATATTTCAATAAATTTGCTAATCAATCTAGTGGGCTAACATACATGCTACTACAATCTCTCTGTAATATTTTTTTTTCCATCCAAAAAAGAAGCAGCTCCGCGCCGTGATTCCTTTGTGCCAGCAGGTCGCCCGCCGCACAGAGCCGCGCGCCTTCGTCCATGATCCGGGAGAGCCCGGTCGAGGAGAGGCGAACGGACGAGGCGTCGGCGCCGGCGCGTCGCCGCGACGGATGGTCGCCTGGTGGTCATCTGGAGGAAGTCCGGGCGGTCGGTGCGGCGCGCGCGGACGTGGCGATCCTTACGGGCGCGCGGCGGCCGGTCCCGGACCCGCCGCAGCACCGGCACGGCGTCCGGCGCGTGCCGGCGCACGCCCCGCACCCGGACCGGCCGTTCTTCTTCCCGCGGGCCTCCCCGGCGGCGTCGGACCAGCGCGCGCACAGGCGGCACTCCTCCTTGCCCGACCCGCCGCACGCCTCGCAGCGCGGGGCGCCCCACCGCAGCGCCGGGCCGCCGCCCCCGGGCCTCCACTGCGCGGCGCCCTCGGAAGAAGATGAGGAGGACCTGTCGGCCATGGCGACGCCCGCCAGCATCCCGAGCCCCGCCGACGCCACCGCGATCGCCGCAACCATACTGACGGACCGGGCGGTGCTTTGATTTCTTGGCAAGCGCCTGGGCTCTTCCTTGCGCTCCTGTGCCTGCGCTATGGCTTTCTGTCTGCTCTGGCTCTGCGGTGGAGTGGAGCCGGCCGGCGAGGAATTTTATAGAGCCCGAGCGGGCGGGAGTCACCCGGCCGACGACCCGTCAAGGCGAGGCTGCTGCTGCTGCCGGTCGCGGCCGGGTGGTGGGTGGCCTTTGCCTGCTAGTGGCCCGCCCAGTGGGGGAGGTCACTTGTCGGCGCTGTCGCTTTCCCAGTTGCCTGCCCTGCCACTGCACTGCCACCGCCACCGCCACCGCCACCGCCACCTTGATCGCCTGCCCTCTCGCTCTCCGTGTGGTGGCTGCGTTCTCGGAAGAGAGTGGCAAAGGAGCTGAGGCGGTGGGGCTTAGACTCTTCAATTAGCGCTGTTGATTGCTTGGCAACTTTGGAAGGAGACAGATTCTAGGGCCTTGAGAGACGAACTCGCTGGGTCGGGTGCCGTTTTGCGTGTTGTCTTGGATGAAGCCAACCTTTATTGGGACCTCGCGGGCTTCAGGGCAGCTAGCTGTGCGCGCAGGTTGTTGCCTTTGGCGGTCGTCAATTCGTCGCAAACTTTTAATGCAGATTAAGCGCCTTTGTGTCTTGTGTGTGTTTTGGGTGTCTTCCTTGCTTGGTAATCCCTGGATTATGTGGAAGGACTGTAACTGGTTTGACTATGCTAGCTCTTTCTTAATGAAACGAACCTATACATGTGTTTGCCATATATGTTGTTGGAGTATGTCAAATTATGGAACTATCGCACTTCAAAAGTATTCTGAGAAACAATAGTAGTATCGGTATGCAAATTCACTCATCAGTAAGTCTTGTAAAACCATGTAAACGTTAAGGAGAGATTTAATTTTGAAACGAGTAGATATATGCACCCATCCAGGGGGTGTGATGTTATTGCTATCCCTTTCTTTCTCTACTTTTGACCGCAGTGGTGGTGGGTTATCTGTGGTGTCATTATTTTCCTTCCAAGCAGTTAGCGTGTGCAAGTGGGATGGATGCCCGTACTTGGACGAAAGAATAATGACGGTGACATGAATACAGAAACAAATGATGGAACTTTAATTTTGCTTAGGATGCATGCAAACCCTCTATAATTTTGTTGCGGGACATGTATAGTTATCATTATATTATATTATTATCCCGACGACCACAGAGCAAGTCTTCGACATTTTTCCAGTCCTCCCGTAGAAGCTTCTCACGGCCTTTTAAAATAAATAAAAGTGATTAAGGCATGCAGTTGTTTAATTAAGCTCAACTTGACAGCAGATCTGGTGGCCTGGTGGTGCATCCAGAAGAGATCTTACCCACCCACGCAAAGCAAGCAGGATGCAGGAGCAGGAACGACCTGATTGACCTGCTGCTACCCTGACCGGGGCGACCGTACCAGCTACTACTACCCTAAGGGCGTGTTTAGATGGCGAAATTTTTTAGTTTCGCATTGTAGCACTTTTGTTTGTATTTGGCAGTTAGTGTCTAATTATGGACTAATTAGGTTCGAAAGTTTCGTCTCGCGATTTCTCACCCAACTGTGCAATTAGTTTTGTTTTTCGTCTACATTTAGTACTCCATATGCATGTGCCGCAAGATTCGACGTGACACTTTGAGTGAAAATTTTTAAGAACTAAACAGGACGTAACTAAGGTCACTGAGGTGAGGTACATTTTGCTCTGAGGACTGGTAGTGGTATAAGCATAGAAAAGTTACTCCACTGCGCTGGCTAGGCCGCAGATGGTGCGGTGCGGTGTGGTGAAGCCAACTTTTGAGTGTGTGTGGTGGATCGCCGCTGCTGCCCTTGGCGTGGCGACTAAACCAGGACTGGTCAGGTCAGCCGTCAGCCATGCAGATGCACGGGCACGGTGAGTGGCTGAGTAATCGTGGCTGCGGACTGCGGACTGCCGTGGCCGGCCGGAGAGTGGACCGGAGACCAGCAGCCTTGCTTGGAACTCTTCTCCACCTTCTCCGGCGAACGGTCGTCAGATCACAATATCGGATTAGCTGCATGATTATATATAATGCACTACTACTGTACGTCACATCTACTAGTTTAATTAATACTACTGCTGCTCTAGATGCCTATGTTTGACTGGGTGTTCTATTCTATGCCGTTTTGGGGATTTTGTTGGCCATGGGTCAGGACTCGGGACGCTCGAAGATACAAAATTCCTTTTTTGGTTTTTGCGAACTACTCGTAGGCAGAGCAGGGGAAGAAGGTGGTGCAGTGCACCAAGCTGTCCTCAGCATCATCGCAAACGCCGCGTGACACGTGGTACCGGCGACGGAAGAATTGACAGTTCGTCGATGAAGTAGCAGCAGCAACCAGCAACTAGATGGCTGCGGCCACCGCGCGCCCAGGGCTTGCCTTCGCCGGCGGGCGGCGACAGCCAGCGGGGTCCGCTGGCAACATGCAGGCCGACTGGATCGATTGCCCGCGGGGTCTGCGATAGACAGCTAGCCCCGTTCGCTGGGAGAAATCTGGATGAATTTAGAGGAATTTGTGAGAGGAAAACACCGTTCCGAATGAAAAAAAGAAGCGGATCAAGTCGGGATTTAAGAGCACGCGAACGGGGGGTCGTGTATGTTGTTTACGGTTGACCTGACAGAGGGGTAGGGATAACGAGAAAATCAAACTCAATGGCAATGAACTAAAATCGTTATTTTCAATGACACGTACAGGGACGAAAGACCCATAGATTGAACGGAGCATGGGCAAACCTAAAAAGAGTAGGGTTGCAGACAAGGTTGTGAACCAATGTGAAAGCTAATTTACACGGGTGGACAGTTTGTCATCCACCAAGGGAGGCATAAGGCCATCTCCATTCTTCAACGATGGAACAATAGGACCTTGCACCGACACAAGAATGGACTCTAATCTTTTCGATGCATGCTAGATAAAATATTATTTGTTTTGCAGTAATGCTTACAAAAATACTCGAGATATAGATAAAAATCTATTTTGAACAAACCATACATTGGAGTATAATTTCTTTGTGCAATGTGTACATAACTTAACGAGTATGAAAGCAATCTCATAATTTTTGAGTTGAGATTGTCCTAACAATACATCCTCCCTGTATAGCGAAATAGCGCGCACACAATATAGTGTGCGCTATTGATCTAATTTAAGCACCGGCTTTTCACTTAATTAATGACAATCATTCACCATGCTTTTCTCCCTTCACACACCATTTTCGATCTACTCTTAGCATCCAAGTTGGGCAACACGTATGCTACCCTGCCCAAGGCAGGAGACAAAAGCTGCTAGCATCTATCTGTGTGGTCTGTGGTGTGTCGTGTGTGATCTCTCTGGTTGTTTTGTGTAGTTGCAACCGCAAGGGAGCACGAGCAGGCGCCTCGGGTCGCTGGGCCCCGGGTCCACCCTTATTTAGAACTCGGTTTGAAATAAAGGACTACTCTTGTAGCCTTACCTCGGACAGTATTACTGTATTAGGCCATGGCCAACACTCAACTTTGGAGTGCTGCCCCAATATTCACATATGCAGATCGAAATAATATTAGCTTCGCAGGTGTCAGATTTACCTGCAGAGAGAGCGGTGGCTTGCCCTGACAAAAAAGTATCGCTGCATGGTATTGAAGAACAAGTAAAAGTTGAGAAACTCTCGACAAAAGCTGAGCACGATAATGATAGTGGTGGGAACATACCAAAGGGCAAAGGTGTTGCTTGTTGTGAGAGGGCCTTTGCTGGTTTATAAGATATATGATAGTGGTGGGAACATACCACGTGGATTACCGCTCTATTCACTTGGTTTATAAGTGGTATTTTTTGATCAACGAACAGCCAAGCAAACAGGACATGCAACTTTTCTACTGAGGCTACTGCTAGGTGTTGCATGCATGCGCTGCTGCTGCCCTTAGGGCAAACCAACGAACCTGAAAAAGTCAATAACCTCACAAGAAAAGTAGTTGTCCATGTAGATATCAAGGTCTAAGACCTACGAGTGAGGGCTACCAGTCCTACCACCCCTCTCTATGCATACTTTTTTTTTTTTTTCGTTTTGCCTCTGCGGGCCACTCTAACCACTTGCGAGGACACTAGATAGCCTGATCTAGATGCTTGGTGTAAACGTGGAACTTGAGGCCACTGGCCACACTGTACCATTGGCATGGCCTTACTGTACGTGATATTTCTGAAAGACGCCTGACAAATCCTAAAATTCAAAACCTTTCAATTGGCAAACTCTCTTAAGTTTGCAGGTTTCTGTGAAACAAGCCAATGGAAAGGTTTCAAATTTTATGATTGTCCCTAATTGCTTCACTTCCTATCCATGTAACCATGTATTTACAATTTCTTCACGCTATTGCCAATTGCCATTGACAACGGGTACAGCTTTCAACCAAAGAGCGAAAGCAAACCTACTGGATGCGAAATCGTGAAACCTAGAACTTGCTCAATAGTGTACTTACGTTTGATTTACGAGGAAATTATTTCCTTGGCCCTAAAAAAAGTGCCTCTTAGTTTCGACCTTTTTCTGGTCGAACTTGCTTATTTGGCCCAGAATTAAGTTTTGTTTGGTTTCTTGGCCCTTCTGTCAGTTTGATGAGATAACTGGGTTAAGCTATACGCAAAAAGACTATTTTGCCCCTGGCACCGAATAAAAAAGATCAGCAGAGTACAGATGCACTATACAGGTTTTTCATGTTGCTTAGTATCAATAATTTCCCAAAATGATGTAAAATAATTTTTTGAAGCATGGAATCACTATTTTTTATATATATTTGCACATGACCCACACTGACTATTTAAGATGCATATAAAATCTTCAATTATAATCCAAGTGCACACATACGCAATAATAAGTTGACAATACAGAAGATGTTCAAGTTCACATGATAGCATCATACAAGAACAAGGTGTACAGAAGATGTTCAAGTACTGAATATGAGCTACTTCCATATAGCCTGGAGGATATTTCTCTACCACTGATTCTACAAAATCATTGAAATTTGTTCTATCTAAATCCACTATCATCTCAAACCTAAAACAATTAACATCCTTCCTACGAATCTTACTGTTGCTGTTGGCGGTCCTTAACTCACACTTTTAACCGCCAATACCCGCATAAAATCCACTAAAATGAATATCAAACTTAGTGATAGGGTTTATAACTAACAAATTCCACAAGTTTTGGTGTTTATTCATATTACAGGAGGGCATCTATGAAATGCATGGAAAATACATTCAAAGGGTGCAAAGACACAAAGCATACCACCATATTCCGCCAAGCAATAGAGCCCAAGGGGGAGAAGATCCACTACAGGACCAAATCAGGGCCCAGATGAGAAAAGGACAAGCCCATACCCAAAGCAAATTACCCTAACTCCGCGCAAAACCCACATGGGCCAAGTCACAATGATCAAGGGAGACAACACAGCAAAGACGGGCGCGTTTGGACCCAGCTAGGGTACGTCCGCATCCCTGGTGCGCCCACACCACCAGCTGGCCCAAATGCCACCATTTTGCGCGAGCTTCCTCCAACCGACATCCCAAAGACGGTTCACTAGGTGTCGGGCAGATTCAATGTACCTAAAGGGCAGTTTGCTCCTTCCATATGGGAATGGGGAATTTTCCAAGGAACCCCCCTCTTCTCCACCTATAAAAGGAGGACCTCTCCCCCCTCATAAAGCTTGCCTTTATCGGTGGGCGAGCGGCAACCAGCGGGGGGTCCGCTGGCGACATGCAGGCCGACGCCGATGAAAGCCCTAGTTTGGTTTTGGATAATTGATGAAACCTAGGACTAACCTTTGATCTAAGCATGTGAATTAGATAAGGTAGTCCAATCCAAGTGATGGAGCATGGTGATGAAGTCCATGGAGATGGAGATGGACATGTGTTGAAGATGATCAAGCTCCAACTTGAAAAGAAGAAAGAGAAAAACAAAAGCAAGGTTCATCAAGGCAAAGGTATCAAATAGATTTTTATTTTGGCACTCAAGACACCATAGAGGTTGTGAGTGTATTTAGGATCGATAGCCATACTATAAAGAGGGGAAATCTTTGGCTAAACAGTTTATCGAGTGCCACTAGGTGACATGATTCGTGCATATGCATTTAGGAACCTAGTGTGTTAATCTTAACCCTTGTAAAATACTTTGAAAAATGCTAATACATGTGCACACAAGTTCTATACTTTGTGGTTAGCAATATAGAAGCAAGGGTGAAGTGGTTGTGGACTCAGAAAAAGAAAAAGAGGAGATGGTCCACGACCGGACGCTGGCCGCGGGGTGACCGAACTCACCCTGGCACGTCCGATCAATTTTAGGCTATGGCGCTGCTCTGGCCGAGAGTGAGGAGGAAGGACCGGACGCTGGCTCAGGACCGACCGGCGTGTTCGGTCACAAGTTGAAAGGCGGCGAGATCACGCGATCGGACGCGTAGGAGCGTCAGGTAATCGCTGACATCAGCCTTACCTACGCGCGCAGAGAAGTGGAGCAGGGACCGAATGCTGGGTGCATCAGGTCGCCTCTGACCTGACGCGTCCAGTCAATAGAAAACGCCTCTGGAACGTCTCTGGAAATGACCGGACGCTGAGGGCTTGTGTAGCAGATCTTGGCTCTATCCGCGTAGATGATGGCTTTTACGGTGCTTAGGAAACATCCAACGTGAGCCCTTGGATCAAATCGACTTAAAGAACGGCGTAGATGCAACCTAGAAGGTGGTGGAGAACCAACATTTGAAGGAGGGGATGGCAGGTGGGCCTAGGAGGTCAGGCAGCCTACAGGTGGGGCCGACCAGCCCCACCTGGTAGCCTCTACCTCTCTACCTCGGCACGGAGTCCTCTCAAGTCTTCTAGAACCTTCTGGTGTCTGTTTTGCTGCGCATAAGTGCAATTAAATCTAACATGTAGGTCCACCTTGATGATTTTCTGAATAAACCCTGCCACCCCGGCATAATTTGAGAAGATAGAAACCCTAATCATCATTAGAGCTCCACCATATTCTAGGACATAGCTAGTTAGGCTAGGTCTAGAGGGAGGCAAGCAGGCTTCGCTTGGATTCCTGATCTTGTCAAGAGCGTGGTTTGGTATAATCTTTGTACCCCCTATTTTTTGTACCTCTATTATGTTTATATGCTAGTTACAATTGTTATGACAATATTAGTATTCATCTTATTCATATTCTTCGTTATAATATTCATCGTCTACTTTGATTATATGCTTAGTATAGTTGGATTATCATCATGTTCATGCATAAGTTCGTATAGCTCTCACTCTAAGGTACCATGGGTGAGTGGTTGATATTATGTAAGCGTGGTGCTTATACGTTGTTTACCTACGGATACACCATATATTCTAGGTCATGTGGTAGATCGCGAATGTGACACTCCCGTTGAGTCCTTCGTAGTCCACTCCCCGAATATAGACGCACGTAGGGTCTGGTTACGAAGGAAGAACAAGCTCTGTTCTTAATCTTCCTTAATAATATCCCTTATGTATAGATATGAAGATGATCTTAGCAATGACTACTAGGTATAATTGCACTAATCAATGTATGTTTTGACTTGTAATTAAGAATAATTTGGGAATTATTCCTCTAATATTCTACCTGACCATGCTAATGCCATAGAAAGGAGTACTCTGAGTGATTTATCATTATTATTATTTAATACTTATCATATATCTTATCTTATGACTTACCCCTATTATGAGTGGAACATTGGTTATGGTTTACTTGTCCATCAATAGTATAAGTTATCAATACATGTCCATGCTAGACCTTCCCTGTGGTAAAAATATAAATAATGATACCTGGAATACTCTCGGGTAAAGTGCTACAATGGTATATTATCTGTGCGCTTGTAGATTCCTTATATATATATATATTCTTAGTCACATAATTTAATAAAGAACTACTTAGTATTATTCTAGTAGTAATACTAGGTATTATCAACAAGCATCTCTGACATCATCACTAGGGATGACAACCTAGTAAAGTAATATTAGGAGATATAGGTTTATAATAGATGGCTATTAAAATAAGTGACAAGATAATAAATACCAACAAGCATTTCTGGCGCTATCACTGAGGACTAGATTTAAAACTCTGTTCTTAGTAGCAACGCTAAGAAATGTCAACAAGCATTTTTTGCGTCGTTGCTGTGGAAGGTAGCTAGGCAAAGGAAGTATTGATAAACTTATACTTATTGATATGATCGAAATAACCATTAACCTCTGCTCAAACAGGTTTACCCTTGTTTTGTCTACTTTTATATCTTATGCAGGGTAATGTATGATTGGTTTTGACCTTTCGACAAACTACGTTGATGATCCAGAAGCATTAATCAACATATAAGGCGAAGCTTATATGACTTTAAAGTTCTAACTTTAAAGTCAGAAGACAACCATATAAGGTGAAGCTTAACATCTGAATTTAAAGCCATGGCTAACAAGACTCTCTGTGAATTCTCTGCTCCAACTACAACCAACATCCGTACTGGACCAACAGTTAATGTTGAAGACAATGGATTCGAGCTCAAGCCAGCTCTCATCAACATGGTGCAAGCAAGCCAGTTTTGTGGAAAGGCATATGAAGATGCGAGTGCACATCTCCAACATTTTCTAGAGATCTGTAGCACTTTCACCATCAAATAAGGAAATCCAAAAAGATATTAGAAAGACATCTTGTTAAAAAATAGCCAAAATGGAAATCTGTCAAACCCCCAAGGACAACATATCTCTGAATGGCTGATCACTAATCCCTTATCCTAATCTATGACATAAGTTTTGATGTTCTTGTTGGAGTATTTTGCAGGATGATCAAGAGTAAAGCCATCCATCTGAAGTACATTTTTTCGAACCGCTCCTACATCCGCTGCACAAGGAACCCTACTTCTGGACATATGAGAAAGACTTTTGTTAGTAGATTCACTCTAAGAAAGACCACGACAACATCCAACTTGGGGGAGAAGCATCCCCCATATATCTAGCAAAGTATTTCTTTTCATTTGCTATTTTAAGTTTGCTATATAGTTGCTAAAAATAATAAAGAAATAAAAAGATGCATAACAAACTAAAAGCAAAATAAAAATTTATCTTAGCTAGTTATATATATATATATATATATTAAGGTGTGATTTAAAAAAATGAAAAACAAAATACAAAGTGTGTGTCTAGTTTTCTATTTTTAGGAGCTAAATAAATGAACTGTGAGGATAATCTCTTGCAATGGAAATGATGAATAGTTGCTTTATCATAATTCCTTTCAAGTACCCAGTTTTTAGCCTTGAATTCTCCTGAGTTTTGGATATGACTATTTTGATATAAGAATTTACTCTGAACTTAAAACTCGTGGGTAGCATATGCTTGATCTAAGTCTAGGTAATTGACGAATATGATATGAGAAGGTCTGAGATGTTGTTTATCTTGTTCCAAGTGACACTAAAGTTCTGGAGGTTTATCTTTTGAAAAATATGAAAATCCTACACGACGAGCTCTTGTTTGACAAAGCTTGAATTCCTATCAGAGCCATATATGATATTTAGATTAGGAAAATTTCCACATATATGCTGCTTGCATTGCATTGAGTTTAGTCAAGCTTTGTTGACCCTTATGAGAGGTTTGTCATGCTCTCAAAATCAAGATCACGTACACACCACCCAAATATGCACTACTCCAACACTGAGGGTAGGCGCAACAACATGCCATGCCATCTG
Organism: Miscanthus lutarioriparius; assembly: GCA_904845875.1. Taxonomy (NCBI): domain Eukaryota; kingdom Viridiplantae; phylum Streptophyta; class Magnoliopsida; order Poales; family Poaceae; genus Miscanthus; species Miscanthus lutarioriparius. The sequence goes on from CAJGYO010000012.1 coordinate 50,800,408, forward strand.
CCCGAAAAAAAGAGAAAGAGAAAAGATGAATAAGATAGCCCATGTTTTCTTGCAAAGTTGTTTCTAAGTTTCAAAGGAGAGATATGTTTTCAAGGAGCATAGTAGAAATAGGTTAGCCACCATATATATCCACCTCATATATCCATACACATGCACATCTTGATTCGATTATATGAATCAACTCTCTTTGGATCCGAGATTTGACTTTACAATATATGTATTGCAAGTATGCTCTTTTATGCTTTTTCCACTCCTATGAGCTCCACATAAGCTTTAGTTGTAGGAAGAGAAAGGCATAACATCGCTTTTGCCTTGGTGAGGATCCACAAATACCACATATATTGAGAGACTTGAGAGTGTCATATAATGGAAGCTCTAAGTTTTATTTTGAAAACCTATAAAAACTCTGGAATAATGGTTGAACGAAGAACTTGAGACATAGTGCTTGACTTGATTGTTCTGTCTTTCAATTGCTCAAGACCCAAGTGAAGACTAAGAATCCCCATGGTTGAAGGTAATATGGGTAAGTTTGAAAGTCAGATCGGTTCATCCTAATCCAGAGGAGAATTCTTGAACGCATGTGTACTTTCGAGGAGTTGAGTCGATGTTTTCAAAATCCTTAAGCTCCTGATCCATGTACTAAGTTTAGCTTTACTAAGGGACTAGCAAAGGGTAAGCTTGGGAGAGTTTGTTGTCGGTAGTTAACAACCATTATAAACTATCAATATAACATATATAAGGGCATAAATATAATCACCAACGAAGGTCTAGGGGTTTAAACTAACAAATTTCATGAGTTTTGGTGAATCTGTATTTTTTGTAGGGTTTATTCAGAAAACCATCAAGGTGGACCTACATGTCAGATTTAATCACGCTTATCCACAGCGAAACGGACACTAGAAAGTTCTAGAAGACTCGAGAGGACTCCGCGCCGAGGCAGAGGCTACCCCACCTGCAGGCCACCCGACCCTGGGCCCACCTGTCAGCCCCTCCTTCGAATGTCGATTCTTCACCGCCTTCTAGGTTGCATCTACGTCGTTCTTTAAGTCGGTTTGATCCAAGGGCTCACGTTGGACGTTCCGGGCTATATATACCAGCCCCTACCACCCCCAGGCATAATCATAAGTGATTTCGGAATATAGAAACCCTAATCATCCTTAGTGCTCCACTATATTCTAGGGCATACCTAGTTAGGCTAGGTCTAGAGGGAGGCAAGCAGGCTTCACTTGGATTCTCGATCTTGCCAAGAGTGTGGTTTGGTATAATCTTTGTACCCCCTCTCTTTTGTACCTCTATTATTTTTATATGCTAGTTACATTTGTTATGACAATATTAGTATTCATCTTATTCATGTTCTTCATTATAATGTTCATCGTCTACTTTGATTATATGCTTAGTATAGTTGGATTATCATCATGTTCATGCATAAGTTCATATAATGCTCACTCTAAGGTACCATGGGTGAGTGGTTGACATTGTGTAAGCGTGGTGCTTATACATTGTTTACTTGTGGATACACCCTATATTCTGGGTCATGTGGTAGATCGTGGATGTGACACTCCCGTTGAGTCCTTCGTAGTCCACTCCCCAAATATAGGCGCACGTAGGGTCTGGTTACGAAGGAAGAACAAGATCTGTTCTTAATCTTCCTTAGTAATATCCCTTATGTGTAGATATGAAGTTGATCTTAGCAATGACTACTAGGTATAATTGCACTAATCAATGTATGCTTTGACTTGTAATTAAGAATAACTTAGGAATTATTCCTCTAATATTCTACCTGACCATGCTAATGCCATAGAAAGGAGTACTTTGAGTGATTTATCATCATTATTATTCAATACTTATCATATATCTTATCCTATAACTTATCCCTGTTATGAGTGGAACATTGGTTATGGTTTATTTCTCCATCAATAGTATAAGTTATCAATACATATCCATGCTAGACATTCCCTATGGTAAAAATATAAATAACGATACCTGGAATACTCTCGAGTGAAGTGCTACAATGGTATATTATCTGTGCGCTTACAAATTATATATATATATACTTCCTAGTCACATAATTTAATAAAAAACTACTTAGTATTATTCTAGTAGTAATGCTAGGTATTACCAACAAGCATCTCTCGCATCATCACTAGGGATGACAACCTAGTAAAGTAATGTTAGGATATATAGGTTTATAATCCTCCGGCCAGAAGTTAGAACAGAACCCCTTCCAAAACATAAGAGGACGGGAAAACAAATTCTCTATCAGGACACTAATCAACACCTACTCCTATGTGTGGAGTAGTGCTACCACTCTATAGGACATACTATAGGTGGCTATTAAAACAAGTGACAAGATAATAAATACCAACAAGCATTTCTGGCGCTGTCGTTGAGGACTAGATTTAAAACTCTGTTCTTAGTAGCAACGCTAAGAAATGTCAACACACGCCTCATGGCAAAGCCTACCAAGGTAAATATGATGTGAGTGATGATGATTGTGAAAGTGATGAATGTAGGAATTATGAGGAGGAGGACTACACCAAGGAGGAGCTCATGGATATGTGTGAGCAAGTGCACACTTGCTTTGAGATAAAGAGAAAGGAATGTAAAGAATTGCTCAAGAAGATCAAATCTCTTGAGCAATCCTTTGATGAGCTAAGTGCCTCTCATGAGAGTCTAAGGGAAGACCATGAGATGCTTGTCAAAGCTCACTCTAAGCTTGAAAAGGCTCACTCCTCTCTCCTCAAGCAAGTTAAGGAGGAAGAAGCCAAGAAGGAGCAAGTGATTGCGTCATGTGATATGGGACTAACATGTGATATTATTGATGAATTTCCATTGTTGTTGCTCCCACTAACCCTTCTTGTAGCACTACAACTTCTACTTCACCTTTGAGTGATGGTTTCACTTGTGATGCCTCACTAATGATGGAAAATGAGACCCTCAAGAAGGAGGTGAATGAGCTCACTCGTGCCTTAAGCAATGCCTATGGTGGAGATGCCCGCTTGCTAAAATGTTTGGGTAGCCAAAGATTTTCTCTCAACAAACAGGGATTAGGCTATACCCCCAAGAAAGGCAAGGCATCCTTTGTCACTCCCAAAGCTAGCTTTGTGAAAGGCAATGATCAATTTTGCAATAGATGCAAGCAAGTTGGGCATATAGAGCAATATTGCAAGACTAACAAGAACAAGCAACCTAATGTATCCTCAATTTGATTTGATTCTTGTTACATGCTTGTTAAGGGTGTCAATGGTATGAAGGCTAAGTTCATTGGTACACCAATTGTGGACCCAAAGAATATGGCCATTTGGGTACCAAAGACCTTGGTAACTAACCTTCAAGGACCCAAGCAAGTTTGAGTATCTAAAAATAATTGATCTTCCCCTGTAGGTCAATTATAAAACCAGAGGAAGACATTTGATGCTTGATAGTGGGTGCACACAACATATGACCAGTCATTCAAGAATGTTCAATTCAATCAATGAAAATGATAGCAATGGGATTGATAGTATCACATTTGGTGACAATGGCAAATGCAAGGTCAAAGGGCTTGATAAGATTGCAATATACAATGACTTTAGCATTTCCAATATGCTACTAGTAGAGAGCTTGAACTTCAACCTATTATCGGTAGCTCAATTGTGTGATCTTGGTTTCAAGTGCATATTTGAAGTTGATGATGTAGAGATCATAAGTGTAGATGGCTCTAACTTGATATTCAAAGGTTTTAGATATAAGAATTTATACTTGGTTGATTTCAATGCTAGAGAAGCCCAATTGTCAACATGTTTGCTCACTAAGTCTAGCATGGGTTGGTTATGGCATAGAAGTCTTGGTCATGTTGGAATAAAACAATTGAACAAGTTGATTAAGCATGATCTAGTTAGAGGCTTGAAAGATGTCACATTTGAGAAGGATAAGCTTTGTAGTGCATGTCAAGCCGAAAAGCAAGTTGGCAACACACATCCTAAGAATAGCACGATGAGTACATCTAAGGCATTTGAGTTGTTGCATATGGATTTGTTTGGACCAACCACTTACACTAGCATTGGTGAAAATAAATATGGATTTGTTATTGTGGATGATCTCACTAGATATACATGGGTGTTCTTTCTTGTTGACAAGAGTGATGTATTTGCAACCTTCAAAACTTTCATCAAGAGAATTCACAATGAGTTTAAAACAACCATCAAGAAAGTGAGAAGTGACAAAGGAAGTGAGTTCAAGAATATAAGAATTGATGAGCTTTGTGATGAGTTTGGAATTAGGCATCAATTCTTGGTCAAGTACACTCCTCAATTAAATGGCCTAGTTGAGAGGAAGAATAGAACCATGATTGACATGGCAAGATCAATGTTGAGTGAGTATAATGTGAGTCATTCATTTTGGACCGAAACAATCAATACGGCTTGCTACTATAGCAACCAACTCTATTGTCATCCCATGATAGAGAAGACACCATATGAGCTCTTGAATGGAAGAAAGCCCAATATTGCATACTTTTGGGTTTTTGGTTGCAAATGCTACATATTAAAGAAAGGCACTAGATTGAGCAAGTTTGAGAAGAAATGTGATGAAGGTTTCTTGTTTGGTTACTCCACTACTAGCAAGGCTTATAGAGTTTGGAATTTGGCTAGTGGTACTCTTGAGGAGGTGCATGATGTGGAATTTAATGAAACCAATGGTTCCCATGAGAAAGATGAGAATCTAGATGATGTGAGAGGCACTTAATTGGTCAATGCAATGAAGAACATGGACATTGGTGACATAAGGCCTAGAGAGGTGATCAATGTTGAAGATGATAAAGATCAAGTGCTCTCTAACTCAAATGTGCAAGCTAGTGGTTCTCACGATCAAGTTCAAGCAAGTGCTAGTGATGACAAAGTGCAAGATCAACAACAAGTGTGTAGTTCATCATCTCAACTAAATGATCAATTAAATGCAAGCAATCAAGTGCAAGTGCTCCAACCAACCAATGTTGAAAGAGATCATCCATTAGACTCTATAATTGGTGATATCTCTAGAGGTATGCAAACAAGATCAAGATTTGCATCATTTTGTAAACACTTCTCATTTATCTCATCTATTGAACCAAAGAAGATAGATGAAGCTTTGAAGGATGTTGATTGGGTAAATGCTATGCATGAATAGCTAAACAACTTTACAAGAAATCAAGTATGGGAGTTAGTTGAGAGGCCTAAGGATCATAATGTGATTGGAACAAAATGGGTCTTTTAGAACAAGCAAGATCAAGATAGGATAGTTGTAAGGAACAAAGCAAGACTAGTGTCTCAAGGTTACACTCAAGTTGAAGGTCTTGACTTTGGAGAAACGTATGTCTCGGTTGCAAGATTGAAAGCAATTAGGATCTTGTTAGCCTATGCTTGTGCCCACAACATTAAGTTATACCAAATGGATGTGGAAAGTGCATTTCTAAATGGGTACATCAATGAGCTTGTATATATTGAGCAACCTCTCAGTTTTGAAGATGAGTGGAAACCCAACCATGTCTACAAGTAGAGAAAGACTTTGTATGGATTGAAATAAGCACCTAGAGAATGGTCTGAGAGATTGAGGGATTTTTCTACTCTCTAAGGGATTTAAGATGGGAAAGATTGACACCACTCTCTTCACCAAGAAGATAGGCAATGACTTGTTTGTGTTGCAAATCTATGTTGATGATATCATATTTGAATCAACCAATCAAGATTTTTGTGAGGAGTTTGGAAAGATGATGGCAAGTGAGTTTGATTTGTCCATGATTAGAGAGCTTAGTTACTTCCTTGATCTTCGAATCAAGCAAATGAAGAATGACATATTTGTGAGTCAAGGCAAGTACATCAAAGACATGCTCAAGAAGTTTGGCATGGATGAAAGCAAAGCTATTAGTACACCAATGGGGATAAATGGAAGCATGGATAGTGATGCTAGTGGTAACATGGTGGATCAAAAGTTGTATCGGTCTATGATTGGAAGCCTACTCTATGTGACCGCATTAAGGCCAGATGTGATGTTTAGTGTATGCATGTGTGCAAGATTTCAAGCCTCACCAAGAGAAAGTCATTTGAAGGCAACAAAGAGAATATTGAGGTACTTTAAGCATACACAAAATGTTGGATTGTGGTATCCCAAAGGTGCAAGGTTTGAGCTTATTGGATATTCCAATTCGGATTATGCGGGATGCAAAGTTGAGAGAAAGAGCACATCGGGCACATGTCAACTATTAGGAAGATCACTTGTGTCTTGGTCATCATAGAAGCAAAATAGTGTAGCACTTCCAACCGTCGAAGCGGAGTACATTTCGGTCGGTAGTTGTTGTGCATAATTACTTTGGATGAAGGCAACTTTAAGTGACTTTGGAATAAAGTTCAAACAAGTGCCATTGCTATTTGACAATGAGAGTGCCGTGAAGCTCACCAACAATCCAGTTCAACATTCAAGAAAAAGCACATAGATGTCCACCATCATTTCATAAGAGATCACCAACAAAAAGGGGACATTTGCATTGAGATTGTGGGCACCGATGATCAACTTGCTGATATCTTCACCAAGCCACTTAATGAGTAGAGGTTTTGCAAGCTAAGCAATGAATTGAACATACTTGACTTCTCAAATATGTGTTGAAGCACCATATATATGACATGCCTCTCCTTCGAGAAAAGCAAGGTAAAGTTGATTGACATGTGATTCATCCATTGCTAAGGACTTGTTTAGTGCATCTAGTCATTCCTATCATGTCTTAGGCTCATTCATGAAAATTAAATGAATTTGATGCTTATATGGTGCCACTATTGCTTGTATGCTTGAAATGATCTAGTGATAACATATGATATGTTTGTGGGCTTATGAACCTAGTGTTTGATCTAGAGAATGAGCTATAAGTGTTTAACTCAACATGGTGCATGATAATCCTTATTTGGAGGTGTGAAAAAGCTTGCCCTTGGATCAAACCGAGTTAAATATCTTTTGCAAATGATCTAGATTGAACTAAATTGGGAAAATGATCCTTACTTCACATGATTTCACACAACCTATCTAAAATTTGAGCTCAACATTTGTGGTCATTGATGACAAAGGGGGAGAAGTAATTCCCAAAGATAAGCAAAATGGGGGGAGAGACCAAAGATAGTAAGATAGGTGAAAAGAAGGAGATCAATTAAAATTTAAAGCACACAAGTAGGGGGAGCAAGCTCATAAACTTGTATGTTGCAATTGTATGTGCATTACATATGATTGCTTGCATGGCATAAGTTCTTAAAATTCTCTATCCATGCTTGTGTGATGTACGCTAGATTATAGGAAATGATTGATGAAATGAAAACTAGCATACGAGGTATCTTTTACAAGTGGCACTAGAACCTTGCTTCTAATGTTGATCTCACAAGGTATCTAGTTTGTCTTTGCTTTTCAAGTGATATCTAGCAAATCTTGGTGCTAAGGAAGGTGTTCAAATGGCAACTCCGATTGGTATCACGCTTCAAAGGTCCATTCTTTACACCTTAGCATCATTTGGTAGCTATTACCCTCCCAAACTTCTAATCCATGCATATGTGCAAGCTTTCAAATCCAAACTCTTAGCACATATGTAGGGGGAGCTAATACTACCAATTTGGGTTGATGAAACTTGTCCATAACCTTTACACATGGTAATATGCTTGGGCAAGCAACATGAATCCAAAAAGATTTCAATTGAATATCTTTGTAAATAGGTTGTCATCAATTACTAAAAAGGGGGAGATTGAAAGCCCTAGTTTGTTTTTTTATAATTGATGAAACCTAGGACTAACCTTTGATCTAAGCGTGTGAATTAGATGAGGTAGTCCAATCCAAGTGATGGAGCATGGTGATGAAGTCCATAGAGATGGAGATGGACATGTGTTGAAGATGATCAAGCTCCAACTTGAAAAGAAGAAAGAAAAAGAAAAACAAAAACAAGGTTGATCAAGGCAAAGGTATCAAATAGGTTTTTATTTTGGCACTCAAGACACCATAGAGGGTGTGAGTGTATTTAGGATCGATAGCTGTACTATAAAGAGGGGAAATCTTTGGCTAAACGGTTTATCGAGTGCCACTAGGTGACATGATTCATGCATATGCATTTAGGAACCTAGTGTGCTAATCTTGACCCTTGTAAAATACTTTGAAAAATGCTAACATGTGCACACAAGTTCTACACTTTGTAGTTAGCAATATAGAAGCAAGGGTGAAGTGGTTCTGGACTTAGAAAAAAAGAGAGGAGATGGTCCACGACCGAACGCTGGTCGCGGGGTGACCGGACTCACCCCAACGTGTTCGGTCAATTTTAGGTGACAACGCTGCTCTAGCTGAGAGCGAGGAGGAAGGACCATACGCTGGCTCGAGACCGACCGGCGCGTTCGGTCACAAGTTGAAAGGTGGTGAGATCATGTGATCAGACGTGTAGGAGGAGCATCAGGTGATCGTTGATGTTAGCCTTGCCTACACGCGTAGAGAAGAGGAGCAGGGACCGGACGCTGGGTGTGTCAGGTTGCCTCTAACCTGACACATCCAGTCAATAGAAAACACCTCTGGAATGTCTCTGAAAATGATCGGACGCTAAGGGCTTGTGCGTCAGGTGGTGTAAGCATCGAGTCCGGTCATCACTTAACATGCGAGCGACTAAGAGTTGATCGTTGAGATCAGATGGTTGAGGTTTAAACATAGGGGACACGTGGCTGCATCCGAGCGACCGAATGCTTGTGCGGTGCGTATGGTCAACGCGATCGGCGTGTCCAGTCAATGCGTAGAGGCACCCTTTTGAGCATAACGACTCTATTTCATTTGGGGTGCCTATATATAGTGTTTGGCCGGCTTAGGGCTCACTCTCTTAGCACTTTGACATACTTGACAACCTTGTGAGCCTAAGGAAACACCTCCCACTCATCTGCATCATTGGTTTATCATCATAGTGAGATTGGGAGTGATTGCTAGTGCATTTGCTTGAGTGATTGCATCTAATGGCACTTAGGAATCGTTGTGGCTACGAATTTCTTGTTTCTCTTGGTGGTTGTCGCCACCTAGATGGCTTGGAGCAGCGGAGGAGCTTCAGCACGTGTTGGTGATTGTTCGTGGCTGGCTCCGGTGATTGTGAGTGGTCTTGCATCTTCCCCGGTGAAGAGCCTCAAGGTAGCTCTAGTAAATTGCTTATGTCATCGAGTTATCTCACTTGTGGGTAGGTTCTTGCGGCGCCTCTTGTGGTGGGCTAAGTGTGTGATACCTATTAGCCACCGGACCACCAAGTGTTGGTCGACACAACGGGGACTAGCATGCCGGCAAGCACGTCAATCTCGAGAGAAAAATTGATTGTCTCTTGCCCTTTGGTATTCTCTCGATGATTGAATTGGTGTTCATCTTGTGATTGTTTCACTCATGTACGCGGCGGTATAATCACCCTACTTACTCATTTACATTCCCGCAAACTAGTTGTCAGGCTCTTTAGTGTAGTTAGTCTTTCAGAGCTTGTTAGTTTGGTTAGTGTGGCTCTTTGGTTAGTCTTTGAGAGCACACTAGCTTAGTGAGTAGTGATCTAGCTTGTTGTGTGTGATAGTGATCATAGTAACTAGAATTGTTGGGATAGGTGGATTGCAACCCTTATAGAGCTAGAGCAAAATTGCATTGTGCCATTTGTGTTACTAACTAATTTGCTCTAGTGCTTTGTAGAAGTTTTAAATAGACTATTCACCCTCCCTCTAGCCATATTAAGACCTTTCAGCCAACTAGATCGATTCCCCATGGAAGCTGCAGGTCGGCCATCGGCGTGGGCTGCCTACCTGCCCCCAATCGGTTTAGGAATAAACCAACAACTAGCATGCATGTCGCCAAGTGGATCATATCAGAAAGGCAGGGGTGGCCGACTAGCTAGAGCCTGTATTCCAGCACGAGGTGGTTGAAAGGTCCTAACGGCTAGAGGGGGGGGTGAATAGCCTATTCAAAATTTCTACAACAACACTTAGCAAATATGTTAGACAATTAAATGGCGAAGCGAGTGTTGCGCTAGCCTACTAAAAGAGCAAGCCACCTACCACAATTCTAGTGACTATGATCACTAAGCACACAAATTGCTAAGTCACTATACCAAGTTAGTGAGCTCTCAAAGGCTAACTAAAGAGCCTCACTAACCACTAGACTCGACGCAAGCTAGCTCTCAAAACTAATTACAAAAGAGCTTAGCTTACACACTAGGAATGTAATACAAGAGAGGATGGCGATGATTATACCGACGTGTCACTTGCTTACACACTAGGAATGTGACAATCACAAGATAGAGCCAATCAATCAATCACAAGATAACCAATGAAACCCTCGGACAAGGTGACATAAGATTTCTTACCGAGGTTCACTTGCTTGCTGGCAAGCTAGTCCTCGTTGTGGCGATTCACTCACTTGGAGGTTCACACGCTAATTGGCATCACACGCCAAACCCTCAATAGGGTGCCGCACAACCAATAAAAGGTGAGGATCACACAAGCCACGAGTAATCCACTAGAGTACCTTTTGGCTCTCCGCTAGGAAAAGGTCAAGAACCCCTCATAATCACCATAATCGGAGACGGAGACAAGCACCTTCCTCTACTCGATGATCCTCGCTGCTCCAAGCCGTCTAGGTGGTGGCAACCACTAACAGTAACAAGTGAATCCCACAACAAAACACGAATACTAAGTGCCTCTAGATGCAATCACTCAAGCAATGCACTTGGATTCACTCCCAATCTCACAAAGATGATGAATCAATGATGGAGATGAGTGGGAGGGCTTTGGCTAAGCTCACAAGGTTTCTATGTCAATGCAAATGGCCAAGAGGGTGAGCTTGAGCCGGCCATGGGGCTTAAATAGGGATCCCCCATGAATAGAGCCATTGGGCTCCTCACTTCACACTTCTTGGGGCGACCAGACACGCCGGTCAGATCGACCGGACGCGCGGCACCCCAGCATCCAGTTGTGGATCACCATCCATGTGTCCCCATTTAAACCATGACTGCCTGATCTCTAATAGTCAAAATCTCCTGCGTGATCACTTAGTGGTGACCGGACGCACCCAAAGGGCGACCGAACGCATCGCCACTGTGTCAGATCAAGTGTGGCCACGCTGCCACCACACTGCGACCGGACGTGCCGGTGCTCACGGTACCCTAGCATCAGGTTCAACCCTCTTAATAGTATGGCTATCGATCCAAGATGTGATCACACTCGCTAAGTGTCTTGATCACCAAACCAAAAAGCTCCTATTAAGTTTCACCTTTGCCTTGAGCTTTTTGTTTTTCTCTTCCTTTTTTCCAAGTCCAAGCACTTGATCATCATGGTCACCACACCATCATCATGATCTTCACCATTGCTCCATCACTTGAAATAGTACTACCTATCTCATGATCACTTTAATAAACTAGGTTAGTGAAAGCTCTAGTTTGGTTTTGGTGAATTGATGAAACCCTAAGTGCTAACCTAGTTTATCAAGTGATCATGAGATAGGTAGCACACTCCAAGTGGTGAAGCAAATAAAGATCATAGCATGATAAAGATGATGGCATGGTGATGATCAAGTGCTTCGACTTGGAAAGAAGAAAGAGAAAAACAAAAAGGCTCAAGGCAAAGGTATAATTTGTAAGAGCTATTTTGTTTTAGTGATCAAGACACTTAGAGAGTGTGATTACATTTAGGATTGATAGCCGTACTATTAAGAGGGGTGAAACTCGTATCGAAATGCGGTTATCAAAGTGCCACTAGATGCTCTAACTCATTGCATATGCATTTAGGATCTAGTGGAGTGCTAAAACCCTTGAAAATGTTTGTGAAAATATGCTAACACTTGTGCACAAGGTAATACACTTGGTGGTGTTGGCACATTTACAAAGGATTCGGCGCTTTCAGGAAAATGGAATGCCTATTTTCTATTGCGCCAGATGTAAATTCTTGTGGTTGGCACATTGGAGCAAGGGTGGAGAAGATAGAAGTGAGAACAGAGCTGATGCCAGCGTCGGTCCAGTGACCGGACGCTGAATCGAGCTGCGGACGCCGATCGCCTGCGTCCGGTCCACGTTGATCGCTCGGTACATTGGCTAGGGTTTACCACCGACGGACTGGTCATGTCCGGTCGAGGTGGACCGGACACGTCCGGTCGAGGAAAACCAGGTTTTGACCCTTACTATACTCGACCGGACGCTGAGGTTCCAGCGTCCGGTCAGTTTTAACCGGAGCGTCCGGTCAGCGTCATAGCCGTTGGAATCTGACGAACAGCGTTTGAAGCCGATGACACGTGGCGTCCATTTGTGGACCGGATGCTGAGTCCAGGGTTCGGTCAAGTGGACCGGAGCGTCCGGTCAGAGCGCAGAGTACCCAGTGAAGGGGTACAACGGCTCTATTTCATGGGGGCTTCTATTTAAGCCCCATGGCCAGCTGTGGCTCATATCTTTGGCCATTTTCATTGACATAGCAACCTTGTGAGCCTAGCCAAAGTTCTCCCACTCATCTACATCATTGATTCATCATCATAGTGAGATTGGGAGTGAATCCAAGTGCATTGCTTGAGTGATTGCATCTAGAGGCACTTGGTGATTGTGTTTTGCTGCGGATTTTACTTGTTACTCTTGGTGGTTGCCGCCACCTAGACGGCTTGGAGCAGCAAGGATCGTTGAGTGGAGGAGGTGATTGTCTCCGACTCCGATCGTGGTGATTATGAGGGGTTCTTGACCTTTCCCCAGCGGAGCGCCAAAAGGTACTCTAGTAAATTGCTTGTGGCTTGTGTGATCCTCATCTTGTGTTGGTTGTGCGGCACCCTATTGAGGGTTTGGCGAGTGATGCCAATCAGCGTGTGAACCTCCAAGTGAGTGAATCGCCACAACGAGGACTAGCTTGCCGGCAAGCAAGTGAACCTCGGTAAAAATCATTGTGTTCATCATTTGATTCCAAGGTGATTGGTCTACATTGGTATTCATTATTGTGATTGATTGGTTCCTACCACTACACGGCGGTATAACTCTCTTGCTCACTCTTACATTACCGCAAACTAGTTATCAAGCTCTTTAGTGTAGCTAGTTGTGAGAGCTTGTTTGGTTGATTAGTGTTGCTAGTCTTTGAGAGCACACTAATTTAGCTAAGTGTCATAGCTATTGTGTGGACATACACTATTTGAAATAGAATTATGGTAGGTGCCTTGCATTTTAGTAGGCTAGCGCAACACTCGCTTCGCCGCAAAATTGTCTAACACATTTTGTTAAGTGTTGTTGTAGAATTTTATTAGGCTATTCACCCCCCTCTAGCCATTAGGACCTTTCAGTTAGCACTTAGGGTTTGATCAATTCACCAAAACCAAACTAGAACTTTCAATCTCCCCCTTTTTGGTAATTGATGACAACCCTTTTACAAAGATATGAATTGAAATTCAATTGAATTCATGTTGTTTGTCCAAGCATATTTACCATGTGTAAAAGAATATGGACAAGTTTCATGAACCCCAAATGGTAGCATTAGCTCCCCCTACATATGTGCTAAGAGTTTGGATTGAAAGCTTGCACATATACATAGAATTGAGTTGTGGGAGAGTAATGTCTACCAAATGAAGCTAAGGTATAAGAGATGTACCTTTGAAGCATGGTACCAATCGAAGTGTACCAATATACCATCCTTAGCACCATTAGTAACTAGACGTACACACAAAAACTAGAATACCCCATGAGATCAACATTAGAAGCAAGGGTCTAGTTTTCATAATATAAACACAAGTCTAGTTACTCAACCTATGCTTGCTAGTTTTTTATTTCATCATTCAAACCTACAACTAGCATACACCACACAAGCATGGAATTATAAGTTTAACACTTGTGCCATGCAAGCAAACATATGAAATGCACATCCAAATGCACCAATCAAGTTTCTGAGCTTGCTCCCCCTAGTTGTGTGCTCAAAATTTTAATTGATCCCCTTACTTTCTCATATCTCTCCCCTATGTCAAAGTTCTCCCCCTTTGTCATTTAACCTTATGTTTGTGCAATTTCTCCCCATTTGTTATCAATGACTACAAATGTTTAATTTTAGATAGGTTAAGATTATCAATGTCAATCAATGGGGTGAGGATCATTTTTCTAAATTTGGTTCAATTTAGAACACTTGCCAAAGATATTTAACTCGATTTGATCCAAGGACAAGCTTCTTCACACCTCATTTCAAGGGTTATCTTGTACCATGTTGAGTTGAACACTTGTAGCTCATTTTCTAGATCAAACACTAGGTTCACAAGCCCACAAACATGTCATATGCTACCACTAGATCAAGTTAAGCATAGAAGCAATAGTGGTACCATACAAGCATAAATTTTATTTGATTTTCATGAATGAGCCTAAAAGACATGAGGAATGACTAGATGCACTAAACATGTCCTTATCAAGGATGTATGCCATGCCATTCAACTTTTACCTTGGATTGCTCGAAGGAGAGGTATGTCATATAAGTGGGGGTGCATCAACACATATTTGAGAAATTTAATATGTTCAACTCATTGCTTAGCTTGCAAAACCTTTCCTCATCCAATGGCTTGGTGAATATATCGGCAAGTTGATCTTCGGTGCCCACACTCTCAATACAAATGTCCCCTTTTTGTTGGTGATCTCTAATGAAATGGTGGCGGACATCAATATGCTTTGTTCTTGCATGTTGAACCAGATTGTTGGTTAGCTTGATTGCACTTTCATTATCACATAGCAATGGCACTTTCTTGACCTTGATTCCAAAGTCATTCAAGGTGGCCTTCATCCAAAGAATTTGTGCACAACAACTACCGATGGATATGTATTCGACTTCGGCGGTTAATAATGCAACACTATTTTACTTCTTTGATGACCATGAAACAAGTGATTTTCTCAACAATTGATATGTGCCTGAGGTGCTCTTCCTTTCAACCTTGCATACTGCATAATCTGAGTCAGAGTAACCAACTAGCTCAAACTTAGCTCATTTGGGATACCACAAACCAACATTTTGTGTATGCTTCAAGTACCTCAATATTCTCTTTATAGCCTTCAAATGGCTTTCTCTTGGTGAGGCTTGGAATCTTGCACACATGCACATACTAAACATGACATCTGGCCTTGATGCGGTCACATAGAGTAGGCTTCCAATCATAGACCGATATAACTTTTGATCCACCATATTGCCACTTGCATCACTATCCAAATTGTCATTTGTTCCCATTGGTGTACTTATGGCATTTGCTTCATTCATGCCAAACTTCTTGAGCATGTCCTTGATGTACTTGCCTTGACTTACAAATGTACCATTTTTTAATTGCTTGATTTGAAGACAAAGGAAGTACCTCAACTCTCCAATCATAGACATCTCAAATTCATTTGCCATCATCTTTCCAAACTCTTCACAAAAGTTTTGATTGGTTAATCCAAATATGATGTCATCAACATAGATTTGCAACACAAACAAGTCATTTCCAATCTTCTTGGTGAAAAGTGTGGTGTCAACCTTACCCATCATAAACCCTTTAGAGAGTAGGAAGTCCCTCAATCACTCATACCATGCTCTAGGTGCTTGCTTCAAGTCATACAATGCCTTCTTCAACTTGTACACATGGTCGAGCTTTTTGTCATCTTCAAAACCGGGAGGTTGCTCAACATATACTTCTTCATTGATGTAGCCATTGAGAAATGCACTCTTGATATCCATTTGATAGAGCTTGATGTTGTGGGCACAAGCATAGGCTAGCAAGATTCTAATTGCTTCTAATCTATCAATCGGGGCATATGTTTCTCCAAAGTCAAGACTTTCAACTTGTGTATAGCCTTGTGCTACCAATCTTGCTTTGTTCCTCACTACTATCCCATCTTGATCTTGATTGTTTCTATAGACCCATTTGGTTCCAATCACATTGTGTTCCTTTAGTCTCTCCACTAATTCCTATACTTGATTTCTTATGAAGTTGTTCAATTCTTCATGCATAGCATTCACCCAATCAACATCCTTTAATGCTTCATCTATCTTCTTTGGTTCAATGGATGACACAAATGAGAAATGATCATAAAATGAAGCCAATCTTGATCTAGTTTGCACACCTATAGAAATATCTCTAATTATAGTGTCTAATGATGATCCCTTGCAATATTGGTTGGTTGGAGTATTGGAACTTGATTGCTTGCACTTGCTTGATCATTGGGTTGAGATGATGTACTAACCACTTGTTGATCTTGCACGTTGTCATGAGAGCCACTTGAACTTGTGTGATTAGTGTCAACTTGCACATTTGAGTTAGAGAGCACTTACACTTGATCATCTCCATCATCATTCACTTGCCTAGGCCTCAATTCACCAACATCCATGTTCTTCATGGCATTTAAAAGTTGAATGCCTCTAACATCTTTCAAGTTCTCATTCTCATCTAGGGAACCCTTAGTTTTATCAAATTCAACACCATAAACTTCTTCAAGAGTATCACTTTTCAAATTCCAAACTCTATATGCTTTGCTTGTAGTGGAGTAGCCAAGTTGGAATCATTCATCACACTTCTTGTTAAACTTGCCCAATCTAGTGCTTTTCTTCAAGATATAGCATTTGCAACCAAAGACTCGAAAATATGCAATGTTAGGCTTTCTACCATTCCAGAGTTCATATGGTGTCTTATCTTTCAATAGGTGACAATATAAGCGGTTGCCACAATAGCAAACCGTGTTGATAGTTTCGGCCCAAAAAGATTGACTCACATTGTACTCACTAAGCATAGACCTTGCCATATCAATGAGTGTTCTATTTTTCCTCTCAATAAGGCCATTTGATTGTGGAGTGTACTTGGCTGAGAATTGATGTCTAATTCCAAATTCATCACACAACTCATCAATTCTAGTGTTCTTGAACTCACTACCATTGTCACTTCTAACTCTCTTGATGGTTGTTTCAAACTCATTGTGAATGCCCTTAATAAATGATTTGAATATTGCAAACACATCACTCTTGTCCACTAGAAAAAATGTCAAAGTGTATCTAGTATAATCATCCACCATTACAAAGCCATATTTATTTCCATTGATGCTAGTGTATTGTGTTGGAACAAACAAATCCATGTGCAATAACTCAAATGCTTTACTAGTGCTCATCATGCTTTTCTTAGGATGGGTGTTTCCAACTTGTTTGCCAGCTTGACAAGAGCTACAAAGTTTAGTCTTTTCAAACACAGCATCTTTCAAGCCTCTAACCAAGTCATGCTTAACCAATCTATTCAATTGTTTTATTCCAACATGACCAAGCCTTCTATGCCATAACCAACCCCATGCTAGACTTAGTGAACAAGCATGTTGACAATTGAGCTTCACTAGCATTGAAATCAACCAAGTATAGATTCTCATATCTAAAGCTTTTGAAGATCAAGTTAGAGCCATATACACTTATGATCTCTACATCATCTACCCCAAATATGCATTTGAATCCAAGATCACACAATTGAGCCACGGATAGCAAATTGAAGTTCAAGCTCTCAACTAGAAACACATTGGAAATGCTCATGTCATTGGATATTTCAATCTTACCAAGCCCTTTGACTTTGCCTTTGCCATTGTCACCGAATGTGAACTATCATAACCATCATTGCCATTGGTGTTGATTGAGTTGAACATTTTTGCATCACCGGTCATATGTTGAGTGCACCCACTATCAAGAACCCAATGCCTTCCTCTGGCTTTGTAATTGACCTACAAAAGAAGATCAATTCTTTTTAGGTACCTAAACTTGCTTGTGTCCTTGAAGGTTAGTGACCATGCTTTTTGGCACCTAAATGGCTTTCTTCTTTGAGCCCATCCATGGTGCACCAATGAACTTAGCCTTCACACCATTTGTACCCTTAGTAAGCACATAGAAAGAATCAAGCTTAATTGAGGATACATTAGCATTCTTGTTCTTGGCCATGCACTCATGCTCTTTATGACCAACTGCTTGCAACTAGTGCAAAATCGACCATTGTTTTTCACAAAACTAGTCTTGTGAGGAGCAAATGTTGCCTTACCTTTCTTAGGAGTATAGCATAATCCCTCTTTATAGAGAGAAGCTCTTTGGATACCCAAGCACATAAGCAAGCGGTCCTCACCACCATAGGCTTTGCCTAAGGCGCGAGTGAGCTCATTGACCTCCTTCTTGAGAGTCTCATTCTCAACCATAAGTAAGGCATCACAAGTGAAACCATCACTACTAGATGGGGTAGAAGTAGATGTGCTACAAGAAGGATTAGTGGTAGCAACAATGATAGGCTTATAGAATGATTCATCAATTATATCATAAATTAAGCCTTTATCACATGTTACAACATGCTCCTTCTCATTTTGCTCGTTAAGCAAAGAGAAATGAGCTTTTTTAAGCTTCTTGTGAGCCTTGCCAAGCTTATCATAGGATTCCTCTAGCCTCTCATGTGATGTATTGAGCTCATCAAAAGCTTGCTTAAGGGCTTTTAGTTCCTTTCACAAGTCTTTGCATTTTCTTCTCTTAATGTCAAAATATTCTTTAGCATCTTCTAACATGTCAATTAGTTCATCTTTAGTGGGTTCATCATCATTGTCACTTTCACTTTCACTTTCATTATCATGTTCCTCATCACATCCATCATCACAAGTTTATACCTTAGTGGCCTTAGCCATGAAGTATGATGGAGTGTCGAAGAGAGAAGGCTTCTCATTGATAGCAATGCTTGCAAGAGTCTTTTTCTTGGTGGTCTTGTCATCATCACTATCATCATCATCACTTGAGGAAATCACTATCCCAAGTGACCACATATGAACCACCCTTCTTCTTCTTGAAGGTCATCTTGTCCTTCTTTTCTTTCTTTTCCTTCTTGTCCTTCTTTTTATTCTTCTTGTTGTCATCATCATTGTCGCTATTGTATGGGCATTGAGCAACAGGATTATCCTTGTTTCCACAATTGAAGCACCTTCTTTACTCTTCCTTGTTCTTGGATGAAGACTTCTTTCTTCTAGAATGGTAGCCCTTCTTCACCATGAACTCGGCAAAACTCTTGACAAAGAGAGTCATCTTCTCATCATCCATCTCATCAAAGCTCAAGTCTTCATCTTCACTTGATGATTCTTTCTTTGCCTTGCCCTTGGATAATGTGGCCTTGAATGCCACACTCTTCTTCTTCTCATCCTTCTTCTCATCTTTCTTCTCCTTCTTTTCTTCCTTCTCATCATCATCTCTATATGTGTCATCGGTCACCACATCTCTCAACACTTGGTTTGGTGTCATGGTGTCTAAACCACTCCTCACTAGAATAGTGACCAATGTGCCAAATCTCGAAGGTAAGGATCTCAAGAACTTATGGGAGAAGTCCTTGTCCTTCACTTCTTCTCCAAATGCTTTGAGATCATTGACAAGCACTTGAAGCCTATGGAACATCTTCGGCACACTCTCATCATCTTTCATCTTGAAACTAGCAAACTTCTCCTTGAGGATGTATGACTTGGCACCCTTCATGACTTGAGTGCCCTCAAATGATTCCTCCAACTTATTCCATGCCTTATGAGCCATCTCAATGTTCTTGATTTGTTCAAATGTTCTCTCATCTAAAGCATCATGAATGGCACTAAGAGCAATGCCATTGTTTTGGAGTAGCACTTCTTCGACGGTGGTGTGAGCTTCCTCATTGGCAATCTCAATCTTGGTCTCCACTACCTTCCACACCTTCCAATTGATTGACTTGATATATGTTGTCATCTTAGCCTTCAAATATGGATAGTTGGAGCCATCAAATTAGGGTGGCTTCTTTATGTTGTTAATTTGAGTCATTTTAACACCGAAGGTTGTTAAGCCTCAAATCATGGTGGCCATGGCTCTGATACCACTTGAAAGGTCCTAATGGCTAGAGGAGGGCGAATAGCCTATTGAAAAATTCTACAACAATACTTAGCAAATATATTAGACAATCAAATGGAGAAGCGATTGTTGCGCTAGACTACTAAAAGAGCAAGCCACCTACCACAATTCTAGTGACTATAATCACTAAGCACACAATTTGCTAAGTCACTATACTAAGTTAGTGAGCTCTCAAAGGCTAACTAAAGAGCTTCACTAACCACTAGACTCGACGCAAGCTAACTCTCAAAACTAATTACACTAAAGAGCTTAGCTTACACACTAGGAATGTAATACAAGAGAGAATGGCGATGATTATACCGACGTGTTGATGTATGAGGCAATCACAAGATGGAGCCAATCAATCAATCACAAGATAACCAATGAAACCCTCGGACAAGGTGACACAAGATTTCTTACCGAGGTTCACTTACTTGCCATCAAACTAGTCCTCGTTTTGGCAATTCACTCACTTAGAGGTTCACGCGCTAATTAGCATCACACGCCAAACCCTCAATAGGGTGCCACACAACCAACACAAGATTAGGATCACACAAGCCACGAGCAATCCACTAGAGTATCTTTTGGCTCTCCGCCGGGGAAAGGTCAAGAATCTCTCACAATCACTATGATCGAAGCCGGAGACAAGCACCTTCCTCTGCTCGACGATGCTCGCTACTCCAAGCCATCTAGGTGGTGGCAACCACCAATAGTAACAAGCGAATCCCGCAACGAAACACGAATACCAAGTGCTTCTAGATGTAATCACTCAAGCAATGCACTTGGATTCACTCCTAATCTCATAAAGATGATGAATCAATGATGGAGATGAGTGGGAGGGCTTTGACTAAGCTCACAAGGTTGCTATGTCAATGCATATGGCCAAGAGGGTGAGCTTAAGCCAGCCATGGGGCTTAAATAGAGATCCCCCACGAATATAGCCATTGGGCTCCTCACTTCACACTTCTCAGGGCGACCAGACGCGCCGGTCAGATCGACTGGACGCGTGGCACCCTAGCGTCCGATTGTGGATCACCATCCACGTGTCCCCGTTTAAACCACGTCCACTCGATCTCCAACAGTCGAAATCTCCCGCGTGATCACTTAGTGGCGACCGGACGGACCGCCACTGCGTCATATCAAGTGTGCCCGCGCTGCCACCACACTGCAACCGAACACGTCGGTGCCCGTGGTACTCTAGTGTCAGGTCGAGTCCATAGACATTCTAGAGCCACCCAGACACGACCGGATGTGTCCGCTTCCCCACGATCAGACGCACCACCGCGTCAGGTCCTCACCTCGCTCGCTCAGTCGCCTACGTCACCACCGATTGGATGCATGACCGTCGCGTTAGGTCACAAGTTGACCAGCGTCCGGTCACTTCCTTGATCAGAGCCCGAGCGCGCCACCTTGCTCTATAAATGATTGGACGCTGGAACGCCGAGTCCGATCACACTGAACCGAGCGTCCGGTCACTGAAATTCAGTGAAGATCACCTCCTTCACTTCACCAACTTCTCCACCCTTGTTCAAATGTGCCAACCACCATGTGTATCACCTTGTGCACGTGTGTTAGCATATTTTCACAAATATTTTCAAGGATGTTAGCACTCATTAGAATTTAAATGCATATGCAATGAGTTAGAACATCTAGTGGCACTTTGATAACCGCATTTCGATACGAGTTTCACCCCTCTTAATAGTACGGCTATCGATCCTAAATGTGATCATACTCGCTAAGTGTCTTGATCACCAAACCAAAAAGCTCATATTAAGTTTCACCTTTGCCTTAAGCTTTTTGTTTTTCTCTTTCTTCTTTTCTAAGTCCAAGCACTTGATCATCATGATCACCACACCATCATCATGATCTTTACCATTGCTCCATCACTTGAAATAGTGCTACCTATCTCATAATTACTTTGATAATAAAGTTTCATCAATTCATCAAAACCAAACTAGAACTTAGGTGGTGACCGCTGCCATGTCCAGCATGCATCAGCGCCGGGTCGGCGGCAATGGTTGGCAGTATTGCTATACTTTGGTTGGGTCATGTGTTCTTTACGGTTGGCTTGACAAAGGGGCAGGGATACATTCAGCACTCGGTTTGAAAAAAGGACTTCTGTGCCCAACACTTCACTCTGGAGTGCTGTCCCAACATCCAGGTATGCATAGTGTCCAAATCATTAGAAATAATATTAGCTTTACAGGGTGTCAGATTCAACTACCGATGAAGCAGTAACGGTCCTGTTTGGAACCGAGGTGGGTGGCCGCACGGTGCGGTGGACGAGCCACGGTACAAAGAATCAAGGTCGCGGTTCATTCTCGTGGTGGACATGAGATGAATGGTTGGAAGAATCGAGGTCACCACAGGACGTTTGGTGGGCTTTTGCTCGATTGTCGCTGTACACGAGGGAGAATCCGATTTTGATCAGTTCCAAAGGAATAAAAACGGATCGGATACGGACGGATATCGTCGATATTACATTTGTTTTCATACTTCTAGTCAGATTCGGATTCGAATACGGATAGTGTCAACCATGACGGATAAGATATGATTGGATATCGACATCATAAATATGCGATTTAAGTATTTGGATACGAATACGGTATCGGATGTTGAATATCCGGACTAGGATACGAATAGTTCTGAACCTCTCGAAACAGATTCGGTCTCGAATACTGTCGAAAAATATCCGTACCGTTTTCATCCTAGCTCCAAACAAGGCTAACTTGCCTGGACAAATTGTCAAAGCATCAATATGTTGCTGCGTTGTGACATAGAAGAACAAGTATAAGGTAGGAAACTCTGAACAAAAGCTGAGCACAATAATGATAGTGGTGGGACCATACCAAACGGCAAAGGTGTTATACTTGGGTTGAGAGAGGCTATTAGCCACGGCTTGTTTTGGTCTACGTGAAATATAACTTTCTACTGAGGCTAACACCAGGGGCTGCCCTTAGAGCAAACCCAATGCACCTAAAAAGCCATTAACCTCACAAAAAAGTAGTTGTCCATGTAGTTATCAAGGTCTAAGACCTACGAGTTCAGGCTACCAGTCCTACCACCTCTCTCTACGCATCTACAGGAAGTCATTTTTTTCTTTTCAGCAAATCACTCATCTGTTTCTCAATCTCCTTGTTCTCTCCGTCTTGACATCGCGCGCTCTAGCGGATGCTTCATGCTTTTCTTAGACCAGGACCTTCACTGCCTTTGCAGGTTACTCTGACCACCTATGAGGACACTAGACAGCTTGATCTGGATACTCGATGTAAATGTGGCACTTGATACCACAGCCATGTTGGTGCGTTGGGCATGGACTTACCGTCTGAGATAATTTCAAAATATCGCCACAAACCTTTCAAACTAAAATCAGCTTTTCTCCCTCAAGCTTCTAGGTTTTTGTGAAACAAGCCAATGGAAAAGTTTTGAATTTTAGGATTTGTCACCGATTGCTTCATTTCCTATCCATGTAATCATGTATGTACAATTTCTTCACGCTATTGCCATTGACAACGGTACAACTTTCAACCAAAGAGCGAAAACAAACCTACTGGATGCCAAATCATGAAACTTAAAACTTGCTCAATAGTGTACTTACGTTTGATTTATATACACATCTACTCCTTCCATTTTCAAATTATAAGCTGCTTTAACTTTTTGGTACACAGAATTTGCTATGTATCTAGACATCCGTTATATTTAGATGCATAATAAAAATAGATGTAAAAAAAAGTTAATTTAGAACAGAGAGAGTACATTCTTTAGATCGATTTTGTAGTTTTCTCCTAGCGTGGCTACGGCTCGGTAGTGAAGTGAGTCTCGTCCGTGGCCAACTCGGCGACTGGCCGTGGGCGTTTCTTGGGTTGCAAATAGCAGTCATCACCTATTTGATCCCATGGAACAAGTAAAACGACTAAAACAGTGAAACAATTGATGTCTTGAGAAGCAGTATAGGGGATGAGTAACATGGCAGTTTTCTGCTTTGTTTAATCAGTGGGCATGGGAATCGGCGCTTCTACGTGCATCAGCGTCATTTTTAATTTTAGTAGCTTTACTGTTGGCAGCCGTAACCCGTAGCGTGAAAATGATGCTCAAATACCCCCATTTGGAGCATCACTTCAAGTTATGGAGCGCCATAGATCTTTTCTACTCCGTCTGATGTCCTAAATTATAAGTTATTTTAACTTTTTTTAGAGAGTCAAAGCATCTCAAGTTTGACAATTACAAAGATTTACGACATCAAATAGATACTATGATGAACATATATAATTAATGAAGAATCTAATAATACTTATTTGATATCATAAATGGTTATTTTATTAATATCATAAATGTTATTATTTTATTATATAAATTTGGTCAAATTTGAGATGCTTTGAGTCTCTAAAAAAGTTAGAATGATTTATAATTTGGGATGGAGGAAGTAAAATCTTTTTTTTTATCCTGACATCTACAATAGCATTCATCAGATCTGGGTGCTGACATTCTCACATATTTGAACCCAGTTTAGCACATCAACACTAATTTCACGTGCACAATTTCATTTCAACGAACTCTGTTGGAAGTTGGAACATATAACCTGATATGAGCTACCTAACCGAGTAACCTCTTCAACCGGGCATGAACTTTGAGTTCAAATTCCTTGACATTTCGAGGGATTGTGCCATGCGCACCTACCTAATCTGTGTTTATACGAACAAATCCCTGGATGCTATGCAACCTTTTTCACGTGCAGGATCACCAAATAAACCAAATCAGCATAACTACCCTTGTGTGTACTGAAACAAAGAATTTTTTGTGTACTGGATTTGACAGTCTCCCAGTCCAAGCCGAGGGGAATTGACATGAGACTAGAGTTGAGAGACGCGGTCAAGAGGGAACAGGCCGACTGTGCTGGGTTGATCTCCGTCACATGGCTCAGATGGAGACCCGTCTCACTTTTTTTTTCCCTGTGGCCTCAGCGACATGCAGCGGAGGGAGCAGGTAGTCCAAGTGGGGGCAGCTCTCAGCGATCATCATTTCATCAAAGGAGAGGAGATGGAATGCCACTGCCACTGATAATTTTTTTAACACATTTTTAAACTAATTTTAAAACTAACACTGTTTATTTTTTTTCAAATCTAACACTTTTGGCCGCGCCTATTCGCATGGCGCGGCGAATTAACGCTGCCGCGCCATGCATGGGGGCGCGGCGAGGCTGTCTACGTGGCAGCGACCAAGGCCGCTGACCAATGACGTGGCCAGCTCTGCCGCGCCACCGATCAGGGCGCGACTGTGACGCGCCACGCATCACGGCGCGGCAGTGACGCGCCACTCGCTAGGGCGCGGCAGAGCCAAATATAGGCCCACGGCCCAGTCCCTCTCCTCCCTCTCTGTTTCACTCCGCGCCGCACAGCAGCCGCCTCCGTGCCGCCCTGCCCCCGCCGCCGTGCCTCCCAGCCCGCGCCGCCGTGCCATTGCCTCCCGGCTCCCCCACGGCCAGCCACCGAATTTCCCTCCCTTGCCGTTCCCCTCTCTACCTTTTCCGAAGCTCCTCCTCGGCCTTGTCAAGGTAATGAAGCTCCTCTTCGGCCTCCACGGTGGATCGAATGATTTGAGTGAGTAGTTAGGGTATGGAGAAAAATATGAGTTCGTTAAAACGTTGGATTGAAGGATTAGGATTAGGATTACCAATGTTAAGGTTAATTGGTTAGTTAGAATTCTGATTACCATGTATTTTGCTTTTTTGAGTTTGCATCTCAACTTTTATATGTGAATAAATATATGGACACATTGTTGATGTACCAAATTTTATTATTTACTGACCAAAGTATAGTTTTTATATAGTTTTTATGTTTGCATCTAAGATAGAGTTTGCACCAAAGTGGAGGTTATATTTTATTTGTTGTAATGCAAATGGTTCTCATTGACATTAATTTGTGATGTTTTGATTTTTGTTTGTTAAATTACAGCCGTTTTGTTAGATGCAAGAAATGTATCGGGAGGAGTTTTGGCGAAAACGGGGTCGTCCTCGAGAATTATACCCCGACGCGTGTAGCAAAGATGCCCCCGTCCCTCTTGACCTCCCTATCCCTAACTGTGATTGTGGTTTCTCGGCCGACGTGTTTCAATCGAGATATCTAGACACAGCGGCGCGTTCTTCTACACATGCAGTCGTTTTAATGTTAGTAATTGTTTCCACTATCTTTTTTTCTTCATTTGTGTAAGTAGGCTACTAATATTTTATTGGAATCTTATTGTATAGGGCCATGAGAGGTGCTTTTTCTTTCAGTGGATCGACGGTGCAGACAAGTTTGACCCTAGCTACCTCCTTTTCGACGATTGGTGTAGAGGGAGACATCCACGTGAGCACTTCCAGCGGTGGGTTCCACCCCCCCTAACCCCCCACCAATGACGGCTAAAGAGAACCACCTAGCTGCAGTTAGATGACTTGAGGAACTTCCTCTGTGCAAATGCGGAGATCGAGCTATGATAAACCCTAAGAATACGTTGGAGTTTATATGTCCGAACAAACACAAAGTAAGTGGAAAGTATATCTGTTTAAATGTTTAGCTCTATATGTGTGCGTGTACTAATGTATTCTCTTGTAGCATTATGGATTTGTGAAGTGTCGTTTCAATGAGTGGCTCTACGGTCCTAAGAATCAATGGCCGGAGCCACCAAAGACAAAGGAAAAGAAGAAAGAAAGGTTAATTTATAAAGTACCTCCAGTCAAATGCGAATGTGGTGTTAAATCCAACTACGGTCTAGTCCCTTCGGAGCTTGGAGTAGGCCATTATTGCGGCCATATGGTTGACTATGATGAGGTTGGTTATTTTTGTGGTAAACATAAAATCATATTTTGTTTCTTTTGCTAAGACATATATGATATAATTTTTTGTTTGAACATAGCACTAGAAAATGCAAGTGGGAATGTTATGATGATCAAGCTAAGTTCTTGGATGAATTGAAGGGGAGGCGAGTAATTGCACGGAAGAGGGGATATGGACCTGACTACATCAACCTATTCGTTAAACATCACAAAAACAAGATACGTGAGTTTGCTAGACAGCGCGGTATTCGTAACCCGATCGATATTGGGCTTGACAAATGGGGATTGGAGAGATGGAGGGTGTTAGAGGAGGAGAGGGCAAGAAAGGAGGCAAGGGAGGAGGAAAGAGTACAGATGTAGGTCTTGAACGACCATGTTATTGCATTGTGTGCCAATGAGTCATTGGAAGCCTTGTTATTTTCATTGCCTGCTTTTAAATGTAATATAATCGCGTTGCTAACTTATTGCATTTCATACATAAAGGGATTGGATGTAGCGAGGACCATGCCGTAGAGGTGGCCCGTGTAAGATTTGAGGAAAAGAAGTTACATGAGCACAGAACGCGAGCTGGTCACACTGTTCAATCTCCGATTGTGTTGTCTAATGAGGAGGATGAGGATGAGGACGACACTGCCAGGTTGAGTGATCTCATCACTCTTGCTGAGGTGGGCTTGCAGGCCGAGGAGGCTGAGGACGATACTGGCAGACTGAGCGAGCTCATCGCTCTAGCTGAGGCGGGCTTGCAGGCGGAGGAGGCTGAGGACGACACTGGCAGACTGAAAGAGCTCATCGCTCTAGCAGAGGCAGGATTGCAGGCAGAGGAGGATGACGACATGTTCTTCACTCAGGCCACAGAGGCCGTAGATGAAGCGAAGGCCGCTTACTACAGGCGACAGATAGAGCAAGGCAATGCAGGTGAGCCTAGCCACATGAGCTAGACGGAGGAGGACGCGTTCTTGACTCAGATCGTAGAGGCCGCAGGTGAAGCGGAGGCAGCTTACTACAGGCAACAGGCAGATCAGGGCAATGCCGGTGAGCCTAGCCACAGCAACGAGGTTGTGTTAGAGGACTGGTACTCGGATGATGAGTAGCTTACTTAGTATGTTTCAGACAGAGGATTGGTACACGTGTGCTAGTTCAATATTTTTGATTTGGTATTTGTATCGTAGTAGAACTTTCTCGGTGCTGCATTGTGTTTCATTTGAACTATTTATGTATTGTATCCATGTAACAAACACTGTTTCATTTTTGTAATGGACATTTTGTTATCTCATTAAACTTTCGCCACAAAAAATGGTATTACAATGCTGCTGTTGAGCATGGCGCGCCCAGCATGGCGCGGTGGTCAAAGCGGCAGCAAAAGGAACAATGCACTTCTGTTATATTGGCGTGTTGATTTAACGAATAGGTCAACAGGAAGGATGAATGAGTCATGGGAACCATTTAACCAGTATCATGTCTCTGAGAATAGAATGTACATCGACGAAGACGTGTAGAATGCCATGCGGCTCCCATCTGGTCTCGTGATGTCGCACGGCTGCTTCGTTGGACAGACTTGTCAACTGTGATGCCTGCATACACAAGCGAGCTAAGTTTGTATCACTATAATTCATAGGAACACCGACGTGCAGTTGTATTGAAATTCAAATTTCTTACCACGTATCTCTGTAGCAGGGCTCTCTGAAGCTGTGTCTCCATCCTTGTCGCCTCATCGTACGCATCAGCGATGTCATCCTCATCTTCGTCCTCATCAATTGGCTTGTTAGTGTAGGGGGCCTGCATATGTGTGCGGGTACTCCTATGCAACCATTGGAGGTAGCGGTTGAAGTTGCGTTGGTCGTGCGGCGGTATCTCAGTGATCAGGACCCTTTGTCGACTATCCCATTCGTGGATGAACGGGGCGTGTGTCATGGCCCAATTCTTCTCCTTGTACCTGTTCCTTCGATCGTACCTACAAGTTTAACATAAGTTAGTGGTTGTATGTATGAACATGACTGCAAAATTATTATGTTTTAGTTGTTGCACCCGTACAACTTTTTGTTGGTTGTGTACAACGACAGTGGCATGGCTGCAATCTTCTGAACTGCCTATACACCCTTATAGGGTAGTGCATCTCGACCACATGGAGGAAAATTAGTGGCCCGTTAAAAAGCCACTTGTTCGACTCGTCCTCAGTGCGAGGACTCAGGTACCCCTCTAGCTCGAATCTAGACCATGGACACCAATTCACATGAAAGTTAGGTAACTACAGTTAGTTTTTTGGAATAACAAAAAGCAACAACACCGACTAGCAGTATCAAAGTGGTCGTTACCTGGTGCTGTGTCAGGATGTCTAGTGTGTCCGAGTACTGCATGTACCGACGCTTTGGGTTCCCTCTAACTACCTTCGCTTCTTGCCTGACGTACAGAGCAGTCGGTCCTACGTCCACGTGATTCCATGCCTGCATTGAATAGGATAGTCAATCACAAGTGAGACATCAAGTTTGAGGAAAATAAAAAATCGATGCAGTTACAGGTAAACCGTGAACACCGGGCCTCCCGACTAGCCATCGCTCCCAACACTAAACCTGTAGTAGGTGGGAACAACCTCCTAGGTTGGCACCTCCTATACTGCATCGGCGAGCAACGCAGAGCTGACGATAGATCCATACTAATACCGCGCTGCCCCAGCTGTATGCTCCTATATTCTTTCATGGCAGACTCAGTATGTTGAGGAAGGCCCAGCTGATGGTGTTACCCGACACGTCGGGGCACAGGAAGGTGCCTAAGAAGTGCCACAGCCACACCCTAGTATACCTCTCGATCTCATACTCTGGAGCATCTGGGTGCAGCGGTGCCCCGAAGTTTTCTGTTATCCAGACCGAACTGACACCGGATGTTTTCCTGCAATTTTTGAAGGACAATTACATGAGAGCTGAGGGAACAAAAATAAACATTAAATTAGGCAAAGACAATACGCATCATAAAAGTTATGTATTAAACCCTCCATTTAAATAGCAAAATAATTTGTAGAATATGTAGATCAATGACAGACTTAGACCATAACATATATTTGTGATATAAGAGACCAACCAGGTGTCAAAATGGTAAATGTTTGGAACGTAGAAATTCTTACTTTGCTCTCTTAGCATCCTCGTCCTCGGGTGGTCTTCTGCCACATAACTGCTCCACCAAGTCCAATCAGTGATCGTTATCAAGGATCCTAGTCACCGAAAGACCCCCCCAACCGCAGACACAGAATCATCTTCACGTCCTGCATCGTGATAGTCATCTCGCCGCAAGGAAGGTGGAAGGTGTGGGTCTCTGGCCTCCACCTATGGGTTTTCAATTCAATACAAGAAGTTTTTTAATTCAAACAATGAGACAAATCAATGCTTTGTACTGTCGTAAACGTGTATCAAATCATACCTATCGGTAGCAGCAGTGAGAAGTGTAGGGTCAAGGATTGGTAGCCCAGTGTTGAAGACGCGGACGATCTCAAGGAAGCCGGCACGCTGTATGTATGGCCGATATCGCTCGTCCCGGCTGTGCGGCTGGTGCGTGCGTAGTCTAAGAGGTACCAAGTTCTCCTGAAGCTCCGATAGGCGCTTGGCTCGGTGGTCCTTGTCGTAGTGCACCTCAAGAATGGGGTACTGCGGATGATGATCCCCCATCCTGGTTCAAATTTCAAATGTATATGTTAGAACAAAAACAATAAGAGTACTATAATTTGATGGAACATTAGTGCATAAAAACAAAGTAAATGTAAAAGAAATAAACTATTATGCAAAATTACATAATAAACATATATCATAATAAACATAGCTCTAAAGTTCCAATGTACTAACATAGTAGTTTTAAATAGCATAGCAAACAATTAACATTAATATAATAAAATATATGCTATATGCATCTGTTGCCCTTGCCTTCTATGCCTGCTAGCCTTGTGACCAGGTTCTTTACAAACGGAGCAAAGATTCCTGCCACGGGTCTCGTTGAAGTCTCCCCCTCCGTACATGTCTTTGTCGTACCCTCTCATAGCGTCCATGTTCCCCCTGAGTCACTTCTTCTTCCTCCTACCCTTCCCTACCTTCATTAGATCCGGATGTGGCACGTAGTCATAACCATGATAAGGTGGCCACTGTGTTAGGTCAAGGTATGGCTTGAAGCTCCTCTCCCAAATACTAACGGTGTTCGAACGGAGATACAAGGGTGACATATATGGCAGATCCTCATAGTTATACCCGCAAACTCTACAGACCGTGATCATATGAGAGCAAGGGGCATGCATGATCTGAGGGACGTTGCAACTACACTCTACTTTTTCAAGATCAACTCGGTAGTTTCGTCCACCATAACGTTTGCCGCCCAAGCTTGTGCCACCCTTGCCCCGTACACTAAAGATATGGCGGCGGGGTCCATACAGCTCGGTGGTGTGCTGCTTGGCCAATTCCTCGGCCTCCTTCAAATATTCTACTCTGGCCTTTCCAAAATGCCCCTGCTCAGCTATATTCCTCAGCGCAAGTTCTCACCTCTTGACAAAATATTTGTTGCACTTATGAAAGGAGAACTCAACAATTCCAGACACAGGCACAATTGAACTCCGATGAATACACGGTTGAAAGACTACGAGGAGTTAGTGGTCATGATGCCATACCTGAAACCCCCTCGTCATATGCTAATGCCCACTGAGCCTTTTGTTCCATCTGCGCCTCTCACCAGGCCTTTCCTGCTTCATTTAGCATCTTGTCTAGTTCTCTCTTTGTCTCCTTGAACTGGTGCTCTGTACGTACACAACATAGAGCCTTTACCTTGTCACATACCTCCTTCTTCCTCTGACGCCGCTAGAAATTAGCGGCAAAGTGTCTCATGCACCATCTATGCACTAGAGGCGGGAACCCATCTATATGCTCAACTGCAGCATTAAGAAGCCCTGGGTGACGGTCTAAGATCAAACATATAGTGCGAGATGGGCCAAGCACTTGTACACGTAGAAGCCGCATGAACCATGACCACGATTCATTGGTCTCTCCCTCTGCCAAAGCAAAAGCCATGGGTACTATCTAGCCCTCAGGATCAATAGCAATAGCCATCATCAAGGTGTCCCTGTACTTTCCTGTCAGGAAAGTGCCATCAACAAGTACGACTGGCCGATAAAACTAGAATGCATGTTCCGTTTGCGTGAACGACCATAACACACGATAGAGGACATGCCTCAATGGGTCCCGAAAATACATCCCTCCAGTGTCCACAAACCGTTTCAAGCTAGGGTTGTAGTAATGCATTGCACATAAGATGTGGGGCACACTGTTGCACGCTTCCTCCCAACTACCCCAACGAATTGCCAGGGCAATTTGCTTAGCATGCCAAGCCTTTTTGTACTTCACATCATACTTAACAAACCCATATATGGACTGTTGTAAAGAAGACAATGAAATGTCGTTATTGTCATCAACAAGCCCCAATATAAGACGGGCAAGGTAACGTGCAGTGAGCTGCTGATGATTTTCCTTCCACCTATTTGTTAGGCAAGTGTGGGGTTCGACAACTTTACTTATCCTCCATTTGCCATCACTCTATCTCTTTTATGCATTTAACCTCCACATACAACTGTTTTTGCATATCACGTGGTACCTCAACTCCTGGTCCGAATGAGTGACGTTGTACGGCCTATGATGATACACAACAAAGTCCTAAAGGAAGAGCTCCATCTCTGACATTGTATTGAATATCATCCCCTTCCTAAGGATTTCTTTCTCATGGTCATACAATGATTTCCTACACATCTGGAGACCGGTGTCACAAACTGTCATATCCGTCATGCTGACATCCCTATAAATCAGAACACCCCTGAAAGGTACGTTCATCAACCTTAGTTGCTCAAGCTCAGTCGCTGTGTAAGGTGGTGATGGAACATACTGCTGCGCTGCGCTAATTCTACCCCATGAATCATAGGGGGTATCATCTGCTGGCAAATCTATGACTAGTCTACCCTGAGCCTAGATAGCATGCAAAACCTCAGTTGGTACTGATAATGGCATACCATGAACAGGTACTGGCATGGCATCAACTGATGTGGGCATAGCATGTCTATCTCCCTGGTCATCATCTGAATCGTCTCAATCACTGCTAACTACATCACTGATCTTGTCCTCCTCCTGCTCCTCCTCTTCTAGTTCGACCTCGTTCACATCGAAGTCATTGCTTATACAGCCTACTTGACTTGACTGAAACTGCTCCTGCGTCAACTGACTGTCCAAATCCATGTTCCCCAGAGTTGCTTCCTCTTCGACTCCTAATTCTTGCTCATTGCCTCCAACACCGTCAATGGACGGCCCGTCCAGGACACCCTGCATCCTGTACCTATTCTCCACCACCACCTCAGCCATGGGCAGTGGCGGAGCGTGACTCAACATCAAGGGGGGGGGGCTAATTTAATTCAGTGCTAAACATCATCTCAATTTCTATGGTAAGCACCACGGCATGTGAATTTATGGAGCATAAATAATGATTAAGAACTACTTCTAGCACCAGTATACATAGGTCTCAGCCTAGTATTGTAGGAGTAGCAACCAGTATACGTAGGTCTCAGCCTAGAACTGAATGCAAAAGCTAGCAAGTCATCATGACAAAATGGATAGGTATTATAACTCACAGCCTAGTACTCTTCTACATCTCTGGCTCTTTGCTGCCACCCTTTCCTAGTAACAGACCTATTACTCTCTATCGCAGTATCGCCTAACACGCTGCTGCCTGTCCTTCGTAACTTTGTCGCAGGCAAGTAGGGGCCGGAGCCCAATTTCGCCTCCATTGAGCTCCGCCCCTGGCCATGGGCACATTGGAACCTTGGAGCACCCTAGTGTAGCGGGACCAGTGAGCAGGGTCGCGCAAGGGTATCAGGACATAGTGTGCCCTAGTCTTCCCAGTATCAAACCTCCCCTTCATTGTGAAATCACCGCCAAACTTTGCATTCAAATGGACACAAAGGTCGTTGAAGCTAGGAGGTTCATCAAACCATTCCAATTCATCTTCCATATCCTTGAACATACCATCTTCTCTCCTAACACTTCCTCCGTAAAAAACTCTAACACAACAATCCATCTACAAAAGCATTTGAAGAAACTTCATCAAGTCGTCGAAATCATCGTACGTACTGTCCATAGTAATATTAATACCTATTCTAACTATAACTATACTAACTAATCTAATATTAACATCTATACAAGACTAACTACAATAACTAATTATACAAAATACAATAACTAACTAGACTTACTAATTGTACTAACTAAACTAACTAACTTTACTAACTATACTAACTATACTGCCTATACTAACTAAACTAACTAACTTTACTAACTATACTAACTTTACTTATTGTACTAACTTATTATACTAACAATGTCGATTCAATCAACAAATACACTAGGGGAGTACCTCGCGGCAGCGGCGCTCGTCCTCGCGGCGGCGGCGGCACTCGTCCTCACGGCAGCAGCGGTGCTAGTCCTCGTGGCGGCGACACGCTAGACCGGGCCAGGAGGCAAGGGCGCTGGCCTCGGCGGCGGCGGTTGGTGGACACGGGATAGAGAGAGGGGCGTGCGATAGTTGGGAGCGGTGTATAGCGGCGGCGCGGCAGTGAGGGCGGTGGTGGGCGCGGTGGGCATCCGTGGCGCTGCGGGCAGCCGTCGTGCGTGGCCGGCAGGCATGGCGCGCCGACGTGCATGGGCGGGGGGCACGTGCGGGTGCAGCGTGCGTGGCGCACCAGCGCGGTGGGCGGCGGGCGGGCGCGGCGGCCGCGTGTGGGCGGGTGAGCAGGTGTGGCGGGCGCGGTAGGCGGCCGGCATGGTGTACAGCGGCGTGCGTGGGCAGGGCGGGTAGGGCGGTGGCGTGGCGCGGTGGGACTGGGCCGTGGGCCTATATTTGGCTCTGCCGTGCCCTGGTGAGTGGCGCGTCACTACCACGCCGTGATGCGTGACGCGTCACAGCCACGCCCTGATCGGTGGCACGACAGAGCTGGCCACATCACCGGTCAGCGGCCCTGGTCGCTGCCACGTAGGCAGCCTCACCGCGCCCCATGCATGGCGCGGCAGCATTAATTTGCCGCGCTGTGCGAATAGGCGCAGCAAAAAGTGTTAGATTTGAAAAAAAAATATTAAACAGTGTTAGTTTTAAAATTAATTTAAAAATGTGTTAAAAAATCACCACTGACCGCAACAAGACTTTTCCACGATCACTCCTTCGATCTTCATAGCTCCGTTTTAGTTTTGAGGAAAAAGGGTTGTGTTACTTTTTTTTCTAGCAATAATTCTAGAAGGATCGATAGTGGAAGTTGGAAAGCTTGTCCTTCTGTCTTGCCCTCTGCCACCGATTTTTTAGGAAAATCTACCGATTTTTCTTCAAGATCTACTATGGAGTGGGTCGGGAACTGAGAACAACTGAACAAGTTCATGTGCAGGAGTGGCAATTTTTGATCGATCTAGGTGGTACCTCGAATCAGTTCAGTCAGCTATCCTTTTAAGATTAGTGCCAAGGACACTAGGAAAGGTCCCTTCCTTATAGCAACTTCGACTTCAAATTTTCGTTGGGATTCGATAAGAAATTGAGAATTCAGTATCCGCTATTATCTAGGTTTTTGGGGCGTGATGTTTTATGTCTTTTGGACATTGCAAACACGTTTTTGTTTGGTTGCCCGCGTTCCACTAGCATTCTGCACATTGGAATTTTTATATTTTTATTTTTTAAAATTTTATTTTAAAAATAATTCCACCCACTTTTTATTTCTATTTCTAACCTTTTGATCATGCCAACACGCTTGGCGCGCCAAAAACATGGTGCTCCGCTACATGCATCGCCACGGCATGATCTGCCACGGTGGACAACCATTTACAGCTAGAAAACCTTGCCGCGCCGATGCATATGGCGTGGTAGCGTGTTTTTGCTGCGCTAGACGCGTTGATCTGGCGAAAAGGGTTAGAAAAGAAATAAAAAGTGGACAGGATTATTTCCAAAATAAAATTTAAAAAATTTAAAAAAAATGCACATTGATGCTATTTGGTTCTCCTAGGAACGAAGAAAACTTGCTGGCAGTTCCCATCTTCCCCTGCGGCCTAGGCTTCCTCTGCACCACCACTGCCAGTTCCTCTCCTCCCTGTGTGGCGCTCATAGGAGCGGAGACCCTTCTTAATTCAATCTTATCATGGTAATTAGAGTTTAGATTGAATAAATTATGGATACTTGATGATACCATTTTCGTTGATTCGTCACCGAATCTTGTTCTTATAGAGAACTCTGGTGCAAATGCCTATCTGGCATCCAAAACCTAGCGTTCTTCATGTCAATTTTGTTTTTGCAGGTTTGATATAATTGATGTGGGTGGTCATGTTTCTCGTTTGAATCTTTGTCACCAACTCAGACGGTCAAGAAGTTATCCAAACTTCCTATTTTTGCATGTCCTCTAGACATATCTGAATGATTGTATTGTTTGGCTCATTTAAACATGGAATCATGTATTTCTGATAATAGGAGAGTTGTAGTGTTTTTCCTAAGCTTTCTAAAATATTTAAGATCACTGCTTTAGGTGGTCTAGAGCTCTAGTTATTGCTGTTCAAAGTGGAATGGCAGATTCTGTCCAAATCTGGACAGAGATGCCTTCTTGATGTTGTTTAACCTTATTAGCTGTAGAATTATCTTAAGATGATAATAAGACAGTTATAGATAACTTAATAAGATTTCTATAAAGTTAAGAATCATATTTACTGGATGTCTAGAACTTTAGATATACATTTATGAAGTTATTATTAGATTTCTGTCATAGTTTGTGCAAATCTGCTTGTTAGTATTTTTCAACCTTGTTAACCTTTAAATCAGCTCTAGGTGTAAATAACAAAGTTGTATACAATTTCTTTAGCTTTTCAGAAAGTCTAGGGTCACCTTTATTGGATGTTAGGATCTCTGTTTATGACTGAAACAAGTGACTGTTGTGCTGCTGTCCAGGAACTACATGTGTAGGTTGATTGCTTTAGCTTGCTCTGGTTGGTTAAACATGTTAAGTTGACATCGATTGATGAATACTTGTCATGGCTACACACAAGTAATTTGGGTGCCATTCTTGATGTGCTTTCCATCTCCTATGTTATGCTTGAGTGATGATTAAGTTAAATAGCTCTAGGTGCTTACATCGGTTTGGTGTACTTTTATGAATGCTTTATGTATTGCACTTCCATGCATTTATACGTATGCATTGTTGCACCTTATTTAGGTATGCTAGATGCACCACGTGAAGGACGTGATGTTGGAGCCGAACCCGAAGATGGAGTTTGGTGAACTCATCCAGAAGACGAAAGGACTAAGCAAGTACAGAGATGGGATATGCTCGTCAAGCGAGTGTCATCTAACAAACACTGACCTAGTGAAAGATCCCAGGCAAGCTTCGAAGCATTCTAAGCCTCTAATGTTTTACAAATATCAACTTAAGTCCTTTTATATTTGATGCATTAGGTTATAAGAGTTGATTGGAATCACTTGATGCATATAATTTTCTTATCCAGAAATATACCTTAAACTATATGTAGGTCCAGGATCGAATATATGCTTAGCAATGCTTAGACCGGTCGAAGTCGGATGATTTCCTGTTACCGGCGAAATATAGGTGGATACCAAAGCACGGTTGGATATATTTGCTATCGTAGAAAATAACCATGTGATGATGAATAAATGGAGACCGGACGGGATCTGGTGATTGAGAAGCAGCAGGATATGGAGGTCTTGTGTGAATGTTTTATCCCATCTGTGTCGATTGAGGACCGTACCGTTGTTGACACTTCTGTCGAGATTGAACGCATGCCTCTCACTTAGCTAGCCGGATAACTCGTTCCGACCATGAAGCCGAGTAGCCCAATTTAGGCTGGGCCCCATTATGTAAAAGTGTGCACTCTGGATGGTAGTAAGGATGTGCGGGGTGCTAGACGTGAGCCCAAGGGCAGGCCAGGCCTAAACGTCCTTGCAGCTGGTTGTCCCTGATTATGCGGAACTGGGCGAACACGCGAAATGTGGACCTGAGTTGTTCCAAAGGTGACCTAAGGTGACCATTGATCTGGTCTGCCTGGGTTTGTGTTAGGAATAAATTCTCAGCTGGTTGAAATCGATTCGAATCGCCGTATCTCCCGGATAGTGAAAAACTCGACTAGCTTCAGCATCGTAGTAATTGAATTATGGAATATGATGGTTATGATGAACATGGAATTATTACACCGGCTATGGTTACTATTGTTATGCTACTAAATGATATACCACATGTTTGGCACAGGTTAGTTGCTAATCTAGAGATGAATAGCTATAATTAACTTGATCACCGAATTATAAAATGTATAGCTGAATTAGTGGTTTTTTTATGCAAAATGTTGTCAAGCTAGCTCCACTTATAAAGCCTTGCATGATCCTTGGAGTCACTTTATTTTTTGTTATGATGGGTAAGTCTAGCTAAGTACATTCGATTACTCAGGGTTTATCCCACCTTGTTGCAGGTGAAATTTTTGGCCTGAGAAAGATGGTGGCTAACCACCGGTGGACTCGGTGACTCTATATTTATTTCTCATATATATGCTTTTGCCAGAGGATGTCACTTATGCTAGCAATGTATTTGGAACTTATATTAATGTAATCATTGAAAGCTATGTTGTTTCTCTTAATCGGTTTTGAAACCCAAACTTGTAATATTATTATCGCTGCAACTCTATGTATATGATGGGTATTTGCTTAATCACGCGATCTTGGTTGTGATGTTGATTTACCGAGGTCCTTCGTGACACTCGACGGACTACCGGGTTTATATAAGTGAAAGTATGTGCATGTCAATGTGCTAAACGGGGACAACCGTACTTGATCTTGTATAAATTGGGTGATTCTATCACAGCTGGCATCAGAGCAAGATTAAGCATAATACTGTCATGTGCATAGTTTTAAAAGCAAAGTTTTGGTTTTAAAAGCCTATTTTGACTAAAACTTTATCTACAAGCAAATTGTCAAAACTAATTTGCAAAACTATGCTAGCGACAACCTCCAGTTAAGCCCAATTAAGGACCTTTAGGTGGCAATAAGTAAACTAATACTAAATATGGGGGTTTACTTTCTTGCAATTTTTATTTCGTCGTCCATACGACATTCTATTGTATGGATGCCATTCGTTTGAATGGTAATGTATGGATCAATATACCTCTACGCCCAGGTAAGATGGGAGTGACATGACCGCAAGATATGAGCGTGCGATCAAAGGGGAGATGTAGTTTTGATACTTAAGTATATATATCTCATATATATACGGAAGTATTTAATTGTGGGTTAGCTTTGGTACGGCTATATATGCATATTCTATATGTATGTATAGACGTATTTACTGATGGGTAGCTTTGATACGAAAGTGTATATATATAATGGGTATACATATATGGAAGTATTTAGCTTGCAACTTAGAGACTAGATTTTTTGTTTCTACATATATATAATTGTGGGGTTGGGCTGAAATGAATTCTTCTGCAGGTACACTAACCACGAATGCGTAGATTGAATATAGCTGACGACTACCTATATATCGAGAGAGTATGTGTTATGCCACCGACATAGAACGTGATTGCCACCTTAGGCTAGCAATTTCGTGAGGACGAATAGGATGAGCATACATCATGATTGTTGCTTGTGCATATACATGCTCCACTCACCCTTGTTTTATTAATGGATAACTTGTTGTAACCATATGGTCATGTTGTGCATGACCGAAAACTAATTTTCTAAATGTAAGTAAAACTTGTTTTGAAGAGTTATCCACCTACTCAATAAAAAGGAAATAAAAGATAACAGTACCATACCACCATGTTTTGCATGTTATGTGTAGTTGTGTTGCTGGAGATGACTGCTTATTATGTGCGAGCTTGGTGCTTAGTAATAGTCGCTTAAGCTAATTGGATTGAGTGTTTCAAATGCTTGCTTAAGACCATGATGTATGTGTGGATGCTTTGTTACCTAGGTAGTATCATAGTTGTTACCCCTTTTGTCCACGGTGAGCATACAAGTGTTGAAGAGCCTAATCCTAGAACCACACTCAAGTTACATTAATCTCTTGGTTGTCTCCTAGAAGATTCCCTATGCTTAGGAGCTTGAGCCTGTATGTGTGATTGTTAGCCCTTGAATGTTTGTGAATCCATGCCTTGCTTGACTCGTGAGCCCAAGCTTAGTTCCCTTGAATGATTGCACGTGTCGTGGTTGTCTCGCTCCTATGTGGGAGGACCCTACTCAAAAATCCTTGTCGAGCCTCTCTACTTCTTATCCTAAAGATGGTCTGGTGTAACACTAATTGCTATCTACCCTAGCTTTGGAACCTTTTTCTCGTAGATCATGTCGTTGCTTTATCAACTAAATCCCTAGTCAGTGTATCTGCTCTGTCCCTCGAATCTTGTTTCTTTTGTCTCCAACTCTTTCAAGTCTCTGGATGTTTATCAGTCTTGATCTCATGATGCTGCTCAGCAAGACCAAATCTCATGTTAATCTTTATCTAGTAGTCACCTTGGTGGACGCAAGGCGTATATGGAAATAAAGCAAGAGTCTCACGCTCAGTTGTCTTTGTTAGTTAATTTATGTTTCTCTTGTGCCATGTCTTTACCTTGGACCACCCTTGTTGACTCCTAACCATGTGAATACCTTTGCTTGCCATCCCTCCTTTGCATAGTGCTTATTCATACCACCCAATCTGTACCACTTGAAATTTCACTTTGGTTGTGTGATCGGTAATGGTATTATGAGTAGCAACTAACGGTGCTGCAACGAAACCGAGAGCCTCCTATGACGCGCGACACAAGGTTGTGCTACTCGACACGCGCTGGTATCGAGGTTTCTAGTCATGATCCATTGCAGAACTGCACCGATGTGTTATTTTCATGTGAGCTCTTTCTTGGTTATCTCTCCTTATCTTGTCAGAAGGTCTATATGTCGGACCAGATGCGGTAGGACTTCCTTCTGAAGTCATCTAGAGGATAACCTTTGAAGACCAGGTCACTGACATAAACATTAACAGACTGTAGGAGGTGGTAGACAACTGACACTGCTTGACTACCCCTGCAATGATGTCGGTCATCTAGTGAGCAACTTATGTGACCCCCATTGGATCAGGCAGGTACGCAACACTTAAAGTTAGACAAGTTATCAGTTGGATGATATATGGACCGGGACATTATGTCCTGTAATAGGTCTCCTGCTACTCATGAGCTTTCTATCCAAGTCTTGATCTTTACGTGCAAGGTGATCCTGCAGTCAAAAACCGACTTTCTTCAGTAACCCCTTTTCTGCTAACTTCCATGGTTACCTGTCTATTTGCACATCAAATACAATTGTTGCCGTCAAAAAGGAAGTTTTGGAGTTTTTAAATGTTGAGAGACAACTAATTAGTTACCGATAGGAACGTTAAGTTATAGCTAGGTAATAACTCTTTGGTAGCTCTTAAGGCTATGTCTCACAGAACAATGTTAAGCGAAGAAATAGCAAAGCCGGACAGTGATGCAAGTACTACTTTCTTCTCCGAACCCTATGTCATCAAGTCAATTCCATCTTGGACAATCACACAGATAATGCAAGATGATGTATCAGCTAAGTAAAGAGCTAGAGAAAGCACGTCCCTAGTTTCGGTCAGCATCACTATGCATCTAGGTGCTGTAAAAGGATTTTGTTCAGGACCCTATTGGACGAAGTGCCGAAGGATAGTTAGAAATGACCCCTTATCTTTGTCGAACAGCCCCTCTACATGTAGTATGCATTGTGCCCTACAAAAACGGCCCACAAGTCTAGTGCTAGTGTATCATCGAGTTGGTGTCTAAATCAACGGTTGAGGTTGTTTCCTAAGAGGCATGTAAGGAAGAACCCTAGCCTCCATCCTCAGTGGGAAAGCTACTGCTGCTTTTGTACGAAGAGTTAGAGAGTGCAGAACACACTCCACAATGTGTGATGCAAAGAAAAAGAAGAGCAGGAAATCTGTTGAGATTTTATAGCACTCAACCGGTTATCTTTAAGCCGGTGATTAGAGGATCAAACATGGTTGGATTGTCACAAAACTTGATGATCTCATTTCTCTCTTAGGATACTTCAACGCCTTAAGTTGGTTTGAGTATTGGTTGAGTGAAACAATGGATTTGAGAGATGTTTTGTTAGTTCGGGTCACTAAAATTTCAGAACAAAGCACTTTTGGTAGATGATTTGTTTGAATAGACAAACAGTGTCCATTTGAGCTGAATTTTGGTCAGTAGTTAGAGGACTCTTGGATCTATATGACTACCAAAATTTGTGCACAACGGAGCAGTAGTTTGTGAGATATGCCCTAAAAACCAAGGTGCACAGGATCTGCGTTTTCTCTGTTGACTGCTATCATCCCTCATATTAGAAGGGTGTGTTTGTAACTGATGCCAAGATTAGCAACATGGTCAATTTTTTGCCAATTAGGTAATTCTTTAGATGCCCTAGAGAAGACTCCTTGCACCCCTTTATGCCATGCTTTTACCCTCTCATATCAGTAATGTTTGAGCAGTCAAGGTGTTCTACAAGTCAAGTTGTGCCATTGCAAGTCAAAAACAATTTGAATGGTGTCAAACAACAGATTTCAGATTCCGATTTTGAGTTGTTGATTGACATTAGAAAGGAAGCCTCAATGTCAAAAGTA
This sequence comes from Miscanthus lutarioriparius, assembly GCA_904845875.1. Taxonomy (NCBI): domain Eukaryota; kingdom Viridiplantae; phylum Streptophyta; class Magnoliopsida; order Poales; family Poaceae; genus Miscanthus; species Miscanthus lutarioriparius. The sequence continues at coordinate 50,842,724 of CAJGYO010000012.1, forward strand.
GACCAACCAGGCTAGTTTTGCTACAGTGTAAGTCAACCCAACTTACTGTGCCCGCACCATGAAGGCAAATTGTGCTCAACCTGCTTGGTAGTGTACTGTTTTTCCAATCGGTGTATACTTGCAACCTTTGTTGTCCTCTAGACCTCGCTATCATCCTTCTTCAGCAAGGATTTCTAAGGCGGACTTGTCCTTTGGTACCTTTCATGTATTTTTACTCAAGAGGTTGCATCAGGTTTCAACCCAGATAACTGTTGCCGCTTGGATACGAGGATTCCCTCAAATAATGATCATCAAAAACAATGAGTCAACAGAGTCCGCTATCACATTCACCGCTCACTCAAAGGACTCAGATAATACAGTGTTATCATTAGAGAAAGAGAATTGCACACATGGAACATTATGTAGTTTTCCATCATTTGGCATCTGAGTGATTGAACAGTTACGACCGGCATAGACATTATATGTTGGTTACTCGGTTTCTCACAACTTCAGAGGATGCCTACTCCATCTGTGATCTCATCCCTTATGAAAGGTTGTACTCAAGCTATTTTGGTAGATGACTGCTTTTTGAACTTTGTGAACAAACATGGAGCCATTGTAATGAGTAGCTTTCAGAAGCTTGCAGTCTAGTGCAAAGTTCACATGGTCCATGTTATATTCACTAGGGAAATAGAGATTATAGGTAGTTAGTTTATGCTCCTTAGTACTCTCTGTATCCTGAGAACGAAGTGTTGTGCTATCTTGGATTCCTCCCAAAGTTACAATGCTTCATGGAAGTCAATGAAAGAAATTCTTCAGACAAAATTTACTACGAAGAGCAAGTATCAGAAAGTGTCTTGACCAAATTAGCCTCTCTGATGCTCGAAGCTAAGTAGCCTAATGCTACCGTTGATATTGGAAATGGATGACATGCTTCTCTTCCGTTAAAAGTCTTTCGCACCAAATCTTGAGGCGAGATTCTTGTAAGGGGGGAGGGCTGTAACACCCTGGGTGTTAGTCACAAGTTAAGCAGTGGATTTGGACTTAAGTAGGATATATCAAGCAATGATTATGATCTATAGTTCATAATCTAGAAGTAATGATGAAGGTATTGAGGTCAAACCTATGAAAAGGAGCCCCAACTTGAACTTGGATAATACACTTTGCTTACATGTTGACCCTTTTCAAATGTACGCTTTGTTTACACCAAAATTTGGGAAGACAAACGCGGGAACTCGAAGCTTCCAAGATTGTGTCATCAAGGAATCGATTGCATAAGGGTCGATATCAGCTGATTCAGATGCGACACTGGAATTGGCTCTCTTCAGATGACGTCAGCAAATAACGACAATAAGCTACGGTTGGCGTTGGGAAAGACATGTTGGACTCTACAAAAAGGGAAAGATTAGGGTCCAAGTTATCTTAAATTGGGAATGTTTTCTCTTATACCAAATATTGTAATGAGTCATACTTGAGTAGGATTTATGCATAGGTTCTGGGTATAAATATTGGACCCAGGCTATTATAGAAGGGCATCCAATCAATCAATACAAATTACTTTTTCATCTTTACGCCAACCCTTAGGAGTAGGAGTAGTGTAGATCTCGGTGAGTTCTTCAACAAGTAGGGCTGCATCGGTCCAGCCGACATTCGGCTTGTCTATAAGTACCGTCATGGCTTATCCTTTGGTTTGTATGGCTGCATCGGTTAAGTTCGACCTCCACTGCTCAAATTAGATTAAGGTGAAGTTATCGGCTCTACCTAAGATTGGCATCCTTCGGGTAGATTAATTAAGTTACCAATCTTGTTGATGTTCTTATTGCCATTAGTTTCAGCAACATCAACCTGCCCGGTCGAGATCGATCTAGATCGGCTTCACATCCTTTTAGTCCATCGTTTGCTTTGTTACAATACGATGTTTCTTACTTTGAGCGACATGTTATGTTTTATCGGCTGTTCTACTTCGATCTTGATCGTGCATAGTACGCGGTTAAGGCATGTATGATCTTGAGGAGGTTTGTAGGCTAGTTAAATCTGGTCTATAGTTCACTATTATGACTGTAACGATCTGGTCGATCCCCACTGATGGCACTTTAGATCGGAGGATCCTAGTTGGTAGATTTGTTTTCGATCAAGCATGACCTTGACTGTTTTCTATGCCTACATCGGCTAAATAGCCGATCGCCTATGCTTCAACGCCTACAGTGTGTCTCCATGATTCTGTTAAATGTGAATAGATCTGTTTACTTTAAAGGTTTGATTTATTGTCTTTATCACGGCTGCCATCGATCCGGTCGAACCCCATTATTAGAGATAACATGTTAAGTCTGATGAGTTCATATATTTGTCCATGTTAAATAGTCGATTGTTCACATGCTGTAGTCCCTTTTCCACCTGAATCGGCTATTTCAGCCGATTCGCTTGAGCTTTCACACATATAGCATGTCTTTCGGAAAGCCTATCAATGTATAGATGGTTTTACAGACTCTTCGGTTTTAGTTTGTTATTATCATCATAGCTGCCATCGATCCGGTCGAACCTCACTGTTGGTGGTAAAAGATTAGATTCAGAGCGTGTGTAGATCCATTTGTACTAGACAGTCGATTCGTTCACATCCTTTCTCGTTAGATTCATCGGTTCAATGCTTTACATTGGTAATACCCACCTAGCTGATGATTTTACTTATATCTACGTGCATTGTACTTGTCAACATAAACTCAATCACAACCCACGAGCTTTACAGTCCGTAATAGCCAATTTCTTCGTGTATCGGCCGTTTAGTCGATTTTTCCTGTCTGGCTACTCCCGAAGTGGCACACTTGGAACTATCTGGGAAAGACCGACATGTTCCACCTTAAATTACTGATAAACTTTCTCTCCTTGTTAATTGTAGGTCAAATTGACTGGCACGCCTCGGGAGGAATTCGTAGGGTCGACGGGTCCTGTGATTGAAGCCAAGCAGATCTCCGGGCTCATCCTAAGCAGATCCTTCTGGCTTGCTGTGTGCTAGGCACATTGACACGTTTTTGCGCTGACACACGTTCTGGCATGCTCGGTGGGACACCATAATCGTCATGGTGACTTACAACAACAATGACATCCTTATGGTGCCTTATGAAGACTTATCTAATGAGGATAAAGATGTCATCAGTAAAGCTATAGAAGAATTTCAGAACAAGTGTTTGTTGTCCTACACCAAGACACGTGACAATAAAGTTGTTTAGAAATATCCACTACCAAGAGTTTTGTTGCATGGGCAGTCAGATGCAGACGAAGCTGAAGGTAGGCATTTCTTCGTAGAGGTCGTAAACAAATCTATTCATGATGCCATATTAAACTATAATACAGTTTTCTTGAACACATTTCACAATACCATGAAAGAGGTGTTTCATGGATATTCAATTGATAAGGTTGGACCGGTTTACTACAATATTCCACATCCGTTGACTCAGGGGACTAATCAAGCTGGTACTAGCCATCAAGAAGCAGCACCAACTGGTAATGATGATGTACAGGCAGTTCTGAGCTCATCTGAGCAAGTTCAGGGTGCTGCTACTAATCAAATGCAGTATAATCCTAGATCGTTAGTGCAGCATGTGCAATAGCCGATGGGGCAAGTTCAGAATCAAATGGTTAATTTTGGCACGTCAGGCCAAATACCATCGTCGGCTCAAAAAATAGCGCCATCAATCCAAAGGATTCGTAGAGATACAGGTCCCAGTATCTACAACCAGAGACTTCAAGCAGCAAACCAGCAAAGGACCCAGCAGATAGAAATTCCATAAGGATATCATTATGGCATAGATTACAATACCCTTCACATGATTCCAAATCTAGGGCATCAAGGTACCCAAAAGTTTAATCCACAAATGGGTCAGCAATTGTAGAGAAATCCAAATTCAAATGCTGATGAGTTGTTGCTTAGAGTGACCGAGATGATGAAGAATCAGTTTGGTTTGAAGCCAAAAGGGCAGACCTTCTCGTACAAATGCACATATCTAGAGTGGTATGATTTGGTCGCTCTTCCTACAAATTACAGGCTCCTAGAGTTTGCTAAGTTCACTGGCCAAGATAGCATAGGCACAATAGAACATGTCAGTTGGTATCTTAGATAGCTGGGCGAAGCATCCATTGAAGAGGCCCATCGAGTTCGTTTCTTCTCCTTGTCCCTGTCAGGACCAGCATTTACTTGGTTTTCATCGCTGCCAGTTAACTCCATTGCTAATTGGGCTGACCTAGAGAAGAAGTTTCATACATATTTTTACACTGGGATAGGAGAAATGAAAATTACTGATTTGACGACTATAACGCAGAGAACTAATGAATCGGGCACCAAGTTTCTTTAGAGGTTTGGAGAGACCAGAAATTTGTGCTTCTCATTGATGATCAGCTAGCTGCTTTAGCCGTTCAAGGAATGTTGCCAACGTGGAGAGAGAAGGTACTGGGGCAAGATAGGTCAGTTGGCTCAACGAGTGGCAATGATCAATAGCCAATTTCAGAATATGCGCAGAGATACCCGATTCCAGAAGAGTGTCACAGTTGCCGAAACCTATAATCCATGTTCAGTTGATGATGGCTATGAAGACGATGAAGAAGAAGAGGTTGTCATGGCTGAATGGAATTGGGGTAAGAAGACAGTAATGGTGCCAAATCCTTGGGTAAGAGGAGTCAAAGAGAGCTATGATTTCGACATCACATCACAAAATCGGACAAGCTCTTCGATTTCTTGCTTGAGAAGGGACAGATCAAGTTGCCCGACAATATGTTATGTTACCTCCAGATCAGTTGAAGAATAAGAAGTTCTGCAAATTTCACAACGCTACTTCTCATTCTACTAATGAGTGCAGAGTTTTTCGGCAACATATACAGAGGGCTATTCAGCAAGGGAGGCTCAAATTTGATACACCTCGAAAGATGAAAGTTGATGATAATCTTTTCCGAAGAGATCAGAACATGGTTGATGCTAGGTTGCTCAAAGGAAAGACTAAAGTCCTAACATCAACTAGGGCCAAAGAAGCTAGAACCATCGACCCGAAGATGCAAATATCAGCTGATGAATATAGAGAGATTAAAAGGCATCATGACCAACAAAAGAGCCGATATGAGCAGGGTGAGATGTCAAGGGATGGGGCGACAAGGCCGTGTGTTACATCTCGAATTTTGTTGAATAAATGGCAGCGGCATAAGGAAAAGGATTATTTAGAAGAGAAAGAATACCAACGTCAACAAAAGAAAGAGAGGTATGAAAGAAAGCAAGCTGAATCACATTAGAATTGTCCTTTCTTCAGACATTGTTGGAATCAAGGTTTGAAATTACCTGCTAGAAATAATTGGCCAGAGTGCAGTGAACAATATTGGGAGTTTAGGCAATCCCAAGCCAACCGCCGGTCTATCCATGCTCAAGATGAGTATCATCATAATATGGATCGGCGCTTAAAAAATAAAAGTGTTCATGATCGGCTAGGAAAGCGAGTTGTTGATCAAAACTAGGTTGATTATGAAGAAGAAGATAATGAAGAAGAATATGTTTGGCAGGAAGGGCAATGGTGTCCAGGAGGTTTAATAAGAAGCCAAAAAAGAAGGGTGCAACACCTAAGGAACAGAGAGCTAGAATAGGCTCAGGCATCTGGTAGACCTCAAGTTTGGCGTGCTAAACAAACAGTCGATAGGGATCAACCATCGGCTAATATTCAAATGGCTTTTCTATTGCCATCAGAATTTAGGGCTCCAGCAGATCAAGAAGTCTATTTAGATTTCGATGAATTGGAGTATGAGGAGATAGTTGCCAAGTTGGCAATGATACAACATGCTATATTCGATAAGCCAATCAAGCATCGGCACTTAAAGGCTTTATATGTAGAAAGGTTTTGTTGATGGGAAACCGATGAGCAAGATGTTGGTGGATGGAGGTGCTTCCGTCAATCTTATGCCTTACACCACTTTTCATAAACTTGGCAAGGGACCAGGAGATTTGATTGAGTCCAACATGATACTTAAGGATTTTGGGAGTAATGCATCCAAGACCAGGGGGCAATGAACATCAAATTGACAATCGGAAGTAAGACTTTGCTCACCACATTCTTTGTCATTGATGGAAAAGGTGCATACAGTTTACTCCTTAGTCGCGATTGGATCCATGCAAACTATTGTATACCATCAACCATGCATCAGTGCTTGAATCAGTGGCATGGCGATGATGTCGAGCTGGTTCACGCTGATGATTCTATAAGTATCGCAACAGCCGATCCAGTATATTGGGAGCTAGAAGACTTCGAGTGTTTTTCTAGTAAACTATGGGAAGGACGCTTCATTAAAGTCAATGATGAAAGCCAACAACCGATTCAAGCAGTCAGCTTTGAGAATTTGTTTTAATGGATAATCCAATAGATGGTATAGATGGTAAACTAGGACATGGCTTTACGTCGGCCGATGAATTAGAAGAGATAGATATTACTTCTAGAGATAGGCCTAGTCTGACGTATGTAAGTGCCAAGTTGGATCCTGAGTATAAGCAAGAGTTAGTGGATTTATTAAAGTAATTTAAATATTGTTTTGCTTGGGAATACTATGAGATGCCTGGTCTAGACCGATTGATTGTTGAACATTGGTTGCCAATCAAACCTGGATATCGGCCATTTAAACAAGCTTCGAGGAGATTCAACCCAAACATTCTTGATGATATCAAAAAGGAGACTGAAAGATTACTAGAAGCAAAATTTATCCGACCGTGCCGATATGCAGAATGGATATCGAATGTTGTTCCTGTGTATAAGAAAAATGGAAAGTTGAGAGTTTGCATCGACTTCAAAGATCTGAACAAGGCTACACCGATGGATGGTTATCCGATGCCAATAGCCGATATGTTGGTAGATGCAGCCGCCGGGCACAAGGTCATTAGTTTTATGGACAGCAATGCAGGATATAATCAAATTTTTATGGCTGAGGAAGACATAGCAAAAACAGCTTTTAGATGCCCCGGCGCAATCGGTTTATTTGAATGGGTTGTGATGACCTTTGGTTTGAAGAATGCCGGTTCAACTTATTCGAGGGCAATGAATTACATTTTTCATAAGTTGATCGGCAGGATTGTTGAAATCTACATTGACGATGTGATGGTAAAATCTAAGGGGTACAAGGAACATCTAGCTGATTTACGGGAAACTATGGAGTGCACGAGAAAACATGGTCTAAAGATGAATCCCAATAAGTGTGCCTTTAGAGTATCGGCTGGACAATTTTTGGGTTTCATGGTCCATGAGAGAGGAATCGAAATTGGTCAAAAAAGTATGAAAGCAATTGATGAGGCGGTGCCCCCGACTACTAAAACAGAGTTACAATCTTTGCTTGGTAAGATTAATTTTATCAGGAGTTTATTTCAAATTTGTCGGAAAGAGTTCTGCCATTTTCTCCCTTATTAAAGTTGAAAAAAATGATCAAGAATTTAAGTGGGGTGACGTACAACAAAAGGCATTTGAGGAAATAAAAGAATACATGAAATGTCCACCTGTGCTGGTCCCTCCTCAGCAAGGTAAGCCTTGTAAGTTGTACGTATAGGCCGATGACCAAACGATTGGATCGACCTTGATGCAAGAGTTTGAAGGAAAAGAACGAGTTGTTTTCTATCTAAGTAGAAGGCTTTTGGATTCAGAAACAAGATATTCTCCCATCGAAAAGTTATGCTTGTGCTTATATTTCTCTTGCACTATGTTGCGACATTACTTGTTATCGGCTGAGTGTACAGTTGTTTCCAAGGTTGATGTGATCAAGCACATGCTATCAATGCCAATATTAAATGGAAGAATGGGGAAGTAGATTATTGCGTTGTCAGAATTTGACTTGAGGTACGAATCGGCTAAAGCAGTCAAAGGGCAAGTAATAGCCGATTTTGTCACCCAGCATCATAAGCCAAGTATTGGCTATATAGAGCCGGTACCTTTGATGTTATTCTTTGATGGATCATCATGCAAGCAAGGTGGTGGCATTGGTATTGTTATTATTTCACCTCGGGGGGCAAGTTTTGAGTTTGTTTTTCCAACTGAACCAATGATTACCAACAACCAAGCAGAATATGAAGCTATTCTCAAGGGGCTTCAACTTCTTCATGAAGTAAAGGCCGAGGCAATTGAAGTATTTGGAGATTCACAGTTAATTATTAATCAGTTGATCGGCCTATATGAATGTAAAGAAGATACTCTAAGGGGGTACTATGATGAGTGCCAAAGGTTACTCGAGGAATTTCCTCATGTTTCTCTTCAACATATTCCGAGAGCACAGAATCAAGAGGCTAATCGCTTAGCTCAAAATGCGTCAGATTATTGAGTGTTTCAAGAGGTCTTAAGTAGTGAAACCTCGAATGATGATTGGAGAGTTGAAATAGCCGATTACCTTAAGAATCCATCATAGAAGGTTACTAGGAAGCTAAGGTATAAATCGACTAAGTATGTTTTGCTAGATGATCAGTTATATTACAAAACAATCGATGGGGTGTTGCTTAAATGCCTAAGTCAAGAAGAAGCTAAGGTGTTGATGGGTGAAGTACATGAAGGGATATGTGGAGCTCATCAATCAGCTTATAAGATGCAATGGATTATTCGTGGGACTGGACATTTTTGGCCAACAATACTGGAAGACTATTTTGAATATTATAAGGGGTGCTTGAATTGTCAATGTTTTGGTAATGTTCAGAAATTGCTCGCATCGGCTATGAATACAATAATCAAACCATGGTCGTTTCGAGGTTGGGGAATTGATCTAATTGGCTAGATTTTTCCGCCTTCAAGTAAAGGACATAAGTTTATATTGGTAGCGACGGACTACTTCACTAAGTGGGTTGAGGCAATTCCTTTGAAGACGGTAACCTCAAAGAACATGGTTGATTTTGTCAAGGAGCATATTGTGTATTGTTTTGGGATTCCTCAAACTATCACTACTGATCAAGGGACAATGTTCACATCAGAAGAGTTCTAAGATTTTGCTGCCAGTATGGGAATAAAGTTATTAAATTCTTATCCTTACTATGCTCAGGCCAATGGTCAGGCAGAGGCGTCCAATCAAATTATGATTAAGCTGATCAAGAAAAAGATCGAAGAACAGCCAAGGAAGTGGCATTCAACGCTTAATGAGGTATTATGGGTGTATAGGATGGCCTGTCATGGATCGATTAAAGCGTCACCTTATGAACTTGTGTATGGTCATAATGTGGTCCTTCACTAGGAAGTTCAAACTGGATCGAGGCATATCATGCTGCAAAATAATTTGTCAGCCGAACTTTACAAGCACCTTATGATGGATGACTTAGAAGACTTAAGTTACCATCGACTGCGTGCTCTTGAAAATATCAAAGCCAATAAACTAAGGATTGTGAAGTATTACAATAAGAAGGTCAAGAGCAAGCAATTTTCTGAACGGGACTTGGTCTGGAAGGTGAAATTACCGATCGGATTAAGAGATAGCAAGTTCGGCAAGTGGTCACCTAATTGGGAAGGACCTTATCGGATCAAACATTATGCGCCTAGCAATGCTTATATTTTGGAAACACTAGGAGTAGAAGAGGAGTTTGACAGAGCAATCAATGGAAAAATATCTAAAGAAATAATATCCTAGCGTTTGGATTAATACTTGATAGTTGATTTGTTTGGTCATCGACTCTAATAGCCGATACCAGAAGGGTATCGCCTCTAGTTCAAAAATAAACCCAAAGGGGTAAAAGCCGCTACGATATGTATCACCTATAGAGCAAGAACAAACACAGATTGGTACATGGAATATGAGTACAGGGCAAAAGAGAAACCACTTAAAATGAAGAGATTGTTTGCTAGCTTCTCCTATTACAAGATAAAGGCCAGAAAACACTTTATTCACTATGTCTTTGGCCTGGGAAGCAAAGGCTATGGAGTTGGCAGCGTTGAAGAAATCCTTGACCAGGTGCTCAAGATCCTCAGGGTGTTCGGTGGCTAGAAAACCATGGGGAAAAGGTCGAAGCTCGTGGCCAGAGCGAGCTTGCGCAACAGCCAATGCCATGGTAGCACCATGATGAACACCATGAAGGGCAACCTCTCTGACGTGGTTTAGGACATCGGACAAGCGAACCACTGACACAGCACCCCTGGCGTTGACGAATCCTGCCGCATACTCTGCAGCTGATCGAAGGCTTTCCAACTGGGTCGATAAATCTAGAAAGATTCGAGGAAGGGATAATCAAGATCTTGAAGACAAAACTAAGAAGAAATAGAAAATTGTGGTAGGCATCTCACCCATGATTCTGGCCTTAGCCTTGGCCAACCTCTCCTCCACCTGGTCAATGGATCTGCCCCTTAGGGCATCTTGATGGATGGTGGCCACAACCCCTGGAGTCTCCTGATCGGCCTCCGATGGATCAGATTCAGAGGGTGGTCGGTGCTGAACCAAAGTGGTTAGAGCCGATTCCACGACAGAGAGGTAGTTGGTGAACTTCTAGCCAACCTAATCGATGGATGTGATCAGATCATCGTTATTGATCTGCTTCTTCGAGTAGCAGAGGAGCGGGTAGCAAATTGTTGATCAAGATGACCACGAAAGTTGAGTGGAGTTGGCCCTATGTTCCGAGATGATGGGAGCATCCTGCAGCGTGTTCAGATGAAGGTCCACCTACCCAAGATCATAGGTTGCATCCTCCTGATGATGAAGACGTTGATGTGGTGGCATAGACCCGTCAAAGGCCTCTTCAGCAGACCTCTTGCCATTCTCCATGCCTTCGAGCCTATGGGAAAGCAAAATCGCACCAAAGACGCAGAAAGTTTGGGACAAAGCAGGTTGTTTTTTGATCCATAGCCATGGCCTGTATATATAGCCTAGAAGGTGAGAAGATAGGCTTCATCGGGGTTTTGGAATTAAAGTCAGTTATGTAAACGGATCGACACTCTAGAAATTCAGGGGACGGATCACGAAGAGACAATGGATTTGGACTTATTGCTCCCCATAATTACAAGATACCATGGGATTGATACAAAAGGTTTACATTAACTAACAATCAACCCACTAAGACTTCTTTGGATTGAAGGGAGTCCGGATCCCCACAAGGCCGAAGGTCATCAAGACCGAGTCATATCAGCCCACTGATAGAATTGCATCAGGGGAGAGAAAAGACCGCCTGCTTAAAAGATACTCATATATCCAACCGATTTCTCGGTGGTTGGGAAATAATGGGAAAGAAACCCGCCTGCTAATGCTCGGCGGCTGGGAAACCGTGGGAAAGAAATCTGTGGTTTCCCCGATGAGCATTTGATAAAGCGAACAAGGGAAAGGTGTCCACACATTTTAGCCCTTGCAAACACTAGAACAACTCTGCGATCATGGTGAGAAAACTCAGGTGATGTCACAAGAATTCTTCTAACCACAGTAGATGATCCTCTTGCTCGACAAGGCACTGAAATGAGCGACACAATCACCCTATGCACAAAAATTCTTCTAACCACTCAAGACCCTCATAGCAAGGAATTAGACTAAGGAGGGTCTAGCGGAGCCAAGGGCACTCGAGGAAGCAAGCAGAAAAGAAACATAACTGAGTTGCTGAGTTGCTCTCGCCAGAGTTGGATAGACATTTATAGTCAGTCTGGAAAGATGGATCCGAGCGCCCATGAAGCAATGATGCTCTCATGAAGCTTTGAAGCATGGGCTCATAAGCAGGCAAAGATGGTGACAGATAGTAGGCCCTAGATCAAGATTCTCTACCCGTGACCACGGACCTACCGGGGATGCAGACATGGTAATTTTGGAATAAAATTACTTTTATTCAAAAATTAGGGGGGCATGTGTTTACACCAAAATTTGGGAAGAAGAACGTGGGAACTCGAAGCTTCTAAGATTGTGTCATCAAGGAATCGATTGCATAAGGGTCAATATCAGCTGATTCAGACATGGCACTAGAATCGGCTCTCTTCAGATGATGTCAGCAGATAACGACAATAAGCTACGGTTGGCGTTGGGAAAGACATGTCGGACTCTATAAAAAGGGAAAGATTAGGGTCCAAGTTATCTTAAATTAGGAATGTTTTCTCTTATACCAAATATTGTAATGAGTCATACTTGAGTAGGATTCATGCTTAGGTTCTGGGTATAAATATTGGACACTGGCTATTGTAGAAGGGCATCCAATCAATCAATACAAATTACTTTTTTGGCTTTACGCCAACCCTTAGGAGTGGGAGTAGTGTAGATCTCGGTGAGTTCTTCAACAAGTAGGGTTGCATCGGTCCGGCCGACCTCCGGCTTGTCTGTAAGTACCGTCATGGCTTATGCTTTGGTTTGTATGGCTGCATCGGTTAAGTTCGACCTCCATTGCGAGCTCTAGCATAAACTAGTTATCGATCTTTATCTAGTTCAAGTACAGCTGCATTGGTTAACTTTGACCTCCACTGCTCGAATTAGATTAAGGTCAAGTTATCGGCTCTATCTAAGAGTGGTATCATTTGGGTAGATTCATTAAGTTACTAATCTTGCTGATGTTCTTATTGCCATTAGTTTCAGCAACATCAACCTGCATGGTCGAGATCGATCTAGATCAGCTTCACATCCTTTTAGTCCGTCGTTTGCTTTGTTACAATACGATGTTTCTTACTTTGAGCGATGGGTTATGTTTCATCGGATGTTCTACTTCGATCTTGATTGTGCATAGTATGCGGCTAAGGCATGTATGATCTTGAGGAGGTTTGCTGGCTAGTTAAATCTGGTCTATAGTTCGCTATTATGACTGTAACGATCCGGTCGATCCCCACTGATGGCACTTTAGATCGGAGGATCCTAGTTGGTAGATTTGTTTTCGATTAGGCATGACCTTGACTGTTTGCTATGCCTACATCGGCTAAATAGCCGATCGCCTATGCTTCAACGCCTACAGTGTGTCTCCATGATTCTGTTAAATGTGAATAGATCTGTTTACTTTAAAGGTTTGATTTACTGTCTTTATCACGGCTGCCATCGATCCGGTCGAACCCCACTATTAGAGATAACATGTTAAGTCTGATGAGTTCATATATTTGTCCATGTTAAATAGTCGATTGTTCACATGCTGTAGTCCCTTTTCCACCTGAATCGGCTATTTCAGCCGATTCGCTTGAGCTTTCACACATATAGCATGTCTTTCGGAAAGCCTATCAATGTATAGATGGTTTTACAGACTCTTCGGTTTTAGTTTGTTATTATCATCATAGCTGCCATCGATCCGGTCGAACCTCACTGTTGGTGGTACAAGATTAGATTTAGAGCATGTGTAGATCCATTTGTACTAGACAGTCGATTCATTCACATCCTTTCTCGTTAGATTTATCGGTTCAATGCTTTACATTGGTAATACCCACCTAGCTGATGATTTTACTTATATCTACGTGCATTGTACTTGTCAACATAAACTCAATCACAACCCACGAGCTTTACAGTCCGTAATAGCCAATTTCTTCGTGTATCGGCCGTTTAGTCGATTTTTCCTGTCTGGCTGCTCCCGAAGTGGCACACTTGGAACTGTCTGGGAAAGACCAACATGTTCCACCTTAAATTACTGATAAACTTTCTCTCCTTGTTAATTGTAGGTCAAATTGACTGGCACGCCTCGGGAGGAATTCGTAGGGTCGACGGGTCCTGTGATTGAAGCCTAGCAGATCTCCGGGCTCATCCTAAGCAGATCCTTCTGGCTTGCTGTGTGCTAGGCACATTGACACGTTTTTGCGCCGACACACGTTCTGGCACGCTCGGTGGGACACCATAATCGTCATGGTGACTTACAACAACAATGACATCCTTATGGTGCCTTATGAAGACTTATCTAATGAGGATAAAGATGTCATCAGTAAAGCTATAGAAGAATTGCAGAACAAGTGTTTGTTGTCCTACACCAAGACACGTGACAATAAAGTTGTTTAGAAATATCCACTACCGAGAGTTTTGTTGCATGGGCAGTCAGATGCAGACGAAGCTGAAGGTAGGCATTTCTTCGTAGAGGCCGTAAACAAATCTATTCATGATGCCATATTAAACTATAATACAGTTTTATTGAACACATTTCACAATACCATGAAAGAGGTGTTTCATGGATATTCAATTGATAAGGTTGGACCGGTTTACTACAATATTCCACATCCGTTGACTCAGGGGACTAATCAAGCTGGTACTAGCCATCAAGAAGTAGCACCAACTGGTAATGATGATATACAGGCAGTTCTAAGCTCATCTGAGCAAGTTCAGGGTGCTGCTACTAATCAAATGCAGTATAATCCTAGATCGTTAGTGCAGCATGTGCAATAGCCGATGGGGCAAGTTCAGAATCAAATGGTTAATTTTGGCACGTTAGGCCAAATACCATCGTCGGCTCAAAAAATAGCGCCATCAATCCAAAGGATTCGTAGAGATACAGGTCCCAGTATCTACAACCAGAGACTTCAAGCAGCAAACCAGCAAAGGACCCAGCAGATAGAAATTCCATAAGGATATCATTATGGCATAGATTACAATACCCTTCACATGATTCCAAATCCGGGGCATCAAGGTACCCAAAATTTTAATCCACAAATGGGTCAGCAATTGTAGAGAAATCAAAATTCAAATGCTGATGAGTTGTTGCTTAGAGTGACCGAGATGATGAAGAATCAGTTTGGTTTGAAGCCAAAAGGGCAGACCTTCTCGTACAAATGCACATATCCAGAGTGGTATGATTTGGTCGCTCTTCCTACAAATTATAGGCTCCTAGAGTTTGCTAAGTTCACTGGCCAAGATAGCATAGGCACAATAGAACATGTCAGTCGGTATCTTAGATAGCTGGGTGAAGCATCCATTGAAGAGGCCCATCGAGTTCGTTTCTTCTCCTTGTCCCTGTCAGGACCAGCCTTTACTTGGTTTTCATCGCTGCCAGTTAACTCCATTGCTAATTTGGCTGACCTAGAGAAGAAGTTTCATACATATTTTTACACTTGGATAGGAGAAATGAAAATTACTGATTTGACGACATAACGTAGAGAACTAATGAATCGGGCACCAAGTTTCTTCAGAGGTTTGGAGAGACCAGAAATTTGTGCTTCTCATTGATGATCAGCTAGCTGCTTTAGCCGTTCAAGGAATGTTGCCAACGTGGAGAGAGAAGGTACTGGGGCAAGATAGGTCAGTTGGCTCAACGAGTGGCAACGATCAATAGCCAATTTCAGAATATGCGCAGAGATACCCGATTCTAGAAGAGTGCCACAGTTGCCGAAACCTATAATCCATGTTCAGTTGATGATGGCTATGAAGACGATGAAGAAGAAGAGGTTGTCATGGCTGAATGGAATTGGGGTAAGAAGACAGTAATGGTGCCAAATCCTTGGGTAAGAGGAGTCAAAGAGAGCTATGATTTCGACATCACATCACAAAATCGGACAAGCTCTTCGATTTCTTGCTTGAGAAGGGACAGATCAAGTTGCCCGACAATATGTTATGTTACCTCTAGATCAGTTGAAGAATAAGTTCTGCAAATTTCACAACGCTACTTCTCATTCTACTAATGAGTGCAGAGTTTTTCGGCAACATATACAGAGGGCTATTCAGCAAGGGAGGCTCAAATTTGATACACCTCGAAAGATGAAAGTTGATAATAATCTTTTCCGAAGAGATCAGAACATGGTTGATGCTAGGTTGCTCAAAGGAAATACTAAAGTCCTAACATCAACTAGGGCCAAAGAAGCCGGAACCATCGACCTGAAGATGCAAATATCGGCTGATGAATATAGAGAGATTAAAAGGCATCATGACCAACAAAAGAGCCGATATGAGCAGGGAGAGATGTCATGGGATGGGGTGACAAGGCCGCGTGTTACATCTCGAATTTTGTTGAATAAATGGCAGCGGCAAAAGGAAAATGATTATTTAGAAGAGAAAGAATACTAACGTCAACAAGAGAAGGAGAGGTATGAAGGAAAGCAAGCTGAATCACATTGGAATTGTCCTTTCTTCAGACATTGTTGGAATCAAGGTTTGAAATTACCTACTAGAAATTATTGTCCAGAGTGCAGTGAACAATATTGGGAGTTTAGGCAATCTCAAGCCAACCGCAGGTCTATCCATGCTCAAGATGAGTATCATCATAATATGGATCGGCGCTTAAAAAATAAAAGTGTTCATGATTGCCATTAGTTTCAGCAACATCAACCTGCCCGGTCGAGATCGATCTAGATCGGCTTCACATCCTTTTAGTCCATCGTTTGCTTTGTTACAATACGATGTTTCTTACTTTGAGCGATGGGTTATGTTTCATTGGATGTTCTACTTCGATCTTGATCGTGCATAGTATGCGGCTAAGGCATGTATGATCTTGAGGGGGTTTGCTGGCTAGTTAAATCTGGTCTATAGTTCGCTATTATGGCTATAACGATCCGGTCGATCCCCACTGATGGCACTTTAGATCAGAGTATGCTAGTTGGTAGATTTGTTTTCGATCAGGCGTGACCTTGACTGTTTGCTATGCCTACATCGGCTAAATAGCCGATCGCCTATGCTTCAACGCCTACAGTGTGTCTCCATGATTCTGTTAAATGTGAATATATCTGTTTACTTTAAAGGTTTGATTTGTTGTCTTTATCACGGCTGCCATCGATCCGATCGAACCCCACTGTTGGAGATAATAGGTTAAGTCTGATGAGTTCATTGATTTGTCCATGTTAAATAGTCGATTGTTCACATGATGTAGTCCCTTTTCCACCTAAATCGGCTATTTTAGACGATTCGCTTGAGCTTTCACACATATAACATGTCTTTTGGAAAGCCTGTCAATGTATAGATGGTTTTATGAATTCTTCAGTTTTAGTTTGTTTTATCATCATAGCTGCCATCGATCCAGTCGAACCTCACGGTTGGTGGTAATAGATTAGATTCAGAGCGTGTGTAGATCCATTTATACTAGACAGTCGATTTGTTCACATCCTTTCTCGGTAGATTCATCGGCTCAATGCTTTACATTGGTAATACCCACCTAGCTAATGATTTTACTGATATCTGCGTGCATTGTACTTGTCAACATAAAATTAATCACAACCCAGGAGCTTTACGGTCCGTAATAGCCGATTTCTTCGTGTATCGGCCGTTTAGTCAACTTTTTCCCGTCTGGCTGCTCCTGAAGCGGCACACTTGGAACTATCTAGGAAAGACCAGTATGTTCTACCTTAAATTACTGATAAACTTTCTCTCCTTATCAATTGCAGGTCAACTTGACTGACATGCCTCGGGAGGAATTCATAGGGTCGACGGGTCCTACGATTGAAGCCAAGCGGATCTCTGGGCTCATCCTAAGCAGATTCTTCCAGCTTGTTGTGTGCCAGGCGCATTGACACATTTTTGCACTAATAGGCTTGAGTAGTGTTCAACATGCCTCTTCGATGAGCATCTCCTTAGCATCAAGCCATCTTGACAATTGGAAAAGTTTCATGAAATTTGGAAAAGGTCACGTGAAATGATAAGTTATAACCTTTCTTGAATTGCTTCATCAGGTGAATGGGAACATGGGATGTCGACCAAACCTTGCTACCTTGCCCAAATGACTCTAATTTAACTCTACAATAAAAGTCATGAAGGGTTCATGTTGAGCAAATGTCAAGAAAATGCTTCTAAGTGTGGGAATAGCTAAAATTGCCTTTTTCATGATATGGTTTCGACCTATGTTGACCAACTATTTGGAATGCTTGCATGGAGTTGGACCTTAAATAAAAGTTGAAGTTTGAATGGAGTACATCAAACTTTATTTTTGGACCAAGACCTATTTCAACTCCTAAATGGCTCAAATAGTGGTCTCAAGATTGAATCAGCTGCTGTTTTCAGCCTCAGAAAATATTCTAAGTCTGAGATTAGTGACAAGGATAGGTGGCATGTCACGTTCTCATGTTTTCATTAAGCAACTTGACTTGATCCCAAAATAAAAGTTGGAGTTTACATCTTGGAGAAGGGCATACAAAAGGTTGGGATCAGTTTGACCATGTTTGGACCAAGTAATTGGAGCACAAGCAGAGCAAGGCTCAAACCTCGTCAAGTCATTGACACTGTCAACTTGGGGCTTAATTAACCACTAATGGAGAGCTCTAAT
Source organism: Miscanthus lutarioriparius (assembly GCA_904845875.1). Classification (NCBI taxonomy): domain Eukaryota; kingdom Viridiplantae; phylum Streptophyta; class Magnoliopsida; order Poales; family Poaceae; genus Miscanthus; species Miscanthus lutarioriparius. Next base: position 50,860,773 of record CAJGYO010000012.1, read on the forward strand.
GGCCGGATGCCATAATGAAAGTTGTAGAGCAGTTCGTGGGCTTCAACTTTACTTTTGGGCCCAAGTTCCATTTTGGCCCGTAGCCAGCCCAAAATGGTGTCCCGTAGTGGCCACACCGTCGCCCGCCACATGCTCGATGCTATGTCGGCATGGTGACCATGCTGAGCACCACGCGCCCCTACTCCCTAAGACCCTGCCGGCCACTTCGGCTGCACTCGCCTGATGCTTCAATGTGGATGAGCCCGAGCTCCACTCCTCGCTCACCGTCTCGCTGTGCACCCTCCATTCCGCCCTCGCTCTACAGCTCGCGGGCGCGGCGCCGCCATGGCTGAGGCGGGCCGAGCTTGCCACTACCGCATTCCCTGCCCTACGGGCCTTCTCCGCCCTAGCCGAGTTCTGCTATGCCTCCACCACCACATGCCGCACCGATGCGCCCCTTTTTCTGGTCTCACCCGCCGCTGCAGTTGGCCATCGCCGGAGCTACACCTCTGCATGGCACGCATGCGCGTGGCTGGGCCGCCTTGGGCCGTCTCTGTCCGAGTTGAGTAGCCCTATGGATGCGCATGGTCCCTAGGATGCTCCACCGCCACTCCCCGGTGAAAGGTCCTAATTTGGCTAGAGAGGGGGTGAATAGCCTATTTAAAAGTCTATAAACCAACTAGAGCAATTTGATTAGTATAACAAATAGCAAAATGCAAACTTGCTCTAGCTCTACAAGGGTTGCAAGCCACCTATCCAACAATTCTAGTTACTATGATCACTAGACACTCAATTTGCTAAGTCACTACTCACTAAGAGCTCTCACACTTGCTACACTAAAGAGCTCCACTAGATGAACTCAAAATAACAAAGCAAGCTCTCAATTCTAACTACACTAAAGAGCTTGCTACAACTAGTTTGCGAGAATATAAATGAGTGAGTAGGGTGATTATACCACGATGTAGAGAAGTGAACCAATCACAAGATGAACACTAAATCAATCACCGGGAGAATACCAAAGGGCAAGAGACAACCAATTTTCTCTTGAGGTTCACATGCTTGCCAACACGCTACGTCCCCATTATGTCGACCAACACTTGGTGGTTCGACAGCTAAGAGGTGTTGCACGAACCTCATCCACATGATTGAACACCGCAAGAACCTACCCACAAGTGAGCTAACTCAATGACACAAGCAATCCACTAGAGACATTGGTAGAGTGGACAGGTGCTACTACTGAGTTTCTACAGTATGACATGAACCAGATGCTACATCACAATCAAGTGAGGACACCTTGCCAACTGAGCCATCGCCTAGAGGTACCAGAGACAGCAGCTCAGCAAGATGAGATCATTAGGGGCATTGTAGCAATAGAGGAGGAGCAGCTTGATGCACAACAGGAGGATGAGGTCAAGAGCAACCCAAGTGATAGCTCAGATGACGACTATCAGCCGATTCCGCAGATGGCTCCTCGACCACACGACAGAGAGGCCAGTGGCTCTAGCTCCACTCCACCACAGCCACCGTAGACAGACCCAGTACTTCTAGCTGTACTTGAGCAGATGAGGTAGGATCAGGCATGCCAGGCATAGGAGACCGTAGCTGCACTTGCTCAGGTTCAGGCATGACAGGATGAGTTTTAGTGGCAACAGTAGGCCATGCAGCAGCAGCAGCTTATGATTTAGTAGTAGTTACTTGGCTTCATGCAGCATGTATTCACTGCTATTGGGGTTGCTCCTCAGCAGTCTACACCTTAGATAGGCCAGCCTACCACCACTCCAATGACTCTAGCTATACAGCCCAGTGGGCTTCCAAGTCAGAGACAGCTAGCTCCTCAGTTTGCCTCATCTACAGAGCAGGTGTCTCAGTGGTTTGCTTCACCAGGGACAGCTTAGGGTCCTCACTTTACTCCTATTGTTATGGGCTTCACTCTGACTCAGAGTTCTTCAGTGTTAGTGATGGACACCACAGTCTCCAGGAGTCTCAGTGCTACTTTCAGTGAGCTTACAGGGCAGCCTACACCTCTAGTGTTCCAAGTTCCTGTCCCTACCACAGCTGCTCCTATTACCAGGACTACCGAGATGTTTCCGTTGTCTGTTTCATCATCCGAGCCACCTCAGACAGTCACTCCTACACTTGAGGCTTCAGCGACAGCGGCAGAGACAGATGTGGCTCCACTTCCTACAGTGACACCTCTAGAGTCACAGGCCATGCCAGTTACTGAGCAGACTCCGACCGCTTCACCTTCACTTCCAGCTATAGAGGGTTAGACCGCTTAGAGTTTAGGGTTAGAGGATGATGTAGCTCAGTTCTAGATCTCTCACCGCACCTCAGTGCCCGACTTGACTGCTCCTGTCCCACCGTCTGACCCTTAGGTTTTGGTGCTTAACGCCAAAGGGGTAGAGGGAGTGAGTATGTTAGATCTAGAAGGAGTGTGTGAGATGGTCTTGATTCGATTCTTTTGGTCTTTTGTGTGTGATACTTCGTGCATTCACGTTTACTTTCTTGCATTGTATTATATACATGTGATGGTGAGACTTATGTGACATGTGTGCTCTCTACATTGATATACATATACATATGTCATGTCACTTGGTTATACTCATTTGCTTTGCTTCCGCATTTTACTCCGATTCAAATGAGCTTCACTTCATGTACGCATGCTTAATTCATATCTTTTGAGTACACCATGTTGGCTTGGGTCATATAAGCATGTCTAACCCCTTTGTTATTATTGTCAAAAGCTTATATGAACCAAGCATGTTGAAAACCTCACTCATCTCTTTTACATACTCGATGTTGTGTTGTCATCAATGACCAAAAAGGGGGAGATTGAAAGCATACTCGAAGTTGGGTCATATAAGGCCCCTACTTGGATTTCAGTGATTAATGACGACACGAGATTACTATGACTAACGTGTGTTTTGCAGAGGCAACTTGAGCTAGGTTATGGTAATGGAAATTGATTAGGCAATCATGGTTGTCATGCCCTTGTCGATGGAAATCATTTCAGTTTTCAAAGGATGGACAACAAGGTAAAGGACGGACTAGTTCTAAGTGTCGTTTGGTGTTGGAGAGACACTTAGAGTTGTTTAGGATTTTGTTTTTCCTTTGGCCATACTATTAAGGGGGGTATGGACTAGTAGCTTGACCTAGGTGAGTCTAGTGGGTTAGGTGTGGTGCACACTTGTCAAACCTATCACTAGGTAGCTCAGGAATAGCCCTAAGATCAATTGGAGTCAACTTCATTCACATAGGATTTTGAGTTGGAAGTGAATGGAGGGTCAAATGACTGACCGGACGCTAGTCTGGTTGTGACCGAACGCTGGAGGGTGAGTCTGGTCAGTTCATTTGATCAAACAACAGTCGTTTGGTATTGACCGAACGCTGAGTGGAAGAGCACCGAATGCTAGGGTGCCTACGTCCGGTCCACTCCAGAGAGGTTTTTTGTTGACCGGACGCGTCCAGTGAAAGCTCTAGTTTGGTTTTGGTGAATTCATGAAACCCTAAGTGCTAACCTAGTTTATCAAAGTGTTCATGAGATAGGTACCACATTCCAAGTGGCGAAGCAAATGAAGATCATAACATGATGACGGTGATGCCATGGTGATGATCAAGTGCTTGGACTTGAAAAGAAGAAAGAGAAAAACAAAAGGCTCGAGGCAAAGGTATAAGTGGTAGGAGCCATTTTATTTTGGTGATCGAGACACTTAGTGAGTTTGATCACATTTAGGATCGATAGCCGTACTATTAAGAGGGGTGAAACTCGTATCGAGATGCGGTTATCAAAGTGCCACTAGATGCTCTAGCTCATTACATATGCATTTAGGATCTAGTAGAGTGCTAACACCCTCGAAAACATTTGTGAAAATATGCTAACAAATGTGCACAAGGTGATACACTTAGTGGTTGGCACATTTGAGCAAGGGTAAGAAACTTCACCGGCGGAGTGCAACGGACATGTCCGGTGGCTAAACCTAGGTGAACGTGGTCATTGTAAGTGACCGGACGCTGGTCTCGGTAGGACCAGCCTGTCCGGTCAATGGTAGCAGTGAGCGCGCGGTTTCGGTCTCATGACCGGACGCTGGTGCAAAAAAATGACTGGACGCTCAGGGCCTGAGTCCGGTCAGTATGATGTATGATGACGTTGAGTGACCGGACGCTAGGTGTGTCCAGTCGGGCATGACCGGACGCGTTCGGTCGTGATTTTTCACTTCTGGTGCCTTACTGGAAACGATCGGGCGCTGGTGTTGGAGCGTCCGGTCACTACATAAATGTACTGATGACCGTTGAGATCGGGCGGTCAACGTTTGCAAGCGATGACATGTGGCAAGCATCGGGCGACCGGAAGCTAGGGTCCTGCGTCCGGTCGATATGACCGGAGCGTCCGGTCACCCCATGTTGTGCCCAGTGAAGGGGTACAATGGCTCTATTTCGTGGGGGCTTCTATTTAAGCCCCATGACCAGCTCAAGCTCACTCTCTTGGCTATTTGCATTGACATATTAACCGTGTGAGCTTAGCCAAAGCCCTCCCACTCATCTCCATCATAGATTCATCATCTTTGTGAGATTGGGAGTGAATCCAAGTGCATTGCTTGAGTGTTTGCATCTAGAGGCGCTTGGTGTTTGTGTTTCACTGTGGGATTTGCTTGTTACTCTTGGTGGTTGCTGCCACCTAGATGGTTTGGAGCAGCGAGGATCATCAAGCGGAGGTTGGTGATTGTCTCCGGCTCCGATCGTAGTGATTGTGAGGGGTTCTTGACCTTTCCCGATGGAGAGCCAAAAGGTACTCTAGTGAATTACTCATTGCTTGTGTGATCCTCATCTTGTGTTGGTTGTGCGACACCCTATTGAGGGTTTGGCGTGTGATGTCAATTAGCACATGAACCTCCAAGTGAGTGAATTGCCACAACGAGGACTAGCTTGCCGGCAAGCAAGTGAACATCGGTAAAAAATCATTGTGTCATCATTTGATTCCGAGGTGATTGGTCTTAGTTGATATTGATTCTTGTGATTGATTGGTTCATTCCTCGACACGACGGTATAACTATCTTACTCTCTCTCTCTTTATATTACTGCAAACTAGTTATCAAGCTCTTTAGTGTAGCTAGTTGTGAGAGCTTGTTAGTTTGGTTAGTGTGGCTCTTTAGTTAGTCTTTGAGAGCACACTTAGTGTAGTGACATAGTGTTGATAGAATATCATCGGCAATCCTTCAAGGGGTATCCCATGAAGGTAGATTGATCGGCAGAGAGGCGTGTAATCAAGAACAAAAAGGCAATAGAGACACACAAGTTAGACAGGTTCAGTCCATCAATATGACATAATACCCTACTCCTATGTTCTGTTGGATTGTATTGGCTATCGTATGATATTACGTGTGTTTGGAGGGGTCCCTGCCCGCCTTATATAGTCCAGGAGGCAGGGTTACAAGTCGGTTCGACCTGAGAGATACCCGAAAAGTAATAACAGATTACAGGAACCATGGGATCATACGTATCCTAACAGATCTCATAGTATTTCAGGATATCTTCCTAGTGTCTTGCGGGAGACACCGAGTAGCATCTGCCTCGCAAGGCTTCGTCTTGTGGGCTTGGCCGCCCCTGGGGGTGTAGCCCATGTGGTCTACCATGGGTATTCGGGGTCATATCCCAACAGCTAGTCCCCGAGCGCCTTGTACCCATTATGCAACACCGTCTTGAGCTTGTTCGAGTAGGTACAAACAAAGCCGAGCAGTCAAAGTCATGGTCCGACCACCATGATGAGTCACCGAGTAGTTGTGAGCCGTTGTCGAGCAGCGTGCACCATCGCCGAGCAGTGTGAACCGTCGCCGAGCAATGCAACCCAAGTATGGCTTGCCATAAGGGTGTAAGGAGCTCAAGTTTAGAATCAAAAATTTCTTCACAATGGACCAAGTGTGCCCGCTTAGAGTCCGACCACGAGAAAAGGAGATAAACTTCTTCAGCTTCAAGAGGCGCGGAGTCTTCCAAAATAAAGCAAACATAATCACCGTGAGGTGAAGTGTGCCCACTTAGTCCCCGAGCCTGACAGTAGATGACGTAGTCATGTGGTGCTAGGGTCCAAAGTAGATGAAAAGTAGAAGACCAGCCAAGCAGGCAGCCAGTCCCCAGGCGTAGTCCCAAAATGAGAAAAAAACACATTCACCGCAAGGTGAAGTGTGCCCACTTAGTCCCTGAGCCTGACAGTAGGTGATGTGGTCACGTGGTGCTAGGGTCAGAAACAGCAGTCAACAGAAGAAAACCCTAATGCGGTGAGGAACCGAGACGTAATGCTGACGCAGTCCCCGAGCCACAAGAGGAAATCTAGGAGAAAACAAATCGCGGAGAAAATACCGGAGTAACGGCTGTACAGTATTAATTATTGAGCCGTAATAGTTGACGGAGAAGTCGGTGAATATTTGCTGAGCCATAACAAATTGCGGAGATAAATGGGCGACACGGGCCATGGTTGTTCGAAAGCCTAGGTAACGGCCCAGCTTGATGTTGCAGAGAATTCGGAGAGGCGCCAATCATGAGAGCGGTTTCCCAAAAACCCTCGAATGCGAAAGGGTGGGGGGAGTGCTTTATGATTGTGCCGCTGCACCCATGCTCTCACCTTTGCCACTTTGCCATTTCATCTTCCTCCTCAGCCCTCGCATTTCTAGATTCACATCCACGCGCGCTTCCGCCGCTAGTCTCCATTCGGATCCGAGAGATGGCGCCTAACAGGGGAGCTACGAACCCAAAGAAAGCGAGCCCAAAGAAGGTGAGCGTTAGAGCCAGCCGTGACGAAGAGTGGGTGCCATCACGCATGGGGGAGGTAGAGCTCAACAGATTGGTGGAGGCGGGCGTTCTTCCTGACCGCGTCACCGCCAGATGGTGGCCAGCCAGTGGTGAGCCCTTCCCAATGCCTCATACTGATGAAGTAGTGGTGTTTAAGGATTATTTCTGGCGAGGGTTGGGATTTCCTGTTCATCCTTTTTTGAGGGATCTGTTGGAGTTCTAGGCACTTAGTCTGAGAAATCTCCACCCAAACACCATCTTGCATATCTCGATCTTTATCCGCTTCTACAAAGCGTATCTGGGGATTCTTCCGCATTTCAACCTCTTTAGACACCTGTTCTGGTTGAAGAAGAAAGGCGGTGATGGTTCCAAGGTGGTCGGTGACGTATATCTGCAACTCTGGGATGGGATGGCGAACAAGTACATCACTGTTCCGCTAAATACTTCGCTAAAGGGGTGGAACGCCAGGTGGTTCAATATGAAGCAGAGCCACATTGCAATCCGCCGTGACGTCGACCACATCCTGGAGAGCCAAAAGAGCTGGTCGGAGAAACCAAATAGTGCTAACATAGAGCAAGTGAGGGAGCTCCTTAGCTTAATAAAGGGCGTGAAGACCAACGGTGGACTGGTAGCAGCAAGCTTCATAGTGCGCCGCATCCAGCCCTACAAGGAGAGGGCCCACGCAGCCTTTGATTTCATGGGGGAGACCGACGGTACCCGGAAGAGGACGGAGATGCTGTCAAGGGACATTGTGCAGGAGCGGACCACAAAGCTATTCGCTCCACTTGCCTCGTTCAACTTGCCAGGGCAGACGAGACCCTTTCACTACAAGAATCTACCTCCTCAGATAAATATCTCAATTGTGTGTTCCTGATGCTTTTTATCTTTTGTCGTTGCCAAGCAATGGACTGATTCACTTATGCGAAGATCCATTCGTAGGAAAGAGCGATGTACTTCTCAGGCATGCCGAGGGGCGATTGGCCATAGGCAGTAGATGCCCAGCCACTGACGCAGCCTGAGAAGGAAGCCGTCAGCATCTCATCGGAGAGTCCATCCCCGGTGTTAGAGAAAGTCTAGGGGAAGAGGGCAATGGCAGACGAGCCAGCCTAGAAGAAGAGAAAGACAGCGGGTGCCGCTCCCCTCAAGCCAGGCAGCATCTCGCTTGGCGGTGACTAGACCACTCAGATGCGGAGTACCGCGATGTCCGAGTGGTCGAATGACGTTGAAGTTCCAGTGGCTCCTCCACTGAGCATGAAGGCGCCTCCGCGCACCACGCGCGCGGAGGAACAATCGAAGGGAGGAGAGGGAGTCCCCCAACAATAGGCAATGGGAGTCCCCGAGCAGCAAGCGAAGGGAGTCCCCGAGCAGCAGGCAAGGGGAGTTCTGGAGCAGCGGGCGGAGGGAGTCCCCGAGCAGTAGGTGAGGGGAGTCCTAGAGCGGCAGGCGGAGCAGAGGCCGATGGCAAAGACCGCAAGACCTCCACCCCAAGACATAGGAATCGACCCCAAGGCCACAGTTGTGGGCTCAGATAGGCAGCGCCGGTTTAGAAAAATCTACTAGAAAGTTGATATGTAAATACCCTTGTCTTGGAGTTATTTAGTTGTCATATCCTTATCTTTTTTTGGCGACTAACAAGCTGATCTGATGCAGTGCAAGGCGTATGGAGAATCTGACCCCGCCCATCTAGATTGATGAGCAACCGAAGGCTAGTCCCGGGGTGGAGGAAATGCTGGTGGACCCCATCTCAGAGTCCCTGGGTGCTCGGCGGCCTACGGATGAGTCAACCATCGCTGCTGGTGGACATGGCGGTAGTGAATAGTCGGTGCCGGTGGTGGATGAGTCGGTGATGGTGCCTGGGGCAATGGCAGCAGCCGCCAGGTCTTTGGGAATGGAGGCTGGAGTCACCGATGCCGTGCCGGAGGTCGAAGCAGAAAAACCTGAAGTGCCTGAGGAGCAGACGGCATCGAAGGGCGTGATCAGATACAGTGTTCGGCCATGGAGCCCCCCAGTCATGCCTCTAGCTATAGCGGAGGAGGACGAGGTGGACAAGATCGAACGTGAGAAATCTTGACCTCAAGCTATCCAAATCCTCCACAAACGCGACGATGAGGTGGTGGTTGTTGAGGAGGAGGACACCACCAGAGAGCTTAGGAGGCTAAAATCCGTCCTTTCTAGGGTGATGAAGCAGATCAAGGTCAGTACTGTATCTGTAATGCTCATCTTTGATGTTGGAGATTGTTCTTCTTCATAATCTTGGTGTTTTTGTAGGAGATAACTCGGTCTGCCGAGCAGCGGCGCCAGCTGATAAAGAGGATGGAGCCCCTCGACGAGGAGAATGAAAAACTCAAAGAGGCGATGAAGCTGATGGAGAGAAACATCCAGAGGGCCCAGCATGAGTGAGACCTTGCTGAGTCCAACGCGCGGGACCTGGAATACTCGAAGGGCATCCTATCCGAGCAGCTGGCGGCCATGTCCGAGCAGCTATGGGGCAAGTCTGAGCAGATGACAAGTGCGTCCAAGCAACTAGAGCAGAGGTCCGAGCAGCTCCGGAAATGCCTTCGAGCAAGGAAAAGGTATGGTGTATCGGTGATTTTCCTTTTGCATTGCTGAAGTATTATTGTTGCTGACGACCGTTGTGCTTGTAGAGCAAGATGCAGAGCTCGGCCAGCACGCCAAACCATCGAGCAACTCCGAGAGGAGAAGGCGAAGGAGTCAGGGCGAGCGGACAAACAAGCCGAGGAGCTAAAAGGTGAGTACTTCATGGTCGGAGTTACTGGTGGAGTTATGTCTTTGTTTTATGGAACCTTATAATGCATGTAGACTACCGTCGGAGGGTCAAGGCATAGTTTGATGTGCTGGTGCAGGAGGCCAGGACCCAAAGGGACAAGTTCGACACCGTAGTCATCAAAGTCCAACCGGTGCTCGACTGTGTCGACCTAGAGGCGGCTCCTTAGCCTGATGGCAGGCCACCACGTTCAGACACCATCATCGAGACATGTAAGGCGGCGTGGGAGAACTTCAAGAGCTTCAACCGCGACGCCATTGTTACCGCCATCACTCACGCCCTTGCGGTGGTCTGGTCCCACTGCCTAGCCATTGACCTTCAGGCGATAGGGGCCAGATTCGCCAGAGGGATGGGTGAGGCGGAGCACCAGCAGCTGGAAGATAAGGTGGAAGACACGGCGAAGAAGCTGGCCGACGACATCGACCTGTTTGGCGAGATGGACGGCGATGGCGAAGCTAAGTGATCTGCTCAGAGAGTCATGCTGTATTAACTAGAGAGAGTAGTTAGACTGTGCAAGGGCACAAACAGACATTTTGTATATGTATAAATGTTGTAAAGTAACAAGTAAATGTTTATGCAGTTTGCTGGAATTGCGGTGAAAAAATCATTATAGTATTAACCCTAATGCAATTATACGTAGAATAAGTAGCGTCTGAGCAGTTAGTTCATTACTAAAATCTTTGGCCTTAGCTAGCCCATAGTCCATAACATCGAGCGCAAAGCCCGTGCACGTGTAGGAGGAACAGGCATGACCAAGGAACCACAGCCGACCACCCATAACACAGAGCATGGAGCCCGTAGCACGTGTAGGGAGAGATCGGAGACTGGGTCTTCTCAATAGAGATCATAGCGGAACATGTGTTGTTTAGTGGTTGGTGAATTAACTTGGAGATAAACGTAGTATAAGCGGTGTCCGAGCAGTTAGTTCTTCACTGAGCTCTCGGCCTTGGCTAGCCCATAGTCCATAACATCGAGCGCGGAGCCCGTGCATGTGTAGGAGGAACAGGCGTGACCAAGGAACCGCAGCCGACCAACCATAACGCAGAGCGTGGAGCCCGTAGCATGTGTACGGAGAGATCAGAGACTGGGTCTTCTCCATAGTGCACAGAACAGAACGTGTGCTGCTTGGTGGTCGGCAAAACATTTCGGAGATATGGAAAAACATGACGGAGAGTTTTATGGCGATCTCGTATTGGAGATATGGAGAACCGTAGCGGAGTAGTTATGGTGATCTCATATTGGAGATATGGAGAACCGTGGCAGAGCAGTTATGGCTATCTCGTATTGGAGATATGGAGAACCGTGGCGGAGCAGTTATGGCAACCTCGTATTGGAGATATGGACAACTGTGGCGGAGCAGTTATGGCGATCTCGTATTGGAGATATGGAGACCATGGTGGAGCAGTTATGGCGATCTCGTATTGGAGTTCATTAAGGAGTAGCTTAGAGCTTGGCGACCATAAGAGGAGATTAAATCGTAATGGAGAAATAACAGAGACAAATTATGGCGACCAAAACTTTATTCATCATGGAGTGGAGAATACATATCTGGAGCGTTTCAAGGATAGAAACGTATAAGGTGCTCGATGTGCCATGAGTTGGGGATATCGATTCCGTCCAAGTCACATAGCCAATAAGACCCTAGTCAGGTAACCTCTTTGACGACGTAAGGCCCATCCCAGGGGGAGGAGAGCTTGTGCATCCCTTCGGTTTTTTTCTTTCTGTGGAGAACGAGGTCGCCGACAGCAAATGAACAACCTTTGATGTTGCGGTTGTAATATCTCCGCAAGCCTTCAAGGTATTTGGCTGTGCGGACGCAGGTGATTAGGCGTTCTTCCTCGGCCCTGTCAACGTCCTCTGTCTGAACAGCTATGGCCTGCTCTTCATCATAATTTTCCACCCTAGGTGCTCAGAAGGCAGCGTCCGCTGGTAGTATGGCTTCTGAGCCATAGACCAAGAAATATGGAGACACACCGGTGCTGCAACTAGCTTGAGTGCGCAGTCCCTATACCATAGCTGGTAGCTCTTTGAGCCATCTACCCGGATGCTTTTCTTCTTTCTGATATAGCCTCTTTTTGAGGGCATCAAGGATCATGCCATTCGCCCGTTCGACCTGGCCATTGGCTCTGGGATGGGAAACAGAGACGTATTTAACAGAGATGCATCGGTCTCCGCAGAAGTCCCAAAAATGATGACCATTGAATGTGGTTCCGAGGTCGGTGATAATGCTATTCGAGAGACTGAATCTATGGATGATATCTTCGAAAAGCTCGACTGCCTTCTTTGCAGTAGCCGAGACAAGCGGTTTGTACTCGATCCACTTGGAGAACTTATCGATGGCGACATACACATACCGGAAACCACCTGGTGCTGGCTTGAAAGGCCCAATCATGTCCAGTCCCCAGCATGCGAAAGGCCAGGAAGCTAGGATGGCCTGCAGTTCTTATGCCGGCACATGTATTTGCTTGGTGAAAAATTGGCATCCTTCACAACGTCGAACGAGGTCTTCAGTATCGGAGATGGCCGTTGGCCAGTAAAAACTAGCTCAGAAAGCTTTACCGACTAGGTTTCTCGAGGCCGCGTGGTTGCCGCAGGAACCATAGTGAATTTCGAGAAGTAGTTTCACTCCCTCTTCTTGGGTGATGCATTTCTACAGTATCCCTTCCTTGGCACTTTTCCTCATCAAGTTGTCGTCCACCAGCATGTAATGTTTGCTTCGATGGATTAGGCATTCGGTCTTAGTCTTGTCGGCGGGTACTTCGGCGCTGGTGAGGTACTTGATGAACTATTCCCTCCAATCGGCGACCGGCGAAGGTACCGTAAGTACCAGCTGCTCGGTGGGGGAAATCTCCTGAACTTCCTTCTCTTCCCAAATGGATGGCACCAAAAGATCTTGAACGAAGACCCCCAGCGGAATCACAGCGCGAGAGGAGCCTAACTTGGATAGGTGGTCGGCGAGCTGATTTTGATCTCGTACCACGTGGTGGTACTCGATACCATAGAATTTTCCTTCAAGCTTCCTGATTTCAGCGCAATATGCATCCATCTTTTCACTGGAACAAGACCAGTCTTTGTTGAGCTGGTTGATGACCAGCGCAGAGTCTCTGTATACCATGAGGCGTTTGACACCAAGCTCAATGGCTATACGGAGTCCATGGAGACACGCTTCGTATTCGGTGGCGTTGTTGGAGGCCGAAAAATGTATTCAGAGAATATATCGGAGCTTATCCTTGGTTGGCGTAATGAACAGAATGCCCACACCAGCACCGTTGATGTTGAGGGTGCCATCGAAGTACATCACCCAGTGCTCGGGGCAAGTAGCGGCGATGGGCTCTTGGATCTCGGTCCACTCAGCGACAAAATCAGCAAGCGCCTGAGACTTGATGGTAGGCCTGCTTCTAAATTCAATGGAGTAAGTGCCAAGCTCGACAACCCATTTGATGATGTAGCCATTGGCCTCTTTGTTGTGGAGAATGTCCCCTAGAGGGAACTTAGTGACCACAGTGATCTTGTAGTACTCGAAGTAATGGCGGAGCTTGCGTGACGTGATCAGGATAGCGTATAACAGCTTCTAAACTTGAGGATAACGAGTCTTGGGCTCATTAAGGACCTCGCTGATGAAGTAGACCAGACGTTGCACCTTATAGGCGTGCCCAGCCTCCTCGTGTTCGACAATGATAGCTGTGCCAATGACGCGAGAAGTGGCAGCGATGTAGATCAGTAGGGTTTCATCTAGTCGAGGCGCCGTCATGATCGAAGGCTTTGTTAAGAACAACTTGAGCTGCTCAAAAGCTGTATCTGCCTCCTTCGACTAGGAAAAGCACTCGGAAGCCTTAACGAGTTTGAAGAAAGGTAGTCCCTTTTTGCCGAGGCGTGATATAAAGCGGCTGAGAGCAACCATGCAACCTGTAAGCTTCTACATATCCTTGATGCATGTTGGCCGTTTCATGTTGGTGATGGCGGAGACCTTGTCAGGGTTGGGTTCGATGCCACGTGCACTGACGATGTAGCCCAGGAGTATACCGGACAGAACTCCAAAGATGCACTTTGAAGGGTACAGCTTCCATCGGTACCTTTTTAGGTTGGCGAACGTTTCTTCGAGGTTGGCGATGAGATTATCGACGGTCTTGGACTTGACGACCACATCGTCTATGTATGCTTCGACATTGCGGCCGATCTGTTGATCGAGGCACACCTAGATGGCCCTTTGATAGGTCGCCCCGGCGTTCTTGAGTCCAAAGGACATGGTGGTATAGCAGTACGCACCGAAAGGCATGATGAATGACGTCTTGATCCGGTCTTCTTCCTTGAGGGAAATCTGGTGATAGCCAGAGTAACAATCAAGAAAGGAGAGCAGTTCGCAGCCAACGCGGTGGAGTCTACAACCTCATCTATTCGAGGCAGACCAAAGGGATCTTTAGGGTAGTGTTTGTTAAGATCAGTGTAATCAACGCACATTCTCCATTCTTTATTCTTTTTTTGAATGAGAACAGGGTTTGCTAACCACTTAGGATGATACACTTCTTTTATGAATCCGGCAGCTAGGAGCCATTTTATTTCTACCCTAATAGCCTCCTTCTTGTCTGGCGTGAATCGTCGGAGTTTCTGCTTGATCGGTTTGGCGGTCGGCGAGACATTCAAGGAGTGCTCGATCTTCTCTCATGGTACCCCTGGCATGTCTGTAGGTTTCTAAGCAAACACGTCGATGTTCGCACGTAGGAAGGAGACGAGCGCACTTTCCTATTTGGGGTCGAGGTGAGCCCCAATCTTCACGGTCTTAGAGGGGTCATCGAGGCCGAGGCCGACCTCCTTGGTTTCCTTGGACTTCACGAAAGCACGAGGAGGCTCCAGTGATGGGATCTCCAGGTCGTCAGCGGGCACCATCTTGGCGTCGGTGACCACACTGGCCATTTGGATGGAGAGGTCGGTGGCTTCGGCGAGGGTGAGACTTTCTGTCTCGTAGGCGTAGGTGATGGAGAGGTTGGCCCATGGGGCTAGGACTCCTGCAGGCGAAGGCATCTTCAGCACCAGATAAGCATAGTGTGGTACGGCCATGAACTTGGCCAGAGCCGACCGACCAAGTATGGCGTGATTGGCGGTGTTGAAGTTGGCGACATAGAAGTTGATGTGCTGGACGCGGTAGTTGCTTGTCATGCCAAACTATACTGGTAGGGTGATCTCTCCAAGTGGTTTGGATGCCGTACCAGGTACCACACCCCAGAAGGAGGAGTCTAGGGGTGTGAGATCTGTTATCCCAAGGCCCAATTCCTTTAGGGCTCCGGCAAAGAGGAGGTTTAGAGCGCTCCCACCATCGATGAGCACTTTTCTAAAAATCTCTTTCTGGACAGTTGTGTCGAGCACAAGGGGGAAATGCGCTATGTACGGGATGTCCACCCACTGGTCAGCCCTGCTGAAGGTGATAGGGACCTCGGACCAAGGGCGATAGCTGGGGTTGGCGGCGTCATCTTCCGTAGTGATGGCAAGCACTCGGTGGGCGGCAAGCTTCCATTCTCTTCTACTCTCGGTGGAGGCGAGGCCCCCAAAGATGGTGGTGACCACCTTGTCGTGATCCTGGAAAGCATTGTTATTGCCCCTAGGTAGTTGGTGGCCTCCGGTGCTGGCGTTGCTATCGTTGTCCAGCTTTTTGGCCTAGAATTCCTTAGCCAAGCCGAGGCAATCCTTCATCTTATGCTTGGCGTTCTTGTGAAGAGGGCATGGGCCATCGAGGATCTTCTGGTACTGCTCGTCGTAGTTGCGCTTGGCTCGAGGCTCGTTAACAGCGGCGATGATATGGTCTGGTCGGCGACGGCGACGGCGATATTGACCAGACTTGGAGCCTTCTGGCCGATTACGGCCACTATCCCAATGATGTCTGCAGTCGTCGTAGTGGCGGTCGTTGTGGCACCGGTCGTCGGGGTGATCGTTGCTGCGGCGAGTTGGGCGATGAGTGCCCGCATCCTCGTTGAAGCCACCTCGGCTTCCTCGGCATCAGCGTACTGGCTGGTGGTCGTGATCATCTCTCCAATCCCTATGGGTGGCTTGCAGTTGAACTTGGAGCGAAGCTCGCGGTGATGGAGTCCTTGGATGAAGGCGGTGATGACCTTAGCTTTTGTTATGTTGGGAATAGAATTCCTCATCTCAGAAAAGCGTCTAATGTAGCTACGGAGGAGCTCGGATGGCTTTTGGTAGATATGGTTCAGATCATGCTTGGTGCCTGGCCGAGTACACGTAGCCATATAGTTGTCGGTGAAGACTTTTTTTAGCTCTTCCTAGGATCCGATGGAGTCCGGGGCAAGGCTTGTGAACCAGTTCATGGCAGTTGGCATTAGCATGATGGGAAGATAATTTGCCATGACACTGGTATCTCCTCCGGCGGTGTGCACAGTAGTGGCGTAAGCCTATAGCCACTGTGTGGGGTTCATCCTTCCCTCATAGGGCTCGACCCTGATGATTTTGAAACCACGGGGCCACTGGAGTGTTCGAAGTGCCCTCGTGAATGATGGGGGCCCTTTAGGGTTGTGGTCGACGTCGGGATCTACAGCATTGTCGGTGTTGAGTGGCTCAAAAGCTGAGTCCGGGTTACCATACTCTTGCTCATACTCTTGGCGGCGGCGTACTTCTTCTTCATGGCGACCAAAGCGGCGCTCGTCGATATGTCATCGTGCATCTTAGAGATTGTTGAGGTGCACTCAGGCATCCTGGTCGACCTCCTGATTGTGTTGGCAAAGGTGCTCGACGCAGTTGTCCCTAGCTCCCTCCTGGAGGGGTAGCCTATCATCGCGATGCTGGTCGGTGAAGCGACTTAGGCGGCGATTGGATCTTGGCGTGGTTGATCGGCGAATTGAGTGTGTGGAGTATGAAGGTCGCTGATCCTGGCGGATCTCGTTGATCTGACAGTGCGCCGCTTTAAGCATGGCGGTGACCTTGGCGACCTCTTGTGTCTGTGGGAGCCGGGCGAGCTCATTGGCGGCCACTGCCAGATTGGCGCTTGGAGTCTTATAGACATCGTGGCCGTCAACACGAACAAACTCGTCGTCGAGGTTGCATTGGAGTGGCCTTCCTTGCGAGTCAAGATGAGCCTCGGCCATTGCAAGGGTAGCCTCGTTTGCTCAGCACTGCACACGGTTGACGTTCCTGTTGACGCGGGCGGCGCGGTCCTCCTCGGTTTCCCCTTCCTGTGGGGGGCTGTCGACGCTGACATTGAAGATTGCGCCCCCACGGAAAGGTGGGAGAGGAAGTAGTTCGATGGTGGTTTCGGCGATGGTCTCCATAGAGCCCTGGGACTCAAAGTCCGAATTCTCCTCTAGGATTGTTTAGAGGGATGCTTCGGGGCGTCGGCCGACGTGCAGCATGTTGACAGCTGGCGGAGGCTGGTCGGCGATCTGGTCGGCGAGAGGATGGACATCTCTAACCTGGTCAGCGAATTTATCCCTTAGGGCGTCTTGGTAAGTGGCGGTGATGTTGCTGAGCTCGAAGGGCAGGGTCGTAACCCCCGGTGTTTCTCGAGCAGCCTCCGAGAGATCTGGATCGGAGGGTGGTCGGTGCTGAACGAGAGTGTCCAGAGCCGATACATCGATGGAGAGGCAATCGGCGAGCTTCTGACCAACCTGATCAATGGATGTGATCAGATCATCATTGTTGATCCTGCCTCCTCTAGTAGCGAGGAAGCGAGCGGCGAGTTGTCGATGAAGGCGACTTCAGAAGCAGTTCCAATATCAAATTTGCAGTCGCAGGAGTTGAGGTGATCGGCGCAGAATCGTTCTGCACTGGCTCGATGAGCTCTTCGACTCCGTCAGCGTTGATGATCCACGAGATCGATCCGACCATGAAGATCTGGCTGGGCTGTGGGAGGGACGAAGAGCTTGCAGAACGTACCATCTTGTTCGATATAGAAACAGCATGCACACCCCTACCTAGCGCGCCAACTGTCGATACAATATCATCGGCAGTCCTCTGAGGCAGGGGTGAATCTAGGATATTGTGTCACTGGGGTCAAGGACTAAGCAACGGGGTCAAAGATGTGTTGATTTTCTATTTGAAGAGCAATTTGCTGGTGGATGAAAGAATTTTTAAAGAGTTTTTGGCAAGTTATCGGGGTTAGCTGACCCTAATGGTTACACATAGATTCACACCTGCTCCGAGGGGTATCCCACGAAGGTAGATTGATCGGCAGAGAGGCGTGTAATCAAGAACAAGAAGGCAACAGAGACACACGAGTTAGATAGGTTCAGACTGTCAGTATGACATAATACCCTACTCCTGTGTTCTGTTGGATTGTATTGGCTATCGTATGATATTGCGTGTGTTTGGAGGGGGTCCCTGCCCGCCTTATATAGTCCGGAAGGCAGGGTTATAAGTCGGTTAGACCTGAGAGATACCCGAAAAGTAATAACAGATTACAGAAATCATGGGATCATACGTATACTAACAGATCTCGTAATATCTTTAGGATATCTTCCTGGTGTCTTGCGGGAGATGCCGAGCAGCGTCGTGCCCCATAAGGCTTCGTCTTGTGGGCTGGGCCACCCCTGGGGGCATAGCCCATGTGGTCTGTCGTGGGTATCCAGGGTCGTACCCCCCACATATAGCCATTGTGTGAAAAGAAACTATAGAAACTAAAATTTTGGTAGGTGGCTTGCATTTTTAGTAGGTTAGCGCAACACTTGATTCGCCTCATAATTGTCTAAC
This sequence comes from Miscanthus lutarioriparius, assembly GCA_904845875.1. NCBI lineage: Eukaryota > Viridiplantae > Streptophyta > Magnoliopsida > Poales > Poaceae > Miscanthus > Miscanthus lutarioriparius. Next base: position 50,879,005 of record CAJGYO010000012.1, read on the forward strand.
CAGTTTGTTAAGTGTTGTTGTAGAAAATTTCTTAATAGGCTATTCACCCCCCCCTCTAGCCATTACGAGTTTTCATCCAAGTGTGTGTGTCTTGATCGACGACGGTCGAGTCTCAGTCAATCAACCTGCAGCTCATCCGATCATCGATCAAGACGCCGAGTGGTGGAGGAGCACCGGACGCTAGGGTCCTTTCATCCGGTCGACTCTAGAGAGGTTCAAGAGAGGCTTTTTCTTGACCGGATGCGTCCGGTGGGTGCTGACCGAACGCTAGTCAGAGTCCGGTCAGAGTTTAACGGCTCTCTCTGACACAGTGGTGGGTATAACTGACCGGAGCATCCGGTCAGCCCGTAGAGTGCTGACTCAGCCTCCAAACGTTATGTTTTGAATGAGGGGTTATAAATACTTACTCCACTCATCCATGGGAGGTCTCTTGCCTATTTGTTTAGCTGAGAAACACCTTTGGAGTGCAAAGGAGAGCAAGAGCCTAGTGGGGTGATTAAGATTTGATAATCCAAGATTAAGGACCTCATTAGTGCATAGGGAGTAGCAAGTGTGCATCCACCTTACTTATTAGGCTTGTCTTGGTCAAGTGAGAGTTTGTGCTTGTTACTCTTGGTGATCGCCATAACCTAGACGGCTTGGTGGTGATTGGGAGCTTGGTGATCATCCGACGGAGCTTGTGGATGGCCCAAGTCATGTTGTGAGCGGTTGTGGGTGATTCACCATGACAGAGTGCCAAAGAATCAGCCCGTAGAGAGCACTTGATCCTTACGCAGATCAAGGGGGAGCTACACCCATGCGCGGGTGCTCCAACGAGGACTAGTGGGGAGTGGCGACTCTCCGATACCTCTGAAAAAACATCACCATGTTCATTTCCCTCTCTTTACTTTGAGCATTTAAATTTGATCAATTCATTTTATATCTTTACATTCCTAGAATTGCCATGCTAGAGTAGGATTGGAACCTAGGGTGCAAAACTTTTATGCTGAAAAATAATAGAAGCACATTTTAGGCATAAGGGGTGAAATGGGCTAAGTGTAGGACTTAAGTATTGCAAAAATTTAGAATTAGCCTAATTCACCCCCCCCTCATGGGCATCTTGATCCTTTCACCATTAATGGCAAGGCGACGGTGAGCCCGACCATGTGCGCGCGGTAGAGGCGGCAACGCACTGGACCGGCAGGTACGCAGAGATGCAGAGGGAGGCACGGACATGACGGCGATGCGATGGCACCAGTAGCGGCTGCGTCGTGGCGCGAGCGAGAATGCGACAATACAAGGGCGTGGCCAATGAAACAACCTGCCCAAGGCTAAGCAAGCCAATGGCTACACATGCCAGGAGCCAGCGGCGGCCAGGCCACATCCAGGCCGAGCTCATGGTGGTCGGCCACGCCACAGAAGGCCTTCGCGTCGTCAGGAGCGATCAGTGATGGCGACACCGAACGCCCGAACGTGGTGATCGCGCCCACGCGGCCAACCAGCCCAAAATCGTATCATGCACGAATTTTAAAGCGCCTATAAAAACTAAACAGTTGCTTCTGGATCTTAACCATCTTCACCATACTCAATATGGCATATGAGACTACCACATAGAGCTATAACACTACACCACCCCTTAACCTAATCTCTCAAAATAATTTGCTAAATATAGCAATGTCTAGCTGTTAACAAACTTATAAATTTTTCTATGTTTTGAGCTGAATTTGATTTCAATTTACAATTTCTAAGCTAGTAGAAATATTAGCTATTAATATTATTTTTTCAACAGCAAGTATTTCACTATTTCACTGTGATCTACAAAGTTTGTACTTCAAACTTTATTTAAGCGTCACATATATGTTCTATAACATTTTTTTCAATAAAAATTAGTTTTAAACCCTACTTGATATACATGAACTATTGAATCAACTTTCGTTTAACATTTTTATTAATCATTTTAAGTTACAAGAAATTTATCTACACATTCTGTCACATGCATTAACACATAAACATGATGCTCATGACATGTTTTAGTAAATAATTTAGGGTGTAACACCGAGGGTGTTACAAGAACAATAATGTAAACTTAAGAGTTTGAGTGACATAGCTTTGATAAGTATCCCAACGTCATGGCTTACATCTTGGACCGAACTCCGTGACCTATTGGGACCGAGGCGTTACCCTAATCGCTATCCTGCAAGGGCCTTCCTGCGTTGGGAGCGGCTGATGCTTGCCTCCACCGGGTCTAGCTTATCCTTCTATGGAAGCTGACGTCGGGGCAGAGGCTTCTGTTGGGCATGGATTGCTTGTAGATGCACCCATGGTCTTGCTTGTGCTTACTTAGGCGGGAGACGTTGTTGTTTTGGCTCTCTTTGCATCTAGGGTCGTCTCGCCTATGTCTAGGCCATCGTTTGCATGGTTGGTGGAGGCTGTGATTGCGGTCACAGGGCATCACACTCCTAATCACAGAGGTAGGCTCGCTGGAATCTGGTGTTGACGGTTATGACTCCATTCGGGTTAGACATTTTTAGTTTTAGATAAGTGTATGTAGTTGGGAACGACCATGAATTTCGCGTGGCATGGCCACCCGAGCAAGGCATGATACGTGCCTAGGAAGTCCACCACCTCGAAGGTGAGTGTCTCCTTATGGAAGATGTTCTGCTCACCGAAGGAGATGTAGAGCCGGATGAAAGGTCCTAATGGCTAGAGGGGGGGTGAATAGCCTAATAAAATTCTACAACAACACTTAACAAAATGTGTTTGACAATTTTGCGGCGAAGCGAGTGTTGCGCTAGCCTACTAAAATGCAAGCCACCTACCACAATTCTATTTCAAATAGTGTATGTCCACACAATAGCTATGACACTTAGCTAAATTAGTATGCTCTCAAAGACTAACTAAAGAGCAACACTAATCAAACAAACAAGCTCTCACAACTAGCTACACTAAAGAGCTTGATAACTAGTTTGCGGTAATGTAAGAGTGAGCAAGAGAGTTATACCGCCGTGTAGTGGTAGGAACCAATCAATCATAATAATGAATACCAATGTAGACCAATCACCTCAGAATCAAATGATGAACACAATGATTTTTACCGAGGTTCACTTGCTTGCCGGCAAGCTAGTCCTCATTGTGGCGATTCACTCACTTGGAGGTTCACGCGCTGATTGGCATCACTCACCAAACCCTCAATAGGGTGCCGCACAACCAACACAAGATGAGGATCACACAAGCCACAAGCAATTTACTAGAGTACCTTTTGGCGCTCCGCCGGGGAAAGGTCAAGAACCCCTCACAATCACCACGATCGGAGTCAGAGACAATCACCTCCTCCACTCAACGATCCTTGCTGCTCCAAGCCGTCTAGGTGGCGGCAACCACCAAGAGTAACAAGCGAAATTCACAGCGAAACACAATCACCAAGTGCCTCTAGATGCAATCACTCAAGCAATGCACTTGGATTCACTCCCAATCTCACTATGATGATGAATCAATGATCTAGATGAGTGGGAGGGCTTTGGCTAAGCTCACAAGTATGCTATGTCAATAGAAATGGCCAAAAGTTCGAGCTTGAGCCGGCCATAGGGCTATAAATAGAGCCCCAGTGAAATAGAGCCGTTGTACCCCTTCACTGGGCACAACGCGGGGTGACCGGACGCTCCGGTCCGATCGACCGGACACTGGCCCTCAGCGTCCGGTCACGTGATTCACGCCACGTGTCCCCTGCTTCAAATGTTGTTCGTCAGATTTCAACGGTCGCGAAGCTAACCGGACGCTCCGGTAAAACTGACCGGACGCTGAAGCCCCAGCGTCCGGTCATTTCCAGTAAGCTCCCCGAGGCATGTTTTTTCTACCGGACGCGTCCGGTCCACCTTGACCGGACGCAGCCAGCGTCCGGTGCTCAACCCTAGCCACTGTGCCGTCTGACAGCTCGACCAGACGCAGCCTTTCAGCGTCCGGTCGCTGAGTGACCCAGCGTCCGGTCAGTAGACCGACGCCAGCATCATTTCGATCAACTCCATTTCAACTCTTACTTCTTCACCCTTGCTTAAGTGTGCCAACCACCAAGAATTTTGCATCCGGCGCAATAGAAAATAGACATTTCATTTTCCCGAAAGCGCCGAATCCCGCCGAGCTTGCGAGGCGGGAGGGAGAGAGGGACCCAAACCCATCTCAACCCTACAAACACCTTGTGCACATGTGTTAGCATATTTTCACAAATATTTTCAAGGGTGTTAGCACTCCACTAGATCCTAAATGCATATGCAATGAGTTAGAGCATCTAGTGGCACTTTGATAACCGCATTCCGATACGAGTTTCACCCCTCTTAATAGTACGGCTATCAAACCTAAATGTGATCACACTCTCTAAGTGTCTTGATCACCAAAATAAAATAGCTCCTACAAGTTATACCTTTGCCTTGAGCTTTTTGTTTTTCTCTTTCTTCTCTTCAAGTTTAAGCCCTTGATCATCTCCATGCTATCACCATTGTCATGTTATGATCTTCATTTGCTTCTCTACTTGAAGTGTGCTACCTATCTCATGATCACTTGATGAACTAGGTTAGCACTTAGGGTTTCATCAATTTACCAAAACCAAACTAGAGCTTTCACCGGATTCACCCAAGTCGTATTGCTTGCATGCCTAGGACGACCCCGTAGAATGGTGACCCTCTCGTGGACGGTTGCTCCTTGGGATCTTTCATCTTGTCGTGGGTGTCAGCGTAGAGGATATTGAGTCCACTGCCGCCGTCCATGAGGACTTTGGTGAGGCGCACCTTGCCCACGATTGGGATGACAACGAGTGAGAACCGTCCAGTGCATGGCACATGGTCGGATGATCACCCTGGTCAAAGGTAATTGCCACCTCGGACCATCGCAGGTGCGTTGGCACCACCACAGCTTCGAAGGCGATCACCTCTTGCTCGGTTATCCTCCGTTGTCGCCAGGACTCATAGGCTTGAGGTCCACCAAAGATCATGAGGCACTCCTCAGCATTGGGGAAGTTGGTGTCATCGTCCTTCCCATGGTCGGCTTCCTTGTGTGCCTTCTGGGGTGGCTTATAGACCTTGCCCTTGTTGAGATCGAAGGAGCCCTTAACATAGCTTCTCATCGTGTTGTAGCCCTTGAGCAGATACATGGCCTGGCCACCGTGGAACGAACACATCTCCTTGAGCGCCTTCTCGAAGTGCTCAGGCGCTAGCCCTTCCCCTTCGCTGGGGCCCGCGAGGCTCACTTGATCGCAGCAACCATCTCCTCTCACATAGGGCTTCTTGTTGTTCTTCTTTGTATTGCCCCGACGTCGAGACGATGTGTCAGTGTCATCGTCGCCATCTTCCCCGTGCTGGGGCGCGGCGGCCTTGACCTTGATGTCGAAGCTGGCTAGAACGTCTTCCTCCCATGTGGCATACTTTGTGGTGACATGTCCAGCAGCTCTCGCGTCATCCGCGGAGCCTCGCGCCCAAGCGCGTGGACGAGTGTCTCGCATGTGGTAACGCAGGTGAAAGCATTGATGACATCGGCGTGGGTGATGTTAGGGAGCTCGTTGCACATGCGAGAGAAACATTGGATGCACTCGCTACAACAAACCTCTTAATCCATGATGGAAACATTCTGTCACATATCACAAAAAAACCGTCACAAAATAATGTTTGTGACGGTTTCAGATATCATCATAGATTGAGCGTCACGGATTAACCTACGTGATGGTTTTTTTCAAAACCATCACAGATTAACACAATCAATGGTTCTAGAACGTTATAGGCTGGGTTAGTCCAACCCAAGCCTAGTGTCTATGATAGAAAATAACCATCATAGATGAATTGCCATATTATCATATATGCTGGCGTTTGGATGATGATGTGGACGCTTACATCACCATACCAGCCCATTTATTAAATCATAGGTGGCCAGTAAGTGTGGACAAATGTTTTTGGACCAAAATCATAGATATAATTTTGTTAACACAAATGAGGCAGAACTTAATTAATCAAGCATGTTGATACATACAAATATCTCATGCTTCTGTCTATCATCAAATCAGATGCAAAGTCTCAAGTTACATACAAGTTTTCATCTAGCATCACATACTAAGCCTGAGAGACGGACGTTGCTGCAGCTCTGCTGCTCCTATTCCAGCAGCAGCAGCATATCTTTTGTAGAGAACTGCATAGTTTTAGCATTAACTAAATGTTCTACAGGAGTCGCAATTGAAGAAAGCATCTACATGCACATACAAGGTAGAGACTAGTGAAGTGCTATAACAGCAAGCAAGAAAACATAATTCAGCCATATTCGGCTTACTCCATATTCGGCTTGTTCGGCTTCTTTTTTCAGTCGGAACAGTGTTTTTCTCTCACAATAATTCAGCTAGAACAGTGCTTTTCAGCCAGTTTCAGCCAAAATTCTGCCAGCCGAACGGGGCAAATATAGCAATGTAATCACAAGGTCAGTAAGAATTACAGCACAGGTGCATTCCATGCTCACAAACATCTACAATGTTTTTTAGTCTGACAAGGCATGTACACTAGACAAAAGCCTAGTATAGACCTGCAGGATAATGTTTCTCTCTTTTTTGACTTCACTCATTAGACTAGAAAATTAATTAGACAAAATTTATAAAGACAATAAAGCATAATTCAACCCACTAATGATCTGCAGGATAATGTTTCTCTTTTTTTTACTTCACTCATGAGACTAGAAAATTAAATAGAAAAATTTTATAAAGACAATAAAGCATAATTCAACCCACTAATAATGTTCAGTTACAGTTCACATGGTATAGAGGCTGAAACTATCAGGCGCTTTTGATCACTGAAGGAAGCATAAACAACATGTTGGTAAGCTAATGAAAGGACTGGTGCTAATCTTTTGATAGCTAAGGAAATGAAAGCTCACTAATTAACAAGCTGATGAAAGCTCTAATTAACACGTGGAAAAAAAACCCTAATGAGAAGAAATATGCACAGCTATAATTAAACAATCTAAGCGCATTTTGATGACCACCCAGATCAGGAACAAGGTTTAGGATAACCTGCTAAAAATTGGTACTGAACCTGCAGAGAACAAATGCTGCCCAACAGTGGTCAGCTGAAGAAAACGTGAGCGGCAAGCCCTTCTGCATGGCCATGGCTGACCGGTTTGGCATTTGGTCAGGGACCTTGTAGGCACTAGATGAAGTCATCGTGTATGTAGGATTGAAAGCACAACAGCTGTCTCAAACAACTAGTGCTGAAACCTATTCCATGTAGCACAAATTAAACTAGTAAGCAATCATCATCAGATTTATTTGTCATATATATCATGCAGAAATTAAACTGTGTATATGTTATGACCGGCATCCAGTACTCCAGGTGAAGGCCCAGCAGTGGCTAGAGGATGCCGGCGGGTTAGGGGGCTCAAGGCCCATATTTATCATATTTTACATAATATTAGAGTTATTTTCTATTATTATTATTCAGAGACATATAAATACCTGTAAACTCTATTGAGGAAAGAAAAGCAGAAACAATTATTGTTTCTAGCTTTCTCAGGGAGCCGGGAGAAACCCTAGCCACCTTCTCTCTTCCGTGAACAGTACCGCCGCCACCCTCTCCCTTCGCGAGATCACGGCGCCCCACCGTGGTCCATCGCGGTTTAAGCCTCGGCCCCCGATCACCCACCGCTACAACCTACGCTCGGTCAGAGGAGGAACCTCGGTTCCTATCAGCTTGGTATCGAGACCTTGTCGATCATGGACACCCCATTGCCTCCCTCCTCCGCGCCATCGCCATGCGATTCCGCCGGTGCCGACCGCCTCCACATGCCCCCCCCACGGCGGGCGGGCGTTCCGTGGTGCCGCCCTCCCAATCTTGCCGACCACCGTCAAGGCCATGGCGGGTGTTAACGTCAAGGAGGTGACGACCTCCATCGTCAATCTCAACCATGGCGTGAAGGAGCTGCGCAGACATGATGAAGGCGTTCGAAGGGCGGCGATGTGGTTCCACCACCGCGGCCATCGCCACTTGTCGCAGAATCGACCAATTTATAAGAATACAAGTATAATGGCAATCCATAAGCGGTCGCACCGCATACTTGAACCCATATAAACCCGTAGTCCGTCGAGTACCACGACGGGTCTCGATAAAACGATTTACAACAACCAAGATCGTACAGATTCAACATGCATGCCACATATTACATAAAGTTCACAGATACTTTCATCATCGAGTACGAATAGAAAGTTATTACAAACCGAGTTTGATAATTAAAGCGGAAGCAAATAAGTTTGAAAATAAGTTTCCAACGTAGTTTGATACGATGCCGAGCCGATCACGATCCACAAAAGCAAAGATAGGAATTTCTAAGGAAGCTCGCCCAAGGCTTACTCCTCATCCACAATGGGATAGAAGCAACTCTTGCAATAACCATGATACACAAAGCCATCTCGCAACAATGGGAAAATAAACCACGAGTACGAGAAGGTACTCAAACTAGACTTACCCGTCATGAACCGTAAATAAAATGACTCAAAGGATCATGCAAGGTCAGTATAAGTGGACGTAACTTGACAACATTTTGCAAAAAGGCAATTAACCTTTGTACACTTGTGATTCCTTTATCAAGTTAATTATAACTATCCATTTCTAGATTAGCAACTACCCCTCGCCAAACATGTGGTATATTATTTAGAATCATACAATAGTAACCATAGCGGTATTGTAATTCCATATTCATCTCGAACCACCATGTTTCATAATATAGCCTCACACGATGTTGGGACTAGCCAAGTTTCTCACTATCCGGAGAGAGGCGGCGATTCAATCGATTTCAACCACCGGGAATTTCTTCCTAACACAAACCCAGATCTACCACCCACGATAGTCTTAGGTCACCTTTGGTACAACTCCGGTACACATTTCGCGGGTTCAGATCAAGCGCCGCACAACTGGAACACCAGATGCCGGGATGCTCGAGCCAAACCTGCCTTGGGCTCGATCGATCGTTCTCGGAAGAGCGCACAATGTAACGATTCCCGGCCGAGTTGAATTACTCGGCCAGCGGTCGGAACGAGTTATCCGGCCAGCTAAGTGAGAGGCATGCGTTCAATCTTGTCGAAGCGCCAACAACAGATGCGGTCCTTAATCGACCACAGACGGGATAAGTCCACACCCAAGACCTCCATGCCTTGTTGCTTCCCTATCGACCTCCCGTCCGGTCTCAATTTACTTGTACCTCATGGTTCTGTTCCACGATAGCGAGATATAGCCAACCGTGCTCTCGGTATCCACCTATATCTCGCAGTGACAGACATCACCCGACTTCTACCGGTCTAAGCATGGCTAAGCATATATATATTCGATCCTGGACCTATACCGGTTAAAGGTGTAATATCTGGACAAGGAATGTACATGCATCAAGTGGTTTCATTCAACTCTTATAACCTAATGCATCAATCATAAATACGTAAGTAAACATTTGTAAATTACTGGGAGACTTATAATGCTCCGGGGCTTGCCTCGCAGAAAGGAAGTAGGACGGTGGTCGTGGCACTCGGAGCTCTTGAGGTTCTGCTCCACGCCTTCGAGTCTGCGGCTTGCGGATCCTCCTGCGGGTTCCTTCCTCTCGCTTCTTCAATTCCAAAGAACGTGATCTCTTCCTCCGATCCTAGATGCATGAATATGGTATAAGTATTATGAATGCATATATGTTAACAAGTGCATCACGTTGTTTGAGTAGGTGCATATTTCTTCTCGCTTACTACTTAACTACTTCTACAAGCATCGACTATGCCATAAACAGTATCCACTTGTTTCACTCATAACTGGAGTTCTACAATTCCAAATCTAGTGATCCTGGACTTTCTGGAAAGCTTATCAAATTTTCTACAACTTTGTTATTAACCATTTTTACAGTCTACATCAGTTTCAACATGTAACTCCTCATACTCTAGAATCAGTCCGAAAATGATTTATCATGCAATATAAAGTAATAGCACCTCTACTTTATGTAATCATCCACAAATTGACAACCTAGAACCTACCAACAGTTTAAGCATACCAAACATAGTTCAGATAATAAAATGGCAAAGCCCAAACTATTTATTAAATTGCCTTTATTATTTTATTTAGATATCTAGGTTAAATAATAAATATATATCAGATGGGCTGAATAAATTCTCAAAAATTTACAGAGCCTTAATAATGCTATCAAAGGACTACTATAAAAATTTCATGTCATTTTACCAAGTAGAACATTCTATACAAAATGACAAGGCAAAAAGGCTTGAAATAGCATAAATGGAAAATCCTATTGAAAAGTGTCAAACAACAGATTTCATATTTTTCTTAGCATCCATATGGTACTAGTATCACCTCCAATAAATTTCATGAATTTTGGACTCATAATTAATTTATAAAAATTCATGCAAGGATTAACTATTTATAAAAGAAAAATCTATAACTATAGATCTACACATGCACTGGTTCTAAAATTTTTATCCAAGCTCATGTATGCTAAGAATAGCCTACCACAAAAATTTCATAATTTTTTGAGCACAGGAACTCTAGATATAAAATAAACAAATTTAAATGCATTCAAAAGCACATTTGAAATCCCTATTTAAATCTCCAAAAATTTCTACTGTTGAAGCCAAGAACATATTTTTCCTAAATACTACACTCCCTAAGGAACACAACCATATTTATTTCAACATTTTTGGAGCTACCAATCTGCAGATACAAAAATAACAAAACCAATCAAAAAATCTCGGATTCAAAATGGTTTAGCCTACACTCTCTGCTGTCATTTGACAGTGGGACCACTGTCGGGGGACCCCACGTCGATGACACATGACATGAGCAGCGCAGCAAGCTTTGCAGGCATCTTGCAGCTGCTGCTGGCTCGACGACGACGGCGAAGCCACGGCCGTGAGAGGTCATCGGTAGGACCTACATGACTGGCGAACCTATTGAGCCACTTGGCGGCAAGACTATTGTCGACCCTAGAGCTAGCGGCGGCGGCCATGGCGGCGAACGGCGAGGTCGGACCACGGCAAAACGCCGGCGACGTCCTCGGTGGCCGACCTAAGGCTCGGACGAGCACCGGGTACTATGGCGGACCTATCGCGCTAGCTAACGCTTAGAGAGGGGGATCGTGGCGCCGCGCCACGGCGGTGGCGGGGCTTCTTGGCGAGAGCTCCGGCGAGCATGTGCGCGCGGCGATGGCTTACCAAACGCGAATGGCGGGCACTGGAAGGAGCTACGGGGTGCTGGGGAGATGGTAGTGCTATTGCGGTGGCGAAGGAGCAGCGAGGACGAGCTGGTGACGGCTATGGCGACGGCGGAGGTGCGGGCCGAGCTCGGCTGTCGCTGCGGCGAGGAAGACGGAGCAGAAAATGGAAATGAAGCGCAGGGCGACTCGGGCGGACGCTGGCGGGGTTAAGGCCGCACCCAGGCGCGGCGTGGCCTGCGCGGTCAGGGCGCTGGCGACGCGCGGCCGCCGCCGGGGACACGCGGCGCACAAAGCCTGAAACCGGTCGGCCATGTTCATTCGCGATTCAGATTCGTCAGAACGAGATGGCCGAGCCTGACGACGAGAATTGCTGCCGAATTTCCCGCTAATCCGTCGCTCCAAAGCACAAGACGTCTAAACAAAATTTATAGCCCTATGTACCAGCTTCAATTGTTGTTCAATGATCGAGCTCTAATTCGCAATAGATACGGAGTAATCTCGTGCCCAACCTCGGCTGTCAGTCGGTTAGTTGATCAAACACTTCGAAAAAATTTCCTAAGTGTTGAAGGCTGGATTTGCTGGTTTTTGTGGGACCCATTCAAGCATGTTAGAAGCAAAATCAGTCCATGACTTAAAAATGAAAGTTGTTCCTTATGTCAAATATTACAACTTTGCTTTAGTGAACTCCTCCATGCAAGGTCTCTAACACCTAGTTCAACTTTAGTCAAACATGTCACTTTGAAATCAAGATACACATTCAAACTATGGCTAAATGACCAATTTAGCCCTAGCCCTAAATACCAAAGTTGTTCCTAATGATATCCTAAGCATGTTTAAACAATTTGCCAGGTCAATTAAGCATTTCATGTAGTAGTCACACATATAGCCATTCAAGTCAACACATGAAATAACACTTAAATGCTTGATCAAGAAATGTGGTCTTCATGAACAAGGTTCCTTTTGTTAACCTAAGTGTAGCTAAGGTGTTATAGTGACCGACATGACACACTAGCATTTGTTTGCACATGATCATATGCATATGTTACAAGGAACATGAAATAACAAGCAATGTTTCATATGTTTCGATCGGATGTTTCAATTGTAAATGATGATTTATGAATGCTTGATGCTCATGCTCATGTTATGCAAGTCAAGTTATGCAAGGCTAACACCGAGGTGTTACAGCCCCTCCCTTATAAAAATCTCGTCCCGAGATTTGCAAGACCTACCATTCTTGGAAAAAGGCGGGATAAACTTCTTGCAGATAATCTTCTCTTTCCCATGTAGCATCTTGTTCACTATGATTGTTCTACACTACCTTATAGAACTTAATGATCTTACTCCTTGTTACTCTCTCCATCACTTCTAATACTCGAATTGGCTTTTCTTCATAGGTCGAGATCCGATTGAAGTTTGCACGTTGGTGGGTGCAATAGCTTCTTCCCAGACTCAAGACATTTCTTTAGCTGAGAAACATGGAACACATCAAAGATTGCACTCATCTCTGGTGGTAGTTGTAGCTTGTACGCAACATTTCCTTTTCGTTCCAAAATTTTGTATGGCCCTACATATCTTGGTGAAAGCTTCTTTTTCATCCCAAATCTTTTCACGCCTTTCATGGGTGATACTCTCAAGTACACATAGTCACCTACTTCAAAAGTTAGTGGTCTTCTTCTTCTATCGGCATAACTTTTCTCTGTCTTGATTGAGCTTTTGCCTTCATGTGTTGTTGGATGATACGTACTTGTTCTTCGGCTTCATTGACAAAATCAATACCAAAATATCTCCTTTCACCGGGCTCAATCCAATTCAATGGAGTTTGCACTTTCTTGCCATACAAGGCTTCAAATGGAGCCATTTTGATACTCGCTTGATAACTGTTGTTATAGGAGAATTCAGCTAAAGGTAACCATTTCTCCCATGAACCTTTTGAAGATATAACACAAGCCCTAAGTAAATCTTCTAGGATTTGGTTCACTCGCTCTGTCTGTCCTGAAGTTTGAGGATGATAAGCTGAACTTCTGATTAGCTTGGTTCCCAAAGCTTGGTGTAAGTGCTCCCAGAAACGAGCTATGAACTGTGGTCCTCTATCCGAGATTATAGTCCTGGTACTCCATGCAATTTCACGATCCGGGCAACGTATAATTCAGCGTATTTCCCAACTATATACCGCGTGTTCACGGGTATGAAGTGTCTTGACTTGGTGAGACGATCAATAATGACCCAGATTGAATCGTGACCTTGGGGTGTTGTTGGAAGGCACGTAATAAAGTCCATACTTGATCTCTTCCCATTTCCATCCCGGAATAGGCGTTGGGTGAAGTAATCCAAATGGTTCATATGGACGGCTTTCACTCTCTGCAGTTATCACACCTTGCAACATAGGTCATGATCTCTTTCTTCATCTTAGTCCACCAAAAACGGGTTTTCAAATCTTGATACATCTTACTACTACCCGGTGGATAGATAATTTGGAGGAGTGAGCTTCTTCTAAAATTTGATTCCTTAGCTCACGGTCTTTCGGCACCACTAGTCGGTCCTCAAACCATAATACACCTTTTTCGTCCAATCTAAAATGTTTGGTCTCTTGCTCTTGCATTTTTCTCTTGATGTGACTTATTCCTACATCCGTCTCTTTGTAGCTCTATGATTACGCCTTCAAGCGAACAACCGATTGATATATTGTAGCACGCACAGGATGTAACAAGTTGAATCCATCTTCCAATAGCGCTTCCAATCGTGTGTTGCAATGGGACTTTCGACTAAGTGCATCGGCTACTACATTAGCTTTACCCGGATGGTAATGCACTTCCAAATTATAGTCCTTAATCAATTCCAACCATCTACGTTGTCTCATGTTCAGTTCTGGCTGGGTAAAGATATACTTGAGGCTCTTGTGGTCGAGATAGATATGACATACATTGCCCAACAAGTAATGTCTCCATATCTTTAGTGCATGGACAACGGTACCGCAAGTTCCAAATCATGTGTAGGGTAGTTGACTTCATGTTTTCTCGATTGCTTAGAGGCATATGCAATTACTCTCCCTTCTTGCATAAGTACACATCCCAAACCTACTCCTGATGCATCACAAAATACATCAAAAGGCTTTTCAATGTCTGGTTGTGCTAGCACTGGTGCGGTAGTCAACAAAGTTCTGAGAGTGTGAAAAGTCATTTCACATTCTGGTGTCCACTTGTATTTCTCATCTTTACAAGTAGTCGGTCATAGGCTTAGCTATTTTTTGAGAAATCTGGAATAAACCGACGATAGTATCCTCGCTAACCCTAGAAAACTCCGAACTTCATGCACGGAAGTTGGGGCTTTCCAATCCATGACCTCCTGTACTTTTGATGGGTCTACTGAGATTCCATCTCTGGATAAAATGTGACCTAAAAATGGTACTTTGCTCAACCAAAATTCACATTTGCTCAACTTGGCATATAGCTTATGTTCCCTGAGTCTGGATAGGACAATCCTCAGATGCTCTTCATGGTCTGACTCATTTTCCGAATAAATCAATATGTCATCAATAAACACGACCACGAACTTGTCAAGTTCGGGCATGAATACCGAGTTCATCGTGTACATGAAATAGGTTTGAGCATTCGTTAGTCCAAAAGACATAACCAAATACTCGTATAAGCCGTACCTAGTAGAGAAAGCGCTTTTGGGTATATCCTCCGGCCCCGATCTTTATCGATGGTAACCTCGATCTCAAGTCAATTTTGGAGAATACTTTTGCCTTTGCTAGCTGATCGAACAAGATGTCGATGCGGGGTAACGGATATTTGTTCTTGATGGTCACAGCATTGAGTGGTCTGTAATCTACACACATCCTCAGTGACTTATCCTTCTTTTTCACAAACAGTGCTGGACATCCCCACGGAGATGAACTAGGTTGGATAAGACCTTTGTCCAATAGATCTTGCAATTGAACCTTGAGTTCTGCTAACTCATTGGGTGGCATTCTATAGGGCCTTCGGATATGGGTGCGTACACTGCACTAATTCGATCTTAAATTCCACGTCCCTATCCGGTGGTAGACTGGTAATTCCTCCGGAAATACATCCTAAACTCACAAACCACGGAATATCACATATGGTGGTGGCTTGGATAGCACAGGCTAGATGTTGGGGTTCGAACTCATGGGAGAGTGGAACTAGAAAAGCATTCCTCCCATGGGTTCTCTCAACATGATAGTACGGGTGCTAGTGTCAATAAGAGCACCATGATACTTCATCCAATTCATGCCTAAGATTACACTTATCGACAATCCACGGCAATATTATCAAATCATTGTGTACTCCTCCCTTGTATCAAAATGAGTACATTTTGACTATCTTTTTGGTAGTAACAGACCCCACTTTGAACTTATGTTAAAACCCCTTTACTTACTTCTATTATTTCTTGATCATGTCTAGATGCAAATGCTTGACTCATAAATGAATGAGAAGCTCCGAATCAAATAAAACAACAAATGGGGTGCTTGTTGACAAGAAACATACCAGCCGTGACAACTTCTCCCATGGGCACTTCCTCCACAAATGGTATAGTGCACTTGTCCTTGACGTGCCACGCATTCACCGCCTCTGATTGTTCTGCGTGGGGTTGCCATTCCTCTTGGGGTGGGGGCATTCCTTGGACCAATGACCCGATTGGTTGCGATTTGAAACATGGTTGATTACTTGAAATCTGTGGAGCTGTCCTGATTACCATTTCCTTTTGGTAAGGCAATAGTGAACGCCTTACGGAACGGTTTCGTGGCTGTTATTCGAGCTTTTCGGTGGTGGAGGCCTGAACTTGGGTGCAGTGGACGGAATTGTGGCCTAGCCGTGATAGGCGCTTTTCGATTGAAAGATCCGGATGCACCGCCTCATAGGCCCTCTTATGACCTTTAGCAACTGCATGCATGTTGTTGTGGTTTTCTTGGGTCAAGGCATCACTAATAAACTCGTTGTCGTGGTACATCGAGAATTTGCCATAGTCTTCATCGCTTTGGTACCCAACCCTCGCTTGAAACTCTCTATCTTTTTCTCTTCAAGATCCACAAAACCGGAGCATATCTTGACAAATTGTTGAATGCGTGCATATACTCGATGAGTGACTTTGTTCCTGAGTGAGCCTCATAAATTCGGGTTGCTTTCATGCGCATCGTGCCCGGGGAATATGATGTCCCTAAAAGCCAGCCTTGAATTGTTCCCAGTCACTCGTGCATTAGCAGCGAGAGACGACAGAAGTGTGTCCACCGATTCCTGCTGGTCCTTGCAATTGGTGAGAAGCATACTCGCTTTTAGATGCTCCGTGATCCTCAACAGGCGAATTTACGCTCAATGGTATTCAACCATTCATCGGCTGCAGTGGTTCCTCGGCCACCTTGAAGATTGGAGGCTTCGTGTCCGAAACTCCTTGAAGGTATCTGTCTTGATTTGGCTCGGCCCCGTTGCTTTGTGGGTGGCCACGAGCGGTGTTTTGCGCGATTAGGTGCAAAGCTTCTTCCATTGTCCTTTGGCTTCCCAAGAATCGAGCAAAGAACTCCCCGAGCGACGGCGCGGCGGTGGTGGTGGTAAGTCATCACCATTGCCATCGTGGATCGCTACCCGGCTCCAAAGACGGTGCGCGTCATCTGCGAAGTTGCAACAATAAGCGATTATTGGTTGATGTCAAGAGATTGCAGATGAATCATAATCATGCCAGACTGAAATTACTGGAGAAATTCTCAAATTCACAATAAAAACAGAGGCATAACAATTCATTCTCGCAACATGGCATCCCCAATTTGACCACTTATCGCGCTCATAATGCAAGCAAAGTTAAATCGTGATCACCGACAAGGAACGGAATTGCATTGACGTTCATCCCAACATGCGATTGACATTACATGATAGTCCGGGTTACTAAGGCCAAATTCGAGCTACAGGTCCATTACATGAATACAGTGATACATTAGTCCTTCCACTAAGTGCTAAGCGATCTAATCCTCATCATGATCACTATCAAGGTCAGACGCAGGATCATCTCCTTCCTCAGGTTCTACTTCTTCTTGAGGATCCACTTCTTCTTCTCCTTCCTCGTACCCTTCTAGATCCATTTCTGCGGCTCCAGGTGGGACATAAGGGTGGAGCTGATTGTTCAGAAGATGAACCTCTTCATGCAGATTATCATTGTATTCTTCCGCATTGGCCAGCTGCTGTCCTAGCTCAAACTGTCGAGCTCTTAGGACATTTTCCCTTGTCCAAGCTGCATTTCGCTGGTGAGTTAACCGAGTCATCTCTTCAGTGAGCCTTTCAATCTCGGCGTCGTGCTCCCTCTGAAGCTGACGTCGGTCCTCGCGGGCATGACCAAGAGCACCAGACACACGTCTGAGGCTACCTTCAACTCCATCCAACACTCTCATCATTGCGAACATAGCGCTCATGGAAGGGTTATCACTGTTCTGCCTCTCCGCTGCACCAATCTCCAAAGATTTTCCTCTTGTCTGCTGCCATGAGTCAGTGGAGGGGTTACCTCTTGGAAAGACTCCAACCAAAGCGGCTGCCAGCTCCTGAGGAAAACGTTCCATGATGTCTCTCAGGGATCCCAAAGGCTGCCACTAGTCGCTTCTTCAAAGAGTCCTACCAGTTGACTCATAACACCACTGTCCACTCGAATCGTCACCTCGGGGACGAACAACGCAGCCTCCACAAGAACTAAGAGACCTTCTCCCAACTGCTCATTCGCCCGAAGTAGCGGGGTTCCATTCCATCGGGATAGCCTACATAACTAAGTACTCTCCACAAGAGTGTAGGCATCCCAAACTCTCCAAGGAACGTGTGGCGTTGACGTGAGTGCGTGGAGCAAGGCGGCGGCGGGGAGCTCGCCTCCGGTGGACTTGCGAAGATGCCTTTGTGCGTGCCATCTGCACCATTAACATGTACCCCTTGGTGAGACAATGCCATAATGGATAAGAGTTACATAATCGAGTAAGAATTTTATAAGGGAGGAACAATGCAATTATGGGAATGGTAATTATCATGATGCATGCTCGTTCCGTCGTCCTCACAAACTTAGGAAAAATTTGTTTCTAGCGGTGAGACACGGTGGCATACATACGTTCTCTCATAAATAAGCGTAACTAATCGAGCTACACGTTTACGTTGTTAGTGTACCGCATAAAATTTCATTTCAGCCCTTAAACCCATAATGAATATGCATAATGTAATTGTAAATACTTCCATATATGTATACCCATACATATACTTCCGTATCAATCTACCCGACAGTAATTTAAACCCACAATTAAATACGTACCATATACACATGCAAGCATGCATACATAGCCGTACCAAAGCTACTCTTCCCGACCGCATGCTCACATCTTGCGGTCCTACACTCATCTTACCTTGGCGTAGAGGCATTTGATCCATACATTACCATTCAAGTGAATGGCATCCATACAATAGCACGCCGTATGGACGACGAAGTAAAAACCCCCATGTTAGTACTTAAGTAGCCACCTAAAAGTCCTTAATTTGGGCATAAGGAAAGTGATCATTGGCACACTTTAGATTTCAAATACCTATTATATAACTATTAGTTGCTAGAGAAGGGTTTTCGGAAAACAAAAACTTTTGTTTTAAATACACTTGTGACAATTAACGTTGAATCTTGCTCTGATGCCAGCTGTCGCAGAACCGACCAATTTATAAGAATACAAGTATAATGGCAATCCGCAAGCGGTCGCACTGTCATACTTGAACCCATATAAACCCGGTAGTCCGTCGAGTACCACGACGGGTCTCGATAAAACGATTTACAACAACCAAGATCGTACAGGATTCAACATACATGCCACATATTACATAAAGTTCACAGATACTTTCATCATCAGAGTACGAATAGAAAGTTATTACAAACCGAGTTTGATAATTAAAGCGGAAGCAAATAAGTTTGAAAATAAGTTTCCAACGTAGTTTGATACAGTGCCAGGCCAGATCACGATCCACAAAAGCAAAGATAGGAATTTCTAAGGAAGCCTGCCCAAGGCTTACTCCTCATCCACAGCGGGATAGAAGCAACTCTTGCAATAACCATGATACACAGTGCCATCTGCAACAATGGGAAAATAAACCCTGAGTACGAGAAGGTACTCAGCTAGACTTACCCGTCATGAACCAGAAATAAAATGACTCCAAGGATCATGCAAGGCTGTATAAGTGGACGTAACTTGACAACATTTTGCGAAAAAGGCAATTAACCTTTGTACACTTGTGATTCCTTTATCAAGTTAATTATAACTATCCATTTCTAGATTAGCAACTACCCTGTGCCAAACATGTGGTATATTATTTAGAATCATACAATAGTAACCATAGCAGGTATTGTAATTCCATATTCATCCCGAACCACCATGTTTCATAATATAGTCATTTTCTACGATGTTGGGACTAGCCAAGTTTCTCACTATCCGGAGAGACGGCGATTCAATCGATTTCAACCAAATTGGGAATTTCTTCCTAACACAAACCCGGATCTACCGACCACGATAGTCTTAGGTCACCTTTGGTACAACTCCGGTACACATTTCGCGGGTTCAGATCTGCGCCGCATAACTGGAACACCAGATGCCGGGATGCTCGAGCCAAACCTGCCCTTGGGCTCGGTCGATCGTTCCCGGAAGGAGCGCTGTGAAACGATTCCTACCTGAGTTGAATTACTCGGCCAGCGGTCGGAACGAGTTATCCGGCCAGACTAAGTGAGAGGCATGCGTTCAATCTTGTCGAAGCGCCAACAACGGTACGGTCCTTAATCGACACTGACGGGATAAGTCCACACCCAAGACCTCCATGCCTTGTTGCTTCCCTATCGAACCTCCCGTCCGGTCTCAATTTACTTGTACCTCATGGTTCATTCCACGATAGCGAGATATAGCCAACCGTGTTCTCGGTATCCACCTATATCTCGCAGTGACAGGACATCACCCGACTTCTACCGGTCTAAGCATGGCTAAGCATATATATATTCGATCCACGGACCTATCTTTGTTAAAGGTGTAATATCTCGACAAGGAATGTACATGCATCAAGTGGTTTCATTCAACTCTTATAACCTAATGCATCAATCATAAATACGTAAGTAAACATTTGTAAATTACTGGGAGACTTATAATGCTCCGGGGCTTGCCTCGCAGAAAGGAAGTAGGGCGGTGGTCAGGGCACTCCGGAAGCTCTTCAGGGTTCTGCTCCACGCCTTCGGGAGCTGCGGCTTGCGGATCCTCCTGCGGGTTCCCTTCCTCTGCTTCTTCGAATTCCAGCAACGTGATCTCTTCCTCCGATCCTAGATGCATGAATATGGTATAAGTATTATGAATGCATATATGTTAACAAGTGCATCACGTTGTTTGAGTAGGTGCATATTTCTTCTTCAACTTACTACTTAACTACTTCTACAAGCATCGACTATGCCATAAACAAAGATCCACTTGTTTCACTCATAACTGGAGTTCTACAATTCCAAATCTAGTGATCCTGGACTTTCTGGAAAGCTTATCAAATTTTCTACAACTTTGTTATTAACCATTTTACAGTCTACATCAGTTTCAACATGTAACTCCTCATACTCTAGAATCAGTCCGAAAATGATTTATCATGCAATATAAAGTAATAGCACCTCTACTTTATGTAATCATCCACAAATTGACAACCTAGAACCTACCAACAGTTTAAGCATACCAAACATAGTTCAGATAATAAAATGGCAAAGCCCAAACTATTTATTAAATTGCCTTTATTATTTTATTTAGATATCTAGGTTAAATAATAAATATATATCAGATGGGCTGAATAAATTCTCAAAAATTTACAGAGCCTTAATAATGCTATCAAAGGACTACTATAAAAATTTCATGTCATTTTACCAAGTAGAACATTCTATACAAAATGACAAGGCGTGAAAGCTTGAAATAGCATAAATGGAAAATCCTATTGAAAAGTGTCAAACAACAGATTTCATATTTTTCTTAGCATCCATATGGTACTAGTATCACCTCCAATAAATTTCATGAATTTTGGACTCATAATTAATTTATAAAAATTCATGCAAGGATTAACTATTTATAAAAGAAAAATCTATAACTATAGATCTACACATGCACTGGTTCTAAAATTTTTATCCAAGCTCATGTATGCTAAGAATAGCCTACCACAAAAATTTCATAATTTTTGGAGCACAGAAACTCTAGATATAAAATAAACAAATTTAAATGCATTCAAAAGCACATTTGAAATCCCTATTTAAATCTCCAAAAATTTCTACTGTTGAAGCCAAGAACATATTTTTCCTAAATACTACACTCCCTAAGGAACACAACCATATTTATTTCAACATTTTGGAGCTACCAATCTGCAGATACAAAAATAACAAAACCAATCAAAAAGCTGGATTCAAAATGGTTTAGCCTACACTACTGCTTTGTCATTGTCACGGTGGGACCACTGGTCGGGGGACCCCACGCGTCGATGACACGGAGCAAGCAGCGGCGCTGCTGGGGCACTTCTTGTGGCTGCTTGCTCGACGACGGCGAAGCCATGCGCGTGAGAGTCATCGGTAGGACCTACATGACTGGCGAACCTATTGAGCCACTTGGCCGGCACTATTTGTCGACCCTAGAGCTAGCGGCGGCGGCCATGGCGAAACGGCGAGGCTGGACCACGGCAAAAAACGCCGGCGACGTCCTCGGTGGCCTGACCTAAGGCTCGGACGAGCACCGGGTACTATGGCGGACCTATCGCGCTAGCTAACGCTTAGAGAGGGGGATCGTGTGCTGCTGCGTGCGGTGATTTGGGCTTACTTGGCGAGTCCGGCGAGCATGTCTGCGGGCGATGGCTTACCAAACGCGAATGGCGGGCACCTTGGAAGGAGCTACGGGTGCTTTGGGAGAGATGGTAGTGCTATTGCGGTGGCGAAGAGCAGCGAGGACGAGCTGGTGACGGCTATGGCGGCGGCGGAGGTGCGGGCCGAGCTCGGTTGTCTGTCATTGGCGAGGAAGACGGAGCGAAAATGGAAATGAAGCCTTGAGGCGACTCGGGCGGACGATTGGCGGGGTTAAGGCCGCACCAGTAGCGCGGGCGTGGCTTTCTGTGATCGGTATTGGCGGCGACCGGCAGCCGCCGCCGGGACACGCGCGCGCACAAAGCTCGAAACCGGTCGGCCATGTTCATTCGCGATTCAGATTCGTCGAACGAGATGGATGGCGAGCGACGACGAGAATTGCTGCCGAATTTCCCGCTAATCCGTCGCTCCAAAGCACAAGACGTCTAAACAAAATTTATAGCCCTATGTACCAGCTTCAATTGTTGTTCAATGATCGAGCTCTAATTAGCAATAGATACGGAGTAATCTCGTGCCCAACCTCATGTGTCGTCAGGTTAGTTAGTTGATCAAACACTTGAAAAAAATTTCCTAAGTGTTGAAGGTTTGGATTTGCTGGTTTTTGTGGGACCCATTCAAGCATGTTAGAAGCAAAATCAGTCCATGACTTAAAAATGAAAGTTGTTCCTTATGTCAAATATTACAACTTTGCTTTAGTGAACTCCTCCATGCAAGGTCTCTAACACCTAGTTCAACTTTAGTCAAACATGTCACTTTGAAATCAAGATACACATTCAAACTATGGCTAAATGACCAATTTAGCCCTAGCCCTAAATACCAAAGTTGTTCCTAATGATATCCTAAGCATGTTTAAACAATTTGCCAGGTCAATTAAGCATTTCATGTAGTAGTCACACATATAGCCATTCAAGTCAACACATGAAATAACACTTAAATGCTTGATCAAGAAATGTGGTCTTCATGAACAAGGTTCCTTTTGTTAACCTAAGTGTAGCTAAGGTGTTATAGTGACCGACATGACACACTAGCATTTGTTTGCACATGATCATATGCATATGTTACAAGGAACATGAAATAACAAGCAATGTTTCATATGTTTCGATCAGATGTTTCAATTGTAAATGATGATTTATGAATGCTTGATGCTCATGCTCATGTTATGCAAGTCAAGTTATGCAAGGCTAACACCCGAGGTGTTACAGTCACATCCTCCTCCTCCGCCGCTACCGTTGCCCTCATCCGTCTCGGTGCCGCAAATCACCTACCCCTACGGGATGCCTACGGACTCCATGCCGTCGCCGTCGACTTCCGTTCAGCCATCGGTGTCCTAGGTCCCGATCCATATGCTGCAATTTCCGCACTCGCCGTCGTCGATTCCGGCTTGGGCCCTTGGATCCTCGGCGGCGCACCACTCCATGACCATGCCGCTATACTCCTCGGCGCCGCCTCAGTCCACCATCCCTCAGGCTCCATCGACAGTCGCCCATGGGGGACCCTATGCAGCAGGGAACCTGTACGGCGGCGTGGATGGGCCGCTGTTCCACGACACCAGCGCCTCTGTGGTGGCCTACACGGCCATGCCACTTGGGGCCGACCAGGAGGGTCCCTACGAGCGCCCTCAGCAGGCCATGGGGGGCGGTCTCGACCGCTTGCCACCCAAGACGCATCACCTCGAGTTCGCAACGTACGACGGCTCAGAAGACCCCCTGAATTGGCTCAACCACTGCGAGCAATTCTTCCGGGGCCAACGATGGACGGCCTCCGACAGAACGTGGATTGCGTCGTACCACCTCTGGTGCCTAGCGCAAACACGGTACTACGCCCTCGGCGGGATGAGGCATGCCTTCTTAGGCGCTTCGTCGAGTGTGTTATGCATGCTAACGCCTTGACCGCCAGATTCGCGGTACTCGGCTAGCGGAGTTAGGCGCTTGCCATTCCAATGTACGGTCCAGAGTTCGCCGACCGCTTTCAGCGGTGTCTGCGCCATGCACGCGTGCGTCTCGGCCAAGCGAAGGCCGATCTCTTCGTCGAGGGCCTTCCGAGTACATTCGGTGGATGTGGAGATCGCGATCCCGGGACATCCAGACGGCCATGTACTTGGCATGG
This sequence comes from Miscanthus lutarioriparius, assembly GCA_904845875.1. Classification (NCBI taxonomy): domain Eukaryota; kingdom Viridiplantae; phylum Streptophyta; class Magnoliopsida; order Poales; family Poaceae; genus Miscanthus; species Miscanthus lutarioriparius. The sequence continues at coordinate 50,903,170 of CAJGYO010000012.1, forward strand.
GCTTTCGGCGTCGGTAGCGGCCATGCCCACAGCGCCACCCCAGCGGGTGCCCGGCCTCCACCTCGTCGGCACGCCCCAGCGTGCCCGCCACCAACGGCGGGGCTCCAGCTCACCAAGCGGCGGCCCCCAGGCGGCGAGCGCCCCTCCCGTCGCGTCGGTTCTGTCGCGCCTCACGCCGGCGAACAGGTTGAGTCTTGCCGCCGTCAAGTCACGTGCTTCAATGCGGCGACGAGCCCTATGTCCGGGGCCATGTGTGCCCCATATTGTTTACCTCGAGTCTCGGACTTCGTCGATGAGGCGCACCGGGAGGTGCCTCTCTGCGAAGGCCAACGCAGCCGCCTTTCCAGACGAGGCGACCGGCCAAGGTGTGGCCGGTGATGCAGCAGACGCTGCTAACACCCTTGTCATTTCTCTCCATGCTCATTTCGTGAATCCGGCCGCCCAACGCCATCTTTGCTCCCGTCACCGTCAAAGATGAGAGTTTCCTCGCCCTCCTCGACACCGGCTCCACTCATAATTTTGTCCAAAGGGGCATGTTGTGCCGTTTGGGCTGTCTCTCGGTGGGGGTGACCACCTCGTGTCACGGTCACCAATGGTGAGCACGTGGTGGCGTGTGAGGGCATTGCTCGGACGTGCCCGTCCGCGATCGGCGACGAGGACTTCACCATCACGTGTGTTGGCCTCAACTCAGGCGCCTTCGACTTCATCATCGGCCCGACTTCATTCGCACATTGGGCCCGTGTTGTGGGATCTGCGACGCCCTTACCATGGCGTTCTAGAGGGAGGGCCGCCGCGTCACCTGGCAGGGCGTGCCCGGCCCTCAGACGCCCTTCCCACAGCAGCCGGTGACCGCGGTCACGACTGACCCGCGGCTACCTCTCTCGGATCGCTTTGTTGGCGCAAAGACGGTGACATCTTCGACGAGCCTACTAGGCTCCCTCGGCGCCCTTCGACCACCACATCCACTGCCCGGGATGGCCCCAGTGGCGGTGTGGCCGTACTGCGATACCCGCAGCGGCGCGAAGAAGGACGAGCTCGGCGCCAATGTGCGCCGATGCTTGCCCAAGGGATCATTCGGCCGAAACGCCGCCATTCTCCGCGCCCGTCCGTCCCCATTTTGATGCGCAAAGGCGGGCAAGTCGTGGCGCTTCTATATCGACTACCGCTCCCTCAACGCCAAGACCTCCAAGGACAAATTCCCAATTCCGGTGGTTGACGAGTTGCTGGATGAGCTCCATGGGGCTCGTTTCTTCACCAAGCTTGACCTTCGTTCTAGCTATCATCAAAAGCGCATGCACCCGGAGGACATCGACAAGACGGCTTTCCGCACCCATCGTGGCCACTTGAGTTTCGGTGATGCCATTTGGGCTCTCCAATGCCCGGCAACCTTTCTAGGCGCCGATGAATGACGCGTCCTTCGGCCTTACTGCGGCGGTTTGTCTTTGGTATTTTTGATGATATATTAATTTATAGTCCATCATGGGCCGAGCACTTGCAGCATGTCAACATCGTCCTCCACGCGCTTCGGGTACACCACCTTCACTTTAAATGATCCAAGTGCTCGTTTGGCGCATCGTCAGTGGCCTACCTAGGCCACGTGATCTCCGAGGGTAGCGTTGCCATGGGCCCGACAAAGGTCGCCGCCGTGGTGGGCTGCGTGGCCCTACCAGCGCTTCGCGCCTGTGGCTCACTGCGTGGTTTCCTCGGCCTCGCGGGCTACTACTGGAAATTCATTCAGGACTTCGGCATCATCGCCGCCCCACTCACGCGTCTCTTGCGGCGGGATGCGTTTGTGTGGGATGACGATGCTTCGGGGGCTTTCGAGGTGCTCAAGCGCGCTTTGACCACAGGACCTGTTCTTCAGATGCCAGACTTTACTAAGCCCTTCGTGGTCAACTGCGACGCGTTGGGTGCAGGGTTCGGCGCCGTCCTCCACCAGGGCGTCGGGCCCTCGCCCTTCTTCAGCCGTCCCTTCCGTGGCCCGTCACATCAACCTGGCGGCCTACGAGCAGGAGTTGATCGGCTTGGTTCAGGCCATTCGCCATTGGCACCCATATTTGTGGGGCGCCACTTTTTGGTTCGTCTTGACCATTCTGACTTGAAATTTTGCTTGATCAATGATTGTCTCACAGTTCCACAAAGATCAATGGATCGACAAGCTATTTGGTTTCGACTTCTCGGTGAAGTACCGTCCGGGCAGCTTGAACATCGTGGCGACGCTCTCTCGCCGAGACTTGGTAGATGGGGGGGCGGCCGTCACGGTGGCAGCGGTACTGCAGCAGAGCCTCCCCGTGTCGGGACCATCCTTGAGCTTCGGGCGCCATCCGGTGGGCAACGGCGACCAGCGCGATGCCTAACAATCTAACTGGCGTAGCTCCAGGCGGGGGAGCTGGCGGCCCCATGGCGCCTGGCTAACGGCCTTCTGATCCATGGCTCTCGTGTCTATGTGCCGGACCAAGGGGACTTGCGTCAGCAAGTGCTCCTCTTGGCTCACTCAGCTAGCCATGAGGGCACCCAGAAGACGCTACATCGACTCCGTGCAGATTTCTACATCCCTCGTGATCGTGTGTTGGTGCAGGACCTGGTGCGTTCTTGCACCATGTGCCAGCGCAATAAGACGGAGACGGTTCAGCCCGCGGGCTTGCTGCAGCCCCTAGACGTCCCCACCCAAGTGTGGGTGGATATCTCGCTGGACTTCATCGAGGGCTTGCCCAAGGTTGCGGGCAAGTCGGTCATCCTCACGGTGGTGGATCGCTTCTCCAAGTACGCCCACTTCATCGCGCTCGACCACCCCTACACTGCTACGTCCGTCGCTCGTGCCTTCTTCGACGGCATCGTTCGCCTTCACGGGTTTCCGCTGTCCATTGTCGTGACCGGGGACCCGTGTTCACCGAACGCGTTGGCGAGACATCTTCAAGATGGCGGGCGTCCGATTCTTGCGCATGAGCACGCGACTTTCCATCCGCAAACGGATGGCGGTCGAAAGTGGTGAACAAGGTCATCGCCATGTACCTCCGTTGTGTGACGGGGGATCGCCCCCGCGCGTGGGTGGATTGGCTGTCGTGGGCGGAGTACTGCTACAACACCTCCTTCCACACGTCTCTTCGCGCCACACCGTTTGAGGTCGTCTCTGACGGCCCTCCTCCACCGTTGCTGCCCTATTCGCCGGGTGCAGCTTTCGGACCGAAATCGTAGATCGCTTCTTCGATCCGTGATGAGATCCTCGCCGAGGTGCGCCAACGTCTTTTGCGTGCTCGGCATTTGTCCAAAAATATTATGATGCCGACCCACCGCGACGTCGAGTTCGGTGGGGCGGCCGGGTGTGTCATGCGGTACGCTCAACCGCCTGACCCATGCACTCTCTCCGAGGGCCAAGGGCAAACTTCGGTCCTCGCTATGCCGGGCCGTTCGCGTCTTGGAGGCGGTAGCGTATCGTCTCAAAACGCCGAGGGTGCCCGTCTTCATGATGTCTTCCACGTGGGATTGCTCAAGCGCCACCGCGGTGGCGCTCCGACAACGCCGGCCACTGGCGCCCGACCTTTGACGGCCGTTACACTCCTGCCCGGCCAAGGCGCTTACGTGTCCAAATGACGCCGTGACACTGGCAGTCTTGATCCATGGCATGGTTTTCGAGAAAGAGATGCGACATGGGAGTCCGTCGACGAGTTCCACTCCTTCTACCCGACTTTCACCGAGGACGAGCCGTTTGAGAAGGCGGGGAGAGATGTTATGACCGGCATCCAGTACTCCAGGCGAAGGCCCAGCAGTGGCTAGAGGATGCCGACGGGTTAGGGGGCTCAAGGCCCATATTTATCATATTTTACATAATATTAGAGTTATTTTCTATTATTATTATTCGTAGACATATAAATACACAGTAAACTCTATTGAGGAAAGAAAAGCGAAACAATTATTGTTTCCGACTTCCTCAGGGAGCCGGGAGAAACCCTAGCCGCCTTCTCTCTTTTGTGAGCAGATCAGCGCACTCAGTGGCCCACCACCCTCTCCCTTCGCGAGATCACGGCGCCCCGCCGTGGTCCATCGCGGTTTAAGCCTCGGCCCCCGATCACCCACCGCTACAACCTACGCTCGGTCAGAGGAGGAACCTCGGTTCCTATCAGTATAAATATTGGATTTAATCAAGCTCTACTCCACACGGTGATCTAGTCTACTTTGTTCTAGGATTATTCTAGCTTTTCTAAACGACACGTGATCCAACAATTTGTAGAGAGATAGACACTTGGTACTTTAGTAGTAGAAACCCAGATGTGGACAGTAATACTCCTAGTCTTATCCAGGTTAAATAGGCTAACAAAATTACTGTTGTGAAAGCAATTAAAAAAAAAACGTACCCAGTGCAGAGAGCTCTCGCTCTGTGTGGGGTCTAGGGAAGGGTATCAATGGCAAGCCTTACCCTTATCTGTGCAATGCGAGGAGACCACGACTCGAACCTGGGACCTTCCGGTCACAGGCGGTAAGACTCTACCGCTTGCACCAGGCCCATCTTTTTTTTTTTGTTGTGGAAGCAATTATCAGGAAAAAAAAACAATAAGAAAGTTTCGGTACTCCCTCATACGTACTTAGATACTTTCAGCAAAAAAACAACTACTGCTGTAACCAGCTAAACTGTGCTTTCTACTGCACAAGAACAGTAGGTGAGTATATAAAGCTTTAGTTTCAGCATACTGGGCGGAAGCAGAGAGAGAGGGTAAGTGTTTAAACATTTAGTTAGCCATAAGTTCACGTTCCTTTAGACAAGACAATTTGTAGAATGAGTCGTACCATAATTTAGTAAGATTTTAAAAGTTATCCAGAATATATGTACAAGTTCAACATGAGAAATGCATGAGTTAAACCTACAATCTTAACAAAGCAGTAAGCAGAAAAATATCCCATGGGTGTACGTACCCCATGAAGGTTGTGCGAAGATCAGCCCAGCTGCTGATGCAGGCCGTGTTCAGCTGTTCGAGCCACGTCCTCACCGAGCTTGACCAGAGTAGAGGAAGGTACTGGATCGCAAAGTCGTCGTTCGCCCCTTCGTCCCTCATTGCGAGCTAGTAATCTTTGAGCCAGTGGCTCGAAGGTCAGAAGCGCTGGCGATAGCGAGCCGCTCATATCCTAAACCCGAACAACGTATTGCAGAGCGAAGTGGTAGTAGAGAGTTGGCAACAAACACTTCTCCATACGGGGAGGTGGGAACTAAAAACCTGCTCTTCACTGTTGTACAGTGGATCCAAAACTAGAGAGCGACTAGAGTCCGCATACAGTCACCTGCCATTTTTATTCACAAACGCCCGCCTCAGCGTGTCTTTTCAAAAACAATAAGCTAGTTAATTTTTGAATCGCACAAATTCAACGCGCTCACGCTATAGTAAAATTCAAAAAAGTCCTATAACCTTTATTCCTGTATACCAAAGAGCCGCGCGGCCACGTCGCCTCTTACTGTTTGCCGGTACTGTTGCGATTGATTCTTCCTTTTCTTTCTCCCTCCCGTGCGGCCGTGCGGTTCTTTTTTGGAGAGAATTTCTTATTTGATACCAGACAAATGACCCGTTCTTTCCTTGGTTCTCAAAAAATTTTCATTCCCTATTTGACACCGAGTTCAACTTTTATTTCTTACCTGACACTCCGTTACATTTTCCATCCGGCCACCGTTAGCTGCGCTGTGAAAAGACGATTTTGCCCCTGTGGGCCCCACCACCCTTCTCCCTCCTCTCCTCCTCCAGGCCGCCGCGTCCTCCCCACTCTCGCTCAGCCCCCATCTCTCTTCACTCTTGCCTGCCCTCATTCGCACGTCCTCTCCACCCGCACCTTCTAGGAGCCTCGCGTGAGGACTGCGCCGACCCTCTCCGCAGCCCCCACGTGCCCTACGCGCCGCGCGCCGGCCCCGGCGAGGCCCACCGCCGACCAGCCACTGCGACCCCTTCGCCTTCCCCGACGGCGCGCCGCCGTCGCTGGTCGCCGCGACGCCGCCGAAGCCACGAAGCCGCAGGTCCGCCCTCTCCGGCTCGGCCTCGCGGAGCGCTCCGCCTCTCCCAGCAGCATGTGCTCAACTCCTCCCTCTTCCCAGCTCTGGTGGCCCGATGTTATGCCGCGCCACGGGAGCTCCGGCACGGCCAAACCCTAGCGGAGCAGCCCGGCGCCACCACGCCCTCGCCGGCTTCCCTGTCGCCTCGCCGGGCCACCGTGCCATTGTTGGCCTCACGGTGGACGCCCGCACCGGACGAATCAGGTAAGGACGACCTTCGTTTTTGGCCTGGCCTTCCCCTGCTCGCATCGATTCTATTTCTGATGTCTCATGCGGATGAATTTCCGCGTTTCTCTCGCTGCTGCAAAACCGGAGAGGGCGGCCGCCACAGCCACCGCGGTACCTCACTATAAATCTTAGCATAGCATTTTAATTTAGATCTGCTTAATTCCCATGACTCAATATTATTTTACTGTGCCTTATTTTTGCTCAATTCTATTTATACAGATTGCAGATCATTATCCAATGTTTAGGCTCACATTCTGTGTTATGTGACCTTCTTATTGTACTGCTCGCCTTCAAGGATTATTTACTGGCTCAGTGGTCACATAAATATTTTAAGTAATGACTTCGAAGGTACTTTGTGGCCGGTTTGTTGTCACCTGACATGCAACAACATGGAAGCTTTTTCCTTACCCTTATATGATGATAGTTTGATGTCCTTATTGCTTCATATCTATATGCAATTATTGTATGATTACCTTTTGTTAACTTGCCATTGTGTCATAGGATTTGGAAAATTCAGATTATTTCTGTCTGGACTGTAAATCAAACGCAAGACAATTCCAGCAACCTAATGTACGTTTTTCAGTTGTTCAGAGTAAGTCGTGCACTACTCCCTAACCTATGGATTCAGAGCTACTTGGGCAAATCAGCAGTTCAATACGTCATATACCTAATGTACGTTTTTCAGATTAAGAGGATACCCTTCCATGTGTGGATGCTTCACGGTTCTCTCCTTCCTCTCTGCGCAGCGTAACAGCTCCGAAACCTGTTACCTTTGCCTACGATGTTGGAGTTCAATGTAAGCATGTTTTTTTTTCATTTTCTTCTATTGCTCTCGCTTTCCCAAATTGAACTGTAAATCTTTGCCATACACATTTGTGTGCTAATAATGATTTGGTACAGATTCATCGAGCAGGTGTGCTCCAGTTGCAGGACGCTGTGTGGCTGCTGGCAGTTCAATGTGCGCATTCTTTCTTTTTTGAATCTATTCAAACTAGAACCTATTTAGTTTAATTTCTTTAGTTTTTCCCATTCCTACAATAGATCCACAGCCAATACATGTATAGTTGTATATGTGTTCGTTCTTTCCCGTGAATGTACAAATTGGTCCTGGTTTCCTAACATTGACCAATGCGTACTTCCTCCACATGCTATTCTTCGTAAATATTTGTATTCCTCATCTGATGCTTGCAACATATATGTGTAGAGCTCTTCTATAAGACCTACGGGAATTACTGATTTTTTTACCCTACTTTCTTTCAGTTCCTTCATTTTGCATTATGCTTTGTACAGTTATCAGATCTGGTTGCAACAAAGCTTTAATAGATCTAATGCACCATGTGCCAACTGCAGACTATGTTGTATTCCCAAGATGCTGCTTCAAAATACCCATCCATTCATGGCTACAAATTTTCTGACTCTGCATGCTAATCTCATTCATTCGTTGACATATTCAGCTAGGGAAGCACACAACTTTCTACTTATGGAATTTGTGATGGCCAGAATACCAAGTAATATTCTTTAGCTGATGCGTGGCTTAATTCTGATGATCTATCACAAGGTACCATGTATACCATGCTCTCACAAATTGCTGATGCCTGTACTGTTGCTCTTTTTGTAGTTCGATTTTACCATTACATCATGCTCTTTCTTATATAACCTTACTAGGTCTCCATGTTCCATTTCAACATTTGTTCCATTGATTTCGACAAGATGCCTGAACATTGCCAGTTTTACATGCTCAACTTTAGTACACCCATTTCAATGTATTTTTACAACTCGGAAACATTTCAGTCCTCAAACGTAGTAAAGCGTCTTTCTTAAACTAATTGAAATCCATACACTTTCCTTTATGGTGGAATTCAGAATTTTCGTCCTCCACATGTTTTCATTTCATCAGTACAGTTTGGTTGCAGCTATTAGTTTTCACTTTACCTCACGATAATGCATTTGAAGCTCTTTTCAGTTGTATGACACTGGAATTTCACAGGGACGAAGTTTCCGAATATTTCACCACGACGAGTAGTTACTGAGGGTGAGTGCTACTTCATCCTCGACAGCTTTGGCATTTTTGGCAGCAACATTTAGAGAAATACGATACTGTTCTCCTCATAATGTGGAATATCACCGTGTCCTGTTTTAGGCAAATGATGTCATACTGCCATCAGTTCTTTTTAGCACCTATTTCAGGTTTAACATTTATTCTTTATGTACTTATTATAATAGGTACTTAACCTAAAGTATTCATATATATTTTTATAGTGTCACAAACATCAAACATGTAGAATAGAAGCATGTATTAAACCAATCATTACCTTTGTTTGACCTGCGGCAACGCGTGGGGTATTGGCTAGTTCTATGTATTACCTTGGGTACTGAATAATAATCAGTACCCGATCCAGAATCACTGAGCACAAACTACCGGACCGACCCAACTCACGGGCGCTCCCCCGCGCACGCCTCCTCTAGTCTAGTATCGTAGTATATCCAGTTTTTTTTTCTGTTCTATTCTAATGTCGAGATCGTGGGGAGGAGGCGAGGAGACGACGGTTTCGCCCAGCTCCACCCCGCCGCACGAGCCCAGCTCGCCGCCACCTCCGCCACACGAGCCTACCTTTTGCGCCGCCGTCTCCTCTGAGGATAGCCGCGGTCAACGAGTGGCGATGGCGGCGGCTCTGGGCATCTCGCGTGGCCGCGCTGCAGGCTCCTAGGCGGTCGAGCGAGCGGCAGCACCGGCGAGCTCGTGGAGGCAAGGACGTTCTCCCATTCATCGGAGATCGGGAAGGCCACCTTGCTCTCGACGTTAAGGAGCGCCGGCGGCACCTCATCCACGATGCGCTGTTGTGGCCTCAAGCGGCGAACTGAGTAGGCGGCGCAGATCCGGTCGGCAGCAGGCAAGGTGGTCGGCCCGGCAGCAGGCAGGAGGCCGAGCCACCACGCCCCCTTGCGAGCTTCGAGCGGGATGAGGAGCGAGCAGATCGACAAGGTGCACCCTTTCCTTCTCCCTAGCTTGATCCCTTCCTACCTCCATCCATCCCTTGCTTAATCAAATGTCTGCCTGCCCATGGCTATTCGTCTCGATGCCATCTTTTGAACGACCTGAACCTGTTTGCATTTGCGTTGGATGCAGGTGTGTAGAAAGCAGGGGAATTCATTGCAGACGCCACATCTAGAGTAGGGTACGGGATTTGAAAAACAGAAGATGATTTCGATCTAATTGGGATCCGCTGCCTCTAGGAGTTTGAGTTGGCAGGGCGCTGCGTTGGTAGTGCTGGTGTTGAAGGCAGCACTAGCATAAGCAGGAGAATGCATTAATGAAACGTGTAATTCAGGTATAATAGAGAGAAACCTGTCCTACTATTTTGATTTTGTGATGTATTAGTTCATTCCCAAGCTTAATTTTCTAGATTGTAGACCTTGGAACTATTGCTGTGTTCCTGCTTGACGAGGTGCAGCAATTTTGGTTGCATGCTAGGTGCTCAAAAAATTTCCATTCAAATTATTTATGAGATTTATTTTTGGAGATGCAGGCTTGATTTGTGTTGGTATTTGACGCTTAGTTTGATAGTATCATCCCATTTTGTTTCATATTTCCTGGGATTGCAAAATACATCTTGGTCGGTTGCATTTGGAAGATGACATGCCCCATGTTATTTAAATGAAATAATTTTGATCTCATCTATCTTGAAATCGTTCCAAGCTTACCAATGGGACTGCTTGTTAGGCAAAGCAGTGATGTTTTTGGTTTTGTTTGGGAAGCATGATTGCCTGTTTGGCATGGTTGGCCTATGGTGGTGTTTGGTCCAACTTTCTCTTCTTGGAGAATATGTAGTTCGTGCGCGGTACTGCTGAATTCAAAATGTGGATGCCTGGTGTTCTAGTTCTTTACCTGGCTTGGATCTTGTATTTGTTGGTTTTTACTTGCATAACAAAAATTGGTCCATTTTTTTCAAAATAGGGCCTGGAAGCTAGAAGTACCTAGTGTATACAATAGAAATACTGATATATACAAACATTGAAATTAGAAGTTTGTTTGTCTTATCTCCTCTGCTATCATTCAAGTTCAAGGTGAGATTGATGTCTAGAGTTTAAGAACAAGCAGGCTCCTTATCTCCATCTTTGATCAACCCATGAACTAATCTCCATCTTTGATCAACCCATGAACTATCTATATTTGGATTTATTCTCTGAATTTTCATGAGTTTTAGCTTATGTGTCAATTTGATTTCTGCATCGCATGACTTACTTGACCTTTTGCTGGTACAGTTTTCTCGAACTCGTTTGTGATTTTGTTTCACTGAAAGTATTTGTAAAAAAACCTATGATATGAGACTGCCTGCCAATAGTAGCAGCTGATCCCCATCAAGTCCGGTTGTATCGGTGGCTTCTCCCACCACCAAACTATCAAAGATGCATCTAGTCCTCCAAGTTGTCTTCCCTTTTGTTTTCTTTGCTTGGCTTGTTTGGACATGCTGTTGATTCATATTTTTGTTCAGTTAGAGAATGTAGCATCAAATCCACTACTTTTTGTGTAGTCAGTTAGTCACATCTATGAATTCTACACATGCCTGTGATTTTATGGTCAGCGTATGGACAGCGAGCCCATGACAATTTCTGTTGTTTGTGTGCGTTATTTCGAATGCAACTTTTGTCAATTCAATTTCTCAACAGGATAAACTGTATACTTAGATTTATTTCAATCACTACCAACTTTTTTTTTGTTTTAAGGATCTGCACTCGCATAGTTCTGATGCAATTTTTGTGACCTTAAATGTATGTATGTGCTATCTGTTATCCTATTCCAACAATCTACAATGTTTCACCAACTTTTGGTATGAACTGATGTTTTGTCAAATGACAGATCTCCATACTATTTTTAAAATCCACTTTACTCTGAATGTTATTGGTTATGCTTCCTCTGGTTAGAGCTAATATTTTCATCATTGTTATTTATCCTCTTTTCTTTCTCTTTGTTTTTGTGCAGATCCCATTTGGGCACTAGCGCAACCACTTGTGGTGCAATATCTTTCACTTGTTGACCATCAATCCATCTATCAGATATAGATTTCTTTGGCTGATCTTGATAGGGCAGTGCCAAGAGAAGCCACCATCCTGCCACCTTGGTACGTTCTATTCCTCGTGTAGTTGTGTACTCTGTTCCTAGTTAGACCTTACGCCAGTTATTGCTCATTGCGGTTAGTACTAAAAATGCTGCACTCGTGTGAACAGTTCTAATGCCACCTGTTTACTGAATTGGGCTTAGTCCACTCCATGCCAATGTATATTCTTGGCTTCCCTCTGTCATGTTTTCTCCATCATGTCTGATTGGATCAGGATCTTTTGCTTGTGCTCATATTCATTGCTCCATGCTATTCTGTCTCAGTTTTCTCTGCTTGCCTATATTTTCTTCTTTTCCTCTTGATAATTATACTTCTCATTTTTCCTTTTGCTATGCAAGATATGAACATGGTAAACAGAGCTAGGTTCCTCTCTAGAACACTCGAAGGCTAGTATTGTTGAAGATGTCAACATCACTGTGCTGGTGTTCCTAGTTGCCATGCTATCATTCTTATTTACCTAATGTTCATATGGTTTACGTGATATTTTAAGCATCTTATTAAATGTGTCCTTCCTCCCATTTTGGGACACTGCGGGACAACCTTCAATGCGTACTGCTACAACTATTTGCGAGGACAGCGGGGAATACAAGGTAATCCATTGATAGTTGCAATGAATTGATCTTACTGGTTCTTAATTTGAACACATTCACCGTCTTAGCTTAATTTTCTAGAAATTTTGCTTTTGGGTTCACGAAAAGCTTAGGATTGATATTGGTTCTACAGATAATAGTACATTGCCTAATTGAAATTTGTTTGGTAGAGAATACCACATGCTCCCTTTTGTTTGTGTAAACATCACTCATGGAGGATAGTAGGTAATTGCTTTTTCATCTAGAATAAGAGCCTTTGGCTTCAAATTGTTGTAACCTAAACTTGCTTAGTTGATTAGTTTGGGTGTTGTGTTGATTGTCACTTTCTAACATTACAACAGAAGTAGAAGAAATAGACGTGAATTTCTAGCCTAATGGATCATCTCTTCTTTCGACTGTCCTCCTCGGATGTGTAGTCTTTTTTCTTCCCTATTAGCATATCTGTATTCGTTTTCTCCATGATGTGTACAGTTAAAACTTAAAGTTGTGTGTAACACTCTGATTACTAGGGAACTATCTATGAAGAATAAAATACTATTTGGTCTATGTTTACAGACTACAACCAATACATTAGAAGGGATTGATTGTCTAGCTGCACTACAGAACTCTCATTACTGTGTTGAAATTAATTGATTGCTCTATCACTCTTCTTTTGTTTGGGGTTAGAGAAAATTCACGCTCCAGCTTTTGGAAAACAAGACGATTGTGGAGGGTTTCCCCCTGTTAAAGTGAAAATCCTGAAATGAAGTGTCTGCTTCTCTGCATATATTGCATTTATATAGTGAAATTTTCATTCTGATTTTACTTAGAGTTTACTAACTGACAGTGTACATCATCAGTATTTAATCTTCTATCTTTTCCCAGGTCATTTTTCGTATTTGTTGTCTGCACATCTACACTGGTTGTGCTAAAGAACGAAATTAGTGCTGTACTGCTGTTTTGCACGAGAATAGCAACACAGCGTGATCTCATCTGCCATTAAAATCGATCTATGATCTGCTCCCCTGGGTAATTCTCTATCTTTTTCTTTGTTGCACGAAATGAACCTGGAGGTTGTTTAGCTTACTAGATATAGCTTATTTGTTTCAATCATTTACAGATTAGAGATTACTGCAAGGGACCTTTTTGCCTGATATTTTTCATAACAGTTCGCTTATGCATCTTACTCGTTTTTTATTTTCAGTCAACATTTATGAGACCTGTTCACCTGACCAGTTCTCTAATCTTCTTTTGCTTGTTTAATCTATAGAGCTGCCAGTCTGCTATTCATATTGTTGTTATCTTCTTCCTATTCTCCTTTTTTTTCTCGCGCTTTCCTTTTTAGAATAAAGTACCGTAGATACAATAGTTATTTGCTCTTTACAGTTCACTAATCTTTCTTAAATAAGTAAACATCTCAGATCCATGGATATATAATAATATCTCCCGCAGCATAAAATAGAAAATATTTTCTCCCTTCTTGTTCACTTCTTTCAATTTACATGTACATAGAAAAAAATAAAAATAATAATAAGACTCATATCCAAATTGAGTACAAGAAAATTTAGAAAATTATAGCAATATTAATCTTGCTAACTAAGCATTTGCATCGATTTTCAGCTTAGCAGAAATAGGATGATTTGTACATGATGTCACTTTATATGAATATATACATTTTTGAGCTAAAACCTTATATTAATATACATAAAGATTTAACCTTCACATATATCAAATGTAAATAAAATATCTCCATGTCCATGCTTATCCAATATACATCTTAATCTTCAGAAATACTAGTACACCTTAGCATCCAGAGCACCACATGGTGCTGCCTGCTTGGATAGGCTGCAGCCCCTGCTATGTAGCCACTAAGCATGCACTATTTAGAACTAAACGAAGTCAAGAGGAGAGTAGTTCGTATCCTTGTCTTCTACACGGTCGTTATTATCCCTTGCATGTGCACCTGTGCTGTTTTCTTGCCTGCAAGCCAAGAGTTGAAGTGATATAGAATTTGTTCTGATAGTACTCCTTGCATTTAGCTAAATGCTTTTCGGTCAAATATGACTTTGGTAGTCGGCCTAGTCTTAATTTTTTTTATGATGCTTGTAAAATTCTGCAGCTAATCATGGGCATTGCAGGTTCATCATATAATACTCATTGGTCGAGGTACAGTTTTAGTTGGCAATTAGCATGTATGTCTTTGCCACTTTTTCATAAACCATTTACTGGCATGTATCCTCACAGCCTAGCGCTTAGGTAGGATCCAAATGAGGTGATTAGTGATGTATCTCAGTTCTCAGTTTAACAATACGAGCCATGTTGAATCTGCCTAGTGCTTATCAAATTAACTTTAATGATCACTGAGCACTGTGATATACAACAACAACAACAACAACAACAACAACAAAGCCTTTAAGTCCCAAATAAGTTGGGGTAGGCTAGAGTTGAAACCCAACAGAAACCATCAAGGTTCAGGCACGTGAATAGCTGTCTTCCAAGCATTCCTATCTAAGGCTAAGTCTTTGGGTATATTCCATCCTTTCAAGTCTCCTTTTATTGCCTCTACCCAAGTCAACTTCGGTCTTCCTCTGCCTCTCTTCACGTTACTATCCTGGCTTAGGATTCCACTACGCACCGGTGCATCTGAAGGTCTCCGTTGCACATGTCCAAACCATCTCAACCGGTGTTGGACAAGCTTTTCTTCAATTAGCGCTACCCCTAATCTCTCACGTATATCATCGTTCGAACTCGATCCCTTCTTGTATGCCCGCAAATCCAACGCAAACATACGCATTTCCGCGACACTTAGTTTTATTGAATATGTCGCCTCTTTTCGAGGAGCCAACATTCGCACCATACAACATAGCGAGTCTAATCGCCGTCCTATAAAACTTGCCTTTTAGCTTCATGGTACCCTTTTGTCACATAGGACACCAGGGCGCTTGCCGCCACTTCATCCACCACGCTTTGATTCTATGGCTAACATCTTCATCAATATCTCCATCCCTCTCAGTAGCATTGATCCTAAATATCGAAAAGGTATCCATCCTAGGCACTACTTGACCTTTCAAACTAACATCTTCCTCCTCCCAGAGTAGTAGTGCCAAGTCACATCTCATATACTCGGTTTTAGTTCTACTAAGTCTAAAACCTTTGGACTCCAAAGTCTCCGCCATAACTCCAGCTTACGATTCACTCTGTCCGCTTTCATCAACTAGCACTACATCGTCCATGAAAAGCATACACCAAGGATGTCCCCTTGTATGTCCCTTGTGACCTCATCCATCACTAAAGCAAACAAATAAGGGCTCAAAGTCGACCCTTGATGTAGTCCTATCTTAATCGAGAAGTCATCCGTGTCTCCATCACTTGTTCGAACTCTAGTCACAACATTGTTGTACATGTCCTTAATGAGCCCGACGTGCTTTCGCTGGGACTTTATGTTTGTCCAAAGCCCACCACATAACATTCCTTGGTATTTTATCATAAGCCTTCTCCAAGTCAATAAAAACCATGTGTAGGTCCTTCTTCTTCTCCCTATACCGCTCCATAACTTGTCTTATTAAGAAAATGGCTTCCATGGTTGACCTTCCTGGGCATGAAACCAAATTGGTTCATAGAGACCAGCGTTATTGCTCTCAAGCGATGCTCGATAACTCTCTCCCATAGCTTCATAGTATGGCTCATCAACTTAATTCCTCGGTAATTTGTACAACTTTGAATATCCCCTTTATTCTTGTAGATCGGTACCAATATACTTCTCCTCCACTCATCAGGCATCTTGTTTGATCGAAAAATATGGTTGAACAACTTGGTCAACCATACTACAGCTATGTCCCCGAGGCATCTCCACACCTCGATTGGGATACCATCCGGTCCCATCGCCTTACCTCCTTTCATCCTTTTCAACGCCTCTCGACCTCAGATTCTTGGATTCTCCGCTTTAAAGCGCCTATTGGTGTCATCAAAAGAGTCATCCAACCGAAAGGTTGTGTCCATATTCTCACCATTGAACAATTTATCAAAATACTCTTGCCATCGATGTCGGATCTCATCCTCCTTTACTAAGAGATGCTCCTTTCATCCTTAATGCACTTAACTTGGTTGAAGTCCCGTGTCTTTCTCTCACGAACCCTAGCCATCCTATAAATGTCCTTCTCTCCTTCCTTCGTACTCAAATGTTGATAAAGATCCTCGTACGCTCTACCCTTTGCCACACTTACATTTCTCGCTTTGCGCCTTCTTTTTGCCACCTTGTACTTCTCTATGTTGTCCACACTCCTGTCATGGTACAAGCGTCTATAGCATTCTTTCTTCTCCTTAATAGCCCTTTGGACTTCCTCGTTCCACCACCAAGTGTCTTTAGCCTCGCGTCCCCTTCCTTTGGTTACTCCACACACCTCTGAGGCTACCTTCCGAATGTTGGTTGCCATCTTGTCCCACATATTGTTTATGTCGTCTTCTTCCTTCCAAGAGCCCTCTTTGATAACCCTTTCCCTAAATACCTCGACGTCTCCCCTTTCGGTTTCCACCACTTTGTTCTTTCAATCTTAGCTTGTTTATCCCTACGGCACGCACTTTGGAAAATCGCCACCAAAAGCTTATGTTGAGAAACAACACACTCCCCGTATCACCTTGCAATCCAAGCATGCTCGTTTGTCCTTTCTTCTTGCGAGGACAAAGTCAATCTGCAGCTCTGATGTTGTCCGCTCTTCAAGGTCACTAGATGAGATTCTCTCTTTCTAAAGAAAGTGTTGGCTATCATCGGTCAAAAGCTACCGCTAAGTCCGAAACTTCCTCCCCTCCCGATTCCTACTACCATACCCAAAACCTCCATGAATCGCCTCGAAACTCAAGCTTGTAGTATCTACATGCCCATTAAGATCTCCTCCTATAAAAAGCTTCTCACTACTAGGTATAGCTCTAACTGTGCCATCTAAGTCTTCCCAACTGTCTCTTAGCACTCTCGTCGAGACCTACTTGGGGGCATACGCACTAATTACGTTCAAGACCATATCACCAACGACAAGCTTGACTAAGATAATCCTATCTCCTTGCCTTCTCACTCCCACCACACCATTCTTGAGGCTCTTATCAATCAAAACTCCTACTCCATTTCTATTCACTGATCGTCCCTCGTGTACCAAAGTCGAAACTCAGATTGTCCATTGTCCACCTCCTTCGCCTTCTACCCTTCCATTTAGTCTCTTGAACGCATAATATATTTACACGCCTCCTAGTCGCGATATCAACTAATTCTCTTAACTTACCTGTAAGTGACCCTACATTCCAACTACCTAAACGGATCCTAGTTGATTCGACTAGCTTCCTTACCCTTCGCACCCGTCGACTCTGATGCGAAGACCCTTGCTCATTTTTCACTACACCCGGGCGCCGATGTAGCGCGCCACTAAGGAAGCGACGACCCGATCCTTGGTTACTTAACACCATGCCCAGATCACGACACACGGCCGTCACGGGGTGACGACCCGCCCTGCCCATTTAACACCATACCGGGTTCCGATATGGCGCGTCGCTAAGAGGGTTACGCCCCAACGATTTTCTTTCGGGTTTCATCTCCATTTAAGTGGCTAAGTTTTTACATTGGCTCGCCACGCCTAACACAACCCTCCTCCTTTACCAGGGCTTGGGACCTGCTATGCTGGGACACCAAAGGCGCCCCACCATAGGCGGAGTTAGCACTGTGATATGCAGCTACTAAGAATTGCAGGCCTAAAACTAGTAGTATAATACTGTCATGCTCAATTTGGAGATGTCATTCTCGAAGTTATTATAACCCTACACAGTATAATGAGCTTACAGACAGACTGAAATTTTATGGCGATCATGGCATTAACAATCTGTCCCAACACTTAAAGCTTATGGCATTGGATTTACTTGTATGTGATTCAAAGGATTTTATAATGCAATGGCAATGTTGCACCCATAAAAGCTCATTCTTTATGATTGATGTGCACAATATTTTATGGAAGCCAAGTATTACTGGAACATACAACAGCTGGTCTGCATACAATGCCTTTTTCCTTGGAAGCATCCTGTTTACTGCCTTCTCACTTCTTTGCAACAATAATCTGTTCAGTTGTTTGTGCTCTCTATTTTGATTTCTACATAGGTACAATTTCCATTTTGAATTGAACAACTAAACTAGCTGCATTAGTAACGAAACATAGTCATATAGTGCACTCGAAAAACAAAAGACCGCACCTGTATTCTACCTTTTGAAAACAGCTCCACTTTCCATAGCAGATTACTGGCTCTTTCTCCTTATGAAAATTGAGTCATTTCATTTCTACCTAGGTAACAATTTCTCTTTTGAATTGAATTTGCACTATTTGTGTTATTTACCTAGTGAATATCTTGTAGGACTTATCTCCTTGATTTTAATGGTTTCTGTATAGTATTGCCAATTTCTTCTATTATTTTCTCCATCTTGCAGGTATGTGTCTGTCGGAACAAGCTGCCTGAATGGTGATTTTGTCAAGGTTGCCAAGGATGATCATGCTGCTAACTCAAGAACCATAGAGAAGTTCCAGTTAGCTACGTCGAATCTAAAAGCCAAAGTAAGTGATAATTGATATTAAGATTGTTGCTTTTGACTCAGTAATAGATATATTATAGCAAAGCATGCTGAATAGCTTTTGATTGCAGAGCGTATGTAGCTTTGGTAGCTAAGCATCATCCTCACACTCGTGGATGATGTAGCACAATTTATTCCATTAGAGCCTAGAGGATACTAACTTTGTCAAAACATGGTCCGCTAAACAACATATTTGCACGTGCATATTATACAGTAGACCTGGTCCTGATTCTTGATCACAGTCATGAAAGCATTGACAGGTCATTGTCTCTTAATAAGTTAAATAAAATTGTGACATTGAGAACAAGCAATTAGGTCAAAATGCAAGTAACATGATCTAGAGTGCTGGAATAGTTTGTTGGTTAGTTTTGGATATGCATGCTGCCATATGGACATGTATGCTTCAAGAGACATTTTACAAATTATGAAGTTGCAATTTGTTGCTTTTGACTAAACTCATGGTAGGATTACCACAAATCCATATAAATAAAACTCTCTAGGAACAAATTCCTTCGTGCATTGCCCTTCCAAAACCATTTGATATGCATCCCTCTAGGAATATTTTGAACTAGGAGCTCCATTTCTGAAGCTTACTGAGTCACAATTTTATATATGGTGTGATTACTTCTAAAATACATTTTGTCTTTTCCCTGCTGTGGTTGCTTGTGCTTGTGCTGATTATATATGCAAGCAGGAAGCACTTCTTCCTGATGAACATCTATTGGAAGCGCTTGTGTTTCACAGCGGGTGCAGGTTTTTTGGTATTTTTTAAAGGCTTAATACATAGATGAGCTTAGATTTTGGTACTTCAGAACCACCATTCTTTGAGTGTTAATGTTAAATTGATTATAGGTGACAGTAAAATTCTATTGACTTGATTTGTGTGCAATGTTTTCAGATCGTATTATCGAGGCTAGTCGTATGACCACGGTCATACGACTAATAATCGGTCTAATCGGCTAGTCGGACATTTAGTCGTCCTTGTGCCTAGATGGCCCTTGTGCCTAGATGGCCTGATCGACCATGTATATACATATATATGATGTAAATATATGTAAACATGGCCATAATAAATAGGTAAATGTTAGAGGCAAGCAACCGAGCACAGTTTGGCATGTAATCATGTTTGCAATGAATCATTATCATGGTGATTTGGCCACTTATCTGTAACTGCTGCTTGCTGGTGCCTGATGGTGAGTGCTGACTGTTGACTTGTGGCTGAATCTGAAATTACAAAGAAGATAATCAGTTAAATAGGCAAAATAGCAGAAAAACAAAACTGTAAAGACTAAAGAAAATGTAAAGAGTAGTAGACAATAGAGCATGGCAAAACAACTTAACCAAGTATATAAATTTAACAAATAAGAACTAACAGCAGTTTAGTATAGCGCACACTGTCCACAGCAGTACACAACATAAGTAAACTAATAAACTTAAACAAGTTTTTAAGTCTGAAATGGAATTAGTTCTGAACATCTAGTCCACTGATCCATAGAATCAGCAATTCAGCCATCTAGAGAAGTAAATCCGCGTCCACATAGAAGTCTTCATTTCCATCAGAGATGCTTCAGTTGGAGCAGCTGACGACGCTGAGGCAGCCCCTCCTGAGACAGCTTCATTCTCAGGTAGAATTACCTCAACAACTACACGTCGTCGAGCATCCTTTGCGGAGGGACACAGCCACACAAATGTGTCACAAATTTGTGGCAGCAGGCAATATACAGCAGCAGAGTAGCAGACATAGACAATAACCTTCAGAGGAGGCAGAGTGGTGTCTCATCCTGATGCTTGAGGCCTCCCGCATTCGTTCTCCAGGCGTCGAGGTAGGAGCTCAGAGCGACAGAGCCTCAGAGGCGGGCGGAGCTACTGGGTCCCGGCAGGGGAGGAGACAGGAGCGGGTGGAGGTGGAGGCGCGGGCGGAGCTGTGGACGCTGGCGAGAGGCGCGTATGGAGCTGCGGACGCCGGCGAGAGGCGCGGACGGAGCTGCGGACACCGGCGAGGGGTATGGGCGGAGCTGTGGACGCGGAGCTGTGGACGCCG
Organism: Miscanthus lutarioriparius; assembly: GCA_904845875.1. Classification (NCBI taxonomy): domain Eukaryota; kingdom Viridiplantae; phylum Streptophyta; class Magnoliopsida; order Poales; family Poaceae; genus Miscanthus; species Miscanthus lutarioriparius. The sequence goes on from CAJGYO010000012.1 coordinate 50,923,751, forward strand.
GCGAGGGAGATCCAGAGAGGCAGGCTGCAGGCGGAGGAGACGCGGGCGGAGGTGTCGGCGACTGCGTGAGAGAGCAGAGCCAGAGCGGGAGCTGGAAATGTGCCGAGCGGGAGCTGGAAATGTGCGGCGGCTGCAGCTCCTTCACAAGGTCACTCACTCACTCCTCTTCTTCTTACCCTAATGGGCTAGCTAAAGGTGGGCCGAATTCTTTAGCTGGGCCGAATTCTCCCTACCTAATTAGTCGTCCGGCTAGTCTGATCTGACGACTAATCATGATTAGTCGCAACTTATTAGACGATAAGATTTCTAATCTGTCTAAACTAATCGAGGGCCCTTATCAAGCACCTAGTTACGATAAGGACGACTAATCACGATTAATCGCGATTAGTCGTCCGATTTGAAAATACTGTTTGTGTGGATTCCTTCGTTTGAAAGTTGGCCAATCTTCTCTTAGATTTTGGACGTGTACCAATGGAGTGCAATTTTCTTCTGGTGTTTGTTTTTTTCCTTCCTCTTTGCTAAACATTGTCCTGCAAATGTATAAAAGGCTTTCATGGGATTATCATGACTGCCCGGTGTCAATCTGAACAATCAAATTATCTTGTAAAATGATATCTTAAGGGTTTTGTGATAGGTTGGTGATGAAACTTCGTCGGGAAGAACAATGCCATGTTAATGCAATATGAGCGATTAAGATTGTTGTTAGATTTACCAAGGCTTTGCTTTGTAAGATTGAGAAATTGACGTCTTTACTTGGCTATATATGGAAGTTCTATTTATTATTGTCATGGTATATTATATCATTGGACATTTTTCCTTGGACATATTTTAATTTTGACTGGTCTAGGGATCTGTGTTTCAAAACTCTAATAGTCTAATTATTATTCTAAAGTTCGTTGGGATGGGATGATAGGGAAGATAGAGGGGATGGTTGGCTGAGAGAGGGCGATGCGATGGGTGCAGGTTTTTTGGTATTTTTTAAGGCTTAATACATAGATGAGCTTAGATTTTGGTACGTCAGAACCTCCACGCCCGGCGACGGCATCGCCCCGCGCGGGCATCGCCCCGCGCCCTCCACGAGGAGCGTCGGCGTGGCACCGCCCCTCCCCGTCTGGCGTCGTGGCCCCGCGACCTCCACCGACCGGCGACGGCGTGGCCCCGCCCCTCCTCGAGTAGCGGCGGCGTGGTCCGCCCATCCCCGAGCAGCAATGGCGCAGCCCCGCGCGCTCCCCCATCTGCGACGCCGTCGCCCCGTACCTCCCTGACCTACGACGGCGCGGCCCTGCCCTCCCCCATCGGCAACGGAGCGACCGCCACCCTCCCCTGATCTGCGGCGACGTGGCCCTCCTCTAGTGACCATCGCTTCCTCCCGTGTGGCTTGTGGATGGAGGCCCGAGTGGCCAGGGTGCTGGCGGCGCTGCTCTGCTACAGGGCTTCGTGCGGGCGTGGGGGCTAGGTGCGTGCGCCAAGGGGACGGCCAGGGTGGACTCGCCGGTCAGCGGCGACTGGCAGCGCGCGCGCCGTCCACGCATGTGCCAACGGGCCTGATCGGGAAGGTGCAGTCGCCGGTGGCATTGGATGCCGTGGCAGCAGGCAAGGAGGGCCGGTTCGGCAGCAGGCTGGAGGCCGAGCGCCCTTAGATCCTGGCCCCAAGCGGCGCGGTGGCGCCTGACAGCCAACGGTGCTCCCTCCCTGGCCACTCCTTCCCCGGCCACGAGCGTGAGGCCCCAGCCCCTTCCCCAACATCTCTGGCTGTGTCATCGACGCAATGTTTTTCGTTTTTGTCGATTATGTGTTACTATCCTTGTGTGCCGAAGTTTCTATGCATGGGCAAACTGTAAACTTGATATGCATTCTATACATTACATCAAATTTGTATATATTGTTGGAGCAGTTACACATATAAATGTATACATGGTTAGAGCACTCTTCTATGCATTGTTAGAACACTTCGACATACATTGTTGGAATAATTATCTGTATGTTTCTATACAATTCTATACATTGTTGGAGCAGTTTCTACGGTTCTTGTTGGAGCAGTTTCTACTGTTCTTATGCAGTAACAAAATTAATTTTTATTCATCGAAAAACTAAATTCTATGCAATGTCAGCGTCAAAAACGTTTATGCGTATTTTGATCATTGATTCTATGAATCTTATCGTCCTCATCTTTGTTTTTTTTTCAAATTTTAAAGTTTGGAGAAGACGAGATATTCTCCGTGTTTTACGCTTGCGGTCTCCATATTCAATGCATTGTTCCTATGTTAATTATACACCCCCGTAGCGGGAAGTATGAAGGTAGAGAATCACGGTTGTGCTGGGTGAAATATTCATCTTGCGGAGAGGATTTTAGGCGGTAATAAAATTAATTTTTATTCACCTAACCACTAATTTCTATGCAGCGACGATGCCATGCACACCTTGACCAGTGATTCTAATTTCAAATTTCAAATTTTGGCGTAGATGAGATCATCTCTATTTTACATTTGTGGTCATCTTAATTATACACCTCCATAGTGGGAAGCATGATGTTGGTGGAGGCAATTATGGTTGTGTCAGGTGGAATGTTCATCTCGCGGAGAGGTTTTTACGCGGCAACAAAATTTCGAATTTATGAGTTTTAATTTTTTTTTCAAAAAATATTCACAATAGATCTTGAATCGTGCATAAAAATGTCAAGAGTTCAATGGTGAAAATTGTTTTTAAATCGGATGCTTCATTGAAGAATTATAATAAAAAATGGAAGAGATTGAATTGGGTTGCATGTATGTTTACGTCAGCCTTGCTAGGTTGTGTTAGGTGGAATGTCCAGCTCGTCGAGAGGTTTCTATGCGGTAATGAATTAATTTTTATTTATCTAACTACTAGTTTTTATGTATTGGCACGACAAAAATCTTTCTACGTAGCTTGATCGGCTGTAGAGATCCCCACCTATGCGCGCGTCTGGGCGGACCTGGATGGTTGGGCTAACTGGGGCTGGTTGGGGCTCTCCATTAGCTATTGGAAGCCCATGGATCCCAATATATATATATATATATATATATATATATATATATATATATATATATATATATATATATATATAGAACTACTGTTCTGCAGCTGGCTATAGAATAACTTATTCTGTAGCCACTTTGAGTTACGATAATTACCATGTTAATTTACGAGATTACAATAACTCATTACTAAGTGATTTACTATAACATTATCGTAAATATCACCGTGAGTTATAGTAACACGAGTATCGTAAATGCATATTCATGTTATCGTAAATTGGTACAAATATTATCGTAAATTAAGGTGGCTATATATATATTATATACGGTAGCGCTATTCTACATCTTGGGTGTAGAATATTATTCTACATCGTAAGCCAAAACGGACCTGAAAAAATACTGAGTAGTACTAAACCGCGTTCAGTATTAGTCAGACTATACCCAATACTAAAAAATACTGAAACGCGACTACTGAACAGTACTGAATTTTGTTCAGTATAACAACTTGATGTAGAATAGTATATTCTACACCTAGAGAATAGCGCTATATATATATATATAAAAATCTTATTACACCTAGGACAGCCCTCCATGATAGATCATGCCACCAAGCGCGAGAGAGATTTTTGGCGTGCCATACCGCCATATCTAATCTAGGATTGTGAGAGAGAAAATGAGTGCACTTCCACGTCACCCGTTTTCTAAGACAACAATCTATGCCATTATTATCTTTGATGGGCACTGCATGTATCTTATCCTTCTTTCTGTTATCTTATTTTGTTTCTTATTACAACAGATGAGCCTGTCAATTCGACGTCAAACTTTTGCTGATACGGTTGATGCAAGAAGATGGATCGAGATTGCATATTTAGTATTAGTAGTACATGATTGATCGGTTGGCCTTTTGTGGGTGCAATTTAAGGCTCCAACTAACCCCAAATCCGGGTACAACGTACTTTTCCAACCCATGGGCCATATTAGCTTTGATAAAAACAGGCCATTAATAAAGCTCTAAAATACAAGGCAAAGTGTGTGTGTGCCCCCGATGCAAGCAGCTAGCAGAGCAGAGATTAACGCAAGTATGCATGCATGATATCTCAAGTGCAGTGGCCATCTAGCTACCACACACCAAAATCTGCAATTATATCTGCAAATGCAATCCACACCGGCCGTGCTTATCCGAGTATGACGCGATTACGGGTCTGCTAATGGCAAATTTTTGGATAAGTATCTCACCAACTCTTTGCCAAGAAAAGGGAAGATTGCAGAAGCTGCTGTCAAGTGCAAGGTGACAGGAGAGTAGTACACTTCTTACATATAGCTCATAGCTGCTTGACATCAGGTTCACCTTTGCGTGTGCAAGGTTCAGTTGATTTGTCCAGCGATTAAGCCGTGTTTGTAAATTGTAAGCCTCCATCCAATTCCGCCGTGATGATGAGATCATCAAAAGATGAAGCCATGCATGCATACAGTAGTTCAGTTGTCAACGGATCGGCTTACAGCTGGTGTGTTAGGTATACAGAGTTCCTTTTTTGATGCATGTCGACAGCAACTAGTCGATGTTGACCAATCGCCTTTCTAGCAACTTCGTTCGGATGAGTTTATCTGAAGCTGATTCCAATTAACATTTCCCGGCAGACTGCCTTTGGCTCCTGTCGTCCAGCTGGATGTGGGCCATCCAAGGCCAGGGAGGAGGGTGCGTGCATGTGGGCCCCCGCCTGTCTGCTCTCTATCTTGGCCCAGCTTGGTGCCTGCAGTAGCGTGTTGGGATGTTGGGACCGGCTCCTCTTTTCTTTTGCTCTGAGATCATGTCGGCTTACCTGATGCTTCTTTGGTGACTTGAAAGCAAAACAGGAAGGAAAGGGGCCGGCGGGAGGGAAGCGAGAATATGTCCCCGGTCAATCGACCATGGATCACGGCCTCGCCTGGGGAGCCCCACCCGATCCAGCCCCAGGCGCTGGAAATCGACGGCCTGGGGAAGCTGCCTGGCCCAGACGTCGTTTCCAGGTACTGATCCAAATAGCCCCCAATGCAACTATGCAAGCAGTGGCGGAGCTTGGCCACAAATGAAGGGGCCAATATGATGTAAAATGTAAGAAAATGAGGATATATTAATATTTCATTTGCAACTAAAGTAGTAAAGCTAAGACCTTTATCAAGAATTGATCTAACTTAGGTCATGGCCCACTATGACCCTCACTAAGCTCCGCCAGCGTATGCAAGTTTCTTCACCAATTGCTGTCTATAGGTGTTCTCTTAGCCCTAGATATAGGTTATAGGTCTAACTTACGCACTAAGAGTGTGAGGAGCTTAGGGTGCATGGTGTAAGTCGGTATGTGACTTCATATACTACACCTTGTAATTGAAGGTTGAGGCAATCAAAAAAAAATTGTTGTGTACAGAGTAAAGCCGGTTGTAGTATGCTGTTGGGTGAAAAACTCTAGTGGACTCTGTCCAAATCATCGAGGAAACAAAAGGCAACATGTTAGCATTTTCCAATATTTTCTGGCAGTTTTGGCCTTTGTGTTTGATCAGACCCTGACCGGGGGAAAAATAAGTCCAATGCCATTTTAATATGTTTGTTTGAGCTTCCTATTAACCTTGGGTCACCAAAGGCTGATTCATCGTAGATGCTAGGGCTCAATCCGCTACCGTTGGAGTTCCTTGGAGCGAATATAGAGGGAGGAGGTAGGGAGATAGATGAGCCTCTTGAGATTCTTCAGTACGGTTATTATATATGTGTCGTCTTGTCATTTATCTTAGACATTTGAACGTGTACTGTGTTAATTGTATGTGGTTAAAAAGTTCTACAAACAGCATGGGTACTTATTCTATTAGTGCGGTTATTATGTCCTCAGTTTTAAACTTTTTATTAGCGAAATAAATGTAGCTCATCAGCTGGTTGGATTCCTAGCTTATTACGATGTAATGTGTCAACTTACGTTTTCTCTAGATTTATTGTAGGATTTAACTATGTTGTTTCTTTTAGTGATAGATGACGCACCGTCGACAACGAGACGCTCGCGCTCAGTCTCAATCAAAGGTGCATAGGGGTGAGTGTAAAATGTCCACCTAATTAATTAGTTTTTATCACATCATGTGTGACCGTGTGCTGTGTTATATGTTTTTCCTATATAATATGAACGAAGCAATAAAACATAGCTCTCTATTTTTTTTGGTTAAATACATTCTCTGCACGACTTGTTTTTATACATACAGTAATAACTAAGGTAAGCCAACAGAACCCGGCCAGAAGGCGTTGCGCTGCCGCTGCGAGAGGCCATTCTGCAAGAGTTTCAAAACCTTTGACGACACGTACAATGTGTGTGTCGTATTATCCGATGGATGCATGCATGCATCTGCAAGCTGCGCCTGCATGCGCGCGCGGCGTCGCTCAGCCGCCAAGTCGCTATAGACGCCGGGACCGGGGACGACGCATGGATGCTTTGAGCGCACGACATGGGCGGCTGCCTGTGCCAGAGCACGTACGTACGTACCTACAGCTACAGGGGCCAGCCGCTGCCGGGGATCGGATCGGATGATTGATCGATCGGCGGATTGCGATGATGATGCATGTGCGGGCGGGCCGGGCGGGGTGGCGGGCGATCGAGGGGATAGCGGCAATAGCGTCAAGCAACAAACTGCTGTCCCCATATGCATGGCATGGAATGCACGCTAATCCTGGCACGCAGGGCCCCCCGCCCGCTCCCTCTCTCTGCTAATTGCAGCGGAGACGGTGGATCGACGTCCCAGCACCCGATCCTTGCCAGTTCCGGCCGCCTCACTCGTGCTTGCTAATCCCAAGCCAATGCAAATTATGCCATTAACTAGTGCAGTTTGCTCCTTGGTCCGCGAGATGGAGCCCCAATTGAGTAGAGAAGACATCAGAGGAACAAGGAATGTGCGGCCTCCCAGGAGCATGCGGATTATATATACACGCTGCACTGCACGCACGCCATAAATAAATAAGAATATATATGAGATGGGCCAGGGAATTTCGGCTAATTCCTTGCTTTACCCCCTTAAAAAATTAATCCCGAGGGAATTAGTGGCGAGCTTGCTAAGCATCTACTCCTCCGGATCCGCCCAACCCAGTAGCTTTCCTTCACTGCCACTCCTTTCATGCCCCGGCTCTCAAGACATGCATGTATACATGCAGGATCGATCAGCTGGGATTAGTTACCTAGCTAGCTACTTGTGCCAGCCTAGGGCTTGTTTAGTTTCTCTATGCACTGAATGCCAGGACGACGACTGTCCTTTTGCAATTTGTGGCATGCATGCATGCATGGATGCCCATGGCCCTGCCGGCCGGCCTTGATTTCATGAACCACCAATCCACATCCGTCGTCGCCCAAGCTGCATATGACGCACAGTACAGTATATGTGTGTACAGTGTCATGCATGTATGTATCTATCTATGTATGTTTCCAGGTCCAGCCTGCCGGGTTGAACGAATCAAACTTAAAAAACTGTCCCTGAAAGAAATGCATGCGTGCTACCAAGCATAAGCGCGAGAGACTTGCTTTCAGATGGCGATTGCTCATCACCGGTCTTTGTCTGAATACTTATTTTTCAACAAAGTTGAAGACAAATTATATATTGAACATGTATGTATGGTTTGTATATATGCAGCCGTTGTACGCAGAAAGCACTACTACCTGTATGTGTCGTCGTACCGCGCTTGTGAAAACGAAAGCGGCTGCTTCCACCGTTGTTCTACCTTCAACGCGCGCGCGCGTGCTTAATTACACGCTCCATGGTTTTCAAGAAATTTTTTTGTCGTCATAGCAGCATCATATATATATTGGCATGTTGCTGCTTAATCTGTGCCACCAACAAACATAAACTTCTCAGTACTACTAATTTCAAAAATTTGTGCATTTAAAGCGAGGCCTGACGACCTGTATGTGTGTGTGGTTTCGATAACGTAAACACAGGAACATCCGTCAAGAGACGCATATATGCATGGAAAGAAGAAGAATGATAGCATACGGCTCGCTGCCAAGCTAGCATAGTATATGCAGTACATATATACGCGTGTACTTTATATGTATTTTTCTTTCCATTCGCATGCAGTAGAATGTGTACACGGGCTACGTACCTTGCAAGCAAGGCAAGTAGTAGTTACACAACGCAACACGAGGCAGAGTCCCGGCCCCCTCAGAACGACTCTCTCTCTCTCTCATGTGCGTAACTTCCATGCATCTGCACGAGCTGGTATAGCCCTAGTAGCTTCGCCTTGGCAATTGGTGCGTGGTAGTTTTCCAGCTGCGCACGGACGTGTCTGGCGTTCACCAGCCAGCAGCACACGCATGCGTGTCTGCCAAGCTAAGCCCGCCGCGCCGTGCGTGCGACTCGATCAGCTACCTCGTCGTCGTCCGCTGCGGTCTGCGGCTACCTAGCAAGCTAGTTTCCCGAGGGTTCCACCACTCCCCGGCCGCCTAGAGCTCGACCCATCGATCACTCTCGTGCGACGCCGTGCAGTGCATGCGTGCAGACGCTGTTTCCTTGCTTGACAACAAGGCAGCTTCGTGGACACAGTCTTTGCTTGGACTTCTTGCATCGCCTGGTTCTAGTTTAAGGATACATGCATTTTTCTGACTCTCCCATTCTAATCATGCTTGCGTTTAATTAATTGTTTGTATTTGTATAATCTACGCAGATGTCACGATCATATATATCTAGTCTAGACATAAAACTATGCATGCCATCATCCACTATACTGATTAAGTTTCTATCGGCCGATCATGCATCATAGTGTTCATCAGGAAAAAAATGGTTGGTATAAATAGTAAGGTTGATTTGATTATATATGCCTATGCTTTCGTAAATAAATAAGCAACGATTAGTGAACGAGCGCGCTAGCTGACTTCCACGATCGTCTGTCCTGGCGCTAGCAGCTAGCTGTACAGTCCCTGTCTATTTGCAGCCGCAGTCATCTGAAGATCGATTGAGCCGTGCGATTTGAAGCCATTTCTGTTATCCATTTTCAAACTAATTGACTATTTTTTTTTTCTGAAAGATACGTCATTTATGTTTCGCAGGAGTGTGTTTGACTAGCTCGAAGAGTCTAGTCTATGGCTTTGAAGACCTGGCAACCCGCCATGTTTAAACTGATGATCGTCATCTATAGACGACGTCGTTGCTAATAATTGGAGTGTGCCATGATGAACAAAAGATCGAGGACTCATTGGAATCTTCTGGGTTGGACCAGGTACGTACGTTTTTGGCTTGGACGACCAAGCAACACAGGAAAACAAATGTTTTGGACCGTTATATGCTGGTCACTGTAGTAGCATGCATGTTGCCTCCGGGCTCCGGCTGATGTCATGATGACTGATAAAATTACTAATCAATTACCCAACTTTCATATCAGCTTAGAGAATCTCCAATAGTTCCTAAAAAATCAGTCGGTAAATCAACGAGTTATCTAAATAGCTAAAAAAGTTGGGAGCATATTTGTTAGGTTCCTCCAACCGTTTTCAAAATTTCGCTCATAAAATATAGATGCCAATATTGTATCAGTAATCCCACACTATTTCAAGTCACATCAACCACTTTTATACTTTCTTTCTCTCTTGTATATTTGTATCGGGAACCATGTCCTTCTCCTTATTCCTCCTCACATCCTTCCACCTCCAGACTGGCAGACAAATACGGGCGTTTATATTTTCTCGCGGTCGGATAGATTTTTTTCAAGTGCGGAAAGATTGGGAGTGGGGATAGGGAGTTGTTGGAGAGCATTTTTTCAATCTTGCCAAAAAAATCAAGATTGGGATTGGGTTCTGGAAACTCTTGGAGATGCTCTAATGTGCATGCCCCCTTCGTCCCAAAATAATGGATGTTATAAGATTGCGTACAGATACCAATGTTGTAGCTAAAAGGCCAAAGTGCCCCTATAAGGAGAGAAATAAAGATAGAGAAGAGAAAGGTGCATTGAGAAAAGAGAGGTGGATTGAAAGGCGAGAAAATCAAGTATTTTGGAATAAAATTTGAATTCTGTAATGTCAATTATTTTGGGATGAAGGGGTCTTTCAATTTCTAACATGTTTTCCAAGAAACTGAGACACACAACCTCGCATGATGAACTCATTCATTTACATTCTACCTCTCTAAACGCCTGATAAGGAAGACTCGACGGACAGATCTTCTGGTTGATATTTTCCAATAACAATGGTGAAACTCATTGCCAGCTATTGCTCTCTTATTAAAGTGCTATGTTTACTTATTGTAATAGTATTCTAATATTGCCACAAAAATCTAAATTGAAATGATGGTACCAGGCCAACTAAGTTTAAGTCTTCGATTTTGCATGGATGCTCATGTTTTATTGGATTTGTTCTAGGAGTAAAAGATATTATTCCTTTAATGGTAGGTGACGTCAGTAGAGAACAGACCTTTGATCCTCAGCCAAAATAGGCTCTAGTCCCGTCATTTTTTGCGTCTGGGAATAGAGATACCTTTAGTCCCGGTTAGTGGCTCCAACCGGGACTAAAGGTCCCTGCCCAACGGCTACTGCGCCAGGCAAAGGTGGCAGGGACCTTTAGTCCCGGTTGGAGCCACCAACCGAACTAAAGGTATACTTTTACTCCTGGTTGGTGTCTCCAACCGGGAGTAAAGGTCTACTCTCGGGCCATGGCTGCGCCCGGGGTTGGAAAGTTACCTTTAGTCCCGGTTGAAGCCACCAACCGGGACTAAAGGTCCCCCTTTATATCCCGGCCGTCTCCTTCTTCCTCCCCGAGCCCGAGCTCAGCACATTTTGAAGCTCACTGCACTAGTGTTCTTGCTTCCTCCCTCCCTCCATTGTTCCTCCATCCATTCTTCGATTCCTCCATCGATTTCTTCGATTCCTCCGTCTATTCTTCAGTTGTAAATGTTACCAATCTCATACTCTCATTTTTCACCATTGTCTTATCTCATTTTGTTCACTATATATATATATATATGGTTCTTTATTGTGGTTTTTTTCATTTGTAAGCAATTTGAGCTCAAAATCACTTCAAGCTTGCATATTTACATGAAAGAAGGTTAAAGTAGCTAGTTGAACTTGCGGACCGTGTTCATCTCGACGAGCATGTTCTCTGCCGAGCGGTAACAGACGTCAAGGAGGAGCTTTGATTCTACGAGGGAGAGCGGCAACGGTCGTGGAAGACCGTGTTCCCTTCCTCGTAGAATCGGAGCTCTTTCTTAACCAAGTACGGTGTCGTCCGGTGGAGAAATGCTCGCCAAGATGATCACGTAAGCAAGGTCAACTATTACGGATGGTTATTTATTCACATGTCTCGATATCGTAGCAGTAGTCTGTCAATCACCGTACCCAAACGTAGTATATATATAAATATAAACTTAGAAAATAGTTAGAAAATTATAGAAAATCCGTACTAGTTGAACTTGCGGACCATGTTCATCTCGGCGAGCATGTTCTCTGCCGAGCGGTAACGGACGTCAAGGAGGAGCTTTGATTCTACGAGGGAGAGTGGCAACGGTCGTGGAAGACCGTGTTTCCTTCCTCGTAGAATCGGAGCTCTTCCTTGACCAAGTACGGTGCCGTCCGGTGGAGAAATGCTCGCTGAGATGATCACGTAAGCAAGGTCAACTAGTACGGATGGTTATTTATTAAAACATGTTTTTGAGATATAGATAATTTTATAGTTTTTTAATTTTATTTGTTTATAAAATGAGAAATTTATAGTGTATTAAAAAATGAGTATAGAGAGTAGATGGCAACTGCTTCCGGGTCCTTGGCCTCTCATAGGTTTCCAAAGCGACTTAGGCCGGGCCTCTCTCTCATTCCATGCGGCAAGTGTCGTGATGAGATGAAGATTGTGATAGAGTACCGAGTGAAGAAGGAGGGTCCCAACAAGGATCGTATCTTCTACAAGTGTCCGGATCGCAATGTGAGTTATTTTATCGTATTTAATGATTATGTTTAGTTTATACCTATTTTCATGATGGTTGTGATTAAAGTTCTAATTTTTTGTTTTAATTTCAGTGGGATGGCAGTGGATGATGTTCAGGCTTCTACTGGGAGGAAGAGTATGTTGAACTCGTGCAAAAATATCTTGCACAACAGGCAGATACGGCGGCTAATGAGGCAGTGATCCAGCCGAAGAAGCCCAAAGATGTTGCACAATCGGGGGATCTGTCTGTTTTAGTTGAGATTGGTCGCGAAATCCTTGTGCTCCTGAAATGTATTTTAGCTTTAGTTCTTTTAGTGGTAGTTGGGATTGTCTACATTGTAGCGATGCTTTCATAAATTTGTACCTTTTGTGGTGGCACACATGTTGTATAAATAATTAATTATGATCTAGGTTTTAATATGGTATTTATGTCATGTAATGCAGATGAGCCGACATTGGATGTACAATACTGATCGCCACTCCCAAGAGTTCATTGACGGCGTGCATTCTTTGTTACGTGCGGCCGAGGCAAACAAACACGACGGTTTCATGTGCTGCCCATGTGCCATATGTAAGAATACGGTGGAATATCCTTGCTCAAGGACTCTTCATTCACACTTGTTCAAGTCGGGTTTCATGCCAAACTATATTTGTTGGACAAAGCACGGAGAAACCGGCGTTGTAATGGAAGAAGGTGAAGAAGAACAATGGGACGACAATGATATTATTCCCGATGGTGCGTGCTTCAATGATACTGCAATGGGAGAAGCTGAAGAAGAGGTAGCCACAAAAGATGAGCCTGCTGATGATCTTTGTCAGGTCATTCGTGACGCACAAAGAGAATGTGAAAGTGAAAAGGAGAAGATCAAGTTCGAGCGGATGCTAGAAGATCACAACAAATTGTTGTACCCAACTTGTGATGCAGGGCAGAAAAAGTTGGGAACCACACTAGAATTGTTGCAATGAAAGGCAAAGAATGGTGTATCTGACAAGGGATTTGGAGAGTTACTAAAAATCCAAAAGAAGATGCTTCCGAAGGACAATGAATTGCCCGCCACTACCTACGAAGCAAAACAAGTTGTCTGTCCTATGGGGCTAGAAATCGAGAAGATACATGCATGTCCTAATGACTACATCCTGTACCGTGGCAAAGAGTACGAGAAATTGGATGCTTGCCCGGTATGCCATGCATCGCGGTATAAGATCAGGCGAGATGACCCTGGTGATGTTGAGGGCGAACGTCCGTGGAAGAAAATCCCTGCCAAGGTTATGTGGTATGCTCCTATAATACCACGCTTGAAACGTCTGTTCAGAAACAAAGAACATGCAAAATTGTTGCGATGGCACAAAGAAGACCGTAAGGTAGACAATATGTTGAGACACTCTGCTGATGGGTCCCAGTGGAGAGCAATCGACAGAGAATTCCCGGAGTTTGCAAATGACGCAAGAAACTTAAGGTTTGCTTTAAGTACAGATGGTATCAATCCTTTTGGAGAGTAGAACAGTAGTCATAGCACTTGGCCTGTTACTCTAAGTATCTACAACATTCCTCCTTGGTCATGCATGAAGCGGAAGTTCATTATGATGCCTGTGCTCATCTAAGGCCTGAAGCAACCTGGCAATGACATCGATGTGTACCTGAGACCACTTATTGACGAACTTCTCATTTTGTGGAATAAAGAAGGTGTACGTGTGTGGGATGAGTACAAACAGGAACACTTTGATCTGCGAGCATTGTTGTTCGTAACAATCAATGATTGGCCTGCTCTAAGTAATCTTTTAGGACAGTCAAACAAGGGATATAATGCATGCACACACTGCTTCGGTGATATTAGAGGTGTATTCTTGAAAAAATGTCGAAAGGTCGTGTACCTTGGCCATCGTCGACTTCTTCCTGCAAATCATCCCGTAAGAAAGAAAGGCAAGCATTTTAAAGGGAAGGCAGACCACCTGACCAAGCCTCGCAACCGAACCGGTGAGGATGTACTCGATATGGTCAATGATGTGAAAGTCGTCTTTGGAAAAGGACATGGAAGCCAACCTGTTCTGAACGACGCTAACGGTCACGCACCCATGTGGAAGAAGAAGTCCATATTTTGGGACCTACCCTATTGGCAAATCGTAGAGGTCCGCAGCTCGATCGACGTGATGCACCTGACGAAGAATCTTTGTGTGAACCTGCTAGGCTTCATGGGTGTGTATGGAAAGCCTAAGGACACATTTGAAGCACGACAGGACCTGCATTGTTTGAGAGAAAGAGACAACCTGCATCCAGAGAAGACAGATGATGGACACCATTACTTACGTCCTGCCAGCTACACTCTAAGCAAAGAGGAGAAGGAAATCATGTTTGAATGCTTAAATAACATTAAGGTACCATCTGGATTCTCCTCGAATATAAAGGGTATTATAAATGTGCCAGAGAAGAAATTCTATAACTTAAAGTCCCATGACTGTCATGTTCTCATGACGCAATTACTTCTAGTTGCATTAAGAGGAATTTTACCTCCAAATGTACGTCTAGCCACCATGAAGCTATGTGCATTCCTCAATGCAATTTCTCAGAAGGCAATTGATCCAACTGATCTAGCTAAACTATAGAATGATGTGGTTCAATGTCTCGTCAGCTTTGAGTTGGTGTTCCCTCCTTCCTTCTTTGATATCATGACACACCTCCTAGTTCACCTAGTCAAGGAGATTTTCATTCTCGGTCCTGTGTTCCTACACAACATGTTCCCCTTAGAGAGATTCATGGGAGTCCTGAAGAAATATGTTCACAACCGTGCTCGCCCAGAAGGAAGCATCGCCAAGGGCTATGGAACAGAAGAGGTCATTGAGTTCTGTGTTGACTTTATTCCTGACCTTGACTCGATTGGTGTTCCTGAATCGAAACATGAGGGGAGACTAAGCGGAAAGGGGACACTAGGGAGGAAAACATATATTGGTACGAATGATGATTATTTCAATAAAGCGCACTACACAGTTCTACATAACTCCTCTTTGGTAGATCCGTATATTGAGACACACAAGGATCTCTTACGATCCGAGTTTCCAGGGAAGACTGAAGCTTGGATTACGCGTATGCACATGGAAACTTTCGACGGTTGGTTGCGAAAAAATGTCAAGGTGATGAGAGCATCCATGAGCAACTGTATTTATTGGCTATGCAACCATCATGGCATATCGTCACATACAAAGGGTACGAGATAAATGGGAACATATTCTACACAGTAGCCCAAGATAAAAGGAGTACCAACCAAAACAGTGGTGTCTGCATAGATGCCATAGACCCGAATGGGAATAAGCAGACATATTATGGACGCATAGATGAAATATGGGAACTAGAATATGCACCTACTTTGAAGATCCCATTGTTCAAGTGCCAATGGGTCAAGGTTACCGGAGGCGGGGTAACAGTAGACAACGAGTATAGAATGACAATAGTAGACCTTAGTAATATTAGGTACAAAGACGAACCATTCGTCCTTGCCAAGGATGTGAATCAGGTGTTCTATGTCAATGATATGTCTACCAAACCAAAAAGAGGGAAAAACGATAATGACTCAACCAAAGAGCCAAAGCGCCACATAGTTCTTTCAGGGAATAGAGTCATCGTGGGAATTGAGGACAAGTCGGACATGTTAGAAGATTATGAAAAGGATGACCGAATTCCGCCCTTCAAAGTAAACAAAGACCCTAGCATCTTGGTAAATGATGAGGACACACCATGGTTACGACACGATCATAACCAAGGGACATACGTAAAGAAGAAGTTCACTGCTGTGCCCACTTGATGATATAGTGATTTAATGTAGTGTGTGTTTGAGATATTATGTAGTAATTGTGAATTCAGATGTTTATTATGTCATGTTTCAAATTAAATCAATGTTTGATTTGGTGGGATTTCTCTCTCAAAAAGGTAAATTAGGATATTGAGTGATGAAAAATTAAAATATTAACGTTAAAATGATGTGAAAATAAATTTCCTGTCCAAAACCAATAGTTTTAATAATTTTAATTAAACACTATATTTTTGCATTAACGAAATAATAAATATTAGTTACATTATGTTTTATAATTGTAACAAAAAATAAAAAAGTTAGGTTATAGATTTTTCCTATGTGCAATAAAGAAAAAGAAAATCCATATTTTTAACAAAATAATTTTATGCCTTTTATTTAATTTACTATGTATTTAACAAGACTATTGCATTTCTATTAAAATTTTTTGCTTAAAACACGCGAGAAACGAAACTGCAGCCCACCTTTACTCCCGGGTTGGAAGCCCACCTGGGAGTAAAGGTGGGCTGCAGTTTCGCGGCCCGCCAAAAAAACCTTTACTCCCAGTGCGTGTTACCAACCGGGAACCTTTACTCCCGGTGCGTGTTACCAACCAGGAGTAAAGGTCTTTACTCCCAGTTGGTAACACGCACCGGGAGTAAATGACCTTTACTCCCGGTGGGGGGATGGCACCGGGAGTAAAGGGGCGTGGCATATATATACCACTGCCATCTTCTTCCTTGCGTTCTTCGCCGATTCCTCTCCCCCTGCGCCCACGCCACTCGGCCCGCCACACCGAGGACGCCGCCGCCACCCCGCCCGATGTCGATCGTCGCCAGCACCTCACGCGTGTCCACGATCCCCACGCCACCCCGTGCGCCGACGACCTCATGGTGCCACTGCTGCCTGGCCGCCCCCGCCAGATGCTCGGCCACACCGGTACCGTACGTACCCTCGCCGCGTTGACACGGCGCGATGATGAGGCCACCAACGCGCACACGCGGCTTCCTCTCCATTCCCAAGGTACGCTGCTGAGGAGCACGCTGTGCTTGCTCGATCAGATCCGCATATTCCATATCTCCATGCATGAAACACACTGTGATAGGCAACAAGTTCACTCATGGTAACCGTACGTACTATTGTTCACGTTTTCTTTTCCTACGTGCATGCTCCTCTATCGATACAGTAGCTACTAAAACTTTGGTTGTCACTTTGGTTTGCATACATACGTACGTCAACAAATGTGTTTCTATGTATACGGCGGAGCACCGCCGCCCTCGTTCACCCTAGGGTTTATACGGCGGAGCACCGCCGCCCTCGTTCGCCCAAGGGTTTAGGGTTTATACGGCGGAGCACCGCCGCCCTCGTTCGCCCTAGGGTTTATACGGTGGAGCACCGCCGCCCTCATTCGCCCAAGGGTTTAGGGTTTATACGGTGGAGCACCGCCGCCCTCGTTCGCCCTAGGGTTTATACAGCGGAGCACCACCGCCCTCGTTCGCCCTAGGGTTTAGGGTTTATACGACGGAGCACCACCGCCCTCGTTCGCCCTAGGGTTTATAAGGCGGAGCACCGCCGCCCTCATTCGCCCTAGGGTTTAGGGTTTATACGGCGGAGCACCACCGCCCTCGTTCGCCCTAGGGTTTAGGGTTTATACGGCGGAGCACCGCCGCCCTCGTTCGCCCTAGGGTTTAGGCCGGTTCCGCTACCCTCGTTCGATCATTTTTGGTGTGTTGTTGTGAACCTCTTCGAGGTTTCAATCATTGTAAACATTATTTGGAGCTGTTTACTCGGCGAGTCGGGATGCAAGATCACGATTTTGTTGTCACTTTGGTTTGCAAAACGCCCCCCCTTTTCTTTTAGGCGAGGCTCATCATTTATTGTTCTCGAAACTTGCCCCCTTTCTTTCGTTCGCTATTTTCCCTAATGCGTAGCACCCCCCCCTTTTTTTCAGGTGGGACCGCCGCCAAAACCTACTAAACTTCTGATTCTTCTTATCATACAAACCAACCTTCACCCATCAAAACCTACTTGTTTAGGGTTTAGGGTTTATACGGCGGAGCACCGCCGCCCTAGAATTACGTCCGTGACCGAGGGGCAAGATTTAATAATGCATATTGTTTCTTAGATTTTACGCATGTAAGCAAAGATTTGACGTACTATATATTGGTTTTGTTTTTTGAAGCTAGATGGCCGACCCGAGAAACATGGATGAGGAGGAGTTGATGATGAATTTGATCAACACTGGCACTCAAGTTGCCGGCGATGATGGTGCTAAAAATAACGTGCAAGAGGATGCAGGATGGACGAGAGTCGATGCTTAGCTCTTGAACAAAATGAGCAACAACATATTGGCCAAGTATATATTTTTTATTATTAGCTATATAATTATCATATGTCTTATGTGTGCTCATGACATTAAAAATAATGTTTATGTTTTGTAGCCCTCTGGATCGACATCAACAACTACAATGAACAGTAAAAATGTTCGAGGTCCCAAAAAGCCATTGGAGGGCCGCTTCATCATCTCAGAGTTCAATGTGGATACAGGCGAACCGGGGGGGGCCAAATAAAATGAAATTCGTGCACCACTGTGGTTACCTTGTACGAGACCGGCTCTCGATTAGTACCCGCGAATGGAAGAAGAAGACCAATGCTCCTCATATCAGTTTTGTCTCCGATCG
Source organism: Miscanthus lutarioriparius (assembly GCA_904845875.1). Classification (NCBI taxonomy): domain Eukaryota; kingdom Viridiplantae; phylum Streptophyta; class Magnoliopsida; order Poales; family Poaceae; genus Miscanthus; species Miscanthus lutarioriparius. The sequence continues at coordinate 50,942,107 of CAJGYO010000012.1, forward strand.
TGACAAGACGTTAATTTGGAAAGATGTCTTGGTACATTTCACGCTCCAAATAGATGGTTATGATGATATAATAGATGGTGATGAATTGAAGGAGCGAGTTAGGGATTGGGCAATGAAGAAGATGGCCACCTAGTTTCAGACTTGGAAGAAACACCTATACACGACGTATGTCAAGAAGAACATAGCACCAGATTTTACTGTCCCAGGCCCGATCTCAAAGCAGAGGCCCTATTGGGATGAGTTTGTATAGTATAAGACATCGAAAGAGGGTGTGAGTCGGGTGATAAAGAACCAACGTAATGCCCAACAGAAGACATACCACCATAACTTGGGATCAGGTGGCTACCCGACTGCCATTAAGAAGTGGAACAAAATGGAAGCAGACCTTCTTGCCAAGGGTATCACACCCGAATCACTCGAGTGGGGAGAGCGTGCAAAGAATTGGTTTTTTGCTCATGGGGGAACACTGGACCATGAGACAGGGAAGTGCGTTTATGGTGTAAGACTGCAAGAAGCAGCAGAAAGATTGTTTTATGCTCAGAGAGCTACTGCTAGTGGTGTGTTCAGGCCCAACAAAGAGAAGGATGAGCTAACATACGCCATCGGGACTATTGAACATGTTTGCCGAACTAGAGGCAAAGGAAGTGTCTCGTGGGAGCATGGATTCCCTCAGGACAGACCTTCCTACAGAAGCCGCCAGAGAAAGAAGGAAGAAGAGGCACAGCGGCTCCAGAGGTTGGAGGAAGCGGTGCGTGAAGCACAGGAGCGAAAAAAAAACCTTAAAGCGAGAATGCAGGAGGAAATCAGAAGGCAAGTGCAAATAGCAATGAGTGCAAGCAAGCAGGCATCAGAGCCAGGAATCAACATTAGCCAATCTGTTCAGTTGAAAAGCAAGCTGCGCTTCCACGGAGATACCAAATCAAGGGGACATAGGACTGCGCTTCCCTATGGATGACGTCACTGAACCTTGTACATCGTGTGAGCTACACATTCCGAAGGGGAATTCCACAATCAAGGTGGCTATCGGTCTTGTTAATCCTATCGACCGAACCAAGACACCAAGGATTCATGGGAATATAATCCAAGAAGGATATGCTACCATCTCGGTAGATAAAGCTAAAAAAGGTTTTAGTGATTTGCCTCTTGACATTCCTGGAGGTGATGGCGAGAAGACTCTAGGAGAAGCAGAGAAGACATTCATTCTATGGTGCAAGCGCTACATCATCATTCCCGGGATGTCGGCTCCACCTCCTCCTGAACTACCTCACCATAGGTGCGGATGAAAACACTACATCATTAATTTATATTGGCTTAAATAATTAACAATCTGCTCATAATAATATGTCATTCCTTTTTTGTAGCAGATCCTCCCCCAACCTAAATCCAATTGTTCAATCGCCAGATCATCATAGTGCTCTATACGATGACATTGTGTTGGAAGGCGAGGCTGCATCCACACCATCTCCAAGGAGGTCTCCAACACCGCAGCCTTCACCTCCACGGAGGTCTCCAACGCCTCCCCCGCCCCGCCTACCAAGAAGCCAAGTGCTAGCAAGAGGCCAGCCCCACAAACGAAGAACCAGTCCCCGCCGGCAAAGAAAGCCACCGTGAAACCAAGGTTTATTCCCAAAATAATATCTGAAGAGAAGAAAGAAGAAACTGATGCATATAAAAAAGATTTGTCCAGATTCTATGACAAACGTAAAAAGAATCAAGAAGCAAGGAGAAACCCGGAGAAACCGTACTTCTTCGTAGCTCCAGATATTCTAAGAAAAAAGGTGGCTTCTTACCAGCAACAACAGCGGGAATCTCGTAAGCCGTCCAAATCAATGTTGACGGACTATGAACGCACTCTCACCAAGTCAATTGAGGTGGCACAGAAAAAGAAGCGGGCAGGGAAAGGAGTTGCCCAACTCGGACAATAATCGCACCAATTAGTCCCCCCGCTAGTTGTTGGTAATGAATATGGTTCGAATTTAGGATTAATGCATCAGGCAAACATACCTCCGGATGTCGATTTGGATCACCTTGGTGAATTTATTGATGAGACTGGTCTCGACCTTTACCAGATGTTTGGTGATGGAAACATTGAGAGTGCGGCGGAGGTTGATATTTGGAAGAAAAAATTTGTACTAGGCCAGAGTCTATACAACCCTCAAGCCTTATCTGATCTAGGGACGTAAATGTACCTGCTAAATAAGTGGTACATGCAGGCGTCTACCGGTGGAGACTTCTGCGTTGGTGTCAGAATTAGAGACGAACATTGGTTCCGTGGCGATGATGTTATGTATGTTGACTTTGCAGAATTTTATCAACTATGCCACCTGACCTCTCTGGACAAAGTTATCATTAGCTGCTATTGCCTGTAAGTAATAATTCTTTCGATCTATTATTAAACTCATCATATGTGTGTATATGCATATAAATTATCCTAACAAGTACTATATATATGCAGATTTACAATGACAGAGCTCAGAAAGGTAGGCTACAATGAAATTGGTTTTGTTGATCCCCATATAGTATTCAAAGACCCAGTTACTCCAAAGACTAATTGGAAGTATGAGTCAGAGAGTAACCTCATGAACTTCTTAGTGAACCAACGCCACAAGAAGGATATACTCTTTCCCTACAACTTTAAGTGAGTGTTAATAATGTCGATCATCCTTAATGGCTCATATGTTGATTCTAGTTAATTAATGAGTGTTATGCGTTATATCCTATAAACACATGCAGCAATCACTGGATATTGATGGACATCGATCCGGTGAAAAGTCACTTGATAATCTATGACTCGATGAGAAAACTACAACAAGACTACCAAGATATGATAGATATTATCCAGAGGTAATTTCGGTATCTCTAACAACTATATATACACACAAACATGATGATTAACTATATCTGATGACGTGGCAAATTTTTTATTAGGCAGTGTTTGGAAAACCTTTATTGAGAAGCAACACATGGGAAAATGCAAAGCGCTACTGAATGTAATCCCTTTGAAAGTAAGTCCCCTAAATCGCATCATCTTTATTAATTAAACATATAGCTTTCACCGGATCACTAGATTGGATGACAAAACTTTTTCTCGTAAAGTGGTGTCTGAGGTAGAAACAGGGGAACAACTACTGTGGTTACTATGTTTGCAAGTTTATCAAGGTGGTCTCCCAAAGAACTCCTACAGAGAGACTCAAAGTACGTTAAAAATACACTATATATTCATTTAATTATTATTATTGATTATGTTACTATGTCTTTATATATATATGTACATATATTAATTTATTTTCCTTTAATTCAAACCTGTAGGCTCGATGGTTGGAGGAAAAGGTCATACGGCAAGACCAAATCAAAGCAATTCAAGAGTCTATAGCCGGATTTTTTAATGAGCAGGTCATCGATTCCAAGGGCGAGTTCTACTTCGACCCAACACTGCCATGGAAGCCAAGCTAGAGGATGAGAGGAAACTTGTTATATATCACAACAACTGTAATGCAATCTTTTGTAATATATGCACATGAAATAATATAATATAAAATACACATATGCATGCATGCATGTAAATATATATATGATGCATGCATGCATATATATATATATATATATATATATATTTCTATGCTTGAATTGTGTGATTTAATACGTTCATCGTGCTTGAACCGAAACATACTATACGCGCGTATAAATGTATAATTAGCAGCGTACAATACGACTTCGAAAACCTATTTTGAAAAGAAAACAAAAAATAAAAAGAAAAGAAACCTTTAGTCCCGGTTCGTATTACCAACCGGGACTAAAGGTGCCGGCTATCGTGGCATGTCAGGAGGCACTTTTAGTCCCAGTTGGTGTTACCCACCGGGACTAAAGGTCCTCCACCTTTAGTCCCGGTTCCTGACCCGAGACTAAAGGACCCCCTTTAGTCCCGGATGCTTGCTCCCGGGTGGGGAACCAGGACTAGAGGGGGTTCCTCACCGGAAGTAAAGCTTTATTCTCTACCGGTGCGTGTTTCACCAAAACAAATTGTGTAGCGATTGTGGCATTAGATACAATTGTCGTGATTTTATGTTATGAAGGAAACAAAGTCATTATCACAACCAAACATATTTGCAATATAAAAATACTAGGATTTTGGCCTATTTGCCACAATTTTGTTTGAAACCTTGCCTCATTCTAAACAAAAACCATGACCACAGTGATTACGAGCAAACGTAGCAACAGTAGTAATCCACTGGTTAAAAGTACTTGTCATATTTGATTTTGTATGGTTATTAATGTATATCATTTTCCACTAATTCCTTCTAGAATATATTGTTAAAATCCTTCACATTTATTATACTTTGCATTTATTTTCAAATATATACATATACGATAGCTTACATGTTTGCAAACTAAATAATTTGCATTTTTGTCTTGTTTAAAAGTGGCATAACTTCATCAAAAACAAAACAAAAGGTATGACAACAATTTCAAACAGTAACAAGTGAATCAAACAGTTGCCTCACTAAAGGGCTTGTTTGGATACAAGGTCTAATTCGTACCTAGCTAAAAATTATCCAAAATTAGCTTTAGCGCATCCAAACAAGAGTGTTAGTAGGTGGGCTGATTTAGGTAGCCAACCACCACTGATGTGAGCTAATTTTTAGGACGTGATTGGAACCTTCACCAGGTCTGCCTCACCTCGCCTGGTGTGGATGGCGCAAGCTACAAGACGCATGCCCAGCCAAGCAAGCCAATTTGGCTCTCTTGGATTATCAAGAAAAATCTTACTAATGCAGAAATCGAGGCAAGCAAAGTGCACGATACAAACAACTGCTCACTTCAATTTCTTGCTCAGCCGGACCACAGTGCCTAGCAAATTAAGTACTTTCTCCGTCCCAAAATAAATGCATATCTCGCATCTCGAGAAGTAAACACATTTCAATTTTGACCAAATATATATGGAATATATTAATGTTTATAGTATGAAATAAACACCATTAGATTGAATACACTATTTATTATCATAGTAAACTTATTTAGAGATACAGATGTCAATAATATTTTTTATAAATTTAGTCAAACTTAAAATTGTTTGACTCCTTAGATGTGAGATGTGCGCCTATTTTGAGACTGAGGGGTAGTTGCCAACAAGACAAAAACGGGCTCAATCCTGCGCTGTCATATTTTTTCTCAGTAATCCAAAGCACCTGCCTCCGGACACTATTATTGGTAGTAAAATGAATACACACTCCCAATTTCCTCGCGCTAGTAAAACGCATGTCACTACTATAAAAATGATTTTACGAGGCACCTCGGTTGAGTTCTCTGAAGCAGTGTGTAGTAACTCATTGCCTTTACGTTTGCATTCATCCAGCCATCGAGCTAATAAGCTAGCTAGCGTACTTTGTGGACATGTCGCCGAAAAACGGCGTTGGGGAAGCGAGCAATAATTATTATTCACGATGATATATGAACAGATCGCGGAAAAACCAACGAGCAAACGAAGATTGTCGCGATGTGCACAACGCATCAGAGCCGTCCGTCCATGCCTTCCGTACGGAGGAGGTATAATAGGCTAGCCGCCGAGGCCGACCTGGCGGCCTTGCAGCCTGCGGCTGCGGAATCGAGCCGAACGAATTTGACCCGGGCGTGGCGTCAAAGGCTGCTTTGACGCGCACTCGATTGGTCGCGCCGCACGCGCGTTGCCGTTGCCTTTGCTCGCTCGCTCGCTCGCATCGCACGCAACCGGCAACCGGGTCGGCCGTGTCTTCACCGCACCGCACACGTGTATGTCTTCGCTGGAGCACCTAGACGAGCTAGCTGCATGCTGCTACTACACGCTGCGACGGCCCTTCCTTCCGATAACCCCACGCTGAAATCAATCAACTGTCATCGACGATGACCAGGACAACGCTAGCTAGCTACCCCAATCAACTCAACACGAATTTAGTAGCGTAGCAGTGTAGTGCTCGACTCGTTACCACGTAATCCAGTTGAGGTCAAATTACGCTATAGGACAGCAGATTCAGAGTTGATCAATTAATCGTAACGACGACTGCTGAAAATTATGGAGACTACTACATGCAGCAAATTAATTAGACAGGGTTTGATCATCAAATTGAAGCACGACCGCTTGACTTTGATCGTCGTCCTTAAATTGTAGGAGTATATTTCGATCGTTGCCTAATCTTGCAAACAACACGATCGACACGGCATCTCCGTGATGCATCACGAGCTAGCCATCGAATGAAATTCTGCACGTCACATACCTGTATTATATATATATACTCCGATCGATCCAGTACGTGTTTGTTTATATTTAACTTAAAAATGGGATTTTTCAGTATGTGAAAAACAGTTTGTAGCAACGTTATTTTTAAGGACGGCTGGCATTGGAGCAGCCCATACAGTGACGTGCTCGGGCTCCAGCACAACAGCCGCCCCTACAAAAGGCACAGTAGGGGCGGCTGGTAATACGAGCCCCTCTACAAATGTATCGATTTGTAGAGGCGACTGGTATCAGCTAAGCGAACAGAGCAAATGGCGTGGATAGAGGCGCCACTACCCCAGATCTGGACATCACCGCCGGTTCAAAAACCCACTTCACTGCCGGATTTTGAACCGACAGTGGCATACCGGCAGTGATGGAGGGTTAACATCACTGCCGGTCCTTAAAAACCGACACTGATCTACAGGAAACCGTGTCGGTTCCTGGCTCCACCTGGCAGTGTCCAGTTGAACAACACGGCCGGTTTATAGTTCCAACTGACAGTGACGGTTGCTTCAAGAGTGTCGGTTCTTGGCTCAAGCCAGCAATTTTGAGCAAGCCTACACTGTCGGTTTATGGATCAAACCGACAGTGTTGTAGTAAATATTAGTGTCGGTTCGTGGATCAAACCGGCAGTGTTGTCATAACTATCAGTGTCGGTTCATAGTTCAAGTCGACAGTATTGAGCAAGCCAACACTGTCGGCTTGTTTCTAACCGGCAGTGATGGTTACGATAACACTGCCGGTTTGTTGCTAACCGGCGGTGATGGCCCGTTCGTATTTTATTATTTTATAATTTATTTTAATTTATATTTTTTCATGGAATCGGATTTCACTTTATATACGCTACGTAGACGACAGGTCCATCAATATTAAACATTACAAATGCTACGATTACAATTCAAATATTCTTATCCACGTCTTGATCCCTCAAAATAAAAAAGAAATGTTCTTGACTTCACACATGCTTCTCGGACTTCTTACAATAATCTGGCGAGCCGCTCTGGGCCATACTGGTCCTTATACTTCACAGATTGTGCAATGAAAAATACTCCATCTTTTTTCAATACCTCGGCTAAGATGAATTTTGCTAGCTCCGATTGTAGTGCGACGATCTCCGTGTCTAGCAGCCTTTCGTACTTATATTTCTTGCGCTGTCGTTCAAAAAAGATGATATCTAAAGAGGAACAATAAATCATTTTGTTGAATTATTAACAGACATAAATGAAATGGGGATTATACACACCAACTTATCAGCTTCTTCTAATTTCCCACCGATGTAGCGAAGCATTGCCCACATTACATAAAACCCGCATTCATTGTTTCCCGCCGGCTGTGATAGGTGATTCAAATTCTGGCATCTTTTTGGCGTAGCCACGAGAGCCGAGATGATGAGGATTCATCGCTTTCTGCGAATTCTCCTTATTCTTCCTGCTCAGTTCTAATTACTACTCGGATAACCTGTACTCCTTGAAAGCCTGCTAGAAGTCCTTCTGCTTGCTAAACTGTCCACCATTGAAATCTGGCTCTTTATTTTGGAGGACAAAATTCTTGTAAAATGTTCCCTTGAAATTCTTGAAGCATGTCCCCATGATTTCTTTTGCTTTTTTCTTGACTAACTCCCTGTCATACTCGGCTGGGAAAGTGAAATACTCTGGGATCTTGATATCCCATATGTAATCCTTCTCGCTTTTGGGAACCCTCCACCGGTCATCATCTTTCCCAATCCACTTCCTGTACTTAATCGGGATGAAGTCCCTAATAAGTAACCCGAGGATAGTCTTGTATTTGGTCAAAGCTATAGGCGGTGAGAGTGGATCCCCGAATTCATCAAACTCAGTAATGTGCCAGTGTGCATTTCTACCAACACGAATCTTTGACACGCCTCGCTTGGATCTGGCCTTCCTGCTACCCGAACCCTCTGGCTCCTCGGTCGATGGAGGCTCCTGCTAGAGACACCAAGTAAGCTATGACCCTCTCAATTGATTAGCGTGTGTGGCTACATAGTCACATGATACCAAAGTTACCTGGCCATCTTGGTCATTTTGACCCAGATCGAGCAGGCTGGATGGGGTCCATGGCTGCTCGTTCTCACCGATCTGATTGACACCATCACCGTTTGTCGGATCATGCAGCTCTCTCGTCCCAGCGATATTAGCCGCTTCTTGTTGCCGATCAGTTCTTCAGCGATGGGGTAACATGCGACGATGAGTCATGACTGTAACACGATCGTGGTTAGTTTTGGCCATGGACAACTACTAATAGCATATGTTCATATATATATAATATGTTTAATGCAAAGTCTAATAATAAGTCCACATACAACAAAGTCAAATAATAACATATGTTTACCTAGAACAAATTCATTGTTTGATTGACCACATACAACAAAGTCTACCTACTCTTCTACGAAACTAAGCCTACATCAACTTCGAACTAAGAAAAGCGATGACCATAGCCATAAATAAAAGCATGACATCTTTCCAAGACCAAGGAGCAATTCTCCTAATCTTCACATCTTCGACGGGTGGCTTCTCTTCGATCTCCAGTACCAGCGGATGGCCATGGTTTGCATTCATTGGACCTTAGTAGGCCGGTTGCCCATGGTTTGCAAGGTAGGCTGGATGACTATAGTAGGCCCTCGAAGCTTCAACTTCTGTGTTGTATTTTTTTTGCAAATTACTAGGGTAGCGATTGACTTGAGCATAGAAATCTTTCCAGGTTCGATAAATCCCAGACATGTGACCAACATGCACTACATACCATGCCATAGTTGCCTATACATTTAAGTAAATTAGGTTGTCATTCAAACATGATGTATTCTTATACAATTTAATATATTTACGAATAACACACAACCATTGCATAGATAGGAGTGTTTGGAAAATAGCTATTCACGCGCCTTAGTAATAGTTGTTAGATGTAGGAAAGATATAAATAATATTTTTTATTCGTTAAAAACCAAATGATGATTTAGAGAGCTAGTTTAAGACTTTTGGATATACTCCTAGAGATGTCTCAGAGTCTTTAGTCTCACTATAAATCCCTCAACCATCGGCGCGAGGTTCTTTCACAAAATATCGGTCTTGAGTAAAGCATCTTTCCAAATTAGTGATACTTTGATCTGAAACTTACATGGTTGGTAGGGGCAAATATGCATCTCATACTATCCCAGGAAAGTGACATGCAAAAACTCATAATAAGATAGGATTGTTGGAAAATATTCCCAGTTTAATGCACAAGGCTACATAACTATGTATTACTTGTAATCTTGCATAAGTTAATAATTATGCATCTTTATGCTGATAGCATGGAGAATTCCATGACAAGTTTGGACATATATTAATTCTATAGGTCTAAAGTATATATACTACATCCTCACATCTAAAAACATTGAGCATCGGTGGCACAGTTCCAAAAACATTGAGTGTCCGCCTGATGGGAGCGTAGTTGCAATTGCAAGCTACGAGGTGAGGCCAGCCATTGGTTTCACATATGTATCCGGCCAAGCTCCAATGATGCACAAGATGGTTTCATAGAGAAAACGTAAGTTTGTTTCACAGAGAAAATGCAAGTACTTCGAAAACAAACTACCATTAACGTTCAGAGAGCATTTTCTATCAAGTATTACGAGTCCCTGCTATGTTTATCCTGGTAACCAAAAATAAAATTACGCTTTTGTTATTCATCTGTATACTGATGAATAGAGCTGAGCAACGTGCTACTAAGTAACAATGTACTACTTACTAGCAATGCGTCCACAAACATAAAGAAACAGACAGCACACACTGTGTGGCAAACCTTGGTTCTAGCATTGACAGCTGCATGATCAAACTATATGACAGCACACACTGCATGATCAAACTAATTCATGTTAGCAGCTGTGGGATATTTTATCAGACACGTAGCGGGCAGTGAGCCACGCACTCACCGTGGAGGTGGGAAAGCAGCTGTCCACGCACTCCTAAAGGCCTCGGCGGTGCTCCAGACGGCGCGGTGCTCCGGCTTGGCATGGACGGCGCGGTACTCCGGCTTGGGCTGTGGACGGCGTGGGGCGGTGCTTCGGCGTGGGGCGGTGCTCCGGCGTGGGGTGGTGCTCCGGTGGCACGGGGGGAGGGGTTGGTGCGGGGTTGAAATGAATTGGGATAATTTCAACCCGCGCCACTTTTATAGCAGTAGTTCATCACTGTCAGTTCTGCTTGTTAACCGACCGTGATGGGGAACATCACTGTCGGGTCACTCCCCAAACCGGCAGTGATGTGCTGTAGCAGTTAGGTGTTAAGTAGGATAAGTTTTCGTTTCCTTTCGAACTCCTCCTACTGGCGCAATGATTAAGACCTCTCAACTTAGCCCCCAAGACACGTGTTCGAGTCCCAGGCGGCCTAAATTTTTTTGTTCCATTTTATAATTTTTTAAGCGACCTAAAGGTCAAAAGGAAAAAGTAAATAACCTTTGGCACACATCCTATCTGTTTTTTTAACCGAGGGCTGGCACAATTTTTTTTAATTTTTTATATATCACTGCCGGTTTTCAAAATAAACCGACAGTGATAACAAGCATCACCGTCGGTTTCTTCTCATCACTACCGTTTTTTTGAAACCGACAGTGATGTTTATATATAGTAAAAAAATTATTTTATATACTGAATAAATAGAAGCATATGTATTCCTATGTCAAAATGACTTGAAATTTTTTTGGTAAGCTTGTACACCCAAATTAAGATCCCACACATGATCTTAGGTTCTTCTAATCATTTTTTTATTAATTATATTTTTTGTGTGCTGAATGAGACAAAATTGGGTGAATTTCATCTTGGACCCAATAGATTTTTTCATCCACCTCCACAAAATTCTTATCCCTAGGGCACATTAGAGCCTGTGTAAAAGTTTGGCATTATTCCGGATCTTTTCGTGGGTAGACTCAGTTCAACCTATAATAAACCGGTCCCGTCGCGCGAAAATTCAATTAAACCTCAGAAAGTAGCAAACCATCTCTGAAAAATCTCAAACTTGGTGTTTCCTTCACACGTGGCACGTGCAAGCTTAAGAAAAAGTTTGAGACCAATACGACATCGGAATGCCTATGAACCACAGAAACGTTGATAACCTATGTGTATAGTCATGGTTCGATGAAAGGGCACATGTACCTCTGTGAAGCATGTATACTCCGCCTATGTTGAAATGTCTTGAAATTTTTTTGGTAAGCATGTACACCCAAATTAAGACTCCACACAGGATCTTAGGTTTTTCTGATCATTTTTTATTTATTATATTTTTCTCTGTGCCAAATGAGACAAAAGAGGGTGAATTTCATCTTGGACCCAATAGATTTTTTCATCCACCTCCGTAAAATTATTATCCCTAGGGCACATTAGAGCTTGTGTAAAAGTTTGGCACCATTCGGGATCTTTTCGTGGGTAGACTCAGTTCAACCTATAATTAATAGGTGTTGTCGCGCTGAAATTCAATTAAACCTCAGAAAGTAGCAAACCATTTCCGGAAAATCCCAAACTTGGTGTTTCCTTCACACGTGGCACGTGCAAGCCTGAGAATAATTTTGAGACCAATACGACACCGGAATATATATTTCTAGTTGCTCAACAAATTTTACACGAATTACATGCATGACAATAATTAAACACACAAAGCCGTACATATTAAAATTAGAACCCAATTAAACTATGACTTTAAAAACCTAGCTAAATAAACATTAATTACTATCGGAATCACTACCGGGATCGATCGGGTTACGCACACTAACATGTAAGGCTGGACGAAAAACTCAAAGCTCGTTAGCTCGCTCGGCTCATGGCTGGTTCGACTCGGCTCGGCTCGTTATGGTAATGAGCCGAGCCGAGCCAAGATTTTAGCTCGTTAGCTATAACGAGCCAACTCGAGCCAGCTCACGAGCTGTTCACGAGCTAAACGAGCCAAGCTTGCAGGAAAAAAAGTATCAAAACTTATATTAGTTTTTGTATTACTTCATGTCTTGTACTTTACAATTGACTGGTAACTGATCTAGACCCTATAAATTGACTGGTAACTGGTCTAGATGCATTTATTTTATATTATTATTATTCTCAAACTTTAGATAAATGCAAATATTATATTTTGTGTATTTTTTATACCTGGCTCGTGAGCTTAACGAGCCAGCTCGAGCTTTTAACGAGCCGAGCCGAGCTGGCTTTTTGACTCGTTAGGAGCTAGCTCATTATCTTAACGAGCTAGAACGAGCCGAGCTGAGCCAGCTCGTTATCCATCCTTACTAACATGTCTCTATAGCCATATATGGTAATTGATGTCACGGATTATGTATCCGCTTGTATCGATGAAGTCCAATGCCCGTATGAGTGTACTCTCTCGTGCCTCACAATACCGAAAGAATGGTCAGCCATAGATGTAACCTACTGAACGACCACTGCCCCTGTTAGTAATCCTTATGGAGTACTGGCATCCTTCTATAGTGAGCTGGCTGAGGTTTCCATTGCAGAAGTCCCAATCGTACCCGAGTTGCTCCGTAGCTTGGTCTAGAACGGCCCACAATCCACATGCAGCATAGGTAAGGTCCCGTAGAGCAATCTACATGCGGAGAAAAAGAAAAAAAATTAGAGAATGTTATTACAATAATAATGTGAATCCATTGATCTCATACCCTTGGTACTTAAGATATGTACTCGAAGGTCCCTTGGTTAAGGCATCTAGTTGATTACCCAACTTTATTCCAAGCAAGCGATTTCGCAACCAGCTGACAAATTTCTCCTTATGTTTTTACCCAGCCAAGCTTGTGACCTGCTCGGATACAGAGTTTGCAGCGATTGCCTATGCTCGTCAATGTATGGCATCACACCCTCGGCTTGCTGGAGAATAGCGAATTGTGCCTGTCTGAAAGAAACAGGGTCATCTACTGTAACAGATTTCTCCCCGATCGTTCCTTTGCCACGTAGTCTTCCCTCATGATGAGATTCTAGGACTCCGACCCTTTTATGTCCAGATAATATGTGCAGAACTCAATGGCCTCCTCCGTTGACCATCCTTCAACCATGCCTCTTCTAGCCTGAATCTGTTCCTAACATACCTCCTAAAAACTTTCATCAATCTTTCAAAAGAAAACATCTGATGCAGGTACATTGGGTCAAGGGCTCTAATTTGGTCAACAAGATGAATGAGCAGATGCAATGAGATATCAAAGTAAGTCGGCGGGACATGCATCTCAAGCCTAACGAGAGTTTCGGCTATGTCCCGCTGCAGCTGCTCTAGCGTGGACACATCAATGACCTTTTTTGAGATCACGTTGAAGAACGAGCAAAGCTTTTTGATTGGGGCGCAGACCTTTGTGGGGAGGATACCATGCAGGGCAACAGGGAGCAGCTGAGTCATAATGACATGACAGTCATGGGCCTTCATAGGGCCATAGTTGAACTTGAGTTCTCTCATGTTCACTAGCCTCTTCGGGTTCACACAGTAGCCCATCGGGACTTTGAGTTCATTGAAGAAAGAAATAAGCGCACGCTTTTCTTCCTTCTTCAATGTCCATGACGCAACCGGAAGTATGAACTGGCCATTCTCTAGCTCCACGGGATGCAGCTCCTTCCTAATTCCCAAGTATTGCATGTCTAGGCGTGTGGCTAGTGAATCCTTCGATGTCCCCCCAGTGTCCATCAAGGTGTTAAGAGTGTTAGCGCACACATTTTTAGTGATGTGCTTAGAATCAAGACAGTGGCGTACACTCAGAAATGGTCAGTAAGGTAGTTTCCAGAAAGCCGATTTTTTCTTCCAAACGCTCCCATCAGGCGCTACTACTGCATTGTCCCCCTTCCCAAGGACAACCTACAATTTGTTGAGTTCTCGAAGTATCACAGGCCCGTCTCGATATTTTAGAGCTAAGCGTTTCTCAATAGTACCGTTGAAATCTTTTCTGTTCCTACGGTAAGAGTGATCCTTAGGTAGGAACCTACGGTGTCTCATATAAACTATCTTTGAGTTATTTAGCAGATTTACCGCATCGGTGTCGTCCAAGCACTCGACACATCCAGTATAGCCTTTTGTCTTCTCTCCGGACAATGAACCTCGACCTGGCAGGTCAGTGATTGTAGTGATAAGTACTCCCTTGATCGTGACATGTTCCTTTTTGTACTCGTCCCAAACATCCGGCACACCCTTTTCAAACATCTCCACTAGTTCGTCGATCACTGGTTCCAGAAACACATCGATGTCATTCCCAGGCTGTCTTGGCCCTTGGATCAGTAGTGGCATCTGGATGTACGACTGCTTCATACAGACCCAAGGTGGAAGGTTGTATATACAGAGCGTCACTGGCCAGGTGCTATGATTGCTTCTAACCTGGTCGAAAGGATTCATCCCATCTGTGCTCAAAGCAAACCAAAGGTGCCTTACCTCTCCACCGATGTCCTTATAGAACATAATATTGACAGTCCTCCAGTCATGCCCATCGGCGGCGTGCCTCATCATTGTATCTTTCTTACGCTCTTCGTCATGCCAGTGCAACATCTTGGCTGACTTTGCACATGCAAACAGCCTATGCACCCGGGGAGCTATAGAGAAATACCAAACGACCTTTATGGGACCTCCTCTGGTCTTGGTACCCTCATCTGACGGCCCTTCCTTGTACCGTGGAGCTTCACACTTAGGGCACTTGTCCAAGTCTTTGTATTTTTCTCCACGGTACAATATGCAATCATTGGAACACGCGTGGATTTTTTCAACCTCGAGGCCGATGGGGCAGATCATTTGCTTGGCCAAGTATGTCTTTTCTAGCAACTCATTTTTTTCTAGGAGCATTTTCCTTATTATACCTAACAACTGATCCAAGCCTTTATCGCTCAATCCGTTTGTCGATTTGAACTCTAATAGCATGATGTCGGCTTCCAGTTTGCTCATTGGACAATTTCTATACAATAGTGTTTTGCCATCTTGTCTCATTTTCTCTAGCTTTCTCAGCTGTCTTTCACTAAGACATCCGGTCTCTACATTACGTAGCAGCTGAGAAATGCCATTGTTATCCTCGGTGTCGTCAGCTAGCGTGTTCCTAAACACATTATTAATTGTGGCCATAGGTTCTGTGTTGACACCGGGTTCCTCGTCAGCATCATGGATGGCTACGTCAGGCATGTCCACATCATCATCGTTTTCCTACAGAACATTCACACCAACCTCATCATGCATAGTCCATATCGTATAGTTTGGCATGAACCCCCTGGTAATCAAGTGCGATCATATAGACTTAATTTGATGAAAGTTCCTATGATTCTCGCAATCTTTGCATGGGCAGAAGACAGGGTTCCTATTTCCAGCATGGGCTTTGGCATCGGTGATAAACTGGCTGACGCCATGCATGTACCGCTTGTCCGTTCGGGATAGATGCATCCACTCTCGATCCATCTCTGCACAAAAAAATACTGAGACAGTAATTACAAAGAATTAATAAGAAATCGAGCTTCATGAACAACAATTGTAGCTCGAAAGTACCATTTTTGGAAAACATTATTGTACACTAATTATTGAAAAATTGAAATTGGTAGCCCCGGCCCTGTAAATTGAAAATCGTAGTAAAAAACAATTATTGCACAATATTGAAGAACAACTATTCTACTCTACTTCTAAGAACTAATTATAGCATCACATAGTAACAATGATGATCTTGACCACCATGGAATAATTAGCTAGGAATTTAAATGTGTTCATAGACACCAACCTTTTGGATGATGGATTCACCACAATTTGAGCCTTGCACAAACGTCCAATTGGAAAAGTGCTATTTAGAATGGAGAAAGAACTAGAATGAGAATCAAGCAATGTAGCCATCAAAACGAAGCTAATTAAGCAACAAAATCAAAGGAGTGGATGTTTGTTACCTTAAAGCAAAAAGATCAAGCCATTCTTCAAAATCCAAGCACTAGCTTCATGGTGAAGAGCAGCCGCAACAATGGAGGGAAGGGTCCAAATGCGCACCTCTGTTCTCGGGATGGAAGAGAGGAGGAAGGAGAGGATGGCTGCAGCCTTTTTGTGTTGTAGGCTTATCACCGTTGGTTCTCGGCTAGAACCGACAGTGATAGAGCCCAATCACTGTCGGCTCTTAGCTCAAACCGGCAGTGATGAGTGCCCGCCAAAACACTGCCGCTTCAAGCCACAAACCGGCAGTGATGTGGTCTTTCACTGCCGGTTTTAGCCCAGCCCCAATCATTTTTTCATTTTCAAGCTCATAACCGGCAGTGAAGGTACATCACTGCCGGTTCTCACAAATCCGGCAGTGATGAGGCCGGCAGTGATGTGCAAATCTGGCGTAGTGCACGCCCGTGACTCTCCCCATCTCCCCAATTTCTTCCCCCTCCCTCTACTCTACTCTCTCTCTCTCTCTCTCTCTCTCTCTCTCTCTCTCTCTCGGCAGACGGCAGTGGAGCACGGCGCAGCACAGGCGAGGACGCCACCGCTGCTCATCCTTGGGATCCAGTGAGGCAAGCCCCTTGTTCCCCTCTCTCTATCCGCTCTCACGGCTTCCCCCTCTGCTTCCCACACAATGCCGGTCATGGGGGAGGATTTCGGATGTGGCAGATCTTGTAGCCATGAGCCACGCGAGATTCCAACAAAGGGTGGCCCAACGCAGGTGCGGTCGACACCGCCTTCGCTTCTCCGAGATCCAGCTAGGTGAGCCCCTTTTCCTCCTCGTGCAGGTCCATGGTGTTGCTACCACGCTGGAGGTACTTGACGCCCATGGAGGAAGTAGCCAGGATCCGATGGATCCATGAGATGGAGGCACCACGAGTCCACGACCCCCGCGAGATATGTCTTCAATGTTCCCTATTCAACAGTTAAGTATATGGCCATATACGCGATGGAAAAGTACTTCTGCTTAATGATGTACTGCAGTAGTCTAGATTGAATTGATTTAGGTAATTTATTTACCCTTCTATAGAATGCTAGTACACTGAATTTGGTTTGAATAATCTTGCCTGTAACTGCAAGTGTACATGCAAGCATACACACTGGTATCCTCTTCCTCTTGTGTTCAGCTGCATTTTGCATTCAGCAAGTACTCTTGCATAGTTATTTTTAGTATGTGATTTCTGCACAGATTTGTTTGTGCTGTCCAGACAATCATTTAAATCTAAACACTTTCTAAAGATAGGTTCTTGTGGGCTTTTGGTTCTAAAAATACTTTTAATTGGGAAACTGCTTGCTGTAGTTGGAAGTCTTTTACTATTACGCATACAAGGGAATCCTTTTCTTAATGTCTGAAACTTCATGTCATGCACAGACTTATCAAAATATCATAGCACGGGTAAGATTTACCAATATATCATTTTCCAACAACTCAGAATGAGCGAGATGGTTATTTAGTACAAGAAGTTCAACTTGCTTCGCTGCTGTAACTCTAGCTTTATGCTTTAAGTTTGATTGCTACTTGGTAATATTGCTACACAGATTGATGTGGCCGGTTTTCATCCAGACTTGGTAGTATATTCTGCTCCATCTATGATGAAGGTACTATTTTGTTTCTCTAAACTATATATAGTACTCATGATCGTTAAGGCATTCATTGGCACAAGTAGAATTTCTATATAATTTTTAGCCTAAGTCCTAAGTCTTTTTCATTCTCTCTGTGACTACTAACTTCTCTTACTTTAAGGATGACCCCCCTCTAAGAAAATGACTTTGCGTTGCCTCTATGTTGATTGCTTCCACAAACGCCTTACCCCCAGACTAGTTCTTTCCCTGTGTCAAGGAGCTGTCTAGATTGGTAGAAGTAGAAAATGCTTTTAGATTGTTTTAGGCAATTTATTTACCCATCTATAGAGATGCTGGAACACTGATTTGAACAATAGGCACTGGATTTATATTGGGCAGCTGCATTTTTCACCTTTGTGAATTTACATTTGGCAAGTACTCCTGCATTTTTTACCTTTTGCTTAGATGGAGTAGCATTGCTGAAATATCATAGTGCTTAGATGGAGGAGCAGTTTTTTTTTGTCTTAACTATGTTTCAGGTGCTGTGGAAAATAGTGGACAACACCTTCAGTTGTGGAGACAAATCATCTCCGATGGAAGAAGATATAAGCATCTGAGCAAGCAGGTCTCCTACCTGGTTCGAGAGAAGGATACATGAGCGAGCAGTTGCATAATGTGAGTCCTAATTTTGCTTGATGCCCAATCCATTTTGGAATTCTACTACTTAAGAATTGATGTTTTCCTCCCAGTCAAGATGCTTTCCAAGCGACAATATCAAACTGAATATTCACATAGACTTGTCTCTACTTTTGATGCAATCATGCCATTATAACTTGTTCATGTACCTGCGATCTAGTAGATGTTTTTTTGCTTGTAAAGAGAGCTTTACTAACCAACACAAACATTGCTAACTTATGAGGAATCCAGCACAAGTTTTCCATAAGCACTATGACATAATCTCTCATGAATGTTTGGGCAGCGCGAACCCCATCTCTGTTGGTATAATGCCAGGAAGCTTGATCCCTTTGAATTGTGAACCTTTGACTGCAGATATACATGGATGCTTACAGAAAATGCCTAGGATGTCTGACTGTCTCGGACTGTATTTTCATCTACGTAGTAGTCTATCTGGTTGCTTCAGTTCTCTACTGAAGTTCAGATTTGATTGTCTTTGAACAACTCTTTTTCTGGTTCAGTTATGCTTGCAGGTTGGTAGCAACACAAATATCAAGCACATATATTCAGCAAGGTTTCAGCTGTCACTTCTCTGAACCTCCCTTTTATTTGTTTTTGTGTCGTCAAGTATCCGTCTCCGTATCTAAACAGTTCTCAGAAATAAAAGAACTTGACAGCGCAAATGTTGAAGTTTGTAAAATGCCTTCAAATTCTTATTAAATTTTTAGTCAGGTGGATTATAAGTTTGACTGCTATTGTCTCTTTCTATTGCCTAAGTTAATATTTATATTAAATTGGTTGATAATTTGTATGTGTGTTTGACTGCTGTTGTCTCTTTCTATTGCCTAAGTTAATATTTATATTAAATTGGTTGATAATTTTAATGATGGATTGTATATATTCTTGTGAATTGGACTTTTAATGGTAGTTTATATGGTGCTTTTGTGATTGATAATTCATTTCTTAATTTGTGTGCCTATGAACCTATCATTACAATCTGGCCTTGTCTTATTAGCATCTAGATCTAGATTTAAAATAGATACAAGGAATATATAGTCATCAATTAATTATCAAGGAACCTATAGTGAATTTGACTTGCCTAACTATTTTTGTTTTCTGAATAGAGGCATTAGATTATTGCCATTCACAAGGTATTATGCACCAAGATGTGAAGCCCCACAATGTTATGATAGATCATGAGCTTCAAAAACTCCGGCTAATAGATTGGGGCCTTGCTGAATTCTTGTGAATTAGACTTGTAATGGTAGTTTATATAATGTTCTTGTGCTTGTGGTCAGATTTGAATTATATATATATATATATATATTCTGGTCGAATTTGAATTGTTTGAATTTTTTTTGCGAAAAATGTACTGTAGGGGCGGTTCTAGACTGAACCGCCCTACAAACATGTATTATAGGGGCGGCTGGTACTACAGCCACCCCTATAAATAAATTTTATAGAGGCGGCTGGTGTTACCTACAAATCAATTTGTAGGGGCGGCTGATAATACCATCCGCCTCTATAAATCGATTTGTAAGGGTGGTTTAGGAACCGTCCCTATAAATACATGATTTGTAGAGACGGTATGATTAGGGCAGCTGGCCAAGCCGCCTCTATAAAGCCTCACCAGACGCCCTTAGAAATCATTCCTGTAGTAGTGTTTAAATGAAAAAAACTCCAAGAATAGAGCTACAATGCTGATGATGTGTCCACCACACACGGTTCTTTCCATCCTCAACAACGGGTGGCCAATGGGATCGGATCATGACCTGTGTACCCAAAATCTTTACTCGCTCGTGATCTCTCCGTTCCAGATTACACTTGAAGCATTATTGAATATTATCACTGTGGAACGATGAGTTTCCTTCTTGAACATCATATCATGCATAAATGCAAATCTCTATACACAATCAGGAAACATCAACGCTATTAAATATAGGAAAAACTCAGGTACTGTACTGTACAACTGTATACACCTTTGTCTTTGTGTGGAAGCATGCACTACGTAAAAAAGCCACATATCCACCGGCGCACATACAGACGCCAGGACACAAACGCACCTCTGTAATACGAGTTTACAGACGCGTCTTCCTGACGCACGTCTGTAGTAAGTCGCCGGCAAGGGTCGCCGGTCCGGCGAGGTCAACACGTGTTTGTAATAAGCGCTTACTATAGACACGTGTTGCGAAAAAGCATCTGTAGTTGCAGTTGGAACGCGTCTGTAACATGAATCGCTTACCTACGGACGCGGCTAGCCAATGCGCGTCACTGGTGCAATCCCACGGACCCAAAGTTTTTATTCATTCCAGCAGAGCACCGAACACTTCGCGTCCACCCCAAGCCACCGAGCCCCCGACTCCCGAGTCTCCGTCCGCCTCCTCTCCCTTCCCCTCCGCAGCTCCTCCCCTAGAAGCTGGCGCCGGCTCCCCGTGCATGACTGGATGGCGCCGCCTTCGTCCTCCAGATCCGGCCGGTGGTGCCTCCCTCCTCCAGATCTGGCTGGCGGCGCCTCCCTCCTCTACACGGAAGGACACCATGTTGGCCTCGGCGTTGTTGCCACCGGCGGGCGAGGAGAGGCAGGAGGCGGTGCCCGTCCGTCAGGTACCGCCGCCGCCCTACGGTGAGCTTCCCATGTCTTCTTGAGGCCTGTTGCTGGTGACGGGAACCCACCACACCAGGTATGCCCGCTCGTTCTCTTCCCTTCCTGCTGTGCAAAATTGAGCACCGGAACCCTAACTTGAGCTATTTAGCTATTTGTATTCGGATCTGATGTAATCACAAGTGTGTACATGTATTATGCCTACTAACTTTGATATTTGTTTTATCACCCATGTTAATTGGGTCTATGGTTTAGTGATCTCTCGTTAGCTTTGTATCTTGCTACATGTATCTGTAATGGAAACTAATGATCCAATTATCCTTTCCAATATTGGTTTTTGTGGACCAGTCTTATAATATGTGTTTGCACCTTGTTGGCCAAGAGTTTTGTGATGAGTTTGACTGAAGAATTCAGAAGAGAGATGGGTCTGAATTCTGATGGATGTTGGGCACCATCAATTTTTGGTATCAATGTGATGTAAGATTTGTTAATACTTTTGAGATAGACTGTTCCATGCTGAAACTCATTACAAAGTTTATAAAAGTCTTGTATGATTATTGGCCAACATTTTCTGAGAAATTCATTACTAAAACCATATGGTCCTGGTGACTTGTCACTTGGTAGACTTTTAATGATTCCATCAATTTCAGATTGAGTGAAGTTAGCTTCAAGATTATATAAGAAATCAACCTTGTTGATAAAATCTTCCAGTCTTGTTTGGCAATCCACTGATTCTGAGTTCCCAAACCTTTCTTTGAAAGCTTGCCACAATACTAATTCCTTGTCTTTGTGACTTGTGACCACTATATAATCCTCAGCTGTTAGATGGCTGATTAGATTTTTCCTATGCTTGATTGTAGCATTGGCATGGAAGAACTTGGTATTTGCATCCCCAAATTGTGTCCATTTAATTGTTCCTCTCTGTCTTCAATAGGTTTCCTGATATTTAAGCAACACTACCAATTTGTCAATTAGGATCACTCTGAAGTTCCATTCATGCAGACTTAAGCTTATGAATTCTTCTAATATTTCTAGAAGTTGAATACAGAGCTTTACATTAGTGATGTTTGTCTTCAAACTAGAGAGGCTTGCCTGCCACTCTCTAATTTTGCTTCTTAGATTTTTGAATTTTGCAGTGATGAGTTTGGCAGTGTCTTGTTGTGGATAATACCTAGTCCAGCAGTCTTGAACAATTTCATTAAAGCCCTCACAATTAATAAGGTAATTTTCAAATCTGAACATTTTCTCTTTTGGAATAGCAGCTGGCACAAAAACTAGGCATGGGCAGTGGTCTGAAGGTTCTCTTGTTAGGCCGGTTACTGTAGTTTTAGGATAACTGGTAGTCCAAGAGTTGGAAGTGAACACCTAGTCTAGCTTTTCCAACAGGGGAGGGGTTTGCATGTTGGACCATGTGTACTTTTTTCCTTGCAATGGAATTTCTGTTAACCCTTTGGCACTGATAGCATCGTTGAACATGAACATTTCTTCAATGTTACCCCTAGGCTTATTTCTATTTTCTTGGGCTCTGATAAGGTTGAAGTCTCCCAGGATAAGTCATTTTACATCTTTAGGCATGTCAATATTTTTTTAGCCAAAAGGTGAAGTCCCTTTTCCCCTCATTAGTACATGGGCCATAAACATTTGTAAGGATCCAGCACTCATCATTATGCTTTAAGATAAATTCAATGGATAGAGCAAAACTATTACTGAAGATGGGGGAGCCAGAGAATTATTTTGATTTCCATGTGACCAACAGTCCACCAGAGTTTCCATTAGAAGGGAGAAATTCAAACTCATCAAAGTCTCCTAGGCAAATACATTTTAAGAATTGTGAGTCAAAAGTTTCCTTCTTAGTTTCTTGAAGGCAAACTATATCACAAGTAGAATTCAGGATTTTATTTCTGATTGTATCCCATTTTCTTTCAGCGTTAACCCCTCTGATATTCCATGACAATACTTTCCAGGTTCTCTCAATTGTTGTATTAATTGAAAACTAGATAAGCAACAACATAGTTTTGTCTGGCAATTCTTGCAAACAGAAGACATGCCCCAGATACTCAAATTTTTTAAAACATCCATAGTTTACCACCAAGTCGATCTGACACATATTACATCCAAATGCATTGCTCCAAGCACTTAAAATTTTAAACATGAAGTTTTAAACAACTTAATCATCAAGTATTTCATACAACCAAAAGACTGAACCCAGCTCATCAGACCTCCACCATTGGGTGTTACACAGCAAAACATCTCACTGCGTCTACTACATAGTTGAGCTATAGTAGACAGTTTTCAGACTTCAGTTTCATCATCAGCATTTATCTTGTCAAGTGCATGAACCTAATGTAGTGTAAATTTATTTAAGAAGAAGATTCGTCTATGGTCACTATGTCAATCTCGAATAATATGTTAGTTGTCTTTTAGATGCGCTCATATATATATATATATGTTTCTTTTGAGGAGAACTCATATAGATATGCACTATGTAAAAAAAGCACATCACAAACGCGCGTTCAGGCACATCATAGCGTGTCTGCCATAACGCGTTTGTAATAAGGCTTATTACAGATGTGTAAAAATCTCATCTGTAATAAGCACATACTACAGATGCGTGTTACCAATACGCGACTGTGATAAAAATGAACACGCGTCTGTGATATGCCCTTAACAGAGACTGGTGAGTATGTACTCGTGTCTGTAGTAAGCTCTTACTGGAGATGCGTGTTGCCAACACGTTCGCGATAAGATTAAGACGCGTCTGTGTGATGAAGAACCATATCTCAGACCTGTGTATGTTACACGCGTCTATAGTAAGAATCATACTACAGCCGACATTTGTAATCGCGTCTGTGTGAAGAAATATTATGCCGATGCGTGTGTAATACACACGTGTGTAGTAAGAATCCTACTACAGATGATGTTTGTAAACGTGTCTGTGTGAAGAAACATAGTGCCGACGTGTGTATAATACACACGTCTGTAGTAAGGATACTAGTACAGACGATGTTGGTAAACGCGTCTGTAGTAAGTAGCATGCTACAGACTCGTATTCTCTACACACGGTTGTAGTATTTTTCTTACCACAGACGGGTCTAGGCTACAAACGTGTCTGTAGTAAGGAAAATGCTACAGACGCATCTGTAGCCTAGACCCGTCTGTAGCCCATAGCACACCCCAAATAGCACAGATATACATAGATCACAGATATATATACACAGATCTCATAGAAAATGACATATATATATATATAGATCATAGCTATTCATCTCAAAACTTAATTTGTTCACAATACACACATATCACACATAGTTCACAGATCGATTGTTCATCACCAGGTTATTCTCACATGTATATATCTCACAGCTCCAATTGTATCTCACAGGCTCCAAACACAGTTCACAAATCAAATGAACATATATACCAGGCACTTCATCATGGATTTGTATGTGAACAATGAAACTTGCATGTTTCGTTGAGGATCTGCGACATAATAAACGAGGCAAGCTTCTCTCTAATGTCCGCAAAGTTGATTGGAGTGGATTGCACTTTAAAATCCTAAGACAAAGAAATGTAGTCATAAGATGAAGTTGCACATGTGTATAGCCATCATCCATAAAATAAAGCTGCACAACAAGAGATGGCAATATATATATGACAACATTAGTACCAAAAATTACAAGTAAATATATATAAGCCAGCCATAGTCTACAAAAGGGTCATAACTGTAGATCACAGCAGCAGCTTCATCTTGTTCCAGATCATAGCAGCAGTTTCAAAAATTGACAACAACAGTATATATGACAACAAGAGGGGATCAAGGCATTCCAAGTAGATCATAGCAGCTGAGCAGTAATAAATACATATATATTTGCAGTTGTACCTAAGGATCAGTCAGATTGGTCTGTGCCATCACTAGCATCAAGTGGTGGCCCGCAAAGAACCCACATGTGTGGTCCTGACTTTGCTGATGGCACTGCGAACATAGGAAACACATGGTTAATAAATTGAATTGATAAAACAACTTCACAACTAGAAGTGAAGCACTACTTACTGGAATTTTGAATGCATAGGTCAACTTCAATTTTCTCTGCCCATTCTTTGGCTTGGGTTGGCAATTGCCAAAAGCCCTACACATACATGAGTTGTTATCAAATTTTTTTTGACTTCAACTAACATAATTAAGAAAGAAATACATGGGTCAATAGTAGGTTAGACAATACTCACTCATCTATCATAGATTTGATAGGAGTCAAATATGACTTCTTGCCTCTATTGGAGTCAAGGTATATCACCTTCTGCCATATTCGAGCGATGATGACAGCAATCCAGGCCCACCACAGTTATGTGCAAACATCACAAACTTTTTCTTGGCATATTTCCTTAGGCAATATTCTAGATAATCCACACTATAGCCTCTATCAGTGTTCATTGTCTTTATTGACACTAGATCTGGATCAATAATGCCAACAGACACATCTTTGGCCCTAGCTTCTATAATTAGGCATCTAGGAATAAAAAAACATACAAATGCAATTTAGCAAGCAAATATATGAAGAGCATCCCTAGCTAAAAATGAACAAGCCCAGAAAATAGATGAAATTGTACTTACAGTGACAACACGCGAAGAAGTCCTACATCCAATCCATCAAGTTTGAAGAGGTCAAACAAGTCTTCTAATCCCATAGCGAAAAACTCAGTGTCTACTAGATGCCAAAAATGTTGTTTCTTGAACACAGCAACCATCCTGGTTGTCCTCTTCTCTTCACATTATTTCATGTACCAAGCATGAAGAGCAACACATCCAGGTCCTACCTAACCAAAGAGAACCCTAAAGACTCAAGGGCTCCTTGCTTCTCTAAAACTAGCTTAGATACACTTTCATCTGAATCTTTCAACTAACGAATCTCATCACTTCCTTCTGACCTAACCAAAGTACTCCATGCACGCAGAAAATTCCTTAGGCGGCCACCTGGAAACTGGTCCCAAGGATTACTGATGCTTTGGGTGGCTAACTCCTTGTCCTCCTACTCCCACTTTGCGGCTTTCCCTTCATACCCTCCTATCCTCAGGCAGTTGTCATGCTTGTTCCTCTGTCGTAGCTTCTTGTACTTCTCACTTGCTGCCTTTGTTTCTTCGCTGTCCTTCAGTTTCACAAACGCTGCCCAATCTTCTTTTGGAATGTATGTGTGCTTCACTGTGGTAACCAACCCTTTGTTGATGAAATTGCGTGTAAGGTCGCTTTTGTGGGTTTTCTAACTCTTGGCTACCATCTGCATTATCTTCTTACATGTTGTAGCCTTCAATTCTTCTGGAAACTCCAACCAAGGCTAGACATGCTCATCAAATATAGTGATCTTGTCTTGTTCACTTAGTGAATTGAATGAAGGCATAACCCAGGAGATCCTTTATCTAGCAATCAGACCAACCAACCTCCTCATTCTTATCTGGGCCCTCTTCCCTGTGGGAAACCCAGTCGGAGTGAGCCCTGTGACAGTTAGCTTGTCATCTGGCCACCGGGTGACTATCCTCTTTCTTGTCTGGGGTTTATGAGGAGGTTCAGATTGCTATGCCTTAGCATTAGCATCTCTATCTTCATCCTCTATAGTACCATCTCCTTCTTGGTCCCATGCATCTGCATCTCTCTTATCCTCCTCTTCATTAGCATCTCTGCTGTGTTCCTCCTCTCCACTGTTAGTTGGTTCTTCATCTTCTCCTACTGATGATGCCGTAGATGTGTGATCAGACACCTATGAAACAAAGGTGAGCAAGGTTGTTAGTGAACATGATAGAGCACTGACATCTAATAGTAACTAGTGTTAGTATATCACAAAGCTACATCTTACCATTCTAATAGGGACTGTAATAGCAGTCAATAGCTAGCAGTGTCGACACCTTTC
The DNA here is from genome assembly GCA_904845875.1 of Miscanthus lutarioriparius. Taxonomy (NCBI): domain Eukaryota; kingdom Viridiplantae; phylum Streptophyta; class Magnoliopsida; order Poales; family Poaceae; genus Miscanthus; species Miscanthus lutarioriparius. The sequence continues at coordinate 50,968,990 of CAJGYO010000012.1, forward strand.
ATAGCATCGCAGAGCCATGTTTGACACATATGTAGTTAAAACAACAGCAAAAATGTCATGAGATGATGTACAATTCAGAATAGAAAATTCAGAGTAGACTAAAATACATCTACAAGTTTAGGCTATAGAACAATCTCAATCCACTCAACTATTTCATCAACAACCAGATCAATAGTTTAGGAAGCAACAGAAAATACAACATTATGTAATACTAACTAAAATTCTTAGCTAAGTATGACCCACAAGAGTTTATACTGATCAACAAGCATAAGTAGAGTATGAGCAAGTGTTCAGTAATATAGCAAAGCTAATAGTCTAGATCAATATTTACAACCCATTGTACAACATCTACATGATAAGACTAAAATTAATGTACAAGTTCAGACTCTAGAAACCAATGCTACTAGTCTAGTACTTCATTCATGTCATAGGCACAAGAACATCTCAATCCACTCAACTAGAACAAAACTACCAGGTTCCATCATACAAGCATAACCAGACATTCTAATTTTCAAAAATCCATCTACTGCACCTTATCTATTACTATACCTGACAACTATCCATCAAAAATCCCTCAACCAGAAACAAACAGAGACTTCATAATAGCCTTTCCTACTACAAATCCTTAGCTATTGCAAAATCACTAAGCTGCTACAACTAACTGAAGAAAATCCATGTTAGAACTCATCAGGTGGGGTCAAAGGAGGAGGCTAGCACTATCAGAGGGGACGAAGGGGTTGCTGGAAGTGGAAGATCGATGCCATCGACCTACGGCCTCTGCTCTGCTCACAGTGCCTCTAGAACGGCCACCGCCACGCCTAGCCGCTTTGGAGACGGTGTGTCGTGCCCTGCTGGACGGAGTTGCAAACAATGGCGAAGGACAGCCTCAGAAATGGTGGCTGTCGAACCTCAGCAAATAGCGTCGGAGAAGAAGGCGGGCGGTGGAACCCTAGAATGCGGGGAGCGGATGGGGGCAAAGACGGCGGAGGCGCGCAGATGAGGCGGCGACGGCGGGGAGCGGACAACGGAACCCTAGAATGCGGGAAGTTGGATGTGAATGGACTTAGGGAATACGGGAAGGCTAAGAAATTTGGAAAAAAGGGCGGGCAAAAGGAAATTTCTTACTACAGACGCGTGTGGCCAAGACGCGTCTGTAGCAATAAAAAAAGCTGGTCAAAAAATTGTGTCCCACCTAGGGATCGAACCTGAGACCTGCAGGCCTAGAAGCAAGTGTCTTTCCATTGCGCTATGTAAGGAGTTCAAACATAAAGTGGTTTGAATAATTTAAATAAGGTACGTGATAATTTCTATTGGTTCAAAGATTGATGAACAAGTGTGATTTTTCTTTTTAATCTCTGGCTAAAACTTGTAACTAGTCTTTCTCCCTCATACTAACTTCAAACTTGACAAATTTTCCCAATTTTTTGTAAAATCATGATCTACCCATTTATTGTGTTGTTACAGCTATTATTTTTGTTATTTTTTCATGTGACTGTGTTTTATCAATTCAAAATTAGAATTTCAAGAAATGACAACTTCAAACAATATTTTGAAGCAGTAAATGATTTTAGCTGAAAAAGTTATCAACAATAAAGTTGTAGAACTGATCAAGATCTACAATTTTTATTTTAGTCATTTCTTTATCAAAGAAAGTGGTAGTAACATTGTTCACAAAATCTACTTATCTTTCTTATTGTTTATGAAACCATATGATAGATATGTAAAATTTGTGAACAACGTTACTATCACTTTCTCATATAAAGAAATGACCAAAATAAAAGTTGTACATCTTGATAAGCTGTATAACTTTCATGTTCATGACTTTTTCATATGAATTCATTTGGTGTTTCAAAATGTTGTTTGAATTTGCCTTTTTTGATATTCAAAATTTGAATGGTTCAAACAGAATCACATGTGAGATCTATAACTTTTATGTTTATGACTTTTTCATCAGACATCATTTGGTGTTTGAAAATCCTGTTTGAACTTCCTATTTTTTGAAATTCAAATTTTGAATTGTACAAACAAAGTCACATGAAAAGTTTTCCAAAATAAAAGTTGTAGATCTTGATGAGTTCTATAACTTTTATGTTTATAACATTTCCATTTTAGATTATTTACTACACTAAAATTGTATTCAAAGATTTGAAATTGAAATTATTAATTTAACTACTGCAAACGCGTGTTGGGAACACGCGTCGGTAGTAATTAATTACTACAGACGTGTGTAGTAAAGGCGCATCTAGAGTAGATGTTACTTCTGATGTGTGTAGTCAAGGCGCGTCTGTACTACTGCATTCCTTCAAATTCAGATATGCACTAGCGCGTCCCTTCCATATTAATAAAATAACCGCTGCCACCCCATCCCTTCACATTCACATCGCCTCGCTCACTTTGCCACCCTCACACTCCACGCGCTGCGCCTCTGTTTGCCTCCCTCGCCAACGCCGCCCTCCACCCCTCTCACCTCCTCTCCGCCGTCCCAGCCACCGCCGTCCTTGGAGATGACGAAGCTCGTGAGGCGCCACAAACGAAGGGACCCAAGGACTGGGCATTTCACCTGTTCCTCCACAGTCGCACTCTCATCGTCAGTGGCCTTCCCGGTGGTGGATGTGAAGGTGGAGGTGGAGGATGTCCCGATGCACCCACTGGGGTTCAAGAAGCAGAAGGCTATGCCCGCCTCATTAGTGGTGGTGAAGAAGAAGGGCACACACTCTTCCTCGGTGGCGGAGCCCTCTTCTTCCTCGCCGGCGGTGAGGCCGACGACGACGAAGCTGGAGGAGGCGAGGAGGAGGAGGGTGGAGAAGGAGCCGGCACCGGTCGTGCTAGAGGTGGATATGTCATCAGATAGCGATCCAGTGGTGGGGAAGTGTAGGCACTGCTTCGATGCCAATGGGAAGACATGCCTTCGTTGGATGCACACCGGCTTCAAGTGCAGCTCCAAGCCCGGCAAGGTAAGCTCCAACTACGGCCTGCTTAGTTAGGGTTTCATGATCAGTGCTTGGCATGATATGCTATGCTTGTCACTATCTAGGCTGCTATGCTTGTGCACTCTGTTGTGTTTGCTCTGCTGCTTATATATATTCTGCTATATAAATTACAGTTTCAGTAATTGTGATCTAGCTTATTTAGGGTTTTAGTGCTATTTAAATTCTCTACTATTGATGTGTGATGAGAAGACAAGCACTTATGCGAACTACCTGATGCTGTGATGAAAAAGTTAGTATTTAGAGTTATCTGAAAGTTAGTATTTGGCATGATATGTTTCCTGCATTTTCTGTGATGAGAAGACTACCTGATGCTGTGATGAGAAGGCTACCTGATGTTGTGATGAGAAGACTAGCTTATTTAGAGTTATTTGAAAGTTAGTATTTGGCATTATATGTTTCCTACATTTTCTATTTCAACATTGCAGTTTGAGTTAACCGAATGTTTTAGTTAACTAAATGTTTCAGTTAATTGTTTCAATTAACTGAATGTTAGTTCAGGCTTTAGTTATCTTATTCTGAATGTTAGTTAGTTGCAATTTAGTGTAAGTTAGTGTTTGGCATATGTTCAGGCTTCAGTTACCTTAGTTCAGAAAATAGCATTGTCAAGAATTTACTGGCTTCAGTTTTAGTTTTAGCATTGTCAAGAATTTAACTGAACTATTTCTGTGCATATATGTGGGCTCCTCATTTTAGTCTCCCTCTAGATACCATGCATGAGGCCCTGGTAGTGGTTATGAAACCACTACAGGAAAAGCTCTTGGCTATTCACTGGACGCTTGACGACGTCAAGGAGTTGTTGAACAATCAAGCTGTGAAAATACAAGAGTTGAAGAAGATGCATGCTGAGAAGGAGGAGAAGGGACCTACTAAGGAGATGGTGGACACCATGGGTGCCCAGCTAGCGGCCGTGACTCAGATGTTGGAGGGCCTAACCAAGGAGGTGGATGATGTCCTGGCTAAGAAGCTGAAGTGATCATACCACTGAAACAGTGATGACCTTAAGTTACCTTAATTAATATATGTACTGTGTGGTGATATGCTATATGGACCCTGGCTCATTTATGTGTGGTGATATGCTGTATGGACACCTTAAGTTAATTAGCCATCTATGTGCTGGATGCTCATGTATGGACACCTACATGTTAATTAGCTATATATGTGTGTTGCTTATAAGTGTGTGTTGCTCTTGTGATATGAATGGATGATTATGTATGTTGCTCATATGTGTGCTGATATGACACATCGAATTCTGGCAGCATATATACCCTATGCATGTCAAGAGACAAATGAAATGAAGTAGTCTTGATAAGCAAATTTTAGCATACATCCACAAGGTACCATACACATTATAAGGAGTTGTGGGCTTAACATCCTAGACTAGATGACATGAACTTATCTAGTACAATTTACATCTCTCATTCTACAATTTACATCCTTGATGACATGAACTTCTCTCATTAACCAAAATCCCTTCCTGAAAGCTCCTGAAAGTAACATCACATTGTAAGTTAGAGCGTCGACAAATATATATTGTTAACTAAAAAATGAGATTGCATATTGTTCAAAAACTCACATGAGCATCTTTTTTGTGTACTTGCCATTTTTGGTGTCTTTTTGCCACGAGGGCAACCTCTTTACGACCATCTCTTAGGTATGGAGTTAGCTCACTCGCCAAAATCACAGGGAGGATGGAAGTATCCAAAGGAGGCACTTCATTGGATTGATTGAACTCTTCCTCGTCCACTAGTTTTTCAAGTCCGAGAACCCGCTTTTTCCCAGGGAGAACCACTTATCATTTCTTGTTTCTAGTGTCGCACACATAGAAGACTTGGGAAACCTGACTTGCGACTATAAATGGCTCGTCCCTATACCCAACTTGGTTGAGGTCAACCGTAGTGAAGCCATACCAGTCTTTCATGACACCCTGACTTCCCTAAACCCATCAACACCAAAAAACGGGCACCTTGAAGCCTGCATACATGAGTTCTCATATCTCTTCAATTGGACCAAAATACGTTGTCTTTGGCATCTTGTAGTCAAATGCATCTACACAAGTAGCACTGTTCTGGTACACGCTCTTCTTGTATTGATCAATGGTGTAAAAGGTATATCCATTTATGTCATAGCCTTGATAGGTTGTGACTGTGAAGAAAGGCCCCTTTGCCAGCTTTCGTAGCTTTTTGTGCTGCAAGAGGTTGAACTGGCAAGTCGATCCCTAAACCAGATGTTGAACCCACTCATATGTGCCATCGCTAACCAAGCTTCGCCTCGGTGCGGGCTTTGTTGCCTCAACATCTCCATATGCTCTTTGATGTAAGGTTCCACCTCTACTGTGTGCTACAACACTAGAAAGTGGGCTCGTTCATAGGCATCTCTCTCTCTAGAGTAATGTGCTTCTTCCCAACACACCGTCTGCTCACTAGCCTTCCCTCATGGCATGACTTGGAGATGCCAATTGGATTGGTGGGGTCCATGTAACCGAGGCACCAGTTGACCACCTCCTCAGTAGAATAGCATTGCGCCATGCTTCCCTTAGGATGGACCCAACTCTTGGCATAACTATTTAGAGTGCTCATAAATCTCTCATATGGATACATGTGGTGGAGGAACATCGGTCCAAGAGACCTGATCTCCTTAACCAAATGTACAATGAGATGGACGGATATGTCAAAGAAAGTCGGTGGGAAGTAAGCCTCAAGGAGACACATCACCTCAATCATATTCTTTTCAAGATCTTCTAGTGATTGTTCATCAATGACCTTCTGATAGATTGCATTAAAGGAGCAGAGGCTCATGATTGCCATTTAGGTTTTTTCTAGCAATATGTTTCGGATACCAACTATAAGCATCGTTGTGAGCATGACATCACAATCATGAGCCTTCATGGGAAGCATATTGTTTTCTCTTGCAGGCATAAGCTTTTGGATGTTGGCTGCGTATCCAGAGGGAAGTTTGACACTATGAAAGAAGTTGCACAATTCCTGCTTCTCTTCTCGGGTTAGGTTTATGGCAGATAGAGGTGGCTAGGCACTGGTACCGTCAGGACGGAGCTCGGGCCTTATATCCAATTCCTCTAGGTCAGCTCTTGCTTTTGCATGGTCCTTGGTTTTCCATTTGTCATTCATGAGTGTCCCAAGCAAACTCCCATAGACATTCTTTTTCACGTGCATGAGATTGATGCTGTGCCGGACTGCTATGTCTTTCCAGTAAGGCAATTCCCACAGGATTGACATTTTCTTCCACCTCTTCTTATCGGCACTCTTTGCTTTTGCACTGTGCTTTCGCTTTCCAAGGACAGTGCTCTCTGGGTCAACTTTAGGCGTGGTATCTGTTAACACTGGATTTTGGTCAATTCTGGAAGATGACAGGTGGACCCACATGCAGGAAGAAGAGTGTTCGGCAAATAACGCAAGCGGTCGGCTAAATGCTTGTGCGGTCGGTTATTCTGGAAGGCGGTAACTCCATTCGGGAAAGCAGAAGATGGCAAGCAAAGCCGATCGAGAAGATGAAAGTTGTAATAATAAAGGACTCTGAGAGTTTGGGGCAAGGAATCGTAGTTTCCAAGTTTATTTAAAGAGTTCCTTTGTAAATCGTAGTCTTTTAGGACTCGTGTTTCGTCTAGGGTATAAATATTGACCCTCGACCATTGTAATAGGCGTTCACAACCAAATCAATACAACCGGCCCCGTGCCAACTTTCGAGTCCTTTTGTCGTGTCGTCGAGTTCTTCGAGAGGAGTCATCGATCCGTCGACCTCTGTAAGTTCCGACAACCTTGTTATCATGTTTAGTATCATGCGGTGGATTTAAACGTGATGCAAGTAGTCTTGTTTGTTTTCAATGATCGTGCGGCGGATCTTTGCTTGACAATCAAGAAGTCTTCGCTTATACTTTGTTTATGAGTAGATACCGTGCGGCAGGCGTTTGCTCAATATGCTTAGTGGAAGCAAGACAATTATCGGCTCTATTAGATTACGGCAAAATCTAAATAGATTCATCAAGTTATCCTGTGTTGCATGTTTTAAATATTGTATATATTTGTAACACACTTTTGCCCAATCTAGATTGATATTGTTTGGCCCTCTTCTATGGTTTTATTCGAGCTTCAATGATCATTACTTTCATAATACCTTTGCAAATAGATAACATGCTCGTAATGGCTGAATTATTTTAATCTAGATTGTCACATGTTGTGGGTTCATGTATGTTAATCACGTTTAAGTTTTTGACGAAACTAGGTGTCGTGCGGCAGACGCAGGTTTTAGATTGGCTTAATCGTGTTTATTTACACGTTCCTTCTTCATGGACCCCAACTCGGCTGGATTGCTGAGCTTGGATATGCATTAACGCATAATCAATTTCACTTGTTCAAACATGTCTTCCCATGCATATGCATTCGGCAATCAGATCTTTACGTATGTCCATCCTATGATTAGCCGAATGATTTATAAACTTGTTGGCAGACAGCTTCCTATAGCTGTATGTCGTTGTAAGTGGCTTCAGGGCCGTATATACGGAACTGTCTGGTCTCACCCGACATGTTCCGGTTTGACATTTAACTGTTTTATCCCTTGTCAGTTTCTTTCAGGTCAAACTGACTGGCACGTTCCGGATCACGAAGCACCCGGGCACCCGATTGAAGCTACGCTTTTCGGCTTGCTGTGTGTGCGGCACAGTGCGTCACATTTTGTGTCAACAGTATCCTCTACCACCTAGTCATATACCTATTGCCTGCTGAAATGCCTTGGTGTAGATCCTGTCTCCCTAGTGCCATCAAACTAATGTTTCATCTCCCGGTATGGATGAGACTTAGGAAGAAAATGTTGGTGCCATTCATAGACCCTCTTCTTTGAGTGATCCAGCCAAACAGTCTCCGTGTCATCTAAGCAATGAAAGCAACCTTTTTCTCCTTTGCTCTGCCCAGACACGCTATGATGTCCTGGAATATCAGTAATAGTGGTGAAGAGCATGGCACGTAGGTTAAAATATTCTTTCCTGAACCCATCGTACACCCTGATACCCTCTTCTTTCTAGAGTTCCTTGAAATCATCAATAAGCAGCCTCAATGTGAACACCTGGTAGACATAGACCAGATATTAGAACTGACATCATCATGTACCTCCTCATGTTACACAACCATGGGGGAAGGTTGTAGATAGTTAACAGCATGGGCTAGACACTATGTGAGCTACTCATGTTACCAAATGGGTTCATGCCATCTGTGGTGAGTGTAAACCAAAGATTCCTTGGCTCATCAGTGAAAGTTTGATTCTTGAAATCAATGACCCGCCACTGAATACCATCTGCTGGGTGTCGTATATAATCATCAACCATCTGCCCATCGGAGTGCCAACTCAACAGTCATGCATCCTTGGAGGTTGCAAACAAATGTTTTAGGCGAGGAATTATAGGGAAGTACCAAGCAACCTTCCTAGGGACTCTTGTGGCAGAACCTCCTAAGGAATTGGGCCCACATGCACCTATCGTTGTCTTAACAGACCTCGGGTAGCGTACACGAGTTCCCAACAACTCAACAGGTCTGTCGGGTGTCCTCGGGAAACCCGAATCATCCACGTTTCTCTTTTTAAACAGGATCCCAATCACAGTCATTGCAGATTACAACAGTTTATTCAAATATATACCAGAGTAAAAGATATCGGAAGTCTTAAGATAGTATTATTACAAACCAGTTGTTTTCAAACTTACAATACCATAAGTGTCATACGACCATAGTAGCGGGATAATATTACATTAACTTTATTTATCATACAAACTAGTGCCTTGTCCAAAGGCCATTCATCACTCCTCATCGTCATTGACTTGAACACGATACGACATGCGCAAGGGGACCAAAACAAGCTCACAGCATGCGACTCACACTGCAAACAAGGGTTAACAAACCCTAAGTACAAAAGTACTCAACAAGACTAACCCGACGTAACGTGGTGTAAGACTTTCGAGATGCGAGGATTTGGGGCAAGGTAAGGATGTAGCAAGATTCAAAAGTTCTTTGCCAAAAGCTTACTATTCTTCATTCTATTTTCAAGTTTACCACTAAGTTCTTTTAGTTCATTATCTCAACTAAATATACATTTCCCATATTCCATTCCTTCTCATTCCGTTCTTTTTCTCATATTTTAGTAATTCACCAGTACTGCATTGCTTCTGTAATGAATCGAGTCTCCATATCCATGAGCACCGCAATTCAAATTGATTCAAGTCCCACTGGGATTCCTTATCACACGACATATGTAGAACTTAATCTTGCATATATCAACCTCGCTACTGGATCCTCCTATACTAAGCCGTCTCCACGCCACCCGAGAGCACAAGACACCTCAAATCCGCCACATTCCAGCCCACGAGGGTACACGCTACTCCCGCCATCTCTCCACTCCCAAAGTCTGCGGGCATTCGTCTTAGCATCGGATTAGCGAAGTAGGCTTACCGAGTATGTGACCAAGATTACTACAAAGTGTCTCGCTTCGGAAGATCCACAATGAGTGGCCTTTAAGCGACATAGTTGGCAACATTACCCATCATTCAAGATAAGTCACCCAACTAGTCTCTATTTCATTCTACATTCTTTCTTTCTTTGTCCAAGATGCCATCTTTGATTGTATCGAAATTTTTACTTTGAAAGCCTACCATAAAGCATACTAAGCACTCTCGCCTTTATAAATGAAAACATCTTCAAGGATGGTAAACAAGTAACAAGGTAGGTAATGCATCAAGTAGGTAAAATTTGAAGTAATCAACTTAATGCAGTAAGTAACATAGGTGATAAACTTTTCAAAGTAACAAGGTGATGGCTTAATGCATAAACCGGGGCTTGCCTTCGTTGACGATCTCAGGTTCCGGATCAGTACCACGATTATCGAATCCTATGACAACCGGGGATTCTTCTAGAACTTGCTCAACTAGGATCGTTTCGTTCTCGGATTCTACACGAAATGATAACATATGCTTTAACATGATGATAATGTAAACATGATGCTTTCACGGTACATGAAATGTAAAACACCCGCAAATGATTTTATTTCACGGTACAGTTGCAAGCTAACAAAACCAACTTGCAATCCTACCATTATGAACCACACATGTGACTTGACCAAATGGATCTTGAAACCCTATTAGTCACAAAACATGACCAAAACAAGATCCAACACTAATCAAACACTTAGGGTTTGCTTTTATCTATTTTTGAATTAATTTGGAATTAAGCCCAAAAATAAACTTGTTCCAAATGACCTGAAAATTTTATGTAAGCTTCCTTATGACAAATTAGTGTACCAAAACAAATTTCATAATTTTTTTTGAATTATACAGTGACCTACAAAAATCATGGAAATTGCATTTTTCAATTAATGGACTGAATATTTGAACATTCAAAATTTATCCAAATTTCAAATTTCAAATTTTTAAATCATACTAGAACATGTACAGAAGCTACACAAAAATTTTCAGAATTTTTGGATGTGTAAATAAATTCCTACAAAATTGCAAAATTGCTGCACTATTCAAAATCAGAAAATAACCAAAACTCACTATTCTTCTTCCTCAGCTTCACTGACAGCCTGACCCCACGCGTCAGCGACAGTGAACAAGACACGGCGGCGCGGCCAGCTCCGGCCAGCAAAATGCGCCGGTGGTGAATCTCCGGTGAGACGGACTGCTCCTACATGATCTACATCAAGTCGCGCATCTATCCCAAGCCTCAGAACAGAAAAGGGCACACCGGATGGCACTCAACGCCGGCCATGGCGGCTCGGACCCGACGGCGGTCGATGTAACTAGGGCTACGGTGCAGTAGAGTCAAAGGAAGAGTGAGTAACACGCTCAGGAACCCACCGTGATCACGATGATGGGCTTGGTGCAGTCGGAGATGGTCTGGAGCAGCCTGGCCACGGTGAGGGCAGTCGCGGCGGAGCTCCGACCGGTCACGGGGAAGACGGGTTGCGCCGGGCGATTCTGGCCAACACCAGCGACGAGAGCAAGTCGAGGAGGAGCGCAAGACCAATGCGGTCACGATGACGTAGCTGGGAACGACTGACGCGGCTCGACGAGGCCTACGGCGAGCGGCGGAGCTACACGGTGGCGGAGCAGAGCAGAGGGGAAGAATGGGAGCGACGGCGGCTACTGTGGCTATTTATAGCCGGGATGAGCTCGCCCGGCTGCGACAGCGCACAACGGAGACGCCACGGCGACGGTGACGTGCCTGCGCGCAGGAAAGCGGCGAAAAATGATCGGCGATGACCCCCCGCGTGGCGCCGGCGGCAAGCAGTGAGGTGGAGATGATTTTTGAAATAATTACAGAACTGCCACTGCATTCATTTCTCAAATTACTCAGAAATTTTCTAAAGAAGTTGAAAATCTCCAAAAATGAAAGTTGTTCAATTTTTCCAGTACTACAACTTTGGTTTAAGAAACAATTTCAAATTCTGCCTCCATTTTGAAATTCAAATTTGGGGTACATTTAAAGATTTGAATCATTTCAAAATTACTCCAAATTTTATATGTAAACTTGAAAAACTTTGAATACCAAAGTTGATCCTCATAAAATAATCTCCAACTTTGCTTTTTGCCTCAACCCCAAATTCCTCATGGATTTTGAATTAGTTAAAAGGGGCAAAAAAGGACTTTTATAATTTGAATGTGAATTCAAATTTGATTTGTCTTCCTTTTACTTAGATTTTGATTTTTGACCAGTAACATGGCCCATTAGGATTATTTGAGTCAAAGGACATATGACCTCACATGATCACATGAAATTTAACCCCTGTGGTCATGATCTCAGATTTAGGGTTTTTGAAACACATCACATGAAATAACAACATTATGAAATAAACCTTATTTAGTGAATGCATTCAAAACTTTATACTAAATGAATGCTTTGCAATGCACATGATGACATGTCAAATTTTAGTATTAGGTCAAAACACCAGAGGTGTTACAACCCTTCCCTAAAGAAATCTCGTCCAGATTTAAAACTTAAGGCTAAGTAATGGAAAAGGAAATGTGTCAAGATAACACATTACAACTTTATTCAAAAGGCTAGCGAGGGGTTTTCCATTCTGTTAATAACAAGACAAGTTACAATATAGACAAGGTATTGCAACTAGATAGAAGCGAAGAAGTCAGGAAAGTTCTCTTCTAAGTAATCCTCGGACTCCCAAGTAGCTTCATCTTCCGTGTGTTGATTCCATTGTACTTTGTAGAACTTGATTGTACGTCTACGAGTGACTCGATCTTTCTGATCTAAGACTCTAATGGGGTACTCGGCATAAGTCAAACCAGGTTCTAATTCTACATCACCAAAGTCGATTTCTTGATTAGGTACTTGAAGACACTTCTTTAATTGAGATACATGAAAGATATCATGTACCGCTGACATGTGATCTGGTAATTTGACGCGATAGGCGACTGGTCCACATCGTTGTTGGATCTGAAAAGGACCGACATAACGGGGCGCCAACTTTCCCCGAATCCCAAAACGATGTACTCCTTTCATTGGCGAAACCTTGAGGTAGACATGATCTCCCACTATGAATTCTAGAGGTCGCCTCTTCTTATCAGCATAGCTTTTCTGTCGGGATTGAGCTACCTTCATATTAGCTTGTATGAGTTTAACCTTCTCTTCTGCTTCCTTGACCACATCCGGTCCAAAGAACCAACGTTCTCCAACATCTGACCAATGTAAAGGTGTCTGGCATCTACGACCATACAATGCTTCAAATGGTGCCATTTTAATGCTTTCTTGATAGCTATTGTTATACGAGAATTCAGCTAAGGGAAGGCATTCATCCCATATAGCACCATAAGAGAGAACACATGCTCTTAACATATCTTCAAGAATTTGATTTACCCTTTCCGTCTGTCCATCGGTTTGCGGATGATAAGCAGAACTACGGATAAGTTTAGTTCCCAAAGACTCATGTAGACTTTTCCAAAACTTGGATATAAACAATGACCCTCTGTCAGAGACAATGGTCTTGGGTGCCCCATGCAGACTGAAGATTCTATTCAGATAAAGCTTTGCATACTGCTCCGCTCGATATTTATCTCTGACTGGTAAGAAATGAGCTATCTTGGTTAGGCGATCAACAATAACCCATATTGAATTGTAGCCTGCAGATATCCTAGGCAACCCTACTATGAAGTCCATACAGATATCTTCCCACTTCCAAGATGGAACTGGCAAGGAATGTAATGGACCCGCAGTCTTCATATGAACTGCTTTGACTCTCTAGCAAATATCACACTTGGCCACATATTGAGCTATTTCTATTTTCATTTTGGTCCACCAATATCTCGTTCTCAGATCATGATACATTTTGTTGCTACCTGGATGAATAGAGTATCTTGTAGAATGAGCTTCATCAAGAATCTGCTTTCGCAGCTCCGGATTTTTGGGTACTACCAATCTATCTTTAAACCATACGACATCTGATTCATCAATCTTGAAACATGTTGACCTTCTAGATCTGACTTTATCCTTGATATGGGCTATGCCCTTACTTTTCCATTGAGCAGCAATGATCTGATCTTTGATAGTGGACTCAACTACAAGATTGAATAGGGAACCTGGTTCTATGATTTGTAAATTCAGATGCTCCATCTCTTGACACAATGTTCGTTGCATAGGTTTCACAGTCAGACAATGGCAATGACTCTTGCGACTCAGGGCATCGGCAACCACATTCGCCTTGCCCGGATGATAATGCACTTCTAAGTCATAATCTTTGATAAGTTCTAACCATCTTCTTTGCCTCATATTCAACTCCTCGATCGAGTAAAGATATATTTCAAACTTTTGTGATCCGTATAGATATGACATATATTGCCCAATAAATAATGTCGCCAAATCTTGAGTGCATGAACAACAATGACTAATTCAAGATCATGGGTGGGATAATGTTCTTCATGTTTCTTAAGTTGTCCGGAAGCATATGCTATGACTCGCCTTCTTGCATAAGAACACACACAATACCAATTCCAGATGCATCACAATAAATATCAAATGGCCACTCGATATCGTTTGTGCTAATCTTCGTGCGATTTGTCGACAACTTCTTCAATGTCCGAAAGGCCTCTTCACATTCTATTGACCATACAAACTTAGTTTGATTTTTCAACAATCCAATGAATTGGCTTCGCAATTACGGAGAAGTCGAGATAAACCGACGGTAATACCACCCAACCCCGAGAAACTACGAACTTGATGTACAGTTGTAGGTGCTTTCCAATTAAGGACTTCTTCTACCTTGCTCGGATCAACACTATACCTTCAAAGAGATAACACATGACCCGAAATTGTACTTCCTCTAACCAAATGCACATTTGCTGAATTTGGCATATAGTTGGTGATCTCTTAATCTTTGTAGAACAATACGGAGATGTTCCGCATGTTCCACTTTGCTCTTAGAATAGATCAGAATGTCGTCAATGAACACTACTACAAACTTATCCAACTCAGGCATGAAAACTGAGTTCATCAGGTACATGAAGTGAGCCGGGGCATTGGTCAACCCAAAAGACATGACTAGATACTCATATAGACCATATCGAGTAGTGAACGCTGTCTTTGGCACATCTTCTCGTCTGATCTTAATCTGGTGGTAGCCTGATCTCAAGTCTATCTTCGAGAATACCTTAGCTCCCGCAAGTTGATCAAAAAGCAAATCAATTCGGGGTAAGGGGTATTTGTTCTTAATGGTGACTTCATTTAATGGCCGATAGTCAACACATAACCTTAAGGTTTGGTCCTTCTTCTTCACGAAAATAGCAGGACATCCCCAAGGTGATGAACTGGGTTGAATGAAACCCTTGTCTAACAACTCTTGTAGTTGCATTTTTAATTCTGCTAATTCTTTCGGTGGCATCCTATATGCTCTTCTGGACACTGGTGCTGTCCCTGGTTTCAGATCAATTCTGAACTCTACGTCTCGGTCTGGTGGCAGACCAGGCAGGTCATCGGGAAAGACATCCGTAAACTCACCTACCACTGAAATTTTCTCGGCTCCTTCAACAATAGTTGCACAGACTGTTTCCACTGTACTTTTAGGAAAGGGAAGTTGGATGAGAAGTTGGGTTTTGCTGCCAGGTGCATTTACCCTTACGGTTCTATGCAAGACATCTATGATAGCCCCGTGTTGGGTTAACCAGTTCATACCAAGGATCACATCTATATCTTGATCCTTTAATATCAGCATATTGGTAGGGAACTCATAACCTCCCAAATCAATAGGTACATGCTGAACTACCTCCCTTGTACAGATTCGTCCCCCGGGCGACTGTATATGATAGGGCTCTTTTGTTTCCCCAATAGCTATCCCATGCTTCACAACAAATGTACGATTGATGAATGTATGGGATGCACCAGAATCAAATAAGGTAATTGCAGGATGCTTAGCAATGGGAAACATACCCATCATTACTGGTTCTCCTTCTGGAATAGCCTCCACTTGAGTATAGAAGACCCTTCCAGTTTTCTTCTCAGTCTGTCCCTTTTGATTGTTCTGAGCATTACCCTTGTACTGATTCTGAGCTGGAGTAACAGGGGCTTTGGGTGCATCAGGATTGTTCTTTCTAGGATATGGACATTCTCGGGAAAAATGCCCGGGTTTACCACAATTATAGCATGGAAAATTGTGATTCTGGGGAGTAGCATTGCGGTTTGCATTATTTGTATTGTTCTGCTGCTGCGGCGCTTGATGAGTATAAGGCGTATTAATTGCAGGGCGAATAAAGATTTGCTGCCTGCTTTGGCTTTGTTGTGGGCGGAATGGTGCACGGCCATGATTCTGAGGATGGTAGATCACCTTTTGACGCTTTCCACTTGATGATCCGGAAGCAAAGGACCTCTTTTTCTTCGCCTCCTTGTGTCGGCGATAATTCTCCTCTGAAGCGATAGCAATGTTGACAGTCTCATGATAAGTTGCGTTGCCACAAGTTGCCATCATGGTCTGAAGTTTGGTGTTTAGACCTCTCATGAAATGATTCTTCTTTTTCCTGTCAGTATTCACATACTCTATAGCATACTGCGACAGGTGATTGAAACGCCCTACATAGTGCATCACCGGGTGCTCCCCTTGCTTAAGAGACAAGAACTCTTCCAACTTCATGGTCATCACACCGTCCGGAATATAATGTGCCCTGAAGGCATCCTTGAATTCCCTCCAGTTGATTTGGTGACCAGCGGGCTGTACTGCCACCAAATTTACCCACCAGGCACCAGCAGCTCCTCGGAGTTGCTGTGCCGCAAACCTTGGTTTTTGAACCTCGGTACAGTGAATCAGCTCGAACTTTTGCTCTATTGTCCTAAGCCAATCGTCAGCTTCTAAAGGTTCGTCTGCTTTAGAGAACACAGGTGGACGTGTGTCAGTAAAATCCACATAGGTTGACTCGTCATTTCCATTACGACGACCATGATTAGGGTATGGTGCCTGCTGGTTCCGCGCCAATTCCCTTAACAGCCTAGCATTCTCTGCCGTGGCATTGACGAGTGCGGCTATGGCATCTGCCATAGTCGAAGGCATTGGTGGAGGATTTGGGCACTCATCATCGTCATGTGAGCCACTAGCACCAGTTCGGGTGATAGGACGAGGCATCTGTTAGAGAACACGTTTACTTACATTATTCTTTATTAAAAGCATTTAAAAGGTTTCATGCTACAAAGGGTTACTTATTTAAATTACATGTCTTGTATCCCACAAGACAACCCTGGTTTACTAAGAAAGCAATAAAGGAACTATTACTACTCCGAGCTCTCAATCATCAAACATCCGTGCCCATATCGGACGAAACCTCACTTTCATCCGAGAAGTACACTAACTCCTCGGATCCTCCTCCTCTTCTTCATTCTCGACTTCTCCTCCGGAGCTACAATCATTTCTTCATCTCAGAACTTCACCATCCCCATGAGGTGGATGAAGTTGAGCGTCAAAGATAGGTGGACATTCTCATGAAGAATGGCATTGTCCATCTCCGTGTCTTCTACGTAGAACTCCAACTCATGGACGCGCGTTCATTGGCCGCATCCTCTCGTGTCCGAGCTTCATTCCTCAACTCGGTATTCTTGGTGACGTCCCTTTCCATTTCCGCCACTTCTCTTGATCTTTTGCATGAGCTCGACGAAGAGTGTTGAGCTCCTTGGTAATGTTCTCCATGTTGGCGGAATTGCTTGAAGATCCTTCATCTCCTAGGATCCTGGAACTTCCTTCACCAAGCTCACGATTACGCCGGTGCCAACCGGTGACGACGGACTCCGTGAGGTCCAAAGGACTTATGCGTGCGATTATCTTGGTCTTTGCCATAGCCTTTGTAGAATTTAGGATGGGACTATAAGGATAGCTTGAGGAGAATGGAGGTTAGCAAGAATGGGATTGACATTACTTACCCAACCACTTTTAAGGGGAATTATTATGCAAGGTGTTCAAGCATGATGTATGAATCGATCTTACTTAATCTAAGTACAAAAGATTAATATAATCATAAGTACTAGATTTTCATAATACATAGGACAAACCTAATCATATTATCCGCCACAAACTTTCAAATAAGATAGGATTGAGGCTAGATTAGAGGAAAGAAGAAAGAAATTTGAACCTTTAAAATATCAAGTTTACTTTCTTTGATCCAAATCAATTTGAAGGTTTTCCAAGGTAACCTACAATGATCTTAGATAGGACCTGCTCTGATACCAGCTGTGGCAGAACCTCCTAAGGAATTGGGCCCACATGCACCTATCGTTGTCTTAACAGACCTCGGGTAGCGTACACGAGTTCCCAACAACTCAACAGTGCATGTTTGGTGTCCTCGAAACCCGAATCATCCACGCTTCTCTTTTAAACAGGATCCCAATCACAGTCATTGCAGATTACAACAGTTTATTCAAATATATACCAGAGTAAAAGATAGCGGAAGTCTTAAGATAGTATTATTACAAACCAGTTGTTTTCAAACTTACAATACCATAAGTGTCATACGACCATAGTAGCGGGATAATATTACATTAACTTTATTTATCATACAAACTAGTGCCTTGTCCAAAGGCCATTCATCACTCCTCATCGTCATTGACTTCGAACACAGACATGCAGCAGGGACCAAAACAAGCCTGCGCATGCGACTCACCTGCAACAAGGGTTAACAAACCCTGAGTACAAAAGTACTCAACAAGACTAACCCGACGTAACGTGGTGTAAGACTTTCGAGATGCAGGGATTTGGGGCAAGGTAAGGATGTAGCAAGATTCAAAAGTTCTTTGCCAAAAGCTTACTATTCTTCATTCTATTTTTAAGTTTACCACTAAGTTCTTTTAGTTCATTATCTCAACTAAATATACATTTCCCATATTCCATTCCTTCTCATTCCGTTCTTTTTCTCATATTTTAGTAATTCACCAAGATCTTGCATTGCTTCAGAATGAATCGAGTCTCCATATCCATGAGAGCACCGCAATTCGAATTGATTCAAGTCCCAGCTGGGGATTCCTTATCACACGACATATGTAGAACTTAATCTTGCATATATCAACCTCGCTACCGGATCCTCCTATACTAAGCCGTCTCCACGCCACCCGAGAGCACAGCACACCTCAAATCCGGCCACATTCCAGCCACGAGGGTACACGCTACTCCCGCCATCTCTCCACTCCCAGTGCGCGGGCATTCGTCTTAGCATCGGATTAGCCGAAGTAGGCTTACCGGAGTATGTGACCAGTACTACAAAGTGTCTCGTTCAGAAGATCCACAATGAGTGGCCTTTAAGCGACATAGTTGGCAACATTACCCATCATTCAAGATAAGTCACCCAGCTAGTCTCTATTTCATTCTACATTCTTTCTTTCTTTGGCCAGTATGCCATCTTTGATTGTATCGAAATTTTTACTTTGAAAGCCTACCATAAAGCATACTAAGCACTCTACGCCTTTATAAATGAAAACATCTTCAAGGATGGTAAACAAGTAACAAGGTAGGTAATGCATCAAGTAGGTAAAATTTGAAGTAATCAACTTAATGCAGTAAGTAACATAGGTGATAAACTTTTCAAAGTAACAAGGTGATGGCTTAATGCATAAACCGGGGCTTGCCTTCGTTGACGATCTCAGGTTCCGGATCAGTACCACGATTATCGAATCCTGTGACAACCGGGGATTCTTCCAGAACTTGCTCAACTAGGATCGTTTCGTTCTCGGATTCTACACGAAATGATAACATATGCTTTAACATGATGATAATGTAAACATGATGCTTTCACGGTACATGAAATGTAAAACACCCGCAAATGATTTTATTTCACGGTACAGTTGCAAGCTAACAAAACCAACTTGCAATCCTACCATTATGAACCACACATGTGACTTGACCAAATGGATCTTGAAACCCTACTAGTCACAAAACATGACCAAAACAAGATCCAACACTAATCAAACACTTAGGGTTTGCTTTTATCTATTTTTGAATTAATTTGGAATTAAGCCCAAAAATAAACTTGTTCCAAATGACCTGAAAATTTTATGTAAGCTTCCTTATGACAAATTAGTGTACCAAAACAAATTTCATAATTTTTTTTGAATTATACAGTGACCTACAAAAATCATGGAAATTGCATTTTTCAATTAATGGACTGAATATTTGAACATTCAAAATTTATCCAAATTTCAAATTTCAAATTTTTAAATCATACTAGAACATGTACAGAAGCTACACAAAAATTTTTAGAATTTTTGGATGTGTAAATAAATTCCTACAAAATTGCAAAATTGCTTGCACTATTCAAAATCGAAAATAACCAAAACTCACTATTCTTCTTCCTCACGGCTTCCGACAATGCTGATGACCCCACGCTGGCGTCGACAGTTGAATAAAGACACGGCAGCGGCCAGCCCAGCTCCGCCAAAGCAAAATGCGCCGGTGGTGAATCTCCGGTGAGACGGATCGCTCCTACATGATCTACATCAAGTCGCGCATCTATCCCAAGCCTCAGAATAGAAAAGGGCACACCGGATGGCACTCAACGCCGGCCATGGCGGCTCGGACCCGACGGCGGTCGATGTAACTAGGGCTACGGTGCGGTAGAGTCAAAGGAAGAGTGAGTAACACGCTCGAGAACCCACCGTGATCACGATGATGGGCTTGGTGCGATCGGAGATGGTCCGAGCAGCACAGCCACGGTGAGGGCGATCGGGCGAACTCCGGCCACCGCCGCGGGAAGACGGGTTGCGCCGGGCGATTCCGGCCAACACCAGCGACGAGAGCAAGTCGAGGAGGAGCGCAAGACCAATGCGATCACGATGACGTGGCTGGGACGACTGATGCGGCTCGACGAGGCCTACGGCGAGCGGCGGAGCTACACGGTGGCGGAGCAGAGCAGAGGGGAAGAATGGGAGCGACAGCGGCTACTGTAGCTATTTATAGCCGGGATGAGCTCGCCCGGCTGCGACAGCGCACAACGGAGACGCCACGGCGACGGTGACGTGCCGCGCACGGGAAAGCGGCGAAAAATGATCGGCGGTGACCCGCGTGGCGCCGGCGGCAAGCAGTGAGGTGGAGATGATTTTTGAAATAATTACAGAACTGCCACTGCATTCATTTCTCAAATTACTCAGAAATTTTCTAAAGAAGTTGAAAATCTCCAAAAATGAAAGTTGTTCAATTTTTCCAGTACTACAACTTTGGTTTAAGAAACAATTTCAAATTCTGCCTCCATTTTGAAATTCAAATTTGGGGTACATTTAAAGATTTGAATCATTTCAAAATTACTCCAAATTTTATATGTAAACTTGAAAAACTTTGAATACCAAAGTTGATCCTCATAAAATAATCTCCAACTTTGCTTTTTGCCTCAACCCCAAATTCCTCATGGATTTTGAATTAGTTAAAAGGGGCAAAAAGGACTTTTATAATTTGAATGTGAATTCAAATTTGATTTGTCTTCCTTTTACTTAGATTTTGATTTTTTACCAGTAACATGGCCCATTAGGATTATTTGAGTCAAAGGACATATGACCTCACATGATCACATGAAATTTAACCCCTGTGGTCATGATCTGTATTTAGGGTTTTTGAAACACATCACATGAAATAACAACATTATGAAATAAACCTTATTTAGTGAATGCATTCAAAACTTTATACTAAATGAATGCTTTGCAATGCACATGATGACATGTCAAATTTTAGTATTAGGTCAAAACACCAGAGGTGTTACAACTCTACGGCGCGTCTCCTTGCCATCATCACCCTCGTCAGTTCTTTGCTTGTAACAAGAGGTCCCACACTTGGGGCATTTAGTGAGGGTTGCATTATCACCACAGGACAGGATGCAGTCATTCTTGCAAGCATGAATTTTCTCAAACTTCAATCCCATCGGACAAACAATCTTCTTGGCCTCATATGTAGTCCTGGGTATTTGATTCCCCTCGAGAAACATATCTCCAAGCACTTCTAGCAATTCTCTGAAGCCCTTGTCAGTCTAGTGATGTGCCGCCTTCATATGGAGAAGCTTTAGTGAAGCGAACAACTTCGTATACCTCTCATTGCAACTCGAATAGAGTGGTGTCTTCATATCTTCCAACAGCTGCTTTAGCTTCTTGAACTCTGAACCAATGTACTCATCAAAGCCAAAGGCATCACGCACCATCACCTCTAGATTCTCAACCATAGGGACAGGGCTGGCAGCAATCTCTGCTACATCATCATCACATAGTTCCTCATTGCCAAAGGGTGCTTCCTCATTGCCACCGACACAAGTTTTATGAAGTCCTTCCTCACCATCTCGCTCATTGACACCTTCTTCTCCATGTTTGTTCCAACATCTGTAGTCATCCATGAATCCTCGAAGAATTAGGTTGGCATGGACTAACAACTAATTCGAGTTCTACTTCTCAATCTTAGAGTCAACACATGGGCACAACATAGATGACTTTTGTCCATTCCTCATGTCCGCCTCTGCAACAGCTAGGAAATATTTCAGTCCTTCCAAGTACTCATTACAAGTATGGTTCTGAAGATACATCCAGTGGCCTCGATCCTCCATAGTCTACAAAAGAAGATTGAAAATGGAAGAATATAAGAAAATTCATCAATGCTTTAGTAATAAAAATCACATTTTTCCAGTAAAATTAGTTCACATTGCAAGTTTCACACAAGCAAATTCATCATAGTTTCACACAAGCTCATAAAAGTTCTTGCTGAGCTCACCACTGTTCATAGAGAAGCACACGCCAGAGAACAAGAGGCCGAAGAGCAAAGCATGCTGAGGACCAAGGAGGAGAGCTGAGCACGCCGATGATCCCCTGTAGCTCAAGAGGGCAAAGCACGGTCGGAGCATGACTGATCGAGTACACTATAGAGAGGAACGAGTTAGAGTCAGACTCGAGCTCGACTGTAGCCATGGCAGTGTGGCGGACATAGAGCGGTGGCGCGGCGGTACTCCGGCCAATACAGCATGGTAGAGGCTAGTCGAAGGGCTTAGGCAGCATCAGCAGCTCACCGCGATGTCAATGTGTTGCTTGGTTGAACTGGGGATGAGGTGGAGCTAGATGGCCGGTGGTGATGGCGTGTACGGCGGCGCAAACTGGTGACGAGGTCGCCGTTCCAGTGCGAGCTGCATGTTAGAGGTAAAATAATGGAGCCGGTGAGCATCACGGAGTTGCAGGAGAGCTAAAATAATAAATGTGATCACCAAAGGAGTGCCGAAACAAGCTGGCCACGGCGAGCTACCCATGGCGGCCATGGTGGCACGACCGTGGCAAAAACCGATGTCGAAGGCGATTGCGGCGGCGAGAGGTGGCTACAATGGTTCGAGCTAGACCGCAAGAACTAGGCGGAGCTAGGAGCGTGGGAAATTAAGAGAATATGCAACAACGACGACAAATTTCATCGTCGAGCGGCGCGGTGGTGCTCTAGCAGATAAGAGGGAAAGAGGGGAGCGCCGGCGGCTCGAGCTTACCTATAGTTTGAGAAGGCAACATGGCCCTATGGCTGCCCACTGTCGCCACTGCAGCAGTGTGCCCCTCCGACCATCGCTCGTGTGCCTCAAAGCAGCAAGCCTGCGTCACGCGCGACAACGGCCGGCGCCGCCCGCATGAGAGGCACACGACAACAGCCATTGCCCGCCGTGTTCCATACGCGCCAAGTACGCAGGCCACTCCCTCTGCCCATTAGCACATGCCAACAGCTAAGTACGTAGGCAAAGTACTACAGACATGCGTTATTAACACACGTCTGTAGCAAGGTTGGACCAAATTAAATATATATCCACCTTCGTCTCCCTTTGCCTCTGCCTCACTCTGTATGCCTCACTTCTTCTCACTGCCTTCCTCCGCCATCGTCGCTGCCAAGCTCTCTGTCCCTTCTCCCAGCTCGAGACGCGATGTCTCATTTCGTGGAGTCATCTGGAGGTGGGCGGGCGAGGAGTAGGCCTCAAGGTGCCCGTAGCACCCGCATTGGCTTCGAGCACGGCGTCGTTCCAGATCCAGTTGGTGAGCTCAACGGGTTCTCGCTGATCCCTTGCTCGGATTGCGGTCTTGCTCGGGTGGTGGAGGGGCGGACCAAAAAGGATGACTCTACTTCAAGTGTGCTACTAATGGGGTGAGTTCTTTGTAGTGTTATCTCCCCAATTTGCACAGTTAGGGTTCTAATTTGTGGCTGTTTTTCAGTTTCCTAAGTTGTGTGGTTACTATCGATTCGAAAAGGAGTACTTCCAGCAGTTGAAGAATCGTGGCATCATAACTGTTCGCCCTTCGAATTGGGCAGAGCTGCTGGATGAAGAAGAAGGTTTAGTGGATAGTCCAAATGGTGACACCAAGAAGAAAACATGGAGCAGAAGCTAGAGAATTTGAAGTGGAAGATGAACATGTTTATTGTGTGTGTTGTCTATGTTGTCCTTGGATGTGTTCTGATGTATGTTGTAATGAAGTAATCCACAATGCATTGATTGAATGAATGAAATGGGATGTTCAATGCAACTAGATGAATGAATGAATGGATGAATGGAATTTGGTGTTCAAATTTGTTATGTGTAGATGTTGAATGCAACTGAAATGATGAGTGAACATAGTGACAATGCAACTAAAATTTGTCCAAATTTGCTGTCACTTGTGAATGTGAAGGTTGGAATATTTTATGCCTTAATTAATCTAATTGAATCAGATTGCAATAGGAATTAATGAGCTAGCAGTTATGATACAGACGCATGTCTAGAAAACGTGTGTTTACACGGTTTACGTGGTTCACACCGCTACAATGTTCGCCATTCCCACGGCCGCGCAGAAACTTCAAGAGACACGCTCATAAAATCCCACCTCCCCACCTTGCATTGCTGCCCACCTTCATTCAAGAAACATAGGAACTCACCTTTTGCATTGCTCCCTAGCGATCCACCTCTCCCCAGCATGCTCAGCTCCCTGCCTTCACGTCGCTCCCCCCGACCACCGCCACCGCCGCTGCCATGGAGAAGCTTTCGCCGGAGTTGGCTGCAGAGGTTGCGAGCCGCGTCGCCATGGCCGCATCGGATCCCATGGAGGACCTCACCATCCTGCGGGCATCGTGTTCGCAGACGCGAAGGGCATGTGGCGACGCCTACGTGGGACAGAGCATACCACTAGAGCTGGTGCTGTACCGTGAGGGCTAGGAGCCATTCTACTCACGTGACTATCGTGCGAACCTCATCACCAGGCTTGCCAGCGTCGGCCACCCGGAGGCCTGCTTCAAAGCTGGGATGTCTGCCATCTTCGTGGAAGACCATGGCACCATCACGCCATGGCTCGACATGCTAGAGCACGCCGCCGAGTCAGGGCATGAACTGGCTACGTATGTTCTCTCTCTTGTGCTCCACAGGTGCAACAGCGGTGCTACCAATGACACCACTACCCAACGGTTGTTGCAGAAGGTCAAATGTGACGAAGCGGGCTCGGTGACGAAGAATGCGACATGGAAGAACAAGAACTGTGCATGGCACCGCCAACAAGAAAGGGTGGTGATGCAGGACGACTTAGTGGTGCCACGTCGTGCAGCAAGGCCTGATCTGCCTCCTCTGGCCCATCCGGTGCCTCACTAGGACGGGCATCAGTGCTGAGGCAGTGCCGGATGGGTAGCATTGGAGCAGTGGACCCTGTTCTACAGCGAGGAGTGTTGGATCTGCAATGAGTGTCGTAGGTTCTTCCATGATTGCCAGTGGCCATGAGTGTTGATATGTATATATATCTGGATGACATGATCGAAACTTTTGCTTTTGGTGATGGTTGATGTTCGATCCTGAGTAGCAGTGATGAAAACTAAGATGTTTTAGTTGTAATTCATGTTATATTCCTATTTGTGATAGTTTTTGTGATGTTCCACACTACTCTATTGAGACGTCTCTACAAATAGACATCGAATTTTAAAAATTAACTATTAAAATTTGAGTTTTTCAAATGACCTCGGATGGAGAAAGAACCAAAATAAAACTTGTAGATCTCAAAAAGCCATGAAACTTTGTAGTTGACAACATTTTCATTGAAATCATCTTTTCATGGAAAACTAAGTTTAAATTTCCAAAAAATTAAAATTTAAAATTTGAATTTTTTAAATGACCTCGGATTGAGAAACTACAAGAATAAAACTTATAGATATCGAAAAGTTTTGAAACTTTGTAGTTGACAACTTTTTGATTTAAAATTATCTTGTCAACCAAACTAAGCATTCATCCACAAAAGATTTTCTGTTACAAACGCGTGCTGTAAAAATGCATCTATAGTAGTAAAATAAAAGGCAAAAAATTTGTACCCCTGCGGGGATCGATACCGAGACCTACAGGCCCACAACCCCGTGAGTTAACCATTATGCTACGTTCGTAAGTTCAAACGGGGGGCAATGTTTATTTTTTAAAAGGTTTCCAATACATTAAAATAGGGTGGCGGTGGCACCGTCCTGTCAGGGTCCTACTTTAGACCCGTGTTATTAACAATCGTCTGTAGTAAGCCAACTGAGGTACCGACCGCAGCCGTCCACATCCAAAGGGCGTCCATTCACCACTCCAATAGAGAGAGGAGTGGCAGTTCAAAGCATTGGAACTGCCACTCCTTCACTCACATTCACTCTAGCCTCTTGTCTCTCCACTCCTCTCTCGCCTTCCTCGCTGCGCGCGCAGCCGCCTCCGCTCTTCTCACCTCCCGGGCCCACCGCCGTAGCCGTACCCGCCGCCGCCGCTGTCGAAGATGACAAGGCCAGAGAGGTGACACAACCTGAGGGACGAGAAGATGGGGAGGTTCGCCCGCCGTTCCTCGTCCTCGGCAGCGGTGAAGGACGAGGTGAGCCCCTCGCCGGGGTTTGAGTAGACGCTGGCCTTCAAGAAGAAGGCCATCCCAGCTGCCCCACCAGGGTTGAAGAAGAAGGCCACCGTCATCATTAGGAAGGAGAAGAAGGCCTTGCCTGCCTCATCCTCTCCTGTGAAGAAGAAGGCCAGGCATGACATGCCCTCTTCCTCAGCCGCGGTGCCCTTGTCCTCGATGGTGGCATCGAGGGCAGTGGTCAAGAAGCTAGTGGTGGTGCTCGTGGTGGACTTGGATAGAGAGAAGGAAGGACAACCCATTGAGGCGAGGAGGAAGGAGAGGAAGGCCATGCAGGCGACGACGGCGACAACACCTTCTTCCTCGGTCGCGGCGCCAAGGGCAGCGGCCACCAAGATGTACGTCCACTGCTTTGAGGGAGGAGCCAGGACGTGCCGTTTATGGCTCCGCGACAGCGTCAACTGCGATGAAGTCGGCGGTTCAAGCTCCACCCATGGCCAGGTAATGCACACTCTTTAGATTACAACTGCTTATATATAGGTTTTCTTTCTTAATTTTATGACAATTATTTTGGTAGCCTCTGGATTGGATGCGTTTGTTACTAAAATAATTTGGCTCATGCCATTCTTTCATCCTGGACCCAGGTGGAGCAGAGAAAACAACTTAGTGTAGAATAAATGCAGATGCAACTTAAGTTTTTATACAAGCAATGTAAACTGTCATATATTGTATTTTACAGCAGCCTTGTGATTTGAGTATATTGTTTTATCTAGATGTTTATCATAGATCAATGATTTTAATCTTGTGAATAATTTTGATGGTGCCACTTCAATATTTCAGCATTGTGATTTGAGTAGATTGGGTTTCATCTCTTTGGGGCAGCTCTAAGTCTTTATGTGCATTGTTAGCAGTAGCTAGATGTTTTATTTTTCTAATTTGCTATGATTCTGGTGTTCACATGGTCATGGACTTTGTAGCCTATAATTGATTATATGAAACTTATATGATTTTGATTTGTATGCTGGATAATGAAACTTATATGAATGCAAATGAAACTTATATGCATGTTTTTTCTCACAGTATCTAGATTTATGCTGAATTTTCATATATGTTCCTATAACTGTTTATGTGTATATAGGTTCGATCTTATCAGCTCCCTCTAAGTACCATGCACGAGGCCTTGTAGGTAGTGGTTCTGAAACCCATCATGAAGAGTATAGGCGGTCTTCAGCGAAGTGTTGACGAACTCAAGAAAGAGAAGGCTGAGAAAGAAGAGAAGGAGAAGTGTCTCAAGAAGAACCTGGATGACCTTGGTGACCACCTAGCGTCCGTGGTTCAGAATGTGCATGACCTCCAGAGCAAGTTGCAGAGCGCCATGCCTCTGCCGTCGGTGAACAACTAATGATGATGTGATGCTGTGTTAACTTTTGCTGATGAAACTATGTGAATGTAAACTTTGTGATGACGTACTTTTGGTGATGATGTAATTACTGTGATGAAGTAGTAAAACTCTGTGATGCAAACTTTGTCACATACTTTGGCTGGAAATGCATCTATCTATATATTATTACATATATATTGTTGCTGGTTTGTCAATGGCTGGAGTTAAAATGGAAGAATCTAAGCAAATTCATCAATGCTTTAATAATAAAATCATATTTTTTCAGTAGACTTAGTTCACATTGCAAGTTTCACACAAGCAACTTCATCATAGTTTCACACGAGCTTACCACTGTTCATAGAGAAGTACACGCCAGAGAACAGGAGGCCAAAGACGAGAGCAAGGAGGACCAGGGAGGAGAGCTGAGCATGCCGGTGATCCCCTGCAGCTCAAGATGGCAAAGCTAGGTCGGAGCACACCTGATCAAGTACACTATAGAGAGGAACGAGTTAGAGTCAGACTCGAGCTCGACCACAGCCATGGCGGTGCGGCAGACAAAGAACGGTGGCGTGGCGGTGCTCCGACAGATACAGCACGGTATAGGTTAGTCTAAGGGCTCAAGCGTTATCAACAGCTCACTGTGATGTCGATGCGCTGCTTGGTTGAACCAGGGACGAGGCGGAGCTAGATGGCTGGCGGTGATAGCGCATGCGGCGGCACGAACTGGTGGCGAGGTTGTCGTTTTGCCGCGACCTACGCGGTAGAGGTAAAAGAATGAAGCCGACGGGCATCATGGAGTTACAGTAGAGCTAAAATAATAAATGGGATCACTAGTGGTGTGCTGGAACGAGTTGGCCACGGCGAGCTGCCCATCACAACCATGGTGGCACGACCACGGCAGCAACCGACGCTGAAGGCAATTGCGGCGGCGACAGGTGGCTACAACGGTTTGAGGAGGACCGCAAGAACTAGGCGGAGCTGGGAGCGCGGGAAATTAGGAGAAGATGAAACAACGGCGACGAATTTCACCGTCGAGTGGCGCGACGGTGCTCCGATAGAGAAGAGGGAAAGAGAGGAGCGCCGGCGGCTCAAGTTTAAGACTTGCTCACGTACGCCTAGCCATCTACACGGAGCGGCCCTAAGGCCGCCCACCACCGCCCGCTGCAGCAGCGAGCCCCTTCGGCCTACCACCCACCACGGCATCGCGCCCCACCAGCTGCCGCGCGCCCATCCTTCCGCCGCCCACCTATGGTCATGCTGCGCAACTTTGGCCGCCGCCCGCCAACTCCGCCCGCGCTCCTCAAAGCCGCACAAGAGCCACTGCCCGCTGTGTTCCGTACGCGCCAAGTACGTCCCTCTGCCCGTTAACACGTGCCAACTGCTAAGTACGCAGGCTAAATACTATAAACGCGCGTATGGAACAAACGTCTGCCACAATGTACAGACACGTATAGAGCAGGACACGTGTGCTACAAGTAGGATTACTCGAGATGTGTGTTCGCGTCGCAACAACACACGCGTCGCAATAAGAGATCTTACTACAAACGTGTGTCACGTCGCTGCGTGTCCATAGAGTTTGATCATGTTATCCGAGACTCAGAAATCACAACACGCATCTGTAATAACTGTTGCAGATACATACGCGCTTTTATGTGCACGCGCGTCTATAGATTTAGCTCGACACGCTTTTACCAACACACGTTTGCAGTAGCGCTTATTATAGACACGTGTTGACCTCGCCCGAACCGGTGACTCCGCTGGCGACTTACTACAAACGCAGCGTCGGAAGACGCCAGTATGTAGTTGTACTACAGCAGACACGTTTTGCTGGTCGCGTTTGTGGTGAGGTGGTGGATATGTGGTTTTTTTAGATAGTGATGTGTGCGTGCATGTTTGTAAGCATTTGCATTTCTACAATATTTTAGAAAAGAAAGAAAACCGTGTTATTAGTAAAACAAATATTAATTACGAGCGAGTACGTACGAACGGACAACATCGTGTCTGTTAACTGGAGAAAAACTTGGCTGCCCGCAGGGATAGCTCGTGCCGGTACATCGACCTCTGGATCTACCCAATATGCATGGGACCCTGCTTATTTTTGTCCTTTTGCTGTATGCTTTAGTGTGGTCGGCCTGTTGGTTCTGGTGTTTCCTCCTTTAATTTAGGCTGGTTTAGTTCTCAAAAATTTTTATCCTGGTGGTCAAGGGCAGTGGTCAAGAAGCTAGTGGTGGTGCTCGTGGTGGACTTGGATAGAGAGAAGGAAGGACAACCCATTGAGGCGAGGAGGAAGGAGAGGAAGGCCATGCCGGCGACGATGGTGACAACACCTTCTTCCTCGGTCGCGGCGCCAAGGGCAGCGGCCACCAAGATGTACGTCCACTGCTTTGAGGGAGGAGCCAGGACGTGCCGTTTATGGCTCCGCGACAGCGTCAACTGCGATGAAGTCGGCGGTTCAAGCTCCACCCATGGCCAGGTAATGCACACTCTTTAGATTACAACTGCTTATATATAGGTTTTCTTTCTTAATTTTATGACAATTATTTTGGTAGCCTCTGGATTGGATGCGTTTGTTACTAAAATAATTTGGCTCATGCCATTCTTTCATCCTGGACCCAGGTGGAGCAGAGAAAACAACTTAGTGTAGAATAAATGCAGATGCAACTTAAGTTTTTATACAAGCAATGTAAACTGTCATATATTGTATTTTACAGCAGCCTTGTGATTTGAGTATATTGTTTTATCTAGATGTTTATCATAGATCAATGATTTTAATCTTGTGAATAATTTTGATGGTGCCACTTCAATATTTCAGCATTGTGATTTGAGTAGATTGGGTTTCATCTCTTTGGGGCAGCTCTAAGTCTTTATGTGCATTGTTAGCAGTAGCTAGATGTTTTATTTTTCTAATTTGCTATGATTCTGGTGTTCACATGGTCATGGACTTTGTAGCCTATAATTGATTATATGAAACTTATATGATTTTGATTTGTATGCTGGATAATGAAACTTATATGAATGCAAATGAAACTTATATGCATGTTTTTTCTCACAGTATCTAGATTTATGCTGAATTTTCATATATGTTCCTATAACTGTTTATGTGTATATAGGTTCGATCTTATCAGCTCCCTCTAAGTACCATGCACGAGGCCTTGTAGGTAGTGGTTCTGAAACCCATCATGAAGAGTATAGGCGGTCTTCAGCGAAGTGTTGACGTACTCAAGAAAGAGAAGGCTGAGAAAGAAGAGAAGGAGAAGTGTCTCAAGAAGAACCTGGATGACCTTGGTGACCACCTAGCGTCCGTGGTTCAGAATGTGCATGACCTCTAGAGCAAGTTGCAGAGCGCCATGCCTCTGTCGTCGGTGAACAACTAATGATGATGTGATGTTGTGTTAACTTTTGCTGATAAAACTATGTGAATGTAAACTTTGTGATGACGTACTTTTGGTGATGATGTAATTACTGTGATGAAGTAGTAAAACTCTGTGATGCAAACTTTGTCACATACTTTGGCTGGAAATGCATCTATCTATATATTATTACATATATATTGTTGCTGGTTTGTCAATGGCTGGAGTTAAAATGGAAGAATCTAAGCAAATTCATCAATGCTTTAATAATAAAATCATATTTTTTCAGTAGACTTAGTTCACATTGCAAGTTTCACACAAGCAACTTCATCATAGTTTCACACGAGCTTACCACTGTTCATAGAGAAGTACACGCCAGAGAACAGGAGGCCAAAGACGAGAGCAAGGAGGACCAGGGAGGAGAGCTGAGCATGCCGGTGATCCCCTGCAGCTCAAGATGGCAAAGCTAGGTCGGAGCACACCTGATCAAGTACACTATAGAGAGGAACGAGTTAGAGTCAGACTCGAGCTCGACCACAGCCATGGCGGTGCGGCAGACAAAGAACGGTGGCGTGGCGGTGCTCCGACAGATACAGCACGGTATAGGTTAGTCTAAGGGCTCAAGCGTTATCAACAGCTCACTGTGATGTCGATGTGCTGCTTGGTTGAACCAGGGACGAGGCAGAGCTAGATGGCTGGCGGTGATAGCGCATGCGGCGGCACGAACTGGTGGCGAGGTTGTCGTTTTGCCGCGACCTACGCGGTAGAGGTAAAAGAATGAAGCCGACGGGCATCATGGAGTTACAGTAGAGCTAAAATAATAAATGGGATCACTAGTGGTGTGCTGGAACGAGTTGGCCACGGCGAGCTGCCCATCACAACCATGGTGGCACGACCACGGCAGCAACCGACGCTGAAGGCAATTGCGGCGGCGAGAGGTGGCTACAACGGTTTGAGGAGGACCGCAAGAACTAGGCGGAGCTGGGAGCGCGGGAAATTAGGAGAAGATGGAACAACGGCGACGAATTTCACCGTCGAGTGGCGCGACGGTGCTCCGATAGAGAAGAGGGAAAGAGAGGAGCGCCGGCGGCTCAAGTTTAAGACTTGCTCACGTACGCCTAGCCGTCTACACGGAGCGGCCCTAAGGCCGCCCACCACCGCCCGCTGCAGCAGCGAGCCCCTTCGGCCTACCACCCACCACGGCATCGCGCCCCACCAGCTGCCGCGCGCCCATCCTTCCGCCGCCCACCTATGGTCATGCTGCGCAACTTTGGCCGCCGCCCGCCAACTCCGCCCGCGCTCCTCAAAGCCGCACAAGAGCCACTGCCCGCTGTGTTCCGTACGCGCCAAGTACGTCCCTCTGCCCGTTAACACGTGCCAACTGCTAAGTACGCAGGCTAAATACTATAAACGCGCGTATGGAACAAACGTCTGCCACAATGTACAGACGCGTATAGAGCAGGACACGTGTGCTACAAGTAGGATTACTCGAGATGTGTGTTCGCGTCTGCAACAACACACGCGTCTGCAATAAGAGATCTTACTACAAACGTGTGTCACGTACGCGTGTCCATAGAGTTTGATCATGTTATCCGAGACTCAGAAATCACAACACGCATCTGTAATAACTGTTGCAGATACATACGCGTTTTATGTGCACGCGTCTATAGATTTAGCTCAGACACGTTTTACCAACACACGTTTGCAGTAAACGCTTATTATAGACACGTGTTGACCTCGCCGAACCGGTGACTCCGCGGCGACTTACTACAAACGCGCGTCAGGAAGACGCGTATGTAGTTGTACTACAGCAGACGTGTTTTGCTGGTCGCGTTTGTGGTGAGGTGGTGGATATGTGGTTTTTTTAGATAGTGATGTGTGCGTGCATGTTTGTAAGCATTTGCATTTCTACAATATTTTAGAAAAGAAAGAAAACCGTGTTATTAGTAAAACAAATATTAATTACGAGCGAGTACGTACGAACGGACAACATCGTGTCTGTTAACTGGAGAAAAACTTGGCTGCCCGCAGGGATAGCTCGTGCCGGTACATCGACCTCTGGATCTACCCAATATGCATGGGACCCTGCTTATTTTTGTCCTTTTGCTGTATGCTTTAGTGTGGTCGGCCTGTTGGTTCTGGTGTTTCCTCCTTTAATTTAGGCTGGTTTAGTTCTCAAAAAATTTTATCCTAAATTATCACATCGAATCTTGTGGTACATGTATAGAGTATTAAATATAGACAAAAAAAACTAATTGCACAGTTTGGTTGGAAATCGCGAGACGAATGTTTAAGACTAATTAATCCATGATTATCATAAGTGCTACAGTAACTAACATGTGTTAATAATGGGTTAATTAGGCTTAATAAATTGGTCTCGCAGTTTCAGATGAGCTATGTTATTATTATTTTTATTAGTAATCGAAAACTCCTTCTGACATCTCCAAAACATCCGATGTGACATTAAAATATTTCATTTGATGAAATAAACACAGCCTTACATGGGACCCTGCTAAAGCGCCAGTTGTACCAGAAACACGTACACGTACAGCCGATCCGATCGAGGTTGCTTGTGGAGTTAGCGTAAGTACGTGCCATTGTTCTCCGCCTTCTTAATTCGCTACACATGCCCATGCCCATGCCCTCTGCCTGGCCTTTTCCATGTTTACGTGTATGTGCAGCTGGTATATATGTGTGAGTGGTCCTTTTAATTACCATGATTAGACGTGCTTATCGATAGGACCATACATGCAGTGAGGTTTTGTAATTACATGCTTAAGGGGTGTTTGATCCCTGGACTAAAGTTTAGTCTGGGTCACATCGGACGTTTGATGCCAGTTAGGAAGACTAAACATAAGTTAATTATAAAACAAATTGCATAAGCCGTGGCTAATTCGTGATACGAATTTATTAAACCTAGTTAATCTATTATTAGCATCTTTAAACGGTCAGTAAACGGTAAATGGTGGTAAACTGTTTTATTTAGGGAGTAAATGAAAATTAAACGATTGACCGTTTAATCAGTCAAAAAAACGAGGAAAACGGTCTAAACGGAACAGAGATAAACAACATTAAATGCGCTAAACAGCTGTTTAAACTGCTGTTTAGGCGAATACGAGATAAATCTAGTTCAGTTTTATATGGATAAATTTGTATACTTAAGTTTATTATTATATTTATAAATGTGTACACTTGTTATGTTACACGCATAAATATCTATATTTGGTTCTTTTCACATGCATAAATATATGTACATACCAAAATAATTGATTTTTACTCGGATAAATATGTATAAATGCTAGAATACTTGATTTTTTACATGCACATATATAATTATATAAATTTTTTTAAAGTATAAAACCGTTTAGACCGTTTAACTTCGTTTAAACACCGTGTAAACAGCTTAAACGCTAAACGAAGGGCAACCGTGTAAAGACCATTTACTGTTTAGGAAAACATTGATTAGCACACGTTTACTGTAGCACTATATTTTCAAATCATGGGCTAGTTAGGCTTAATAGATTCATCTCACAAATTAGCATCCATCTGTATAATTAGTTTTGTAATTAGTCTATGTCTAATACTTCTAATTAGTGTTCAAACATATGATATGACAGGTTTAGGATGGGGTATCCAAACACCCCCTTAGCTTGGATTATACTCCCTCCATCCCAAATTATAAGAATCTTATAGAGTCAAAGTATCTTAAGTTGGACCAAAACCAAAATCGTCCGCCTCCGTTAAGTTTATTGTAATGGTGGTAATAGTAATGTTTACAATTTCTCGAATTCCGAAAGTAGGAGGATCAAGAGGAAACTTGCTTGACTCAAATTGCCATTTCTTGCAAAAGATTCAAAGCAGAGCAACCCAAACTTGTCAATTAAAAAGGTGTCTCCGATCCAACATGCTGATTTTTCAGCTGGTGTGTTTCGTGTTATCAGGAGTAAAACAGCTGGTGAGCACAAGAGTTATCTGAAACCAGCATCGGTCTCTAGCTAAACTAGCGAGAACTGATTGACATTCCCGTGTGTAGCTAGCTAGCTTATTCTAGCAAGCTCATGATGATATACATATCCACAATACAATATTCCTAGTACAAATTCCTTAAACGACCTCTCTAGAGGTTCCTTCAATATCAATTTGGGCGGCACGTAGAATACTACAGTTACAAGGTTCTCTGAAGCAAGAAGATATATAATAAGAAACGGAATGGCTTCTCGCAGTTGTTGATGTCAGCCACTATATTATGGGGGTTGTTTGTTTCTTTAGTGGCTCCAAAAATTTATGTCACATCGGATGTTTAGATATTAATAAAGATCATTAAATATAGATTAATTATAAAGCCAATTACATAGATGGAAGCTAATTTGCGAGATGATTTTTTTAAGCCTAATTAATATGTCATTAGGACATGTTTACTGTAGTACCACGTTGTCAAATCATGGACTAATTAGGCTTAAAAGATTTGTCTCGTAAATTAGTCGCAAGTTAAGTAATTAGTT
The DNA here is from genome assembly GCA_904845875.1 of Miscanthus lutarioriparius. Lineage (NCBI taxonomy): Eukaryota > Viridiplantae > Streptophyta > Magnoliopsida > Poales > Poaceae > Miscanthus > Miscanthus lutarioriparius. The sequence continues at coordinate 51,004,486 of CAJGYO010000012.1, forward strand.
TATATTTAATACTGCATGCATGTGTCTATGATAGAAATTTTAGAAGCACATGTAGAAACCAAACAGGGCTATATATATATATATATATATATATATATATATATATATATATATATATATATATATATATATATATATATATACAGAAAAGTGCTATGCAAGTGAGATCTTTCAGGTCTGGACAAGGTACTTGGATATGCATGCATGTTACTACTACTATTCAAGTTTCAAGAGGAGAAGCTAGTTAGCTGGCTAGCCCACCTAAAGCACATTTGTAGTCTTGGTAAAGCTACGCAAAGTGGGGGCAGTATATATGGGAGCAGGAACATGATCTTGGCAAGATGTTATTCTAATGCATGATGCATATATGGAGAAGGGAATAAGATATGCCCAGTTGCATTGCCAGAAGATGCATGCCCTTTGACTCAAACTAGCTAGCTAGCTGGTGAAGAATGCATGGATAGGTAGCATCCCTGGCCGGGTAAGCTAGATAGCAGCCAACAATGCACTCCACTGGGATGAACTTTATTAAAAGAAGATAAGTCCATGAGTACGTGGGGCTTAGCTAGGGGGTTGGGTGTGCACACACTTGCCCCCTCTTGAAGCAAAGGGAGGCCAGGAGCGAGCCTAACAAGCTTCAACAGTACAACCGCTAGTTGAACAGAACCGGTCGCCCGCCCGGCTTGATGAAGCCAGTGATGTGTGATGACCCAAGTCAAAGCAATTCGCTATTGATCTAGCTAGATAATACAAGGCTTGGTTTAGTTTGCAAAATTTTAGACGAAATAGTACGGTAGCATTTTCGTTGTATTTGACAATTAGTGTCCAATCATAGTCTAATTAGGTTTAAAAGATTCGTCTCGTGAATTTCGTCTAAACTGTGTAATTAGTTTTATTTTTTATTTATATTTAATGCTTCATGCATGTGTCTAAAGATTCAATGTGACGAAAAATTTTGCAAAATGAAGTGGAACTAAACGGGATAAGGATGCTTGCTTAAAAGAAGCGCAGTGCTTCTGTTTTCTCATTGGAGCGTGCAGTTCTTGTCTTTTTAGGCCGGCAGACGTACTTTTGTGCAGATGATGACAGAGTTTCTGCAGGCAGCCTGAGTTTTTTCTTCTCCTCATTTGCAATATATGGTTCTCGGATGTTTAAACTAACATTGAAATCCATAAGCCGCCATCTGGAAAATAGGGACTTTATTATTAAATGACCAGTTCATTTCTTGGGAGCACAACATGAAAATTCCCGTGTCCCAGCTGAGGGAGGGTTTCATTAAAATAATAAAATCACCTTGATATATAATCATTTTGGTACTATCTATACTAAGGACATTTGTGAATCGTAATTGATTTTTTTTTATTTTTTTCTCTGAACTGAGATGAGAAAGCTACTCAATATGGCAGCATTTTTTGCAATTTTTAGGGAGAATTTCCAGTAATAACAGTTTAAAGCCCTGTTTTGATGGACTAGGACTAGTAATTAGCTAGAACTAGTGATTAATTGACTAGTAATTAGCTGACTAGTGATTAGTTCAGTGCTGTTTGGATTCAAAGGCTAATAAGTACTACTATCTCAATAGGACTAGTGATTAGTCCCTGATAGTTGGGTTCTATGGACCAGTGAACAAACCACTAGTTGAGGCTTTGGCTAAAGTTTAGCCTACCCATTAGTTCTCCTGTTTGAATCCTCAGGAACTAAACTTTAGCAACTAGTTGTTGGTTCATTGGATCCAAACAGGACCTAAGGCGATGGTAAATTTGTGTTTCTCCTATATATAAAAGCTTTCTAAAACAACTTTCTAATTAGTTTTTTTTGAAAAAGGACCCTCTTCCAATAGTTTTATTATAAAATAACTCCCTAGATACGAGAATATATTAAATACCTCGCTCGATACGTAGATGTGTGTGTTCCACGCTTTCTATACTAGGAGGCCCTCCTCCCTTCGGTTTTCGAGTTTTAGAAAACTAACTATATTAGATAAAAACAAAATTAAAGCTTCATAGGAGTATTTATTTTCTTCATTTGGTATATGTCGGTTTTATAGACCCGGGGTCCCTGATGGACCTGCTTTCTAGCAAAAGCTCGGCCTAGTAGACGACGTTGCGAACGACATGCAACTCCTGGGCCGGCCCAGATACCTAATGACAGGCTGGAAGGGCGATCCAGTCTTCGACCGGAAGGCCTGGCCAAGGAGAAACGACACTCGCTTCTGACTCCGACCGGAAGGCCTGGCCAAGGAGAGGACGACGCTCCCTTTTGACTCCGACCCGCCTCTTCGACCGGAAGGCCTGGCCAAGGAGAGGACGACGCTCGCTTCTGACTCCGACCCGCCTCTCTGACCGGAAGTACACCAAACCCATGCTTATAGCTCTTCTCCGACCGGCGCGGTCGGAGCCGACTGGGAAACAACTGAACGAGGACGCCCACTCGGTAAGGACCCAAAAAATTAGGCGAAGCAAGTAAGGCAGGGCGCTCAAGTGAAACCGCAATATCGAGGACCGTACCCTGCACGCATACAGGACAGTACTGTCAGGTCATGTCAAAAGGGTACTTTATAACGTTTTAGACATGTCAGAATACGAACAGTATTGTGGGCGCCGATATTTGTCCTACAGTATGGTAGGCGCTGACATTTGCCGTACCAGAGGAACACGATGGAACCTACCGCATGCATCTGGCCATCAACAATATTGTGGATGCCGACAAACCGTCTTGTGCTCGTCGGTGTGGGCAACAAGATTAGGACACACACTCACTATCTCTCTCTTGTAAGGCCATCCCCTTCGCCTATAAAAGGGGATGCGCTGTCTCCTAAAGGAGGATGATCCGAACAACCAACGGAGGATTTTTAGACGATTGATTCCGATTCTCTCTGCTTGGCTCTAGAACTCTAAAGCCAGATAGAGCATACGTTCGAACACTTAGCGTATGTTGGAGCTCCAGTCACTCTTGGCCCTTTGGTCAGGAGTCCGACCGAACCTCTGATACCCCCATCTTACTCTCTCTCGTTTGTAACCCCACAGCAAACTTCGAGCACCTAGGCTCAGGAATAAAGTCACCGACCGACTCAAACTGGACGTAGGGCACGTTGCCTGAACCAGTATAAACCCTGTGTCATGGAGTGCTAGGCCACATCCGATCACAACGTACGGCAAAACGACAAATATTTACTAGTTGGTCACTTTTCACACCAAAAGTTGGCGCCGTTCGTGGGGAGAACGCCGTACGTTCATGCTTTTGGTCATCGGATGGCCCACCTTTCCGCCATCTTCGGCATGACGGGCTCAAGCAATACGACTCGCTTCGGCTTGTTGGAGTTTCCCACGCTCCCATCTGTTGGGATGTGGGTTCCTCCCGTCTTTGAGACGTCTCAGGTCTTCCTCTTTGGAAGTGATGAGTACAGGCCGATCTTCCGAGAGGTAGCCGGTAAGTTCGATTTGTGGAGATCTCGACGTTGGTGATCCGGCTTCAAATCAGATGCGATTCGAACCCTGCAACCGTTACACCACTTCTCCGTTGGTTATCAACCAAGCACAACTTGATTGACCTCGCCAAGAAGGCTTTTCCTGCAAGCGAATCGAAGAGCACAAGCAAGAAGGTAAAACACGCAATCTGATATTGCAAATATGAATGACGCGAATATCAATAGAGGGTTCTAGAACTCGGTTCCAAAGGACTAATCGACACAGTGGAGGAGATCAAGAACGGGGCCCGGATCACTATAAAAGGATTTGTCACCACGCTTACAATGAACGATTCTGGTTTCTCGATGGAAAACTAAACTCTAAACAAAACCCAATTGTGTAGCAGTGGCGACGGCTGTGTTTATAGTCTAAGACTCGACCTAGGGTTGGGGACGGCCAGGGGTTGGGTGCCCACAACTTGGGCTTAAGGCCCGACACGATACATGGCCAAGTTGGCCCAAATAGGTGACGCAGCACCTTGCCGTGGTCACACAGAATGATCCACGGACCTTCTAGAGCTGGGACCAGATCCAAAACGACGGCGTCGTCGTCCCTTTCCAACGCATCCAAGAACGGCCCGTTTCGATGTCGTATGAGAAAGTTATGACCAAAAAGGATGACGACGTGTCTGCTGAATCCGAGGGCGACGTGGCACCTGAGTTGGGAACGAATTGAAACTTGGGGAAGACCATGGCGTCGGTGTGTCCAAAGATGGCGATGTCCTCATCATCCTCCCTTCTTGAATTGGAGTCGTCCTCGACTCCATCTTGGCGATGTCCTCATCATCCCTCCTTCTAGAATTGGAGTCATCCTCGACTCCATCCCATCATCAATGAACTCCCCAAAAAGGTTAGTGACAAAGCAGCAATGCACCGGACATATAAAAGGTTGACAAAACATAGTATAACATGGTGCATCAGATTATCACATAACTTAGCAATAGTAGAAGTTGTAGCAAGAAAAAAGCACCTCCTTTTAACTTAATCCCATTATTTTTAGCAATGTCTGTTGGAGGTTTATTTTTAATCTCATTAGCATGTTTTACAATATCCGTAGGAGACAGAGGCAGCAATGTAATTTTCTTGTCCTTATGTATGATAGTGTATGTATTAGTTCTACTATGGTGTAAAGCATCATTATCAAATTCCCATGGTCGACCTAACAAAATGGAACAAGCTTGCATAGGGACAACATCAAAATCAGCAATATCATGATAAGAGCACTGTGAAAAAAGCTAATGCGTCTTGATTTAGTTACCTTAGTCTTACCACTATTATTGAACCATTGAAGTTTATATGGATACGAATGTTGTTGTGTGGTCAAGCCAAGCTTGTCAACCAAATCTGAACTCACCAAGTTGTTGCAACTCCCGCCATCAATGATAGTGAGAACACAACAACCCTGCACAATGAGATACATGTGGAACAAATTGTGGCGTTGGATCTTCATCTCTTCTTCATGTCCCACACGTACTCAACACACGCTGCACAAGAAGGCTAGGGTAGTCCATGGCAAAGCAGCCACGAGTCAATGGTGATGGCCTCCTTGTCTTGATCACCCTCGGTGGGATCTGCATCAATGTTAGCAGCAAGAGCTAAATCATCTTCAACATCACTAGCACTTACATATCCATCCTCGGTAGCAATGAAAGCGCGACGATCGGGGCAATCCTTCATGACATGTCCCATGCCTTTGCATCGGTGGCAAATGATTTTAGAGCTGGACGAGGAGGAGCTAGTAGAAGCACCGAGTGCCACCTTTCTTCAAATTGTGGAAACGCACATTAGACAATTTACTTACCCCGAAAGAAAATGGAGGTGTAGATGGTCGTGGTGCAACAGAAGCTTAGGCGTCTCCAACTTTCGGAACGCTGCTGAAAATTCCTCCCATTGTTAGACCTGAAAGGCTGGTGTTGTTTAAGCGCCCTGTGCTTCTCGTTCGGCCTTAATAGCAAGATGATACAATTGGGAAAAATTACGCCATTCTTTGTAATCAAGTTTGTTCTAGATATCATGGTTTAAACCATCAAAAATCTAGCACTAGCATCATTATCATCTTCGTTTATACCACAATGTGCTAAACCAATAAGCAATTCTTGATATTATGCTTCTACTCCTTTATCACCTTGTTTTAAAGTTTGTAGTTTCAAACGTAAATCACGTTGGTAATAAGGAGGAACAAAATGAGATTTGATACGTTGCTTTAAAACATTCCAAGTTTGAGGCACAAAGAACAAAGACATTATTGGCATTGCAAAGATCACTCCACCGAACAAAGCAAAATTAGTAAACTCACTAGTAGCAAGTCTAACTCTATTCTCGGTGAGGAACATTATGAGAATCAAATTTTTGTTGAACAGCAAGCTCCCAATCTAAATATGCCTCTGGATCAACATTACCAAAGAAAAAAAGGAGGTAGACTAAATTTAATTTTAGCAAAAGGATCATTAGTACCATGATTATTACCTTCCATACCGCTGACGATTGAAGTTGAGGCGACGACGGCACCACCACCGTCGATAATGCATCTTCATCACCAAAAGCATCTCGCATCTTCATCATCAAGACGATAAGGTGGAGGGCGTTGCTCAAAGCTTTATTCAATGCGGGTGACCAGATTGTTCACGCTATGCGCGTCACCTCGGTCATAAGATTGCGTTGTTCACCATGAACGTTGTAAGCTCACCCTTGGACACGCACTCATTGAAGTCCGTCGGAGTTCCTGCCATGGTTAGAAGATAGAAAAAGACAACACCAAAATATTATCCCTATCCACTAAAAGGAAACAAGTGGTGGTGGTGGTGATGGTGGTGAAAGTGAAATGCAAAATCACAAGCGGCTTACCACCGTCTTGCCTGTATTCTTACCAACGCCAAACAGGAGCAAAACCAAAGTGGCAAAGCAATCTGTTGTGGAGCGTGGGTAACAGTTGTAAGATGAACCTGTGCTGACAGAAGAATATGTGGAGCTATGGGTAGGCACACAATATGACAGCAAGGATTAGCAATTAACGAATGCAGATTAATGATTGTTCAATCCGGATCCAAAGTACAAATCACAGGTGCTGGCTAAGACGTGTCGAGACGTAGCGCAACAAGGTGAAAACAAAGGACGATCGAAAGAACTCACAGAACAAGCAAATAGCCCGGATTTCTCCTTTTTTCCTGATTTTTTTCCCGGATTTTTCCAAAAGGCACTAGTAGGAAACAAACTTTTTTATTTTTTTACTATTTTTTATATACTTTTCTCTGAACAAGGATCACAAAAGATGCAACCACAAAAATTGGCACCTACAACTGAGGTGGGATGTGGTCTAGAGAAATTCAGCACGTTCTCTGAAAAGCGTGCAAAAACTTTGACAATTTTTTTTCTATATTTTCCCGATTTTTTTTGGCAATTCTGATGAAACCAAACAGGGCAAAGCCAAGTTTGGGTCGGCCCCAAATGGTGTCAAGAAGCTGCTAAAAAAATTTCAGATTTTTCGGATAAACGAGCAAAAAGTTATGCCTGTTTTACCGAAGGTATCTCAAGGTATGTTTTCCGGGAGGCACAACACGGCGGCGGCAGTTAGGGCAAAGCGTCCCGAAACTCTAACACCGATCATAGGATCGTCACTGTGACTAACAACAGTAGGTATTCGCCTGATGATGTAAGGAGGGCTGCGATGCAGGCAAAATAAGAGCGGCTAGCAACCTGTCTAGGGTTTGCGCGGCGGCGAGAAGTGACACAAGGCGGCTAGCGGGGCAAGTCGAGTAATGTGGTGGCTTCGACTTGTTGTTTGGGAACGGTGGATGGGATAGTGGCGGAAAACAAAAATCATAGCAACGGGCGATTGAACTACGACCACGAACACAATCCTAAACCAGCAACAAGACTCGACCACGGACACAAACTCAACAACACGAATCTGAAACGAAATTGCAAAGGCACAAAGGGCGATAGGACAGTGGAAATTGAAATATTTTTGGGCTTTTTGTAGACTCTAGGTAATGAAAAAATATGAATCTAAGGCAAACGAGATTATACCTCGCGGTAAACCTGAAATATCTGATACCAATTGATGAGTACAGGCCCGATCTTCCGAGAGGTAGCCGGTAAGTTCGATTTGTGGAGATCTCGACATTGGCGATCCGGCTTCAAATCAGACTCGATTCGAACCCTGCAACCGTTACACCACTTCTCCGTTGGTTATCAACCAAGCACAACTTGATTGACCTCGCCAAGAAGGCTTTTTCTGCAAGCGAATCGAAGAGCACAAGCAAGAAGGTAAAACACGTAATCTGATATTGCAAATATGAATGACGCGAATATCAATAGAGGGTTCTAGAACTCGGTTCCAAATGACTAATCGACACAGTGGAGGAGATCAAGAACGGGGGCCCTGGATCACTGTAAAAGGATTTGTCACCACAGTTACAATGAACGATTCAGTTTCTCGATGGAAAACTAAACTCTAAACAAAACCCAATTGTGTAGCAGCGGCGACGGCTGTGTTTATAGTCTAAGACTCGACCTAGGGTTGGGGACGGCCAGGGGTTGGGCGCCCACAACTTGGGCTTAAGGCCCGACACGATACATGGCCAAGTTGGCCCAAATAGGTGACGCAGCACCTTGCCGTGGTCACACAGAATGATCCACGGACCTTCTAGAGCTGGGACTAGATCCAAAACGACGACGTCGTCGTCCCCTTTCCAACGCATCCAAGAACGGCCCGTTTCGATGTCGTATGAGAAAGTTATGACCGAAATAGTGATGACGTGTCTGCTGAATCCGAGGGCGACATGGCAGCTGAGTTGGGAACGAATTGCAACTTGGGGAAGACCATGGCGTCGGTGTGTCCAGCATGGCGATGTCCTCATCAGGAAGTCTGGACTTCGTCGCCGATCGGCTCGGTGTGCTTCACCTATGCGAGGAGGCACTTGTCCCTACGCCTATCGGAGGAGGAGCGCCCTCAGTCGGCTGTGGGACACCCTAGCGACTTCAACGATGAGGCGCATGCTCTTCGCTCCGAGCCTACGCTAGGCTCAAACCCCGCTATGAGTAACATATATACTATTATTTACTCCCTATTTACTATCTTCCGCTGATTCTCCGAAGGGACCCTGTTGTCCCCGCCGTGACCGCCATGCGACCGGTTCCCCTACGGCCTCGCGTCCCCGACGGACGCGTACGCACGAGGGCTCCGAAAGGTACTGACGCCACCCCCTCTCACATCCAAATTCGTGGGGATGGCAGGCTATGCTCCCGCCTCTTTCCATGACCTCATGGATGATGAGGTTGAGAGCGACGGCTCCAGCATCGGTGACATTGTGGCATCTAGCCACCCTCTATCCCGGGAGTGTGCTATGGTGGATGCTCTGGGATAGCTGCTAGTGGTAGCAGAGTCTCTATAGACCCACACACCTCTGGACCCTCGTGTGTGCGTGGGAGCACAGCAAGGAGCTACGACAAAGGCAGTAGAACTAGCCGCCGCCTGTGCCGGCGCGCTCGGCGCTGCACGCTGCGCCATGCGCACGTAACCCAGCGAGCGGCGCCCGTGGTCACGCCCGCCAGGTCCAACGCAACATCATGGACGGGGGGAACGATCCCCCCATAGTTCGCTTGGGTTGGCCAGAACATCGCCGCTACGGCGATGCTTCTACGCGGCCTTCCAGAGCCTGTCGACCCCCAGGAGCAGGCGATCCACCGGAATGTCCGGGCGCTGGTGGAAACCGCTGCCGTTCAGCAGACGAAGAGCTCAGCATCACGACACCGACTCATGGCCTCCCTCCCCACCGGGGGAATGGGGCTGCACCAGTCGAATCGCTCCATCTGCTCACCTCTACAGTCGCCAGGCGTGGAATAGGAGGCCGCAGCTGCACCACGGCCTGATCCGGTGCCCGCTCCACACCGACCACCTATGCATGAATGCGTCAGGCCAAACCGAGATGCTCGTAGAGTCATTAACAACCGGCGCTATGCCCGGCATGATGGTGACGTCCATCAGAGGGCGGTGAGAGTAGGTGGCATGGGCCCTGGTCGAACCATTGAGGGGAGCGGTGAAATGCATCCCAGGCATGGTCGCCGACCCAACGACCAGAGTCCTAGCCCAGATGGCCTGGGACCATGGGCTTTTGGCCGACGCATCTAGAGAGTGCCGTTCCCATAGCTCTTTCGACCGCCTACCAACATCGCCAATCATATTGGGGAGACGAATCTCGGTATATGGCTCGAAGACTTTCAACTCGCCTGCCGAGTCGGGAGAGTGGATGATGACCACTTCATCATTCAGTACCTCCCCATCTGCGTGGGGGAACATGTTCGAGCATGGCTCGAATTCCTCCCGCATGACAGCATCCACAACTAGACATATCTCAAGAGGATCTTCATCGGCAATTTCTAGGGGACGTATGTCCATCCTAGGAATTCCTAGGACCTCAAGAGTTGGCAGCAGGAGTCCAACGAGTCCTTGCAGGATTACATCCATAGGTTCTCGAAGCGATGCAACACCCTTCCAGATGTCATTGACGTGGACCTCATCAGCGCATTCCTCCCCAGGACAACTTGTGAGTCTTTGATCCACAAGCTTGGCTGTCTGAAGCCCCGGACCACCCACGACCTGCTCGACGTCGCCACAAACCACGCATCCGGCGAGGAGGCGGTCGGAGCGGTCTTTAACGGAGGCCAGGACAAGGGCAAGGCCAAGCACGAGGATCAAGATGAGGGCCCCTCCACGCAGAGGGGCAAAAAGAACAAGGAAGATTGGCGCCGACCGGCCAACTCCGCATTGGTCACCGCTGCTGATCGCGCGGGCAAGCAGCCCCAGCAGGGCCAGCCCGATCACTTCAACAAGCTCATGGATAGCCCATGCACCAACCATGCCTACCCCATCAAGCACCTCTACAAGGACTGCGAGCTCCTCAAGCGCTTCCTATGATAGACCGGTGGGCCAAAAGAAGGAAAGGGCAAGGAGGCAGTAGCAAAGAAAGGAGGCACGGCAGGCAAGGATGGGAACGGCATTCCCGATCTTGAGGAATGCCTCATGAACTTCAGGGGATCTGATGCCATTTGCTCCACCAGCACAAAGTGCGCTATAGAGAGGCATGTGTCGCCAAGACGGTCGTCCCCTCCTTCCTTAGCTGGTCAGAATCTCCGATCACTTTTGAACAGAGGGTCCATCCTTCCCACGTCGCCAGACCGGGTCGCTACCCGCTCATCATCGACCCCATCATCCGCAAGAAGCGCCTCAGCAAGGTGTTAATGGACGGAGGCAGCGGCCTCAACATCCTCGACGTTGACACCCTCGACGCCTTGCGCATCCTCCGGTCAAAAATCCACCCAGTGAGCTCTCCCTTCCACGGCGTGATCCCGAGAACCTAGGCATACCCTCTCGGGCAGATCGACCTACCCGTCACATTTGGGACCGAGCCAACTTCCGCTCAAAGGTCCTTACCTTCAAGGTGGTGGACTTTCTAGGGTCCTACCACGCCATCTTGGAGCGGCCATGCTACGCCAAGTTCATGGCGATCCCCAACTACACCTACCTCAAGTTGAAGATGCTAGGACCGAACGGCATCATCACTGTGGGTAGCACCTTTTCGCACGCCTATACATGCGACCATGAGCATTACGAGCTCACCACTGCCGTCATCAACTTAGCCGAGCTCCCTCGGCTCAGAGAATCGTCGACCCCAGCAGTCTCGGACTGCAACAAGCCAACCTCCCTGACTGCCTTCCGCCCACTCGAGGAAATTAAGGCGGTGGGAATCGACCCCACCGACCCTACCAAGACGGTGCGGATCGGGACCCAGCTCCTAGCCAAATAGGAATGCGAGCTCGCCGACTTTCTATGCGCCAATCGAGATGTCTTTGCATGGAAACCTTCTGACATGCTAGGCATACCACGGGAGGTCGCTGAGCACGCACTACGCCTTGTCCTAGGCCCAAAGCCCACCAAGCAACACCTACGTTGCTTTGGCAACAAGAGGCGTAGGACCATAGGCGAGGAGGTCACCAAAGTCCTGGCAGCCGGATTCATCAATGAGGTATACCACTCTGACTGGCTCACCAATCCCGTTCTTGTTAAAAAGAAAACTGGGAAATGGAGAATGTGCGTTGATTATACCGGCCTCAACAAGGCATGCCCAAAGGACCATTTTCCTTTGCCATGCATAGACCAGATAGTCAACTCCACCTCAGGATGCAAAATCCTCAACTTTCTGGATGCCTACTCAGGCTATCGCCAGATCACGATGAAAGAGTCCGACCAGCTCGCAACCTCATTCATCATGCCGTATGGTTTGTATTGTTATGTAACCATGCCTTTCGGTCTGAAGAACGCTGGCGCCACCTATCAATGGTACATGCAGCAATGCTTCGCCGATCAAATCGACCCGCTCGATCAGCCTGATCAAGTCGAGCTGCCAAAACCAACGATCGCCGTCTATGTTGATGACATAGTGGTCAAAATGGATCAAGCTTGCGACCTGATTGCAAACTTAGCCGCAACGTTCATGAACCTCCGAAGGTTCAACATCAAATTGAATCCCAAAAAATGTGTTTTCAGGGTTCTGAAGGGGAAGCTACTTGGATACATTGTGTCCGAACGCGATATCGAGGCCAACCTCGAGAAAATCATGGCCATCTCCAGCATGGGCCCTATACGCAACATCAAGGGCGTACAAAGGCTCACCAACTGTTTGGCCGCCCTGAGCCGGTTCATCTCTTGGCTGGGCGAGTGGGGAATGCCTCTCTACAAGCTCCTCAAAAAGACGGACACCTTTGTCTGGACTGAGGAGGCACAACAGGCTCTGGAAAGCCTCAAAACATCACTAAAGTTGGCCCCAATCCTCGTCGCTCCTAAACAGGGTGAACCCCTCCTCCTCTATGTCGTGGCAAGCAATCGTGTGGTGAGCGCCGCCCTAGTCGTCGAAAGGGAGGAGCCGGGACACCACCTTAAGGTCCAACGACCCATATACTTCATCGGGGAGGTACTCATCGACACCAAGGTTTGGAACCCCCGATGCAGAATCTTCTATATGCCGTACTGATGGTGACCCGGAAGCTCCTACACTACTTCACCGACCATGAAGTCTCGGTCGTCGCCTCATACCCACTGGGAGACATCATCTGCAACCTCAATGCCGTGGGACGAATCTCTAAGTGGGCACTCGAGCTAATGGGCCATGACATCAGGTATATCCCCCGTACCGCTATTAAGTCTTAGGCTCTCGTGGACTTTGTCGCCGAACTGATGGAGGTCCAGCTCTCGACCCCGGACATCACCCATGAGTACTGGATGATGTACTTCGATGGGTCTATAATGGCGCTCGGCTCAGGGGCTGGAGTGGTTCTGATCTCCCTGGATGGGAGCAGGCTCCGCTACGTGATCTGCCTCCACTTTTTGGCCTCAAACAACACCGCGGAATACAAGGCCCTCATCAACGAACTACGCCTCACCATCGAGCTCGGCGCTATGTGGCTGTACGTCCGTGGTGACTCGGAGTTGGTTGTCGACCAAGTCATGAAGGAGTCCTCTTGCAAAAGCCCCCTCATGACAGCGTACTGCCAGGAGGTGCGCAAGCTCGAGGACAAATTCTAGGGGATCGAGCTACAACATGTCCCCCGAAAGGACAACACGATAACGCCGATTTTCTAGCGAAATTGGCTGCCAGACGGGTTCCATCTCCGGACGGGGTCTTCATCAACGACCTTCACAAACCGTCTGCTCGCATCCTAGAAGGTCTGATCCAGACACACCCCGATGCCAACTTGGCGCTTAGGGGCTCCAACCTCAGTGCCTCCGTGATGACGTCGCCCGCCAACATCGCCGTGGTAGCACTCGATAAAACCTACTAGCGAGCGCCTCTACTCGCCTACCTCCTCGAGGAGGTTCTCCCACCCGAAAGGACCGAAGCGCAATAAATCGCTTAATGCGTCAAGACATTCGTCGCATTCAGTAACGAACTTTACAAACGAAGTCCGTCGAGAGTTCTCATTAAGTGCATCCCTACCGACCAAGGGAAATAGCTCCACCTCGAGGTCCACACTAGAATCTGCGGACATCATGCAACCTCGAGGTCGCTGGTCGAAAAAGACTTTCAACAAGGTTTTTACTAGCTCACCGCGCTATGAGATGCAGAGGAGGTCGTTTGCAGGTGTGAAGGATGCCAGTTCTACGCTCGGCAAATTCATTTGTCAGCACAAGAGCTCCAAACCATCCCCATCACCTGGCCATTTGCGGTCTGGGGCCTCGACATGGTAGGACCCCTAAAAAAGGGCCTGAGCGGCTTCACTCACCTACTCGTTGCAGTGGACAATTTCACCAAGTGTATAGAGGCGAAACACATCACCAACATTCATTCGGAAGAGGCGGTCAAGTTCTTCCTTGACATCATCTACCGGTTCGGCATTCCTAACTATATCATCACTGACCACAGAACTAACTTCATCGGGAAGAAGTTCCTAGACTTCTGTGATGGATATGGCATCAAGATCGACTGAGCCTTAGTCGGACATCCATGTACTAACGGTCAGGTCAAACGAGCCAATGGCATGGTCCTCCAAGGGCTCAAGCCATGAATCTTTGACTGACTCAATAAGTATGCTGGACGATGGGTTGCAGAGGTCCCAGCGATCCTCTGGAGCCTAAGAACGACCCCAAACCGATCCACAGGGTTTACCCCCTTTTTCCTGGCCTACGGAGCTGAAGCAATGCTGCCCTCTGACCTCGACCATGGCACCCCAAGAGTGAAGGCCTTCGACCATGACCGAGCCATGGAGGCTCAGCAAGATGCGGTCGACTTGCTCGAGGAGGCTCCTAAGACGGCTGTCATCTGCTCTGCTCCGCTCGCTACTAGCAAACTATCCGAAGGTACCATGAAAGAAAAATCAGAGGGACGATCCTCGAGGTCGGAGACCTCATGCTCCAGAGAACCCAATCAACCAAAGAGAAACACAAACTCCCTCCGCCATGGGAAGGACCCTATACGGTGACCGAGGTGATCCGACCGGGCGCCTACCGACTGAAGGACGACAACGGCGATGTTCTCACCAACACTTGGAACATCGAACAGTTACATCATTTCTTCCCCTAAAATTGGGTCTTACCTCTTTCTTTCATTCAACGTTCGCTCCTACAAAGCACCCCGGCCCAAACACTTTCGGCCCGGGTCGCTCGGGGGCTCCACGAGGGTGTGATACCACCTCTCTTTTTTTACTATCATATAGTAAATACTTTTTGCCCGAACGAAAGGGTAGTCCGCTCCTTTAATTACCCTACATAACTTTGTTTTAATTTCCCGACCGATCACACCCTGCCATGACCTACGGTTACGAGCAGCTAACCCTCACGGGCCATACCTGGGTTCTTAAGGTTGCAGCCTACGGGTCAAACGGGCAGGTGCAAAAAAGAAAGGATAAAAAATAGAGCTATGCTAGGGTAAAAACAAAGAACGGATGGGACAAACTTCCCCTTATGAAGTGATTCATCACAAAACAAAATTGATGTATTCATCAATACAAAACAAGTTGTTCACACGGGGGCTCCTCCACGAACTTAACTTTTACATTTGCTAACTACTTCTACTCTAAATTCTACTATGGTTGCCCGGTCACATCGGCTGATGGCGCGACTGACGAAGATAAGGGTTGCTCACTCTCCGATGGGGCTACGTTCGATTCGGTCGAAGGCGGGATGACGATCACTTCTGACCCGGCCTCCACTCCATCCATAGGCTGGGTGACGTCTTCTTGATGCACGCCTTCAGCCACGCTCGCATAGCGAGCCTCCATTACCCACTGTGCGGAGACTTTCTCGGCCACCAACTGTGCGTGTGGCAGCAAGCTTTCCCCGAGCGCATGGATGGCGTCTGTGCTCTAGCCATTAGCGTACCTGCTATAGATTGCGGTGAAGTCTAGGCCCGGGTGGTGCGTCGCCACTGAGGTCAGTACCCCGATGTCCTATAGAACATCCCGTTGGAGATAAGCACCTGAACCTCATTCGGGACCTCTGCCAGCTGGATGGCGGGAGTGCTGGTGCTCAGCGCCAACCCGACCACCTCCAAGACAACGACCTGGGCGACATTGCGAATCTAGTCGAGCTCCCCCTCAAGAGCACATCACTCTTCAAGGGACTTGTCCAGCACCACCGCACTTCGGCCGATCGCCGCCTTGGTTGTCTCTAGCTCCCGCTCTAGCGACCCAATCCTTCCGCCCATTTCTGAAAGAAGGACGACAAGCTTAGAATGGAGGGAAAGGAAAAATCAAGACATCAACCAAAGATGGAATGGAAACATATCGAGCCAGGTGCCTTCGAGGATGGAGAGCCCATCCTCTTGCTGGGTGACCTTCTTGAGCAGTCGGGTGTTCGACTCCTCCAGCCCAAGCGCCCACCCCTAGAGCGCGAGCACTTCTTGGCCAACCTCTGACTAGGCCTTCCGCTCCGCCTCCAAAGATTCCTAGAGTGCCACCTCGGTCTCTGCCAGCTGGACCTCCGCCGCCTCGATCTACGCCAGCCAGACCTTTGCCGCGTCGAGTCCCCGCTCGGCGACAGTCGCTCGTTCCACTACGAGCAGTTCCACCGCCCGCGCTCCCATGACCTCTGCTGCTTGGTCCTAGGACTCATGGCATGCGGACTCTAGCTGGCGCTCTAGCTCATCGACCCACCATGACATCGCGGCCTCCCGCTCCATCCAAGCGTGCTCCTCCCGGAGGAAACAGGACTTACGGCTCGACATCTCCTCTAAACCCTGCATAGCAAGAAGCAAACACGCTGAAACAACCAGCGAGAGACCAAGGAGTCAAGGACAAATGCTAAAAGCACAAAAAACTTACCTCTGCGACATGGGGTAGGTCGACCGTAACGACTTGATGGATGAACTCGACCCGCTCCAAGGCCTCCTTGAGCCTCGCCTTGGTTTGGGTGAGATCGGACTCAACCTTCCTCAGGTCGTCGGGGCAATGCCACACTAGGTCATGGCTCAGCCCTAATCAGCTGGAAGGCCCAGCCGACGACCGGACCACCGCCAGCTCCTGCGATGGCGGGATCACCGGTGGCTCCACCCTAGCACCTGCCTTGCCGGGGGAGGGGATCTCCATTGGCTCAACCCCACAGCCCACCGATGGAAGTTCTGCCTCCGGCCTGGTCGCATCGCCCTCCGACACCTCCAGCTCCGACCTGGAGGGCGAGCCATGCGTCTGTCCATCAGGCGAGGCAGGGTGCCTGGTCTCCCCCCTCTCTGCCACCGCAGCCGGTGCGGGGGGATCGCGAGGGTCACCTCTGACCCAGCCTCCGTCGGGAGGGCACAACCCCCAGAGGGGAAGGTCGCACCACGGCCAGCCTGCTTTCCCCGCCGCTCGTCAAGACCCGCTGTAGGCTAGGCCTCCACTCCTCCCACATGGGAGGCAGGGCGATGCGCAGTCCGGTCAGTATCTGGCCACTGTCAAAATAGTACAGTTCAGTCACACTCAAAAAACTCAACTGTGAGATAAAAGAAACATGGGTACATACCTAGACGCAAGGGACAGGGCCCTCAAGCCCCGACCCGCGGGCAACGAGCCCGCCGGACGAGGACCGCTCACGGGTCATGACCCACGCCCCCTCACATCGACTAAGGGGGGAGTCGACCTGGCCGGTTCTCGATCGGCTTGCGAGCCATCATGACCGCCGGCTTGTGACATGCCCATCGAAGCAGCTAGCAGGGCATCCCCCCATTATGGGTCGCGCACCGGCGCTGGCCCCAAAGACGTGGGGGTGCGAACCCGCTCCTCCGACCGCCCAGCCTACCCCGCCATGCCTGGAGTAGGTGGGGGCAAGGCCGACGATGCCTCCGAAGGGCACGGCGACCGCGTCCACTTCACCTCCTACTCGACGGCGCCGTCCGAGCTCGTGGCGCGCTTCCTTGACGCAGGAACGTCACCACACTTCTCCGCGTCCCGCCCACCGCTAACGGATGCGTTCATAGGCTCACGACACACCACCGAGGTTGTGATGACGTCCTAGCCTCTTTCATCCTCGGAGGAGCTCGCGTCGCCACCTATCTCCGTGGGTTCCTATGACTCAAGCTCCACCTCCACGTCGCTCCTATTCTTCATGACACACACCCGTCGGGCGATCTCCTTCTCCTTCTCGTGCCTCCTTCGAGCCTTCTCAGCTCTCTTCTTCTTCACAACCGCTGCCTCCTTTAGGGTAGCTTGTCGAGCCACGCCCTCTGGACCCTTCGGAAGATGCGGTCGGGATTTATAACCGGCGAGTCCCAATGAAATGGATGACTTGAAGTCAAGTTACAGGAGAGCAAGATTGAGAGGGACATGAAATAAGGAGAGCAGAACATACCAGATTGGACAGCTTCTCAGCGTGGAGAGGTCCGGGCTTTCCTTCGAGGGTCTCCCGACCCTTCAGTTGCAGCACCCGGTAGAGTTAGCTCTAGACCTCGTCCTGCGCTAATTCCTTCGGTGACGCGTGGTCGGGATTCGTTGGGCCGGAGTACATCCACATCGGCTGCTCCTCTCCACCTGCGGGGCAGCTCGACGGTGAAAGAAGGTGTGGAACACCCTTAGCCCAACAAGGCCATGCTGCACCAGCTTCTGGAGCTCCGCCTCGATGACCTCCAGTTTGTTTTGCTGATTGGAGGGCCCCCACGACCAACTCTCCCGCCTCTCCATCCTCCTTCTAGTGAATGGCGGGAACGGCACCTCCGCTGGGTTTCGGATATAGAACCACTCCCCATGCCACCCCCGAAGGGAGTCATAGGGGGAGTACGCGATGACCAACTCTCCTGCCTCTCCATCCTCCTTCTAGTGAATGGCGGGAATAGCGCCTTCGCTGGGTTCCGGATATAGAACAACTCCCCATGCCACCCCCGATTGGAGTCGTAGGGGGTGTACATGGGGTAGGAGCCCGATGGCCTCAACTTCTCCTGCATGGCGAAACCCCCCACCGGTGCGGTCCTGGGCGGCTTCCCCTCTGACAAAGCTCATCTGGTGAAGATCCCCCAAAAGAGGTCCACGTGCGGCTCCATCCTGAGAAGGCCTCACAGATGGTTATGAAGCCGGCAACGTCACGGCACCCTAGTCGGATTGAGGGGCTACAGCTCCAGGCCCCACTCATTAAGGAGCCCTTATAGGAACCAGTGCACGGGATACCCCAACCCGCGCTCATGGAAGGTGAGGAAGGATACGACCTCATTGGCCTAAGGCCACGGAACGGTTTCTCCCAGCGCAGGAGCCCTCCAGTGCACCACCTCCTTCAGCAGGAGTAGCCCCTTCTCGGCGAAGGCGGCTAGCACTGCCTCATCCACATTAGATGGCCTCCAGCTCAACATCGCGCTTCACACTCATGAATAGATTTGTGAGTTCTCCTCTCCCTCGCTTTACCCTCTCTCACTTAGGAACCGCCATGGCACACGAACGTGCTTGGCGAAAAGGAAGAAGGATGAGGAGCATCAGTTGGAGAATAGGCGAAGGATTGGGGCAAAAACCCTCTCCTTTCCAATATTTAAGGGGGAGATACGGTAGTTGGAGAAAGGCGAAGGATTGGGGCAAAAAACCCTCTCCCTTCCCCCATTCAAGGAGGAGACACGGCAGTTGGAGAAAGACGAAGGATTGGGGCAAAAACCCTCTCCCTTCCCCCATTCAATGCGGATGGGATGCGGTGGGATGTGTCCTGACTAATGGGACGTGCCCTGCCCAACGAAACGGTGCTTGGTTAGACGGGACATGGCCTAGGCATGGCCCACCACTACCGCATGCCAGGCCTAGGAAACAAGGCGCAACCGCACATAGACGGCCCTCCACCTTCCCAAGCCGGACTTGGAAGGGCCCAACAATGGGATCTCCATTGAGGAGAGACCAACGGGCTTCCTGAGTCAATTGGACGGCTTAGGTGACTGCCGAGAGACAGGTAAGGAATAGTGGGACGCCCCATGTGCGCCATGCCATCTTCGTCACGGACGATGAACATGGATCCCTTTCGGACATATCCGGTAAAAACTCAAACCCGTCACTCGAGTCATCAAGGTTACTTTATCAAACCCTCTTACTTTATTTTTTGATGCATGATCATTCATTCATCCATTCTCATACATGCATTCATACAATCATTCATTCATCCCATACATCCAAAGCATCACATATGCAGCTAATGCATCACAACGCTTCGTGTTGCATCACGTAGCGGTAGTTGCCTCATTCAACATGAGCAACGACCGATTAGGGTTTGAAGGCCGGCCCGCGACGGGCTCAAGGCCCCTCACGTCAAACAGAGGCAGGGGAGAAAATGCAGATGAGCCCTAGCGGCCCTCGCCCGGTATGCTCAGAAGCACATAGGGTCGTCTCAACCTTCTCGTTTGATCCTAACCTCGAGCCATGCCCATAGAATCTCCATCGAGGGAAGGCCAACGGGCCTCCTAAGTCAGTCTCTGAAATGACTCGGGCATTGCCGAGATGTGGGTTAAGGAGTAGTGGAATGCCACATGAGGGCTATGCCGACCCCGTCACGAACGACGGACACGGATTCCACTTAGACATACCCGTTAGCGATCTCACCGAGCGCGTCGCTCGAGCCATCGAGGAAAGCGACGTTACCTCAGCCCCTCCGGTTGCGAAAACCATGGACGGGGTAATGCACGGAACTAGACCCACCCCTACCAAGCCCAACGGGGCTCAGGTCGCCCGGCACCGACTCAGGAAATCAACCGACTGCGCAGGTCGCGGGCGGGACAAACACGGGCGAACACCCCGAACGGCAGTATGCGGCCCCAGGAAAGAGTACCAAGATGCTCAGCCTCCAACCGACTCACCAGTCGGATGCAGGCTCGGGGGCTACAGCCACCGGGTGCGCCGCGTGCACCTGTTGTCAAAATAAAAAATTCCACCGCTGGCAAAACGTAACCCCCAGATGATTCTACCCGAATCGCCCTAAGGCTCGGGGGCTACACCCACTGTAAAAATGAAAAATTCCCTCGTTGGCAAAACAAAAAACCCCCAGACGATTCTACCAGAACTGTCAAAAGAAAAAAATCACCCGCTGTCAAAACGAAAAATCCCCAAGATGATTCTACCCGAATCGCCTAGGGGCTCGGGGGCTCCTGTCGGGTTCATAGACCTAGAGTCCCTAATGGACCTGCTTCCCAGCAAAAGCTTGGCCCAGCAGACGATGTTGCGAACGACGCGCAACTCTTGGACCGGCCCAGATACCTAACGACAAGCTGGAAGGGCGATCCAGTCTTCGACCGGAAGGCCTGGCCAAGGAAGAACGACGCTCGCTTCTGACTCCGACCTGCCTCTCCGACCGGAAGGCCTGGCCAAGGAGAGGACGACGCTCGCTTCCGACTTCGACCAGCCTCTCCGATGGGAAGCCATGGCCAAGGAGAGGACGACGCTCGCTTCCGACTCCGGCCCGCCTCTCCGACCGAAAGTACACCGAACCCCTGCTTATAGCTCTTCTCCAACCGGCGCGGTCGGAGCCGACTGGTAAACAACCAAACGAGGACGCCCGCTCGGTAAGGACCCAAAGAATCAGGCGGAGCAAGTAAGGCAGGGCGCTCAAGTCAAACCATAATACCGAAGACCGTACCCCGCACGCCTGTGGGACAGTACTGTCAGGTCATGTCAGAAGGGTACTTTATAACCTTCCAGACATGTCAGAGTACGAACAGTGTTGTGGGCGCCGATATTTTTCCTACAGTATGGTAGGCGCCGACATTTGCTGTACCAGAGGAACACGATGGAACCTACCGCACGTATCTGGCCATCAACAGTATTGTGAGCGCCGACAAACCGTCTTGTACCCGACGGCATGGGAACAAGACTAGGACACACACTCTCACTCACTCTCTCTCTCTCTTGTAAGGCCATCCTCTTCGCCTATAAAAGGGGATGCGCTCTCTCCTAAAGAAGGACGATCCGAACAACCAATGGAGGATTTTCAGACGATTGATTCCGATTCTCTCTGCTTGGCTCTAGAACTCTAAAGCTAGACAGAGCATACGTTCGAACACTTAGCGCACGTTGGAGCTCCCGTCAGTCTTGGCCCTTCGGTCCGGAGTCCGACCGGACCTCTGATACCCCCATCTTACTTCCTCTCGTTTGTAACCCCACAACAAACTTCGAGCACCTGGGCTCAGGAATAAAGTCACCGACCGACCTAAACTGGACGTAGGGCACGTTGCCTGAACCAATATAAACCCTGTGTTATTGAGTGTTAGACCACATCCGATCACAACGTACGGAAAAACGACAAATATTTACTAGTTGATCACTTTTTGTACCGACAGTATAATTATTGGTTTACTAGGTGTCTTTATAAAGAAGCTTTTCGAGATACTCTATACTTTCTCTGTCCCTAAATACATTAGTTTCTAGAGGTGTCCTAAGTCAAACTTTTTATATTTAACTGGATTATAGAAAAAAGTATAAATATTTGCGACACCAAATAACCATATTATAAAAATATAGTTTATGATATATCTAATGATGTTAATTTTGTATTACAAATCTTATCGATCAAACTTGAAAAGGTTTAACTTCAGACAATTCTAGGAATTTATTTATTCAGGACGCAAGGAATATATAATATGTGACAAATAAAGGGTTTTTAATTAACTTATGAGCTAACCATGTTCAAGATTGTTTTTTTTTTCTTGCGGAATCAACATCGATGAATTTGGTAATTAAGCTGTATACAACTTTTCGTCGATCTATAGGTGCACGACTGCCATGAATTAGGATAGCTAGAACGATCGGGCAATAATTATAGGAAAAGGAAAGAGTACTAGTACTAAGATTTAGTTATGGCGGAGGAGTTGCTTGATGATCTGGGCACTGGACTGCTCGCTCCGACTCCGACCCCCGTGGCCGTCGTTTCTTAGCATTGAAGCAAGGTCGGTCGATCCGTCCTCACGACAGCGCCGGTTAGTTGTTGTTGTTGATGCCCCTTCCTCCGCCAACACCATCGTTGCCTGCCTCGTGACGTCGTCCGGCTGCCATGCTTATCGATCGTCCCTAGCTCATCAACCACGCAGCTTGCATTGCATACCAATCCATATCCAGCCCAAATTTCAATATAATTATTATATTGATAATAAGTACTCCTATATCCATGTTACTGGCTTGTGGAAGCATCAAGACGGATTATAGGAGGTTTTATACCTTTATTTAGCAAAATATTATGATCTTGTGAAAACATTTCTAAATATAGCTAGGTGTGTGTCTTTATGAAGCCAATCTTGATGATTTTTTTTCCTTTTTCCAAAGGAAAAATTAAACAAATCTTCTATTCTTATATATACACAATCGGCACGCAGTCAATCAAGATTAAGAAAACATAATTGCTCATATCCCACACCATCGATCCAATGAATGAATAAGAAAAAAAATAGTGAAACGTCTTTATTAATTAGTACAAGAAAAATACATCGATAGCAAAAAAAACACAATATCTTGTTCAAGAAAAAAGATATACTTCCTCCGTCTCCAAATAAATCAATTCTTAGAATCCGTACCAGTAAAAAAAATTTAAATCTGACTAACTTTATAGAAAAAATAACATCTATGATATAAAATGAACACCTTATAAAAATATATTTTATAATAAATCTACTGATACTAATTTGATATCCTGAATCTTAACATTTTATTGTAAAAAAATTAGTCAAAATTTAAAAAGTTTAACTTAAGACTACTCTATGAATTTATTTATTCAGGGACAGATGAGTACTTTAGAGGAGTTAGTGTTTTCATGAGAGTGCTATATCCATGCATGGTGTGGCGCGTCCCCTTAATCCCCTTCAGTCCCCCTGAGATCAATCGATTAAACTCAATTAGTGATTTTTAATTTCTAACGGTGCCTGCGCGGGCCGGGAGCTACTCCCCCAATGCAAATAGTTCAATGCCTGCGCGCGGGCCGGGAGCTGCGAGAACATGCAGGTTTCTGCATTCGAAAGCTAGTGAACAGCAAAAGGGTGGCGAACAAATTTTGACATTAATGCAACTAACATACTGGTCGGAAGTAATAAAGCAAGAAAATGTGTCCATTCATTCGTTCCTATCCTCATCTAAAAAGCGATGTTCGCCATAGTTGGAGCAGAGAATTCATGGAGAGTCTTGTCAGCCATAACTTCCGAGGTGTTAAGCTGCGTCTTGTCTGATTGTCTTTCGATTCTAAAGCTGAAACTTTCTTAAGTTTAGCCTTAGTCCTCCTTAGTAGTGCTTCTGAATTTTCAATGTAGTTTGTCGAAAGGTCAAAACCGGTCATACATTACCCTGCACAAGATACAAAAATAGACGGAACAAGGGTAAGCCTGTTTGAGCAGGGGTATATAGTTTTC
This sequence comes from Miscanthus lutarioriparius, assembly GCA_904845875.1. Lineage (NCBI taxonomy): Eukaryota > Viridiplantae > Streptophyta > Magnoliopsida > Poales > Poaceae > Miscanthus > Miscanthus lutarioriparius. The sequence goes on from CAJGYO010000012.1 coordinate 51,028,258, forward strand.
TCAATCACATTAATAAGTATAAGTTTATCAATATTCCTTTTTGCCTAGCTACATTCTCCGACAACGGCGTCATAAATGCTTATTGATATTTATTAACTTGTCAGTTGTTTAAGTAGCCACCTAATGTTTGTTGACATTTCTTAACATCACTTTTGCTAAGTTGTCATCCCTAGCTATGATGTTAGAAATGCTTGTTGGTACTTCCTAGTATCACTTTTTAGAATGACGCTAAGAAGTACTTAAGTATTTTATTGTGACTAGAAATAATGCAAATATGTATATGAATGGATCTCTAAGCGCACAAATAATATATCATTATAACATTTCACTTGAGAGTATTTCAGATATCATTATTTATATTTTTACAACAGGAAAGGACAGACAAAGGAATATATTGATAACTTATATTTATGATGGAGAAATAAACCATAACCATTACTCTACTCATAACAAGGGTAAGTCAAGAGATAAATGTAATATGAATGATAAATGATAATTGATCAATTAGAGTACTCCTTTCTATGGTATTAGCATGACTAAGTAAATATTAGAGAAATAAGTTGTGGCAGAACCTCCTAAATTATAGGGCCCATATGCACCTGTTAATGTCCAACGACCTTTGACATCTATGCATACGTTCCCGGTAACTTAAGAAGACTGTTGGGTGTCCTCGGGGAACCCCGAATCATCCACGATTTCCGAGCAGGATCACATTACAGAGTCATTGCAGTATTACAATAGTTTATTCAAATAGATACATCAGAGTAAAAATAGCGGAAGTCTTACAATAATATAGTTTACAAACCATTTGTTTCAAACCATACAACTAAGTTCGATTAATAATACAAAATAAAGTAGTGGAGTGTCATTATAACATATTACAGAACACACAAATAGGCTGCCCTGCCCAAGAGCCACACATCTACTTATCGTCCTCACACTGAACAACAATCATGCAGCATGATCCAAAACAGATCTGCTCATGAGCCTCACCTACAACAAGAGTCAATGAACCCTGAGTACAAAAGTACTCAACAAGACTTAACCGAAATAAGAATTTAAAAGAACGTAGGAATGCATGCTCATGGGATTCAAGGTATGGCTTTAGCAATAATCAAAGTTCTTTTGCGTAAAAGCACTTTAACAAAATTCTTTATATCAACATTTAAAACTTCATAAAGATCATATACAAAGCTGACATGATCCGCATTGAGATCATGAAACTTCATACCCAACACCTTCTCAAACCATCATCAAGTTCCAGTTATTACACTACGATGATGAACAGTGAGTTGAGTCTCCATAACCGAGGAGCAACGACGATTCGAACCGATTAAAAACCCAGCTGGGAATTCCAGACCACACGACATATGCAGGTCCCCTACTTACATATATCAACCTACCCTCGGATCTTCTAAAACTAGAACGGGTCCGCGCCACCCGAGAATACAGTACTCCACCAATCCAGCCCATTGCCACGTGGGTACACGCTATTCCCGCCATCTCTCCACTCCCAGTGCGCGAGTAGCCATTCTCATAATAGAATAGCCAAGTTAAGGCTTATCGGAGTATGCGGTTAGTACTATAAAGTCTCACCTCATGTAATTCAACAACGGTATGGATCTTAATCGACACAGGTGGAAAGAACCCGCTCACAAGACCTCCATGTCTTGCGGCTCCCATACACCGAGTCCGTCCGGTCTAGATTTATTACTCCACATTCCCATATCACATGATAACATAAGTAACCAAAATTCCATTTAAAACTTGTAGATAACAGGTAATCACCGGACTTTCATCGTTATAAGCATAGCTAAGCAAAACTAGGCATATACGAATTTAAAACTGGTAATATGGTAAAATATGGAATAACAAGGTTGGTAATGCATCAATTAGGTTTTCACTTAACTCCTAATCACTTAATGCAGTAAAGAAAAGCAAAAGCAAAATCAATTTGTAAAACACAAGGTAGGGTTGTATGCATCCGGGGCTTGCCTTCGTTGACGGAAAAGTCCGGGTCCGGAGACGTTCCACCGATATTAACACCAACCTCCACAGACGGATCAACCTCCTCAACCACTTGATTAACTACCACGTGCTCACCTTCGTTCACTACATGTAGTAACAATGCCATGTTTAACATGATGCGGAATACGAAACATGATGCCTGATAATGGATGCAAAATTAACAACTTGAAAACAACTTTCCTTCGCGGTACCGTTACAAGTTAAACTAACTAAACCATTTTCGTAACACTCACATCAATTGCCAAGGATCATCACCAACTAATGACCCAAGGACATCACTCAATCAAAAATTCAAACAAAACCTAAATCACTAAAGGTTACTATTTGCTTTTATGAATTAATTAATTAATTAAGAATTAAGAAATAAATCAACTTGTTCCAATTGTCCTAAATTTTTTTGTAAATGTTCATCACATGATAACTAAGTGACAAAATAATTTTCATAATTTTTGGATACATAAATAAGCCTAGAAAAATCATGAAAACTCATTTATTAATTAAATGAGCAATTTTTATCACATTCAAAAAGTACTGAAAAACAACATTTCATATTTTTCTAAATAATATACATCACAGAGAGGTCACACAAAAATTTTCATAATTTTTGGAGCTCTAAATAAATCTACACAAAAATAACAAATTATAGCACTATCCAATCATTTCTAAAAGGAAAAATTTATTTTCAAAACACTCGCTCACACAAACAACTCGGAAAGAACCAGGAGCTCACACAAACAACTCGGAAAGAACCAAGAGCTCACCCTGAACGCACTGGAGCATAAAGCTGGATCGGAAGAACAATGAATGAGTGGTTCGACGTGCATAGGAAGCACCTATAGCTCACCCCGAACTTGATGGAGCAAAGAATGGGGCCGGAGAAGCAACGGTGAAGCAGGTCGACGATCCGAGCAACCACGGTGGAGCAAAACGTCGACGGTGGCGGTGCTCCGGCGACTGCGGTGGGCAAAACTATCAAGCAACAAGGTATTAAGCACCACGGCATCAAGGCGAAGCTGGAGGTACACTGAGCAAGAGCAACGGCTCACTGGAGAGCGCTGGCCATGATGGCGGAAGCACGACGGTGAGGTTGCCGGCTGCGAGGAAGAAAGGCGCGCACAGCGGGTTCCCAGCGAAATCAGGCACCAAGACTCACTACGGCGATGGCAAGGAGTAGGCGGAGCTGGAACAAGCTTTGCCGAAATGGTGGAGGCACTACGGCGACGGCAAACGCATGACAGAGCAGCGGTGATGGCGACTGGAAAACAGAGGAGGAGAGTGGCGAAAAACGGCGACGGTGAAGTCCTTATAGAGTGGCTTAGAAGCAAGGAGAAGCCACGCATGAGCCTTTCCGGTGCCAGCGCGAAGCCAAGGGCGGCCACTGTCGCGTCTGGAAGCAGAAGGAAAATCGTAGACGGTGAGTTAGCTTCCGCGGTTACTATTCATCAAAATTACCAAAACTGCCATTCGATTTAAAAATCCAAATTACTCCCAAATTTATGTAACAACTCAAAAATCTCCAAAAATAAAAGTTGCTCCAAATTTAAAGTTCTACAACTTTGCTTTTATAACCACCCCCTAATTCGGTCTACATTTTGAAATGCAAATTTGAATTCAAAAAGGGAACATTTAAAGAATTATGCCTTTTCAAATTACTTCAAATTTTATAAAACAACTTTGAAAACTCCAAAAACAAACTTTGTATAACTTGACAAGCTCTACACTTTTGCTTTTAGGCTTAACCCCAAAATATGCTTAGATTTGGAAATGAGTTGTCAGGGTAGGATTTAAATACTGAAAATCAGAGTTTTCTTGAAAATTTAAATCCAAACCAAATTTTTAACTCAATTCAAACCATACCAGGCAACACTCATAACATAAATGAGAACTTGTTTTAGTGAATGCATATCAAAGTTTGCAATATGACCAAATGCCATGCAATGCATATGATGACATGTCTAGTTTTTAATACTTAAACACCCGGGGTGTTACAATCCGTCCCCCTAAAAGAAATCTCGCCCCGAGATTCAAAGCCATAGGGTAAGTAATGGAAAAGAAAATGTGTCACTCCAAAAACATCCAATTTTTTATCCATAAAACAGCTGAGGTTCCTTTACAAAACACAATTTGTAACAACCGAGCTCAACTAACATTACTCTATTCTATAATTATGCAAGAAACTCCGGAAACTTTTCTAACAAGTAATCTGCTGATTCCCAAGTAGCTTCCTCTTCTGAATGTTGATTCCATTGTATCTTGTAGAACTTTATTGTCCTCCTTCGAGTAACACGATCTTTCTGATCCAACACTCGGATAGGATATTCTGAATAAGTCAGATTTGGTTCAAGTTCCACTCCTTCAACTTCAACATTCTGCTCAGGCACTCGGAGACACTTCTTCAACTGAGACACATGGAACACATCATGTACAGCTGATAAATGTTCTGGCAATTTCAAGCGATAGGCCACTTTTTCATATCTCTCCAAAATTTGAAATGGTCCAATAATTGAGGTGCCAACTTGCCTTTAACACCAAAACGGGTAACTCCCTTCATTGGTGATACTTTCAGATATACAAAATCTCCTTTGTTAAACACCAATGGTCTCCGTCGTCTATCCGCATAACTCTTTTGGCGGGACTGAGCTATCTTCAAATTACTCTATATTTGCCAAACCTTGTCTTCTGTTTCTTTCACAAGGTCAACTCCAAAGAATCTTCTTTCTCTAGGCTCAGACCAACTCAACGATGTTCTGCATCTACAACCATAAAGTGCTTCAAATGGAGCCATTCTAATGCTTTCCTGATAACTATTGTTATATGAGAACTCGGCCAAAGGTAAGCATTCGTCCCACTTGTTGGAATAATTAAGGACACAACACCTTAACATATCTTCAAGCACTTGATTGACTCTTTCAGTCTGTCCATCAGTCTGTGGATGATAAGCTGTACTATACAGGAGCTTGGTACCCAACGAAGAATGCAATTGTTTCCAAAAACTAGAGACAAACTGTGTACCCCTATCTGACACTATGGTCTATGGTATTCCATGGAGACTCATAATTCTTGCTAAATATATCTTGGCATATTGGACAGTGGGGTATATAGTCTTGACAGGAAGAAAATGTGCGGACTTAGTGAGTCAATCTACAATAACTCATATTGAGTCAAATCCCTTGGATGTCTTGGGTAGACCAACAATAAAGTCCATACTTATGTCCTTCCACTTCCAAGCTGGAATAGGCAATGGTTGTAATTCTCCAGCAGACCTCAAATGTATAGCTTTCACTTTCTGACAAGTATCACACTTTGCTATATATCTTGCAATTTCTATCTTCATTTTGGTCCACCAAAACCTTTGATTTAAGTCATGGTACATCTTGTTACTCCCCGGATGGATAGATAACCTAGTAGCATGTGCTTCTTCAAGAATTGACTGCCGCAACTCAGAAACTTTTGGTACCACCAGGCGATCCTTGAACCATAGCACACCTTCATTATCTATGCTGAAACATTTCGCCTTTCCATTCCTGACTCTTTCCTTGATATGGGCTACACCCTTGTTTTTCTTCTGAGCAGCAATAACTTGATCTCGAATAGTGGCTTCAACATTTATGTTGGTAAAACTACCTTGTTGAATTACCTCTACATTCAATTTCTCCATCTCTTGACATAAGGTCAAACCCATTGTTCTTACTATCAGGCAATTGCAATAACTTTTGCAACTGAGGGCATCTGCCACCACATTTGCTTTACCAGGGTGATAATGTACTTCCAAGTCATAATCTTTAATCAGCTCCAACCATCTTCTTTGTCGCATATTCAATTCTGACTAAGTAAAGATATACTTTAAGCTCTTGTGGTCTGTAAAAATATGGCACGTATTACCAAGTAGGTAATGCCGCCAAATCTTCAGAGCATGGACCACAACTACTAACTCCAGATCATGAGTCGGATAGTGTTCTTCATGTTGCTTAAGTTGCCTGGATGCATAAGCAATGACTCAGCCTTCTTGCATCAACACACATCCAATACCAATACCTGAAGCATCACAATAAACATCAAACAGCTTCTCGATATCAGGTTGGGCTAATACTGGTGCAGTGGTCAACAGTCTCTTCAAAGTCTAGAAAGTCTCTTCACAATCAGATGACCAGGCAAACTTGACTTGGTTCTTCAGTAACTCAGTTATGGACTTTGATACTTTAGAGAAATCTGGAATAAACCGAAGGTAATACCCCGCCAATCCCAGAAAACTCCGAACTTGATGAACTGTGGTTGGCGGTTTCCAATCAAGCACATCCTTCACTTTGCTTGGATCAACAGCAACTCCTTCCGCTGATAAGACATGTCCAAGAAATTGTACTTCCTTAAGCCAAAAATCACACTTGCTGAACTTGGCATATAGTTGATGTTCTCTCAAGCGAGTCAGAACAATTCTGAGGTGTTTCGCATGTTCTTCCTTATTCTTGGAATATACTAGAATGTCATCAATAAACACCACTACAAATTTGTCCAGTTCAGGCATGAATACTGAATTCACCAAATACATGAAATGAGCTGGAGCATTTGTCAAACCAAAAGACATTACCAAGTATTCATATAATCCATATCTTGTGGTAAATGCCGTTTTGGGAATATCTTCAGGCTTTATCTTGATTTGGTGATATCCTGACCTCAAATCTATATTGGAGAAAACTTTGGCTCCGGTCAGTTGATCAAAAAGTAAATCTATCCGAGGTAATGGATACTTATTCTTGATGGTCACTTCATTCAACGGATGATAGTCAACACATAACCTCAAGGTCTCATCTTTCTTTTTCACAAAAATTGCCGGACACCCCCAAGGCGATGAACTAGGTTGTATAAACCCCTTCTCAATCAATTCTTGCAACTGAGTTTTCAACTCGGCTAACTCCTTAGGTGGCATCCTATAAGCTCTCTGAGAAATCAGAGCTGTTCTAGGTTGCAATTCTATGTTAAACTGGACATCCCTATTAGGTGGTAGACCGGGTAAATCTTCAGGAAACACATCAGGAAATTCACATACTACCGGGATATCTCTAATCTCTTTGACGGCAGTTGCACAAACTTTGCCCACTGATCTTCTTAAGGTTGGAAGTTGGATGAGAAGTTGAGAAGTACTATCTGGCAAACTCACCCTTAGAGTTCTATTCAAAGCATCTATAACAGCCTTATGCTGATACATCCAATTCATTCCTAAGATTACATCTATATCCTGATCCTTAAGGATAATCATGGTAGTGGGAAAAATATGCCAACCTAGGTTTATGGGTACCTGGTATACCATTTCCTTAGTACACAGATGTCCCCCGGGCGACTGTATAAAGAAATTTTCCTTTGTTGCCCCAATTGAAATTTCATACTTCACCACAAATGTTCTATTGATGAATGAATGCGATGCGCCAGAATCAAAAAGTATAACTACAGGATGGTTGGCGACAGGAAACATACCCATCATCACTGGCTCCCCTTCCGGAATTTCCCCAGCTTGAATGTAAAACACTCGTCCTGTCTTCCTTTCATCTTTGCCTTTCTGAACATTCTGATTGTTTCCCTTATTCTATGCCTGACCCTGTTGTTGATTTGTAGGGGCCTTCTGATAATTGGGATTAGACTGCCTTGGATACGGACATTCTCTCGAGAAATGACCAGGCTTGCCATAATTGAAACAGGGATACTTGTGACCCTGGGGTGTTGAAGCAGAAACCCCAGAAGCATTTGTCGGTTGTGGATTCTGATAAGTTGTAACAGGACGGACATTTGATTGCTGACCGGCTTGAAACTGCGGCGGACGATAAGGAGGACGATTATGATTTACTGGATGATAAATCACCCTCTACCTCTTTGGATTTCCCCCAAAAGATCCAGATGGCGTACTCTTTTTCTTCTTGAGCTCCTTATGCTGCCGATACTTTGCCTCTGAAGCAATTGCAATATTCACTGCCTCATGATAAGTGACATTGGTACAAGTTGTCATCATAGTTTGTAATTTGGTATTCAGACCTCTCATGAACCATTTCTTTTTCATGACATCAGTATTGACATGTTCAGGTGCATATTGTGACAGGTGATTGAATCTTCCCACATACTGCATCACGGTTTGGTCCCCTTGCTTCAAAGCAAGGAATTCATCTAGCTTCATAGCCATAACTCCCTTCGGGATATAATGGGCTCTGAAAGCACTACGAAACTCCATCCAAGTTAACAGAACACCTACGGGTTGCATGGCCATAAGATTTGCATACCAAGCACCGGCTGCACCTCTAAGTTGCTGAGCAGCAAAGATTGGTTTCTAAAACTCTATGCATGGTATAAGATCAAATTTCTGCTCCATGGTCCTAATCCAATCATCAGCCTCCAATGGTTCATCTGCCTTAGTGAACACTGGGGGTTTTGTATCTATGAAGTCCACATATGTAGCCTCCTGTCTATTATGATGGCAACCACGGTTTCCATGCATCTGATTTTGATTACTTTGAGCCATCTCATGAAGCAAACGAGAATTTTCAACCATCACATTGACAAGTGCAGCTATAGCATCCGCTAGATTTGTTGGAACTGGTGGCGGATCTGGAATATCGTCCTCATCTTGTGAAGTACCAGGAATATACGAACCCCGCGTACGGCGCATCTGTTCACAACAAACCAAACTTTACTCACAATCCTTTATTGATTGATAAAAGAGCGAACTACAACTCATTGCACTAGTTTCACTTATTTAAACACAAGACCGCATTTAAACAAGACTACTTAACTTAAACTAGAACTAACTATTTCACAACTCTACTCCTTTTCGCGATTACATCAAACTTCAGGCTCGGTATCCATTCTGGAAATATTACCGCCTTGATTGTCACTTTCATCGATCATTACTAATTCTTTGGGATCTTCTTCTTCTTCTTCTTCCGATTCACTACCATCGACAAAGATAACACCGGGATCCATTGCATCAGCTTGGGGTTCATGATTTGGATCTAGGAGATTGCTTAGCCTATGAACTTCCTCATGCAGATAGGTATTATGCTCTTCTAAGTCATCTACATAAAATTCTAACTCATGAGTTCTAGCTCTAGCTATATTTTCCCTATGTCAAGCTTCATTCCTTCCTTCCACCGTACGAACTAACATACGTTCGCAGTTCCTGTGAGCGGTGGTGAGACGTCTTAATTGTTCCTATAATCTGCCCACCTGGATGACGTCCATAGCCCTATCTCTAGTAGCTTGGGCTAACTCTGCAGAAATCATCTGTATCTCCGCCTGAGGATTAGGCCTAGAGCTGCTACTGCTAGCACCGTCATTCCTAGGGGCTAGTTGGTGCCGAGGAACTCCTTTGGGTCCGGTGGACCTATGGGGTGTCTTCCTGGTACAAGCCATACTGTACAAGCAGGATTAATCCAAGTAAAACAATCTGACCACAGTCTCAAGAGCAGTAAGGATGGACTACACAACTCAACCCATACACACTACTCACCCAGACTCAGAGACGAAGGAAGTAACAAGTGAATTAATTATGATGCATGAATCGTTCTTACGAACAAAACCACCAAAGCCTAAAACAAACATAAACAACATTTGTTTTTATATAGGGCATAGTAAGATTACTACTCCACCACACAAAACCTTTTTAAATAATTAAAGAATGGTGAGAAAGAAATAAGATAAGTCAGAAGCAATTTGGACCAAATTAACAAGTTAAATTTAGCCATCCCAAATCATTTTGAAGTTTTCGTAAACCAATACAACAAAAACTTTGTAACGATTGCTCTGATATCATTCTGTGGTAGAACCTCCTAAATTATAGGGCCCACATGCACCTGTCAATGTCCAATGACCTTTGACATCTATGCATACGTTCCCGGTAACTTCAGAAGACTGTCGGGTGTCCTCGGGGAACCCTGAATCATCCACGATTTCCGAGCAGGATCACATTACAGAGTCATTGCAGTATTACAATAGTTTATTCAAATAGATACATCAGAGTAAAAACAGCGGAAGTCTTACAATAACATAGTTTACAAACCATTTATTTCAAACCATACAACTAAGTTCGATTAATAATACAAAACAAAGTAGTGGAGTGTCATTATAACATATTACAGAACACACAAATAGGCCGCCCTGCCCAAGAGCCACACATCTACTTATTGTCCTCGCACTGAACAACAATCATGCAGCATGATCCAAAACAGATCTGCTCATGAGCCTCACCTGCAACAAGGGTCAACGAACCCTAAGTACAAAAGTACTCAACAAGACTTAACTGAAATAAGAATTTAAAAGAACGTAGGAATGCAGGCTCATGGGATTCAAGGTATGGCTTTAGCAATAATTAAGGTTCTTCTGCGTAAAAGCACTTTAACAAAATTCTTTATATCAACATTTAAAACTTCATAAAGATCATATACAAAGCTGACATGATCCGCATTGAGATCATGAAACTTCATACCCAACACCTTCTCAAACCATCCTCAAGTTCCAGTTATTACACTACGATGATGAACAGTGAGTTGAGTCTCCATAACCGAGGAGCAACGACGATTCGAACCGATTAAAAACACAGCTGGGAATTCCAAACCACACGACATATGCAGGACCCCGACTTACCATATATCAACCTACCCTCGGATCTTCTAAAACAAGAACAGGTCCGCGCCACCCGAGAATACAGTACTCCACTAATCCAGCCCATTGCCACATGGGTACATGCTATTTCTGCCATCTCTCCACTCCCAGTGCGCGAGTAGCCATTCTCGTAATAGAATAGCCAAGTTAAGGCTTTCCAGAGTATGCGGTTAGTACTATAAAGTCTCACCTCATGCAATTCAACAACGGTACGAACCTTAATCGACACAGGCGGAAAGAACCTGCTCACAAGACCTCCATGTCTTGCGGCTCCCATACACCGAGTCCGCCCGATCTAGATTTATTACTCCACATTCCCATATCACATGATAACATAAGTAACCAAAATTCTATTTAAAACTTGCAGATAACAGGTAATCACCCGACTTTCATCGTTCTAAGCATAGCTAAGCAAAACTAGGTATATACGAATTTAAAACTGGTAATATGGTAAAATATGGAATAACAAGGTTGGTAATGCATCAATTAGGTTTTCACTTAACTCCTAATCACTTAATGCAGTAAAGAAAAGCAAAAGCGAAATCAATTTGTAAAACACAAGGTAGGGTTGTATGCATCCGAGGCTTGCCTTCGTTGACGGAAAAGTCCGGGTCCGGAGACGTTCCATCGATATTAACACCAACCTCCACAGACGGATCAACCTCCTCAACCACTTGATTAACTACCACGTGCTCACCTTTGTTCACTACACATAGTAACAATGTCATGTTTAACATGATGCGGAATACGAAACATGATGCTTGATGATGGATGCAAAATTAACAACTTGAAAACAACTTTCCTTCGTGGTACCGTTACAAGTTAAACTAACTAAACCATTTTTGTAACACTCACATCAATTGCCAAGGATCATCACCAACTAATGACCCAAGGACATCACTCAATCAAAAATTCAAACAAAACCTAAATCACTAAAGGTTACTATTTGCTTTTATGAATTAATTAATTAATTAAGAATTATGAAATAAATCAACTTGTTCCAATTGTCCTAAATTTTTTTTTAAATGTTCATCACATGATAACTAAGTGACAAAACAATTTTCATAATTTTTGGATACATAAATAAGCGTAGAAAAATCATGAAAACTCATTTATTAATTAATTGAGCAATTTTTATCACATTTAAAAGTACTGAAAAACAACATTTCATATTTTTCCTAAATAATATACATCACAGAGAGGTCACACAAAAATTTTCATAATTTTTGGAGCTCTAAATAAATCTACACAAAAATAACAAATTATAGCACTATTCAATCATTTCTGAAAAAAGAAAAAATTCATTTTCAAAACACTCGCTCACACAAACAACTCGGAAAGAACCAGGAGCTCACACAAACAACTCGGAAAGAACCAGGAGCTCACCCCGAACGCACTGGAGCATAAAGCTAGATCGGAAGAACAATGAATGAGTGGTTCGACGTGCACAGGAAGCACCAGTAGCTCACCCCGAACTTGATGGAGCAAAGAATGGGGCCGGAGAAGCAACGGTGAAGCAGGTCGACGATCTGAGCAACCACGGCGAAGCAAAACGTCGACGGTGGCGGTGCTCCGGCGATTGCGGTGGACAAAACTATCAAGCAACAAGGTATTAAGCACCACGGCATCAAGGTGAAGCTGGAGGTACACTAAGCAAGAGCAACGGCTCACCGGAGAGCGCTGGCCACGATGGTGCAAGCACGACGGTGAGGTTACCGGCTGCGAGGAAGAAAGGCAAGCACAGCGGGTTCCCAGTGAAATCAGGCACCAAGACTTGGTTGGCTAGGTGCGCAAGGAGTAGGCGGAGCTAGAACAAGCTTTGCCGAAATGGTGGAGGCACTACGGTGACGGTAAACGCACGACAAAGCAACGGCGATGGCGACTGGAAAACAGAGGAGGAGAGTGGCGAAAAACGGCGACGGTGAAGTCCTTATAGAGTGGCTCAGAAGCAAGGAGAAGCCACGCAGGAGCCTTTCCCGTGCCAGCGCGAAGCCAAGGGCGGCCACCGTCGCGTCTGGAAGCAGAAGGGAAATCATAGACGGTGAGTTGGCTTCCGCGGTTACTGTTCATCAAAATTACCAAAACTGCCATTCGATTTAAAAATCCAAATTACTCCCAAATTTATGTAACAACTAAAAAATCTCCAAAAATAAAAGTTGCTGCAAATTTAAAGTTCTACAACTTTGCTTTTATAACCACCCCCTAATTCGGTCTACATTTTGAAATGCAAATTTGAATTCAAAAAGGGAACATTTAAAGAATTATGCCTTTTCAAATTACTTCAAATTTTATAAAACAACTTTGAAAACTCCAAAAACAAACTTTGTATAACTTGACAAGCTCTACACTTTTGCTTTTTGGCTTAACCCCAAAATATTCTTAGATTTTGAAATGAGTTTTCAGGGTAGGATTTAAATACTGAAAATCAGAGTTTTCTTGAAAATTCAAATCCAAACCAAATTTTTAACTCAATTCAAACCATACCAGGCAACACTCATAACATAAATGTAAACTTTTTTTAGTGAATGCATATCAAAGTTTGCAATATGACCAAATGCCATGCAATGCATATTATGACATGTCCAGTTTTTAATACTTAAATACCCGAGGTGTTACATAAGTCCTAGGTCATTCCTAATTACAAGTCAAAGCATACGTTGATTAGTGCAATTACACTTAATAATCATGGCTAAGATCAACTTCATGTTTACACATAAGGGATATTACTAAGGAAAATCAAGAATAAAGCATGATTTCCTTCGTAACTAGATCCTACTTGACCTATATTCGGGTTGTGGACTACGAAGGACTCAATGGGAATGTCACATCCACGATCTACCATATGCCCCGGAATATAGGGTGCATCCGTAGGTAAACAACATATAAGCACCATGCTTACACAATGTCGACCACTTACCCCCTGTACTTTGGAGCGAGCGCTATACGAACTTGTGCTTGAACATGATGATAATCTGGCTATACTAAGCATATAATCAAAGTAGACAATGAATATGATAACTAGGAATATGAATAATATTAAGAACAATGTCAAATCAATTATAGCAAACATATGAATAATGAAAGATACAAAAGATGATACAAGGGGCTATACCAAGCCACGCTCTTGACAAGATCAGGAATCCAAGCGAAGCTTGCCTCCCTCTAGATCTAGCCTAACTAGCTATGCCCTAAAATATAGTGGAGCTCTGAGGATGATCAGGGTTTGATCTCTTGATTGAATGATTGCTTGAATGTTGGAGGATGCCCTAGGGGATGGTAGGGGCTGATATATATAGGGGGGAGCATCAATCCTGAGCTCTCGGATCAAACTGACTTGAAAGAACGGCGTAGATGCAAACTCTAAGGTGGTGGAGAACCGACGTAGGAAGGAGGGGGTGACAGGTGGGCCCCGGGGACCGACCGACCTACAAGTACCTGACAGCCACCTACCCTCTACTTCAGTGTGTTGTCCTCTGGTGTCCTCTAGAACCTTCTAGAGTTGTTTTCGTCGTGGATAAGCATGATTAATTTTGATGCTTAGGTCCACCTTGATGGTTTTCTAGATAAACCCTGCTGAAAACACAGATTCACCAAAACTTATGGAATTTATTAGTTTAAACCCCTAAACCTATGTTGGTGATTATTTTATGCCCTTATACAAGTTATATTGACGGTTTATAATGGTTGTTAACTACCGTTAACAAACTCCCCCAAGCTTAGCCTTTGCTCGTCCCTGAGCAATGCTAAAGTTAGCATCGGATCAGGAGTTTAAGTTTTTAGAAAACTTTGGAGCAACTCCCACTACTACAGATTGACATTTCATTGTCGCCACTTTCACTGTCATAGCAATAAAAGTGTCGGAGTGATACTTCCACCATCGGTTGGACAGATAGGGAGGCCTCATAAGGAATGAAACCGGCAGTTGAAAACCATCAATGCGGCGGTGGTAATGGGGTTGAATTCCATCGTTGTTTGGAATGCCGAGCCGACTAGGATAGGCGTTATGGCCGTACCGGCGGTATTAAATTTAGCATGAGTGATTTCCCCATTTCTCAACTATCCACAGCACAGTTGTATCACCATTACTTTTCTACGGAGTATGCCTCGTCTTCCCTGATGCTTATATTAACCGCTCCTCTCTGCTTCTCCATCTTTAAGGTTGGCCTATTTAAGTCAGGGCTGGATGCGCTTCTTGGCAATCCACACACTTCTTCCTCCTTAGATACAGATAGATACAAACAAAGCTCTTGAGCCAACTAGCTATATTTTCTTCATCACCATGGCACTCCTTCTCTAACTCCTCTGGTGGCAGTAGTGGCGTTGGGAGAAGGCCTTCAAGATTGGGTACTACCGGCATCTAGGCGCAGCGGGGGCTGCTCGATCTAGGTGCTAGTAGACTTTTACGATTAAGGGGGTTCGCTTATTTGGGCAAGCCATGGGGTACTCAATGCACTTTGGTATCCCTAGTTTGCCTTGCGTAATTCTTATGCTGATTCACCATTCCGGTGCCCTGGCGATCCTCCTTCCTCTGGAGCAGCAGCGACGACGGCGGTGCTTCTCTTCCCCGCCTAGCCACCTCTTCTTCAATGCATCTATCTCCCTCGTGCTCGTGACCATGAGAGCTGCAATTACAGGGAAGGTAAAGCACCTCACTGAGATATTGTTGGAAGTTTTGCGAGGTGCTGCCTCGTCCTTAGCTTGCACTGTCTATATCTAGACTGTACTATGGGATGTACCGATACTCGATAGGTCTTTGTTATTGTACACCTAGTAGTCTTCGATAGGTCTTTGTTATTATACAACTGTGGAATGTAACTGAAGTTATCAATGATATTGATGTGATGCTAGTTATTGTGTCATTTATATATAGTTTTTGTCTTAAAAACAATTAATAACTGAATGGTTGTGATGCTTGTTACTCCATTTTTTGAAGTGTCATAGTATTTGTCTTAAAAAATAGATTGATTTATCACTGTCGCCACCTTCACAGTCATAGCAATAGAAGCGATGGTGTCATACTTCCACCACTGATTGGACCGATAGGGAGGCCTCGTAGGGAAGGAAACTTCTACCACCGATGGGTTAATAATAGATGCGGCAGTGTTATTTTCTCCATCATATGAAAAGGTGAGCCGACTGGTTAAGGCATTCTGGCCGCCGGCCCTACACGACCATTTGGTCTACCGGTAGTAGTAAATTTAGCGTGAGTTATTTTCCCATTTCCTAACTACCCACAACACAGTTGCATCACCATTTTACTTCCACTTCTCCATCTTCAAGGTTGGCGCATTGTTCGTCTCTCGCAATTTGTGTGAGCCATTGACGCCTTGCGCCGCATCGCCGCTAGATCCAAAGGCAAGGGTAATGCTTTCACACTTCACTGATGGATCTTTATTGGATTATTTTCCTCTTTAGTGATCTCATTACTAAGGAAGCTCTCATCATACTGCACACTGACAATCACAGGCTCTTCGAAATGGAGCCGACCCACAACAACAGGAACACACTGGTCAGCCTCATAAAGGATGTTGTCCTAGAGATCTTCCGCCGCCTCCCTGCCCGCTCCTTGTTCTACTGCAAATGTGTCTATCGCTCTTGGAACTGCCTCATCTCCCACAACCATAAGGTGCTGCCCCAGACTATGGCCAGCTTCTTCTATGACAGCGAGAGAGGCGAGCAAAACTTCACCAGCGTCAACGGTGAACGCCCCGACTTGTCCTTCTTGCCCTACCCCATTGACAAAGTAGTTGTCCAAGATTGCTGCAATGGTCTTGTCCTATGCTTGTGGGTTGAGGCTGCTGGACCCCACTATGTTGTCTAGCAATCCGGCAACCAAAAATTTGTAGGTACTGCCGCCTAACATCCATGTTGTTGGTTAGGCTCGATTGGGGTTTGATCCGACAACCTTCTCGCACTTCCATGTGATTGAATTTGTGGAGGAGGAGGACGCTCAGTGCTTAGGTGTGGATATCTACTCATCTCAAACTGTAGCATGGATCTAGAAGAAATCTAAATGGGGCCCGGACATTGATGATGTGGTACATTTAAGATCAGCAAGTGTGTTTCTTAACAGTTGTCTGCACATTATGAGGTACTCTCTGATACTTGTTGTGGATATAGAGGGAAAGACATGGAGAAAAATTCCTAGGCCTCATGGTACTCTACCTTCCATCCATCAAGCTAAGGGTCACTTGTGTGTATGTACTATTGGTGGTGTTGGTGGTCACAATATGTCCAGCTTTCAGTCTGGATCCTTGAAGACTATGCTACTAATAAATGGACATTGAAGCATACTGTCAGGAGACTAAAGGTGTTTGGAAATACTAATATTAAATTTGGTTACATGGATTATGATTTGGACTACACAGTGATTACAGTTCAACCAGAATGGAATTTGATTTTCTTTGTTGGGGCGAAAAGAAGAATCATCGCATATGACATGGACCGAAGAAAAGTTAATGTCATCCCTACCAGTGTGGACCGTAGCTATGGTAGGCGTAAAGTCATGTCACGGTTCATGAGTAGACCTTACTTTCTTCCTTATGTTCCCTTGTTCTTGTTCTTGGAGTCATTAGCGGAGCAGTGAATAAAGCTCCATTTGATGTATCTCTATGTCAAGACATGTTCAAATGGACCAATGTTGTTTGATTGTCTATGGCCATGCTAATTTTGTCTAGGATGGATGTTGTCATTATTGCAGCTAAACTAGTGTGCCATCTTTGTTGTGTTTGCAAATTGGTTCATTTCTCTGGCGCAAACAGTACGTTATGGTGGTGTTTACAGCTCCCATCACCGTTTCATACAGTGATTAAGCGTTAGTCCTCCCCTCCTTCGCAATAGTTTGCGATGGGAGCATGGGTAATTAAGTATGGCTCTTTTACTTTATCTTACTCTGGTGGTCTTGATGCTTCCCCATTGTACAGTGCTATCTCCATGGCGCATCTGGCACCGTGCTTCCCTGCTAATGGAGGAGGCACCTTGGCATCGCTGCAACTAGTGCCCTGATCCACCCTCAAGGAGGACAGCCGGGAGGCACACCGACTGTAGCTTTGCCTCGACACCGTGCAGACAGCGCTTGTTGCATTGAAGGCTGCAGCCATCGAGGCCCAGGCGCGGCTCACTAGTAAGTCATATTGGGCATGATCTTGCTCTTTCACTTCATGCGATGCAACATCGTGTGTTCAACTGTAGGGTTTTCTTGCACCTTTTTCAGCCGTCGAGGAGAAGCTCCATGCTACGTAGGCTGAGGCGACGGAATTGAATTGGGCCAATGATGACCTGGCCTAGCAAATGACAGAGGCAATCCTCCTTCACTAGGATGCTGATGACAACGCCCGCGTCGCTGCCCAGTTGTCGATGGAAAATAGCCGCCGCTTCGACACCCTCAACTAGGCAGCAGTCGCCGCTGTCCGCGTGGTGGTGCCTACTGGGGAGAAAGTGGAGGAGTGTCTCTATGCCATGCCAGCGCGGGTTGTGGAGGTGATCTACTACAGCATTCACCAAGGTGCCGCAAGGGCCCTAGGCTGTCGCCTAGCTTTGGCGTGGGGGCCTGCATGGGCTAGAGCCGAGGTTCCCGCCATGGTTATCCTTTCACGATCAAGAGGACCTCATCGTCTACTTTCATCCCACGGCCACGGCCGTGTTGGCCTTGATGGATGTACCGGACATCATTCTTAACGCTCCCCGCGAGTAGTTGGATTTTAATCTGCTTGTGCATCCTGTACAAAAATTGTTCATACTACTATTTATGTTGAGTTTGAACTTTGAACATATCTGTGTTTACTTTTGTCTAGAATGTTCCATTTGTGCGCCTTTGATACGTATGACACTGTATGACACGACCATTGTTATTAGGTGCTAACATCAACTTCTGCCATCACCTGGGCGTGGCTATGTCCGCTCGTCCTAGGTGTTATAGGATGTTTTGCGAAGGTAGGGAGGAATGCCTCCATGGTATGGTCCCATTATTGATAGACATCCGCAGTTAGAGCATGCGCAATCGAAACCATGGAGAGCTTTCATTGGAGCAAGGGCCCTGGTGCCGGTGGATCTTCCGGAGCTTTCACGGAAGCAAGGGCCCGAGCATCATCTGGATTGCATTCGTGAGTCAGAGTAGTTCTGGCTCACAAATGCAATCTAGATGTGGGAATAGATATCCTCATTGCTCTGCTCCTCCTCTTCCTCCCACTGCTCTTAGGAAGTTTTGCGAGGCTGTTCCCCATGTCCATTCTCCTATTTAGTTGGGTATGGGTTACCCCCATACTTGTAAGGTCTTTGCAAATGGAAGAATGTTGTTGCATCTTGCTCCATGATTGATTGAACGTATTAAAGAGATACATGCAAATGACCTTTATCCAAAGCAAATCAAGTTATGAGTACCGTTGGAATGTTGTATTTCAATTCCTAGACCCGTAGATTGTATGTAGTGTATAAGATATTAATGTAAGATTTATTATTGAATGTTGGACTCAGTTCTACTTTATTTCGTATTTAGGCCAGTCTCAGTGGAGAGTTTCATTAGTTGTTTCCAAGACGGCCACATCATGTAGAATAAAATGAAATATAGATGAAACACCCCTTCTCAATGGAGAGTTTCATTCTAGAGTTTCATAGACATTTAATTCCATGACTCATAGATAGTTGGTATTCGTGCCAAGAGAGTTTTGTCCCCATGAAACTCACTTCTTCTCTCTCTTCTTAAAAACCTTACAACATCATCAAAAGCGTTTATGTGGCTAAAGTGACTAAAGTTTAGTAACTTTAGCAGGAGGAAACCAAATAGGCCTTTAATTTAACATTTTTCTAGTTATAATCAGGTAGAACGAGTGATGGTTTACAATTGGGTAGAACGAGTGATGCCCTCAACCAGGCAGCAGTTGTCATCGTCCGCGGTGGCAATGGCGCGGTGGCTCCTAGAACATCTTCATAGGACACATTCACCACCGCCGGTAGCCTTCACTGCCGCCAGCATATGGTCTGGTTGGTAACACTTTCATCAATTTCCAAGCCCACGCATTTTTTACAAAGTTGTGCACAATTTCCATCCCCGTGTTTGAAAGGGTTGCTTACAAAGCATGTTCCCCACCCTGTGTCTTTCTCCTGGCCCATAGCTTTTGTTCCTCATCACCGCTCCTTGCTCCCTAGTGCTGAACTACGCGATCGACCCTACTTAGCGAGGTGCAAGCCGCCACTCACCATCGACAAGCTAGTACCCTGCGATGGTATGCCTCACTGATAGGGCCCGTAGAGATCCACCGGTGACTAGGCTGCTACCCATCACTGTCGTGGCCACCAATCCCTCAAGATCCAAAGGCAATGGTAATTCTTTCGCACTTCCCTCCATCTTTCTTGGATTTTTATTCCCCTCTTTACTCATCTGACTACGAAACAAGCTTCCATCTATTTACTAAGGAGCTCACGATCCAATCTCTGCATGCGCTCCTTCTCTGATTCAGGCGACAGCGCAACTGCTTCCATTGCCGGCCCCACTACATAGATCTTTGTCAAGAACTGAAGATGGAGGAGGAGGCCCCCAACAAGAGGAACAAAGTGGCTATCCTCATAGACCATGTCTTCATCCTCATCCTCCAAAGCCTCACCGCCCGCACCTTGTGCAGCTGCAAGTGTGTCTGTCACTCCTAGAACCGCCTCATCTCTGAATTCAAGTACCGTAAGGAGCTGCCCTAGATTATCACCGGATTCTTCTATTGCAGCTGGAAGGGCAAAAGCAAGTTCACCAGTGAAAGGATCAAGATACCAAAGAGGGGGGTTGAATTGGGCTAATTCTAAATTTCTTTGCAATAATTAAGTCCTATGGTTAGCCCAATTAACCCCTTGTGCCTAAGAAGTGTTTCTAGTTGTTCTACCACACAAATGACTTGCAACCTAAGTTCCAATCCTACTCTAGCATGGCAATTCTATGAATTATAAAGACAAGAATTGAATTGCTCAAAGTAAATACTCAAAGTAATTGCTCAAAGGAAATACTCAAAGTAAATGCTCAAAGTAAATAGAGAAGGAGAAACACGGTGATGTTTTGCCGAGGTATCAGAGAGTCGCCACTCCCCACTAGTCCTCGTTGGAGCACCCGCACAAGGGTGTAGCTCCCCCTTGATCCGCGTAAGGATCAAGTGCTCTCTACGGGTTGATTCTTCGACACTCCGTCATGGTGAATCACCCACAACCGCTCACAACTTGAGTTGGGTCATCCACAAGCTCTCTGGATGATCACCAAGCTCTCCAATCACCACCAAGCCGTCTAGGTGATGACAATCACCAAGAGTAACAAGCACAAACTCTCACTTGACCACGACAAGCCTAGGGAGAAAGATGGATGCACACTTTGCTACTCTTGATCTCACTAATGAGGGCTCTCTTTGGGATTCTCAAATCTCAATCACCTCACTAGGACCTTGCTCTTTTTGGCACTCACAAACGTGTTTCTCAGCTGTTGGAATGAGCAAAAGTGACTCCACACACGAGTGGAGCTTCTATTTATAACAAGGGCTGAAAAACGAACCGTTATGTGCCTCTACGGGGTGACCGGACGCTCCGGTCAGTTCAACCCGCACACCAGTGTTTAAGTGTTGACCGGACGCGGGCAGGGTCTGATCATGACTGACCGGACACGTCCGGACGCAAATATCCCTCACTGGTACCTTACTGTACTCGACCAGACACTGAACCCCTAGGGTCCGGTCAGTATTGACCGGACACGTCCGGTCGCAGAATTCCTTCTCTAGAACCTTATTGGAGTGGCGTCCGGTCACTCGACCAGACGTTGGTCCTCAGCGTCCGGTCACTCGACCACTCAGCGTCCGATCACGCCAGATGCAATCTCCTTGGTGAAATGAACTGACCAGACCCTGCGGCCAGCGTTCATTCAGTATTTGACCCTTCATTCACTTCCAACTCCCGATCATATGTGAATGAAGTTTGCTCCATAGGATCTAAGGGCTTTGTTGGAGCTACCTAGTGCTAGACTTAGCAAGTGTGCACCACACCTAACTCACTAGACTCACCTAGGTCAAGCTACCCATCCATACCCCCCTTAATAGTATGGCCAAAGGAAAAACAAAGTCCTAAACTACTCTAAGTGTCTCTCCAACTCCAATCGACACTTAGAATTAGTCATCCTTAACCTTGTCGTCCATCCTTTGAAAACCGAAACAATTTCCATAGTAGGGGCATGACATCCATGATTGCCCAATCGATCTCCATTACCATGACCTAACTTAATTGCCTCTGCAAAACACATGTTAGTCATAGTAATCTTGTATTGCCATTAATCACCGAAACTCAACTAGGGGCCTAGATGCTTTCAATCTCCCCCTTTTTGGTGATTGATGACAATACCACCTCGAGTATGTGAAAGAGTTGAGGTTTTTATCATGCTTGGATCATATAAGCTTTTGTCAATAAGAACAAAAGAGTTAGGCAAGCTTATATGACCCAAGCCAACACAATGTACTCAAAAGATATGAAATAAGCATGAGTACAAGTACTAAAGCTCATTTGCATCGGAGTATAAACGCAGAAGCAATGCAAATGAGCATAACACAAGTGATATGACATATAAATGGTTATGAAGTAGAGAGCACACATGTCATATATCACAATCACGTAGATATCACTATCACATAGATATAGTTTAATGCATGAAGGTAAACACACGAATGCATAATGGTAATAGTGTATCACACAAATAAAAACTCCAAATGTATATAATAGACTAATAGCTAACTAGGCTCCCCCTAAAAGTCGCTCCCCCTGAGTCTACATACACAAACCCTCTCCCCCTTTGGCGTCAAACACCAAAACCTAAGGGTCGATCGGCGGGGATTCAGCGGATGATCCGGGCGCTGAGGTACGAGCAGCAAGCTAGAACTGGGCGCCATCATCATCTGACCCTAAGCTGTGTACTGACTGACCCTCTGTGGCTGGAAGCGTCGCTGAAGCAGTTTGGGTCTAAGCTGGGGCAGGTGCTGCCTGTGATGCTGCTGGTATGTCTGTCGTAGGATCTGAAGATGCGACGGAAGAAGGGAGCCTCTGAGTAGTCACGGTGACAGGAGCTGCTGTAGAAGGACCTAGGGCATGCATATGTGGCGGTGTAGGCATCCCTATCAACTCGCTAAAAGATGCTCCAAGACTCCTGGAGACTGACGTGTCAGGCACAAATAGCGAGGATGACTGATCCGATGTGAAGCCTGTCTGAAATGGTGTGAACTGCAGGGCTACCACTGGCGAGGATAACCACTAGGACACCTATACTGTGGGAGAAGCAAACTGAGCTGGAGGCTGTCCCTGACTCTAAAGCCCACTGGGCTGTACTGCTGGAGTCGTCATAGTGGTAGCAGGCTGACCAATCTGGGTCGAAGGCTGTGAATGTGGCGCCCCAATGGCTGTCACTACATGCTGCATGAATCCCATAAGCTGCTGCTACATGAGTAACTGCTGCTGATGCATCTGCTGCTACTACTACTGAAGAACCTGCTGCTATCGCTAGAACTCGTCTTGATGAGCCTGAAACTGTGCAAAGTTGGCAGTGGTCTCCTGAGCCTGTCTAGCCTGATCCTGCTGCATCCGCTCAAGGATAGCAATCAAAGTGGGGTCCGTCTGCGGTGCAGGTGGAGCGAAGCTGGAACTGTCGGCCTCTGCATCATGTTTGCGAGGAGGCATCCGAGGAATAGGCTGGTAGTCATCGTCTGAGCTATCACTAGGCTCGCTCACCTCCTGCTATGCCTCAAGCTGCTCCTCCTTAGTAGCTGCTATGACTCTAATAATCTCATCCCGCTGAGCTGTAGACTCTGGTATATCTAGACGACGACGAGGCTGACTGGGTGCCTATGGCGTGCTATGCCTGATCCTCTGTGCCATGTTATAAGCAGGAAACTCGGTGGTGGCACCTCTGTACTCTGCAACCATCACTAGTGACCTAACTGTCACTGCCTTGAGGATAATAAAAGTGATCCAGTGAGCATAGGGTAACTACCTGCGGCCCTAGAAACCCTCAGCTATCGTGTCCTCCATCTCAGATAGAAGAAGATCCCAAACATCAAACACTATCTGTTGCATCAGGGCGTTGAGAAGCCATAGCTGGATACGTGTCAGGCCCTCCCTGTATCCCAACCTGGGAAGCAGTGTCCTCCTCATAATAGCCTCTAGAACTCGAGCAGTCGGAGTAAGATCACTGGGGTTCCTGCGTGAGCCCTCGCCAAAAGGCTCCTTGAAGCAGTGTCGCACAAGATCTATAGGGGGCACCAAACCACCATGAGGATGCCTAGGAGGCTCTGTCTATCCATAATAGACCTCATGTAATCTGACTGGCTGCTCCTGTAGCCTCAGTATCTCCCTGACCCTCTGACTTGTCAGGTTGTAATCTCTGCCTCAGAATGCAAAGTGAATAAAGTTATGGTGTGGGTCAACAAAGAGGGAAGCATAGAACTGATGAACCCATGATGGAACATATAGTCCTGTCCGTCCAATCAAATCTGTCAGCCCCAGCAGATATGCAAGGTAGGGGTGAATATGCTCTCCAGCTACTGCTACTATAGCCTCAATGCTGCAGACTCTAAGATCTGAAGACTACTCCATTGTTCAGATATGCATTCTAAAAATCTTCCTGGAGCGGTGTTGATTGCTTCCGCCCATAGAGCTTCGGGGGTGTTATACTCATCAATCATAGTTCTTGCAAGAGTGATCAATGTCCGGTTCTTCCTCTCAACTACACCATTTTGTTGAGGAGTATATGTTGCGGAGACTTCATGTTTGATTCCAACTTCATCACAATATGCTTCTATGTTTGTGTTGTCAAATTCTTTCCCATTGTCACTTCTTATCTTCTTGAGCTTCACTTCAAATTCATTTTGTGCTCTCTTGGCAAACTTCTTGAAGCAAGATGCAACTTTTGATTTGTCATGAAGAAAGAATACCTATGTATACCTTGAATAATCATCAACTATCACAAGACAATAAAGATTTCCTCCCAAACTCTTGTATGTTGTTGGTCCAAATAAATCCATGTGAAGGAGTTCTAGCACTTTTGTGGTTGACATAAAAGCTTTGGTTAGATGAGTATTAGCAACTTGCTTGCCAGCTTGACATGCACTACAAAGCTTGTCCTTCTCAAACTTCACATCCTTCAACCCTCTCACCAAATCATTCTTCATAAGCTTCTTGAGTGAGCTCATCCCAACATGAGCAAGTCTTCTATGCCATAGCCACCCAAGTGTTGTTTTGGTGAAAAGGCAAGTCTTCAAGTTAGCATCTTCGGAGGTGAAGTCCACTAGATATAAGTTGTTGTATCTAAATCTTTGGAATATCACTTGATCATCATCCTTCTTGGATACAACAACCTCCTTCTTGGTAAACAAGCATTGGAAGCCAAGATCACACAATTCTCCAACGGATAGCAAGTTGAAGCTCAATGAAGCAACATATAGCACATTGGAGATGGAATGATCATTTGATATTGCCACTTTGCCCAATTATTTAACCTTGCCCTTTGAGTTATCTCCAAATGTAATTCTCTCTTGTCCATCTACTTCTTCATCAAGTGAGGTGAACATATGAGGATCACCGGTCATATGTTGTGTGCAACCACTATCAATAACCCAATGACTTCCACCGGTCTTGTAGTTCACCTACACACAAGAGATTCAAGCTTTAGGAACCCAAACTTGTTGAGGGCCCTTCACCTTCTCAACAAGCAACTTAGCAACCCAAATCTTCTTAGGCCTATTCTTGTTAGGAGGTCCTAAGAACATGACTTTCATCTTTTCACTAGAATCCTTTCTAAGCATGTAGTGAGCATTGAAGGCAAAGGGTCTAGCATGCTTGGGCAAGGGTTGTGGTGGTGGAGTTTGGCACTCATGAGCATAGTGGCCTTCTTGTCCACACTCAAAACATCTCTTTGGCTTTGGCTTTGGCTTTGATTGTTGTTGTTGAACTTGAGCCTTCTTCTTTTCTACATTTGCCACATATCCAATGCCACTTCTATCCATCTTCATGATGGTGTTCATGAGTAGCTCACTTTGGAGATGCTTGCCTCTTGCAAACTTGCTTAATCTAATCTTGAGATGTTCTTTCTCCAACTTGAGCTTCTTGTTCTCTTCCTTGAGTGCATCACTACCTTTATCTTCCTTGAGTGCAACATTGTTTCTTTCATCTTTGAGTTTCTTATTTTCTTCTTTTAGCTTCTTATTTTCAAGAATCAAGTCACCATCATGATCAAGAGTTTCTAGCACAATGGTGTTGTGGATTTTGAACTCTTCAAACTCTTTCTTGAGCTTTTCATTGTCATGCTTGAGCTTGACATACTCATCATAGTCATTGCACTCAACCACTTGCTTGCCTTTGCCACTAGATCCTTGTTCAATGCTCTCATCAATTAAATCATCACATGATGTGGCTATATCAATCTTAACAACATGGTTAGTAGCATCATGTGGCTCATTTGGTAAAAATTCTTGAGCAATGACAATAGTATCATTATTGATCTTAAGAGTTGTATATTCATCTTTTAGCTTGTTGTGGCTAGTGATGAGCTCATTGTGCACCCACTCAAGTTTATCATGTTTATCTTTAAGCTCTTTCTTAGAAGATTTGAGCTCCTTGAGTTTGGATGACATAGCATCATTTGCTTCTCTAAGCTCAACATTTGCCTTTTCTATTGTATCACATTTTGCTAAAAGTGAATCATTCTTAGCATCTAGTTTTTCATTTTTAGCTCTACTCTTTCTAATGATCTTAGTGTATTGTCTTAGTATTTTAACAAGATCATCATATGAAGGTGAATCATCATCATCGCTATCGCTATCATCATCACTACTATCATCATTATTAGTTACCTTGCGTTCACCCTTGGCCATAAGGCATAGGTGTGTAGAGGATGATGGCGGTGGTGGCGATGAAGATGAGTGATCAATAGCCATGGCGGCCACCTTCTCATTGTCACTATCATCATCGGATGATCCACTAGATGAATCAATGTCCATGAGCCAATCACCGACAATGTAGGCTTTTCCACTCTTCTTCTTCTTGTGGAAGTCTCTCTTCTTGCCATCTCTCTTCTTGTATGGCTTGTTCTTGTTCTTTTCATCTTCTTCATCATTGCTTGAGTCATCTTTCTTGCCCTTAAACTTGTTCTTGAACTTGTCTTTCTTGGGCTTGGTGCATTGTTGTGCTAGATGACCAAGTTCACCACAATTGAAGCAATCCATTTCAGAGATTGGCTTTCTCCTAGAGCTTGTGAAGAACTTCTTCTTCTTGCCATTGAACTTGATGCCACTGTTGTTTAGCTTCTTTAGCATCTTGGCGGTTTTCTTCACCATGAGAGCAAGGCTTTCATCATCAACTTCATCATCACTTGATCTCTCATACTCAAGCCTTGCTTTGCCCTTCTCTTGGCTAGCTTTGAATGCTAAGTCTTTTTCTTTCTTCTTTGTAGAGAATGGGCCATCTTGAGGTGTGATGTGCATGTACATCTCATGAGCATTGATCTTCCCCAAGATTTGTGTTGGTGTAGCAGTGGAAAGATCACCTTGATGTAGCACGGTCACAATATGCCCATATTTGTCAATGGGAAGGACACTCAAGATCTTTCTCACAATGTCGGATGGTGACATTTGAGTAAGTCCAAGCCCATTGACTTCCTCTATAAGAACATTCAAACGTGAATACATTTCATTAGCACATTCTTTAGGAAGCATTTCAAAAGAGTTGAGCTTTTTCATGACAAGATGATAGCGTTCCTCACACTCACTCTTTGTTCCCTCATGGAGCGCACAAATGTCCGACCATAGTGCATGGGCGTCTTTGTGGTTCCTTACACGGTTGAACACATCTTTGCAATGGCCTCTAAAGATGGTGTTGCGATCCTTTGCATTCCATTTTTCATAGTTCACTTCATCGCCTTGGAGTTGTGGCGGGATTCCTAGGTCTTGGGAAGCCATGTGAGGCGGCTCTAAGTATTCCAACGTCTAGAGCTTCTAGGTATGCCTCCATGCGAATTTTCCAATATGGAAAATCATCCCCCTCGAAGATAGGAGGAGGTCCATCC
Source organism: Miscanthus lutarioriparius (assembly GCA_904845875.1). Taxonomy (NCBI): domain Eukaryota; kingdom Viridiplantae; phylum Streptophyta; class Magnoliopsida; order Poales; family Poaceae; genus Miscanthus; species Miscanthus lutarioriparius. The sequence continues at coordinate 51,055,985 of CAJGYO010000012.1, forward strand.
CCGCGAGACATCTTGCTCTAAGCGGTTAAGCTTAAAAACGTGAGCACGAGGCTCCGATACCAGTTGAAAGGATTAAGATGCTCAAGAGGGGGGGTGAATTGGGCTAACTCTAAATTTCTTTGCAATAATTAAGTCCTATGGTTAGCCCAAATAACCCCTTGTGCCTAAGAAGTGTTTCTAGTTGTTCTACCACACAAATGACTTGCAACCTAAGTTCCAATCCTACTGTAGCATGGCAATTCTATGAATTGTAAAGACAAGAATTGAATTGCTCAAAGTAAATACTCAAAGTAATTGCTCAAAGGAAATACTCAAAGTAAATGCTCAAAGTAAATAGAGAAGGAGGAACGCGGTGATGGGTACAGGCCCGATCTTCCGAGAGGTAGCCGGTAAGTTCGATATGTGGAGATCTCGACGTTGGCGATCCGGCTTCAAATCGAGACGCGATTCAACCCCCCAACAACTGTTACACCATCGCTCCGTTGGTTATCAACCAAGCACAACTTGATTGACCTCGCCAAGAAGGCTTTTCCTCGCAAGCGAATCGAAGAGCACAAGCAAGAAGGTAAAACACGCAATCTGATATTGCAAATATGAATGACGCGAATATCAATAGAAGGTTCAAGAACTCGGTTCCAAAGGACTAATCGACACAAAGGAGGAGATCAAGAACGGGGCCCCGGATCATCGTAAAAGGATTTGTCACCACAAGCACAATGAACGATTCGGGCTCTCGATGGAAAACTAAACTCTAAACAAAACCCAATTGTGTAGCAGCGGCGACGGCTGTGTTTATAGTCTAAGACTCGACCTAGGGTTGGGGACGGCCAGGGGTTGGGCGCCCACAACTTGGGCTTAAGGCCCGACACGATACATGGCCAGGTTGGCCCAAATAGGTGACGCAGCACCTTGCCGTGGTCACACAGAATGATCCACGGACCTTCTGGAGCTGGGACCAGATCCAAAACGACGGCGTCGTCGTCCCCTTTCCAACGCATCCAAGAACGGCCCGCTTCGACGTCGTATGAGGAAGTTATGACCGAAACAGTGACGACGTGTCTGCTGAATCCGAGGGTGACGTGGTAGCTGAGTTGGGAACGAATTGCAACTTGATTGATGGGTACAGGCCCGATCTTCCGAGAGGTAGCCGGTAAGTTCGATATGTGGAGATCTCGACGTTGGCGATCCGGCTTCAAATCAGACGCGATTCAACCTCAACAACTGCTACACCATCGCTCCGCTGGTTATCAACCAAGCACAACTTGATTGACCTCGCCAAGAAGACTTTTCCTGCAAGCTTAATCAAGAGCACAAGCAAGAAGGTAAAACACGCAATCTGATATTGCAAATATGAATGACGCGAATATCAATAGAAGGTTCAAGAACTCGGTTCCAAAGGACTAATCGACACAGTGGAGGAGATCAAGAACGGGGGCCCGGATCACTGTAAAAGGATTTGTCACCACAGTTACAATGAACGATTCAGTTTCTCGATGGAAAACTAAACTCTAAACAAAACCCAATTGTGTAGCAGCGGCGACGGCTGTGTTTATAGTCTAAGACTTGACCTAGGGTTGGGGACGGCCAGGGGTTGGGCGCCCACAACTTGGGCTTAAGGCCCGACACGATACATGGCCAAGTTGGCCCAAATAGGTGACGCAGCACCTTGCCGTGGTCACACAGAATGATCCACGGACCTTCTGGAGCTGGGACCAGATCCAAAACGACGGCGTCGTCGTCCCTTTCCAACGCATCCAAGAACGGCCCGTTTCGACGTCGTATGAGGAAGTTATGACCGAAACAAAGTGACGACGTGTCTCGCTGAATCCGAGGGTGACGTGGTAGCTGAGTTGGGAACGAATTACAACTTGGGGAAGACCATGACGTCGGTGTGTCCAGCGTGGCGATGTCCTCATCATCCTCCCTTCTCGAATTGAGTCGTCCTCGACTCCATCTTGGCGATGTCCTCATCATCCCTCCTTGTAGAATTGGAGTCGCCCTCGACTCCATCCCATCATCAATGAACTCCTGCAAAAGATTAGTGACAGCAGTGCAATGCACCGTATACATAAAAGGTTGACAAAACATAGTATAACATGGTGCATCAGGATTATGACATAACTCAGCAAAGAGCAGGAGTTGTAGCAAGAAAAGCACCTCCTTTTAACTTAATCCCATTATTTTTAGCAATGTCTGTTGGAGGTTTATTTTGATCTCATTAGCATGTTTAATAATATCCGTAGGGAGACAAAGGCAAAGAATGTAATTTTCTTGTCCTTATGTATGATAGTGTATGTATTAGTTCTACCATGGTGTAAAGCATCATTATCAAATTCCCATGGTCGACCTAACAAAATGGAACAAGCTTGCATAGGGACAACATCAAAATCAGCAGATATCATGATAAGAGCACTGTGAAAAAGCTAATGCGTACGATTTAGTTACCTTAGTCTTACCACTATTATTGAACCATTGAAGTTTATATGGATACGAATGTTGTCGTGTGGTCAAGCCAAGCTTGTCAACCAAATCTGAACTCACCAAGTTGTTGCAACTCCCGCCATCAATGATAGTGAGAACACGACAACCCCGCACAATGAGATACATGTGGAACAAATTGTGGCGTTGGATCTTCATCTCTTCTTCATGTCCCACACGTGTACTCAACACACGCCGCACGAGAAGGCTAGGATAGTCCGCGGCAAAGCAGCCCACAGAGTCAATGATGATGGCCTCCTTGTCTTGATCGCCCTCGGTGGGATCTCGCATCAATGTTAGCGCAGAAGGGCTAAATCATCTTCAACATCACTAGCACTTACATATCCATCGTTCGGTAGCAATGAAAGCGCCGACGACCGGGGCAATCCTTCATGACATGTCCCATGCCTTTGCATCGGTGGCAAATGATTTTAGAGCTGGACGAGGAGGAGCTAGTAGAAGCACCTGAGTGGCACCTTTCTTCACCGTGGAAACTGCACATTAGACAATTTACTTACCCCGTAAGAAAATGGAGGTGTAGATGGATGTGGTGCAACAGAAGCTTAGTCGCTCCTATTTCTCGAACGCTAAAAATTCCTCCCATTGTGAGACCTGAAAGGCTGGTGTTGTTTATGCCCCCTCAGATTTCTCGCTCGCCTTAATAGCAAGATGATACAATTGGGAAAAATTGCGCCATTCTTTGTAATCAAGTATGTTCTCAGATAGCATGGTTTAAACCACCAAAAATCTAGCACTAGCATCAAGATCATCTTCATTTATACCACAACGTGCTAAACCAATAAGCAAATTCTTGATAGTATGCTTCTACTCCTTTATCACCTTGTTTTAAAGTTTGTAATTTCAAACGTAAATCACGTTGGTAATAAGGAGGAACAAAACGAGATTTCATACGTTGCTTTAAAACATTCCAAGTTTGAGGCACAAGCAAGAAGATTATTAGCATTGCAAAGATCACTCCACCGTAACAAAGCAAAATTAGTAAACTCACTAGTAGCAAGTCTAACTCTATGCTCGGGAGGAACATTATGAGAATCAAATTTTTGTTGAACAAAGAAGCTCCCAATCTAAATATGCCTCTGGATCAACATTACCAAAGAAAAAGGAGGTAGACTAAATTTAATTTTAGCAAAAGGATCATTATTACCATGATTATTACCTCCCATGCCGCGACGATTGAAGTTGAGGCGGCGACGGCACCACCGCCAAAGATACGATCTTCATCACCAAAAGCATCCGCATCTTCATCATCAAGATGATAAGGCGGAGGCGTTGCTCAATCTGCTCAATACGGTTGACCAGATTGTTCACGCTATGCCACCACTTTCGTCATAAGATTGCGTTGTTCACCATGAACGCTTGCAAGCTCGCCCTTGGACACGCACTCATTGAAGTCCGTCGGAGTTCCCGCCATGGTTAGAAGATAGAAAAGACAACACCAAAGTATTATCCCTATCAACTAAAAGGAAACAAGTGGTGGTGGTGGTGAAAGTGGAATGCAAAATCACAAGCGGCTTACCACCGCCTTGCTCAGATTCTTACCAACGCCAAAACAGAGCAAAACCAAAGTGGTGAAGCAATCTGTTGTGGAGCGTGGTAATAGCTTGCAAGATGAACTGTACTTGTGTAAGAATATGTGGAGCTATGGGTAGGCACACAATATGATAGCAAGGATTAGCAATTAACGAATGCAGAGTAGCGATTGTTCAATCTGGATCCAAAGTACAAGTCACAGTGTTTGGCTAAGACATGTCGAGACGTAGCGCAACAAGGTGAAAACAAAGGACGATCGAAAGAACTCACAAGAACAAGCAAATAGCCCGGATTTCTCCTTTTTCCTGAATTTTTTCCCAGATTTTTCCAAAAGGCACAAACTTTTTTTTTCACTAATTTTTTATACTTTTCTCTGAACAAGGATCACAAAAGATGCAACCACAAAAATTGGCACCTACAACTGAGGTGGGATGTGGTCTACAGAAATTCAGCACGTGCTCTGAAAAGCGTGCAAAAACTTTGACAATTTTTTTTCTTTATTTTCCTGAATTTTTTTGGCAATTTTGACGAAACCAAACAGGGCGAAGCCGAGTTTGGGTCGGGTCCAAATGGTGTCAAGAAGCTGCTGAAAAAATTTCAGATTTTTCTGATAAACGAGCGAAAAGTTATGCCTGTTTTACCGAAGGTATCTCAAAGTATGTTTTTCGGGAGGCACAACACGGCGGCGACAGTTAGGGCAAAGCGTCCCTAAACTCTATCACCGATCACAGGATCGTCACTGTGACTAACAAAGATTAGGTATTCGCCGATGATGTAAGGAGGGCTGCAATGCGTGCAAAATAATAGCGGCCGGCAACCTATCTAGGGTTTCATATTACACAAGGCGGCTAAGCGGGGCAAGTCGAGTAATGTGGTGGCTTCGACTTGTTGTTTGGGAACGGTGGATGGGATAGCGGCGGAAAACAAAAATCACAAAGAACGGGCGATTGAACTACGACCACGAACACAATCCTAAACCAGCAACAAGACTCGACCACGGACACAAACTCAACAACACGAATCAAAAACGAAATTGCAAAGGCACAAAGGGCGATAGGACAGCGGAAATTGAAATATTTTTGGGCTTTTTGTGGACTCTAGGTAATGAACAAATATGAATCTAAGACAAACGAGATTATACCTCGCGGTAAACCTAAAATATCTCGATACCAATTGATGGGTACAGGCCCGATCTTCCGAGAGGTAGCCGTAAGTTCGATATGTGGAGATCTCGACGTTGGCGATCCGGCTTCAAATCGACGCGATTCAAACCCTCGCAACTGCTACACCATCATGCTCGTTGGTTATCAACCAAGCACAACTTGATTGACCTCGCCAAGAAGGCTTTTCCCCGCAAGCGAATCAAGAGCACAAGCAAGAAGGTAAAACACGCAATCTGATATTGCAAATATGAATGACGCGAATATCAATAGAAGGTTCAAGAACTCGGTTCCAAAGGACTAATCGACACACGGAGGAGATCAAGAACGGGGCCCCGGATCATCAGTAAAAGGATTTGTCACCACAGCTACAATGAACGATTCAGTTTCTCGATGGAAAACTAAACTCTAAACAAAACCCAATTGTGTAGCAGCGGCGACGGCTGTGTTTATAGTCTAAGACTCGACCTAGGGTTGGGGACGGCCAGGGGTTGGGCGCCCACAACTTGGGCTTAAGGCCCGACACGATACATGGCCAGGTTGGCCCAAATAGGTGACGCAGCACCTTGCCGTGGTCACACAGAATGATCCACGGACCTTCTGGAGCTGGGACCAGATCCAAAACGACGGCGTCGTCGTCCCCTTTCCAACGCATCCAAGAACGGCCCGTTTCGACGTCGTATGAGGAAGTTATGACCGAAACAGTGACGACGTGTCTGCTGAATCCGAGGGTGACGTGGTAGCTGAGTTGGGAACGAATTGCAACTTGGGAAAGACCATGGCGTCGGTGTGTCCAGCGTGGCGATGTCCTCATCACGCGGTGATGTTTTACCGAGGTATCGGAGAGTCGCCACTTCCCACTAGTCCTCATTGGGGCACCTGCGCAAGGGTGTAGCTCACCCTTGATTCCGCGTAATGATCAAGTGCTCTCTAAGGGTTGATTCTTCGACACTCTATCGTGGTGAATCACCCACAACCGCTCACAACTTGAGTTGGGTCATCCACAAGCTCTCCGGATGATCACCAAGCTCTCCAATCACCACCAAGCCATCTAGGTGATGGCGATCACCAAGAGTAACAAGCACGTACTCTCAATTGACCACGACAAGCCTAGGGAGAAAGATGGATGCACACTTTGCTACTCTTGATCTCACTAATGAGGGCTCTCTTTGGGATTCTCAAATCTCAATCACCTCACTAGGACCTTGCTCTTCTTGGCACTCACAAATGTGTTTCTCAGCTGTTGGAATGAGCAAAAGTGACTCCACACACGAGTGGAGCTTTTATTTATAACAAGGGCTGAAAAATGAACCGTTATGTGCCTCTGCGGGGTGACCGGACGCTCCGGTCATGTTGACCAGACGCTCCTGTCGGTTCAATCCGCACACCAGTGTTTAAATGTTGACCGGATGCGGGCAGGGTCTGATCACCACTGACCGGATGCATCTGGTCGCAAATATCCTCATCGGTACCTTCTCATCAGACTCGACCGGACACCGAACCCCTGTGGTCTCTGTCAAGACTTGACGGACGCGTCCGGTCGCAGAATTCCTTCTCTGGAACCTTACTGGAGTCGACCGGACGCTGGTCCTCAGCGTTCGGTCGTGCCAGACGCAATGTCCTTGGTCAAATGAACTGACCGGACCCTACGGCCAGCGTCTGGTCGCACCGGAGCCAGCGTCCGGTCAGTATTTGACCCTCCATTCATTTCCAACTCCCGATCATATGTGAATGAAGTTTGCTCCATAGGATCTAAGGGCTTTGTTGGAGCTGCCGAGTGCTAGACTTAGCAAGTGCGCACCACACCTAACTCACTAGACTCACCTAGGTCAAGCTACCCGTCCATACCCCCCTTAATAGTATGGCCAAAGGAAAAACAAAGTCCCAAACTACTCTAAGTGTCTCTCCAACTCCAATCGACACTTCAACTAGTCATCCTTAACCTTGTCGTCCATCCTTTGAAAACCGAAATGATTTCCGTCGTAGGGGCATGACATCCAAGATTGCCCAATCGATCTCCATTACCATGACCTAACTTAATTGCCTCTACAAAACACATGTTAGTCATAGTAATCTTGTATTGCCATTAATCACTGAAACCCAACTAGGGGCCTAGATGCTTTCAACCAGCATCAATGGTGAATACCCCTCCTTGACCTTCCTGCCCTTCCCCATTGTTGTGATCTCAGATTGCTGTCGTGGGCTCAAACTATGCTGGTGCATTGGGTTTTGCTATGTTGTCTATAATTTGGTGACTAACAAATGGTGGTTACTGTCAAATAAAAATCGTTCTTTTGGTTCAGCTCGCTTGGGGTTTGATCCAACAGTCTCCTCGCACTTCCATGTGATTGAATATGGGAAGAAGAGGGCCGGTGAGTCCGTAGGTGTGAGCATCTATACTCATCTAAGAGTGCAGCATGGATGTTTAAGGAATCTGAATTGGGTGAGGGTGTTGTACGCACATATTCGACAAGTGTGTTTCTTAATGGTTTTATGCACTGGCTGGAGTTGTCTCAGATAGTTGTTGTTGATATGCAGGGAAAGACATGGAGGAAAATTCGTAGGCCACGTGGTGCAGCAATCTCCATCCATGAAACTCAGGGTTAGTTGTGTGTATGTACTGCTAGTATGTTTAGGAAGTATTAGCTTTCATTCTAGGTCCTAGAAGACTATGGTACCAATAACTGGACACTGAAGCATACGGTGACCACGCTAGAGATATTTGGATGGAACAATATTCAATTTGGTTACAATGTTCGCGATGCGGACTATAGAGTGATATCAGTTCATCTAGAATGGAATTTGATTTTTCTTATTGGCGAGGACAAAAAACTGATCGCATATGACATGAACCTCAGAAAAGTTCTTGTCCTCCCTGCCTAGGTCGTGCGGTATCGTAGACCTACCTAGAGGCTACATCTGAAGGGACCTCAGTATCTTCCTTATGTTCTCTTGTTCATGGAGTCAGTAGGAGAGCAGTAAAGTTGCATATGCTGTTCTTTCTTCAGGTAGGGAGTTGTTTTGGTTCTATATACAGTCCAATTTTTCCTTGGTAACTAAAGCAATTGTATGTTGAATATTATTAATGCTACTGCTTTTTGTAGGTTGTGGAGTCTGAGTGCTTTTGAATGATTTTCCTGCAATGGCTGAGGGAGGAAGAAGAGGGGTTCCATGGTGCACTGGCTACCAAGCTGAAGGAAGCTTTGGCTTTCAAGTAGGAGTGCCAATCTAAAGGAGCAGAGCACATCTACCTTGTTTTCGTTATGTAAGTCTAAAGGGAGCAGAACCTTTATTCTCCTATCTATGTACCGCTTGTCTTAATTCTTGAGTTGACACAATTGTTATGTTAGTGTCGCTTCTTATTATAAAAAGTACTCTTCATTGTGGACATGGTGAATGATTATATCTGTATTATGTGTGTTCAGTAAGTTATTAAGGCCCATTTGAATTAGTAAATAAATTATGAAAACTAGATGCAATTCTGTCACCATCGGATGTAAGGGCCGTTGTCTATTTTGTCATCGCCGCCGTAACACTCGCCATTGGTGAAGCAGACGAACAACACCACCGCTATTCATCTCAAGTGGCAGGGGTCAATAGTGTATCACTGCCAAATCATACTACAACGCGACCATGACCATTACCAATGACCAGAAGGTTCATACACTAAAGTGATGGTGATGTCCACCTCGACACAAATGTTCGAGTGCCAAAGCGACGGTGAACACGCACTGCACACAATTGGGTCATTGTGCAAGGCAATTGTGATCCTGATCATTGGTCAAAATGGTGGTGTTAGTGTACACCCACACAGGTGGGTCGTGGTACAATGCGACGAAAACAATGACCTTATCACAGATGGATCATAAGCCAACACGACGGTGTTAGTGTACACCAACACAGGCGGGTCATTCTCCAATGCGATGGAAACAATGACCTGATCATGGACGGATCATATGCCAACACAGTGGTGTTAGTGTATACCAACACAGTCGGGTCGTGCTCCAATGCGACGAAAGTAAGGACCTTATCACGGACAGATCATAAGCCAATACAGCAGTGTTAGTGTACACCGCAGTCGATCTCAGATAGTGACGGTGAGGGCTATCATCATCACTGCCGACAACTTACTGCCGAGACCAAAATTGGACTATGATGAGGGTTATGACGTGGCTGTGAAAGGTTCGAGTATAATAGTGTCCTTAAAAGTACACATGCATTCAAACATGAGTTCTCCTCTAGATTAGAACAAACTATTCTGACTTTCAAACTCACCCATATTACCTTCAACCATGGGGATTCTTAGCCTTCACTTGGGTCTTGAGCAATTGAAAGACAGAACGATCAAGTCAAGCACTATTCCCCAAGTTCTTTAATTAACCATTATTCCGGAGTTTTTGTAGGTTTTCAAAATAAACTCAGAGCTTCCATTGTATGACACTCTTAAGTCTCTCAATATATGTGGTATTTGTGGATCCTCACCAAGGCAATAGTGATGTTATGCCCTTCTTTCTTCCTACAACTAAGGCTTATGTGGAGCCCATAGGAGTGAAAATAGCATGAAAGAGCATACATATATTGTAAAGTCAAACCTCGGATCCAACGAGAGTTGAGTCATACAATTAAATCAAGATGTGCATGTGTGTGGATATATATATGGTGGCTAACCTAATTCTACTATGCTCCTTGAAATTATATCTCTCTTTTGAAACTTGGAAATACTTTTTGTAAGAAAACATAGGCTATCTTATTCATCTTTTTTTTGGGCGGGTATCTGAGTACCCATTGTTTTAGATACCTCGAACACTTCTCCATTTTTCAACTCTTTTTTCTTTCTCTCTTTTTATTCCTTATGAATAACTTTTGCATAGCTCTTGCTTTTTTCTGCAACAAAACTTTTGAGAGATAGCAACAAGAACCTGGAGTATTTCTTTGGCAGGTAAAAACCTATCAAGAATGTTTTTTGTGTTTACTCTTAGTATAGGAGTAAAACAATTTTGAGTGGATCTAAATGGAGTGGCATGTTTTTGTGCCTACCCCCAGTGTAGGAGTAGTGCATATGTGGGTGGTGTGTATGTGATCTTAATTTTTAGAACATGACAAACCTCTCATAAGGGTCAACAAAGCTTGACTAAACTCAATGCAAAACAAGCAGCATATATGAGTGAAAGTTTTCCTAGTCTAAATATCATGTATGGCTCTGATAGAAATTCAAGTTTTATCATATAGGAACTCATCATGTAACATTTTTCTGTTTTTCAAAAGAAAAATCTCTAGAACTTTAGTATTACTTGGAACAAGATAAACAGCAGCTCAGACCTTCTCATATCGTATCCTTCAATTACCTAGACTTAGATCAAGCATATACTACCCATGTGTTTCAATTTCAGAGTAAATTCTTATATCAAAATAATCTTATCCAAAACTCACGAGAATTCAAGGCTAAAAACTAGATACTAGAAGGGAATTACAATAGAGCAACTATTCATCATTTCCATTTCAAGAGATTATCTTCAGAGTCCTTTTTATTTATTTAGCTCTTAAAAATCAAACTTAAAGAAAACTAGACACACACTTTTTATTTTGTTTTCATTTTTAGATCATATATTACTACTAATATATATTTAACACAAAGATAAATTTTTATTTTGTTATTTAGTTATGCATCTTTTTTTAAAACAAACTTAGAAATAAAACCAATGGAGAAAGAAATACTTATCTAGATACATGAGAGCAATGTTTTCCTAAACGGTAAACGGTCTTTACACGGTCACCCTTCGTTTAGCGTTTAGGCTGTTTACACGGTGTTTAAACGAAGTTAAACGGTCTAAACGGTTTTGTACTTTAAAAAATACATATAATTATATATGTGCATGTAAAAAATCAAGTATTCTAGCATTTATACATATTTATACGAGTAAAAATCAATTATTTTGGTATGTATATATATTTATGCATGTGAAAAGAACCAAATATAGATATTTATGCATGTAACATATCAAGTGTACACATTTATAAATATAATAAACTTAAGTATACAAATTTATCCATATAAAACAAAACTAGATTTACCTCATGTTCACCTAAACGGCCGTTTAAACAGCTGCTTAGCCTGTTTAATGTTGTTTATCTCCGTTCCATTTAGGTCGTTTTTCCCGTTTTTTGACCGTTTAAACGGCCGTTTAATCCGTTTAGGCGAACACTGCATAAGAGATGCTCTTCCCCAAGCTAGTTGTTATCGTGGTTGCTCAAACTTGTACTTCTTAGAGCGGTTTCACCATCGGATGTCCTTTTCATCCCTTAGGAAGTTGAGCTCCCTTGTGCAGCGGGTATAACGGCAGATCGGGAAAATGTACTTCGGGTGAGATGAAGATGACCAGGTGAACTTGCTCTTAACTATCCTGCAAAAATGTCAACAAGAACAACAAAACTCGTGGAACGGATTAGAGTAAAAGGGTTAGCTGTCAGTCGCCCAAAGGTTAGTCGTTCTTTTGATTAGAAATATTCTCGATTTGGTAGGATTTACCAGGATGTCTTCCATAATATTTTTGGATTTTCTTAATATAATGGAACATAACTAAATGTGTGTATGGTATTTTTATTTATATGCCACCACGGTGGATATTCTTGATGGTTTTTACACACTATAAAAGTATTTACATGGGGCTTAGAATTTTATAATGCAATAATGAGATTTTTATTTTTCTTTTCTAAATGCAATGTGAAAGAGTGAATATGGATAACTACCGACTACCGATTTTACCTCCTAGCGAGGGTTTAGTGTTTTAAGTCCTCTAAACAGGACTTGAAGAGCCCTTCATTCTTCGGGTGCATCAATCGGTCTCAGAGATGGAGACCTTGATTTATGCACCTCTTGTGATGGTGACTTTGATGATGATGTCATCTTTTTCCTTCCAAACCTGCTTGGTCTGTGGACTTGCTTTTGGCGTAGTCTATTCATTCTTCAAAACCTTTTCTTTTTCTATATTCTTTGGGAGTTGATTCCTCTGGCGTTAGGATGATCGACGTCTCCTCTTGGAGCAGATCTTCTTCGGCTGCTCATAAGTTGTATAACTATTAAAATAGCATCGTACCTTTTGTCCAGGGAATTGGAAGTGGATTTGTCCCGATCCTATGTAGATGATCACGTTTGTAGTGTTGAGGAATAGTCTTCCAAGGATAATAGGAACATCTTCTTCTACTCCCATGTCAACAATCATGAAGACGGCAGGGACATAGTGATATTGTATTTTTACCATGATGTCTTTTGCTATTCCCTCAGGAAATCGGATTGTTTGGTTCGCCATCTGCAATTGCATATATGTTGGAAACAAAGGTTCATCACTAAACAAATAGTCATATGTTACTTTGGACATTATGTTGACACCTGATCCAATGTCGCAGAAGGTGTTGTCGAAGATTCTTTGTCCAATTGTACACTCGATCGTAGGTACGCTAGGATCTTCCTTCTTGGTAAGGAATGGTGAAGTGAGAAGGTGGTTGTACTCCAATCAGAGTGTGTTGATCATCTTGACTGATTCTTCTCTTGGTTGCCTGGCCCTGTTCTTCCTTCTTAGGTTGTTTCTCTTCTTGGTTACTATTGTCTCTTCGGGCAAATATGCCATATGTGGATGACTAGGAGAGTGGTGTATACAATTCTTGAAAGTAAACTTCTCCTTCCTATCCTTTATTGTGAAATAGATTTTGGCACTGTCCACGTAGATGATGGCTTTTGTGGTGCTTAGGAAAGGTCGGCCCAGATAATGGGTGCCCTTACATCTCCACCTTTTTCTAAAACCACAGTCTATGGGTACGTATGATTGTCCAACTCGTACACATATGTCTTCAAGAATTCCCTTGGGGTAGTAGAGTGACTGATCAGCAAGCTGCAAACGTATGTTTGTGTACAACAAAGTATCTCCATTGATCTTATCATAGATTACCTTTGGCATGATGTTGACACTTGCTCTAAAGTCACAGAATACTTCTTGGAATATGTGAGGTCCAATGGCTATGGGGATAATAGGTCTTCCTAGATCTCCTTTCTTGATGGGCAAGGAATAATCCTCTCATCTTCCTATCGATTGTTCTATGTAGTATCCTGTAGCATTGTGAATATTGACAAGATTTGCAATTTTGAGATCTTTCGGTTGCCCTGAAATCTTACCTTTGTCAGTCGAAGGAACAACAGCCGCCAGCTAAGCTGTTTATGATTCTATCATTTTATTAAAGCTATGCTGGTTTTTAATAGCTTAGGAGAAACTATCCATTCTATTATTTATATTTTCTAACATTTTGTCATTGGAAGCTAGTTTTCTAGATAAGCCCTCCATAATTTTAGCTTGACCAGAGACTAAATCTCTCAAAGATGGTTGGTTATTGAAATTATTGTAATTATTACCTTGATAGTTACCTTGGTAGTTTGGCCTTTGTTGCTAGTTCCATCCTTGATTCTATTGAGAATGATAGTTGTTGTTGTTGATGAAGTTCACATCCCCATGGGTTTTAGGATAGTTGTTCCCTGAATGCCCAGTGTTGCCGCACTCTTCATATGTCATGCGAGAATCATGAATATGCATGACTTCTTTCTTTTCATTGCCTTGCTCTTCAAGCCTCTTCATCAGCATGTCTATCTTGGCAGATAGCATGTCTACCTCTTTGAGTTGATACATACCTCCACCTCTCTTGTGGGTTTGAAGACGTTCTTCATTCTAGCCTTGGTTGGAGGCCATCTTCTCCATGAGAGCTGTTGCTTGTGCGATTGTGAGTGATACAAAAGCACCTCCAATAGCGGCATCCATAATCTCACGGGTGATGTTTGTCAACCCATGGTAGAAAGTTTGCATGAGTAGCCAATCCTCCATCCCATGGTGAGGACATTCTGATATGTTGTCTTGGAAGCGTTCCCATGCCTCAGAGACAGATTCATCATGTTGCTGCTAAAAACTTGAAATTCTCCCACGCAGAGCATTGGTCTTCCCCGTGGGAAAGAACTTTGCTAGGAAGGCAGTGGAGCAGTTCTCCCATGTAGTATTTCTATCTTTGTTGGCGTAGAACCATTGCTTCACCTTCCCCAAAAGTGAGAATGGGAAGAGGCAAAGTAGAATGGCATCTCTAGTAACTCCCTTGATGGTGAAAGTACTGTAAATCTCCAGGAAGTGTTGGAGATGCGCAATCGCATTTTCATGTGCCTTTCCATAGAACTGGCTAGCTTGCACCATGTTGATGAGAGCTAGCTTGAGCTCAAAAGCATTGTCACCAATGTTGACCGCCGGTCCAGTACGGATGTTGGATGTAGTTGGAGCAGAGAATTCACAGAGAATCTTGTCAGCCATAGCTTTGAAAACTGGTGTTAAGCTATGCCTTGTCTGGTTGTCTTTTGATTCTAAAGTTGAAACTTTCTTAAGTTTAGCCTTAGTCCTCCTGAGTAGTGCTTCTGGATTTTCATTGTAGTTTATCGAAAGGTCAAAACCAGTCATACATTACCCTGCATAAGATACAAAAGTAGACAGAACAAGGGTAAGCCTGTTTGAGCTGGGGTACATGGTTTTCTCGATCACATCAATAAGTATAAGTTTATCAATATTCCTTTTTGCCTAGCTACCTTCCTCGGCAACGGCACCAGAAATGCTTGTTGGTATTTATTAACTTGTCACTTGTTTAAATAGCCACCTAATGTTTGTTGATATTTCTTAACATCACTTTTGCAAAGTTGTCATCCCTAGCTATGATGCCAGAAATGCTTGTTGGTATGTTGACACCTGTGGAGGCACACAGAGACAAAATCTGCAAGTGCACGAGTATCGAAGTAGGTTTCACCCAGGAGTATTATTGAGTATCGTATCCCCGGAAAAACGTGTGTGTTGTCTAACAACTAGTTTGTCTAGGGATAGCAATTAAGATTTAAGGTATGAGTAGAGAGGATTCCTATGGTTATGACCCTATGCAAAGCAAGGCTTATGATTCTATTGTTCACTTCGAGACGCCGCTTAGACGGTAAAGCACCGCTAACAGATAACTCTACCGACGTGACTATGGTCCAACTAATTTAAAAACCTGCTCAATTTGGCGTGGACTACAAAGGATAGATGGGGCTGTCACCTCCCGCTGCTACCACACAACCAAGAAGCAGGGAGCAAACATAAGTAGCCGATAGCCTAAGCACCACGCTTATACTAATGATTACTACTCTAATCCAAAGATCTAACAAGGACTAGAGCACTCAAAAGAACTGTGAACCTATGAACAAAAGAGCACAAAACTTACTTTAAACGAAAATCAATTACTAGAGGTATCTCAGATGTAGGCTTGGAGAAGCCTAGATCTGCCAAAGTGCAAGCCATAGAGGTAGCACCGACAAGCCGGTACTTCCCCCAAACTCTTCCCTTACTCTCTATATATTTTTATATAAAAGATAGATCCTAACTAGAGGACTAATCTCTCTTGAATGTGATGCCCTGATCCTAAGATGAGGATATGAATTAGGGTTTCAGGATGGCTCTAGGGAGGTAGGGTAGGGGTTGCTATATATAGGCTAGAGCATCAATTCTTGACCCTTGGATCAAACTAACTTGAAAGGACGGCGTAGATGCAATCTAGGAGGTGGTGGAGAACCGACAATCGACGGAGGGGCTAACTAGTGGGACCCATAGGCCAGCCGACCTAGTGGTGGGGACAGCCGGCCCCCATGTCAGCCTCTTGGGTCGATCTTCAGTGGAGAGTCTTCTAGGGTCTTATAGAGTCTTTTGGAGTTGTTTTTATCGCGGATGAACGTGATTTAACCTGACGATTGGGTCTACCTTGATGATTTTCTGGATAAACCATGCTGAAAACATAGATTCACCAAAACTTGTGGAATTTATTTGTTTAAACCCTTAGACCTATATTGGTGATCCTTTTTGTGCATTTATATAAGTTATATGGATGGTTTATGATGAACGTTAACTACCGTCAACAAACTCCCCCACACTTAACCTTTGCTAGTCCCTGAGCAAAGCTAAACTCAGCAATGGATCAGGAGTTGATATACTACTTTCATGCCTCAAAAGTACACAGGTGTTCAATCAAAAATTCTCCTCTAGATTAGAATAAACTGATCTGACTTTCAAACTTACCCATATTACCTTCAACCATGGGACTTCTTAGCCTTCACTTGGGTCTTGAGCAATTGAAAGACAGAATGATCAAGTCAAGCACTGTCTCAAGTTCTTTGTTTAACCATTTTTCCTGAGTTTTTATAAGTTTTCAAAATAAAACTCAGAGATTCCATTGTATGACACTTGCAAGTCTCTCAATATATGTGGTATTTGTGGATCCTCACCAAGGCAATAAAGATGTTATGCCTTTTTGTTCCTACCACTAAGGCTTATGTGGAGTTCATAGGTAGGGAGAAAGCTAGAGCATACTTGCAATGCATATATTGTAAAGTCAGACAATAGATCCAAAGAGAGTTAAGTCATATAATCAAATCAAGATGTGCATATGTGTGGAAGTATGGCGGATATATATGGTAGCTAACCTAATTCTACTTTGTTGCTTGAAAACATATCTCTCTCTTGGAACTTAGAAACATTTGCTAGAGAATAGGGGCTATCTTATTCATCTCTTTTTTAGGCGGGCATCTGAGTACCCATTGTTTTAAATATCTCGGACACTTATCCATTTTTTCAACTCTTTTTTTTCTTTTTTTATGAATAACTTTTGCATAGCCCCATGTCTCTTTTCTGTAACAAAACTTTGAGAGAGGTATCAACAAGAACTTGGAGCATTTATTTGGTGGATGGATGTTGACGGTAGTTATCATACATTATAAACTTCAATATAACTTGTAATAAAGCATGAAAATGATCACTAGCATAGAATTAGGGATTTAAACTGATAATTTCCATGAGTTTTGGTGAATCTATGTTTTTAGCAGGGTTATTTTAGAAAACCATTAAGGGGGATCAAAACATCAAATTAAATTGCGCTAATCCATGGTGAAACTAACTTTAGAAGGTTCTAGAGGACTCCAGAAGCCACATCACTGAAGCAGAGGATGAGAGGGTGACAGGTGGGGTCCCACATGTTAGCTCTGTTGCTATGTCGGTTCCTCACCACCTTAAGGATTGCATCTCCGCCATTCTTTAAGTCGATTTGATCCGAGCGCTCATCTTGGACGCTCTGGCCTATATAATCAGCCCCTGCCCCCCTCCAAAGCATGCTGCCATAAGTCAAGATCAGACTAGAAATTAGGGTTTCCAGAGAGAAGAAAGTAGAGCTCCAATTATTCAAATTTCTAGTATAGGCTAGCTAGCAAGGTTCAAGTAGAGTGTGGGCTATTGCTCAGGATTCCGGATCTATCATCTGGAGACTGGTATAGCCATTGTATCTCTTATTTTATGACTTTATGCTACTCCAATATTATGTTGCTATTTATTATGTTCCTAGTTTTCTCTAGTTGTATGCTTGATATAGTTAAGATTGATGATGAATTTATGCATATGTTCACAAAGCTCTTAGCCCAATACTCGAGTGAGTTAAGTGGTCGACATTATGTAAGCATGGTGCTTAGATATTGTTTGCCTACAGATGCATTCTGCACTCTGGGTCATGTGGTAGATTGTGGATGTGACACTCCCATTGAGTCCTTTGTAGTCCACTTCCTGTTTGTAGAGCAAGTAGAACACGGTTGCAAAGGGAGACAAGCTCTGTTCTTGATCTTCCTTAGTAATGTTCCTTATGCATAGATCTAATGTTAGTTATACTATAGATGAGAGTGTATATACTTAGGTGTACAAAAGACTTAGTAAATAAGGAATGACTTAGGAATCTTTTGCTCTTAACTAATCTCCTGCTTATCCATACTACATTTTATGAGGCTCAATTTCTATCTCTAGAATACCATTATTACCTTACACTTATCATTTATTTATCCCTTGACTTTCCCCTGCCATAGCATGAGAGTTATTTTATCATAAGTATATATATTTGTCAATATCTCTATGCCAACACAACTCCATAGCTCCTCCCTGTGGTTAAAATATAAATAATGATACCTGGTATACTCCCGGGTGAAATGCTACAATGGTTATTATCTATGCGCTTGCGGATGACTTAGTATATATATAAATTTACAAGTGTTCTCAATAATTACCAACAACGCATTTCTGGCATCATGCTAGGGATGATAACTTAGTAAAGAGTGATGCTAAGAAATGTCAACAATGAAAAACCTAACAAGCATGTTTTTGTGTTCACTCCCAGTGTAGGAGTAAAACATTTTTGGGTGGATCGAGATGGAAGGCATGTTTTTACGCCTACCCCTAGTATAGGAGTAGTGCATATGTGGGTGGAGTGTACGTGATCTTGATTTTAAGAGGATGACAAACCCCTCATAAGGATCAACAAAGCTTGACAAAACTCAATGCAAAACAAGCAGCATATATGTGGAAGTTTTTCTAGCCTAAAATGTATGGCTCTTGTGGGAATTCCAGCTTTGTCATATAGGAACTCATCATGTAGCATTTTTATGTTTTTTAAAAGAAATCTCTAGAACTTTAGTGTTACTTGAAACAAGATAAACAGTAGCTCAGACCTTCTCATATCATATCCGTCAATTACCTAGACTTAGATCAAGCTTATGCTACCCACAAGTTTCGAGTTTAGAGTAAATCTGTATATCAAAACAATTTTATCCAAAACTCAGGAGAATTCAAGACTAAAAACTAGGTACTTAAAAGGAATTACAACAAAGCAACTATTGATCATTTCCATTTTAAGGGATTGTCTTTAGAGTCTTTATTATTTATTTAGCTCTTAAAAGAAATTAAAGCAAATTAGACACTCTTGTTATTTTGTTTTCATTTTTTATAAAGCAAACTAAATAAAACAAAGGAAGAGAAATACTTAGCTGGATACAGGGTGTGCCTCTCCCCCAAGCTAGTTGATGGTAAACCTAGCCGAGGATGAAGTGCAAGGCTGGCAAACCCAAGTTAGGTTGGCCTACCTTTCTCATGGTTCTTCCATCATTTGTCGATGCCATGCTTTGTTTAGGAGGGTTGCCTCCCCCACACTTGAATTTTGTTACCTTGCATAAACAACATGTGGAGTCAAGCACCAACAAAAGACTGGAGAAATCTTGGCAATATACTTTAGCAGGTAAACATGTTTTTTAAGTTTTTTCACAAAGTAAAGAAGAAGAGCTGAATTGAAAATGTTATTTAAATTCTACAAAGTTAATTATATTCAATTCTTCTTCTGGCAATTGTGTGTCATGGAAAACTTTTAAACGATTACATTTACCTTGAAAAGCATACCTTTGTCATTTTGAAGTGTGACTACTCCATGAGATGATGCGCTAATTACCTTGTAAGGTCCTTTCCATTTGCTTTGTAGTTTCCCATGTCCAAACAACTTCACTCTGCAGTTGAAAAGCAACACCTTGTCACCTGGTTTGAATTCTTTCTTTGTCAATCTTTTGTCATGCCACCTATTTGTCCTCTCTTTGTAGATTTTTGCATTATGATATGTCTTTTCTCGCCATTCCTCTAACTCAGAGAGTTGTATTTTTCTTTTCTTCTCAGCTGCTTCAAAGTCCATGTTCCACCTTTGTATGGCCCAATGAGCTTTGAATTCTAACTTGACAGGTAGGTGGCATGTCTTCCCGTAGACAAGTTGGCATGGTGACATTCCAAGAGGTGTTTTGTAGGCTATTATGTAAGCCCATAGTGCTCCGGATAACTTATCTTTTCATGTTGTTCCCATCTCATTGATAGTCTTCTACAGAATGTTCTTGATTTGCTTGTTTGACATTTCTGCTTGTCCGCTAGTTTGAGGATGATATGGTGTCACAATGTTATGGCGGACCCTATGATCTAATAAGAAACGTCAGAACTTTCTATCAATGAAGTGAGGACCTCCGTCACTAATTACCATGCGTGGAACTCCGAAGCATGGAAAGATGGTCTTAAAAACATCCTCTAGGCATTATTGGAATCTGCAGCTCGACATGGTAAAGCTTCAACCCATTTTGAGACATAGTCGACTGCTACTAGGATGTATTCGCACTGCCAGGATTTTAGAAATGGTCCAATGTAGTCGATACCCCAAACATCAAATAGTTCTAACTAGAGGATGGCGGTGAGTGGCATGGCATCTCTTGCATTGATACTCCCATGTTTCTGACATGGGATGCACCTCTGTTTGAAATCTTTGGTGTCATCGTACATGGTTGGCCAGAAGAATCCACTTTGCCAGATTTTAGCATTAGCGCGGAATGCCCCATAATGTCCCTGATATGGTGATGAGTGGCATCTTTCAATGATCTTGATTGCTTCCTCACCGGAACACACCTCCTGAGCAATCCATCAACGTAGACTCAGTAGAGGTACGGTTCATCCCACAGGTGGAGGCGACTTTCTTCAATAAGCTTTATTCTCCCATGGTGGTACATAAGTTGCAGCCATAAAATTAACAATACTTGCATACCAGGGGTCGGATTCTGCGACCTTTAGGAGCATGTCATCCCGTAGAAAATCGTTGGTGGGCAACTCATGTGGATTCTCAAACTACATTCTTGACAAGTGATCGGCTATAGAATTTTCTATTCCTTTCTTATCTTTAATTTCTAAATCAAATTCTTGAAGCAAAAGGATCCATCTTATAAGCCGAGGTTTAGCATCTTTCTTAGTAAGGAGATATTTAAGAGCAGCATGATCAGTGTAAACAATAACCTTTGCTCTTACTAAGTAAGATCTAAACTTGTCAATTGCAAAAAAAACAACTAAAAGCTCTATTTTAGTAGTTGCATAATTAAGTTGAGGTCCTGACAAAGTTTTACTAGCATAAGAAATTGCATGATGCTTTCTATCCTTCGTTTGACCCAAAACTGCCCCCACAGCATAATCACTAGCATCACACATGATTTCAAAAGGTAGCGACCAATCAGGGGGTTGAATGATTGGTGCAGAGATGAGTGCTTTCTTAAGGATTTGAAAAGCATTTAAACACTCATCACCAAACTCAAAGGGAACATCCTTGGCTAACAAATTTGTAAGGGGTCTAGCAAAATGAGAAAAATCTTTTTATAAAATGGCGATTAAACCCCACATGACCATGGAAACTTCATACCCCTTTGACATTTGTGGGAGGAGGTAGCTGTTCTGTTACTTCTATCTTAGCTCGGTCTATCTCTCTCCCACGTTCAGACACCAAGTGTCCAAGCACTATGCCCTCTCTAACCATGAAATGACATTTTTCCCAATTTAAGACCAAGTGCTTTTCCTCACATCTTTGCAAAACTTTGTCTAAATTTTCTAAGCAATCATTGAAGTTTTTCCATAAATAGAAAAATCATCCATAAAAACTTCCATGATTTCTTCTATCATATCAGAAAATATAGACATCATGCACGTTTGGAACAAAGCTGGAGCGTTGCATAATCCGAAAGACATCCTGCGATAAGCATATGTTCCATAGGGACAAGTAAAAGTAGTTTTGCTTTGGTCATCAGGATAGATCGGGGTTTGATGATAGCCGGAATACCCATCAAGGAAATAGAAGAAATAATGTTTTCCAAGCCATTCCAACATCTCATTAATGAAGGATAATGGGAAGTGATCTTTCTTTGTTGCCTTGTTAAGTTTTCGTTAATCAATACACATCCGCCATCCTGTGACTATTCGTTGTGGGATTAATTCATCTTTTTTATTTTTTACCATAGTCATGCCCCCTTTCTTTGGTACAACTTGTACCAGGCTTACCCACTCACTATATGGCATGGGATAGATTATCCCTGCATGCAAAAGTTTCAAAACCTCTTTCTTAACAACTTCTCTCATCGTATTGTTAAGCCTACGTTGGGGCTCCCTAGAAGGTGGATATGCTGGATCTATGGGAATGTGATGGGTGCAAAGGGCATGACTAATCCCCTTGAGGTCTTCGAGTGAGTAGCCGAAAGCAGAGCAATGCTTTTCTAAAACGGTAAGGAGCCAGAGGGTCTCATCCTTAGAGAGTTTATCACTAATAATCATAGGAGACTCCCTATTGTTATCTAGAAAAGCGTATTTCAAACCTGAAAGAAGGGGTTTGAGCACAATGGGGGGTTTTGGCGGCTCTTGAATTTTATCTAGAGGGAAAGGATCTCGCGGTTCTTCTTCATCTTGGATGAAATCCTAGGCGACTTCTTCGAGATGTTTATTGGAGGCTTCTAGGAGAGATGTTGCCATAATCTCCTCCATTGGATCTTGCTCGGGACTCAACTCTGTCTTAACATGTATTGAGCGAGTGATGGGAATAGAAAGGTTTAGGCTTTTCCCAAGACTTACATTTATTGGTTGTTGGAGTTAAGTGCATATTTTTAGGAAGGGTATGTGCAAAAGATTTAGAGATAATATTTACTCCTACAACCAGATTATAAAAAGCATTGAAGGAGGTTTTATGAATCTGACAAAGAATGGAGGTAGAGGGAGAATCTAAATGAATGACTTTAGGAGAAAGCTTGGATTCTTCCAACCACTCATTGCTTATGATTGTTGTCAACTCCTTCAGTCTTTTTAAGGAATTTCTCTTTCATTAGGTCAGGAAGATGTTGGTTAGGAGCTAATGGTGCCAAAGATTTCCTTATTGCATAATAATTCAAGGTGTTTCCAAAGTCAGAGAAAAAACCTTCCTCGAATTCAAACATATTTTTCAAAGGCAGAATTTCTTCCTCCTTTGGTGGTTCGAGAACTTGAAGGATAGTTGAGGCTTCAAGTGGAGTAGTTAAAGGCTTAGGCTTAACTATCATAGGTTCTTCCTCAAGAGTTTTCTCCACTACATCTTCTGGGCCATCGTCACGCACGCTAGTGTAGGGGGTGTTATCTAGGATGTTTCTCCCTTCACAAGCAGAGTAGTGTAAGAAGGCGCCTCCAAAAGTTGTATCAAGAAGCTGCGCGGTCTCCCTACTAAGACCTATATAAAAGTGTTGTAAAAGCATAGGGTCTTGAATGGCAAGGTTAGGGCCAGAATTGACTAGAGATTCTTTTTCTTTCTGTTTAAAAGATAGAACCTCTATTCGAAGGCTAACCACTCCAGAGATGGGAAGAAAGATAAGCAAAAGCTAGAGCATAGAGCTTTCCAATCTCCTTGTATATTCCCTATAGTTTGGGTATACCAGTGTTTAGCTCTTCCCATCAAAGAAAACGAAAATAGCTTCCACTTTAAAGTTTCATGTGACATGCCTGCGATATGCAAGCATGCACAGGTTTGCTCAAACTCTCGGTGGGTATATGAGTTTTCATCACCTTCTCCTGAGAATGATTGTTCCTAGACCAAATTTACTAAAGATGGACACAACTCATAGCCAGATGTAAGGATAGGTTTTGAAGATTCTGGAGGCTCTAGTTGTGCGCCCATGGGAGCAGTGAATTGATTGATAGGTGTCGACATGGAATTTCGTCCCATGCCGAGGGCACATGAGCAAGCCGGAAGGGTCCACTCGATGGAGCTGGAGATCCGCCTAGCTTCAGCGCAGGGATGGTCGATCCTACGCACTCCTTCCAAGACGCGCCAGTCAATTTGAGCCTACAACTGACAAGGAGAGAAAGTTTATCAGTAATTAAGGGCGAAACATGTCGGTGTTCCCAGACAATCCCAAATGTGCGGCTCTGAGAGCCGATATGAAAGGAGATCGACTAAATAGTCGATTCCAGCATATTCATAAGAATAAATCGGTTAAAGGTCATACAGTTGTGTAAGAAGAATCGGTTATCGTTTAGGATGAATATCATTCTTTAAACAAATATTGGTCAATGGCAATAAGATATTAACAATAATTAGTTCATGCTAAGCCAATGACTGCAAGTAACCAAACTCCTTTATAAAAGAAACAGTTCATCATCATTCAATCATTTAATAGAAATAAATCTAATGAACATATTAGATCTCATCTATCGCTATAACCAGTGGGGCATGAGGCAGAATCATGCAGGCCGTAGAAACAAGAATAGACTCGATGACCCTAACTTATTACTAATATCAGTGGGGCATGAGGCAAAATCATGCAGGCCATAATACAATAATAAGATCATGGGGCTAACACATCTTTCAACCTATCACTACTTCAATGATCTCGTGATGCGAACTGTTCGTGAAAGCGCTCGATATCGGCTAAAATAGCCGATTCAGGCATAGTGCATAGTTAAGGTCATGTCCTCTCAGGAATAGATCTACCAAATAACAATCCCCACTCCACGGTGCTAACAGTGGGGTGTGAGGCAGAATCACACAGGCCGTGATAACGGGCCATGGAACAGTTTTCGCTAGCCAATAGATCTACTCAAGATCAAACATGCCTTAACCGCACGCTATGCACGATCAAGATTGATGTAAAACAGTCGATAAAACATAACTCATCGTTTAAAGTGCAGATTAGATCAGCTTAGATTAACAAACGATGGGTTAAAAAATATATAACGCCAATCTAGATCAATCCCAATCAGGCAAAGTGATATTGCTGTAATTAAATAAATAATGGAAGCAATAAGCAATATTGGTAACTTAATGAATCTATCCAAAGGAACGCCACCCTTAGATAGAGCCGATAACTTGACCTTGATCTAGTTCGAGCAGTGGAGGTCGATCGGATAGATGCTGCCGTACTTGAACTAGACAAGAATCGATAACTAACTTATACCAGAGTCGCATTGGAGGTCGACCGGATTGATGCAACCGTACGAACAGAGGTATAAGCCATGACGGTACTTATAGACAAGCAGTGGAGGTCAACCGGATTGATGCAGCCATACTTGCTGAAGAACTCGCTGAGATCTACTCTACTCCTACTCCTAAGTGGTGGCCGGAGCCAAAAAAAGTAAATAACTGGTATTTGATTTATTGTGTGTCTTTTATAATAGCCGGGGTTTGATATTTATACCCGGGACCTACGCATGACTCCTATCTAAGCACGACTCATCACAATCTTTGACCCTAGAGAAAACATTCCTAATTTAAGATAACTTGGACTCTAATCTTTCCTTTTTGTAGAGTCCAACATGTCTTATCCCGGCAGCGATCGTAGCCTTTGGCGTTATCTGCTGGCGCTATCTGAAGAAAGCCGATTTCAGTTCTGCATTCGAATCAGCTAATACCGATCTGCACGCGATTGATTCCTTGATGACATGACCTTGGGAGCTTTTAAGTCCCTGCGACTCTTCTTCCAAATTTTAGTGTAAACACATGCCCCCCAATTTTGGGATAAAAGTAATTTTATTCCAAAATTATCACATCTGTATTCCCTATTGGTCCGTAGTCATAGGTAGAGAATCTTGATCTAGGGTCTACTGTTTGTCACCGTCTATGTCAGCTCACGAGCCCATGCTTCAAAACTTTTACGAGAGCACCATTGCTTCTTGGGCACTTGGATTTATCCTTTTAGGCTGGCTACAAAATGTCTATCCGACCCTGGTGAGAGCAACTCAACAATTTAGCCATGCTTCTCTTCTATCTGCCTCCTCGAGTGCTCCTGACTCCACTAGACCCTCCATGATCTATCCTTTTGCTATGAAGATCTTGAGCGGTTAGAAGAATTGTTGTGCATAGGGTTATTGTGTCTCCTGTCTTAGCACCTTGTCGAGCAAGAGACTCAGCTACTGCTGTTAGAACAATCCTTGTGATATCGCTTGGGTCTTCTCTCCATGCTCGCAGAGCTGTTCTAGTGTTTGCAAGGGCTAAAATGCGTGGACACTTTCTCCTTGTTTGCTCAATCAAATGCCTATCGGGAAAGCCACAAGCTTCTTTCCAGCGGCTTCCCAGTCACGGAGAAATCAGCTGGGCATCTGTTAGACAGGCGGCTTTTTCCCTTCTCTATCATAATTTTATTAACGGGCCGATGTGACTCGGTTTATGATGACTTTTGGTCCTGTGGGGATTCAAACTCCCTTCAATCCAAAGAAACCTTGGTGGGCTGAATGCTGGTTAATGCAAATCTTTTGTATCTATCCCATGACATTCTGTAACTTGGGAAAGCAATAAGTCCGAATCTGTTATCTCTTCATTATCTGTTCCCTAAATTCCTAGAGCGTCGATCCTTTTCCGTATCTAATTTCAATTTCACACTACTGGCGAAATCTATCTCTTCGCCTTCTCGGCTATATATATGGGCCACGGCTGGGGATCGAAAAACAACTCGCTTCGCCTCAAACCTTCCGCGTCCTTAGTATAGTTCCTGCTTTTCCGTAGGTTTGAGATCATGGAGAACAGCAAGAAGTTTGCTGAGGAGGCCCTCAATGGACCTGCATCATCGCGTCAGCGCCTTCATCATCAGGAGGGTACAACTTGTGGTACCCCCACTGCCTTGGGGGATACGACCGACTCCGTTCGGCCTTTAGGGTCCTCTTCGTTAATAGCTCATCGCTAGCTCCCTTGTTATCAAAGGAGGCAGATTAACAACGACGATCTGCTTGCCTCCATTGATCGGCATGGACAGAGTCTCACTGAATGTCTCCCCCTCATAGAATCGGCTCTGGCCATGGTTCGATGTTGATCACCTCCCGAGGTCGATTCAATGGAAGATAGGTTGGCCAAGGCCGAGGCCAGAATTACGGGTGAGATATCTTGTTGTAACCTTTGCTTCCTTTTAATTTCATCTTCAAGACTCTGATCATCTCCCCTTCGAACCTTTTTAGATTTGTCTATCCAACTGGAGAGGCTTCGATTGGCTGCGGAGCACGCGGCGGGATTCATCAACGCTAGAGGCGCCGTCCCGATGGTTCGCCTGCATGACATCCCAAACTGTGTTAGGGAGGTCGCTTTGCATGGCGTTGGCCATGGTGCCGCCATGACGTTGGCTTCTGCGCAAGTCCATTCTGGCCACGAGCTTCGGTTCCTTCCCCATGGTTTTCTAGCCACGGTGCACCCTGGGGATTATGAACGCCTGATTGAGGATTTCTTTAGTGCTACTAACTCCATAGCCTTTATCTCCCAGGCCGATGATATAGTAGCCAAAGTGTTTTCTGGCCCGTAGTTTGTAATAGGTGATATTAGCAAAAAATTTCTCCGTCCTGGGTGATTTTTCCTTTTGTCTTGTACTTCATACTATATGCATCAATTTGTCTGTGTTTGCTTTTCTCCTGCGGGCGATACATATTGTACCGGCTTTTACCCCTCTAGGTTTATTTTCGCACTATAAGCAATACCCTTCTGGTATCAGCTATTAGAGCTGACAACCGAGCAAATTGGTTGTCAAGTATTAATCTAAACATTAGGGTAATATTCCTCTAAATATTCCCCATTTGATTGCTCTGCCGAATTCTTCTTCTCCTTTTAGTGTTTCCAAAATATAAGTATTACCAGGCGCACAATGCTTGATCCGATAAGATCCTTCCCAATTAGGTGACCACTTTACCGAATTTGTTGTCCTTTGACCCAATCGGCAATTTTACTCTCCAGACCAAATCTCTTTTAGTAAATTGCTCATTCTTGACCTTTTAATTGTAATATTTTGCAATCCTTAGTTTATGGGCTTCAATGTTTTTCTAGAGCACGCAGCCGAAGGCAACTCAAGTCTTCTAAGTCACTCATCACAAAATTCTTGTAGACTTCGGCTGATAAATCACTCTGCAGCATAACGCGCCTCGATCTAGTTTGAACTTCCCAAGGAGAGACTGCATTATGGCTATACACGAATTCATAAGATGACCTTATAAGCTCTTTTGCTCTTGGCCATCAAGGGTAATCCATCCCCAGCCCTCTCCAGAGTCTTGTCTCCCTTCTCCATTTTTAAAGATCAGGTCCTGAAGGTGACACAGGCTCAGGGGAGTCTTTTGATCATGAAATTCTTTTGGCCAAGGGGAACTCGAATAGGCATGAGGCTAAAGGATTGTCATAGTCGATTGATCACCTTTGTTCTAGCTAAAGAGCCAATTTTGAAAATAGCCGATTCCAGACTCTTGGTCTTAATCCTATCTAGGTCTGAAAACACAGCCTTTATTAAGAGAGCCCTTTAATCTTCTATCCTTAGTCATCCGGAGCCATATTCTCTTTGGTATTAGTGAGGTGACACTTCACCTCCTATTAATTGTGGTTGCCTTTTACATGACCCGATGCGTTCACCCCTTCGTCCCGTGGCTTCAAATACCAGCCGAGGGCTCCGGCCTTGAACACATCCGCACTTGCAACCATTCATGTTTCTCTACCTTTTTCCGCCCTCATAGAACTCTGTAGCAGCCTTTCTCTCTTCCTGTAGATTCAATCAACTTCATGGCCGACGAGGAGAACCGCGGCAAGCGCAGCGGCAAAGGAGGTCCCGGAGGAGAACATGCCAATGACCAGCGCCTCCGATGCATGAGGTGAGATTGATATCCTCTATTTATGATGATGATCTTTTCTGACTCGCCTATAGGTACATTGTGAATGACAGTCTTTGTCCCCTCCCCAGGGCCAGCAAGCCCTCTAATGTTGCATCTTTTGCGCCGGCTTCGTTGTCGGACTCTTCCAACTCATATGATGGCGACGATGCCCGGCGCTTCTTCCGACAATGGAGGGCGGCGGAGGACCGCTATTCCGAAGTGACTCGGAAAAATGGCCAGCTTGAGATCCATCTAGGGGTCTTCCAAGGGGCCCATAATGCGGCTGAGGAGTAGGCCAGCACCGTTCGAGCGCGGCTAGCTGAGTATGACGCCACGGGGGCAGGTAAGATGAGTTCCATGAACGCTTCTATTCTGGTTTCCACTGCCTTTGTCTTGATATTCTTCTATAATCGCCAGCCCAAACGGTGCAGTTGGAGTCTCTCCAACTGGTGGCGAACGTGGCCGCAGACGCTGTCAATGCTTGGGGTTCCCTCATTGACGCTCGTCTCCAAGACATCCCGGCCCGTGTTCAGGAGATTGCCCTCCACGGTGTTCGTCACGGCACGTCGGTGGCGCTAACCACAGCGCAGGTCCGAACCGAGCATGACCTCCACGCCATGGAGGTTGGCTTCTAGATTGGCAATGGCCTTGAGGGACATGAGGACTTGATAGAAGAATTCATCGTAGCGGCAGAGGCCATCGTGGACATCACATCCGCTCAGGATGTAGTGAACAAGGTCTTCGATTAGTTTGTACTTAGGGTAAACCGATGAACAAAGACTCCTATTCTTTCATGAAGGTGTCTCAGTGCAATACCCTTGTGTATGACTATTTTTGTTTTTATTTCTTGCTCTAGAGGTGATACGTATTATATCGGCTTTTATGTCTTTGAAGATTTTCATCTCAGATCTCATTTTTTGAACTAGAGGTGATACCCTTCTGGTACCGGCTATTAGAGCCGACGACTAAATGAATCGGCTATCGAGTATTGATCAAATGCTAGGATAACGTCCCGCAGAACTTTTCATACCAAAGGTTAAACGATCGATCGATCTAGAGCAAGCATCTCATCAAATGCTACACAACTTCGTTTAAGAAATCCATCAATTCTGATCCGCACTTAGGATTCCATTTAGCATTCATACGTCGGCCTAAACCCATACTCAGAACTAATGCTTATTTTTCCTTAATCCAATGGCCGACATGAATCCATGACTATTCACTAAAACAAACTCTTAGAGCCGATCGCTTGCAACGACTGTTGGCTTTCATTGCTGATTTTAATGAAGCCTCCTTCCCATAATTTGCCAGAAAAGCACTCGAAGTCTCCTAGTTCCCAAAAGACTAGATCGGCTATGGCGATGCTCATAGATTCATCAACGCTAACCACCTCGACACCATCTCCACGCCACCGAATCAAACATAGATGCATGGTCGATGGTACACAATAGTTCACATGAATCCAATCACGACCAAGGAGCAAACTGTACGACCCTTTTCCAATGATGATGAAGAATGTGGTGAGCAGAGTCTTACTCCCGATTGTCAGTTCGACGTTTATTGCCCCCCGGGTCTTAGATGCATTACCTCCAAAATCCTTAAGCATCATGTCAGTCTCCATCAGATCTTCTAGTCCCTTGCCAAGTTTACGAAAATTAGTGTAAGGCATGAGATTGATAGAAGCACCTCCATCCACTAACATCTTGTTCATCGGCTTCCCATCAACAAAACCTTTCATATATAAAGCCTTTAAGTGCCGATGCTTGACTGGCTTATCAAATATTGCTTGTTGTATAACCGTCAACTTGGCAACTGTCTCCTCATACATGAATTCATCGAAATCTGAATAAACTTCTTGATGTGCCGGAGCTCTAAATTCTGATGGCAACAGAAAAGCCATTTGGATATTAGCCGATGGTTGCTTTCTATCGGCTGTTTACTTAGTACGCCATACTTGAGGTTTACCGGATACCTGAGCCTGTTCCAACTCTTTATTCCTTAGGCGTTGCACCCATCTCTTCTGGCTTCTTGTCAAACCTCCTGGACACCATTGGCCTTCCTGCCAAATATATTTTCTTTCGTTGCCTTCTTCTTCATAATCATCCCAGTCTTGATCAACCACTCGTTTTCCAAGCCGATCATGAACACTTTTATTTTTTAAGCGCCGATCCATGTTATCATGACGATATACATCTTGAGCATGGATAGACCGGCGGTTGGTTTGAGATTGCTTAAACTCCCAATATTGATTGCTGCATTCTGGACAGTCATGTCTGGTAGGCAACTTCAAACCTTCATTCCAGCAATGTCTAAAGAAAGGACAATTCTAATGTGATTCGGCTTGCTTCCTTTCGTACCTCTCTTTCTCTAGTTGACGCTGGTATTCTTGATCCTTTAACCAATGCTGATAATCCTTTTCCTTCTGCTGCTGCCACTTATTCAATAGGATCCAAGATGTAACTCACGGCTTTGTCGCCCCATCTTTTGACGTTTCCCCCTGCTCATATAGGCTCTTTTGCTTAGCGCGACGTCTTCTAATTTCTCTGTACTCGTCAGTCGATATGTACATCTTGGGATCGACTGTTCCAGCTTCTCTTGATTTGGCTGATGTTAGGACCTTAGTCTTTCCTTTGAGTAGCCCAGCATCAACCATGTTTTGATCTCCTAGGAAAGGATCATCATCAACTTTCATTTTCTAAGGCATATCAAATTTGAGCCTTCCTTGCTGAATAGCCCTCTGTATATGCTGCTGGAAGATTCTACATTCATTAGTGGAATGAGAAGTGGTGTTATAGAACTTGCAAAACTTCTTATTCTTCAACTGATCAGGGGGCGACATAACATGACCATCGGGCAACTTGATCTACCCCTTCTCAAGCAAGAAATCGAAGAGCTTGTCTGATTTTGTGACGTTGAAGTAATAGCTCTCCTCGACTCCTCTTCCCCAAGGATTCGGCAATATTACTGTTTTCTTGCCCCAATTTCATTCAGCTGCGGCAACCTCATCTTCTTCATCTTCATAGCCGTCATCAACTGAGTATGGATTATAAGCTTTGGCTATTGTGGTACTCTTCTGAAATCGGGTATCTCTGCACATACTCTGGAATTGGCTGTTAAGTGCTGCCACTCGTTGAGCCAATTGACCCAAGTTATCAAATTCTCATCCCAGCAGCTTCTCTTTCCACATTGGCAGCATTCCTTGAACGGCTAAACCAGCTAGTTGATCATCATCCAAGTTTAATGAGAAGCACAAGTTCATAGTCTCTCAGAACCTCTAAAGAAACTCAGTTCCCGATTTATTAGTCTTCTGCCTTATAGTTGTCAAATCGGTTATCTTCTTTTCCTAGTCCTAGTGTAAAAATGTGTATGAAACTTCTTCTCTAGGTTAGCCTAATTGGCAATGGAATTGACTGGCAATGATGAAAACCAAGTGAAGGCTGGCCCTGATAGGGACAAGGAGAAGAAACGAACTCAATGGGCATCCTCAACTGATGCTTCACCCAATTGTGTAAGATACTGACTAACATGTTCTATCGTGATTGTACTGTCTTGGCTAGTGAACTTAGCGAACTTTGGGAGCCTATAATTTGTGGGAAGAGCGACCAAATCATACCATTCTAGATATGGGCATTTGTACAAGAAGGTCAACCCTTTTGGCTTCAGACCGAACTGATTCTTCATCATCTCGATCACCTTCAGCAGCAACTCATCAGCATTTGAATTTGGATTTCTCTGCACCTGTTGACCCATCTGTGGATTGAAATCCCGTGTGCCTTGATACCCTAGATTCGGAATCATGTGAAGGGTGTTATAATCTGTGCCATAGTGATAACCCTATGGAATTTCTATCTGCTGGGTCCTTCGCTGGCTTGCTGCTTGAAGTCTCTGATTATAGACATGAGGATCTATATCTCTACGGATCCTTTGAATTGATAGTGCTATTTTTTGAGCCGACGACGGTATGTGGCCTGATGTGCCAAAATTGATCACCTGGTTCTGACCTTGCCCCGCTAGCTAATGCACATGCTGTACTAACGGTCCAAGGTTATATTGTATCTGATTCGTAGTAGTACCTTGAGCTCGTTCAGATGAACCCTGAACTGCTTGGACATCACCATTACCAGCTGGTGTTGCTTCTTGATGGCTAGTACCGACTTGATTAGTCCCTTGGGTTGACAGATCTAGAATGTTGTAATAAGCCAGCCCAACTTGACCAACTGAAACCCATGAATCGCTTCTTTCATGGCGTTGTGGA
The DNA here is from genome assembly GCA_904845875.1 of Miscanthus lutarioriparius. Lineage (NCBI taxonomy): Eukaryota > Viridiplantae > Streptophyta > Magnoliopsida > Poales > Poaceae > Miscanthus > Miscanthus lutarioriparius. Next base: position 51,088,735 of record CAJGYO010000012.1, read on the forward strand.
ATGTGTCCAAGAAAGCTTCATTTTGGCTTGATATGGCATCACGAACAGATTTGTCTACAACTTCCGTATAGAAACGCCTATCTTCAGCTTCAGTTGTATCTGTCTGCCCGTGTAATAGAACTCTTGGTAGTGGAAATTTCTGAACAATTGTGTTGTCACGTGTTTTGGTGTAGGACAACAAATATTTGCTCTAAAACTCTTCTGTAGCTTTGCCGATGACATCTTTATCTCTATCAGGTAGATCTTCATAATGTATCATAAGGATGTCGTTGTTGTTGTGAACCGCCATGATGATTGTGGGGTCCCACCGAGCGTGCCAGAAACGTGTGTCGACACAGAATTTTGTCTCGTACCGAAGGCACACGAGCAAGCCGGAAGGGTCCGCTCGATGGAGCTGGAGATCCACCTAGCTTCAGCGCAGGGATGGTCGATCTTGTGCACTCCTCTTGAGACGCGCCAGTCAATTTGATCCTACAATTGACAAGGAAAGAAACTTTATCAGTAATTAAGGTCGAAACATGCCAGTGTTGCCAGACAGTCCCGAATGTGTGGCTCTGAGAGCCGATATGAAAGGAGATCGACTAAATAATCGATTCCAGCATATTCATAAGAATAAATCGGTTAAATCTTATGGTGTTGTGTAAGAAGAATCGGTTATCGTTCAGGATGAATATCATTATTTAAACAAATATTGGTCAATGGCAATAAGATATTAACAATAATTAGTTCATGCTAAGCCAATGACTACAAGTAACCGAACTCTTTTATAAAAGAAACAGTTCATCATCATTCAATCATTTAATAGAGATAAATCTAATGAACATATTAGATCTCATCTATCTCTATAACCAGTGGGGCATGAGGCAGAATCATGCAGGCCGTAGAAACAACAACAGACTCGACGACCCTAACTTATTACTAATATCAATAGGACATGAGGCAGAATCATGCAGGACATAATACAATAATAAGATCATGGGGCTAACACATCTTTCAACCTATCGCTACTTCAATGATCTTGTGATGCGAACCGTTCGTGAAAGCGCTCGATATCGGCTAAAACAGCCGATTCAGGCATAGCGCACAGTTAAGGTCATGTCCTCTCAAGAACAGATCTACCAAATAACGATCCCCACTCCACAGTGTTAATAGTGGGGTGTGAGGCAAAATCACACAGGCCATGATAACGGGCCATGGAATAGTTTTCGCTAGCCAATAGATCTACTCTAGATCAAACATGCCTTAACCGCACGCTATGCACGATCAAGATTGATGTAAAACAGCCGATAAAACAAAAGTCATCGTTTAAAGTGCAGATTAGATCAGTTTAGATTAACAAACGATGGGTTAAAAAAGATATAAGACCGATCTAGATCAATCCCAACCGGGCGAAGTGATATTGTTGTAATTAAATAAATAATGGAAGCAATAAGCAATATCGGTAACTTAACGAATCTATCCGAAGGAACGCCACCCTTAGATAGAGCCGATAACTTGACCTTGATCTAGTTCGAGCAGTGGAGGTCGATCGGATCTATGCAACCGTACTTGAACTAGACAAGAGTCGATAACTAATTTATATCAGAGTCGTAGTGGAGGTCGACCGGATCGATGCAGCTGTACGAACAGAGGTACAAGCCATGACGGTACTTACAGACAAGCAGTGGAGGTCGACCGGATTGATGCATCCATACTTGCTGAAGAACTCATCGAGATCTACTCTACTCCTACTCCTAAGGGGTGGCCGGAGCCAAAAAAAGTAAATAACTGGTATTTGATTGATTGTGTCTTTTACAATAGCCGGGGTTTGATATTTATACCCAGGACCTACGGATGACTCCTATCTAAGCACGACTCATCACAATCTTTGACCCTAGAGAAAACATTCCAAATTTAAGATAACTTGGACTCTAATCTTTCCTTTTTGTAGAGTCCAACATGTCTTGTTCCGGTGCCAATCGTAGCCTTTGTTGTTATCTGCTGGCGCTATCTGAAGAAAGCCAATTCCAGTTCTGCATTCGAATCAGCTAATACCGATCTGCACGCGATTGATTCCTTGATGACATGACCTTGGGAGCTTTTAAGTCCCTACAACTCTTCTTCCAAATTTTGGTGTAATCAATAGGCGCGATGTTATCCATGCTTAAAGAAAAATAAAAGATACAGGGACAAACCTAGTTCGACAAAATCACAGCAACCGTTTCCTCGGCAACGGCGCTAGAAAACTTGTTGACACCTGTGGAGGCACACATAGACAAAATCCACAAGCGCACGGGTATTGAAGTAGTTTTCATCCGGAGTATTATCGAGTATCGTATCCACGGGGAAACATGTGTGATGTCTAACAACTAGTTTGTCCAGGGGTAGCAATCAAGATTTAAGGTATGAGTAGAGAGGATTCCTATGGTTATGACCCTATGCAAAGCAAGGCTTATGAATCTCGTGTTCACTTCAGGACGCCTCTTAGACAGTACAGCACTGCTAATAGATGACTCTACCGACGCGACTACGGTCCTACTAATATAAGAACCTGCTCAATTCGGCGTGGACTACAAAGGATAGATGGGGCTATCACCTTCCGCTGCTACCACACAACCAAGAAGCATGGAGCAAACACAGGTAGCCGATAGCCTAAGCACCATGCTTATGCTAATGATTACTACTCTAATCCAAAGATCTAACAAGGACTAGAGCACTCAAAAGAACTATGAACCCGTGAACAAAGGAGCACAAAACTTACTTTAAACAAAAATCAATTACCAAAGGTATCTTAGATGTAGACTTAGAGAATCCTAAGTACAAGCCATAGAGGTAGCACCGACAAGCCGGTACTTCCCCCAAACTCTTGCCTTACTCTCTATATATATTTGTATATAAAAGATAGATGCTAACTAGAGGAGTAATCTCTCTTGAATGCGATGCCCTGATCCTAAGATGAGGATATGAATTAGGGTCTTATGTTGGCTCCAGGGAGGGGGGTAGGGGCTGCTATATATAGGGTAGAGCATCAATTCTGGACCCTTAGATCAAACCGACTTGAAAGGACAGCGTAGATGCATTCTAGAAGGCGGTGGAGAACCGACATTCAAAGGAGGGGCTAACTAGTGGGACCCATAGGCCGGCCAACCTAGTGGTGGGGCCGGCTGGCCCCCCATGCTAGCCTCTTGGATCAATCTTCGGTGGTGAGTCTTCTAGAGTCTTTAGGAGTCGTTTTCATCATGGATAAACGTGATTTAATCTGATGATTGGGTCCACCTTGATGGTTTTCTAGATAAACCCTGCTGAAAACACAGATTCACAAAAACTTGTGGAATTTATTAGTTTAAACCCCTAGACCTATGTTGGTGATCCTTTTTATGCATTTATATAAGTTATATTGATGATTTATGATGAACGTTAACTACCGTCAACATGGTACTTCCTAGTGTCACTTTTTAGAATGACGCTAAAAAGTACTTAAGTATTTTATTATGACTAGAAATAATGCAAATATGTATATGAAGGAATCTGCAAACGCACAGATAGTATACCATTGTAGCATTTCATCCGGGAGTATTCTAGGTATCGTTATTTACATTTTTGCCATAGGGAAGGACGGGCAAAGGAATATATTGATAACTTATACTTATGATGGAGAAATAAACCATAACCATTACTCTACTCGCAATAGGGGTAAGTCAAGAGATAAATGTAATATGAATGGTAAATGATAAATGATAATTGATCACTCAGAGTACTCCTTTCTATGGCATTAGCATAACTAAGTAGATATTAGAGAAATAATTCATAAGTCATTCTTCATTACAAGTCAAATCAAACGTTGATAAGTGCAATTACACTTAATAATCATGACTAAGATCAACTTCATATCTACACATAAGGGATATTACTAGGGAAGATCAAGAACAAAGCATGATTTCCTTCGTAACTAGATCCTACTTGACCTATATTCGGGGAGTGGACTACAAAGGACTCAACGGGAGTGTCACATCCGCGATCTACCACATGGCCTGGAATATAGGGTGCATCCGAAGCTAAACAACGTATAAGCACCACGCTTACACAATATCGACCACTCACCCCTTGTACTGTGGAGTGAGCGTTATACGAACTTATGCTTGAACATGATGATAATCTAGCTATACTAAGCATATAATTAAAGTAGACAATGAATATGATAACTAGGAACATGAATAATATTAAGAACAATGTCGAATCAATTGTAGCAAACATATGAATAATGAAAGATACAAAAGGGGATACAAGGGGCTATACCAAGCCACGCTCTTGACAAGATCAGGAATCCAAGCGAAGCTTGCCTCCCTTTAGATCTAGCCTAACTATCTATGCCCTAGAATATGGTGGAGCTTGAGAAGATGACTCAAGCAAACAAGGAGAAGCAAGGAAATGAGAAGCACCGCATGAGTAAGGAAGAAAAGGCTCATTCAAAGAGGAAGTGCTACTCATGCCGGAAAAGGGGACACATGGCACATTCATGTCCCCCTAGGTAACACTCCTAAGTCCATTTCAATTAATAATAATTCTATGCTTAGGAAGGATGGTAAAGGTACCTTTTTTGTTGCTATTGCAAAACATCCCACTACTCATACTAAGGCTATGCTTAAGTATGTTGCTCCTAACTTGAGATGACCCAATCTTGTTTGGGTACCATCAAAAAGTGGATGAATGTTTATAGGTACCTTCGGCATTGGAGGCTTGATTCAATGGAATTCTTATTGTTCATCGTATGTTGAATCAAGTATTGAAGCATAGTGCTAATCCTATCCCAATGCCAAGTCAAAACAAATGAAGTCCAAGTGCTACAACATACAAGTGTCATTTATCAAGTTGTGGTGATTCATTAGATATATTCGGTGGCTTGGATATATATGAGTTAAAGTTTGCAAATTGGATGATCATGAGCTAACCAAGGTATATCTCTAGTTGATCTCATTCATTTGGAAGTGTATAAGACATTTGAATTGGATATACACATGTTGCTTGCATATAAGATGTTTGAATGGATAAATTGATTAGTAATCAAGTTTGGATTGATTTGAGTTGGATAAGTTCATAATATGACTTTTAATAAGTGGATTGAATGGATATATGTCTTGCGAAAGTATTCAAATAAGTTGATTTCAAGTTTGTTTCACATTTGGTGAAGTATAGCTCAAGTGATTGAAATCTGTCCTATATTGCAAAATCTGAGTGACCTGAAATCAAGTCTGAGTTTGAGTGATCAAAACTATTTGGAATGGCTTGAAATTTGGTATGCATGCTCTAGACTTATGGTATAAGATTCTGTATGAATTTCATGAGAATTGGATAAGAGATGCTTCGGTTTTGAAGTGGATCTTGTCAACTATAGTGCAGCAGTTTTCAGCATGTAGCAGTGGTGGAAGATTTAAAATATGGTAACAATCTAGAAGTCCAATGAAGCCCCAATTTTTACATCTGCTAGAAGGCTTAGGGAAGCACATCTCCACCAAATTTAGTAATAATTGGATCTATACATTGGAAGATATGGATTATTTATTGAAGGGTACAAAATCTGCCAGAAAAGTGATAATTATTGGATTGGTCAAGAGTCACTTTGATTGAAAGGTTCTCAAGTTGGAAACATGTTTATAAGTGGTTGAGGGACCTAAGTTTGGTTTTGAGATAAGCTAGAAGCATGACAAGCAAAGAGTACAAGGCCATTAGATTGTGGAGTGTTCCTGGCACATATTTGGTACTCAAGTTGAAGATCAAGATCAAACTCAATATGAAGATGAAGTTTAAGTTCTATTAATAATTGGAGATCATTTGATAGAAAGAAAAGGACTTAAATAAGGATTCAAGGTTACACATCAAGTTAAGTCCATCACTTGGATCAATCAATCAAGTCATTTTAAGTGAGTATCTAGAATGGTTCTTTGGAGAGAGCTCACTTCTCCCTATGTGTAGGGGCTTGCCGCCTTTTGTAGGTAAACCAAGTGTGGTACTTGAAAGGCTAACATGAAAGTGGTGATCTAAGAGACATTTGAGTTGCATAGTTGAAGCAATCAAAAGGGTTGATATAGAAAGCAAGCAACACCCAAAAGAGAGCTAGTCATGGCAATTCAAGTGGTACTCTAAATAGTTCTCTCATGCAAGTATTAATCAAAACATGAAGCAGGCCAACCACAACAAGAGATAGTGCACTTCATCATTAGTGGTTCTCATTTCATATGGGTGAAGAATGGATTTTATTAATTGATGATTGGTCTTCACTAAGCTTATAATTGGACTTCATATTGCTATTAGAGAAATGAATTAGAATCTATGTAACTATCCTCTTCTCCAACATAGCAAAGGTATCATTGTAATGTGCATGATCATTTTCATCCCTTACTAGTATGCGGTTAGTGCATATAGTTCATGCCTAATAGAATCATGCATTACAAATAAAAAAGTTAAATTCATAGCCTACCACTATTGCTTGAATGGTTATTTGAAACTAGTGGTAGTGTATGAGTTTGTTCACGAGCTAGTGAACCCAAGTACTTGATTTATTTTGGATTGTCAACAAGTGACAAGTACAACTTTAATAAGATAACCGCTTAATGCGTGTGAAGAAGCTTAGAGAGGGTTCAAACCAGACTTGAAAACTTAGGCAAATCAATCTAGTTCAAGTCAACGTAGAAGCTCATGAAGATGACAAGTGTTCAAGAAATGGTTATAATTGACAAATCCTACAAGTGGTTCCATAATTGTTCTTACACGTGGTATATCTAAATTATCACATACGTTACAAGTGTAAATTCATACAAGTGATATCTAGCACAACAAATGGTGGTTCCACAAGTGGTCCTCAACTTTAAGTGATCATCAAGTGAACAAAGTTCCCTCATCTAATAGAGCTCAAGATTATCAAGTGGATGACCTATGCTATGACATAGGGGGAGGTGTCTCACCAACTAGTATCAAGGTCAAAGATTGTCACACCCAAAAATTGGAAATTTGGGTTGTGCATAGAAAACACTAAGTAAAATAAATGATTTCGATATTGATATAAAATTTTTCAATATTAGTTTAAGTTTCCACAATTTTAGATGTAGAAAAATGTTGCTTTCGATTTTTTTTTTAAAATAATCCGATGGGCTTTGTTGTTGTGACATTTTTCTATTGCTTGACTTGGTGTGTGGTGAGTAAGTAAAATTTTCAAAAACACGTTTAGTAAGTCTTTATCTTTCTTTGCCCTATCACTATCTTTTTTTGTAATCAAATCCCTGCTCTCTTGATCCTAATGTTTTCATTTGGAGATTCCCAAGGTCTTTTTTCTTCTGCTCCAAATCACCCCTTTGGGTTTATCATCCATCAACCTATCTCTCAAAACTTCTCGGGAATTTTTCCTGCTTCTACCAGAACTTCTTTCCATTTTTCTACGAGCATAATCTAACTTTAGATGCTCCAAAATAGCTTTTCATGAGCTCCAAATATTTTATTTGAGTTCTTCATCCTTCAATCTGTCTCCAGGATTTTTCGTGATATAAATGGTAATTCTAGACTTTCTAGAATTATTTTTATTTCATGATATTAATTAATTTCGAAATTTGGAAAATCCATGCCCAATTTTCCATAGTCCCTCGAAGTCCATGTGCAATTATCCTAATAAATCTCAAAGGCTTATACATTTATTTACTAATGGGCTTTAGTAATTAATTAGGCCTATTTATAAAGATGGAGGGTGCAACATCAATTAGTACTATATTGCTAATTGATGTAGATGTGGGGAGTTCTCATCTCTATATATATGTACCAATCCCTTGGGCAAGCACACCAAAACTACCGTAAGGGGTGTCCCTAGTTTGGAAAATCCCTCGTATAGTAAATTAGATTTTTCTCCTCCTTCTCATGTCGCCGCCAGCCAACCCTGATGACGTCTCCAGAGAAAACCATCGCCACAAGCATTGTTCATTGACTTCCGGACATCCTGCGACCCTTCTCCTCAGCCAGCGCACCTTTGTGCACTGCAGTCGGCCCTACCTCATCTCGGTCGAGCCCGGTCCTGCATGCGCCAGCCATGAAGGGCAGCAGTCAGCCATGGCCACCAGGGCCACCACGTTCATGTTCTGTAGATGGACCAAGGAAGAAGATGAGGTAATTACAAAACTGCCACTAGTTCATAATATCTCCGCTTTTCTTCATTTTAATTCCGATTTGGTTTGTTCAAGTTGCATTAGATTCTTGCCGACGTGCTCTATGCAGCAGTGTTAATGTTTTTCATGTCACATGTTTTCTATATATAGTTAAATATTAAACTGATTAATATACTTGCATCAAGTTTTATAATTAAAATCAATATAGGTTTTATACTTATGTGTTTTATCTAAGTGTTAGCATGATTAATTGCTAACATAAACGTGTTTCTAAATTATAATTCTCCTAGGATAAACAAGGTCATATAAAACATGTTTATATGCTCTTACATGCACCTTTGTTTTATAAATGTTAAAATTTAATCTGATTAAATTATATGATGACATTTATAACTAAAATATGATTAGCTATAACTCGACTTTTGAAACTAAATATGTTTTGATTAATTTGAATTAATACTATTCACATAGTTTTTCTTAATTAAAATAAATAAAGATCATAGTTGTTTCTTTTATAATATAAAACTCTCGATAGTCGTTTCTTTTTAACGATAGTTCCGTTATCGGCATTTGTTGCGTTCTTTCGATCATTGCAACGAGTTCTCTCTTAGCACATTGTTTTAAAGCTCTTGCTTTGCTGTTCTTAGTTGCTTTTATTTGTTGCTTGTATGATTGTCTATGTGTGGTGTTTGCTACGAGTAGACGAGAACCGTTTGTGGGTGCTGAAGGTCAGAAGGTGATGACCGAAAGCTGATGGTGTGAGAGTTGAGCAAGTGTTTAAGGAAAGTATAGCATAGGACCATCTTTGATTCCTAATAACTTTTAACACTTAATTCATGTGCATGTGTCTACCTTGTCAACCTTAAGGATATCCTAGTTGTTGATAACTTGTACCTTGATACCTATGGGATAATTGCATTGGGTAGTATTTTTCTAGTGCTCAAATTAAATAACCATGATCTTGTAACTTGACTAATGGTATATGAAATAAACACTAAAAGATGCCTTTTAGCAACATGGCTCAAGAGAGCTAGAGCATTGGGATGTTATTATGGTGCTCTAGATTCCTCTCCCTAAGGACTTATCTATAAGTGGTCAACTGGGACTTACAATACAACCATGAGTGCCACATGGCTCTAGCTTTAGTTAAGTATGATGACCTTTTCTAGCTTGTTAGTGGTTACCGAAAGGCGCAAGAGGGGCTCCGATTGGTTTGATCCCATGGCCTACCAAGGGAGTGCACTTTGGTTTCTCTATCTTTTTGGTAGTCACACCTTGGGGGAGAGATCTTACTGGTTGATGGGGAATCCTTAGCGGCCCTAACTTGTTAGACAAACCTGTGAAAGACTTCATAGTGATCCTTGCCTGCTCACCTTGAAAGTGTTTTGGAAGTAATTAACTTGGGCATATGGGTATCACGGCTCATGGTGAAAGGGTACAACCTCTGTAGAATGTAAAACTAGTATATCGGTCGTGCTCATGGTCACGAGCGGCCTTGGAACTCTTACAGAATAGATGATTATTAATGGATGATTAATTGTTTATGATATTCATTATTTATGTTTACCTAATCATGTGTTTATATGGGCTTACGATAAATTTGATGCTACTCAATTGTTAAAATTATGACCCACTAAAAGCTAATCGCAGTAAACTAGTGTCAACCTTTGCAGCCTCATAAACCCCATGTTATATTTGCTGAGTATGACATGTCCTCACACTTGCTATTTCCCCCACACCTCAGTCTGTAGTAAAGTTGCTCAGAAGATTCATGACGACACAAAGGAGTTCATAGAAGATTGATAGGAGTGCTAGGCATATGTTACCCCAGTCAGCCATCTCTGTGAAGAATAGAGTTTAAAGATTAGTTACCATTCAGTGATACTCTGATGTAAGTGTTAATATAGCTATGTATACATTATTTAATAACATTGTTTCTGATACTATTCACTATATTGTTGTATGTATGGACTTTCTAGACACACATATAACGAGCTTGGTTTTCTTTGGAAAACTGGGCGTGACAAAGATCCTACATGAGGTATCTCAAGGGCTACAAGTGGTGTCAGTCCAACATATTTGGTAGTGTCCATCAAAAATACAAGATTCAAGTGTCAACCATCTACCCCAATGCAATCCTTTGTATAAATGAGAAGCACACATTTTTTAGAAATTGATGACAAAGGAGGAGAAGTTGGAACAAACATATGAAAATGCATCATGGAAAAGAAGTAGAAGTTGGACATGGACAAAGAGGGAGCAACAATGAAGAATGGAGAACAATCAAAATTCTTGGATAAGAGAAGCACACAAATAGAGGGAGTAAGCTCTTGAACTTTGATTGGTTGCATTTGATGTGCATATTCATGTGCTTGCTTGCATTGCATAAGTTTTTAAATTTGATATGCATGCTTGTGTGTTGTAAGCTAGTTATAGAATTTGTATGATGATATGATAACTAGCATGCATAGGATGGTAGCTAGACTTGTGTTTTTCAAACAAAAACTAGAACCTTGCTTATAATGTTGATCTCATGGGGTTTCTAGTTTTTTGTTGTCTAGCTACTCATGATGCTAAGGATGGTATTGAAAGTGCAACTCCGATTGGTATCATACTTCAAAGGTTATTTTATACACCTTAGCATCACTTAGTAATGGTAACACTCCCACAAATTTCATATTTATGCATGTGTCCAAGCTTAAAACCAAACCATTTGAGCACACATGTAGGGGGAGTTATCACTACCAAGTCATGTTTTATGGTGCTTATCCAAATCTTGACATAGAGCTTAAATGTTGGATAAGTAACATAAATCCAAATCAAGTTAGCAATTTACACTTATGTGAAGTGCTAGCTTGAAATGAGCTTAATTTTCATATCTTTGTAGAGTTGTCATTAATTACCAAGAAGGGGGAGATTGAAAGGTCCTCGTTTGGTTTTGGTAATTGAGTGACAACCTAACTGGACAAATGTGTTTAAATGTGAGATACACAGGTGATTAGTCTACAGGTACAATTATGTGAGAACTCATGCCATGATGGTGAAGATGGCTTGAATTTGTTGCAAGGCTCACACATGTGATGAAGGAGCTCATTGCATATGAGATATGACATGGAGTCATGTAACTCAAGTGGAGAAGATCAAGATAAAACTTGACTTGATGGACCGATTGCAAGCATGAAGGGCAAGTTGGAGGCTTTAGAGCGATGGACCACGTGGCGGTGAAGCTTGAGCAAGACTTGGCGCTGATGGATGAACGTAATAGTGAAGAGCAAGTCAGGTCAAGATCGATAAACCAATAAGGTCACATGATGATATGAAGTGGATCATGTCATTTGTTGATCAAGGTTGGTGCATGTGTTGCATCAACCATTGGAGGAGATGGAATGGAATGCGCAAGGCAAAGGTGTAACCTATAGGGCATTCATTTCACCGGTCATAGGTGTGTAGAGAAGTTTATGACCAGGTTTAGGATAGATGGTCGTACTATCAAGAGGGGCAAACTTGTTTGCATATCGGTCATCTAGTGCCACTCGAGTGATCTAACTTTGCATCGTTTCTAGGATCGAGTGGCGTGATGAATTGAGTGCTAATCCTTTGGAAAATGTTTGTGAAAAGCTAATACACATTCACATGGTGGCATACACTTGGTGGTGTTGGCACATTTGCAAAGAACAAGTCAAAAGGTGAAGAAAGGAGGCAAAACCGGGCTCGGGGTACTGCCCTGGGGGGACTGCCCTTGCCTGTCCAGAGGAACACCACCCCTAGCGAGGTTCCCACCTAGCCTCGGCTCCGCGCAGTGAAGAAGTGGCTTCACTGACGGTGTGCACCGCCCTTGGCATGATGGTGCACCGCCAGGGGGTGTCCGGTGCCACCGCCGCTTTTTACCTGAGGCTGGCGAAGTTGAGTTTGATCAAAGGGGGCACCGCCATGGGCACCGCCGCCCTATGTCCGGTGCACCGCCCTAATAATCTAGAGAAGGAGGAAAACAGGCACGGGCACCGTCAGGGGCACCGCCACCCTATGGCAGTGGCACCGCCCCTACCTGTCCGGTGCCAGGGAGTTCAACCGCTAGTTGAAATAGCCGTTGGAATTCGACCGTATCCGGTGCCCTCGCAGAATTGTGGTCCAGGGCTCCAACGGCTCTATTTGGCTTGGGGGCTATAAATAGAGGTAGAACTTGGGCTTGGTTAAGGTTGAGCACCTTGGGGATGTGTTGCCCTTGTGTGTTCTTGATTTGAGAAGCCTCTAACTCACTTGAGCTTGCGAGAAGTATGAATCCATTACAAGTGAGTGATTCTAGTGCATTGCATTGTGAGATTCCATTGAGTGGCACTAGGTGTTCGAGTTGTAAGCCTGTGGTGCTTGTTACTCTTGGAGGTTGCCACCTCATAGATGGCTTGGTGGTGGTCTCCGTTGAAGTACGCAAAGAAGATTGTGCGGTGCTTCGGAGAAGTGATTGTGAGGGGTGTTGTGCTCATCCTACAAGAGCCACGAAGAGCAACTCTAGTTGAGCGTGTCATTGAGCTACCCTCACTAGGTCCATGGGGTTCTTGCGGCGCCCAATGTGTGAGCTTGGTGTGGTGCCAATTAGCCACTGAACCACCAAGTGAACAGTCGATACAACGGGGACTAGCGTGTTGGCAAGCACGTCAACCTTGGGATAAAAGTCATCGTGTCATCCTTGTCTTCCCGTTGGTTTGCATCCCCTTTACACAAGCTTGTATTTACTTTCATATACATTGTGCTTATGTAGTCGCTCTTGTAATTAGTTAGCTTGTGTAGGTTGCTAGTTACCTTCCTGTTTGTGTAGCTCCCTTTCGTGACTAATTTGGTTTGAATAACCTTGTTAGTCACATTGCTTAGTTTGTGTAGCTAAGTAATTTGCGCTCTCTAATTTGGCATTAGTTGTCTTGTTATTGAGCATTGCTAGTAAGCTTACGCTTTATGCTTTTGCGTACTAGTTGTGTAGCAGCATAGGTTTGTATGAAGGTGCTGCAGGGGAGGAAAATTTAGATGCGCAAGCTGATGCTAATGAGGACATTTTGGGATTAGGTGAAAATTTGCAGCCTTCGGATGATACAGAAAATTTATATATTGATGAACAATCAATGTTGACTATCTTTGATCCTAGGACATGGGAAAATCTTAACAATATCAAAAGAGATATCTTAATTGAGAAAGGGCCTGTGAGAGAGATGGATTTACAATTTCCTAGTGATCCTAGTAATAGGCGTTTTTCATATGCTTACTACTCCAGAAAGTTAACTAATGGAGAGGTTGTTGATAGGAAGTGGCTGGTTTACTGTAAACATGTGGACAAGGTTTTTTGTTTTTGTTGCAAGCTATTCAAATCAAATCAGAACAATTCTTTGTTAGTAAATGATGGAGTGAGGGATTGGAAGCATTTGAGTGAGAAACTAAAACAACATGAGAACAGTGTGGAACAGTTATTGTTTAAGCTATGCAATTGTTTCATTGACTAGTCAATTTGATCAGCTAAAGGAATTTGAGAAAATATTTGGTTTCTTATTCAATTTGAAAAATCTAAAGTCCTTGAATCATAGTGATCTACGAGACTGTTGCACAACTTTTGTGAATACTTTTTCTCATGACAACAAGTCTGATGTTGAGTTAGATGATTTGTTCTCTGAGTTGAAAGTGTTGCAAGTAACTTTGCCAGATCAGTTGATGTCAGCATCTGAGATTCTTCACTTTGTTAAAATTGCAGATTGCTATCCAAATGCCTCTATTGCATATCGGATTATGTTAACTATTCCAGTGATAGTAGCATCAGCTAAAAGAAGCTTCTCCAAATTGAAGCTACTAAAAAATTGTTTGAGGTCAACTATGCTACAAGAAAGATTAAATGGCTTGGCTATGTGCAACATTGAGAAGGATATTTTAGATACAATTGATCTTGAAAGTGTTCTTGAAGATTTTGCATCAAGAAATGCCCGAAGACGCTTTTTTAAAAAGCACTGAAGCATCGTAGTTTTATTTGAGGTAACCATCATAGTTATTTTGCTGTTTTTTATCTTCTTTGATGTATTGTTACCTTTTCAAAAAGAATTAAATATATGCTACAAGTTATATACTTTAATCGTCCTATTCAAATATTACATTGTCGGGCCCTTAGTGTCTTACTGGCCTAAGGGCCCATGAAATTTGTGGGACGGCCCTGGCCGCTAGGCCTCTCGTTTGTTGTGATATCTTCTCCTTTATGCCAGGATCGTGATCGTCTCTTCTTTTTTACCGCTACCGCGCAGGACACACCGGAACACGACGTCGCCACCGGTTCACGCCGCCGCATTCGCCATCATCACCAGTAGCCACGTCCGTGCCATCTCCGCTTCGACTTTCGAGTCGACTGAGCTATAGTGAGCCTCGCTGAGCTATCCCAAACCCTATCTAGGCTAGTTGGTCGCTGGAGACGGCGAGCTTGCCTTTGCCATTGCCTCCATGCCGCCATGGCCGTGAGTGTGTTTGCCCCACACCCTAACCCGCTCAACCATCACCCTAGATTGATGCGTTGGTTGACCACGAGCACATAGGTGCCGGCCTCATCGCCAACAACCTCGCCGCCGGTGAGCTAGGGCCGCTTCCCCACCGGTGCTCTGCCCTGTGATGAGCGAAGGATCGAAATGTGTAAATAGAGAGAAGGGTGAGGTGTTAAGTGAGAAGGAACAAAGGGAAACAAATAGTTGTTTGGGCTTAATTGTGATTTTGTAAAAACACGAGGGCCTTTTTGCAAAACCGCCAGGCCGCACCCGCTCACACTGCTAGGCCGCGCCTACTCGCGTCGTTGGGCCGAGCTGGGCCACTTTGAGCCCAAGTTCCTTTTTCCTTTTTTCTGTATTTTATAAATTTCTATAAATGTGCTGATTCTCATAAAATGCATAACTAAATGTAGAAAAATAATAAAAATGTGAAACTTGTTTTATTGGCTTTGTAATAATGTGCTCTATGTGATAAAAATAATTTTTTTCCATAAAACAGTAGTTTTATATGCTTGAAAATGCAATAATTAATCTAATTGAGTTTTGTTGCATAATTAGTGTAGTAAAAAATATAAGCCCAAAAATAATGAAACTTTTTGTGAATATCAATTATGTTAGTTTATGCCTTTACAAAGAGTTTCATGCTAATTTTGATCAAGTTAACTTGTTTAATTAAGTTAAGCATGCTTTATACCTTTTTATATGATAATAAGTACTTAGATGTTAATAGGTGTTTTAGATAGTTTCTATGAGTTCTTTGAAATGCCTATGAGATCTTGTTGATATGCTAAACATATTTGAACTAGTATGCTTTATGTGAATTAGAATCTTTGCCATCTCTACCGAAAAAGAGATATGCACCTACTCGGTAAAAAGAATTAAAAATTGATCACCATCTTGCCACTTCTGTGTTGTAAGTTTAGTAGTAGAACTTTGATCATGGTTGGTATGGCTAGATTTGGTGTTGCCCATATCAGCCCTAGTGCTTCTGGTGTGATGCTAAGCTTCATCAGTTCTCGGTAGATGAATGATGTGGTGTTATCTTATTGTTGTCTAGCATGACAAGTTTTGTGTGATGCTTAGTTAAATATCTCCTAAATACTTATGTCTATATGGTGTGACCTCATGCTCGTCTTGTGTGCCTCTTTGTAATGCATTATGAGTTGCCTCGTTATCGTAGCATAACAGGTTTATGTGATGTTTGGTTGATGCTTTATCCATCCATGTGCCTATGTTAATTCTGTTGTGACCTTATACTTGTCTTGTTTGCAATTGCATGATACTTTTATTTTACTCTTTCTCATATGCATGCATTGCATCTTTGCATATATTATATATAGGTACGATAGATCAATGACGCGAAGAAGTGATGGGCGATATCAGAGCCGAGCCAGAAGACAATCTATTGGTGAACGGATCTAGAATATGGGAGGACGCTGGGAATACATGTTGGGCAAGAGATGCTCGCCAAGCGAATATCATCTAACAAACACTAACATCGTGTTAAACCCCAGGCAAGCCCCGGAGCATTCTAAGCATCCTACCTCTCTTTTAAAATACACTTGAGTTTATACTTTGTATTGTGCATTAAGTATAGGAGTTGAATTGAAACCCGTTGCTGCATGTCTTACCTTGTCTACAATATATATACCTGTATCCTTACTAGTATGTATAGGTCACTCTATGCTTAGCTATGCTTAGACTGGTACAAGTCGGGTGATTCCTATCGCCTGCGAGACATAGGTGGCTACTCTGACATGGTTGGCTATATTTGCTATCGTGAAAAAGAACCAAGTGATAATGGATAACTAGAGACCGGATGTGATCCGGTGCTATTATGGTTGTTGTTGATGCCGGCTAGGCATGTATTCTTTGATCCCATCTGTGTCATTTAAGGACCTCTTTGTTGTCGGACCTTGGTTGAGATTGAAGGTACCAAACACATAACAGGGGCCTGAGTCATAGTTGACCATGAAGCCAATTAGCTCATTCGGGCTGAGTATATTGGACTGTTGCATTGCTGGGAGGAGAGCCTGAAGGAAGGGGACTGGTCCAACACCATGTTTGCTACAGGCTTCGGGCTTTGAGCAATTCATGTGAGGATACATGATCATGAGTTTTGCGAAACGGTCCAGACTCACCACCAAATGGAGTGAATGGTGACCCACGCGAGCTAATGTGGGCTCGTATGGGTGTGTGTTTGGGATTGCCCAGCTAAATGTAATCGATTCGAATCGCCGTCTCTCTCGGTTAGTGAGAAACTTGGTCATTGTCCGGTAGTCATAGTAAATGATGAAACATGATGGTTCTATTGATCATGAAAATTGAATATGGTTACTACTGTGATACTTATTAATCAAATGATTGTTACAGGATAGATGCAAACCTAGCTATAATTGACTTCACTGAACTTGATGCTAAAATATTGAAAGTAAGGACTTACATAGTAAGCTCTTTTGCAAAAGATGATGCTATCCAACTAGCTCCACCAAATAAACCATGCATATCCGTGGAGTCTTCATCTTTCTCCTGTCGGGTAAGTCTTGCTGAGTACAATTGAGTACTCAGTGTTTTATTCCACCCTATTGTAGGTGAAGTGCTATGTCTGCTGAAGGTGGTGACTAAGTGCCGGTGGGCTCGGCTATTCTGTATTTGCTTCTCATGTATGCTTTTGTTGGAGGGTGTCATCAGAGCTAGCAATATGATTCAAAATTATGATTTGGTAATCATTTCAAAGTTATGTTGTTTTAACCTATTGGATTTGAAACTGAACTTGTATTAATCACTTGTGACCCTATTGTAATATTATTTCCGCTGTAAACTCTGTGCATGTGATATGTATTTGCTTAATCAAGTACGATCTTGGTTGTGAAGTTGATTTATTGAGTCCTTCATGGTACTCGACGGACTATCGGGTTTATATAAGTCACTGTATGCGCGTGTCAACATGCTTAACGGGAACCGTCATTCTTAATCTTGTATAAATTGGACGGTTCTGTCACAGCATGCCAGTTCGTTGTTTGGTAAAATGATTGTAAGCTAGGCCAGTTCGTTGTTTGATAAAATGTGACAATGTGACAACAGTGGGCTTGCTAATACATGAATGATCAATGCTTGTTTATATGATTGGTGTATCTTATGAGCCATGATGTATGTTAATGCAGTGATGATTTGGCACTAGTTTGTGATGTTCTTTTTCATCACTATGGTTTGGATCTGGGCTTGATATGGGCAGGTCATAAGATGTAGACAACTATTCTATGACGAACACAAATTCCAATCCGTGACGGCTCAATTTGGATCAACAAATGCATGACACGGGATACATGATGTTTTTTGGATCGTCATGGTGAGCTAATTGTGACGCATTTTCGCTTGTCTGTGACCAAAGTAACCCGCCATGTATAAGAGTATTTTTTGTTGCATTCAATCAACACATGTCTTATTGACACCTCATCAGCCCTGCAGACATCATAGTTCGCAATCGGTTCGACATGTCTACTGCAAAGGATCTGTTTTGCGGTAAGAACTCATGCACAACTCTCCACCAGAAAACTCGAATTTTTGGAGGAACTTTCAGCTTCCAGATCTTCTTCCAAACTTATTCTCAGAGACAATCGCCACATTCACATCACTGTTTCTAATTCTTGTTCTATCAAGCAACGTGTAGGCCAATCTGAAAGAGTAGACACCATGCTTCTCAGGCTCCCACGCCCATACATCTTCCACTTGGGACCGTGACGGCGTACGCAGAATTTATGTTGCATCCACCGGGATAAAAATCTGCTTGATAGTATCCTCATTCCATTGTCCATTCGGCAATAGCAAATCAGAGACCATTGACACATTCTGTCCATCTTTTGGCATACGCGGTTTTGCCCAAAATGGTTGGAGATCCACCGATCACGCCAAATACTAGTCGAGGTCCCATCTCCAATTCTTTTGATCAACCCTTGGGACAGCGTCTCTCGACCAACAAGGATCGCTCGCCAAGTATGACTCGAATGCTTTTTCCTTGTACTAGATAGGAAATCACTGTCGTGGTAGTATCTTCCCTTAAGCACTCTAGCACATAAGCTGTTTGGATTGGTCATCAAATGCCAACCTTGCTTCCCGAGCATGGCTTTGTTAAAATTCTGCAAATCACGAAACCCCGTCCCTCCTAACTCCTTGGGATATGTGACGTGCTCTCAGCTTAGCCAATGAATATGCCTGCCCCACCAATAATTGGTGCTGAGAGATTTCGCCCGTGTTTAGTTGGAGGCAAAGTTAGAATTTGGGTACTGTAGCACTTTCATTTTTATTTGGCAATTAGTGTTCAATCATGGACTAATTAGGCTCAAAATGTTCGTCTCGCAATTTTCAACCAAACTGTGCAATTAGTTTTTTTTCGTCTACATTTAATGCTCCATGCACGTATCGGAAGATTCGATGTGATAGATACTGTAGCACTTTTTGGAAAAAAAATTTGGAACTAAACGCGCGCTTCATCTTCCTGCAAGTTGTCTTGGAGAGTAAGAAACAACTCATAGAATACGTCGGCATTTCCTGGGCTACTGATTTTAGAAGAACTTCTCGACCAGCGCAGCTTGCCTCGTGACCACTCCAAGTATCAATTATTTTAGTCCATGTCACATCGGACGTTTGGATGCTAATTAGGAGGACTAAACATGAGTTAATTATAAAACTAATTACATATGGAGACTAATTTACGAGACGAATTTATTAAGCCTAATTAACCCATCATTAACACATATTTACTGTAGCACCACATTGTCAAATCATGGATTAATTAGGCTTAAAAAATTCGTCTCATAAATTAGTCGTAATCTGTGTAATTAGTTATTTTTTAGTTTATATTTAATACTCCATGCATGTGTCCAAACATTCGATGGAACAGGGACTAAAATTCAGTCTAAGGAACCAAACAGGCCCTAAGTGTGAGATCCAGGGCATGGACACCCACACGCATACCTCTGGAAAGATACACTCTACCCGTGACTTTAGTAAGCAAGATAACCCTTTGACACATAACAAGAACAAATAAGGGGAGATAGGATCTCCTTGCCAGATCCCCCTACTCGGCCAGATGGATTCAGTAAAAGCACCATGGTAAAACTTGTGTGTGGAACCAACACTACTACAATAAGCATTTGTAGGGGGCTGGCGATGATTTTTAGAGGCGGCTCGGCCAGCCGTCCCTACCATACCGTCCCTACAAATCATACATTTTGTAGGGCGGTCGTAGTACCAGCCGCCCCTATAATACTTGTTTGTAGGGGCGGTTCAGTCTAGAACCGCTCCTACAGTATATTTTTCGTCAAAAAAATTAAATTTATAATTTAAATTCGATCGAAATATATATATATATATATGTATATATAATTCAAATCTGACCAGAACATATATAATTCAAATCTGACCACAAGCACAAGAGCATTATATAAACTACCATTACAAGTCCAATTCACAATAATATATACAATCCATCATTAAATAGATATAATTCACAAGTCTAATTCGTTCCACAAGTCCAAACCGTCCCACAAGGTAAGACCATTGTCAAATTCTATACACATTGTTATCAATGGCCTAGAGCTAGCCTTTCAGTCTCACGAAGGTGTTGGTACTGAGGATTTCTACCTAAGTCTGAATCTCGATCATGGTAGGTGCCTTTGACGTGTACAATCTGGTCCAATATGAAGTTGCAAAGGTCGCCAATGAGCTCTAATAGTTGGTCATCCTTATATGGGTGTCTTATCATTTCTTTCTCTTCTTTCCACTACAAGAGAACAAGTTTCGGTTTAGTATTTCATATCATGTGTGAAGTTTTTATACTACGGGTGAAGAGGTTCAAACTAACCCTTAAAGGGTGTCTCTTGTAGGCACCGGTGTTACTCATCATAGAACATACATAGTATCCACAATATACACTCCCAGGCTTCTGCTTGGAGCACTGTGTGTTTTGCAAATGAAAATATTAAGTAATGCTTTTGACAGCCATGTAATGGAGTACTAAAGTAAGTTACACTTACCGCACATAGTATTTTTATAGCTAGCCTTTCCTTCCTTACTGGATCATGCCTTCCGTGATGTTGATTGACATAGAACCTAAATGCTATGTTCGAATTATTTTAGCAAATACAACTTGTTAGTATCAAAAGTGAACGTTATAAGTATGTATACAAACATATAAGCTAATGAGGATTGTTGATATGTATACGTCTTGAGAATCGATATGAAGTCTTTGTATGTCACCGGGTCCCTATCTATTGAATCAAAGGCCCATGCCATGCTCCTCCCGACATCGACGCCTATACAAATTCAGTGGTTGCTGCAAGAATTTAATCATAGAACTAGATAAGCTCTTTTGCATCGAATAAAATATATCGAACAAAGCTTTAAGTATAGAGTTAAACTTACTCAATGTTGTATGGTAGCCATATAGTAGAGTGTTGTTGGAGATTTTTAAAAGCTAGGGCAATGTATGCCGAAACTTTAAGGGACTCTTGCCTTAGTTTCTTCGCACGGATGTCCTTTTTCTTCCGAAGGGTCTTTCCAGCGGCTAGCTGTTTGGCATCTAGTTTCTCACTGTCTAGGGTAATTAAAATTTGTTTGTGCTATAGCTTGAGGGTCTATATACCTGGCTTTCACACTTGACCTTTGTTTTATAATGTGCACTTGCATTCTATAAATCACGGCGTGGGTTAGTTACAACAAGATCCAAAAATTACATTCATATCATATCAGGAAGACAAGGACTTACAGGCACCACGTGCGAATTAGATTCATTTCCATTGCTCTGAGGTGAAAGCATTCCTGCATGTCATTGAAGTCAAATATAATTTTCCTGGCTGGGCTTCCAAATGTGCCGATGGGGAAGCATGCTTGTACGAGGTCTATGATTGTTAAGTGAACACGCAAGTACCAATCAAGAAACCTTCTCATTCCAAGTGGTAGGCACTGGATGTCCCGGTTTGGTAGAAAGGGCTTGTCTCTTTCATATGTTTTCGGGCAATCCTTTGACCATTTGATGGCATCAACATTTGGATACTGCTTTGCTGTTTGGTGGAGTTTGCGAGTGACGGCCTCCTCAGAAGCCCGTGATGGGACTTTTTTAACTTGGTTCTCGGGCTTGAACTAGTCATGGGCATACCACTTGTGTACCGATAAGACGTCTTTCATCGGAACATAAATTGCCCTTATGGTGACTGGATGCTTATTTTGATGTTCCCATTCATGCACGTCCTCATCTTCTTGTGCATCACCTTCTTCAGGAGGCACACGTTGTTCATGTATCGGCCGCGCTTGTTGAGAAGATTGTGGCATGTCATCATGCACTTGCTCGGTACGAGCTAGAGAAGGTTGTGGCTTATTAGGCACATGCTCGCTAGGAGACGGGGAAGAATGTGGCATCTCAGGAATGTGGTGGTCACGAGATGGTGAAAATATGTCCCCGTCCTCAACAACTCGCTCAAAATTTGAGAGAGGGGGAGACGGCGAAGAAGCAGTTAATATAATGTCCTGTTTGTGCCAGAGGATGAACTGTCCCATTACGTCTCTGAGTAACACCAACCCCTTGGGAGTTGTGTAGTCTATCCTCCACTGCATGAACTCGGGCTTCACGGTATGTACCTCGACCCTAGTGTAGTCCGGTGGTATCTTATTATTGTGGTGTAAGCCACCGGGAGGATGTGCCACACCCGTTGCCATCTCCATCACAATGTTCTATCGGCCGCTGAGAAACACCAAGGTGTAACTAGTTGGTTCCCGTATGCGATCGACGAGGGTTGTGGCTGTAGTGGAACCTTGGCTGCTAGGAACTTTCGGAGGGCTGCCAACTAATGCCAGTTCTCCTAGCAGTGTCATTAATGTTCGTGCCTCCGTAGACAGTTCTTGCTCCTCCAGCGCCTTCGCAACTAGAGCTTTCACTTGGAGCTCAAGATTAGCCTCCTAGTCTCTGCCATGTTTCTTGTACATGTGCCTGTCCTCTTCGAATCCGTGCTTCCAGGTCATTCTTTTCCCTAGCCCCCTAGTGCGGCCTGTGTGCTCATTGTTTCCCAAGCCAAGGCTAAGCTCGTCCCTCTCTCTAGAAGGATTGAATGAACCCTTTTCCTTGTCTTCAGTATATTTCAGTATCCTTGATACTGCATCTTGGTTCTCCGGCTTATCAAACTTAAGCTTACTGCTCGATGATTCTGTACTCCTCGTATATATCCAATTCCTTGAGCGTACCTTCAAATTCTTCACATCGATATTCCTAGAAGCTGCAGCCTCTTCGTCCATCTTCCTAAACTGCTCTTCATTGGCATAATAGCCACCGGGACCTAGATGATGGTGGTGTTTATTCCTCTTCGCTAGCTCGGTGTTACGGGCACTGAGCTTCAATGCCTCCGATGAAGTCTTCTGAGCCATGAGCTTCTCCCAATGACTAGGAGTTATGTTGTCGAACTCATTGAAGGGGGTTAACCCCTTTTGGATATACTTCTTGTTGAGCTCTGACCTCCAACATCGGAATGACTCTCACATGATCTTGAAAACATTTTTTTACTAGTTCGTGCTTACCCTTTGGAAATCTAAAATTGAGCTTCAGCTACTTATCCCATAGTTCATCTTTTTTCTTCTCTAGTACCTCTTTCTAGTTAGGGATTGCTGGGTTCAATTTATCTCTTACTAGGGCCCCGATTGCATTACAAAATCGTCCTCTGAATTCCTTCGGCTCAAGAATCTCCCCTGCCAACCTGACCTCCGTTATCACATAGCATGCCTTATCTGGATATTGGTTTGCTTTTCTATCCCCTCGTTTCCTCTTTGGCTTGGTAGTCATGTTCGTGGTTGTGTCTTGAGGTTGTGGAGTAGAGGCCTCAATGTCTGTCTCTATGGCTGTTGCCTCTGCTCTCCTTTCGTCTACTCCGTCTTGTCCGGCGAGATGTCGCGGACGTCGACGTCGTCTTTTCTGAGTTTTAGGAGGGACATGTATATACGATAGGTCAAAGTGTTAGCAGAGGTAATACATCCAAAGCTTTAGCAAAATTTACAAGCTAAGGCTTTATCCCTACCTCCTCGTTTGGATCAAAATCCTTGTCCAAATTTTCCTCTGTTGGCCTCCTTCTGGCTTAATGTGGAAAAGGATCCTTGGGACTTACATATCCCTCTTCTGAGTCCTCATCATCACCATCCTCTTCTTCTTCACCTTCAATAGCCACTCCTGCTCTTCCTTCTGCTCCCCCTTCCTCCTCGTCACACTGCTCCTGAGTAAGCATCACTTCTAGATCCTTTTCTAACTCGTTATCAAACTGCTCCTGAGTGAGTTAGTCCTCTAGTGCTTGCTCCTCATAGGTTGGCTGCTCATCATGCTCGGGGCATCGGGCTGCACTGTCTGGTGTCCACGACATTGTTTTGCGTTTTGTTTTAATAGATGCAAGAAAGTGTACTTTAGGTATGCGAGAAGGTATAAGAAATCAAAAAGGTCTATAAACCAAAGTAGTCCTATAAAAACAATAATATATCAAAAAATGAGTAGTAGCAGTAGTAGAGGCCCCAGAAATATGTTAATCATCATGTGATCATGAACTTGGAGCATCAAGGCATCATAACAGAGAAGAGAGGAGAAGGTAATGTAGGGGCGGTTGGTAATGATGCCAAGTTCCTCATAAGTTCTTGATCATCAGCTCATATTCCATATAATGTATGGACTTGGACAATTTCATCATCGGCAAAACAAAGGAGAGGAGAGGAGAGGGGAGATTTGGCAAAAAAGCATGTAGTTCCCAAAAGAAAGGAGAGGGGAGAACTTTTAGGCTTCTTGCTGCAAAAAAACAAAAAGTCAACGGGGCACAGGATCAGTCGGAGCTCTCAGAGTTCCCAAAAGAAAGCAAGCACCATGGGGTTGAAACTGAAATGATTAAACCAAACGCCTGTAGTTTAAATTCACCATTCTAATTCCACCGTGATTCTTGTTGATTCTACTAGAAGTCTAGAAACAATCGAGACAACTCAGCACAGAAATTATATTGCTAACTAAAATTACTAACTAATATTGCAATCTGCAAGCTAACTGAAAGCACATCGAAATTAAAAACTGAGATTACTAACAAATACCAGACAGAAAATACAATTGAAAATGACAACATAGCTACCAAAAACTAAAACTAACTGATATTACAAAACTGCAAGCTAACTGAAAGCACATTGAAATTACAAACTGAAAATACTAACAAATACAAAAAAAGAAAATAAAACTGAAATACTACGTGAAATTGCAATTTCTGAGCTGAAGTTACTAACTGCAATTCCAAACTGAAATTGAAAACTAAAAGTCTACGTGTAATTAAAATCTAAAATTAAAAAATGAAATTACTAACTGCAATTGCTAACTGAAACTAAAAACTGAAAGTAACACTACCTAAAATTAGAAACTAAAAATACAAAATGAAATTACTAACTTCAATTTTTAACTGAAATTGATAACTGCAGTTACAATACAAAACACCAAGCAGCTGCAAAAAAGCTAGGAGAACATGGCATAAAGCTAGCTTCCATGGATTATGTCTCAACTAGCTTGCAGTATCAGTTGAACCTAAGCATCACAAGGGATACATCCAAGCACCAGCAAAATAATTATCTAACAGTAATATATTTATTCGACATCCCAGCTCCTCCCTATATTACATCTGAACATTACGTAACATTACGTACGCCAAAATTGAATAGCTAGCTAGCTAGGGGAACTAGCAAGCTAATAGTAAGTACTGTGCTAACTATATGTATGCTGCTTTCGTTTTCTCCCATCATTTTCTGGTGCCATACTCTTTGGTTTAAATACATGTATAGCTATACAAGGTATGTTTTCAAAATATAATATACAATCAAGTAATAAAGTATACAAACCAACAAGATCTGCATGCCTCATGACTTACTGATGATAGGGACATATATATTTGCATATGGTTCTGTATTATCACTTATATATATAACCTTTAAAGCGAACAGCATTGTTGACTTGTTTTGCTAGGAGAAATTCAAGTTAATAAGCTCGATATGAAAAGGCCTACTGAATCTTATATACGAAGTACATGAAAAAGAACCAGAGCAAACATAATGAATTCCTAAAATACATCCTAAAAAGTCAAAGCATGCAGTAACTCATAAGCGAAAATCTGTGCAGCAAACCATGCATCAATCAAACAAAAAGAACAAGGTAAATGTGATGTTTGCTAATGCATGCACAATCCAGAAAGTGCACTGCAAATATATCAATGTTACCTACTAGTGCTGCCTGCTAGGGCACTACAAAAGAAATGAAAAAGAATCATGAAAAAAGAAATTAATAGGTGAGATCATAATCATGGCAACTAGCTAGAATCATCTCCCCTGTCTTTCTGATATTATATACAATATCTAGCTGCTAGCTAGTAATCAATTTCTATTAAACTAATTAAGCTGGTGATGCCTTTAAACCAACTAAAGTGACACTTTTGGAAGACAGCAATAAACTGAGATTTCCCTATTTTCTATTTCATTATCATGAAGAAGAATGTAACATGACCCAATCTTGGAATTTTGATAAAATTTGGAACTTCTATTCCAGGAACTTGAAAGTTTGCTAGTGGACTGATTCGGGTGAAGAAATGATGCTTGAAACATCTACAAAATATCTAACATGAATTAATAAAGGAAAGTTCCAATGTTCTAATTAAGTAACATAAGTGTATTTTGCCGCCTAGAGCAAACTCCATTAGTCTCTTTCGTTTCAAATAAAAAGAAAGGATGCAATTGTCAGCTATATATTGTTCGAACTAAATAGCATTCAAAAGCAGAAGAGAGACAATATGATTGTCGCCTTTTTGCTCTCCCTTTTCATCCAACCAAATAATGCAGTGGCCGTGATGCAACAAGAATGATGGAGCCGTTAGCTAGCAAGATCATCTTCTATATTCTATCAAAGCATGAAATTAAAGCCAAATGGCCAGACAGCTACTAATCTAGTAGTATCAAAGTACAGCTATTAGCTAGTGCTGCATTTCAAGCATGCATGGCCCTCTTTGAGAGAGCTAGGTGCCAATGAACATGGCATGCACGGAAAGATCCCAATGCAAGTCAAGATATGCAAGATCCCAATGTTCAGATGTACCTACTATTAGCTTGCTAGTTCCCGTAGCCAGCTAGCTATTCAGTTTTGGCGTACGTAATGTCCATGAAGATACACTATATAAATGTCTCAACAAGCTTTGTAGTACTAATTGGTCAAACACACAAGATGGAATACATCCAAGCAGAGACCGAACACCTCACAGAGTTTACTACAACCTAACAAAGCTGCTAGCAGCTCATACCTAGAGCATGCACTTTCAGTGCTTGTTAGCACTGGTGATTCTGAGAAATATGAAACATAACAAGCAACTATCGTACTGTCTAGATTTTCAAAAGTGCCAATAACAATCACTTCCTTATGGTCCATGTCTTAAGTTACCAATTTATGGCTAAATTCATTAACACTGAAGACCACATTGCAATCTTGATGAATGTCAACTGCAGCAATCAAATCAATGGCTACCACTGCAGCGATCAAATCAAAAAACAAAACATGAAACTATCAGAGCCAAAAAAAGGGTGGTGGACACCGGAGCGAACGGGTACAAGAGCCGCTGGGGGAGGGAGCAGGGACGCCGGGCCGCACCAGCATCGGGGCTGCCGGCGGAGGGAGCGCAGACACCGGAGCGCACAGCGGGTACCAGAGCCGTCGGGGAGGGAGCAGGGACTCCGGGGCACATCGGCACCGGGGCTACCGATGGAGGGAGAGCGCACAAGCACCAAGGCACCTGGGGCGCCGGGGGGAGGGTGCACGGGCACTGGCAGCAGAAACCCTAGCCGCCGTGGGAGGGGGAACAGCGACGGAAAGTCTTGCCGCCGGGGGAACGGCGGCACGCAGGGTAGGAGATGGACTGGTGGTTGGAGGCGGATCGAGGGAGGTAGGGCACGGTGGAGGTAGGGCACGGAGGTGGCGGAGGTAGGGCACAGAGGCGGCGAAGGTAGGGCACAGAGGCGGCGAAGGTAGGGCACAGAGGCGATAGCCTACTGGCGTCGTGGAGGAGAATAGCGCCCAGACTTAGAAAAATTTCTGCCTGCCCGTGGGCTCTGGTTTATATACCGGAGTTCATTTGTAGGGGCGGCTCCTGAGTTAGCCGCTCCTACAAATCGATTTGTAGGGACGGGTCCTGAGTGAGCCGCCCCTACAAATATTTTTTAATTTATTTTAATTACTAATTCTATAATTCATTCATATATAAAGAACACAATGTAAATTTATATATTAGTTTTTTTATTATTCTATATATATAAATATATGTATATATAAACAATTTTATTATATATATAGATATAATTCTATATTTTCTTCTTTACAAAAAAAATATTTTAAAAATTGAAAATTTGAATTTCAAAACAACTAATAGAATTTTAGGACACTAAATGACCTCAAATGAAAATTTTGTAAACATCAAAGTTGTAGAACTCATCAAGATGTACAACTTATATTTTTGTCATCTTTTCATTTGACAAAATTTGAAAAGTTCAAATTTAGAATTTCAATAAATGGCAAATTCAAACAAGATTTTGAAACCTTAAATGATTTCAAATAAGAAAGTCATGAACATAAAAGTTGTTGAACACATCACTATCTACAACTTTTACTTTGGTCATCTTTTCATTTGACTAAATTTAAATAGTTCAAATTTTGAATTTTAATAAATGGCAACTTCAAACAAAATTTTGAAACCTTAAATGATTTCAACTAGAAAAGTCATGAACATAAAAGTTGTTGAACTCATCACTATTTACAACTTTTATTTTGATTATTTCTTTATTTAACAAAGTGTTAGTAAACATTGTTCACAAACCCATATATCACTCATAGTTTCATAAACTATACGAGAGACATGTTGATTTGTGAACAATGTTTACTATCACTTTGTCAGA
Source organism: Miscanthus lutarioriparius (assembly GCA_904845875.1). Lineage (NCBI taxonomy): Eukaryota > Viridiplantae > Streptophyta > Magnoliopsida > Poales > Poaceae > Miscanthus > Miscanthus lutarioriparius. The sequence goes on from CAJGYO010000012.1 coordinate 51,117,335, forward strand.
TGAAGAAATGACCAAAACAAAAGTTATAGACCTTGATGAGTTATACAACTTTGGTATTCATCACTTTTTTAGCTGAAATCATTTGGTGTTTCAAAATCTTGATAGAACTTGTTATTTTGTTAAATTTGAATTGCTCACACTTTGTCAAATGAAAAGAATGACCAAATCAATATAGTAACTTGATAGGGCATGATTTTAGAAAAATTTAGGAAAAAAATCATCACATTTGGAGTTAGTATGAGCGAGAAAGACTAGTTACAAATTTTACCCAGAGATTAAAAAGAAAAATCACAACTGTTCATGATGATCAATTATAAACAAGTGTGATTTCCCTTTTTAATCTGTGGCTGAAACTTATAACTAGTTTTTCTCCCTCATACTAACTCCAAATCTGATGGTTTTTTTTCTAAAATTTTCTAAAATCATGCTCTATCATTTTAGTCTGGTCATCTATCTTTTATTACTAATTTTGGACAATTCAAATTTTGAATTTTAGAAAATGACAACTTCAAACCTGATTTTCAACTACTAAATGATTTCAGCTATAAATGTGATGAATATAAAAGTTGTATAACTCGTCAAGATCTCCAACTTTTATTTTGGTCATTTCCTCATTTCATAAAGTGTTAAGTGCTTATTTTAAGTGTTTTAATAGTAGTCCGAACATGTTGTAGTAGTAATAAGTGCCTGTTTCAAGTGTTTGTATGTTACAGCTGTTTTAGTAGTAATAGAGTAGATGTTGCAATAGGTTCATCTGGATATTGCAAAGGGTAGTCTCACACACATGCATAAATATAGTCTCACACACATACATAAATATATAGTCTCACACACATGCATAAATGAAGTCTTACAAACACACACACTTACACAAACACTCCACATTCAACAATTAGCTAGCCCGCTGTAACGACTTTTCCCTTGACACCTTTTTGTTCCCATGGCAATATGTCTTTGGGCAGGTTCTTTTCCACAACACTGATCTTCTTAGAAAAGTCTGTGAATAGCGGCATCTCATCGTAGTTATTGTAAGCTTCAACATCATCCACACCATCAACTCCGATAATGTGCTATTTTCCGGAGGCAACCACGTGTTTTGTCTTCTTCTTCATGGGGAGGTTACTTTGTGGGTCAGGCATATAGAAAACTTGTGCGACACGTGAAGCAAGCACCCAAAGGAAATCTTGGTAGCCTAGATTCTCGAGGTCTAGGACTCTCAATCCGATCTCGTTCAGTTGGTGTTGTTTGATCCAGCGGACATCGAAACAGGGCCTCCGTTATATTCCTTCCATAGTCAAGTTCCCATATCTCTTCAATGATGCCAAAGTATTGGATCCTTCGCCCCACTCCATTGAGAGCTTCTATTTGAACGCCGCTGTTTTGGTTCACATATTTACTATCCTTTGCGTGGGTATAGTACGTGTACCCATTGATGTCATAAGCTTTCCAAGATATCACTTGACTCGATGGCCCCTCCGCTAACCTACTGATGGTAATAGAGTCTATGATTTCTCTAGGCGGTATGTTTTGGTCCTTCAACCATGTAGTTAGTCGTTGCTTGTGTTGTTTCATGACCCAATCATCTGAACGACCATTTCTCTCTGTCATAATGATAGCCAAGTGTTCATCAATGTACGGTTGCATCAGCTGTGTACTCTACAAGACACTATAATGCGCCTGACTCACTTCTTTGAAATCATGGTCAATGAACACTTTTCTACCACTGGTGCCCTTCCTAGCCAGCCTACCCTTGTGACGAGAATCGGGTTTACCAATCCCTTTCTGTACTTTTAGGTACTCTTGACAGCACTCAATGACTTCTTCAGTACTGTAACCCTCTATCATGGAGCCCTCTGGGTATGCTCGATTATGCACGTATTGGCTTAGAACCGACATGAACCGCTCATAGGACTACATATCATGCAAGTAGCAAGGGCCCAACGCCTGTATTTAATGAACCATGTGAATCATGAGATGTGGCATTATATAAAAAAAGCAGGAGATAAACACATCTCTAGTTGGTTTTGTATCTCCACCACAAATTCATGTAGGTCACTCAGCTCTTTTTGTCAATCGTCTTCTATGAGATCTTCGAAAAGAAGTAGCATATGCGGGTGATGGTCATTTTCAAGAACTCTGGCTTTATAGCCCAAATTGCAATAGGTAGAAACACTATCAGCATCACATGACAATCGTGAGCCTTGCAGTGTGTTATTGACAAGTCCTTCATCGACACTAGCTTCTTCACATTCGCTGAAAACCTAGTCGGGACTTTGACCCCCCTTAGGAAAGTGCATATAGCTCTCTTCTCTTCTAGTGTTAGGTTGACGTACGCCGCGGGCAGAGTGTATTTTCCATTAGCCTTAGGTACCGGGTGAAGCTGTGGCATCACGTTTAGCTGCACCATGTCTTTCCGTGATTTTAGACCATCCTTTGACTTGCCTGTGTCCATCAAGGTAGCAATGAGACTCTCAAAGGCATTCTTCTACATGTGCATGTCATCAATGGCATGGGGGAGCTCCAAGTCTGGCCAATAAGGAAAATACTGAAAGAAGATCGATTGTTTCTTGAAAGGTACGTCTTTGACAGGAGGTGTGCTTCTATCTCTGTTTGTCCCATCTGGATTCTTCTTTCCATAGACGACGCGTATGTTTCTCACCATTCTGTACATGTGTTCTCTCGTTATGACGTCTCTCTGGAGGGGGTTCAATCTCCGGGATGTTGTCATAAAATCTAAAGAACAATTTGTTGTGGTACTTGTGACTTATCTTTAAGAAGCGCCGGATCTTTAGGTAAACTATCTTCTTGGATGGATCAAGGAACACCCATGTAGTACCATCCAAGCAAACTAAGCATCCCGTCTTCCCTTTAATCTGTCCAGATAAAGCAAATAGTGCGGGGTAATCATTGGTAGTAACAATATTATTGCTCTACATATGAATTCCTCTTTTTAGAACGCATCATACATCGGCTCCCCATGCCTCCATAACCTCTCCATTTCTTGCATCAAAGGCTCAAGAAACACGTCTATATCAATGCCTGGTGGTTTAGGGGCAGAAATAAGAATAGTGAGGAGAAGGTACTTTGTCTTCTGACACAACCAAGTTGGGAAATTGTACATGGTCAAGATCACTAGCCAAGTGTTATGGTCGCCCATCCTCTCATTGAAGGGAAGGGATTCATTCCATCGGTGCTCTGGCCAAACCATACATTCCTTGGGTCATCGCTGAATTCTTTGTGCTTCTCATCGATCCTTTGCCACTAACTACAATCAGTCGGGTGTGTAATCTTATCATTATCCACCTTGTGCTCATCATCCCACCAAGTCATGAGTGTGGCTTCTTTAGGGTTTAGAAAGATACGTCTCAAGCAGTCGGTCACTGGTAGGTACCACATTACCAAGGCAGGAATTCTTCTCTGCTTTGCATCGTTGCCTAATAGAGTGTCCTCTAGGGGCTAAGATTCTTGTACCACCTTTTTCATATCCTTATTATTCCTCTTTTTTCCTGTGGAGGCTTTGTCCCCACCGTAAAGGTCATTGTTCTTGTACCAGCTGGCCCCGCACCGGGGACATTTATCAAGTGACTTGAATGTTTCGCCATGAAAAAGGATACAGTGGTTGGAGCATGCATGGATTTTTTCAACCCCCATTGTCAATGGACTTATGACCTTCTTTGCTTAGTATGTGTTGGGGGGAACTGAGTTTGGTTGTGGCAGCACCCATGATAGGAGACGCAATAGATCATTGAAACTACAGTCTGACCAGCCGTACTTAGCCTTCAGGATGTCCAGTGTGTCGGACAACCCTTTTCAACATCATACACAACCTTCTTCGATGCTTTTTTCATCCTTTCAAAATTTTCTAGACCTTTCGGGCTCTTTAGTAAAATCTCTGGTCCAAGGCCTCGAATCATGTCCTCCAAATCATCTTCATCCCAACACGTGGTCCGCCATCATTATTGGCACCACCTTCGTCGTTACCATCCCAATCACCAGCATCACCACCTTGTTCATTGCCAAACTTTGGATCCATTCGTGCATAAAGCTCTGCTGAATATTGGGACAGGGATTCTAGGGTTTTGTCATCGTATTCCTCCTCATCCTCGTCGTTAACAATAACAGTTTCACCATGATAAATCCACACTGTGTAATCCTCAATAAATCCTCACATAATCAAATATGATCTAATGATATGTCCATGCCATCCTGTTCTTGCAATCTTTACAGAGACAAATAATTGTATCATTATTCTCTGTCAACGTCGTTGCATACTTCTCTGCGGCTTCAATAAATTTATCCACCTCTTCACGGAAACCTGCATTGAACCTTAATGAACCATACATCCAAGAGTTATTGTACTCCATCTTTTACAACAACAACAAAACAAACATTAAAGGACTACTTATTCAGATATAAATAAAAATGAATCAAATTAGTAATTACTTGAGAATAATTGTATATACTTTAGATATATATGAATATAAATCAAATATAATTACATGAAGCATACAAACATACCATGGTAGAGGAAAATTAATTAATGGCCTATTTATCTATAAATAATTAAAATACATATTTGTTGATTACAATAAACAATTTCAAAGACAACAATTAGCAACAATTAATATTTTACCCAATATCTTTCATGCAAACCCTAGTCCAATTTCATCAAACATAAATTTACAAAAACAAAATTAATAAAAAAACCAAACCCTAGATCTAGATCTAGATCTACATGCACATGAAACATTCATAAAACTAACTAATTGTTCACTAAAATCAAGAAACATGGACCAAATAAGGGTATGATCTTGTTTTCCTACCTAATTTATCCTAGTACATTCAAAACTTAGGTCTAATTTACTTCATAAGTAGCTCAAGCACCATAGAAGAGAGAAAAAGCAAAACTCTAATTACTCACTAACCAACCATTAAAACTTTAAAAAAATGTGGAATAGCATTTTCTTACTTTCTACAACCTCTCCACCAAAGAATTTGAGATCAAAACCTCTCACCCTTAGTAGAGCAATTTTTGGGAGGTACCCAAGGCCTTCCTACCTTTTTTCACGGGCTGGAGTGAGTGACCCGAGGAGGAAGAAGAGACTGCGGGTTTTTATATGTGGGGCATTTGTAGGGGCGGCTGGTGATTGAGCCGCCCCTATAAATCGCAACACCGGTGACGTTTGATGAGTGAGCCGCCCCTACTGTGCCATTTGTAGGGGCGGCTGGTCTCGTGGGTCCCGAGCACGCCCACTGTAGGGGCGGCCTCATTTCCAGCCGCCCCTATAAAAAAATTGAGCCGTTACTACAACCCTTTTTTATAGTAGTGCAACATAAAGTAGCAAACTTGTGTGTGTTGAAAGGAAATGAATGCCACGGCCCAAGCAATCATATTAGGGGGAATTCCCTGTGAGCCATTAAAAAAGATCGCAATTCCCTGTGAGCTACTGGAAAAGTTCAGCGGACTTCACGTCCACTGGTCCAACTTTTTTTTGCCCACCATGCCACTGCCGTTAGATTGGGCTTTAACGGTGTCAAACTGCAGGTGTGAAAAGTCGAAAATGCCCTTAAATCTAAATATGTCATTAATTTTTTTTAGCATTTAACGACTTCAAATAAAAAAACTCAAAACTAGAAAGTTGTAGATCTCGTCGAGATCTATAATTTTCATATAAAAAATTATCTTTATTTAATTTCGTAAAAAAAATATATAATTTGATATGATTAATATATCGTAGAAAAATCATATCGTTTTTGCGGTATTAAAAGAAGATAATTTTTATATTAAAATTATAGATCTCGACGAGATCTATAACTTTCTAGTTTTGAGTTTTTTCATTTAAAATCGTTAAGATGCTAAAACAAATTAATGACATATTTAGACTTAAGGGTATTTTTTACTTTTTGCACCTGCAGTTTGATACCATTAGAGTCCAATCTGACGGCAGTGGCATGGAGGGCAAAAAAAAGTTGAAGCAGTGACGTTAAAATCCGCTGAACTTTTCCAATGGCTCACAGGAGATTGCGATTTTTTTTAATAGCTCACAAGGAATTCCCCGATTTAGGCCTGTCCCAGGGCCCAGCATGCAGTCCATGTCTGCCCACGTGTGAAAATTTTCAATTTTACTCCCTTTTGAAAACTTATTTTATAAATACACCCTTCATAAAACATTTTCAGATCTAAAGCTCGACGTACCATCGCTCTACGTTGAGACATGTGGCTCGACGGTCCTAGGATTCAACGTTAAACTTACCACATCAGTGCCATTCGTGTCGACCCGGCCATTAATACTTTAACACCGAGGTTAGCCACATCGGCGTTCAACCAATTAACGCCCGAGGTCTTGCACCTGTACAGTACAAGCTAATAGCTGAGCCCAAGTGCACACTTGTCCATTCAATATCTTTTGAAGATCCATAGAAAATTAAATACAAATCCTCTTGCCAAGAGATCAATTTCATTTCGAACCATAATATCAACCTCTAGAGGACAAAAATACATGGATTGATAAAATGTTTGAAATAAAATTCTAGAAATAATTTTGGGATAAATCTTGTGCATGAATTATCAAGTACTCCCTTCATTCTAAATTAAATTATAAGTTGTTTTGATTTTTTTGGTACATAGAAGCTTGTGCAAAAATAAAAGGCCTATGTGTGATGGTTGCTTGAATAAAAGAATGAGAATTATAGGTTGAAATGCCCTCTTCTCTCCCTTCAAATAAACCCGCATACACATTAAGATTTGATTTCAAAAGCGAACACAATCCGAGTTTAGCGTAAGGCGCACCCGCCAGTAAAAGTTCAAATAGCCTCATGGCTCTCGGGCTTGACTAGTGCATACTAAGGCCCCATGTGGCAGAGCTTCTTCACTGGTGGAGCTATTCGTGGAGCTGAAGCAAAAAAATGGCTTTACTAATGAAGTGAAGCCCTGCCAAACGGGATCTAATAGCATTTGTTTGTATGCGTTAAACTTGGAGCACATATGAGGATGCACTACCTTGTGCACTATTATACATGCATGTAACTGTTTGTTTACTTCAAGTGCATAGAAGTAGCCATCAAGATTTTGCTTGTCCAATGCCAAGACATTGTTGTTAATGACTACTCCCTCCGTCATAAAAAAGTGTTATTCTCATTTTTCAACAAGTCAAACATTTTGAACTTTAACCAAATATATGTAAAACATATTAATATTTATGGCACATAGTTAGTATCATTAGATAGATCGTTAAATATATTTTCATAATAAACTTATTTAGAGATACAAATATTATTGATATTTTTTACAAACCTAATCAAACTTAAGAAAGTTTGATCAGCATGAGTCGATCATTTGGAATTCTAGCTGGTAGCTGTGCATCAAGTCTAACGTTTCACTTGAATGCAGGTGTTAATTGGGAGCACACCCATGCTTGAATAAATAGTTGGACTTGGCAAGTCATTTTTGGTGGTGCGAAATAGAAGCAAGTAAAATAAAAAAATACACCCATCACTATGTAAAAACGATTTTTTAGCAACAGGTCGAATTTTTTTAGGGGCGGTCGGTGATGGAGCCGCCCCTACAGTGTCGTGATCGGGTGCCCAGACACCAGCCGCCCCTACAAATGGAACAGCAGGGGCGGCTGGTGATACGAGCCGCCCCTACAAATGGGTCTGATTTGTAGGGGCGGCTCACTCACTAGCCGCCCTCGGCGTTGTTATTTGTTGGGGTGGCTGGTGATTGAGCCGCCCCTACAAATGCCCCCGTATAAATAGCTCCGATTTATAGGAGCGGCTCAATCACCAGCTGCCCCTACAAATGTCCCACATATAAAACAGCAGCAGCACCTTCTTCCTCCTCGTGTCACTCACTTCAACCCGTGAAAGAAAGGTGGGGAGGCTTTGGGCACCGCCCAAAAATTGCTCTACTAAGGGAAAAAGGTTTTGGTCTCAAATTCTTTGGTGGAGAGGTTGTAGAATTTAAGAAAATGCTATTCCACACTTTTTTTAAAGTTTTAATGGTTGGTTAGTGAGTAATTAGAGTTTTATTTTTCTCTCTTCTATGGTGCTTGAGCTACTTATAAAGCAAATTAGACCCAAGTTTTAAACGTACTAGGGTAAATTAGGGAGGAGTACAAGATCATACCCTTATTTGGTCCATGTTTCTTGATTTTAGTGAACAATTAGTTAGTTTTATGGATGTTTCATGTGCATGTAGATCTAGATCTAGGGTTTGGTTTTTTTATTAATTTTGTTTTTGTAAATTTATGTTTGATGAAATTGGACTAGGGTTTGTATGAAAGATATTGGGTAAAGTATAATTGTTGCTAATTGTTGTTTTTGAAATTGTTCATTGTAATCAACAAATATGTATTTTAATTATTTATCGATAAATGGGCCATTAATTAATTTTCCTCTACCATGGTTTGTTTGTATGCTTCATATAATTATATTAGATTTGTATTCATATATATCTGAAGTATATACAATTATTCTCAAGTAATTATTAATTTGATTCATTTTTATATATATCTGAATAAGTAGTCCTTTAATGTTTGTTTTGTTGTTGTAAACGATGGAGTATAGGAACTCTTGGGTGTATGGTTCGTTAAGGTTCAAGGCAGGTTTCCGTGAAGAGGTGGATAAATTTATTGAAGCCGCAAAGAAGCATGCAACGACATTGAAAGAGAATAAGGATACAATTATTTGCCCCTGTAAAGATTGCAAGAACCGTATAGCATGGACAGATGTGACTATCATCAGATCACATTTGATTATGCAAGGATTTGTTGAGGACTACACAGTGTGGATTCATCATGGTGAAATAGTTATTGTTAATGATGAGGATGAGGAGGAATACGACGACGAAACCATAGAATCCCTGTCCCAATATTCAGCAGAGCTTGATGCACGAATGGATTTCGAGTTTGGCAATGAACAAGGTGGTGATGCTAGTGGTTGGGATGGTAACAACGAAGGTGGTGCCAATAATGATGGTGGAGCACGTGTCGGGGATGAAGATGATTTAGAGGACATGATTCGAGCCCTTGGACCAGAGATTAAACTAAATAGCCCGAAAGGTCTAGAAAATTTGGAAAGGGTGATAAAAGCATTGAATGTGACTGTGTATGGTGTTGTAAAGGGTTGTCCGACACATTGGACATTGCTACGTTTTGTGCTTGAGCTGCTCATCCTGAAGGCTAAGTACGGCTGGTCAGACTGTAGCTTCAATGATCTATTGCATCCCCTGTCATGGGTGCTGCCACAACCAAACTCAGTTCCCGCCAACACATACCAAGCAAAGAAGGTCATAAGTCCATTGACAATGAGGATTGAAAAAATCCATGCATGCCCCAACCACTGTATACTTTTTCATGGCAAAACGTTCAAGTCACTGGATAAATGTCCCCGGTGTGGGGCTAGCCGGTACAAGAACAATGACCTTTACGGTGGGGACGAAGCCTCCACGGGGAAAAAGAGGAATAAGAAGGGTACAAAAAAGATGGTACAAGAATCTCAGCCCCCAGAGGACACTCCATTAGGCAATGATGCAAAGCAGAGAAGAATTCCTAAATTGGTAATGTGGTACCTGCCAGTGACTGATCGCTTGAGACGTATCTTCCTAAACCCTAAAGAAGCCACACTCATGACATGGTGGGGTGATGAGCGCAAGGTGGATGATGATAAGATTGCACACCCGGCTGATTGTAGTCAGTGGCAAAGGTTTGATGAGAAGCACAAAGAATTCAGCGATGACCCAAGGAATGTACGGTTTGGCTTGAGCACCAATGGAATGAATCCCTTCAATGAGAGGATGAGCGACCACAGCACATGGCCTGTGATCTTGACCATGTACAACATCCCAACATGGTTGTGTCAGAAGAGAAAGTACCTTCTCCTCACTATTCTTATTTCTGGCCCTAAACAACCAGGCATTGATATAGACGTGTTCCTCGAGCCTTTGATGCAAGAAATGGAGAGGCTATGGAGGCATGGGGAGTAGATGTATGACGTGTTCCAAAGGAGGACTTCATATGTAGAGCAATAATATTTGTTACTACCAATGATTACCCCGCTTGTTTGCTTTGTCTAGATAGATCAAAGGAAAGATGGGATGCTTGGTTTGCTTGGATGGTACTATATGGGTGTACCTGGATACATCCAAGAAGATAGTTTACCTAAGGAACCGACGCTTCTTAAAGACAAGTCACAAGTACCGTAGCAAATTGTTCTTTAGATTTTATGACAACGCTCTGGAGATTGAACCCCCTCCGGAGAGACGTCATAACGGAGAACACGTGTATAGAATGGTGAAAAACATACGCGTCATCTATGGAAAGAAGAATCCGGATGGGACGAACAGAGATAGAAGCACACCTCCTATCGATGGCGTACCTTTCAAGAAACAATCGATCTTGTTTTAGTTTCTGCCTTATTGGCCAGACTTGGAGGTCCCCCATGCCATTGATGCTATGCACGTGCAGAAGAATTTCTTTGAGAGTCTCATTGCTACCTTGATGGACATAGGCAAGTCAAAGGATGGTCTAAAAGCACGGAAAGACATGGTGCAGCTAAACATGATGCCACTGCTTCACCCGGTACCTGAGGCTAATGAAAAATACACTCTGCCCGCGACGTGCTTCAACCTAACACCAGACAAGAAGAGAGCTATATGCACTTTCCTGCGGGGGGTCAAAGTCCCGACTGGGTTTTCAGCAAATGTGAAGAAGCTAGTGTCGATGAAGGACTTGTCAATAACACACTGCAAGGCTCACAATTGACATGTGATGTTGACAGTGTTTCTACCTATTGCAATCAGTGCTATAAAGCCAGAGTTCTTGAAAATAGCCATCACCCGCATGTGCTACTTCTTTTCAAAGATCTCACAGAAGACGATTGGCAAGCAAGAGCTGAGTGACCTACATGAATTTGTCGTGGAGACACAAAACCAACTGGAGATGTGTTTACCTCCTGCTTTTTTTGATATAATGTCATATCTCATGATTCACATGGTTCATCAGATACAGGCGTTGGGCCCTTGTTACTTGCATGAAATATGGTCCTACGAGCGGTTCATGTCGGTTCTAAGTCGATACGTGCATAATCGAGCATACCCAGAGGACTCCATGATAGAGGGTTACAGTACTGAAGAAGTCATTGAGTGCTGTCAAGAGTACCTAAAAGTACAGAAAGGGATTGGTAAACTCGATTCTCGTCATAAGGGTAGGTTGGCTGGGAAGGGCACCAGTGGTAGAAAAGTGTTCATCGACCATGATTATAAAGAGGTGAGTCGGGCGCATTACAGTGTCTTGCAAAGTACACAACTGATGCAACCGTACATTGAGAACACTTGGCTATCATTATGGTTGAGAGAAATGGCCGTTCGTATGATTGGGTCACAAAACAACACAAGCAACGACTAACTACATGGTTGAAGGACCAAAACATACCGCTTGGAGAAACCATAGACTCTATTACCATCAGTAGGTTGGCGGAGGGGCCATCGAGACAAGTGACATCTTGGAATGCTTATGACATCAATGGGTATACGTACTATACCCACGCAAAGGATAGTAAATATGTGAACCAAAACAGCGGCGTTTGAATAGAGGCTCTCGATAGATTGGGGCGAAAGATCCAATACTTTGGCATCATTGAAGAGATATGGGAACTTGACTATGGAAGGGATATAATGATGGCCCTGTTTCGATGCCGCTGGATCAAACAACACCAACTGAACGAGATCGGATTGAGAGTCCTGGACCTCGAGAATCTAGGCTACCAAGATGACCCTTGGGTGCTCGCTTCACGTGTCGCACAAGTTTTCTATATGTCTGACCCACAAAGTAACCTCCCCCCGAAGAACAAGACAAAGCACGTGGTTGCCTCAAGAAAACAGCACATTATTGGAGTTGATGGCGTGGACGATGTTGAAGCTTACAATAACTACGATGAGATGCCACTATTCATAGACTTCCTAAGAAGATCAGTGTTGTGGAAAAGAACCTCCCCAAAGGCATATTGCCATGGGAACGAAAAGGCGTCAAGAGGAAAGTCGTTACAGCGGGCTAGCTAGTTGTTGAACGTGGAGTGTTTGTGTAAGTATGTGTTTGTAAGACTTCATTTATGCATGCGTGAGAGACTATATATTTATGTATGTGTGTAAGACTACATATTTTTGTATGTGTGTGAGACTACATTTATGCATGTGTGTGAGACTACCCTTTACAACATCAAGATGACTCTATTTGAACATCCACTCTATTACTACTAAAACTTTATGAAATCACTTAACACTTTATGAAATGAAGAAATGACCAAAATAAAAGTAGGAGATCTTTACAGCTTTTATATTCATCACCTTTACAGCTGAAATCATTTAGTGTTTGAAAATCAGATTTGAAGTTGTCATTTTCTGAAATTTAAAATTTGAATTGTTCAAAAACTAGTTACAAGTTTCTGCCACAGATTAAAAAGAGAAATCACACTTGTTCATCATTGATCATCATGAACAGTTGTGCTTTTACTTTTTAATCTCTGAGTAAAATTTGTAACTAGTCTTTCTCCCTCATACTAACTCCAAATGTGATGATTTTTTTCCTAAAATTTTCTAAAATCTTGCCCTATCAAGTTAGTGTGTTGATTTGGTCATTCTTTTCATTTGACAAAGTTTGAGCACTTTAAATTTTCAAATTTAAAAAAATGACAAGTTCGAACGAGATTTTCAACCATTAAATGATTTCAGCTGAAAAAGTGATGAATACCAAAGTTGTATAACTCATCAAGATCTACAACTTTTATTTTGATCATTTCTTCATCTGACAAAGTGATATTAAACATTATTCACAAATCAACATGTTTCTCGTATAGTTCATGAAACTATGAGTCATATGTGAATTTATGAACAACGTTTACTAATACTTTGTCACATGAAGAAGTGACCAAAATAAAAGTTATAGATAGTGATGAGTTAAACAACTTTTATGTTCACGACTTTTATTGTTGAAATCATTTAAGGTTTCAAAATCTTGTTTGAAGTTGTCATTTATTGAAATTCAAAATTTCAACTGTTCAACTTTGGTCAAATGAAAATATGATTAAAATAAAAGTTGTACATATTGATGAGTTCTACAACTTTGATATTCATGAGTTTTTCATCTGAAATCATTTACTCTTTCAAAATATTGTTTTAAGTTGAAATTGTTTGAATTTCAAAATTTGAATCATTCAAACAAAGTCACATGACAAGATGACCAAAATAAAAGTTGTACATGTTGATGAGTTATACAACTTTTATGTTTATAACATTTTCATTTTATTTCATTTAATGTCATAAAATTGTAGTCAAAGTTTTAAAATTTAAATTTTTAATTTTTGCTTTTTTTTTTTCTATATTGTTTTGACTACAATTGTTTATATATATATATATATATATATTCATATATAGAATAATACAAAATATTATATTTGTGCATATACACAATTGTTTTATATTACTTTGTATTTTTATGATATAAAAATACATAATTAATAATTTAAAAAAATAAAAAATATTTGTAGGGGCAGTTGGATCAGGAGCCGCCCCTACAAATGCATTTGTAGGGGCGGCTGGATCAGGAATCGCCCTATAAATTCAAGGGCGCACGGGTGTTGCCTGTTGGGCGCTCTCTTCTTCCTCCGACGCCGTCAGGCTGCCCCGCCAACGCCGCCTCCCGGACCTGTCCCGACGCCGGCCCGCGCCCCTTCCCCGCACCTGTGTGCCCCATCTCCGCACACGCGCGCCCCCTCCCTGCACCCGCACGCCTGCTCCTCCCCGCCCTAGGGTTTTCGAACGGCCTACGGCGCACCCGCGCGCCCCATCTCCGCACCAGCGCGCCCCCTCCCCGCCCTAGGGTTTCCACGGCGGGGGCCTCACAAGACCTCCACCCAAGGGCGGCCTTGGCAAGACCTCCACCGGCAAAGGCGGCTTGCGCACCTCCACTAGCGGCCGGGCGGCGCCTGCAGCCGCCCATCTCCGCACCCACACGCCCCCTCCAACGGCTGGGCGAACCCCGCCCCACTTCGCCACCTCTTCACCAGCGACGATCACCCACCAAGTATGCCCGCTCGCTTCTCTCCCCTTCCTTCCTTTGTGGAGCCAAGCACCCCAAGCCCTAAGCAATTTGAACTTGGATCTAACCAAGTTACAAGTAGTATATACATGATTCCTACTAGCTTTGAGTTTTCGCAAAAATCTTCGGGTGCACACATCCTGGGTTTACTCTTGTGTGCATCCATGCTACTGATGTTAAGGTAATTAGGCCTACAATGTAGACTAGACTTTGGATGGAAGCAAAGTATAATTAGGCAATATTTTCAATTTCTATTATGGGCAGTGAAAATATAAACCTTTGTTTTATGTTTTCCATGTTCTGTTGTGCTGTTTGGTTAACTCAAGCTGTATGTATTTCCTTTGTTATAAGTTGGAGTCACTATTCAAGTATTCACCCTGTCATTTGGAATCATGGCTTGCTCAAATTTTGAAAAAAAAAGGATGGCACGCATCATGAAAATTGTTATACATTTTCGCTCTACACGACTGTGGTTTGGTTTGATATGGTATACATGTGTCGGTTCACATCATAATGCACGGCTACTTCCAAGATGTTTATCTAGGAAGCACAGGACATGACCTCAACACTAACCATACAACACATAATCCTAATTGGTCGAGTACTCGAGTGGGCGCCAATATGGAATAAACTGTTTGATGCCCTTGTTTCTAGTTTGTTTAGCCACTCTATTTTACTTTTAGGGAACTTGCAATAATATATATGTCGCTCTTGTTTTTCTTCTTTTCTAGGTTGTTGGGCTAAGCTCATGAACATATAGGGGTGGGATTCACTGTTTGCATTGATTTTAGCCTACATTAGGCCAGTGGTGTAGTCAGGATTTGTAGCTAGGGCTATCCATTGCTTTAAAAAAATTAACTGCTATGAATGTAACATAACGATATACAAGTATATGAATTTTGAATCGTAATATGATTAAGTTAAAAAGGACAACATCATAAAATTAAATAGACGAGTCTAACTTGCTTACAATAGATTATAGATTACATACCTATAATAGCTGAAAAACACTACGTCTCTACTTCCTCCTGTCAGGCTTGTTGTGTCTTCTAATAACCATGAAAGTGTTGATTATCTCATCTTCCTTTAATCATAAGAAAATATCTCATTCAAAAAAGCGACTAGATAATCACCCAAAAGGCTATCTCCACTCTTTTTCATGGTTCACAAATCTGCAAGAGAATTATACTATCCCAGTAACCCCAATGTTGCATAAAAAAGCCTATACATATAATTGAAATCAAATAGAACGCACTCTAAGTCTAGAACCTAATTAAATCAGTTTTGCGTGCCTAATTTAATGGCTGATCGCTCCTGCTCTTAGCTCTATTTAGGGCTTATTTGCTTATATATACAACCAAAAGAACCGAATGCATGGATACATTTTAGTATTTTAAGAATAAATAATAAGACACAATAAAATTATAAGTTGCAGCCTAGCAGGAACTACAAATTAGCTGTGGGCTGTGGGGTGGGTAGGTTTGGTAAATTGATCTGTTGCATGCTTTGCCTTGACTCATAACTAGTGTGAGTTCATCTGTGCCTCATGTCTGACTTCACACATTGATGTCAATGCCCATTTCTGCATGTTGCTGCCAGTACCACTTAATTCCACTACATGTTCACCATTCACTATGCTGGATGCACGTTGTGTGCCACCTGTGACTTTGTGAGCTTCTTTTTCTGTTGTCTGCCAGTAATTTGCCTAACAAAAGTTCTAATATATGCACATGGCTCTGCAGTGATATATATTCTTCTTACATTGTTATTTCTCAGTATTATGATGATCCTCAAGTTTTAGTAAAAATTAAAAATACACTATTGTTGTTGGCAAATTTCCAACTGTTTTTCTACTATTTATTGTGTTTGCTAACTGAATGTGCATAAGACAATGCCTATGCATCTCTCTTACTATGTGGCTGGTGGCTACTAATCTTCTCAGTACTCCTCTTCTACTACTACTCTCCTCTACTCCACTCTACTCCTCTCCTCTCCTAAGCAGCTGTTGCTTTTTTTGCTACTTCTACTACTTCCCTACTACTACTGTTTACTACTTCTACTTCTGTCTTCTATCAACTACTTGTATTTCTGTCAACTAATTCTACTACTTCCCTACTACTACTGTCTACTACTTCTGATTGTCCGATCTGCCTATCAGGTTCGGAAGATATTTAGCATATGATATTCATGTGTGATCGAGCAAAGTCAGTATGGCAGCTGTTGCATTTTTTGGGAAGCAGCACCTACTTTTTTTGTCAAATCTCCCCTCTCCTCTATTTTTTCCACCTTTCCTATCCTCTATGTTTTGGATGCAGCAGCTGCTTTTTTTACACTTTTTCTCTCTATGTTTGTTAAGCAGCTTGCTGCTTTTTTTGCAAATCTCCCCTCTCCTCTCCTTTGTTTTGCCGATGATGAAATTGTCCAAGTCCATATATTATATGGAATATGAGCTGATGATCAAAAACTTGTGAGGAACTTGGCATCATTAGCAGCCGCCCCTACATTTTCTTCTCCTCTCTTCTCTGTTATGATGCCTTGATGCTCTAAGTTCATGATTAAATAATGATTGACATGTTTCTGAGGCCTCTACTACTGCTACTACTCGTTTTTTTATATATTGTTGTTTTATAGGACTACTTTGGTTTATAGACCTTTTTTATTTCTTATACCTTCTCGCGTACCTAAAGCACACTTTCTTGCATCTATTAGAACAAAGCGCGAAATAATGTCGCGCACACCAGACAGTGCAGCCCGATGCCCCGAGCATGATAAGCGGCCAACCTATGAGGAGCAAGCACTAGATGATCAGCTTACTCAGGAACAGTTCGATAACGAGGTAGAAAAGGATCTAAAAGTGATGCTTACTCAGGAGTAGTGTGACGAGGAGCAAGGGGAAGCAGGAGAGGCTGCTGAAGGCAAAGAAGAAGAGGATGATGATGATGATGACTCAGAAGAGGAATATGAAAGTCCCGAGGATCCTTTCCCACGTGAAGCCAGAGGGAGGCCAACGGAGGAAGATTTGGACAAGGATTTTAACCCGAACAAGGAGGTAGGGAAAAAGCCTTAGCTTGTAAATTTTGCTAAAGCTTTGGCTGTGTTACCACTGCTAACACTTTGACCTGTCGTATATACAGGTCTCTCCTGAAACTCGGAAAAGACGACGTCGATGTCCGTGACATCTCGCTGGACAAGACAGAGTAGAGGAAAGGAGAGCAGAGGCAACAACCACAGAGACAGATCACGATGCCTCTGCTCCACAACCTCAAGACACAACCATGACTACCAAGCCTAAGAGGAAACGAGGGGATAGAAAAGGAAATCTATATCCAGATAAGGCATGCTATGTGATAATAGAGGTCGGGCCAGCAGGGGAGATCCTTGAGCCGAAGGAATTAAGAGGATGATTCCATAATGCAATCGGGGCCCTAGTAAGAGATAAATTGAACCCAGCAATCCTTAAATAGAAAGAGGTACCAAAGAACAAAAAGAATGAACTATGGGATAGGCAGCTGAAGCTCAATTTTAGATTTCCGGAGAGTAAGCACGAACTGGTAAAAAAATGCTTTTAGGATGATGGGAGAGTCATTCCGACGTTGGAGGTCGGAGCTCAACACGAACTATATCCAAAAGGGGTTAACTCCCTTCAACGAGTTCAGCAAAATAACTCCTAGTCAATGGGAGGAGCTCGTGGCTCAGAAGACTTCACCAGAGGCATTGGAGCTCAGTCCATGTAACACCGAGCTGGCGAAGAGGAACAAACACCACCATCATCTAGGCCCCGATGGCTACTATGCCAAGGAAGAGCAGTTTAGGAAGATGGATGAAGAGGCCGCAGCTGCTGGGAATATCGATGTGACGAATTTGAAGGTACGCTCAAGGAATTAGATATATGCGAGGAGTACAGAATCATCCGGCGGTAATCTTAAGTTTGATAAGCCAGAGACCCAAGAGGCAGTATCAAAGATACTGAAATATGCTGAAGACAAGGAGAATGGCTTATTCAATCCTTTCAGAGAGAGGGACGAGCTTAGCCTTGGCTTCGAAAACAAGGAGCACACAGGCCGCACCAGGGGGCTAGGGAAAAGGATGACCTGGAAGCAAGGATTCGAAGAGGACAGGCACATATACAAGAAACATGGCAGAGATCGGGAGACTAGTCTTGAGCTCCAAGTGAAGGCTCTAGTTGCGAAGGCACCGGAGGAGCAAGGACTATCTACGGAGCCACGGATATTAGTGACGCCGCCAGGAGAACTGGCATTAGTTGGCAGCCCTCCGAAAGTTTCTAGCAGCCAAGGTTCCACTGCAGCCACAACCCCCGTCGATCGCATACGGGAACCAACTAGTTGCACCTTGGTGTTTCTCAGCGGCCGACAGAACATTGTGATGGAGGTGGCAACGGGTGTGGCACATCCTCCCGGTGGCTTACACCACAATAATAAGATACCGCCGGACTACACTAGGGTCGAGGTGCATACAGTGAAGCCTGAGTTCATGCAGTGGAGGATAGACTACGCAACTCCCGAGGGGCTGGTGTTACTCGAAGACGTTATGGGGCAGTTCATCCTCTAGCACAAATAGGACATTATATTGACTGCTTCTTCGCCGCCTCTCCCTCTCCCAAATTTGAAGCGAATTGTTGAGGTCGGGGAGATATTTTCAATGTCTCATGACCACCACATTCCTGAGATGCCACATTCTTCCCCGCCTCCTAGCGAGCATATGCCTGATAAGATGCCACAACCTTCTCCAGCTCGTACCGAGCAAGTGCATGATGAGATGCCACAGTCTTCTCAACAAGCACAACTGATACATGAACAACGAGTGCCTCCTGAAGAAGGTGATGCACAAGAAGATGAGGACGTGTCTGAATGGGAACTTCGAAAGAAGCATCCAATCACCATAAGGCTAGTTTATGTTCCGATGAAAGACGTCTCATCGGTGTCCAAGTGGTATTCCCATGACCAGTTCAAGCCTGAGAACCAAGTTAAAAAAGTCCCATCACGGGGTTCTGAGGAGGCCGTCACTAGCAAACTCCACCAAATTGCAAAGCAGTATCCAAATGTTGATGCCATCAAATGGTCAAATGATTGCCCAAAAACATATGAAAGAGGCAAGCCCTTCCTACCAAACCGGGACATCCAGCGCCTACCACTTGGAATGAGAAGGTTCCATGATTGGTACTTGCGTGTTCTCCCAACAAGCATAGATCTCCTACAAGCATGTTTCCCCACCGGCACATTTGGAAGCCTAGCCGGGAAAATTGTCTTTGACTTCAATGACATGCACACATGCTTTCACCTGGGAGAAATGGGGATGGATCTAATTCGCACGTGGTGACTGTAAGTCCTTGTTCTCCCGATATGATATGAATGTAATCTTTAAATTTTGTTGTAACTAACCCATGCTGTGATTTATAGAATGCAAGTGCACATTGTCAAACAAATGCCAAGTGTGAAAGCCGGGTATCTAGACCCTTAAGCTATAGCCCAAACAAATTTTAATTACCCTAAACAGTGGACATTGGATGCCAAAGAGCTAGCTGCTGCAAAGACTCTTCGGGAGAAAGAGCGCATCCGTACGGCGACACTAAGGGAAGAGTCCCTTAAGGTTGCGGCATACATTGCCCTGGCTTTCAAAAATCTCCAACAACACTCTACTATATGGCTATCATACAACTTCGAGTAAGTTCAACTCTATACTTAAAGCTTTGTTCGATATATTTTATTCGATGCAAAAGAGCTTATCTAGTTCTATGATTAAATCCATGCAGCAACCACTGGATTTGTATATCCATCGATGTCGGGAGGAGCATAGCATGGGTCTTTGATTCAATAGATAGAGACCCGGTGACATACAAAGACTTCATATCGATTCTCAAGACGTATACATATCAACAATCCTCATTAGCTTATATGTTTGTATACGTACTTGTAATGTTCACTTTTGGATTCTAACAAGTTGTATTTGCTAAAATAATTCGAACAGGGCATTTAGGTTCTATGTCACTAATCATCACGGAAGACATGATCCACCAAGGAAAAAAAGGCTGGCTATAAAAACACTATGTGCGGTAAGTGTAACTTACTTCTTTAGTACTCCGTTACATGGCTGTCAAAAGCATTACTTAATATTTTCATATGCAAAACACACAGTGCCCCAAGCAGAAGCCTGGGAGTGTACATTGTGGATACTATATATGTTCTATGATGAGTAACACCGGTGCCTACAGGAGACACCCCTTAAGGGTAAGTTTGAACCTCTTCACCCGTAGTATAAAAACTTCGTACATGGTATGAAATACTAAACCGAAACTTGTTCTCTTGTAGTGGAGAGAAGAGAAAGGAATGAAAAGAGACACATACAAGGATGACCAACTCTTAGAGCTCGTCGGCGACCTTTGCAACTTCATATTGGACCAGATTGTATACGTCAAAGGCGCCTACCATAACCGAGAGTCTGAGTTAGGTACAAATCCTCAGTACCAACACCTTCGTGAAACTAAAAGGCTAGCTCTAGGATGTTGATAACAATGTGTATGGAATTTGTATATTTAATGATGAATTGTATATATTCTTGTGAATTGGACTTTTAATTGTAGTTTATATAATACTCTTGTGCTTGTAGTCGCGGTCGCGGGCGTTCGGCAACGCGAACGCGGTTTGGAACGTTAGTCGCGGGGCATTCGGCAACGCAAACGCTGGTCGCAGGGCGTTTGGCAACGCCAATGCGGTTCGGAACGTTGGTCACAGAGCGTTCGGCAACACGATTTTGAATTGTAAATTTGATCTATTGCATCCCCTGTCATGGGTGCTGCCACAACCAAACTCAGTTCCCGCCAACACATACCAAGCGAAGAAGGTCATAAGTCCATTGACAATGGGGGTTGAAAAAATCCATACATACCCCAACCACTGTATACTTTTTCATGGCGAAACGTTCAAGTCACTGGATAAATGTCCCCGGTGTGGGGCCAGCCGGTACAAGAACAATGACCTTTACGGTGGGGACGAAGCCTTCACGGGGAAAAAGAGGAATAAGAAGGGTACAAAAAAGATGGTACAAGAACCTCAGCCCCCAGAGGACACTCCATTAGACAACGATGCAAAGCAGAGCAGAATTCCTACCTTGGTAATGTGGTACCTGCCAGTGACTGACCGCTTGAGACGTATCTTTCTAAACCCTAAAGAAGCCGCACTCATGACATGGTGGGGTGATGAGCGCAAGGTGGATGATGATAAGATTGCACACCCGGCTGATTATAGTCAGTGGCAAAGGTTTGATGAGAAGCACAAAGAATTCAGCGATGACCCAAGGAATGTACGGTTTGGCTTGAGCACCGATGGAATGAATCCCTTCAATGAGAGGGTGAGCGACCACAGCACATGGCCAGTGATCTTGACCATGTACAACATCCCAACATGGTTGTGTCAGAAGAGAAAGTACCTTCTCCTCACTATTCTTATTTCTGGCCCTAAACAACCAGGCATTGATATAGACGTGTTCCTCGAGCCTTTGAACGTTAGTCGCGGGGCGTTCGGCAACGCGAACGCTGGTCGTAGGGCGTTCGGCAACGCCAATGCGGTTCGGAACGTTGGTCACGGAGCGTTCGGCAACACGATTTTGAATTGTAAATTTGAACTTTTTTGCGGGAAAACGTACTATACGGGCGGTTCTAGATTGAACCGCCCCTACAAGCAGGTATTTGTAGGGGTGGCTGGTACTACAGCCGCCCCTACAAATCGATTTGTACGGGTGACTGGTACTACGAGCCGCCCCTACAAATCGATTTGTAGGGGCGGCTGGTAATACGAGTCGTCTCTACAAATAGATTTGTATGGGTAGCTGGTCAAACCGCCCCTACAAAGGGTTATGAGCCGCTCCTAAAAATCGATTATGTAGTAGTGCATGAAAGTCATCATCAGGGTGGACAAGAAAATTACAGGGATGCGAAAAGATAAATATATTTCCAAAGTGCAGTTATCAAGCCATTTTAAAATTACATCATGTAAATCATGTCTGATTCTCTAGAAGTCTTGGCAAATATTTTTATCAATCCATGTATTTTTGTCATTGTGCTTCTGATGAAATAGATCTCATGTCAAGAGGATTTATATTTAATTTTTTTATTTTTTATGGATCCTCAAAAGATATCGAATGGGCAAGTACATGCACTTGGGCTTAGCTATTAGCTTGTACTGCGTTAAGTGATTGAACGCCGACGTGGCTAATCAGTGTTAATAGATTAAAGGCTGAGCTTCGGTTGGTTCGACACGCTGGTGCTGACGTGGCAAGTTTAATGTTTTGGATGGCGCGCCACATATCTTGATGTAGAACGATGGTACGCCAAGGTTTGGGTCCAATTTTAGAAAAGGTTTCATGAAGGGTCTCTTTATAAAATAAGTTTTCAAAAGGGAGTAAAATGCAAAATTTTCACTGCCCACATTAGGTAGTACTTAATCCATCCCAAATTATAAGATGTTTGACTTTTTGACACCAAGTTTGACCACCCGTCTTATTAAAAAATTTGTGTAAAATATCACTTCTTTCGTCGTGGTTTGGTTTATTAATAAAAATTCTTCAAGAATGATTTAAATTTGACTATATTTGCATAAATTTTTTAAATAAAACGAGTGGTTAAATTTAGATAAAATAATCAAACTTCTAATAATTTGGACCAAGGAATACGTAGTACCTAGATCGAGGTGTTTCTAAAAAAACACTAGCTAGATCGAGGTTCCATTATGGAGCCGCGCCCGCCTTCCTCTCGTCCGTCGCCGTCGTCACGAGCCGTGCTGCGTATGGGTTGCTTTGCTGTCCCGGCCTGCACGTGACCGGCTGCATGCGGGACACGTCGCCTCACACATCCATTTCTCTCCGAAGAATCGTGCATTCGTGTAGTACTACCATACAACAGAAATATTAACGGTGACGCGACATGCTGCGATAGAGAAACATGCATACTCCCAAGAAAGTAAATACTACCAAGAGACCTGCATGCATACAGCATACGTGCGTGCACTTCATCATATGAACACGTCAAGGGGGAGCATCCGATCAGTTCTCACCGTACCAGTCAACATCACGAGAAACTAGCTAGCTAAGTCCTTAGTTCCACCCTAACTTCTAAAAAGTTGCTACAGTACTTGTCATATCGAATATTTGCGGTCCGTGCATGGATCATTAAATGTAGACGAAAAGAAAAACTAATTGCACAGTTTGGTGGGAAATTGCGAGACGAACGTTTTAAGCCTAATTAGTCCATATTTGAACACTATTTGTCAAATAAAAACGAACGTGCTACAGTATCCCAAATCCAAATTTCTCCCACTAAACAAGGCCTAGGTAAGTACGGAGTACCGGGCCTGCACGCCACCGCACGCAGGACACGAGTAAAGGCCGGGCTCCTCCCTCCGTTCCATGCATGGGGATGGGGTGCCCAGTGCCCTGCTCGCGACGGAACCCGGTAGTGCTGGTTCACGTATGCACTGGATGATGCGGCCCGCCGGTAGTTGTTCCCGTGGACGAACCGTACTCGTACGTGTGTTGCGTTTCATCCCAACCCAAACAAAGGTGTTCGGCCGGCGCTGATACGGCCCTGTACTGTTTTCCGTCGACGATCGGTGCACGCATCACATCAAACATCATCATTCATTCGCGGCCGGATCTGGATCCATCGGGCACTGTGTGGAAACCGCAGCCGCTACTGTGGCGTAGGAGGATGCAGCTCTGTCGGGGGCGGAGCAGCAGCAACATGCAGCCGCCCGGCGAACCAACCTGCTAGCTATAATAGTTGGCCAAAGAGGCTGCCCGGCACTAGCACTAGCACGTCCACGGCCAGACACGGCACTACGCAGCACGACATGTTAGCCGTGCCGTGTCTGAAAGTGCCGTCATGTCGATTTAGCAGCTTAGGCACGGCACTATTATGACTTAGGCGTGTCGTGCCATGCCACTGCGCACGGCAGCCATAGTACCTGTGCCGGCACTGACACTATAAGTGTTTAACATCTTAAAATGACCAGAATATTAAGGACAGTAACTTTATCATCTCAAACTTATACAATACATAGGAATAGATAATAAAATAATAATTTATTAGGAGCTTTAGTGCAATGGATGCCTCATTAAAAACCTGTCTAGGTAAAACTCACCCATGTGAGAAGCCCTAGACAGGAAAAAAGAGTACAGCCCAGCTCCATAGAAGTTCATTGTCCTTACATCAAAGTTCACAAGTACAGAATATTACAGTTCTATTACATATGATCACTAAGACACTAATCAAGATAAAGTTCTTCAAATGCTTCTTCAAGTTCCTTGTCCTTCACCATGTGTTGCAGCCTTGCTTCAGCAGCCTCTCAATCTTTGATGCAGGTCAGCATCTCCACCATCTCAGGCTTCAGCCTCCTCCGCCGCTCCTCGATGATCCTGCCAGTCATACTAAAAGTAGATTCTAAAGATATGGTAGACATAGGAATAATTAAAATGTCTTTAGCCATGATTGGCAGCACTAGATATGTGAGTTTGTGTTGATGCCACCAGTTCAAGATGTTAAAATCATCATTTAACTGGTTCACAGTGTCACCGTCCAAGTAAGAAACAAGTTCGGAAGCATTAGAAGCTGAAGAAGTTGCAGCCTGCGGCAAGGCAGTTGCAGAGGTATCTCTAGCCATGCTTAGAGTAGCAGCTAGAGGATGCATACCACCGGCAGAACCACCAACATCATCATCATAAATTTCATCCCAAACAGACATTTTCTTACCAGACAGGTTCGGAGGGACAGTCCTCCTCAATCTAACAGCTCCATATTTTTCCTCATACTTATTGTAAACATCAGTAAGTCGAGCTCTAGTGCAAAGCTGGTAAGTAGTATAATCTGTACCAGTAAGGTTACCCAACCTCCTAAGCACTCAATTAAAACCTTTCATTTTATCTCTAGGGTACAGGATGAATGCAAAAGAATAAAGCAAGAGTATGTCCCTCCAGTATTATTACATTTGTCTATCATAAGTTGAACCAAAGGTTGATGTGACTGTTATTAGCATAATTCTTTAGGTGTATAGCAATCTTAACAAGATAATGAATCATAAGTGGAGATGTAGGATAGTACACACCAGACAATACAACTGTAGAATCATAAAATAATTCAAGAAATTTAAGCATTTTTTTTGCCATAGCCCAATGTTCATCAGTTAAAAGCAATGGACCACCTTCAATCCTAGGATAATGAGCATGCATGAAAGTAGTGAATGAGACCTTATGAGAAAAACAAATGTTTAAGTATCAAATATGTAGAATTCCACCTTACCTCCATGTCTAGCTGAAATTTTCTAGGCCTAACACCAGTGGCAATACAATAACTTTTTTATACAATAATTCTCTGGTTAGATGAGTTTAAAAATAATATTGCAGTTCTAAATGTTTCAATCAAAGGCTTAAGAGCCTCAAGGGCCTCCTTAACAATTAGATTGATAATATGGCATGCACAACGCTGATGCAAGAACATTGAATTAATTTCAATAAGGGATGATACATTGTCTGATTGTGATTCAACAGGATCATCTACAACCTCAATACCAAGATATTTAGACAACACAGGTCTAAGTTTATGCATGACAGAAACATTAGATAATGTATTGTCTAAAGTAACAGCAAACACCTTTTTAGTCAAACCATAATCAGTAAACACAGATACAACACGGCCAACAATGTTTTGTCCATTGTGGGACACATCAATAAGCACAAGACCAAGCACCCTCTTCTCTAGTTGCTAATCAGAGTTTATGTAATGAACAACAACACTAAGATAGTTCTCTTTGGCATTACCAGACCAAATATCAGAGGTTAAACACACACAATTAACAGAAGAAGAACTACGATTCTCAACAAGCTTAGCCTTGCGATCACTGAAAAATTTAACCATGTCTCTAGTGGTGGTTTGCCTAGAGACAGAAACATATTTAGGATTATGAGCAGTTCTAACGTATTATTCAAATGCATCAGTTTCACCCATACTGATAGGAACATCTAGCCTAGCAAGCAATCGAACAAGTTCAGTACGTGCAACCATACAACAGTACTCCCAATTACGCATACTATCATCAGGATTAAAAGAGATCTGAGACTGAGACATGTGATTTTTTTCACGTCTCCTGGGGCATTTATCCCTATGCCGAATGAGGTGACCAGTGCCACCACTAGAGAGAGCAGAATATTGCTTTAGCGCAATGGATGCACTTAGCGGCATACCTGACCTTCTTACCATTGACTTTTTTTGAAGAGCTTCTTAAAATCCAGCCACACTATCGAGGTAGAGGGACGAGAGCGCTTGGCGCTATTCTCGTCCTCTTCACCTTCCTTGTCGTTTGCTGCCCCGCCTTCTTGACCATCACTGACATCAATGGGAGCCTAAGTGCTACGGCTGAACAGCTCCTCGGCGTCCTCGCGCAGGTCATCCTCATCGTCATCTCCGGCCAACCTGCATAACCGCCTCTCTTCGTTGGCGCCGACCTCAACTGTTTCATCATCGGAGCCGAGCATCGTCAGTAACCAGCGCCCGGTGCCTCAACAGCTACAAAAAAGAAGCGTCAGTACAAATCTAGGGTTAGGGTTAGCAAGGATTAGTAAGTTAGGGTTAGGGTTAGGCTTACCTTTGTAGCCGAACACCAGAATCGCCGGCGACGTTGACGAAACACGGATCCGTCCCTCTGGTTCCTCAACGGATTCGAATCCGGAGCACCAGAGCAGCCGGCATCCGGTGAGATCGACGGAGACGAAGAGGAGGACGACGATGAGAGGACGAGGCTACATCGACGATGCGAGATCATGAAGAAGGGGGGGTACTATGCCGTGCCGTGTGCCAATGCCAGCCACCGGTGGCTCAAGAGGCCACCAGATGGGGAGAAGAAGAGAGGAGGTTGGAGGCGGGAGAGGAGAGAGCCGTCGCAGTGGAGAGAGCCAGAGAGGAGAGCGAGATAGGAGAGAGAGAGAGCGGTGCTCAAAATGAATTAGGGTTTATGTGGGATACGGGGCGATGGGGGCGAGGCTGTTTATATACCCCCTCCCCCTCCAACGGGCACATCCAACAGTCGAGATGAGCAGGGGAGGCAGATCAACGGTTCTGAGCAGTGCCGCAGTCGTGCCGGCCTGTTTAGCCGTGCCGTGCCTAGGCCGACACTGCAGGCCGACTTAGTGACCCAGGCACGGCACTACGGCCGGGCTGTGCTAGGCACGGGCACGATGCTAGCCAGGGCAGGCCGTGCTTTTCCGTGCCGTGCCTGGGCCGGGCCATCTTGTTAGTGCCAAATGAAAAAATATACTGCCAGCCACGCCAACGGCTAGCTACTCCGTGCATGTGAGTGCCGATCAGAGGCCATGCATGCATGCATCACTGCGGTCAGCTCTGGTCCGTCTGACTGGCGCTTGCCCTGGCCCTGGCCCTGGCGGCCTGCTAAACAAGCATGGGCAACGAGCAGCAGCCAGCAAGTGGAGGAAGAAGCAACCAAGCGGTATAAAGCAAGCGTCTGTATCATGGGCGCGATGGCTGTGGCCCCAGGCCGGCAGCGGTTTTATGGCAAGACATGGGCGCGAGATGGGCGCCCAACAGCATGTTCCACTGCCAGCGGTTTTAAGTCTGTGTCTGGCTGAGGCGCTGAGAGCACAACGCAGGCCCACGGCCAGGGCGCCAGGCGGGGACACAAGCCACATCGAACGGTTCTCCCTCGCTCCGCCTTTTGCAACAGAAAGCGCAGCGCAGCGGGAAGCAGTCATGGCAAGCACCGCACAACACAACGGCAACGACAGCAAGTGGGGTTTCGACCTCACGTCACGTCTCGCTCTCGCTTCCTCCGTGAACTGGACACGGCAGAGCCGGGCAGCCGTGCTGCTTTCGCGACTTTTACACCAGTCACGGACCAGACCAACGGTGAAAAACGTTCACTACTTATAAATCCTGTATATATATTCTACCGCTCGCTTTTTGCCAATAATGTTTACCTCAGCCTGCCGTGCCCATGCCCATCGCCAACCAACCATGTACGTACACAGGTACTAGTACAGAGGAGAACTGGACGGCGAGAAAGAGAACGGCCGGCCGGCCGGGGGAGCAGTAAAAACTGACGTTGTTGTTGCGAACCGCGAAGATGCTCAAATTTGGCTTATATGTTGAATTTTTTTTTTGAAAAAAATACTGTTTCAATGCTTAAAAAGTAGTTCTGAACGAGAACAAGCGAACGGGTGGCTAACTCACATAAGTGACAAGAAACGGACGACGCCCGCCCGCGCGCGCATGGCACGGGGCTTTCACGGCGCCGCGTCCGCATTGGCGTTGGCGTTGGCCTGCGCCACGCCGCCGCCGCCCACGGCGACGTCGAGCCACCGGTCCGTGGGCGTGCACTCCGCCTTGTGCGCCATCTTCCAGTGCAGTGCCTGGCACGCGCGGGAGCAGTAGTTCACCACGCCGCACACCGAGCACCGCCGGAACTCGTGCTGCCGCGTCTCGGGCCGCCCGCACAGCGCCTGCGAGCACAGCCGCAGCACGCCGGCGCCGTCCTCCTCCGGCAACGCCGCCGCCGTCCCGGGGTTGCCGTTGCCGTCAGGTACTGCCGCCGCCGAGGCACCGAGCGGCCGCGACGCGAACCAGTCCACCAGGAACCGGTTGGCTGCGAGCGTCTCCCCAGACGCGGCGCGGCACCAGAAGTCGCTCAGGAGGCACGAGTGCCGACGTGGCGCCGCCGACGCCTTGCCGCCGCCCGCACCCGCCCCTGCCATCGAGGCGGAGGCGGTGACCTTGACCTGGAGCTCGCGCGCGTTCGCCTGGATGAGGAGGCGCTGCCCCTCCAGCACGGACCGCCGCACGCCGTAGCCGTCCTGGAGGCAGTGGCCCAGCTCGCGGAGCGCGTCCACGTGGCCCAGCGACGCCGCGCGCGCGCACAGCGCGGCTCCGGCGCGGAGGTCGCGGTCGTCCTTGCCGCCGCCGCTGCCGTTGAACAGGATCACGGCCAGCGAGTAGAGCGCCTCGCGGTGCCCGCCCACCGCCGCCGCCGCCATCAGCGCCGCGCCCGAGCCGCGGCTGCCCCCTAGGCAGTAGAACCGAATCTGCATCGATCGAGCATCATCATCAGCTTCGTTCATCAGCGCGATCCATCCAACGCCGAGCCAAGACGCCAAGACGATTGATTCGCTGCCCAACGAAATGATTGCTTGCCTTACCATGCCAAGAAGGTAGCAGGCTTCGAGGTTGCCGGCGTCGGCGCAGCGCTGCAGGAACCGGTGCGCGTCGTCCGACCAGGCCTTGGCGCGCACCGCGAGGCACCGCGGTGACGCCCGCGCGAGCACCAACTTGCTCTGCCCGAGCTCCCTGAATCTCTTGCACCTGCACACGTCCGCAAACACATCACATCCAGATTAGAACTCCAATCATCCACCGACTGACGTCTCGGTTCACGGAGCCGAACCGGACAGCAGACAGTATGCACGATACTATACAGGACGAGGAGGACGTACGTGAGCATGGCGCCGGCGAGATCGGCCAGCGAGCCGGCGGACGCGGCGACGTCCCTTAGTATGGAGACGACGAGATCGTCAGGAAGCTCCTCGAACATGTCTCCGGCCAGGCGGACACCTGGAGTACCGGCAGCCGCCGGCGACCCCTCGGCCACCGTCCTGCGCCTCTTCCGGCGGTGCACGGCCTCCGGGCCCTCGCCCGGCGCCGTGGTCGCCGCGTGGCAGGAGTAGTAGGCGCCGCGCCTCGTCTTCATAGCCGTACGTTCGCGAGCCTTGTGCAGTTGCAGTTCTTGTGGTGAGGGGAGAGAGAGACACAGAGAGAAAGGAGAGGAGAGGGTGCGAGAAGAGGGCAGTTATATATAGGAAGCCCAAGGCAGGCAACGAGGAGGAGGACATGGACAGGGTCGTCGCGTCGTGGCGTCGTGGGGTGCAAGGAAGAAGGGAAGGGAAGCGCCGAGCGCGGGTTCGGTTCCACCACCACCACCACTCCGTTCCGTTCCGTTGCGAGTGCGAGTTGTGCCTGTGCGGTCAGGGACGCTGCCCGGAGGAGGGTTGCTTCAAGGGGAGCACGCTTGGATGCAAAGCCTCTTCTTTCTTGATACTCCCCCACCCTCTCTCTCTCTCTCTCCTGTCCTTTTTTCCCACTCTCTCTCCTCACCTTTTCCTCTCTCTCTCTCCTCAGCTTTTGAGGCACACATTTCTTTTCAGGAATTTTACATGAATTACGTAGGAATTTTATAGGAATCAGTTTATTTTTACAGAAAAAACACAGAACGAAAAAAAAAATGCCCACATTCCAAACAGACTCTCAGAGAGAAGAGGGGAAACCGGGAGGTGGTGGGGCACTGAGGATTGGGCCCATTCATGATTAATGGTTAGCGCGTGTTTAGTTCCAGGAATTTGGAATTTGGGGCTACTGTAGCACGTTCGTTTTTATTTGGCAATTAGTGTTCAAACATGAACTAATTAGGCTCAAAATGTTCGTCTCGCAATTTCCCACCAAACTATGCAATTAGTTTTTTTTTTCGTCTACATTTAATGTTCCATGCATAGGCCGTAAATATTCAATGTGACAGATACTGTAGCACTTTTTAGAATTTTAGGGTAGAACTAAACAAGGGCTTAGTGTGTGCTGTGTCTTTGACAGCCTTTGATTTCTTTTTTTTCCCCTGCCATGCATGCATCAGTGCAATTTGCATCCTCTGGCTTTGCTTTGCTTGGCCTCTGGGTTGTTTGCTCGATTTATTATTTGTTGCTGGTTTCATTTCCCAGTCCCTGATAAAAGAAGAGAAGGACAGAGAGTGTGGGGCCATCAAGTTTGTTCCTTGTGTCGTCATATATGGTTTGGTAACACAACCAGTCACATAGGCCGGGTTGGTGACATGGATATCTTGCTGGATGCTGAGATAGTTTTGGCATGGCACCAACATGGCATTGACATGCATGTAAGATTGCAGCACAGCACATAGGGTGCCTCTGATTTGCAGGCTGGGGTTGGCACAACAACAAATAAAAGCCTAGCTTCCTTGCCTTGACTGTGATTGGTGACAATTGAAGCTTTGCTGGCTGCCTAATTTGGTGCCCCCCTCCCCCTGACAGAAATAAAATAGTCTGCCGGTGATGGTTTTGGCTCCAAGGAAAAATACTGTTTAGGAGGCCGTAAAGGATCGGTTTGGTGTGAGAGAAAAATACTGTTCTGGCTGAAAATTTACGATTGTTTACGACCAAGCGAACATGCTGTAGTTGCTTGCTTGGGCGCATTGCAGAATTGGTGGGTGTTACTGATTTTGATTAACCAACCTGATTACGCTCAATAATGAATTAATGATGGATGTGTGTATGTGTGTATGCAATGCTTTCATACAAGGATAGAGATATTTCACGTGTCTAAACTTGCTCTTACGTTTCAGCTCAAGGGACATTAGCTAGTTTATTTCTCCCTTTATGCCATTTGGCAATGTTGCCCTGCTTCCCGGGAAGCAAACACTAAGGCCCTATTTGGCAGGGCTTCACTTCACTAGTGAAGCCATTTTTTTTTTGCTTCAGCTCCACCGGTGGCGGTTTTGGTAAACTGTTTGGCAAAATGGCTTCCCTGTGAGAGCATGTTTTTAGGGGCCTGGAGGAGGAGCCGGGAGAAGCCACTATTTTTGGCTCATTCCCACCCCAAAGCTTTGTGAGAGCACGTTTTTAGGGGCTTCATCGGTGGAGCCGTTTCATTTTACCCCGTTTGGCAGAAAACGGCTCCAAACGGCTCCTGAAGCCGCTGGAGAAGCCCTGCCAAACGGGGCCTAAATGTCTACCATCTATGATTTGGCTGCTTAATTGACAATTATTCGGCGAGAAATTATCTGACAGCTTATCATTTTGTATCACCCTTTTTAAATTGCTTGATCTGTAGGTTAACACGTGTTTAAATACAGTTATCCTTAAAAAATTGTGTTTAATTTAATTAAGTCCACCATCTCAATATTTCCTTTTTAATTTCAAAAGATTCAGCAAACTAAGGGAAATAGCTTTCATATACAAACAGTCAGGATTGAACTTGTCCTTTTTTTTTTTTTTAAGGCTGCAGCTCACAGTTTTCTTGCTAAATGAGTCGAGCCTAGAGCGTATCCGGTGAGAATTGAAATTATGGAGAACGCCATTAAAAATTAGACATTGTTTTGATCCTTGCCATAAAAAGGAGAAATTTTGAAAGGGCGGAAAAAGACAGGTGTAGTAGTAGACTAGGTAGCGTGCCCGTGCGTTGCTATGTGATAACTAATTTTTTGTTAAAAAAAGATATGGATCACACGATAAGATAATAATACTGTGAAATTAAATACTGACGTTAAAGTAACATTTAATCTAAAAAGTAAAGTTTGTGAAATTAACAGTCACTGAGAGCAATATAAAATCATAGAAATTTTAATTTAAACATGTGTTATACTGTTACTAAAAATGAATCTTTGAACATGATGAGACTATCATTCCACCATCATCACTGTCATTTCACTCTTGCTGACATCGGTTGTCTTCCATAAAGGAGTCGGTCTACATGCTACACGGGAAACTAAGGGGTGCAGAGACCGTCGACCTCAGAGAGCGATGGCCAGTTGAGGTGATGCACAGGTCGACACTATGTCCATTCAGCTTTAGTTGTTCTTTTGCTAAAGCATCGTGCTCACAAGTTTTTTCTCATATGACAACGAGCAAATCATTGTGCCCATCACAACGAGAAGAAATGGCACTGCCATTCTCTGAACTAAGAGTGCAATAAAGCATCTAAAGTTCAGTTATCTGGTACCAAGGTAATGGGAAACTTTCAATTAATAACTAAATGTGTACAAAATTGTTTAAATTAGCCATGTCCAACTCCAGAACTATTTCAAAACTTCTTCCAACATGGTGTTACGGTGGCTTTTGGTCCTTGTACACAGCTTTCAAGCATTCGTTGGCATCACTCTTCAAATTAGTCTTCAAATGTCGCTCCTGCTTGTCTCATTGCACAAAAAAAAGTGCAGTCAACCCAACCCGTCAGATATGTGGTAGTACCAAACATTTCTGGTCCTCAATATCACAGAATTAAGCACCATTGACAGTCGACCCCACGCAGATACTCCAAGATAACAAGAAAAGAGAAAAGCAAAGTAGCCGAAGTTTGAGGAAGACATGCAACCTAACCTTGATAAAGGATTATTGTATCAGCTGTCTAAGCATGGTTAGTGCTATTCATACTCTGTATCCATGTTTTTCGTCTTAGTTTTTCCAGTGCCATCTGTAAGTCCATCCCCACTAATTAGGGCAAAAGTGCTCATGATAAAACTCCTAAAATAACTTGGGGATTCATAAGCCAGGCTGCCCATGCTTGGGAGCGGGGAGCACAAGCATCATCAGCCAAGGTGATTCCACAGGTCAAAACACACACAGAGTCACTTATAGCTAAAGGAACGATATAAAATAGGAATTTTCCTTGATTTTTAATACAATCACAAAACTTTATGAACCACACCTTTTCAGAAATACAAAAATTTTATAAACCCGTCCAATACCAAAAAATTCAAAGCCAGCAGTGTTTCATCAGTTACTGCCCAATCTCCTAATGAGTTGGGGCATCCCTGACAGTTTCCGACTGACCCATTACATTCAGTCTTATGCTTATATTGGTAAATGCCCAAGCGTTGCAATGGGAGCCACAAAAAATGTCAATATTTTGTCTTGCCTGAATATCCTGGTCAAGCGATAAGAAAGATATTCCCTATTGTGTATAGTGAACATTTTTATAAATGTATACTGATTTGTGTAAAATTTACAAATAAACAAAAAAGATAGACGAGATATAACATTTACATATATCTGAGTTTGCTCAGAATTAATTAGGGAACAAAAATAAGGTTGCATTCGGTGAAGTAAATGCCATCAAAATTGAGCAGTGCTCCTGGATTTCGACAAAATATGTGGCTATTGACATAGCAGCAAAAAGGGGCCAAAATAATTGTTCCATTTCATAAGCTCATGCAGATTGAAATGCAATTTCTTATCTATAATAAAACTACGCTAAAAGAAATTAGCGTACCTTTGCCTCCCCAAGATCACACAATTGTTCATTTCTCAAGGTGCTTTGTATTCGCTCCCAGTTTAAGCTTCCTTAATGGTATCACTTTTCCCCTCTTCTTTCACAAATGCCTGGGAGAAAATCAAACCCGAATTACTCAAAAACTAAAGGAATTGACAGGTGAGAGCCCGTAAGCACTGAACAATACAACAAAATTATTTTTAGAATATCCTGCTCTACAGATGAATCGGTTTGAATCCTTTAGAAAATAATTAAAACAACAAGTTGTGCATAAAACATTTATTGGTATTTTCCATTCAAGTGCCTGCAGTGAGGAGCTTAGCGTTTCGTTCCGGCCACAAAATGACAATAAGCTGCCCAATTAGCTTTCCAAGCTCTTTGTCAAACAATGATTTTCCTAGGGCTCTGGCAGTCTTCAAGACAAGACCCATGCCCTCAACCTCCCATGAGTAGCACTGCAGGAAGCTCAGGATCCTATTCAAGTTCCCTCAAATCATCCTCATATAAGTGGATCCAATTCAAGCTCAGGGTCCAATTCAAGCAGAATAGTATTCAGACAAATCAATGCAGACATATTTTTCTGTTTTCTTGAAACTTGAACAGTAACACTTTTGGGGTATACAGCATATTCATTGAACACAACAGGACAAAACCTTGTAAAATGAATATCTCAGCCTTTTGAAAGACCATGTATGGTTCACACTAAAATTAGCAGGAATAGAAATATAAAAACTTAGGGTGAACTAAATACCTTAACAAGAACTACAAGGCAGAATGATGGTCGCGGAAGACCGAACACGCGGATTTGAGAAGGTTGTAGATCATCCAGTGCAGCCCGCTTGGCAACTTCTTCTGAGGGGCAGTAACATCTGTGCACATCAGAATGGAACCTGCGTTTTTTTTCTTCTAATTGTCAGATCAAGTGAAAAAATTGCTTTACTATATGTTTTCCTTATCATTAACTGAATATACCATGTAGGGTGGCAAGTGTTGAGGTCTGTGATCACAGTTACAAAGACTACTCTGCTCTGTAGGCCTTGGCATTTGAGAACCCACATAGGAATGAGTTGCATGACGGGGTGGACACTAATTATGATGTTTGTCTTGTACTTCTTCAGTCCAGCCTCCACCTTCCTTCATCCATAAACAAGGCATTCAGAAAAAAAAAGATATAAGCAACAGATCATGCAGCAGATAAGACGTGGATCATGGTCATGGTATATAAAATACAATGAAATAATTATATAAAAGGAAATATTGGCAATTCTGAAAGGACATATGTTAAGATAAATGTTGCACAAGGATAAATGGTGACCCACAAACCTGTGTGCCCTGCCTAGCAGAGCAGCGTTGCCGTCCTGCGTGCAGCAGCAGCTTGACCCGCTCGATTGGCGCCACCACGGTGTGCCCCCCATCAGCGCCAGAGACACCAGATCCCATTCGAACTCCCGGACCCGCCCCGTCGCCGCCCAATGGACTCCTCCATTCCCGCCCTTGCCGCTGCCGCCCGATGGACTCCTCCACTCCCATCCGTGCCGCCGCCGGGCGCCAGCCTAGGTGGCCGGCCTGTGGGCCAGATTGAGGCAGCCAGCTAGCCTGGTATGAAGTTGTAGTTAACAAAAAGAACAATTCATCTGAAACATATAGACAACTCATCCAAAAATTTGTTTATGCAGAACCAACACTCAAATTGGTCCATAGTTTAACTAGGTGCTAACAGTTCAACCCACAATAAAGAAACCACCTTTTTGCCATAGTGAGAAAGGAAACGAAAGCTCAATTCAGGCATGGCAGTGGGGGAACTACATGATAACTTCAACAAAAAAATAAAATAAAAATGTACCTGCTCTGGCACTCGCCAAGAACAGCGTCATAGAACCTATACAATATGGTGAAAACATTGTAGCTACCCTCAAAATTAATTTAATGGCATCAGTTTACGATGCACAACAGTAGAATCGAGAGGCGCGTACGCTGTGCGCGCTTTGGTTAGTTAGTGGATAGATGTTCGACAACGTTCACAAAATTCAATCTTCTAGGACTACTTTTGTCTGAATTATGCAGAGTACCAAACTGCACACACACTCCTAAGGCCATATCCAAATGAGAGACACCATATTTATTGATAGTAAATTTGTAGCGCACATTGTCCTATCCTATTATTATTGTGAGTTACGTTTTGGTGCATCTAATATGGATAATGAATGCAGGCCCTATCACATGCCCAAGTAACTATAAGAATAGAAATCCAGTTACCATTGGGGTCCTCAGTCGCGTCATGTATGCAACCTCCGATCCTCGTCCTCCAGCACGGCAGCACCCATTGCACTACATCCTCAGCACCAGCCACCATCGTTCCATTGCACAGCAGCAAAATAGAACAGATCAGACACCCCGGTCTGGCAGCGAGAGCAAAGCGGAATTAGGGAGGGAGAATCGAGGGGCGCGTACGTGCGGTGGCCGGCCTGCGGGCCGGGTCTAGGCGGGCAGCCAGTGGGCGACCGCCGACCGGCCTGGCTTCTGTGGCGGCCAGCCGAAGGGAAGCGCCGGCGGGCCGTGACTGGCCGCGGGGCGGCGGACGGAAACCCTAGCCACGTGAGGGAAGTCGCGTGTCCTCTGGTGTCGCGAAGGAGAAGATAAGAGTTCTGTTTTTTTTCGTTTTTGTTTTTTTGGCGCTAGCAGGCTTCGAACCTGGACTGTCGCGCGTGGGGCGAAGTGCGGACATGGGCGATCGCGGGATCGCACCGTGAGGCAGAGGGACGATCGCATGGGGGAGGGCAGGAAGGTGAGGCGAAGTTTTTGTTGCACCAAAACGGTGTCTCCTCTTTAATCTTTTTAGTTGTGAGAGAAGTATTATATTATTCATGCATGCATGTTCTAATGAAACCTCGTTAGCATTGACATGCTACCAAAAATCGAGTTGAGTTGTTTTCACCGCGCGCATCCAACACCTAACATTTGCTCAAAGCCCAGAGACAGGTAAAAAGTATACATCGATCCCTTACTTCAGGCACGTGATTATTCTATTCTATATAGACCAATATTTTACGTCAGCAGTCATCATCCACATTGGACATTTTATTATTAGTTACCTATTGTATTACGCAATAGCTTTTTCCATGCGTGCATTAGTCATTATTCAAACTAAAAGGAATTTTGTCATTCACATGGCTGGACCTTAGTATGCAGCACGCACGTCGTACGGCCTAGACCATAGACATTGACAACGCAAATAAACAAAGAAGAAAAAGACATCAAGAATTATACTGTCGTTAATTAATCTATATATACGTACTCTAAATAAACATTATTCATTATTACTGCCAGATATTCCTTGGAAGAATTATGCTGCTAATGCATGTCTGCCAGGTACCAGCTGATATTTGTGGCTTGCATGCCTTTTTCACACTGGAAGGTAAAAAGTTATATATAAAAGGAAAAAACAGCCTTGCAAGAAAAGGCAACGGAAGATAAGGGAAGACGGTATATTCGTGGATTAGAAGAGCAGGGAAAAAAAACTAGCGGTAAGTAAGAGAGGATGGCAGTTACATTTGCAGGGGCAGGACGCTCTGCTCTCTTTTGGATTTGGACGCATTTCTGAACGGTGTAGAAATGGCGAGAATTAACTGCATGCCTTTGGAACGGCCGTAATTTGTTCCTGAAATAATGGAGTGCTTGGTCAAAGCAAAACTTTCGAACCTAGCACTAGCAGCCTCGGCGCTTGTGTGATATCGATCGATTGGTCTTCCTTTGACAACACATCGATTGGTCTTTACTTGCTTCCAAAGGTTTCAAACCTCCTGTTTTTCTTGCCCTCAGGCCCTTTTGTCTTTTCTCCCGGCCGGCCATACCACTGCGTTCTTATATTCTTAAATAAACATAACATCAAAAAATACAGAATTTGTATAGTTAATATCTAAGAGAATACTCGTTTCTGAACGTATCTGAAATATTCATCTACTCCCTCAGTTTTTAAACATACATAACGGACTATTCTAATATTGATTAAAATTTACTAGTCCATCAACCCGTGCTCTCGCACCAGCTAAAATTTTAGGAGATATAAGTATTAGGTACTGTTTAGTAATATCTTCATTTTAAATTATAAGATATTTTGGCTTTTTAGATATATTGTTTTTTACTATATATCTAGACAGTACATCTAACTGTATAGCAAAAGCTATGTATTTAGAAAACTCAAAACGTTTTATAGTTGGAGAATGGAGGGAGTATATCTAACTAATAAAAAATTACTTATATTAAATTATATGCTTTTCTCTTTGTTTATTTTCTAACATAGTATACATAATAGATATCTGTAGTCTATATCTAGTTATCATGAACTTATTAGTTCTATTTTTTTCAAGGAACTAATCTGTATATTTTTTATCCATATTCATATTTTTTTCTTTGCATGTCACCTCTATATATTTCAAATATGCAATTACTTTGAAACCATACCATTAATCATGGTGGCTCTTGTTACATCCTATATCTTATTGAGTCATGAATCTAAATTTTGATTTTTTTTTCAAAATTTATTCTTATCAACTGCTACGAATTTTTTCTCTCTCCTCAAGTTAAGTTGAAACTATTGTGCTTATTGCATATTTCATTAACTCTCATTTTTGCACTTTTTAAAAATAAGGATTATTTGAAACATGCACCATATCGCTTAAAATAAGTCATAGAGCTTGAAGTGAGATCTCGAACACGGGTAGCAATGTTAACATTAAGAGAATTTTAATGCTTAAACCTTATAAGGATCTACTTTTTAGTCTAAAGTATTCTTAAAGGCCCAGGAAAATGTCGCCACCAATGGTCTCCCACACTTCTCAAGATGATTGAATTTTACTATCAAGAAATTATATTTACAATTATAGTTATACTATCAATATAGAAATATCAAATATTTTAGTTAAAATACATAAATATATCTAAGGTAACAATCTTTATAAATTATATGTTATGGTTACTAATATGGTTTTAAATAATTTGTTAGTATCATTAATATATGAGTTATTAAGAAAATATTTTTATGTGATGAAGCATAACATATGTATTTTATTGGTCATGCATGTTGGCACGACATATATATTTACTTTAATCAAATCTTACTGTATTAATATTGATAGAGGTAGGGTAACGTAGAAACATATACAGCTCTACTCTTTATCTAAACAGCATTTTTGTGACAGAAGATGTTGATAATTTACATCCAAATTTGTGGGGTTGTTTTTTTTCTAATAATGAGATGAAAATGGAGTTATGTAAATTATCTATCATAATATGAGGACATCGGTACTTAAATGTAAATTTAGGTCTACTTTAGATCATGTTTCTACAACATATGTGGGTAATAACAATTAGAGTGATGAGTTAGTTTATATTGTTTTAGACAGTAGCAAAAATGGATAATTATTTAGAAAATAGAATACATCCAATAGTTATTATTGTTTTCCACATAAGTT
Organism: Miscanthus lutarioriparius; assembly: GCA_904845875.1. NCBI lineage: Eukaryota > Viridiplantae > Streptophyta > Magnoliopsida > Poales > Poaceae > Miscanthus > Miscanthus lutarioriparius. The sequence goes on from CAJGYO010000012.1 coordinate 51,156,955, forward strand.
GAAACGTTGCTTGCATTCCGACACTAAACATGTTGAATTTGTTCTATCACATAATTATGTGTGTAGTATTATTTATATATAGAGAGAGTGCATAAAAATAAATTAATAATATTGATATGACATAATGTTATTTTGAATTATCTTTTGTAATGACAGAGGTGGGTAATTTACATGCAAAATTAGCTAGAGGTTACTTTATATATTTTTCATAATGACGGTGGTGGGTGATTTTTTATTAAACCTCAATATATTCAATGGATAATATCGGTGACGATGATTAGAGTCTACTAAATCAAAGGCCGGATGTTTCTGATTATTGTGAGAATTTCTATGATTCACCTTTTTTCTAGCGTGTTGGGTGAGAATTAACACGGTGCCTCTGTTAAGACCTCTCACTACGGGAATCAAGAGATTTGCCGAGTGCCCCTAGCACTCGGCAAAGCCTAAAAAACACTCGGCAAAGGGTTTGCCGAGTGTGACACTCGGCAAACAACACTCGGTGAATTTTTATCGGCAAACAGACTTTGCCGAGTGTTTTTTGTCGGACACTCGGCAAAGACTTCGCCGAGTGCCCAAAATACAATCGGCAAACATTTTTTTCGAAAAAAAACACCACAAATATTTTTTGAAAAAAAAGCCACCACCGGCCAGTCTCCGCTGGCCGCCGTCGGTCTCCTCGGCGGCGCCCTTCCCCTGCGTCTCGCCTCTGCTCCCGGCTTCACGGCTGCCGCCACAAGCCACCATCGGCCACCACCACCACGCCACCACCACCCACCACCACCACGCCACCACCCACCACGCCGGGGAAGAGAGGGAGAGGAGGGCGCGACCGCCAGATCTGAGGAAGAGAGGGAGAGGAGGAGGAGGGGCGCTGGCGGTGGGAAGAGAGGGAGAGGAGGGGGCGGCCACACCGGATCCACCGCTGGGGAAGAGAGAGGAGGGGGCAGCCGTGCCGGATCCGCCGCCGGGGAAGAGAGAGGAGGGGGCGGCCGAGTCGGATCCGCCGCCGGGAAAGAGAGAGGAGGGGGAGGGGCGCCGGCGGTGGGAAGAGAGGGAGAGGAGGGAGCGGCCGCGCCGGATCCGCCGCCGGGGAAGAGAGAGGAGGGAGAGGAGGGGGAGGGGCGCCAACGGTGGGAAGAGAGGGAGAGGAGGGGGCGGCCGTGGCGGGGCCAGATCTGGTGGAGGCGGTGGAGGAGGGAGGGAGGTGTGCCGGCGAGGGAGGAGGGGAGGGCGGGGCCGCGCCGGGGCCGAGAGGGAGGAGGGGATGGGGTGGCGCGTGCGCGTGCGCAGAGAAGGGGAGGGGGCGTGCGGACGCGGCGCGGGGAGAAGGGGAGCGTGCGGGGAGACCTAGGGCGCGTCCGCTGGGGTTAAAAAAAGATTTTTTTTTCGTTTGCCGAGTGTCCCAAGATCTGGGCACTCGGCAATTTTTTTTTCATTTTTTTCTTCTCTTTCTTTTTCAGAAAAAATATTTTTTTACTTTGCCGAGTGTCCTAGATCTGGGCACTCGGCAAATATTTTTTTTCAGTTTTTTCTTCTCTTTCTTTCCCAGAAAAAATATTTTATTACTTTGCCGAGTGTCCTAGATCTGGGCACTCGGCAAAGATTTTTTTTTCATTTTTTTTCTTCTCTTTCTTTCCCAGAAAAAATATTTTTTTACTTTGCCGAGTGTCCTAGATCTGGGCACTCCGCAAAGATTTTGTTTTCATTTTTTTCTTCTCTTTCTTTCCCAGAAAAAATATTTTTTCCTTTGCTGAGTGTAAAAAAAACACTCGGTAAACCCATCTTTGCCGAGTGTTTTTTTTGACACTCGGCAAACCGCCTTTTTACCGAGTGTTTTTTTTGCCAAGTGTTTTTATAGCAGCACTCGGCAAAGAACTTATTTGCCGAGTGTTCGAGAGAATACACTCGGCAAATTTGACGTTTCTGGTAGTGTCTAATTAGTAATTGTAAGATTCCTATCAAAATGAACATCACTATGTCTCATATTTATCTCTACGGAAAATAATGGGGCTAGGTAGCCATCAATTATACTACTTGTGGACGGAGCGTGTGTCTCGAAGTTGTAGAAAGGCGAAGAGATGTTCCCATACACATGATAGGGTTGAGTTTTCCTCATCATTTTGTTCGTACGGCACGCTCGAACCATCCCTGCATGCATGTTATGTTAGAGAAGGGCCGCACAGGCAAATCGATATGATCGACCATGAACACAGCAGCTAGCAATTCTTGGCTCGGAATTCATTTCAGCGTACGGCGCGCGCGGATCTATCCATCGATCATGCCTGCCCTGTGCGTACATGTCTCCTTTTCTAGAACTGTCTGATGAATAAAGGCCTTGACACTGAAAATGTTCATTTCAGATCGTGCATGTATGCCGTCGATCGCTTTTTAGTTGAGGATAGGAATGAATAATGGACACATGCATTTTCTTGCTTTATTTATTACTTCCGACCAGTATGTTAGTTGCTTTAATGTCATAATTTGTAGGCCACTCTTTTGCTGTTCACTAGCTTTCGAATGCAGAAACCTGCATGTTCTCGCAGCTCCCGGCCCGCGCGCAGGCATTGAACTAATTTGCATTGGGGGTGGAGATTTTGTGGGCTTTATGAATTTTCCCCGTAAATTAAAAGGCATATTCAGTTATTAGTAGAAATTAAAAAAATCACTTATGAGTTTAATCGATCGATCTCATGGGGACTGAAGAGGATTAAGGGGACGCGCCACACCCATGCATGGATACAGCACTCTCATGAAAACACTAACTCCTCTAAATATATATCTTTTTTGTTGAACAAGATATTGTGTATTTTTTTTGCTATCGTTGTATTTTTCTTGTACTAGTAAAGATGTTTCACTATTTATCGATCATGTGGGAGACGTGCAATTATGTTTTCTAAATATTGATTGACTGCCGATTGTGTATTTATAAGAGCAGAAGATTTGTTTAATTTTTTCTTTGGGGAAAAGAAAAAAAAATCATCATCAAGATTGGCTTGATAAAGACACACACCTAGCTATATTTAGAAATGTTTTCACAAGATCATAATATTTTGCTAAATAAAGGTATAAAACCTCCTATCCGTCTTGATGCTTCCACGGTCATCAGTAACGTGGATAGGAGTAATTATTATCAATAATATAATTATATTGAAATTTGATTTGGGCTGGATTGGTATACACTGCAAGTTGCGTGGTTGATGAGGGCGATCGATAAGCATGGCATTAATGGCAGCAGGACGGACGACGTTGGTTGCTGGTAATGGCGAGACGAGGCAGGCAGCGATGGTGTTGGCGGAAGGGGCATCAACAACACAACAACATGCTGCCAGTATCACCACCTCTGGGTGACCCTGATAGCCGTCCCAAGATTAAGGTCTTCGTCGTCCCGAGGATCGCGGAGATCGCCGTGTCTAGAGCAGACCACTCTCTTGTTCTCATCGTGCTCATTGGTGGAAATCGGGCCGTCACGCCGGTGGAGTTCCAGGAACACCTTTCCTTGATGTTCCAGGTGTCAGAGAGCGCGACCTGTGCCTGGCTCAGGGACACCTTTCTGTGCGAGTGTCAGCACGACGACCGACCTAGCTCGCCGTGCGTGGCAGTTGGATTTGAGACGAGGTGGACCAGTTGCTAGGGTGCCGGTCCGACACCAGACATGATGCTAGATCCTATGTTGGTTGAAGCGGCAATCCAAGATCCGCCCCCGGAACGACGCTCCGTCTCTGAACCAGGCCATGTTGCGGAGACGGACACCAACTTGGTCGACGACCCTCCTAGCAACGTCATGCCGACATCCGGCAACGATGACGGCAGCGCGCGGAACGCGCTCTGCACCCCTCCCCGCCCAGCACAGTTGAGGTCGATCGAAGAAGTGATCGAGTCGCAGGCGTGCCTCCCCTACAGACACCCATCATCTGTGCTGGCCACAAGCTCATGAAGTCTAAGACGCCGAAGTCGGTGTTCACGCCGAGGCGCAGCGAACGCCTCTCTAGGAAACCCCACGCGGCCAACGCCACGCTCCAGGCACAGAGCATCCTTTTGCTGAAGCTTGGTGTCGCCGTCCACACCAACTCTGACGCTGTGGACGTTGCGGCCTACGAAAAGTTTCGGGCGACCTTTGCGGCCCCTTTGTCGCCCTCCAAGCAGGCACTGCAGGTGCTGTTTTCGGATGAATTCGACCCGGTGGCCTGGAACCTTAACTTAGCCGAGCTTGAGGACGAGGCTATATACACTACAAGAAAACCGAACATCAACCACCGGATCCTAATGACCATGTACAATATGTGGTCGTCGGATGCCAATTAACTGACTTTTCATTGCCTTTAGATGCTGCCCGACGACCCCAATTGTGTTGGTCGTTGTCCAGTTTTATAATGTGGTCGCTATCTCTATTTTTCCCGATGGAGTCGATCGAGTTCTGGAATTTTTCCGCGATACTTTTACGCATTACTGCCCGCGCTGCCACGATTTTTCCCGCTATTTTGTTCACGGAGTCGAGTTCCTGCGGAGGAGATGAAATAATAAAAATGTAAAACACGTAGAAACGAAGCTTAACCAGGGATCGAACATGTTACCCGCTGAATACTGATCGGTGACTCAACCACTAGGCAACAACTCACGTTTCATTCAAAGGAAGGAAATATATTATTTTGTAAATCAATTTTAGAAGAATATTAAGTTGAATAAAAGCTTCATCTAGTAGTTCCATAAGAATGGAGTAAATCTAAATCAGCTACTCCATTCGATTTCAAATATTTATCTATCCATCCAAAAAAGTGGCCTTATAGAAAATGACCCGTCTATGTTAAATGTAAATTTTGCTCAGGAACACTGCTCATACATGGTATTTGATGAACACACCGCCAACTCATAAATTTGCTGAACCATATGAATTTGTGTTTCTTTGCCACTGGACACCCCATCTATTAAAATATTTTAATTTTGCGTTCTGGGAGAGAGAAAGATGGGTGAATAAAATATTTTATGTGCATATATTTTGTTATATTACGAAAAATTTCCCCTCATATATATTTTGGTCTCCCGTATTTGAATAGTATGCACTTCTTTTTTGGCGCTAAAATAACGCGGGATGCTGATACATTCTGTTTTGGCGCTAAAAGATACGGAATTATCTATTCACTTTTGGCACAAACTTCATTTTTCTACAGGTTCATAAATGAGAAGTCTCGTATCTATCTAACCTTTAACCACCGCTGAGCTGTCCAGAGCCTAGCGATCCGCAAGGACGGTTTCTACAGCGGCGCGGATCATAGAGCTGCCGCCTCACCGGCCCCTCCTGCGGTGGCCGTCGTCTCGCTGCCCTTCTGTCCCTGCGCCTCCTGACGCAGCAGTCCACCGCTTCCCTACACCTCCTCCCGCCGTCATCTCCTCTAGGCGCGGATCTTAGAGCCGCTGCCTCACCGGGCCTTCCTGCGGCGGCCGTCCTCGCCGCCCTTGGGAATGTCCACCGGTCCCCGGAGGAGTGCTTCTCTACTCGTACTGCAGTGGCCTCCCCCATCGTTGTCCACTGGTGCCTCCTATGGGTCAGTCAGCTTCAGTTTTCATCTCCCTAATCCTATTTCTCTGCATTGATATGATACAAAACCCTGCACCTGAGGATCTAATGCCCCTTTGTTCACTTGAAATTAGCTATACCGATCTGATATTGTGTAAACAACTGAACGTGTAGCAGTTGTAGATACAAATTAATTTCATAATTTTGCAATGCGGATGATAGATATCTCTGTTGTAGTATGTTGATAACCATCTTGTTACAGAGATCCAAAATTACACGTTTTTCTTGATTATAGTTCTTTTCTTTTAAGCTGCAGTTGTGTAGAGAGAAGGTTGTTCTGGACATTGCATCCTGTGGTCCTAAACAAGGCAGTATGTATCCTCTCTTCATTACCTAATTCATTGCTCTGCAATTTTTTTTTGCCTTTTGTTAAGCTTTGACAGTGATGTAGGCTTAATTGATCTAAACAAAGATGATAGATCGGCTCTGTTTTGACTCCATATCTATTCACATTTGTATTTGTTTATTACTTACTTTTGCTGTATCAATCTAAGATCATCTAAACAAGCGTACATTTTGATTCAAGGATTCTAACTGAGGCATTTGTGTCAAAAAGTCATGGATGCAGGGATTGTAATTGAGGGCACATTTTGATTACTCATAGTTCTTTATTTTTTTTCCTGCAGTTGAGAAGGCTGTAGGGTGTTCTCAAAGACAGTGCATCCTCTGATCCTAAAAAGGCAGTATGTATTTGCTCTTTATTATCAAAACCTCTTTACTGGGAAAAAATGAAAGAACGTGGAATCTGAAACTGCTGCCTGGTGGCTGATTTCCATTCACTTAGGTGTAACACACAAAAAATTCAACTCCAGATTAGCAATTAATTTTGAGCATTTATTTAATTTTCTATGTATTTATAACATAGGCTAAATAATAAATTTTGGTTAAATAAAATTAACTATAAGGTTTAGAAACATGTTTGTTGCATTCATGCCGAAGCATATTATTTTTGTTGAGTGTAGGGCTAGAATGAATGAGGTTGAATTCAAATCTCATTTGAATTTGGCTAGATTTGAAAACTAGAATTGAAAAATAATTTAATTTTGAAAAACCTTCTTTTCTTCATTTTCAGCCCAACCCCAGGAACCGGCCCGGCCTTCTTTTCCTTCCCTTCCCGGCCTGGCATGCTCGGCGGCCCAGCCATGCCTCCTCTTTCTCCCCTTCTCCCACGCACAGCCTGCTCCGCTCCAGCCCACTCGGCGGCCTGCTCCGCGCCCCTTCCTCCGCACCGCACGCGCGCGGCCCAGCTCGACGCTCGGCCCGCATTGGCCTGCCCCACGCGCCCACGCCCGCACACGCTCCCTTCTCTCTCTCACTGCGCCGCTGGCCCCGCACGTCAGCGCCCGCGCCCTTCCTTTCCTTTCTTCTCCCCGGCGCTCCCTTCCTTCTTCGCCGCCTGCGATGGCGCTGCCAAGCTTGGCAAGCAGCCGTCGTTGCGCCTACAAGGCAGGCGGCCAATCCCGCTCGAGCGCCACGCCCCTTCCTTCTACCGCAGCACTGGCCGCCTATAAAGCACCGCGCCGACCCCTTCCTTCTCCCCTTTCCTCTGCTCGCGTTCAAGCTCTCATCGCCGCCGCGATTCACCTGTTTCCACACCTCAATCGCCGTCGCCGATGTGACCCGAAGCTCCGTCGTGTTCCCCCGCAACCGTAGGTGGCTTCAATTCGCTGTTTTGGTCTAGATTCGCTCGGATTCTCCCTCACCTACGCCGTCGTCTCTCTCTCCTATTCGTCGCCGACGACGACCCGTGCCTCGTAGACCTTCCCGGACGCCACGACCTTCGCTGATCGACTCGCGGTGAGCTTCTCCGTCTTCCTATGCCCTCCATTCGTCTCTTCGCACACTAGAACGCCGTATCGGCGAGAACCAGTTAAGCTGGCCATGGCGCCGCCACGGGCCGTCGCTCTGGCGCGTTCCCCACTCTCGTTTTTGTACTCCATTGAGTCCGCGAGGTCTTGTGCTATGCGTTCGTGGGTTTGGAATCGATCAGGGTGCACCGGAACGCTGTACCGGCGTTCGCCGCCGTGCTAGCCTCGCTGCTAGCTGTGGCGGGCTCGCCGGCGGTGTTGTGCAGCGGCGGGGAAACACCCGATCACACCGGCACTATTAGATCTCGCATGGACGACCACGATTGAAACGTACCGCTTCGATGTGTAACCGGTCCACAGCGAGCCGTGGACGCGGTCCACGGGGCCGTGTCAGCGCGCGCCCAGGCACGTGTGGGGCACCGCGCCAATCATGTGCCGCCATGCGTTGGTCCAGTCAGCAGCGCAGTCAACCCGCAGTCAAGCCACACCAATTTTACAGAAAAGCCCCTCTGTTTTCGATAAATCAACCCGCAGTACATAACCGTTCAAAATAAATACAATTTAGGCCTATTTTTATTCGTTTAGGTCCCTATATTTTCTAGAAATAGTACACGCAGTCCAGTAACCGTGTAAATTCATATTTTTATTGTTTTAATTCAAAAATAAGTTCAGTTTATTTACAGAAACGCCATTGCACCTTATTTCATCCATAACTTTTGCGTTTTAAGTCTGATTTGAGTGATTCTTTCGCTCACGTGTTCGTAGCAGTACGTAGAATAGTTTTGTAAGCTTTTCAACTTATGTTTCTACTGTTTGGTGTACTGTTCTAATAGAAGTCTATTTGTATGCATGTAATGATTGGATTCATGCTTGATTGGTGATTTGGAACTCGATTAGAGGGTGAGCAATTTGAGGTGACTGAGGACCCACAACAGGATCAGCAGTACTCCCAGGATAACTTTGAAGAAGGCAAGTCTACCAAAGGCCCCATGTACCTATGAATTATTACACTTCATATTCATGCATGCGTCTAATTTGATATACCTTTAAGGACTTTACCTAGATGATTACTTGTACCACATATCCTTGTTACCTAGGGTTTGGGTATGCATTTTAGATAGATGCTGCAGTGCTTAATATAGAATAATAGTTAAACATGACTAAAGACATTATGCAATATGATAACATGAAGCTTTTTAGTAATAGATAGGGGGGTTGAGTACTCTAGTGCCTCTCCCTAAGGACTTAATCCTAAAGCGGCCACCCAGGAGGTTTCGTTCAACTTCGAGTGTCATATGGCTCTGACTTTAACCTGTTAACTAGATTGTACTAGCTCATCTATAGCTTTCCATAAGGGCAAGAGGGGGCACTAGTTTGTATGTTTCCTTACTTGCTAGGGTGTGTGTACCGTGTCGCGTGCCCACGCGTGCCACTCCTAGAGGAGGGCCACATACGGCTAGACGACAGAAACCTTAGCAGATATGACTTGTTAGTGCGACTAGCTAAGGGTTACGTAGTGAAACCCTACCACACTTCCTAGGTAGAGGTGTAGTGGGCCTTGCAAACCCCGGCATTGGGAATCACGGCTTAGTGGGCAAAGTTGTACAATTTCTACAGAAATATTTGACCTGTTATAACAGCCGTGCTCATGGATACGAGCGGTCTAGATCCTTCATGATTAGTGGTTACTGTGGATGGATGGAAATTGATATAAACTTGATTATACTTTAAATATCACTTGGGAATTGGGATTGTTCACTAAAGTAGTGATTCAGGATGCTAAAACCTGATCAACTAAAATTGCGAACCGCAGTCAAACCGTGTCAAGCCTTTGAGCCTCATAGATCCCTTTGATATACTTGCTAAGCATGGTGAGCTTATACTTTCTTTACATCCAATGAAAATCCCGGATGGGTAACAGGTAATGGGTATGAAGAGTTCCCGGAGGATGTCCAGGACTACTAGGGAGATGTTCACCAGTTGGAGTCTCTGTGGTAGATTGGGCTAGTTATTCCACTGTGTATGTAATAATATTACCATTGAGCAAACTTTGTATTAACATTGTGATGAGATATGTGATGTAATAAGTACTTTACTTTGATGCTATTACAATTTGTGATATATGTGTGTGTTTGGACATCCTAGGCGCACATATATGAGTACTTGGTTTTGCTATGCAAAATTGGGTGCAACATTAGGCTGATAGATACCTCTATTTTGACTCCATATTTATTCTCACAGGTAGTTTTATAGTCAATCATATATATGCTATATGGCACCAAGTAAGGCATGGATGGACCTAGTTGATGATCGTATTAGTGATGAATGTTTAGATGGAAACACCTCAAAAAAAGATACTTATTTGGCTGGTGTTAAAAAGTTCCTGGACTATGCCTTCAGTAGGACTGGTGGGGATGTTGAAATCAAATGTCCATGTGTCAGATGCTGCAATACATACTCTAGGTCTCGTGAAGTAGTGTATTCTCATCTTAAAATCTTTGGAATCATAGGAAACTATAGATTTTGGTATCATCATGGATAAGTTTTGGGTGAGGCTGAGTCAGATTCAGAAGTCGAAGAGCATCCTGATTCCCATGGAGCAACTAAGAAGGTTATAATGGAATGGAGGACCTACTAATGGATTTATTTCCCTAGCAAATTAACCGGCCAATTAATGAAGGTACAACACATAGATCTCCAAACGAAGCATTTGAAGAACAGCCAAATGATGAAGCGCGAAAGTTCCATAAACTCCTTGATGACTTGAACCAGCCTCTCCATGAAGGGTCCCATACTTCCAAACTATCTGGTATAGTTAAATTGCTTAATACAAAGAATTTGGGGAAGTGGAGTAACAAGTCCTAACCATGTTAGTGGAATTAATCTGTAAGGACTTCCTACCAGAAAACTTTACTTTGCCAAATTCTTATTACAAAGCAAAAAAAATCATGAAGGACCTAGGACTAAGTTACCAGAAAATCGATGCTTGCAAAAATGATTGCATGCTGTACTTTGGAGATGATATAAGTGCTTAGTTCTGCAAAGTATGTGAAAGATCAAGATGGAAGAAAAGTAAGCACTCTGGTGAAGACATGGTGTCAACCAAACGGAAGAAGATTGTAGAAAATAGTATGCGATATTTTCCTATTACGCCAAGACTTCAGCGACTATATATGTGTACGAAAATTGCATTTTTCTGTAGATGGCATATAGAGGGCAAGGTAGATGCAAGGTAGATGATCGTGTGATGCGTCATCCTGCTGATTCTAAAGCATGGAAACATTTTGATGAGACCCATCCTGATTTTAAATCTGAACCTCGCAATTTAAGGCTATGCCTTGCCGGTGATGGTTTCCAACCATTTTCTACCACTAAAACCTCATATAGCATTTGGCCTATATTGCTTGTTCCTCTCAATTTTCCACCTTGGCTGTGCACAAAGCAGCAAAATGTATTGCTTTCTGTGTTGATTTCTGGGCCAGATGGTCCTGGGGATGCAATTGATATTTAACTGCAACCATTGATTGACGAACTGATTGTGCTATGGGTGGACGGTGTTGACACCTATGATGCATCTACAAAGACTAATTTTAAGCTTTGAGCAGCCCTTCTTTGGATGGTTCATGACTTCCCAGCACATGGAAATCTATCTGGACATAGCACTAAGCGGCGGCTGGCTTGTCCTGTTTGTCAGAATAAAACTTGTTCATTGTGGTTATCAAAGGGTAAAAAAATTGCTACATGGGCCATCGACTATTTCTTCCTAAAGATCATAAATGGAGAAAAGATAGAGCATCTTTTGATGGTAATAAAGAGTTTCGTGACCCACCAGAGCCATTAACCGGAGATGAGGTGCTACAGCAGGTGAACAATCTAGAAGGGATAGTCTTATCAAAAGATCCTAGTACGAAGACCAAGATATCACACAGTGAAAGAGGAGATAATTGGTTAAAGAAAAGCATATTTTTCGTTTACCTTATTTCAACACACTTTTGCTGCGTCATAATCTAGACATGATGGATATAGAAAAGAATATCTGTGAGAGTATTCTTGGAACTCTTCTCAACATAATAGGAAAGACAAAAGATAATGCTAATAGTCGTCTTGATTTGCATCAAATGAATCTAAAGCCACATCTGCATCCTATTGAAGATGGTAGCAACACTGATTTTCCGCCAGCACCTTATGTTCTTCCTCCAGAAAAGAAGTGAACACTATTACAGTTCTTCAAAGAATTGAAAGTGCCAGATAGCTTTTCTTCTAATCTTAGTCGATGCGTTAATTTGAAGGAGCAAAAGCTTTCTGGATTAAAGAGCCATGATTGCCATGTCATCTTGAATCATATACTTCCTTTTGCATTACGAGGACTTTTACCAACAAGTATTCATGAACCTTTGGTAGAGCTTTCCCAATTCTTCTGCACATTGAACTCCAAAGCATTATCAGTTGAATAGTTGAAGCAACTTGACTCTCTAATAGCAAGAACATTATGTAAGCTCGAAATGGAGTTTCCTCCTCCTTTTTTTGATACAATGGTGCATTTGCCTGTCCATTTGGCTACTGAGGCTTTGATTGGTGGACCTACAGTATATCGTTGGATGTATCAATTTGAGAGACAAATAAAATTTCTAAAATCTCTAATTCACAACTTGGCTCACCCTGAGGGTTCGATAGCAGAGGGCTATATTGCATATGAATTTATAAACCTGAGTTTGAGGTACTTGGATGATGTAGAGACAATGCACAATCGCGATGGACGAATGAATGATACATCAGACCAAGAAAAATTCCATTGATCAATATTCTCTTCTACTGAACGACCACTTGGTGCTCACAAAACACGAGATCTTGATATGCTTGAGTTACAATAGGCTCATATTTATGTACTCAGGAATTATGACGAGGTCCAACCATTTATAAGGTATTGTTTTTGATATGTCATTCTTATTCTAACATACTCTTTTATCTTTACCTACTCTTATTTTTATTTATTATTTATATATGTTGAATTGCAGTGAGTACAGCAACAGTCAAGAGGGCTCTGAGTTGCAGCCATTTACACCCAGCTAGAATCAAAATTTTATTATGTGGTTTAAAGATAAGGTACATGACAATGTTTTTGTTTAAAAAACAGAAGTTGTGTAAATTTATTTTAGGAGCTTTACATGATTTATTATCATTTTGCAGGTACATCAGTTACATGAAAATGATAAAAGTCAACAAATGGAAGACCTATTGTCACTATCACGGGGCCCTATGATAAACATAACTTGTTTTTCTGGCTTCGACACGCATGGATATAGATTTTGCATTGAAAGTCTTGATAGAAATCGGTGCACACAGAATAGTGGGGTGGATGTTATTTCGGAAGAAAATATGGATGGTGACCATGTAGACTACTATGGTGTCTTGACAGAGATACTTGAGCTTTAGTTTTTAGGTGGAAGGCGTGTGCCATTATTTCACTGCAAGTGGGTCGACATCTTTAATAAAACCCGAGGGATAAAGACAAATGTTTATGGTCTTGTTAGTGTAAACTTCAAATGTTTTCTTCGAACAGATGCGCCATTTGTCTTAGCTAGCCAAGCTTCCCAAGTATTTTATGTTAAGAACAATCTAATCAAAGGATGGCACATGGTCTCCAAAATGCATCCACGTGAAACTTATGATGTACCCCCTGGAGATTCAAATAATGAAGGTGATGAACCTGAGGATAATGATGGAGATGATGAAGAGGACATGCCTGAAGATGCCTCAGCCATATTGTTTCGTGGAAAGAGAAAATTGCGATGATCCAATGTTTGACATTGCTAGACTAGACATAGGAGCATTTGTAACATTTGCATTAGTTTTGGAACTTTTGCTTGTCGAGTTAGACAACAACTATTATAATATTCAGTGATTTATTTTTCCCATAATCTTTCTTCAATTTTCAATGCAATTGCATGGTTCAATACTTACCACATTGATGTTACTCTTGTACTATCACACCACTTATAAATTAATTGATATGGTTGCTATTTATGCAGGTCCTCACAATGCAACGGGGCAGGTATGGAAATCTCACAACCGCAGCATTGAAAAGATCACAGTTCATAAGTCCTGGATTGCCTCGTCAACAGCAAGTGAGGCGAACCTACCCAAACATTAGTAGTGACACAACAATCCACAACAGTCTAAATGAAGACACCAATAATGTCCATACATCAGTCAGGAAAACTACTCAAGTACCAGAAGCAGGTTAAGGATGTTATATCTAAGTTATCTCTATTTAACTGAAAGTTCATTGCAATGCATGTCTAAGAAATAGTTTACATAACCTGTTGTTCCACTTAACATTGTATTCCTGTAGATGACTCAGAACATGGAGGAGATACTTTGTCTGATAGGATAGTAAAAGCAAAGAAATCCAAATGTGCAAGTCAGCCATGTTCTTCATATGCTACCGAAAATTCAGATGATGAAGAAGCAACAGATGAATGGCATCAATGGAACAGGAAAACAAAGAAGTTCAAATGTTAGACTCTGGCATCTTAAATGAGTAGAAAATCTATATCGAACTAATTTTCATTATTTACAGTTAGCACTTATGTGTTGCAGCCACCTTCAGTAGAGATGACTGTAGGGCTGTTGATCAAGATAGGATGCTTGCTGGAAGGAGCAGAGATGGCAACAGGCCTATTGATCAGTACAGGGCACGTGCTGCAGGGAGTAGCGATGATCACAGGGCCATTGATCAACAAAACACGCATGCTGAAAGGAGACGGATTCCACAGAGTTCTACATGTTCAATGCAGGATGGTATGGAAAAAAGATACTTATGTTAAACACTTGTAGATGAACATTTATTTTTTGACAGTGCATGTTGCGACAAAAATTACCAATCATAGATGAAGAAAAATCATAATGAGGTGCTAATAACATATTCAGGAATAAGAGTTTAGTGCACATGTTACAATACTCATTTACTGATAGATACTCCATTTGGACCATTTACTTTTAGATGAATTATCGGATAATGACAACATGGAAACTGAGGAAGTACAAGAGCAGCAGCGCCCTGCAGATACATCAAATGGTCTGGACACTAAACCAAGTAAAAAATACTTTTCTTTACCAAAATGAGTTTGACTCTTCTTCTGTATATGTTTTAGGTGGCAAAATAGTACAGAAACGGCAAGGCCGTGGAAGAAATAAATGTAAGAAGGTTGCAAAACTAAAGGCAGGCGAGAAAATTAAAGTAATGTTCTACAACAATCGGACTTTATCTAAAACATTCCCAAGACAGTTGGGTAGAATAGTCCATGATTCTAACATTACTCCAATCAGAGTGAAGAAATGGACTGATATAAGTCCAGCAGCTCAAAAACACATTTTTTATGCAATTAAGGTACACGCTTCCTTACGTATATAAGTCAGCATACTTAGTTTTTTCCTTCAAGAATCTTGTACTCATATTGAAACATTGGTTTAATATCCATGCAGGACAAGTTTGAAAATGCAAATCCAGACATTGAAATTGATGTATACAAAGCTGAGATCATGGAGCACGCTAGAGATCTATGGAATAATTGATGTGGAGACTTGAATTGGCAATTTGTGAAGCCAGCAAGGAATATGCAGCAAGCTATTAAGAACTGCCCTAAAGGGATTAAAAAACCTGATTGGGAATGGCTTGTCAAGGAACATTTCTACAGCAAGGATTTCATAGTAAGTGTTAATATTCTCACTTACATAGTAACAGCTTGTGTGTTGCATATTTTATCCCTTATGACTATGGTTAGTAAAATTATTTCATGGAACTGTAGGATAAGAGCAAGAGAAACTCCAAAAACAGATCCAACTTGAAAATTCTTCATCACAGTGGTAGCAAACCATACAGACAGATCATATGGGACAATGTATGTATAGTATTCTACGCTCACTTTTTCAGTTATTAGCTCTCGTTACTTGTGTTTTGATGTTCTACCTGTAATAGGGTGGCAAGGAAAACAATCCTCCAACTTTGGATAAATTATTTTCTCTCACATGAAGGATGGCACCTTTGTGGATTCTAAAACCTCTACCAAGCATGTAAGTTTATAGTTGCCTTTGGATTCATTTTGCTAGGCATTATTGTAGATTAGTTACAAATGTATTCGGGTATATCCCTGTTACACAAGAATAAATACACATGTGTTGGTAGAAGCACCTAATTCTAATTGCTTTGTTCACAGGCAGAGATTGAGGTGGAAAGGCTACTGAACCCTTCCCTTTCTAATGTGGAACTTATGGATAAGTTCTTTGAATCAAATAGGCGTGACCATGTTGTTGGTTATGGTGGTGGAATAAAAGCAAGAGACATACGGAGTCCGATTGTTACCAAAGCTGAACTGATAGAAAAGCTTACACAGTCTGAACAGGAAAAGAAAGAACTTCAAGAAGATAATCGAGCACTTCATGAGGAAAATCGAATGATTACCGATCGTGTTAGCCGAATGGAAGAAGAATGGGCAGAATTAAAGCATAATATGAGTGCTAGTTCAGCTCATGAATAAAAAGTAATCATATGTAAGTATCTACACCTAGAAAGATTATTTATACCAGATCTCTTTATTTGATTTTATTTGTTTGTTGTTGATATGAAATTTGCTTATTGCAGGGCGCAAGATGAAGAGCAACATTAGCAGCATGACCTCACAATTGTTCATGAGAAGGCATTTGATGGGTGGATCCCTTCAAGCATAGCTTAGTGCTACCTTGTTATTTGTAGTCTTAAGTCAGCTACTATTTGTTTCATGTTTTGGATTGTATTTACCCCTTTGGTCACATGAACCATCGAGGACCATTGTGAAGTTGAGTTTGTGGAATGTTGCAAATTAATTCATCTATAAATTGCCTATTGTGAAAGCATGCCATTGTTTATGTCGCATATTGGTTGTTGATGCTATTGCCATTCCAATATAAAATTATTAGTGATAAATGTGTGGTTGTTAATGCTATAAAAGTGGTCACTACTACCCTCCATATAGTACCTTGTACAAACAACTAGCGACCACAAATGTGGTTGTTAATGCATTATGGTAGATGGCACTATGATATTAACGATGACGAATGTGGTTGTTGTTAATATAAACGTGGTCGTTAATGCTATAGTATCAATGACCACATATTATCCCGTCGTTGAAAAGTTAATGACAGGAAATTGTGTGTGGTCGTTAATAGTATTAACGACGGAGCCTTTAACGACCATGGACGACCACATTTTTGTGGTCGTTAAAAACTTTTAACGACCACATATCGACTTTTAACGACCACATATCCCGTCGTTAATACCACTTTTTCTTGTAGTGATAAACATTGTGCTCAGCTGGTTTGTCGCAAACTTGGCTTCCCAATGACGTCAACTACGTGTTTCGGATGGAACGTGCGAGGTACCAATGCTCGCGCGTGCTGCACTGTCGTGTGGGAGTTCGTTGCCCAAGAGCGTGTGACTCTTGTATGCCGCTACTTCGCCGTTGCAGTTGGTCAATTCGATCGAGGAAGGGGCTGACGATTGGTACATGGTGGGAATTGGGAGGAAGCGATGGCTACTGTCGGTGCTCTGATTGCCTAGGAAGCCCGTTCGTTGTCTTCATGTTGCAAAATAAAAAAAGGGTAGACCCAGTGCCACAGGCTCCCATATGAGTAGGGTCTGGGGTTCATGTCGCAAAATACTTCTATGTAAATTACAACCGCGTGCTTTCCGGTCGCTAGTCTTGGTAATCTTGCGATTACTATGGCCAGCTTAGGTTGTAACAAACTCTACAACTCTACTTCTGCTTAATGAAAACCGTGCCGATGCACGTTCAAGAAAAAAAAACAACACAACAACAACTAACCGGCGCTGTCGCGAGGACGGATGGATCGACCTTGCTTCAATGCTGTGAAACGCCGGCCACGGGGGTCGCAGCGCAGCGAGCAGCCCATCCAGTGCCCAGATCATCAAGCAAGTCCGCCATAATTGAATCTTAGTGCTAGTACTCTTTCCTTTTCCTACAATTATTGCCCGATCGTTCTAGTTCTAGCTGTCCTAGCTAATGACAGTCGTGCACCTATACATCGACGAAAAGTTGTATACAGCTTATGTCCGTTTCGCAGGAAAAAAAAACACACCAATCTCGAACATGGTTAGCTCATGAGTTAATTTATAAAACCCTTTATTTGTCGAATAATTATACTTCCTCCGTCCGTAAATAAATCAATTTCTAGAATTATCTGGAGTCAGACTTTTCAAGTTTTCACAAATATCTATATTTTTTCTATAAATCCACTCAAATATAAAAAAGTTTAACTTGGAATAGCTTTAGAAATCGATTTATTTAGGGACAAAGAAAGTATAGAGCATCGCCAAAAGCTTCTTAACTAAAAACACCTAGTAAACCAATAATTTTGCCAAATGAAGAAAATAAATACTCCTATGAAGTTTTAATTTTGTTTTTTCACTAATATAGTTAGCTTTCTAAAACTCGAAAAACGGAAAGAGGAGGGGCACCTAGCATAGCAAGCGTGGAACACACACACATCTACGTGTCGAGCGAGGTACTTAATATATTCTCATATCTAGAGAGTTATTTAGAAAACTATGGAAGAGGGTCCTTTTTTCAAAAAAAAAAAAACTAATTAGAAAGTTGTTTTAAAGAGATTTTATATAGGACAAACACAAATAATCACAACTGCCTTAAAGTGTTATTACTCAAAATTCTTCCTAGAAATTGCGAAAAATGTTGCCATATTGAGTAGCTTTCTCATCTCACAGAAAAAAAACCAGTTGCGATTCGCAAATGTCCTTAGTATAGATAGTCCCAAAAGGATTATATATCAAGCTGAATTTTTTTTGGTGATCCAGCTGGGACACGGGAATTTTCATGTTCTCCCAAGAAATGAACTTGTCATGTAATATACTTCCTATTTTCCAGATGGCGGATTATGGATCTCAATGTTATGTTTTAACATTGCAAATGAGAAAAAAAAAATTCATGCTGCCTGCAGAAACTCTGGCCCTGTTCGTTTCGCTGAAATTTGACTTATGCCGGTGGTTATGCTGATTTGTTGTGAGAGGAAAATATGAAGTAGTATTGTAGAATAGGGTTCTGTCATTATCTTAACAAAAGTGGGTCTGTCGGCCAAAAAAAAACAAGAATTGCACGCTCCAATGAGAAGACAGAAGCACTGCGCTTCTTCTAAGCATGCATACTTATATTATCAAGCTAGATCAATAGCAAATTGCTTTGATTTGGGTCATCACATCACTGGCTTCATCAAGCCGGGCGGGCGACCGGTTCTATTCAACTACGGTTGTACTGTTGAAGCTTGTTAGGCTCGCTCCTGGCCTCCCTTTGCTTCAAGAGGGGACAAGTGTGTGCACACCCAACCCCCATGCATGCACTTATCTTCTTTTAATAAAGTTCATCCCAGTGGAGTGCATTGTTGGCTGCTATCTAGCTTACCCGGCCAGAGATGCTACCTATCCATGCATCCTTCACCAGCTAACTAGCTAGTTTGAGTCAAAGGGCATGCATCTTCTGGCAATGCAACTGGGCATATCTTGTTCCCTTCTCCATATATGCATCATGCATTAGAATAACATCTTGCCAAGATCATGTTCCTGCTCCCATATATACTGCCCCCACTTTGCGTAGCTTTACCAAGACTACAAATGTGCTTTAGGTGGCTAGCTAGCTGCTAGCCTCCTCTTGAAACTTGAATAGTAGTAGTAACATGCATGCATATCCATGTAGCTTGTCCATCTTGACCTGAAAGATCTCACTTGCACAGCACTTTTTGTATATGCGCGCGCGCGCGCACACACACATATATATATATATATATATATATATATATATATATATATATATATATATATATATATGTGTGTGTGTGTTTCTGGGTTAGTTTGGGCTGGCTGGTGCTGGTTTGTTGTGAGAGGAAAACACTGTTGGCTGATTGAATAAGTCAGTCTAAAACCAACAAGCGAACGGGGTGATCGACAACTGCAAGAAGCCATTCCGTTTCTTATTATATATCTTGTTGCTTCATAGAACCTTGTAACAGTAGTATTCTATGTGCCGCCCAAATTGATATTGAAGGAACCAGAGAGGTCGTTTGAGGAATTTGTACTAGGAATATTGTATATATTGGATGTCAATGTGGATCATCATGAGCTTGCTAGAAGCTAACTAGCTACACACGGGAATGTCAATCAGTTCTCACTAGTTTAGCTAGAGACCGATGCTGGTTTCAGATAACTCTTGTGCTCACCAGCTGTTTTACTCCTGATGACACGAAACACACCAGCCGCCCTCCTGTTTTGAAAAATCAGCATGTTGGATCGGAGAAGCCTTTTTAAATTGAAAAGTTTGGGGGTACTCTGCTTTGAATCTTTGCAAGAGAAATGGTACTTTGAGTCAAGCAAGTTTCCTCTTGATCCTCTCCTTTTTTGAATTCTCGAGGAATTGTAAACATTATTACTTACCGAGATTGCAAAAAAAAAAAAAAAAAAAAAAACCTTGATCACAGAATCTGGAATTTCCTCTCGATCATCGACCTGGACCTGTTTGTTACAGCTTTACTACTGTTCAGTTCAGTAAATGGGAAATAACCAACGCTAATTTTAGCGACTGTTGTTTGACACGAATTTTAGTGTGTGTACGTAGGGATGAAAATGGTCGAAAAATCCCTCAACCGATGTCTACATTTACATTTGAATACGAAAACGAAAGCAAAAACGGTAAAGCCAGACACGAAAACGAACACGAACTTACGGAATATCAAAAACGAACCAATTCGAGCAGAATTATGTCGAACACGGTCGGTATACAAAAATTCAATACGTAATACCGACCCGTAAAGTCCATAACAATTAACAAGTGCATGACCCAAGCACATAACAATTACCAAGTGCATGATCAAGTTCAAGTGCATATAATAATTAACAAGTGCATGACCCTTGGTCTTAAGTATTAACACAATAGCTGACAACCTGACACACAAATACAAGTCTAGAACAAGCAATTAATACTAACAGATAACAAAACATCTACGGTTCATCAGCATCATCCATGAGGTCAGGATCACTTTCCATGTCTTTTGCTTCTCATCCCCCTCCTTGTCCTTTTCCTACAAGTTTGCAAAGTGAATTCAAATTAGATGTAGCAACTAGCATATTTCAGAGCAAGTGGTCAATAAACATACCTCAATTTTTAGTTTAGCCACAACCTTAGCCAAAGCCTCAACATCAAGATCAGTCACAATTGATCCAACCATTTTAGAATCTGAACAAAAAATGAGAAAGAAAAATAATCAAAGCATTATTCTACTGCAATTATAGGTGTGTCTAACTAAAAAAACAGATAAAATGAGCACCTTTTCTTGCTGCAGCAACCGAATAATTTGTGCAAATTAATGCATGTACCATCTCAGGATCAAGACGACTACGATAGGGATCAACAGCACGACCAGCAGCACTAAAAGCAGACTCGGATGCTACTATAGCCATTACATCCCAAACAATTTGCGAAAGGATAGGATATTGTTCTCTCTTATTTTGCCACCATGCTAAGATGTCAAACTCACCAACAATTTTCAGAAGTGGTTCTGCAATATACCTCTCCAACTCATTTGACTCAACCATAGCAGGTTCACTTGCATCATATAAGAATTCTTCTAGGTCATGGTCTACATTTTCCATTAATATATCAGCTGTGTTACTAGGTCTAGGTGCAGCCCCTTTACTATTTTTCTTTGATGATGCAGGAGCAAATTTAACATAAAAGTTGTACAGTTTCTTTACCAAAGTAACAAACTCATCAAGTTCAACTTGATAATGATCACCATAGAACTTCTTCATGTAGTACTCTATCAACCTTTTCTTATACCTAGGATCAAGAAAACAAGCTACAGCTAGAGCAATGTTGGACTGCTGCCAATATTTGTCAAATTTGTCATTCATAGCAATTGTCATAAATCTAATTGTAGCATCTCCACTACAGCACCAGTCGTCAAGAAAGAGCTTTATATCACAGAAACCTCTATAAAATAAGTTTGCAGTAGGATATGAAATGCCAGATAGAATTTCAGTGAGATCATAAAATTTCTTCAAGCAACCATAAATTGTCAATGCATTGTCCCATTCAGCAGAAGATGGAGAAATCTTGGCATACAGCTGCTGCTGGAGAAATCAAGCAAAAGGTCCCAAATAGCCAAGCTTCATCAATAGCAAAAGCAATAATCAAGCAATCGGTCCCAAATTAGTACCTGCTGCTGGAGAAGCCGTTGCTGCTGGTGCCGATGCCACTGCCAATGCTGTCGGCGGCGCTAGAAGGTGGTGCACGCTCTTGGTCTTGGGCTTGCCCTTGATCTTCGTTCCAGGAGTAGAACCCCCTTCTCCAGCTCCAGTGGGTGCCATCGATGGCCGGGGTGGCGGCGCTACCTCGTGGCTGGGTGGCGGCCGGTGGCGCTGGCGGGCTAGGGACTGGGGAGTGGGCTGGGGACGCGGGCGGCCGGCGGGGTCGGGTGGAGGCGCGGCCATGGAAGAGGAGGTGCGTCCGTCGCGGACTCGCGGTCGTGTCTCCCGTCGCCACTCGCGCCGCGCGGCGTGGATAGGGGATACGGAGGGATTAGGGGCGCCGGCAGGGAGCCAGGGAGGGATTGGGCCCAGGGAGGAGTCGGAGGAGTGGAGGACTGAGGAGATTAGGGTTGTCATTGGGCTGGGCTGTAGAGTTTGCTTTGTGGGTTGTGTTGTACGTTCTGCGTAGTGGACCTAGAAAACGGTACACTCCCAATTAAAAGTAGAAAAGTAGAAAACGGTCGGAAAAAAGCTAAACCGTTTTCGTTCCGTTTTCGAATTTGATAGTTCGAATTTCGAACCGAATTCGAATTTGTTCGAAAATACGAATTCGATCGGTTCAAATGTAGAAAACGATGCGGTTCGGTTCGGAATATTTTCGTACCGTTTTCATCCCTAACGTTGACGCGGAAAAGGAGTGCTCCTTGCGTCTCCATTTGGTCCCTAACGTTGGCGCGCACCTAATGCATCCCGTGGTGCCCAGCTGAGGAGTATATTGTATGCGCACAGAATATAAATTGCACCGATAATAGGACCACCATCCAACCGTATCGCAAACCTGGAACGCGCGCGACCATCCACGTCTGACACAAAGCCTCTCCGCGTCTGTTGTTAGTTGAGTAGTTAACAGCATTCGTATTGACCTGATCATCTCCACAACGACAGCATATCACATATATTATGTCGCTCTTCAAAGTCTTCATCGAACAAATGAGGAGCCGACATCAGACATCTTCGTAACCGTGTGCCATATATAAATTCAGGATTCTTTGCTGCGCTGTGGTTGTTCAATGAGACAATGATCGTCACCCGGTGGTGCCATAACATGATATGATAAGCAAAGTTTGTTCACGAGCACCAAGCAAAGCCCGAAGCAAACAAGCGCGCGTCAACCTGATTAGACTAGAACCCGACGTGGCGGCCACGCAAGCACCGGCACCACCTCCGATCCGTTCGGTGGTTTCCCACTTGGGATGGGATGTTTTAGCCTTGATCGGCCTGATGATGCCATGACCGATGGACGCAGTCACAGAAACGACAACACCTGGCTCTTCAGTCTGCACACCGGCAATCATCGTTGACGACGCTGAGGCACACGACATCATCCTGCTCTCCGGTCCGTGGAGATTTGCCGTACCGTACGTGCCTATGTGCTCCGGTCCGTCTTACTGTTCAAGTCCGTGCAGCCGGGGGAACTGGGTTAGATTATGATGGCTCGACGAGACGCAGCGTGGCACTAAGCTAGTCATCAATCACTGTTACGAATCCCCGGACCTGCAAGGCGTTTCGTCCGTACGTATCCGGGTGATGTGACCAAGCGGGAGACGAGACGAGAGCAAAGCAAACTAGGAGAAGTCTTCGTGGCGGGATCGAAGCCCCTGTGGCCGCTCGAGCGTGTGTACGCGTCGTTAGGCTGCTCTCGTGGCCGTGGACGTGGCGTGCTACGTGGCCACCTGACTGTTTCAACGGCGCTGGGAGAGAATAGTCAAGCCGTCGACACGGCGCTGGATAAAAAGTCGGTGTTTTGCTCGACCCGGGCTACGTCAAAGCGGGAGAAAACTCGGTCAGCGCGTCGTCACTTCCACTAACACACGTTTAATTTAGCGTTTGCAGTTGCTCAGCTCGTCACATCAGATGTCCCTACCTACCAAATGGTCAGTGTTTTCAGTTAAAGGAAGGAATCAGGCGCGCTAGCACTAACACCACCGCAGGACCGATGTCTGTCGTTTTCGTTTTTCGAAAAACAACTTTGACTAAATATATATTAAAAAATATTAATATTTATAATATATAATTAATATCATTGATAGATATTTAAATCTAGTTTTTAATAAATTTATTTAAAGATAGAAATGTTGCACGTATTTTCTATAAATCGAGTCAAAGTTATCAACACGTAAATCGTGACGACTAACATTTACGAACCGAGGGAGTACCCATTAAGCACTGCCCTGCACTCATGCTGTAGCCTGTAGCTGTAGCTCTGATGCTCAGGGAAGCTTCGATCCGTACGGA
The DNA here is from genome assembly GCA_904845875.1 of Miscanthus lutarioriparius. Taxonomy (NCBI): domain Eukaryota; kingdom Viridiplantae; phylum Streptophyta; class Magnoliopsida; order Poales; family Poaceae; genus Miscanthus; species Miscanthus lutarioriparius. Next base: position 51,180,935 of record CAJGYO010000012.1, read on the forward strand.
CCTGTTTGCATCCAAAAAGGAAAAACTACTTTCACGGATCATCAGCTGTAGTGTAGCGTGTGCACTCCCTGCTTGGCTGCTTGTTCGCTTCACGTGTGCCGTGCCCTGGTCGACCATACCGATTGCCTCGACGAGTCCTGATCCGACCATTCATATGTAATAACACATGCTCAAGCACGGCGAATTTCAGGGAGAAACGAAAGGAAAGAAAGAAAGAACCGGATGCCCACTGGGTACTGGGAATTCGAACACGTAGCAGTGTAGCACAGCGCGCGCAGTGCGCCGAATGATTGCGCCCTCCGATCCCTCGGCTGCGCTACACCACCCACGCGCGTCACACCCGCAATAAAAAGAGGTCCGGGACGGGCCGGGAAAGCGAGCCGCGCGGTGCGTTCGGGCCAGCAAGCATGGCACACAGCAGAGGCGGCAACGACACCAGCGACGGCAAACCTGAATAAACTCGCTTCGCTTGCCTCCCGCCCGCGCGCGGCGCACCTGGCCTGGCCTGGCTGGCAGCTGCGTGGAAGACTGGGAGTGGGAGGGCACGCACGCGCGCGCGCGCACGACTCGTCGTGCAAACTGCAAACCACCACCCACCTCGCCCCCACGTTCCCTCACGTGCCGCCCTGGCGCGGCGCAGACATGCGCGTCCTCCTCCTCCCGTCCAGCGCGGTTGCCCATCGAAGCGGCCAAGGCAGGGCACCAAACCACCTGCGCACCTCGGCTCCTTCTCACTACCCCAGCTGCGTTTTCTCCCGTCGGTCCAGCCCTTTCCCCTCGGCCCCGCGTCCTCCGTCAGCAACAAAGAAGTATCCCTCGCGTGGCAGTGAAACCGTATGGAGAGATGTCTCCCGTCGGTGGGGCACCGTCAGGAAGCTAATATGGTGCTTTTCGCACGCACCAACTGGACTCGCGCGCGCTTTCTTGGTGTCTTTCGCGCCTAGAAATTAGTTGCGCGCGCTGCCGCAGACCTGTCAGGCCCATCAACACAGAGAGCGGATGGAGCGAAATTATTTGGCCACGCGCCCAACGTCCTGGCAGCTTTGACTCCCGTGACCTTATCTGCTACTCCTCCCCTCCCCCAAATTATCTCTCCTCACGCACAACCACAAGCGCAGTCACGTAGCCGCCGCCGGTCTCCAGCGCCGCTGCCGCCCATCCAGCTATGCCGTGCCCCGCCCAGCCACCCGTGCTGTGCGCCGCCTAGCCACCACGCCATTGCTGCCCGCCGCACCTGCCTCCAGCGGCGGCCGCCGCCCTAGCGACCGGTGCGGCACCCAGAAACCAGCAGCGCCGCCCGCTGCCCCCATCACCACGCCGTCGGCCTCAACCAGCAGCGCACCAAGCCTCCTGCAACAGCTCCCTCCGATGCCCCAAGGTGCTGCGACTTCGATTTCGATTTCTTTCCCCAGCGATTTTGCCCTGTTTAGATCGAAAATCAATTTTGCATCTTGTAATTAAGTTGCTTCTGCTCTTGTTGATTGATGCTCTCATCTGATTTGTCTCCCATTTCGACTGCTCGCTTCGGGGCTTCTTTGTTCTTGCAGCAGCGGACGTCTAGCGGGAGCAACCTGGACTACCAACTCTGGCACCCCCATCTGGAAGAACTCTCCTGTCACCGTCAAACAGCAAGGTCAGACCACGCCTTGTCTCTCCTTCCTGGTTTCCTTTCTCCCTATACGAATTATTATCTAGCATATATGTTCTTCATTTGTGCTAGTCTTGTTGTGGTGAATTAGCTGCTATTTGGTTGCTAGCTGTTGTGATCTGCTATATATTGCGCAAATTTAAATATAACACAAATTTCGGTGACTATTTTTGCATTTGCTGTTCTATTTTTGCATTGTGATTCACTAGTTATGGTGTACTAGCTGGATAGAAATTTGTTATTATGTCTTTTAGTGTTCTATTACTAGCTGTATATGAATTTTTATTTTGTTTGACTGAAGTAATTTGTGTTATGTCTGAATTGGTAACAGGTTCTTCACTGTGATCTGGTTGCCTGTTGCTGCTTTATTTGGTTCTGTATGTGAGTTGGCATCGAAGTCTTGGACAACTACTGTGACTCTGCTAGCTACTGGTTAGCTCCTATCTTCTGACTCAAGTTGGCAGATAAGATATGACAGATCGTGGGTGGATGTATAGTGGTTGGACGCATGGTAGGCTATCAAATGAATGGGTTGACAAAATAAAAGAGTTTTTGGATAGTGCCTTCTCAATCCCTGAATTAGTTGAGTCTGATACAATTAGATGCCCTTGTTCCATATGCCAGAATTTTTTCAAGCACAAAAGGCCTAGGATAGAGTTGCATTTGTGCCACAATGGGTTCAAGGAAAATTACCAAACTTGGACAGCACATGGTGAGAGGCGGGGAAATCAGAACCTTGAGATTTGTTCTGAGGTAGAACATGAGGGATTTGGTGAGACAGATAGGATGGATGCTATGTTAGTTGACTTAGCTGGTGAGCATCCACCATTAGATGATGAAACACTAACTGGTTTTGTCGAAGCCTTCTATAGAATGGTTGTTAGTGCAGATGAGCAAGTATATGAGCAAACCTTGCATTGTAGTCTCTCTGCTGTTGCTCGTCTATTGGCCATTAAATCATAGTACAATCTTTCAGTAGCATGTTATGATGATTATATGGAACTGATGCATGAACTCCTTCCTCCTAATTCTAAGATTCCTAACAACTTCTACCGGTCTAGAAAACTGCTAGAGGGCTTTGGTATGCCATACCATAAAATTGATGTCTGTGATAAAAACTGCATGTTGTACTACAAAGATAACAAGGATAAGGATAAGTGTGACATATGTTGGTAATTCTTCACTTGCAGCTCATTATTAACCAAGTACAGATAGAGATACCACCTGGCCTGCTTCAGGACGAGGAAAATGAGATGGTAAGATTAAATCTTAAACTGTTTTCACTCTATCCAACTGAATAATCATGTTTTTTTGTGATCTGTATGTTCCTTTCATAGTGAAATGTTTGTAGCCTTTATTTGGTACATATGGGCATTCATATTCATGATCCATATTAAGTTATCACATTGTCATACTTTAAATATATGTTTTTTTGTGATCTGTATGTTCCTTTCATAGTTAATTATTTTTGAAATTTATATGGTCTACATATTCTCATGAATGGTCCTATTTATTTTGTTTTGGATATAGGGAGGAGCTATATATGGATCCTCTCATGCTTCAGCCAACCTAGACAACAGTGATGGCCATTGATTTGTGTGATGGCAGGAAGTATTTTGTGGAGCTATAGTCTTTTGCTCATCGGACTACAGGTTATGGCAACATCCAGGGAGGGGCTATAGATGGATCCTCTCATGCTTTAGCCAACCTGGACAATAGGGATGGCCTGATTTGTGTGATGGTAGGAAATATTTTATGGGCCGTAGTCTTTTCTTCATCGGACTACATGTATGGCTACTACCAACAAGTTGGAAGGGCATGTGATGTGCACAGAGGTATTTTGGTCATCACGCAACAAATGTGGATTCTGCATTTCTGCTATTCAAGGCATGTGTGCTAGACTGCTAGTTATGAAGTAGCAGCTACATATTGTCTATGCACCGCATGCATGCTTGTGCAGAAACAGCTACATATTGCCACCAAAGCTGCATTCTGGTACCAGCAGATTGCTAGCTACCAGCAGATGGCCTCCTGAAGGGTCAAGGCATGTCATCTTGAAGCAATAGGTGCCAGATTGCGTATTGAAGGCATGTGTGTTTGTGCAGCAGCAATTGTGTTGGGAGCTAGATATTGCCTTCATAGGCGCCTGTTAGGAAACTGCCATTTGAACCTGTGGCTGTTAGGTACCTAACTAGGAACCGTACTTCAAATTGTGCTAGCTGTTAGGTAACTAACTAGAAGGCTAACTAGCTGGCAGTAACTATAATTTAGCTTTGAATTGAGTTGTATTTGTTATGAACAACTTGAATGATGTTTTAAGACCATCTGTAATATTTATATTACTTGAGTATGGATGAATGGTTTAATGACTTGCTATATAATATTGTTGCATTGAGTGGTTAAATCAACTGCTGTGAATAGTAATTTTAATGGCTCAAATAAGCTAAAATTTTTGAATGTGCAAATTGGTAGGCAGATCATTTCCTGACACCTGACGGTAGGTAATTGATGGGGAAGATGAATTTTTTCCCTGACGGGTTACTGCCCGACAGGGAAAGTTTGAATATATCCTGACGGTAAAGTAACCGACACGGAAGTTGGAAGCATCCCTGACGGTTTCATACCCGACAGGAACTAGTTCCTAACGGGGTGTCCAGCAACCGTCAAGCTAGGTCTTTCTTGACAGTTTAAGCCGTTAGGGAATAGTTACTGACGGTTTTCCGTCAGGGAAGGTCCACTTTCCCCGTCAGTCTATCCCTGACGGCTCAACCCTGATGGTTACCGTCACGGATAGTCTTCCTTGACAGTTTTCGTTGTTTTTCCTGACAGTTATGGCCGTCAGGGAAAAATGGATGGGGTAGTGTCTGCTCCCTAGCCTGGTTCCCTTCTCTCCTCGCGATCGAGCTCCTGTCCTTGGTTCATTGGTTGGGCCCTTGTCTAAACCAAGCCGCTTTGGCCATGGTCGCATCGTCGTCGTCCACAGCGTCATCATCCTCATCGTTGTCCTCACCCTATAGCTACAACACCGTCACATCCGGCGCGCATCGTTGCCGCCTAACGGACACGGTGGTGGCCGCCGACTACTTCGTCCCGTGCGACAACGACAACGGCCGCGGTGGCCACGGCGCCGGTGCCGGCACGGCGTGGGTGAAGGCTTTGTTCTTCGCTCGGAGGGCCAGTGGAGACAAGCGGGTGCTAATGGTCGACCAGGCCTGGGTGCGAAACACAGTGGTGTGCCTGTTTGGCGTCGCCGTCGTCATCGGCCTCGTCATGAGCTCGTGCCGAGGTGCCATCGGCGTAGGGGGGAGGCTTGTTCGCAGGGTGGACGCCGAGGTGCTGGGCTAGAGGGAGGAGAACCTCACTGCCGTAGGTCGCCGCCCGCCCGACCCGCTGGTGCGTAGCTCTCTACTCTCGCCGTTGACTGCATGCACTGTCATAGAATCAGATGGATGGCAATGGCAGCATTGTATTTTTTCTCTCGATATGTGTTGTCACCAGAAGTATTATAGAGACATTATATAGGAGTACGTCAACCACATCATTGCCTTGTTTGCTTTGCTAAAAAGCCATGCTAAAAAGTACTATTGGCTGATTTGTCACTACCCTAGATTAGGGCATCACTGTCGATTTAAAATCCCCCTTCACTGCCGGATTTTAAACCGGCAGTGGCATACCGGTAGTGATGTTGGGTTCACATCACTACCGGTACTTAGAACCGTCAGTGATGTGCTGGCAATACTGTCGATTCCTAGCACCAACTGGCATTGTCAGTTGAGCCAACACCGCCGGCTTGTGGCTCGAGCCGACAGTGATGCTCAAGCAAACACTGCCGTCTTGTGGCACGAGTCGACAGTGATGCTCAAGCCAACACTGCCGCCTTGTGGCTCGAGCCGATAGTGATGCTTAAGCCAACACTGTCGGCTTGAACTTTGAACCAGCAGTGTTGCTCAAGACATCAGTGCTGGCTTTTCGCATTTTATTGTTTTATATAATTTATTTTTTATTTTTTTGGTGGAATCAGGTTTCGCTTTATATTCGCTCCATAGATGGCAACTCTATCAACATTAAACATTATAAATGTTACGGTTATAGTTCAAATGTACTTACGAAGCTCTCGATCCCTTGAAATAAAAAAGAAATTACAATAGTCTAGCGAGCCGCTCTAGCCCATACTATGCCTTGTACTTCACGGACTGTGCAATGGATAATGTTCCTTTTTTTCTAAGCACTCCGATACGATGAAGGCTGCTAGCTCCGATGACAGTGCTATGACCTCCATTTCTAATAGCCTATTGTGTTTAAATTTCTTGCGTTGTCATTCAAAAAAACTGGTTTTGAAAGGTAGAAATGTTACAGAAATAAGTAGATCGTTTTGTTGAATTAACAGATATAAATAAAATGGAGATTATGCACATCAAAGCATCTGCCGCCTCTCTTGGTTCTGGCCTTGCGACCCAAACCATCTGGCTGCTCGGTCGGCTGAACCTCCTACTGGAGACACCAAGTAAGCTAATAGACTCTTAATTAATTAGCGTGTGTGGCTACCTAGTCACATGATACCTAAGTTACCTGGTCATCTTGGTCTAGCTCGAGAAGAGTGGTAGGGATCAATGGTACCTCGTTCTCACCGTCCTGATTGTTACCGCCACCATTTGTCGGATCATGCTGCTCTCCTGTTCCACCGATATCAGCCGCTTCTTATTGCCTATCAGTTCTTGGGCGACGGGTTAACGGGCGACAACGAGTCATGGCTGTGACATGATCGTGGTCAGTTTTGCCTGCGTACAACTACTAGTAACATTTGTGCATATATATATATATATATACCCAACTAATAGAGATTTAATGCAAAGTCTAATAATAAGTCCACATATAGTTCATGTACAATAAATGCATTGTTTGATTGGCTCCATACAACAAAGTCCACCTACTATTCTACGAAACAAAGCCTACATCAACTTCCAAATAAGAAAAGCAATGATCATAACCATTGATAGTATTTATTAACTTGTCACTTGTTTTAAGTAGTCACCTATAATATGCCTACATCTCCTAGCATCACTTGTACTAGGTTGTCATCCCTAATGATGGTGCTAGAAATGCTTGTTTGTACTATATAGCATTACTACTAGAATAATACTAAACAATTCTTTATTTATTTATATGACTAGGAAAAATAGATATGAATATATATATATATATGAAAGGAATCTGCAAGCGCATAGATAATTATACCATTGTAGCACTTCACTCAGGAGTATTCCAAGTATCGTTATTTATATTTTTACCATAGGGAAGGTCTGGCACGGACATGTATTGATAACTTATACTATTGATGGATAAATAAACCATAACCAATGTTCTACTCATAACAGGGGTAAGTCATATGATAAGATATATGATAAGTATCGATCAATGATAATGACAAATCACTTAGAGTACTCCTTTCTATGGCATTAGCATGGTCAGGTAGAATATTAGAGAAATAATTTCTAAGTCATTTTTAATTATAATTCAAAGCATACATTGAATAGTGCAATTATACCTAGTAGTCATTGCTAAGATCATCTTCATATCAACACATAAGGGATATTACTAAGGAAGATTAAGAATAGAGCTTGTTCTTCCTTCGTAACCGAACCCTACGTGCGTCTATATTCGTGGAGTGGACTACAAAGAACTCAACGAGAGTGTCACATCCGCGATCTACCACATGACCCAAAATATAGGGTGTCTCCATAGGTAAACAACGTATAAGCACTACGCTTACACAATGTCGACCACTCACCCATGATACCTTAGAATGAGCGCTATATGAACTTATGCATGAACATGATGATAATCTAACTATACTAAGCATATAATCAAAGTAGATGATGAACATTATAACAAAGAATATGAATAAGATGAATACTAACATTGTCATAAAAATTATATCTAGCATATAAAAGTAATGGAGGTACAAAAGAGAGGGGGTACAATGATTATACCAAACCACACTCTTGATAAGATCGGGAATCCAAGCGAAGCCAGCTTGCCTCCCTCTAGACCTAGCCTAACTAGCTATGCCCTAGAATATGGTGGAGCTCTAAGGATGATTAGGGTTTTTGTCTTCTCAAATGACTTGATGACTAGAATTATGATGCCTGGGGGTGGCAGGGGCTGGTATATATAGCCCTAAGCATCCAACGTGAGCCCTTAGATCAAACCGACTTAAAGGACGGCTTAGATGCAACCTAGGAGGCGGTGGAGAACCGACATTCGAAGGAAGGGCTGACATGTGGGCCCATGGGGTCGGGCCAGCTCCACCTGGCAGCCTCTGCCTCTCTGCCTCGGTGTGAAGTCCTTTCGAGTCTTATAGAGTCTTCTGGTGTCCGTTTTGCTATGGATAAGTGCGATTAAATCTGACATGTAGGTCCACCTTGACGGTTTTTAGAATAAACCCTGCAGAAAATACAGATTCACCAAAACTCGTGGAATTTGTTAGTTTAAACCCCTAGACCTTTGTTGGTGATTATATTTATGCCCTTATACATGTTATATTAACGGTTATAATGTTTGTTAACTACCGTCAACAGCCATAAATAAAAGCATGGCATCTTTCCAAGACCAAGGAGCAATTCTCCTAATCTTCATATCTCCGGCGGGTGGCTCCTCTTCAATCTCCACTACCGGCGGATGGCCATGGTTTGCACTCATTGGACCATAGTAGGCCATCAAAGCTTCAGCTTCTATGTTGTATTTTTTGTAACAATTACCTGGGTATCGATTGACTTGAGCATAGCAATCTTCCCAGGTAAGGTAGATCCCAGGCATACGACTAACATGCACTACATACCATGCCATGGTTGCCTATACATGTAACCAAATTATGTTGATAGTGCTATGTCATTCAAACATGTTGTAGACCAAGCAAACTAAGTTTGGTGTATCGAGCAAAGTTGTAGACTATATTCAAATATTCAAACTTTAATTTCCAACACAACTAAATCATGAATTTCAACATCTAACTCATTTTAATGTATGTTTGAGCACTAGTATGTGTTCAACCATGCTTCAAATGACCATAGTGTTTTAAGCTAATTTGTTCGCCATAGATCAAAGAACATTTGCTACTAAGGAAATTTGAAGTGATTCTACACGTAATCTAGAGAAAAAGGGATAAACATGCTGCTATCATCCTCATAGGTGTTTCAGCGAACACCTAAGGGGCATGGCCGAAGGCACTCATAGTGGGGGCGGTAGCAGCTCTCCGCGCGCTCCTAAGGGCCTCGGTTCTCGGCTGGCTTTGGCAGATGCATGCGTGGATGAGGGCACAACCCGCATAGACGACTAGACGAGGGCGCGAGCGACGTCAGTGGTCTGGCAGTGCTCCGGCGGTGTCGAGGAAGAGAGGGTGCCAGCGTGGCACGGACGGTGTCAAGGAAGACGCGGGCGTTAGGCGTCGGACGGTGGTACGGGCGACGACATGGTGGCATTGGTGGCAGCACAGCGGCGTGGAGCAACGTGATGTGGAGGACTGCGGGGCGGGGCACGGCATCGGACGGCTTCCTCGCTGGGGATCGCCGGGCGCACTATGAAGAATGGCCACCGGCGTGGAGGAAGAGGAGGGCGCGAATGCATCGGGCGGCAAGGCGCGTGGAGGCGGTGCTTCGGTGGTGTGGAGGAAGAGAGCAGTGCTGGCATTCGAAAGAGGGCGAAATATTTCACCAACACGCGCTCTGGTAATATACTGATGGTGCATCACTGTCGGTGGCCAAGCTAAACCGGTGGTAGCCTAGAACCGGCAGTGATGAGCTGCAGCACTGCCGGTTCCGTTTTGCCTTTATGTAGTTTTAGTTTCGAGTTCCTTAGGAACTCATACTTCTAGCGCAGCGGTTAAGGCACCGCACTCTATACCCTGATGCCCGGGTTCGAACCCTGTGTAGCATAGGCGGGCCAAACTTTTTGATTTATTTTTCAAATGCCTAACTGCACTATAATAAATAAAAGCAAATAAAAAATAAACCCTAACACAATTACTATCCTAGCGCTAGGTTAAGACTATACACTTTGGAGCCCGAGACCTAGGTTCGAACCCCAGGCGGGCCAAATTATTTTAATTTAATTTTATTTTTGAATATAAATTTACTACACTATATCTTAATAAAAGAAAGTTAAAAACTACAGCTAACGCAAGTACTATCATAGCGCAGTGGTTAAGGCCCACTAGTCTAGACCTCGAGACCCGCGCTCGAACCCTAGGCTGGGTACATTTTTTTTTTTTTTAAATATACATATCGCTGTCGGTTTTCAAAATGAAACCGACAGTGGTAGTTGTCATCACTATTAGTTTCTGCCCATCACTGCCACTTTTTTTAAACCGACGGTGATGATTATATATATATTTTTTCCTTTTTAAAACTGAATAAATTCATGCATTTATATTCCTATTGCACCTATGTCCAAATGGCTTGCAATTTTTTTACAAGCATGTACATCTAAATTATGGCGTCACACAAGATCTTAGGTTTTTTTTGATCATTTTATTTATTATTATATTTTTCTTTGTGCTAAATGGGACAAAAGAGGCCCAATTACATGTTGGACACACTGGAATTTTGCATCCACCTCAACCAAAAATTGGTCCCTAGGGCACATGATACCCTGTGGAAAAAGTATGGCACCATTCTAGAACGTTTTGGGGGTGGGCTTAGTTCAACCTCAAATTAATCGGTGACGTCACGCAGAAATTCAATTAATTAGTAGAAAGTACCAAACCATCTCAGAAAAATCCCAAACTTGGTGGTTCCTTCATCCGTCGCACGTGCAAACTTGAGAAAAAGTTTGAGACCAATACGGCACATATGGCACTGGAATTTAGAGTTCTTGTTCCATAGCACATGAATTACATTTGCATCCAAGCATGGTAATTGATGTCACGGATTCTGTAACCACATCTATCGATGAAGGCCAATGCCCGTACGATTGTACTCTCTCATTCCTCAAAAGACCGGTGATATGGTCATCCATAGATATAACATACTGAACGAACATTGGCCCCGTTAATAAATCTTATGTAGAACTGGCTCCTGCGGTAGTGTGCTGGCCGAGGTTTCCAGTACAGTACTCCTAGTCATACCCGAGTCTTTCCGTAGCTTGGTCTAGAATGGCCGATAAGCCCAATGCAGCATAGGTGTTGTCATGGAGCACCACCTACAAACAGGCCAAACAAAAAATGAGAGATCATTATTACAATAATAATACAATAAATGACTGACTCAAGTATAAGTGACGTCGACTTTACCACATCTATTTGGTTGTAGCTCGCCCAGTATTCGCTTACTTGCGGAACGGGGACATCACCAGCACGCACTACTCTATCGGGGCTATTGTCTACGACATATGCAACACTGATATTATTTGAATGAGTCCATATATATTATGAAACAACACTTATAGCAGAATTTAAACTATAATTATTAATTAATTAGCATCCAAAAATAAGATGTTGGAAAATATTTCATACGATAGCCGGAATAGGGTGGTTTGGAATGGCCACATTAGGATCGAATGGATCATCGCCAGGGTGGAAACCTGGTTCTTGTGGTGGGGGAGGTCCGTTCATCCCACCTAATAAAATTCAAGTAATATGACTATAAATATATATTTCATTTTATAAAATGTGCCAAGTAAAATGTAGCAAACTAAATAAATATAGATGGATGCATATATATACATAGCTAGAATATGGAAGAGGAGAATATATATATTACATTGTACCTAATAAAATTCAAAAAATATGAATAGAAGAATATATACTGCATTATATAAAATATATCAAGTAAAATTTCGCAAACTAAACAAATATAGAGTGACGATGCATATATACATAGCTACAATGTGAGAGAGGAGAACATATATATACCTGCAATAAAATATGCAAGAGCCATGACCAAATCACGTAGAGTAAAAAGAGTGAGAAGTGAGAGTACGTGAAACTGAGAAATGAGAGTGAAGTGAGGGTGCATGCATGTGTATGTTCCTGGTTCCTTTTTATAGGGGGGCACACACATCGCTATCGGTTTTGAAACAAAACCGACGGTGATGTAGCCCTATCACTGTCGGTTTTCTATGAAAACAGACAGTGATGTGGCTGACAATACGTACTTCCATGCATGCACATGCATGCTACAGTAAAGGTCATTACTTATGAAAAAATAGTAATCGTGTGATCTTTATTTAATGCTCAAATAATGTCAAAAAATTCGTATCAATTGCATAATTTCATATATGGGTATAAAAACACCGTCGTCCACCTAAAAATGCTAGATAATTAATTATTAGGGCACCATATATATGTAAAATATCCATACATGTATTGCCATTTGAAGAGACAAACATCGATATATATATTTCGGTTAGAGAAATACAACATAAAATAGCAGAAACCTTGAAATAAAATTACATATACGATAACAAAGACATGACACTAAAACTAAATATATGATAACAAAAACCTATTTCCGTCTAGTTTAATGTTACAATCGAAGTGTACAAGCACATTATAAGATAACCACCTCAGAATTATTCTTCTAGCACCCAACTAGGGTCAAATAGCCGGCAGAGAATGCCAGAGATGGCTGACGAGCTACGTCTTCAGGAGATGAGCGGAGAGGTTGCCGGGCACTGATGAATCCATGCCTCTCCAGACTAACAGTCCAGAGCACATGGGACGGTTGCCGAGTAGCGATGAATCCATGCCGCTCTGGTCAGACAGTCCAGAACACATTGTTGGTATATTTAACGCACACAGATAAATCCATAAGCGCCCGAATACCGCGTAGCTTTCACCCGGAGGTATTCTAAGTATCGTATCCACAAGAAAACGTGTGAGACTAACTACGGTCTAACTTAACTATGGATAGCAACAAGGTTAGGATAAATAGGAAAATAGAGAGGATAACTAAAGTTCTCTAATTCTGACTTGGGTAAGCCTATATCTTCTACTATTCAACTAGGGACATTACTAGGGAAAGACACCAATAGAGGATGATTTCCTTCGCAACCATGTCCTACATGCGCCTACAGACGGGAGGTGGACTATAAAGGATCAACCAAGCTATATAGTACATGCTATATAGAACTTATGTTAGTCACGCGATCTACCACCATCCAGAATGCAGGGTGCATCCACGATTAACCTAAGTCTAAGTACCATGCTTACACTTACAATTAATACTCTATTCCCCCTAGGAAAAGAATAAAGTGCTCAAAAGAGAGTTGTGAACCTGAAGAACAATATAAACAAGATGCTTACTTAAATCAGAAGTTGATTACCAGAGAAATCTCAGACACAAGCTCAGATAGAACTTGAATCCGCCAAGGTTAAAGCCATAGAGAGAGGACCGATAGGCCGGCACCTCCTCCAAACTCCTCCCTCACTCTCTATCTCACTATTATTTATAATACTAGATCCTATGGAGGACTAATCTTGTCTTGATAGCTGGCTCTGATCCTCATGATATGAATTAGGGTTTCAGGATGGCTCTAAGGAGGGTGGCAGGGGCTGGTATATATAGGCCGAAGCATCTAACGTGAGCCCTTGGATCAAACCTACTTAAAGGATGGTGTAGATGCAACCTAGTAGGCGGTGGAGAACCGACATAACAACGGGAAGCTAACATAGGGGACCCATAGGTCGAGCGACCTCTAGGTGGGGCTGGGCGGCCCCACATGTTAGAGACACGGGCTCAGCTTCGGTGATTTGCCTTCTGGAGTCTTCTAAAATCTTTCCACATCGATTACGCGGCGGGATTCCATAATTTCATTTGATGAATAGGTCCCCCTTGATGGTTTTCTGGATAAACCCTGCGGAAAACAAAGATTTACCAAAACTCATGGAATTTAGTAGTTTAAACTCCTATACCTATGTTTGGTGATGGAATTAAGTATAAATATAGGTTATGTTGAGGTTTATAATTGATGTTAGTGATCGTCAACACACACCGAATAGGATGACTCTGTCAACCTCGCGGCGTCCGCAAGCTTCGGTGTTGCTCTATCTTCATAAACATTCTAGTACCTTTTTGTGTGCACCATCCTTGCGGATGACCACGCTTATTGAAATTTGCATGCGGAGGGCTTTCTCCCACGGAGAGGCCATAAATGTGTATACTAGCTAGAGAGAACGAAGTGAGAAATAAGCAGCAAGAGGGTGGTAAGACTTGGCTGTTGAGAGGCTAGCTCCCGGCCGAGGACCATTTTATAGGGGCTAGCAGTCTGGTACGTTTTTGTTTTTGAACTAAAGCTGTCGTGGTAGGTGGGAGCAGTCCTCCTGCTATGGTGGTCAACGGGAGCACTGTTGGCCTATGACAAGCATCTAGACAACACTGTCGGTTTTAGTTTAAAAAGCGATAGTGAAGGTTGCCTTCAGTGCCCGTTCTGGGAACTGACAGTGATAGCTTTTATCACTGTTGGTTTTTAAATCAAAACTGACAGTGATGGGCCCTGCCACGCTGACACCCAGCAGCTGGGCTGCCTGTCGTCGCAGCCTTTTTATAAAAAATATAAAAAAATCTCGAGCCTAGGATTCAAACCCAGGTCTCAGGGTTCTTAGTTTGGAGCCTTAACCACTACGCTAAAATAGAGATTACGTTAGAATTAGTTGTACGTTTTGTTTTGTCCCCTCGTAACTCACTACTACTACATAATAAATGAAAAATAAAAAACGTTTGGCCAGCCTAGGATTCGAGCACGGGGCGCAGGGTCGAGAGTGCGCGGCCTTAACCGCTAAGCTAGGATAGGGTGTTCAGTTAGATTGGTTTTATTTTTTCTTTTATCCCGTCGTAACGCACAACTAAATAATAAATGCAAAATCAAAAAAGTTTGGCCCGCCTGAGATTCGAGCGCGGGTCTTGGAGTATAGAGTGTGCGGCTTTAACCGCTAAGCTAGGATAGGGAGTTCAGTTAGTTTGCTTTTCTTTCTTTATTTATTAATAGAAATAACGCAGCTAGTTTATATTCTAAAATAAGACAAAATTTTGTGTCTTGATTATTTAATTCTATGATAATTAATTAATGGTCTATAATTATCAAATAATAGTGTTTGTGAACATCATCTTAATATTTGATTACATAGTCTATAATTAAATTATAGAGATGCGCATAAAATATAAATTAGATATTCAATGTGAATTACTGATACGACGTTTGAATAATGATTACATAGTTAATAATAATCTAACAATCTTCATCGAGTCCAACAATGAGGACCTCATCGTGATCACGCTGGACGTAAGGAGGTTTATCACCCTCTTCAAGGATAGGTAGGGGTACATTCGCCCCGAATGCAGGCATTTCCTGATAGCCCCTGTAGTCTTCTTCGTCCGTCACTCCATCAACACTGATAATCTTTCTTTTTCCTTCTAGGACTACTTTTAGCTTTGCTTTTGTCTTGTTGTCCTCTGCATAGAAGATTTGCATAACGTCTTTTACAAGGACGAAGGGGTTGTCTCTATATGCGATCTTGGTGAGATCAACGGTAGTGAACCCTTCTCTATCAGTGGTGATTTCCTCGAGCCAGACCCACTGGCAGTGAAAAAGAGCCGCCTTCCACCGACCATAATCTAGCTTCCATATCTCTTCTATGAAACCATAGTATGTCGCCTGCACGTTGTTGTTTTCGTCGTGAGCATCGAAACGAACACCACTATTTTGGTATGTGCTCTTTCCATCTTGCTTTTTTGTGTAAAATGTAAATCCATTGATCTTATACCCTTGGTACTTAAGTAATTTACTCGAAGGTCCCTTGGCTAAGATATCCAGCTGACAAATTCCTCCTTATATTTTTTATCAAGCCAAGCCTGTGACCTGCTAGGATACAAAGTTTGTAGCGATTGCCTATGCTCGTCAATGTATGGCATCACATCATCTACTTGCTGGAGAATAGTGAACTATGCCTGTCTGAAAGAAATAGGGTCATCTACTGTAATAGATTTCTCCCTGATCATTCCTTTGCCACCTAGTCTTCCCTCGTGACGAGATTCTGGAACTCCGACCCTATTGATGTCCAGATAATATGTGCAGAACTCAATGACCTCCTTCGTTGACCATCCTTCAACCATGCTCCCTTCTGGCCTGAATTTGTTCTTAACATACCTCCTAAAAACTTTCATCAACCTTTTGAAGAGGAACATCTGATGCAGGTACATTGGGCCAAGGGCTCTAATTTGGTCAATAAGATAAACGAGCAGATGCACTGAGATATCAAAGTACGTCGATGAAAAATGCATCTCAAGCTTAACGAGAGTTTTGGCTATGTCCCGCTGCAGCTGGTCTAGCGTGGACACATCAATGACCTTTTTTGAGATCACGTTGAAGAACGAGCACTGCTTTATGATTAGGGCGCCGACCTTTGGGGGAAGGATACCACGTAGGGTAACAGAGAGCAGCTGAATCATAATGAGATGACAGTCATATGCCTTCATACAACCATAGTTGAACTTGAGTTCTCTCATGTTTACTAGCCTCTTTAGGTTCGCACAGTAGCCCGTCAGGACTTTGAGTTCATTGAAGAAAGAAATAAGCGCACGCTTTTCTTCCTTCTTCAAGGTCCATGACGCAATCAGAAGTTCGAACTGGCCATCCTCTAGCGCCATGGGATGCAGCTCCTTCATGATTCCTAAGTGTTGCATGTCTAGGCGTGTGGCTAGTGAATCCTTCGATGTCCCCCCGTGTCCATGAAGGTGTTAAGCGTGTTACCGCACATGTTTTTAGTAATATGCATGGGATCAAGATAGTGGCGTACACTCAGCACTGGCCAGTAAGCTAGTTTCAAGAAAACCGATTTTTTCTTCCAGATGCTCCCATCAGGCGCTGCTACTGCATTGTCCCCCTTCTCAAGGACAACCTCTAGTTTGTTGACTTTTCGAAGTATCGCAGGGGCATCTCGATATTTTGGAGGTAAGCGTTTCTTAATAGTCCCGTCAAAAATTTTCTATTCCTACGGTAAGGGTGATCCTTAGGTAGAAACCTATGGTGTCCTATATAAACTACCTTTGAGTTCTTTGGCAGATGTACCGCATCGATGTCGTCCAAGCACTCGACACATCCCCTATAGCCTTTTGTCTTCTCTCCGAACAAGCAACCTCAACCTAGCAGGTCGGTGATTGTACGTAGCAATAAGTACTGTCTTGATCGTGACATGTTTCTTTTTGTCCTTGTCCCAAACATCCTCCACACCTTTTTCAAACATCTTCACTAGTTCATCGATCACTGGTTCCAGAAACACATCGATGTCATTCCTAGATTGTATTGGCCCTTAGATCAGTAGTGGCATCTGGATGTACGATCGCTTCATACAGAGCCAAGGTGGAAGGTTGTATATACATAGCGTCGCTGGCTAGGTGGTATGATTGCTTCTAACCTGGTCGAAAGGATTCATCCTATCTGTGCTCAAACCAAACCAAAGGTGTCTTACCTCTCCACTGATGTTCTTATAGAACATAGTATTAACTGTCCTCTAGTCCTTTTCATCGGTGGGGTATCTCATCATTGTATCTTTCTTACGCTCTTTATCATGCCAGCACAACGGCTTGGCTGACTTTGCACATGCAAATAGCCTATGCACCCAGGGAGTTATAGGGAAATATCAAATGACCTACACAGGACCACCTTTGGTCTTGGTACCCTCATCTGACGGCTCTTCCTTGTACTGTGGAGCTTCACATTTGGGGCACGTATTTAAGTCTTTGTATTCGTCTCCACCGTACAATATGCAATCATTGGAACATGCATGGATTTTTTCAACCTCGAGGCCGATGGGGCAGATCATTTGCTTGGCCAGGTATGTCTTTTCTGGCAGCTCATTTTTTTCTGGGAGCGTTTTCCTTATTATACCTAACAACTGATCGAAGCCTTTATCGCTCAATCCGTTTATCGATTTGAACTCTAACAGCATGGTGTTGGCTTCCAATTTGCTTATTGGACAATTTTTATACAATGGTGTTTTGCCATCTTATCTCATTTTCTCTAGCTTTCTCATTTGTCTTTCACTAAGACATCCGGTCTCTACATTACGTAGCAGCTGAGAAATGCCATCGTTATCCTCAGTGTTGTCAGTTAGCGTGTTCCTAAACACATCATTAACTGTGATAATAGGTTCCATGTTGACACCGGGTTCCTCGTCAGCATCATGGATGGCTACGTCAGGCATGGCCACATCATCGTCATTTTCCTGCGGAACATTCACACTAACCTTGCCGTGCATAGTCCATATCGTATAGTTTGGCATGACCCCCTGGTAATCAAGTGCATTCGTAGAGATTAAATTTGAGCCCATTTTCTTTGATTCATGCAATCTTTGCATGGGAAGAAGACATGGTTCCCATTTCTAGCATGGGCTTTGGCATTGGTGATAAACTGGTTGACACCGTGCATGTACCGCTTGTCCGTTCGGGACAGATGCATCCACTCTCGATCCATCTCTGCACAAAAAAAATATTGAGTCAGTAATTACAGAGAAATTAATAAGAATTCAAGCTTCATGAACAACAATTGTAGCTCGAAAGTACCATTTATTCTACACTTATTTAATTTAGTCACCGCATTTTTAGAAAACATTATTGTACACTAATTATTGGAAAATTGAAATTGATAGCCCCGGCCATATAAATTGAAAATCGTAGCCCCATAAAAAAACAATTATTGCACAATAATGAAGAACAATTATTCTACTCGATGCCACATAAAAAAAGAGACACTAATTTTTTTTAAAATACTAAAATTGGAGACATGACCATGAACAATAATATAGCTCCAAACAATGTGTTGGTAGGTGACACATGGATTAATTAGCTCATCAAAATTGTAAAAGAATCTACTCTACTCTTATTAAGAACTAATTATAGCATCACATACTAAAAATGATCTTGACCACCATGTAATTAGCTAGGATTTTAAATGTGTTCAAAGACACCAACCTTTTGGATGATGGATTCACCACAATTTGTTTGCAAGCCTTGCACAAAGTCTAATTGGAAAAGTGCTCTCTAGAATGGAGAAAGAACTAGAATGAGAATCAAGCAATGTAGCCATCAAAACAACGCTAATTAAGCAACAAAATCAAATGAGTGGATGCTTTTTACTATTCCAAATCCAAGAGCTAGCTTCATGGTAAAGAGCAGCCGCAACAATGGAGGGAGCGGCCCAAATGCGCGCCTCCGTGCATGGGATGGAAGAGAGGAGGAAGGAGAGGACGGCGCCAGCTTTTTGCCCTGAGGTGAGGAGAGTGGAGAGGAGAGGAGATTTGGAGAGAGACTATGTGAGAAGGATGGAGACTGAGGGAGATGGCGAAGAGAGAAGGATAAGGCTCAGGGAGATTCTTGTGGACATGAGGTGGAATTATTTATATAAAATTTGAGGTCCGGGATGAGTATATCACTACGGGTTGGTAATACGATCCGGCAATGATAGGTTCTACTACTAACCTAAAGTGATAATTATCTATCACAGTTAGTTGATTTTAAAATCTTGTAGTGGTAGGGTTACGTTCTTGCTTATGAACCGGCAATGATATTCCTACCAGTGTCGGTTTAAAATTGTCCGTGGTGATTGCTTGTTTTGTAATAGTGGTAGTCCGAATCGACAGTGATATGCAAATTATTTCAGTGCCGGTTCGTGGCTACAACCGGCAATAATATATCACTGCCTATCATTGCCGGTTACCCTATCACTAACGATTCTAAAGCAACCGAAAGTGATAGTCCAGAAGTAATTACATGTTTTGTAGTAGTGTAATGACATACTCTCATGGTGACATCCAAAACCTAAACATGTATAGCATGTTTTGTGCATATTTGTTTGTCCTGTAGAGGCTGTAGTTAATTTATTAGTTAGTTGGTCTAGGAGTAGGATATTCTGCGACGTCGACCGCTTACACATGTATAGCACATTGAGTATGCCTATTTTTCTTTATAGTTCATTAATTAGGTGGTTTATGATTAATTAGAGTGCACTGCAATTAATTTGGGTGTGAACAAACATGATAAGTACATCGTCATCACTCGATTGAGATGAAAGGGGAGACACCTTAGGGCAGTCCTAATGAAAAAAACTAATAGTTTCTATAACATAGGATACCGCACTAAAAAAATATTGCTTTCCAGCCCATGGTTTTTATGACTAATAATTATTTTCTCTTTCTCTCTCCCAACTCTATCTTCTTCCTCCAATGGGAGTGCGGCACGAGCCCCCTAGAAATTGTTGGTTTCTCCCCAATGACGATTTCATGGTTTCTTGGTGCATTGGGTCAAGAGAAGACCTGATTTCTTCATAAGGAAACCATTTCTAGATTTTTGCTTTCTTTCTTTATTAATTACGTTGCCATGTCAGTGTTTTGCCTACGTGTCAAGTTATTTAATGATGATAGAAACCATCATCAATATACCATTGGGACTGCCCTTAGTACGTTGCTATCTAGCATCAACATAGTAGGAATGAGATAGCTGGCTAGCTAACGACTGCATATTCGGTAGCCCCAGCCCCCAGCTAGGCAACTTCTGGTTAGTATATGTAATTGTCATATTGACAAGTAAGTAAACCAATGTGACGAGCTAGGCCATTATATGTGTGCATGCTTCCACACAAAGACAAAGGTGTATACAGTTGCACAGTACAGTACCTGAGTTTTTCCTATATTTAATAGCGTTGATGTTTCCTGGATTGTGTATAGAGATGTGCATTTATGCATGATATGATGTTCAAGAAGGAAACTCATCGTTCCACGGTGATAGTATTCAATAATGCTTCAACTGTAATTTGGAACGGAGAGATCACGAGCGAGTAAAGATTTTGGGTACAAAGGTCATGATCCGATCCATCATATCGGCCACCCGTTGTTGAGGATGGAAGGAACCGTGTGCGGTGGACACATCATCAGCCTTGTAGCTCTACTCTTTGAGTATATTTAATAGCGTTTGATGTTTTCCTGTATCATTCGAGTTAAATATAAACAAACACGTATAGTACGTACTGGATAGGAGTATATATATATATAATACAGGTATGTGACGTGCAGAATTTCGCTCGATGGCTCGTGAGATGCATCACGGAGATGCCGGGTGGATCGTACGTGTTGTTTGCAAGATTAGGCAACGATATATACTCACTCCTACACTTTAAGGACGACGATCAAACTCAAGCGGTCATGCTTCAGTTGATCAACCCTGCTGTCTGTCTAATTAATAATTAGCTGCATGTAGTCGTAGTCTCCATAATTTTCAGCAGTCGTCGTTACGATTGATTGATCAACTCAATCTATCCTATAGCGTAATTTGACCCCAACTGGATTACGTGGTAACGTCCGAGTCGAGTATACACTGCTACGCTACGTATGTACGTGGGGTAGCTAGCTAGCGTTGTCTTGGTCATCATCGATCATCGATCCGTTGATTGATTTCAGCGTGGGGCATGTATAATCGGAAGGAAGGAAGGGTCGTCGCAGCGTGTAGCAGCAGCATGCAGCTAGCTCATCTAGGTGCTCCAGCGAAGACGTACACGTGTGCGGTGAAGACGGCCGGTCGATCCGGTTGCTGGTTGCGTGCGATACGAGCGATCGAGCGAGCAAAGGCAAAGAAAGGGGTACCGCGCGCGGGCGGCGACCAATCGAGTGCGCGTCGTCAAAGCTGCTTTGACCCCACGCCCGGGTCAGGCACCAGGCAGGTCGGCCTCGGCGGCTACGGAAGGCATGGACGGACGGCTGATGCGTTGTGTACATCGCGACAACGAACCTTCGGGTTTGCTCGTTGGTTTTTTTGGCGATCTGTTCATATATATATCATCGTGAATAATTGCTCGATCGCCTCCCCACGCCGTTTTTCTGCGACCTGTTCAGAAAGTACCTAGCTAGCTCGATGGTCGGATGAATGCACACATAAAGGAACGAGTTATATAACACTACCACAAAACTGAATTTTCTTGGAGCCCTAAAACCGCCAAGGAATAGAGAAAAACCATCAAAAAAATATTTCTTGGCGGTCAACCGTTAAGCATGAACCGCCAAGGCTAGATCGCAAGGAAATACTTGGCGGCTAGCCCTCAAGGAAGTTTTCCTTGACTGCCCACCCGCCAAGAAAATATGGACACACTGGATTGTCACGGCGACAAGAAAATAAGTCGGCATTCAAAGAAATTCATTTTCTTGGGGGTGACCAACCGCCATGGAAATATGGCAACCGCTAAGAATGTCACAAAAAAGTTCAAAAATCCTATGGGCAACAAAGTTTTGAACTCACCACCTCAACCTTCACATAGTAACTTCCTTACCACTACAACTCAAGATAATTTATGTCTAAATAGCTGACATATTGCTTTTGTACTCAGCCTAGTGAATTTTGTAATGCATATTTGACACCCTAAACGAATCCAAATGAAAAAAGTGATACTACATGCGTTTTACTAGTACTTTTAACCAGAGGATTACTACTGTTGCTACATGTGCTAGAAATCACTGTGGTCATAGTTTTTGTTTAGAATGAGGCAATATTTCAAACTAAATTGTTGCAAAAACGCCAAAATCCTAATTTTTTAATTTACAATGGTTTTACTGCAAAAAATAAGTTTGGTTGTGATAATGACTTCGTTTCCTTCATAACATAAAATCATGACAATTGTATCTATTGTCACAATTGCAACACAACTTTTTTTTTGGTGAAACACATGCCACCTACCATTAAAGGAATAACATCTTTTACTCCTAGAACAAATCCAATGAAACATGAGCATCCATGCCAAATCGAAGCAGACTTAAACTTAGTTGGCTTGGTACCATCATTGTAATGTAGAATTTTTGCGACAATATAGAATACTATTGCAGTAAGTAAACATTAAGCACTTTAATAAGAGAACATCGTATGACAATGGTTTTCACCATTCCTATTGGAAAATATCAACCACAAGATCTGTCCGTCTAGTCTTCCTTATGAGACATTTAGAGAGGTAGAATGTACATGAATGCGTTCATCATGCGAGGTTGTGTGTGTTTCAGTTTTTGGAAAACATGTTAGAAATAAAAATACTTCTTTTCGTCCCAAAATAATTAACGTTATAGTATTCAAATTTTATTTCAAATTAAAATGCTTGACCTTCTCACTTTCCAATGCACCCCTCTTTTCTAAAGACCTTTCTCTTTTACCAATATATATTTTGGTCCTTTAGCTACAGCATTGGTATCCGTACACAATTTTGTAACGTATACGATTGATTAATAATTTTATCAATCATCATGACATCAGCCGGAGGCAACACGCATGCATGCTAGTACTACAGTGACCAGCACATAACGGTCCAAAACATTTTGTTTTATTTCCTGTGTTACTTGGTCGTCGAAGCCTAAAACGTACCTGGTCCAAACCAGAAGATTCCAATGAGCCCTCGAGATCTTTTGTTCATCATGTGGCACACTCCAATTATTAGCAACGTCGTCTAGAGATGACGATCAGTTTAAACTCTAAACCGGCCTGCCGGGTTGCCAGGTCTTCCAAGCCATAGACTAGACTCTTCAAGCTAGTCAAACACTCCTGCTGCGAAATATATGCCAAGTTGACGAAAATGACGTCGGATTATATTATCTCCCAGAAAAACAGAGTCAATTAGTTTGAAAAAAGATAACGGAAATAGCTTCAAATCGCACGGCTCAATCGATCCTCAGATGACTGCGGTGGCAAATAGACAGGGACTGTACAGCTTGCGAAAGGACAGGATCGAGGAAGTCAGCTAGCGCGCTCGTTCACTAGTCTTTGCTTATTTAGGGCACCTAAATCGATTTTGCTCTGCGCACACACAGTAATGTGAAATCAATTTTGCTCTGCACACTCAGTAATGCGTGTCCACTGTGTGAGCATGGATTTACAGGGGCTACCTCTCACCACGCGTTAGCTCTTGATTTGCCTTGGTACAGCTTACCTATTATGAGTCGGTTCGAATCGTCTGCAAGATATGATTATATATCATCTGACACCTACGGTTCGATAGCCACAGCGTGCTCGGTTCGATTTTTCCATCCCACGGTTCGATTGTCACGTATAGTGGATGATGGCAGTTTTATGTCTAGACTAGATATATATGATCGTGACGTCTGCATATATAATTAATATTTAAATACAAACAATTAAACGCAAGCATGATATCCTTAAACTAGAACCCAGACGATGCAAGAAGTCCAAGCAAAGACTCTGTCCACGAAGCTGCTGCAGCCTGTAGTGCAGCTCTCGCTTGTTCGTAGATTTTGACATGACCATATATATATATATATATATATATATATATATATATATATATATATATATATATATAATAAGAAGTATTACTCTACTAGTGGTGTGCCTTGTTGTCAAGCAATGCAAGGAAACAGCGAGTGCACGCATGCACTGCACGGCGTCGGCGTCGCACGAGAGTGATCGATGGGTCGAGCTAGGCGGCCGGAGCGGTGGAACCCGCGGGAAACTCTAGCTAGGTAGCTGCAGCCCGCAGCGGACGACGAGGTAGCTGATGATCGAGTCGCATGCACGGCATGCTTGTGTGCTGGCTGTTGAACGCCAGACACGTCCGTGCGCATGCAGCTGGTAAACTAAGCATGCCACTTACCAATTGCCAAGGCGAAGCTACTACTGGCTGGGGCTACTATAGCACAGCAGCTCGTGCAGATGCATGGAAGTTACGCATGAGAGAGAGAGAGAGAGAGAGGTTAGTTTTGAGGGGTCCTCCTGCCTCGTGTTGCGTTGTGTACGTAACTACTAGTTGCCTTGCTTGCAAAGGTACGTAGCCCGTGTGCACGCATTCTACTGCATGCATGCGAATGCATGAAAATACACACACACACACACACACACACACACACACATATATATATAAAGTACACGCGTATATGTACTGTAGTATATACTATATGCTAGCTTATTGGCAGCGAGCCGTATGCTAACATTCTTCTTCTTTCCATGCATATATGCGTCTCTTAACGGATGCTCCCGTGTTTAATTACGTTATCGAAACCACACACAGACAGGTCGTCAGGGCTCGCTTTAAATGCACAGATTGAAATTAGTAGTATTGACAAGTTCATGTTTGTTGGTGGCACACAAATTAAGCAGCAAGATGCCAATAATTTTGCCTTTGCTTTGCTATGTATATCGATCATCGATGACATTGTTATTATTAGCATATGAGCTATGCATGAGGAGCAAGTAATACCTTATTAGTGTGACGACAAAAGAAAAAAAATTATTGAAAACCCTGGAGCGAGTAATTAAGCACGCGCGCGCGCGTTGAAGGTAGAACAACGGTGGAAGCAGCAGCTTTCGTTTTCACAAGCGGAAGTGGTACGTACGATACATACAGCAGTAGTGCTTTCTATGTACAACGGGTGCATATATATACTCCATATATACATGCAGCATGTTCAATATATAATTCGTCTTCAACTTTGTTTGTTGAAAATATATAAGTATTTCAGACAAAGACCGGTGAGCAATAATCGCCATCTGAAAGCAAGTCTCTCCTCGCTTATGCTTGGTAGCACGCATGCATTTCTTTCAGCAGGGACAGTTTTTGAAGTTTGATTCGTTCAACCTTCAACCCGGCCGACTGGACCTGGTATATAGCTACTGGCTAGCTAGCTTTGACGGGAAACATATACACATGATACATACTGTGCGTGTGATATGCATGGACGACGACGGATGTGGATTGGTGGTTCATGAAATTAATCAAGGCCGGCCGGCACAGGGGGCAATAAGGACAGTCGTCGTCCTGGCATTCAGTGCATAGAGAAACTAACAAGCTCTAGGATAGCAAAAGTAGCTAGCTAGGTAACTAATCCCAGCTGATCGATCCTGCATGCATGCATGCATGTCTTGAGAGCCGGGGCATGAAAGGAGTGGCAGTGAAGGAAAGCTACTGCCTACTGGGCCGGGCGGATCCGGAGGAGTAGATGCTTAGCAAGCTCGCCACTAATTCCCTCGGGATCAATTTACTAAGGGGTTAAACCAAGGAATTAGCCGAAATTCCCTGGCCCGTCTCTTTTATATTCTTATGGCGTGCGTGCAGTGCAGCGTGTGTACATGATATAAAAAATCCGCATGCTCCTGCGAGGCCGCACATTCCTTGTTCCTCTGATGTCTTCTCTACTCAATTGGGGCTCCATCTCGCCGACCAAGGAGCAAACTGCACTAGTTAATGGTATAATCTGGCTTGGAATTAGCGAGGAGTGAGGCGGCCGGAATTCGCCAGCTAGGGATCGGGTGCTGGGACGACGATCATCTGTACATTAGCAGAGAGCGAGAGAGTGAGAGGGAGCGGGGCCCTGCGTGCCGGGATTAGCGTGCGTGTGTGTGGATGCCATATGGGGACAGCAGTTTGTTGCTTGACGCTATTGCCGCTGTCCCCTCGATCGCCCGCCACCCCGCCCGGCCCGCCCGCACATGCATCATCATCGCAATCCGCCGATCGATCAATCATCCGATCCGATCCCCGGCAGCGGCCGGCCCCTGTAGCTGTAGGTACGTACGTACGTGCTCTGGCACAGGCAGCCGGCCATGTCGTGCGCTCAAAGCATCCATGCGTCGTCCCCGGTCCCGGCGTCTATAGCGACTTGGCGGCTGAGCGACGCCGCGCGCGCATGCAGGCGCAGCTTGCAGATGCATGCATGCATCCCTCGGATAATACGACACACACATTGTACGTGTCGTCAAAGGTTTTGAAACTCTTGCAGAATGGCCTCTCGCAGCGGCAGCGCAACGCCTTCTGGCCGGGTTCTGTTGGCTTACCTTAGTTATTACTGTATGTATAAAAACAAGTGGTGCAGAGAATGTATTTAACCAAAAAAGATAGAGAGCTATTAGAGAGCTATGTTTCATTGCTTCGTTCATATTATATAGGAAAAACATATAACACAGCACACGGTCACACATGATGTGATAAAAACTAATTAATTAGGTCGACATTTTACACTCACCCCTATGCACCTTTGATTGAGACTGAGCGTGAGCGCCTCGTTGTCGACGAGTGCGTCATCTATCACTAAAAGAAACAACATAGTTAAATCCTACAATAAATCCATAGAAAACGTAAGTTGACATATTACATCGTAATAAACTAGGAATCCAACCAGCTGATGAGCTACATTTATTTCGCTAATAAAAAGTTTAAAACTGAGAACATAATAACCGCACTAATAGAATAAGTGTCCATGCTGTTTGTAGAACTTTTTAACCACATACAATTAACACAGTACACGTTCAAATGTCTAAGATAAATGACAAGACGACACATATATAATAACCGTACTGAAGAATCTCAAGAGGCACATCTATCTCCCTACCTCCTTCCTCTATATTCGCTCCAAGGAACTCCAACGGTAGCGGATTGAGCCCTAGCATCTACGATGAATCAGCCTTTGGTGACCCAAGGTTAATAGGAAGCCCGAACAAACAAATTAAAATGGCCTTGGACTTATTTTTCCCCCGGTCAGGGTCTGATCAAACACAAAGGTCAAAACTGCCAGAAAATATTGGGAAATGCTAACATGTTGCCTTTTGTTTCCTCGATGATTTGGACAGTGTCCACTAGAGTTTTTCACCCAACAGCATACTACAACCGGCTTTACTCTGTACACAACAATTTTTTTTTGATTGCCTCAACCTTCAATTACAAGGTGTAGTATCTGAAGTCACATACCAACTTACACCATGCACCCTAAGCCCCTCACACTTCTAGTACGTAAGTTAGACCTATAATCTATATCTAGGGCTAAGAGAACACCTATAGACAGCAATTGGTGAAGAAACTTGCATACATTGGCGGAGCTTAGTGAGGGTCATAGTGGGCCATGACCTAAGTTACACTACCGGACAGAGCATCTTTGCCGAGAGCCTGAGGATTTGCCGAGGGAAAATGCTCGGGCACTCGGCAAAGAGTCTTTGCCGAGGGCCTGACCCTCGGCAAAGAACAGCCCTCGGCAAAGACTCTTTGCCGAGGGCCAGACCCTCGGCAAAGACAAGCACACGGCAACAATAATTACTTGCCGAGGGCTAAACCACTACTGGAAACACGTGCTTTGCCGAGGGCCAAATCTCGGGCACTCGGCAAAGACACTCTTTGCCGAGGACCAGCCACAGGAGCCCTCGGCAAAGAACGGCCCTCGGCAAAGAGGCCTTTGCCGAGGGTCCGGCCCTCGGCAAAGACAGGCCCACGGCAAATCAAATCTTTGCCGAGGGCCGCGGCCCTCGGCAAAGATGCCCTCGGCAAATTAGGCCCGTTGGGTCACGGCGGCCATTCCCGTCAAGCTTTGCCGAGGGTCACCCGTTAGGCCCTCGGCAAAGGTTTTTTTTTTCTGTGAAACCAGTTTTTCGGCAAAAATTTTTTTAAAAAAAAGTCTTTGCCGAGGGCCCTAGACCAGGCCCTCGGCAAAGTTTTTTTTGGAACCAGTTTTTCGGCCAAATTTTTTTTTTATAAATCGTCTTTGCCGAGGGCCCGAGGCGAGGCCCTCGACAAAGAAGCCCTTTGCCGAGGGCCAGGCTAGGCCCTCGGCAAAAAATTTTTTTTGGTTTTTTAGCCTAGTTTTTTTGTGGTGCTACAATACATTATTTTGAACTCAATTTTAAAATTTGGGCCAATTTTGACTTTTTGTATATTTCCTTAATTTATTTCGATTCTATGATTTTTTTTCGAATATGTCAAATTTGAACTGCAGGTGCATGAAATATTGCAATGTAGTGTTTCAAAAAATGTTATTCATGTTAATTGGTGCATGTTGAGTCCCTATCCATGAACTCGCATCAAATTTCGCACATCTTCTTCGCGTAACATGACGACCGACTTGCCGGAAAAGTGTTTTAAAATTATAAAAAATCCATACGAAGTCTGAAAATCACGAAACTTGGCGAGATGTCATGTTATCGCATGTGTAGGCTGTGGTAAAAAATTGAGAAGTTTCGAGCGAGTTGCGACGTCGGATGCCTGAAACCAGGCCAAGTTTCGTGATTTTCGGACTTCGTATGGATTTTTTATAATTTTAAAACACTTTTGCGGTAAGTCGGTCGTCATGTTACGCAAAGAAGATGCGCGAAATTTGATGCGAGTTCGTGGATAGGGACTCAACATGCACCAATTAACATGAATAACATTTTTCGAAACACTACATTGCAAACGTATTCGAAAAAAATCAAAGAATCAAAATAAATTAAGGAAATATACAAAAAAAGTCAAAATTGACCCAAATTTTAAAATTGAGTTCAAAACAATGTAATGTAGCACCACAAAAAAACTGGGCTAAAAAAACCAAAAAAAATTGCCGAGGGCGCTTTGCCGAGGGCCTGGACCGTGGCCCTCGGCAAAGAATTTTTTTAAAAAAAATAAAAAAATATTTGCCGAGGGCCATGGATCTGGGCCCTCGGCAAAGGGCCCAAACCTAAATCGGGCCGCAGCCCAAATTCCCGATCGAAACCACATCTCCCTCCCCACGCGCCCGCTCGCGGCCGGCCCCCACGCGTCCACCACCGCCGCCGCGCACCCAGCCACCACGCGCGCCGGCTGCCCCGAGCCCGGTCGCCCCGCGCCTCCACCAACGCCACCGCGCACCCCGCCACCGCGCGCCCGGCCGCCCCGAGCACGGCCGCCCCAAGCGCCCCACCGCCGCGCGTGCACCCCGGTCGCCCCGCGCCTCCACCACCGCCGCTGCGCACCCCGCTGCCGCGCGCCCGCCGCTGCCAGCCTGGCCACCCCGCGCACCCCACCACCCCGCGCTTGGCCGCCCAGCGTGACCCGCCGCCCCACCAGTGCGCCACCCCACCACGCCCAGTGGCGGCCGAGGTCACGCCCTGCCTCCCTTGCCCGTCTCCGTCGAGCAAGGGGAGGTCGGTCGCCCCGGCCAGCCCTCCAGCGGCCCCCCCTCGCCGGCCTTCCCACCCCGACCCCAGCCCCCAGTACGCCCCCGTCGCCGGCTGCTGTTGGAGGGGAGGAGGCAGAGGGTGAAGTTGGAGGAAGAAGAGAAGAAGAGGAGAAGGAGGTTGGGGAAGAAAAGGAGAAGAAGAGGAGAAGGAGGAAGGGGAAGAGAAGGAGAAGAAGAGGAAAAGGAGAGAAGAAAGGGAAGAGGGGGAGAGGAGTACTCCAACGCCACTCGACCTCACCGGAGAAGAAAGTGACCCCCGCACCGCGACGCCCGACTCCACCGCAACCCTAGGTAAAACTCTCGTTGTCGGCCTTCGTGCCGTATGTGGTTGTGTGGGCCTTCGTGTCGTAAGTTGATATGAGGGCCTTCGTGCCGTTGTGGTTGTCCGCCTTCGTGCCGTTGTGAATGTCGTCCATCGTGTCATTTTTTTGTAGGTTTTAGAAACCTCCCTGTGCAGGGGAGGTGCTGCCGAAATTTTGAACAAACAATAACATATTGTCTTTTTATGCAGGAGAAGAGTACGTCGGAGGGGACCCGGAGGAACCCGATTGTCTTCGTCGACGTCACGGTTCTGCCTGCACTGCGTCGCCTCGCCACTGCGTCGATTCGCCACTGCCCTGCTAGCCTTACTTCACCGACACCCTAGGTATAAATAACCTCTTTTTCCGCATGTCTGTCGTAGCCCGCGCGTAACCCAGTTAGGCGTCTCCCGTCTGAAAGAGATACGGTCGTAGGTATGCGGATCTTTACGTATCTGCGACCGTATCTATTTCGGATTGTCCACGTTTTTTGGACAGCCTGTGGATGCGTAGATGGGTTAGTTTCCATGGTCCGCTCCGGTCCGAGAAGGAGTTTCGGCAACACCTCCCTGTTGTTCTCCGGATACACACTCTCCCTTGTAGGACATGTATCGGGAGAACAGCGGGGAGGTGCTGCCGAAATTCTGTCTCGGAGAGGAGCGGAGCATGGAAACTGACCTCATCTACGCATCCGTGGGTGGGATTAGGACCTATCCTCACCTATTAGATAGTAGGAACACCGCGTAGATGCAATTGATGGTCACAATACTCTATGCTATAAATGTTAAAGGATGGAGGACCGTCAGTGGATGTACACGGGCTGGAGAAGCGGGAGTGACTACGACTATGAATGGGTGAAGGGGACAGATTGTTTTTTGAAACATGCATTTGGCCCAGGAGCAGGAGGACATTCTCTAGTTTGGTGTCCCTGCAACAAATGTGACAACAGGAGAAAAGTACACGAGAAGACCATGGGTAGACATCTTGTGTTCAATGGTTATACGCCTAGCTACCAGTAGTGGATCTACCATGGTGAAGCAGATCGTATAAGAGCGGAGGTGGTGAGACCACGCCTCGAGGCTTTTGATGATGATGCCGGGGTAGCAGACATGCTAGATGACGCCCACCAAGCTCACTTCGCTGAACGACGTGAGAAGGAGGAGATGGAGGAATCCGCAAAGGACTTCTACAAAATGTTGGACTCGATACAGAAACCCCTTCATGAGCGTACAATGATTTCTCAGCTAGATGCGATTGGACGTATAATGGGGTTGAAGGCCGAGTTAAACCTGAGTCGAGAAGGCTTCAATAAGATGTTGGCCGTGTTTGGCACCATGCTACCAGAGAAGCACACTTTGCCGACGAACTTGTACGAGGCAGAGAAACTCCTTCGTATGCTTAAGATGCCGTATGACAAGATACATGTTTGTCCGAAGGGGTGCGTCCTATTTAGGAAAGAACACAAGGATGCAAATTACTGTCCGAAGTGTAAATTCTTCAGGTACCTGGAGGTAGACTCTGGTGATAGTCAGAAGAAGCAGCTTTCGATCACTACGAGAGTGCTACGGCACCTTCCTTTCCTACCGAGGATCCAACGGATATTCATGACTGAGGAATCCGTGAAACAGATGACATGGCACAAAGATGGCAAACGGTACAATCCTGGGAAGATGGTACATTCGTCTGATGCTGAAGCATGGACGTATTTCAATGACAAACATCGTGACAAAGCAGCTGAGGCCCGTAATGTACGTGTCGCACTAGCAACAGATGGGTTCAATCCTTATGGAATGATAGCTGCCCCATACACATGCTGGCCCATTTTTGTTATCCCCCTCAATCTCCCTCCTGGCATCTCCTTTCAACGGCATAACGTATTCTTGTCGTTGATAATTCCTGGACACCCAGGGAGTAATATGGGTGTGTTCATGGAGCCTGTGATTGATGAATTGATCCACGCTTGGGAGAAGGGGGTATGGACATACGATCGAGCTACAAAGACAAGCTTCAAAATGCACATTTGGTACAACTACTCCCTGCATGACTTCCTGGCGTATGGGTTATTCGCCGCCTGGTGTGTTCACGGGAAGTTCCCATGCACAGTATGCAAGGAAGCCGTGAGGTTCATTTGGTTGAAGAAGGGTGGCAAGTATTCGTCGTTCGACCAACATCGTCAGTTCCTCCCTCTAGACCATGAATTTAGAGAAGACATCAGGAGCTTTACGAAAGATGTCAAAGTGATAGACCCTAAACCGCACTTGAGGACTGGTGCCGAGGTTCGTGTTCAGATAGATGCTCTCGTGCCCAATGAAGAAGGTGGTTTTGTGGGATATGGTGAGGAACATATGTGGACTCATAAATCCATCTTGACGAGGCTCCCCTATTTCGATGACCTTCTTCTGCCACATAACATTGATGTAATGCACACTGAAAAGAATATCGTCGAGGCACTTTGGGGAACTCTCATGGACACTGACAAGTCTAAGGACAACGTTAAGGCTAGAGTGGACCTAGCGACATTGTGCGATAGACCGAATCAAGCGATGCAGCCTCCTAGTGGCCGAAACAAGAACTGGAAAAGGCCTAAGGTCAATTTCGTCTTGCAAATCAATCAAAGGAGGGAGGTACTAAAATGGATCCAGATGTTAATGTTTCCAGATGGATATGCAGCGAATCTTAGCAGGGGAGTGAACTTAGGCACTCTGCGAGTCAACGGGATGAAGAGTCATGACTACCACATATGGATTGAGCGCCTTCTTTCAGCAATGGTCTGAGGCTATGTCCCTGAGCATGTTTGGCAAGTGCTGGTAGAGTTGAGCTTTTTCTTCCGCCAGCTTTGTGCCAAGGAGATATCTCGGACCGTCGCTCAGGACTTGGAAAAAGCGGCACCTGTGTTGCTCTGTAAGCTGGAGAAGATCTTTCCACCCGGCTTCTTCTTGCCGATGCAACATTTGATTATGCACCTCCCGTCCGAGGCACGTTTGGGGGGGCCCGTGCAGGCCCGTTGGTGCTATCCAATCGAGAGATGTCTAAAGACTCTTCGCAAAAAATGTACAAATAAAGCCAGAATTGAGCCTTCCATTGCAGAGGCATGCCTTCGGGAGGAGGTGGCAAACTTCACAACGCTATACTGCAAGCCAAACCTTCCTAGCAATCATAATCCACCCCCTAGTTACAATACTGGCAAAAATGAATCGACCCTGAGCCTTTTCTAAGGCCAACTCGGCAGCGCAAGTGGATCAACTCCAAAGCTATTGGGAAATGAAGAGTGGTGCAGTATCATGCTATATGTGTTGAATAACCTTTCCGAGGTGCAGCCAT
Organism: Miscanthus lutarioriparius; assembly: GCA_904845875.1. Taxonomy (NCBI): domain Eukaryota; kingdom Viridiplantae; phylum Streptophyta; class Magnoliopsida; order Poales; family Poaceae; genus Miscanthus; species Miscanthus lutarioriparius. The sequence continues at coordinate 51,214,125 of CAJGYO010000012.1, forward strand.
TCATCAAGTAAGTTCTCAACGAACTTATGTCAATATGCCGTCACTATTCTGCATCCAACCCCATTGATTCTTGTTCGGACAGGGAATTTGTTCGTGAATTCTGGCATCAATCAAGGGATCCTACCTCGCATGAACAAGACACCCTTGTTTCGCGGGGTGCGGGAGCGGGGAGGCCTGATTTCATTTCTTGGTTCAAACAAAAGGTAATGTCCAATTTAGCTCATACGTTCGATCGTCCAAGGTGATCGTACATTTGATTAATATAACAATCTATCATGCTTCACCTTGCAGGCCCAGACCAATTCGTCCATGAGTGACGAGTTGAAACAGGTTGCAAACGGCTATGACGTTAGGGTGAAGTCATTTACTAGCTATGACGTGAACGGATATCGCTTCCACACAACAAGTTACGAGCAGATTCGGCCCAAACGAAAAACCACAAATAGCGGAGTTTGTACGCCCAGCACTGATGGCCTCGACTATCATGGTAGAGTTGAGGAAATCTATGAACTCTCATTTCATGGAGACGAACCTCTTAAACCTGTCATGTTCAAATGCCACTGGTTTAATCCTCGATCAACGAGACGAACCCCTCATCTTGGGCTAGTCGAGATTCGAGAAGATTCCATCTATCCTGGAAAAGATGTCTACATTGTGGCTTAGCAAGCCGTGCAGGTGTATTATACTCGATACGCCAACCAAGACAAAGAGGATCTTAAGGGTTGGGCTATTGTGCACCAGGTATCTCCACATGGTAAACTACCTGCCCCAAATGATGATGATTACAACTTCAACGCAAACACATATGATGGATAGTTCTATCAAGAAGATGGGCTACCAGGCACGTTTGAGATAGTCTTACCCGAAGCAATCGAAATGGAAGTAGACAACGAAACGGTTGATGATGAGGTCGATGGAGATGTGGTGGTAAATGCCAAGGACATAGCAATGCTTGAGCGATTACTTCTAGGCAATGACGACGATGACAACATAGAACCTTCGGATAGTGTTGCCCATTTGGATAATTTTGACAGTGATGATGAGACCTATGATCCCAATCATGAAGATTATTCCTAATACATGTAATACTATGGTTTTTTAATTTGTGTTTAGTTTATATATTTTGAATCTATTTCTAATATATGTACTAATTAGTCTTGTTCATTCTTTGTGATTATAGGTGATTGGACAAAGATGGCGAGCAGACGTCCACGCCGTGACACGCCCTCGGTTTACGGGAGAGACCACCCTCCCCTTCGAGGTGAGGGGTCGTCGTCCGGGGCAGCGTCCATAGGAGGTGACGAGAGGAGGACCAGGGGCAGTCGCCGTAGGAGGCAGCGGTCTCCTCCCTCGACACGTGATGAGGTGCTGGAGGAGGAGCATGTGATGGCCATGGCCACGTCCTCATCGAAGGACGAGAGGGGTCAGCAGTCGGGCGAGGGAGATGAGGCGCTCGAGGGCGAGGGAGGCAAGGCGCTCGAGGGCGAGGGAGAGGGTACCGCTACCCGGACTCTCTACGAGCGAGGTCCCGCGAGCCTCCTTCCTGTTCCGCTTCCTCACAACCGCCCAGTGATTCAGCCTATGGCAAAGAGGTAAGTAACTATGGATGTTATCACAACTACTTCATAAGATATGTTGAAAATCTTAAGAGAAACTGATAAATTTTCTTAATCACTTGTGTAGGGCCTGGTTGGTTTTGTCGGGTACTCCAGCACGCACCCTCACGAGCATCCTTGGCATTTTGTGCAGGAAATGGTACCCCAGCATTGTGCAACTATCTGAAGAGCCGGTGGTGCGGGAGCCGGCCTCCAACTGGGACAGGTACGCGCTGGTCACGGATTACACTTACCGCAACAAGCAAGAGCGAGTATTGGCGGAGTTTTGGGTAAGTCTCTCTCACACAACATTGCTTAATACATTGCATTCATTGGTTAAATCTTTTATTGAAATAATGAATGGATACATCGGTTTTGTATGCAGAAATATTTCAAGGCCGAAGAAGGACTTGAGGCCCAGGCGGATCGGGCGGCTGCCGCAGCTTGTAGGAAGTACGTCACCAAGATGCACCACCATGGGCGCGTCCAGGCCCACATAGACTACTACAGGTCGGTACTTAGGCAGTCCCTCCCCAAGCAGGGAGGTTTGTTGCAGGTTTTGGAAACCTCCCCGTGCAGGGGAGGTGCTGCCGAAATTTTCAATTAAGTCTAATATTTTTGTATTCCTAGATTAATAGATGCAATCTCTAAGTTCCAAAACTGTTTTCCCGGATTACTCACACATGCAATCTCTGCTCCTTTGTGCAGCTTCCGTCTGCTAGTTCCAATCAACCCGCTAGTGCGTCACCGGGTGATCCTGCTTTTCCTTCACCATCGTCTCATAGGCTAGCTTGATGAGGACTCATGCTAGGTGATGTGGTTGGACTTTAGTGTGATTTGTGATTTATGGTTGTGACTTGTGTTTGGATTTCATTAACTTGTTGTAATAAATATGTGAATAATGATGAACATGTGACTTGTCGTTGTAATATATTGTGATTTGTGGTTCACAATTATGGTTGTGATATATTGTGAGAAAATGGGTTCTGTGTGATATATATATATATATGTATATATATGAAATGCTTGTGTCGATGGAATGCAAAAAACAAAAAAAAATTTAAATTTCTGCCTCTTTGCAGAGGGCAATGACCAAGGCCCTCGGCAAAGAAGGGTCCTTTGCCGAGGCCCTAGCAATAGCCCTCGGTAAAGATTTTTTTGGAAAAATCCTGAAAATTTCTTTGCCGAGGGCCAGGGAGCAGACCCTCAGCAAAGGTTTTTCAAAAAAAATTTAAAAAAAAACTATTTCTTTGCCGAGGGTCGGCCCTCGGCAAACAATTTTTTTTTAAAAAAAAACCTTTGCCGAGGGCCCTGGCAATAGCCCTCGGCAAAGATTTTTTTGGAAAAATCCTGAAAATTTCTTTGCCGAGGCCCAGGGAGGAGGCCTCGGCAAAGGTTTTAAAAAAAAAAAATAAAATTAAAAAAAAAACATTTCTTTGCCGAGGGTCGGCCCTCGGCAAAGAAAGCGCCAACTGCGCCGGCGCGTGACGGCTTCTTTTCTTTGCCGAGGGCCGTCCTGGCCCTCGGCAAAGGCTTTGCCGAGTGCCCGATAAAGGGCCCTCGGCAAATACCCCTTCGCCGTCTAAAAATTCCCCGAGAGGTCTTTGCCGAGGGCAGCCCTCGGCAAAGCCTTTGCCGAGGGTTTCTGGTCCTTTGCCGAGGGCCAGCATGCGAGTCCAGTAGTGAACCCACGGCAAAGGCCCGGCCCTCGGCAACACCGTCTAACACGATGTCCATCCCCTACCGTCAATCTTTGCCGAGGGCATCACCATTAGGCCCTCGGCAAAGACTTTTTAACCGTTTTTGAAAATTTTCTTTTAAATTTTTTTTTACCGAGTGCCAAGCTGGCACTCGGCAAATTTTCATTTTTTTATTTTTTTGACCCCAAATTTTATGTTGGGCCCGCCTACATTGTTTACAACTTCATGTTCAAATTTGGTGCTTTTTCTAGTTTTTTTGTTATATTTGGTTGATTAATTTGATTATGTTGAATTTTTATATATAATTCAAATTTGAACTGCAAGTGCATGGAATATTATAATCTAGTGCTTCAAAAAATGTTATTCATGGTATTTGGTGTATGTTGAGTCTCTATCCACGAACTGCATCAAATTTTGCGCATCTTCTTCACGTAACATGAAAACCAGCCCTTCTTTTTATGAAAAAGTGTTTTAAAATTATATAAAGTCTATAGAAGTCATAAAATCACATGAAACTTGTTGAGTTTCATGATTTTCGGACTTCAGATGGACTTTATATAATTTTAAAACACTTTTCCAAAGAAGTGCTCGCTATGTTACGTGAAGAAGATGCAAAATTTGATGCGAGTTCGTGGATAGAGTCTCAACATACACCAAATACCATGAATAACATTTTTCGAAGCACTAGATTACAATATTCCAAGCACTTGCAATTCAAATTTGAAATAGTCAAAAAAATTCAACGAAACAAAACTAATTAAGGAAATAAAGTAAGAAAACTAAAAATTGTCCCAAATTTTGAAATGGAGTTTTAATTACTGTAGCAAGGCCCAAAAAAATGGGGCAAAAAAAAAAAAAAAAATTAATTTGCCGAGTGCCAACCTTGGCACTCGGCAAAGAAGCCTTTGCCGGGCGCCAGGTCACAGGGCGCTCGGCAAAGAATTGTTTTAAAAAAAAAAAAAACCTTTGCCGAGTGCCGCTGGGCCTGGCACTCGGCAAATCTTTTCACCTAAAGGCCCAGGATGGGCCGGCCCAACCCCACCCCCTCCTCACTCGTCTCCCACCCGCCCCCGCGCCGCCACGCCGCCGCCGCTGACCCCGCCGTCGTCCCCCTCCAGCGAGGTCCCGCTGCCCGCCCCAACCCCCCCCCCCCGTCTCACCCCCCCCCGTCCGTGGCGGCTTTCCTGCCAATCGCTCGGCAGCGCTCCCGCCCAACCCGGTGGCCTCACAGCGCCGCCCGCCCGGCGGCCCCACATATGCCCCGGGTCCCCGGCCACCGCCCTGAGCTCGCCGGCGCCTGGACTCTGAGCTCCTCGGGACACAACTGACCGCCGGCCCCGAAGCTCCCCTCCCCGCCCCAGAGCTCCACCGGCCCCACCGTGCCCTGTGGCCGGCCAGCAGAGGGAGAAGGAGAGGAGCAAGAGGAAGAAAGAGAAGGGGGAGAAGGAAGAAGAGGAAGGTGCCGACCCGACCGCCCGTCGATCCTCGCGCCGTTCTGACCACCCGTTGATCCTCGCGCTGCTGCGGTGATCCCCGCCGTCGTCGCCGGCCCTCGCTCTTGCCGTTCTTTCCTCCAAGGGAAGCCCTACCCTTGTAGTGTTAGTAGTAGTAGTAGTTAGTAGTGTTAGTAGTAGTTAGTTGTAGTGTTAGTAGTAGTAGTTAGTAGTGTTAGTTGTAGTGTTAGTTGTAGTAGTTAGTAGTGTTAGTTGTAGGGTTAGTAGTAGTAGTTAGTAAATAGTAGTAGTTAGTAAGTAGTAGTGGTTGTTAGTAGTAGTTAGTAGTGTTAGTTGTAGGCTTAGTAGTAGTAGTAGTTAGTAAATAGTAGTAGTTAGTAAGTAGTAGTGGTTAGTAGTAGTAGTTGTTAATAGTTAAGTAGTTCTTAGTATTAGTACTGTTAATAGTAGTTGTAGGGTTAGTAGTAATTATTGTTGTACTACTTCAATACTTTCAACTGCATGGAAAGAGAACTAAAGTACATGGCTCCTCTTGATATATTGGTGGTTGTTGGCCTTCGTGCCCATGTTTGGTATATATGTGGTTGTTGGCCTTTGTGCCATATTTGGTATAATGATTCGTTTTGAGATTAAGTCGGTTTAATTTTATCTTTTTCTATGTCAAATAATCGATGACTTGTAGGTGATTCCCTGGTGGTGCCGATCCCACTCCGTGTGCTGGGAGATGATCGTGGACAGGTGGTTGTCCAATGACTTTGCTGAGAACCACGCAAGGCAGCGGGACCAGCGTCTGCTGAGGTGAGGTGCTACTCACCATCAAGGCAGCCGTAGCCTCCCCGCCTACAAACAAGCATATGTAAGTGATTTCTTTTATCTTATTTGACGCTGAGTTCTGCCTTATTTCTCACCATCTTGTCGTCTTACTCGCAGGAGGCTACACACCCCGGGTGTGGAGGTCTCGGAGTTCTCTACGTGGGCTATGTCCCACATGGGCAGGGCGTCTTCCTCTATCTCCTTCGACCCGTCTGCCCCGCGCGAGGTATACTCCAACTCGACCGTGCACACTAAGGTCCAAGAGTACACCTCAAAGGTGAGGGAGGTCCATGGGAAAGATTACGATGTGCTCACTGAGCCCATTGATGCAGAGACCATCATGAGGCTAGGAGGAGGCAAGAAGCATGGGCGGCTGTGGATTGCAGACGGCGCCATCGACTCCACCACTGTTCCTCTCTCGACGTGCTCGAGCATGGAGCACGAGCTCCAACCAAATTTAATATACGCCCACGGCCTACTCCGTCACTGGAAGCGGGTCGATGCTCTCAAGGTATGTCATGTTTTACTCGTCTACGTTCATCTTTGCACACCTAAGTTACATTTGCATTACTGAAACATTGAAGTTTGTATTGCAGGCCGAGCTGCAGCCCGTAAGCTCGTGGTCAAGGCTCAGAGCGCTGCAGAATTGCAGCCCCTAGAGGGAAGCGTTGCGGCCCAGAGAGAGGAGGATGCAAGAAATGGAGGCCTTCACGCGAGTGTCCAAAGAATGGGTGTACCTTTGCCGTTGGCGACTTCTCCAGCCTACTCCCCTACAAACCACTCTGTAAGTATGAAAGTTCACTCTTACTAGATGCTTCCTTGACATACAACCATGGTTGACATATAAACTTACTAGATGCTTGACATAGAAACTTACTAGATACTTGACATAGAAACTTACTACATGCTTGCACTAGCTATGACATACAACCATGCTTGACATTCTCAATTTACTAGATGCTTGACATAGAAACTTACTAGATGCTTGCACTAGCTATGACATACACCAATGCTTCACATAGAAACTTACTAGATGAATCTCACACATGCAACCTCTTATCCTTTTTGCAGCTTCCGTCGGCGGGTTCGAATAACCCCGCTCATGCGTCACCGAATGATGGAGCCTTTGCTTCACCATCGTGTCATAGGCCGCTTTTTTGAGGAGTTGTGCTACGTCATGTGCTTGGATTTGAGCTTCACTTGTGGTTATGACTTGTGCTTAGACTTGATGGACTATGGTTGTGAATTTGTGACTTGTGGCTGTGATATTTGACTTGTGGTTGCGATATGTTGTTATTTGAGTTGTGGTTGTGATATAATGTGTGAAAATGGTTTCGTTGTGATATATATGTGATTATTGTGATGTTTGTGATATATATGTGACATGTGATATATATTTGAACTGTTTGTGTCGGTGGAATGCAAAAAACAAAAAAAATTGTAATTTCGGTTGATTTGCCGAGTGCAATGGTCATGGCACTTGGTAAAGCTGAGAAACTTTGCCGAGTGCCAGGACATTGCACTCGGCAAAGATTTTTTTTAAAAAAAAGCAAAAAATCTTTGCCGAGTGCCAAGCTGGGAGGCACTCGGCAAAGAGCTTTTTAAAAAAAATAAAAAATAGTTTTGCCGAGTGCGCGCTGCCGTGGCACTCGGCAAAGAGTTTTTGAAAAAAAATAAAAAATGTCTTTGCCGAGTGCCCTAACTGTCGGCACTCGGCAAAGGCGCCGTCAACGGAGCAGCGCCGTTGACAGCTACTTTTCTTTGCCGAGTGTCGCCGTTGGCACTCCGAAAAGGCTTTGCCGAGTGCCCAACAAATGGCCCTCGGCAAAGAGCCTCTTTGTTGTTAAATTTTTTTCCGAGGGCTCTTTGCCGAGGGCGGTGCTCGGCAAAGCCTTTGGCCCCTCGGCAAAGAGGGCGCCTCTAGTAGTGTTAGATCAATTCTTGATAAAGGTCTAGCTTTACTACTTTAGTTGCAAATGAAATATTAATATATCCTCATTTTCTTACATTTTACATCATATTGGCCCCTTCTCCGTTCATGGCCAAGCTCCGCCACTGCTGGCATAGTTGCATTGGGGGCCTATTTGGATCGGTACCTGAAAACGACGTCTGGGCCAGGCAGCATCCCCAGGCCGTCGATTTCCGGCGCCTGGGGCTGGATGGACCTGCTGGGCGGGGCTCCCCAGGCGAGGCCGTGATCCATGGTCGATTGACCGGGGCAGATATTCTCGCTTCCCTCCCGCCGGCCCCTTTCCTTCCTGTTTTGCTTTCAAGTCACCAAAGAAGCATCAGGTAAGCCGACACGATCTCAGAGCAAAAGAAAAGAGGAGCCGGTCCCAACATCCCAACACGCTACTGCAGGCACCAAGCTGGGCCCAGATAGAGAGCAGACAGGCGGGGGCCCACATGCACGCACCCTCCTCCCTGGCCTTGCATGGCCCACATCCAGCTGGACGACAGGAGCCAAAGGCAGTCTGCCGGGAAATGTTAATTGGTATCAGCTTCAGATAAACTCATCCGAACGAAGTTGCTAGAAAGGCGATTGGTCATCATCGACTAGTTGCTGTCGACATGCATCAAAAAAGGAACTCTGTATACCTAACACACCAGCTGTAAGCCGATCCGTTGACAACTGAACCTTGCACCCTGCCTGCCTGTCGACTAGTTACTGTATGCATGCATGGCTTCATCTTTTGATGATCTCATCATCACGGCGGAATTGGATGGAGGCTTACAATTTACAAACACGGCTTAATCGCTGGACAAATCAACTGAACCTTGCACACGCAAAGGTGAACCTGATGTCAAGCAGCTATGAGCTATATGTAAGAAGTGTACTACTCTCCTGTCACCTTGCACTTGACAGCAGCTTCTGCAATCTTCCCTTTTCTTGGCAAAGAGTTGGTGAGATACTTATCCAAAAATTTGCCAGGCGAAAGTTTGACGTCGAATTGACAGGCTCATCTGTTGTAATAAGAAATAAAATAAGATAACAAAAAGAAGGATAAGATACATGCAGTGCCCATCAAAGATAATCAGCGTGTTCAGCTCGGCTTGTCTCAGCTTGTTTTAACTTATTCTCTCTCACAGAACATTATTGAATCAGTCAAAACCGGCCGGAACAAACTAGTACACAATAGTCTTGTGTACCAGCCGAACGAGCTGAATAATGGCATAGATTGTAGTCTTATAAAACGGGTGACGTGGAAGTGCACTCATTTCCTTTCTCACAATCCTAGATTTGATGTGGCGGTATGGCACGCCAAAAATATCTCTCGCGCTTGGTGGCATGATGTATCATGGAGGGCTATGTCCTAGGTGGTATAATAAGAAATAAAATAGATAAAAAGAAGGATAAGATACATGTAGTGCCCATCAAAGGTAGTTGTCTTAGAAAACGGTGATGTGGAAGTGCACTCATTTTCTTTCTCACCTGAGTTATTATCACTATCCTAGATTTGATATGGTATATGGCACGCCAAAAATATCTCCCTCGCTTGGTGGGATGATCTATCGTGGAGGGCTATGTCCTAGGTGTAATAAGATTAGAGAGAAAGAAAGAGACTTTTTTGAATTTTACTATGGCGTGAGTGTGTTGAATTTGTGCGATTCGAAAATTAATTTGCTTGTTTTTGTGAAGACGCAGGCGCTTGTGAATAAAAATGCCGCGTGACTACATGCGAACTCTTGCTGCTCCGTAGCTTTTGGGTCCACTCTAGAGCAGTGGAGAGCACGTTTTTTTTAGCTCCCTCCTCCCAAAAATGGAGAAGTGTTTGTTACCTTCTCTCTACTACCACTTTGGTCTGCAGTTCGAATTTAGGATACGGGTGGCTTGCTATCGCAAGCGCTTCTGGCCTTCGAGCCACGACAGTAAGTATGGCGGTGAGACCCGGCCCAACCACTGGCTCAAAGATTATTAGCTCGCGATGAGGGCCGAAGGGGCAAACGCTTCCTCTACTCTTGTCAAGCTTAGCGAGGACAACGTGGCTCGAACAACTGAACACGGGCTGCATCAGCAACTAGGCCAATCTTCGCACGACCTTTATGGGGTACGTACACCCGTCCGAGAGACTCATGTGGCATTTTCTTGGGACATTTTCTTGCTTAGTGCTTTGTTAAGATTGTAGGTTTAACTAGTAGCTCCATGTTATGCTTAAAAATATGCAATTACACTAGAGGAGTCATGCGTTTCTCATGTTGAACTTGTACCTATATTCTCTCGGCAACTCTTGAAATCTGACTAAATTATGGTATGACTCATTCTACAAATTGTCTGGTCTAAAGAAATGTGAACCTTGTGGCTAACTAAATTTTTAAACACGTACCCTCTCTGCTTCTGTCCAGTATGCTGAAACTAAAGCTTTATCACCTACTGTTCTTGTGCAGTAGAAAGCACAGTATTCACTTTGCTGGTTACAGTATTGCAGTAGCTGTTTTTTGCTAAAAGTATCTAAGTACGTATGAGGGAGTACTGAAACTTTCTCACCATGTGGAGTAGAGCTTGTTTAAATCCAGTATTTATACACAGTTTAATTTCTGCATGTATATATATATACATACATACGTACTGTTCTGTAGCTGGCCGCAGAATAAGTTATTCTATGGCCACTCTGAGGTTACGATAATTACTATACTAATTTACGAGATTATGGTAACTCCCTCATAAGTGATTTACTATAACATTATGGTAAGTATCATCTTGAATTATAGTAACCCATGTATAGTAAATGTGTATTGTCATTATCGTAAATCAGGGTGGCCATAGAATAAGTTATTCTGTGACCAGCTGCAGAATAGCCTTACCGCATATATATATATATATATATATATATATATATATATATATATATATATATATATATATATATATATATATATATATATATATATATATATATATATATATATATATATATATATATACTAGTTTTATTTGTGCAGTTACAGGCTACTTGGACTAGGTTTTAGCACTAGTTGACAGCTGTTGTGCTTTCAGTCCTACATACATGATGACTTCTTGCAGTGCCTACAAGGTCCCTGACCAAATGCCAAACCGGTCAGCCATGGCCCTGCACAAGGGCTTGCCACTTACGTTTTCTGCTGGTTCAGTACCCATTTTTAGCAGCTTATTCTAAAGCTTGTTCCTGATCTGGTTGGTCAGCAAGGTGTGATTAGATTGTTTAATTACAGCTGTGCATATTTCTTCTCATTAGGGGTTTATTTTTCACATGTTTTTTGAGAGGTGCTCTCCATTTTTGCACATGTTAATTAGAGCTTTCATCATCTCGTTAATTAGTGAGCTTTCATGCATTTCCTTAGCTATCAAAAGATTAGCACCAGTCCTTTCATTAGCTTACCACCAACAAGTTGTTTATGCTTCCTTCAGTGATCAAAAGCCTGATGTCCGTGTCACCCCAGTTACGCCATCCCCGGCCGGCCACCTCTCTTGGCTTCCAGATCCTCCTCCGCCTGAGTCGGAGTCGAACCACGATCCTCACCGCACCCTGCCTGCCTTTCATGTGCTGCATGGTTGATTTGTCTCTCTCTCTGTTAACCGCCGTTTCCGCAGCGCTGGTGTGGTCTCGTCTGTTGCGTGTGAAGATGCAATATATACGTGCACGTGCAGCATTGGTATGCGAATGCTTTTCCATTGTACTGTACGTATTTGATGGGTCGTCCTGAGACGTGGTTGTTTTGGCGTTCGACTTTTCCGTCTTTCTTGATATATAATATACCAGTATCTCGATCTGATGTCCTCGCTAGTCTATGGCTCTATGCCGATATGGATCGATCAAAAGACAGCCGCATCGGGCCAAGCAATCAAGATTCAAGCATACGTGTACGCCCATGCCCTGTCTATATAATAGAATATAATAATGTATCTGAAGTTCCAACAACCTGCTGACGTGCAGACAGGACACCATGCATGTTCCATACGGATACGGCGTCGACAGGGGCGGCATGCTCCACGGTGGCAAGCATGCGCGGCCGGCGTGCGTCATCGATCGAGATACTCCTATACAGATACTCCAAGCCAAATCGATGTGGCGCAGCAGTCTGCGCGCCGCTGGTTGCTTGATTGATCAATATAATATATAAACCACCACCGTGTGAATGAAAAACTGAAAAAAAAAAAACAAAGCCGAAACAGCTAGCGCGTGATCGTTTTCGTAGAGAGGTAGGGCCTTTTTCGCGACGACGGCCCATGCATACCGCCCGTACCGTGAGAAAGACAGCAAAAAAAAAAAAAGGCCACCGTTTCAGCCCCTTTTGGATTGGAAGTTTGGAACACAACCGAGAACCCTGGAGACAACGTGCAAGGTGCAGTGTTCCCCAACCGCTGCTCTCTTGCTCCGCGCTCCATCGCGTCCGTCGTGGTTTTCCAAACAGCGCTAGCTACAGTCCAGACGTGAGACGTGTTTGTGATCCATCGCCGTGCAATGCACGGCCATGCATGCCTACTTGTGAATGATGCGTGCGTGTGCGTGTGAAGTATGGTCGTGGTTCGTGCATTGAACGAGGAACGCTCAGCCCTGTTTCAGGGAGTAGAGACTAAATTTTAGTTTTTTAGTTCTTTTTAATTAAATAGGAGGGACTAAATATAGAGACTAGAGACTAAAAGGCATGGGTGAGACTTATTGGGACTTATGGGGCCAAATTAAGACCCATTGTCCCTCTCCGGTCCCCCCACTCTGCATCAAGGGTATTTTAGTTTTGTTTAGCAGCTTTAATGTCCTTTAGTCCCCTCTAGTCCGTTGAAACCTCGATCTAGCTAGTACCTGACGTGGGCAGACATGGACTGTATGCTGGGCCCTGCGACGGGCCTAATAGCATTGCTTGGGCCGTGGCATTCATTTCCTTTTTAATTTTAACACACACAAGTTTGCTACTTTTTCCTCCAAAAACTAAAAAACAAGTTTGCTACTTTATATTGGTATGGGTACAAGCCAACGTCTGTGCCTGCTAGTAGTACACGGCCAGTGCAAAACAAACCATTCCCCATGCGCACGGTCATGCAGTATACATCCGAGCAAACACACAACTACATACAGAAAAATGAGATCCTTAATTTTGGCGTGTCTGATCTGGTGCCCTTGTGAGCTTTTCTTTCCTTTTCTAATGGAAAAGGCTCCCATTAATTAAACAGCGGCAAGCATAATATCATCATACTAGGAATTAACAAAATATGCCCCAAGATTTGTTTTACAATAGTGTGTGGCGTGTGTAAGTACAGTTACAAGAGTGCGACTGACGTGTGCAAGTACAGGACTCTGCAACCCGTCAAACTAGTAGACATATAACAAACAAACTTAATTTCTCTAACACAAAGAGGACTTCTAAAGACGCTAAGTTTTATTTTGAGCCAAGCGGTGCGGTCTCCAAAATGGCAGCTAGCATCTGTCTCCACTGAATTAGGGACATGCACACCGCCGATGCAAATCTAACACAGACTGACACTTCATTAATCGACAACACGTAGAAATGCTCTTGAAACATGAACTATTGACCCTTATATTGGGCTGCTGGTAAGAGACGGAAAAAAAAAAACATTGACAGCATGCACAGCAGGAGGCAAAAGGTGACAACGACCGGATCAACAGGGAATGTGTTCATGGAAACATGAATCGGGCATAAAAAATCAAGAAAAACTGAAATAGCACAACTTTCCAAGTTCTTTCAAAGAGATAGCTAGATAGATATTCAGTTCTTTACAGAAAAACTGAGTCCTCTCTCTCAGGACAAGACAAAAATTACCTGCAGCTTTCACAACGCTCTGTAGCTGCCCTCCAAAGCTCAGAGGGAACAAAACTCTGAGTTCTGGTTATTGCAGATTTGTCCTTTCGTCCAACTGTCGCCTAAGCATCATCATCGGCAGAAGAAACAACCATACCCTCCTTTGAATTCGAACCATTGCCACTAAGCTTCAGCAGTTCATCATGAATTCTATCCATGGCAAAACTTTAAAACTCTTGAGCATCTTCCTGCCTGCAGAGCGCAAAAGTTCATAGCATCACAAACTGAACCAAAATCTTCATTGCAAGGGAGACAACAATTTAAAAAGGACATTAACAAACAATATGTAAAAAGATAACAACATGCTCAACGTATTTACAGACAAATTTGTCAGAACAAACTGAATATTGATGCCTATGGTCACCTGAAAGGCCCACGGACCATATAGGAGTTCAATTTGGCATTTGAGAGACTCTGGTGAAAATGATCGTGTGACCATGATTGCAACCAAAGCTTCCAACATAGATATGCAAGATTTGGATCAGCTAAAAAACTATAAATAACTTTAGATTGGATAGCATCAAATATGTTGATAATTTCCCTGCACCTGATACCAAAGCTTCTTCTGCCTGCTGATCAAAGGATCACAAATTCTAAACCACCCATTTTTCTATTTCCATGGAGGCCTCATCACATTGCTCTTCAGATAGTTTTATCTTGAAGAAGTCAGCGATTTAAATCTTGTAGCTTGCATTGACGGCTTCCCAAAAAATTCAGCGAATTTAGCAGTGTACCTTTGAATTTGAAAGCAGACTTGGGGATTTCTTTTTTAGTTCCTCCTGTATTGACTTCATTCATTTCTGATCATAAGACCCAAAGAGTAGTGGGAGGGTTAATTTGGGTATCATCTAGCCAACTCCATCTTCAAAGTGCATACTTACACTTGATGAACATATGACCACCATGGGGGGGGGGGGGGGGGGGGGGAACCAAAGGGTGTCCAGCTCCAATCCTCTACTCTGAATTTTCTTGTGCAGGGGTAAACTATTATGGCTAAACGACAAGCAAACATCTGCAGTTTGTTTGGATAACTGAATTTCCATTTTTTCTTCCATTGAAAGAGGCCTCCCATTGTTGGATTTTCAACAGCAGCCAGATTGCTCGTTCTCTGGCCATTGGACTCAGTTCTCAATGCACATTATGTAGGTGGACTTGACACTGAACACTACCTTCGGATCATAATGTGAAGTTTCAACTTAATATGTGTATAAAAAAATTTGCAACAAGTTGAAAACCAAAATACAGATCCATGATTAGCCGATATAACTTAAGCTAAGGGTTAAACTAAATATATATTAAAAACTACAGAGGTGCAATGCAAAGTATGAAAACACAGAATAATTGATAAATTTATCATAACCAAATACATTATAGAGTATCTAAGACCCCATTTGACGTGGCTCATGATGGCTCTGGCTTCTTGCTAGAGTGCCATGAAACTCAGATAGTCAGATGCAAACCTACAGCCGTTTCCGATTTATTTATGCATGGCTTGCTTACATAGAATGCTGTTTTCATGTCAATCCATTTGTTTGCTTAGTTTCATCCCAAGGTGACTGTCGGTGTTTGATGACCGGCAACTCATCGTGGGGTTATCCGGGACGATGTTCGAAGGGCTTCGGCGTACGCAGAACTCGACGGTAAACGCAAACAGACGAACGATTTATACTAGTTTGTACCCTCTTGTCGAGTAGTAGCCTTTACGTCCAGTCGGCATGTAGCCTTTTGCGTTGGATTGATCGTATGATTGTTAGGGTTACAAGGGGGTGCGCCATACCTCTCTTTATATAGGGGAGAGGGTAATGGCACGTATCTAGTCCTAGTCGGTTATAAGAGAAGAGTCCTAGTCCTATTATAGAATCTAGCTTTCATAGTAAACCGACTAAGTTGATCTGGAATATCTTGAAGTCCATGCCATCTTGTCTCGCGTCCTTCAATAGATCATGGGCCATCCCAGGGCCCATCCGAGTAGTACTCCCGTGGGGAACCCTTAGGACCCTAGTCCGTTAAGTCCCTGAGCGTGTCATGGTTGAACTGGGAGGCCTTCTTGTTCCTCCTGGTCTTGCCGAGTAGAAACAAGTGTAATCCGAGTACTTTCGTGAGTGAAGCCATAAGGTGCTCTGTAAAGCCTCAGGTGACGTGCACTTTTTAGGAAAGTGCACTCATTGAGTGTAGCCTCCGAGCCTCTTGCTATTTGCAAAATAAAGAGTTAGAGGATCCAAAAGAAAAAACATCCATAGAGGATATGTACCCTGCAGCCCCTGAGGCTGTGTCTGAGTACTTGTACTCGAGACAAGGATATGAAAAGAATATACTCAAGGATGAAAGTGCCAACGAAAATTATTGCCATGTCTTCTTGTATAGAAGCAGGTAGGACCTGTTGAAGTCACATGCAAAGCTTTAGTACCATTGGTCCAAAGATGCTCAGTATATTCGTGAGAATATGCCATCAAAGATACTACTGGGTGTACTGTAACTTCACATGTGCTAGGAAAAGGCTGCCAGTACACTGAAAAGGTGTAGTGGGGTGCACTGTATTCTTGAAGTGTAGCATGTGAACTTATGTAAGAGTCAGTAGCTTGACCGTGTATTCTGCGTGAACCTGGTCTATAGACATCGTCAAAATGCCTATAAAAACCCTCCTGGCGAGCACTTGAACCTTAGTTGTAGAAGAAGCGAAGTGGCTCAGAGTTTGTAGCTTGCAAATATGGTAGTGAGCGAAGTAGACCAGCCCCCGGGAGCACTCAGTTGGCGTAGCCAAGAGCTGCAGTGACTAGAATAATTCTTGTGAGAGGGTTTAGAGGTAGGCTAAACCCGTAGTTGTGCATAGTAGAGTAGTCTGGATCTACAACTAGAAGAAGTCTTGTGACAGCTGGTAGGGTGGCACATCCAGCAGTCCCATGTCAGTTCTTATAGGGTGCCTATCGACATCTGTCCATAAAGGGTCATACCTGGACCCAAATGTGTATAGATGGCATCGGCTGGGTGGCAAGATGTGCGAGTAGCTCATCATGCATACTAGCTTGCAGGCTTCCTCTTGCAGTAGCTATGCTCCCATGGGTAGGCAGCCAACAAATGTTCATAGCCAGACAGTCTACCCAAGGTTCTAGGCTAGGACACACTGCACTTCTGTTATCTACCCGGATGCATTACTCTTCTCTTGGATCCAAGTGCATCGGGTAGAAAAGTACCTATTGAGAAGCACTTAGAGTATGAGTACTCTGTTATATCTAAGTAGGTGTTGTCTTTGTTATTGATTGAAAAAATCTTGTGCTGAGTGGTCTTCATCCGAGTACTACGCTATGTAGTGCATACAGTCAAGCAATTGTCCAAGTACTGCAGAATCATCCAGGTACTGCACTATGTGGCCGTGTAGATAATGGTCGTATCATGGCCGGTACCCAGATAGAGGAAATCTAACAGATAAGTCTGAACACATTCTGACGCATTAGAAATCATGAAAAGGCGTGCAACCGTCGTATCAATACACGCAGCGTCATTAAAATGGAAGAGAAACCGAAATGTCGTGCTCGTTGGCGTGATTATCAGGCCACACAGTAGTGGAATCCCTGTATAAAGGGTAACCACCCTGTGCGTCTTCTTCCTCCATCGCATCCCACATTCTGCTTAAGCCCCCATGGCTGCTGTGAGCGCCGTCTCCCTCAAACCCTAGATCTGAAAAGGAGCTCTGCTTGATGGGTAAGGGCAAGAACCCAAGCACCGCCGCCAAGAAGGTTGCCGAGAACAGGGCGTTGGAGGTGCCGGAGATGGCCGCCGCCGCCCAGATCTAGTTGGTGCCAAGCGCAAAGCCGAAGCACCTTCAGAAGCTCCACGATCAGGGCTATTTGCTCGACCAGAAGCTAGGGGAATGGAAGGTGCCTAGTGAGCACCGCATTCCCAATCTTGAGCTGGGTGAAATTATGCTCTTTGTTCCGTTCATCTAGCATGGGTTAGGGTTGCCAGCCTGTCTATTTTTACATGGGTTTTTGCATTACTACGGCAAAAACCTGAACCATGTGAACCCTAACTCCATCATGTATCTCTCGATTTTTGTTCATCTTTGTGAAACTTTCCTTGGTATTCCCCCCTCCATCACTCTTTTTCGCTATTTTTTCAAACTGAAACCACACCCGGACGTCGCAAACCCAGGTGTTTTGGGCGGCGTCGGTATTCAGTTCTAAGTAGGGAAGAAGAAAGATTATCTCCACTATACCCTTGTTGATTCTGTAAAGAATTGGAGGGCCAAGTGGTTTTATGCGGGGAATATGTGGCCACCGCTAGAGATCCATAGCAATGCCGCACCAGTGCCCAATGCTTGCTGGGAGAAGGAGCCGATGAGCGCAACAGAGCTTGAAGGAATTCGCTCGTTCCTCAAGCAACTCTTGGCCATGAAGGATCAAGGCCTGAACGGAGTTGGAGTAGTCGCCAGCTTCATTAGGCGGCGAGTGTAGCCGCTGCAGGAGAGGGTGCACTACGACTTCTAGTACATCAGGCCGTAGGATCCAGCCTGGGTGACAACTAAGGAGCTGACAAAAGAGGAAGTCCTAGAGAGTATTCAGGATATACTCCAGGCAGTATTGGTGATACCGTACCAGTATCTTGAACTAGATCATGAAAATCCACCTACTGCCGTAAGTATTCAAACCTTTGTAACTTTGCAATGTCTTGATATTGTGGGGACTAACTCCTGTGGATTGATAACTATTGGTATAGCATTTGGGGCACAACTTTAATGACCTACCCGCCCTGCCTCTGCGTCCTGGCTTTGGAGGAGTTGGCGGAAGTGGAGCGGCATCCGGCGGAGCAGGCGGAGGGAGCACCGCTTCCGCCATCCCTATGGAGCAAGAGGGTGACAACGACTCAGGGAACCCAGACGATTTCATGGTCTAGGTTAATCCAAGTGCTGGGGAGGCAGCTGCGAGCGGGAAGCGGTCCCTGGAGGCCGTTGTTGCTGCCAGCGCGAGTGGGCTGATACCAAAGAGGCCCCATCGGTCTTGTACACTAAGACCAGGTAAAAGATGTCTAAATTATCTCCGTGTATTCCGAATTGTACCTTGTGTTGAATCCAAGTTGTGAATAGTTACTGCAGATGAGGCTGTGGAGGAACAGGCGGAAGAGGAGGAGGAAGACACCTCGTTTTCTATCAGACAGTAAGTATTTTTTTTAGTAAAATTCTGTTACTAAAGTCTGTCATAGATGTCTTTGGTGACATTGAGTTGCTCTTGGCAGGATGCCGCCACCAGATCTATTGAGCACACGAGTGCCAACTCAGGGTGACGAGATCACACTTGGATAGGATGCTAGTACTGCGAGTCATCCAGAGGACTCAGTACTATCAGCATCAGTGTTGAGTCTAGGGCTGGGTCGATCACTTAGTGGGATGTTGCTAGGCAAGCCCACCTTGAAGAAGAGATTAGTGCCAAGTAAGTGTCAAAAAATTCCTCTATATGTTATTTTTGTTCTCGGGACATCACTTGTATGCTTCTCATTCTAGGGTACAAAAGGCATTGAGTACCCGGGCACAGAGTGAGGAGCCCCGGGTTGAAGAGAACCCACGAACTGAGGGTAATCGGGTGGAAAAAGGCCAGATAAGCAGGCCTGTGTCTCCACCCGGGTCTACTAAAACACCCTGGGCGCAGGGTCTGATGTCTACCATTGGTGAGGCAGAGCAACCTACGCGGTCGGGTACCATGGAGAGTGTGGAGGTGCCATAGCCACAGGTAGCGGTGCTTGTGAGTGATAAAGCACATCAGCCGCCGAGGCCGAAACCTACGGAGGCTACTGCTGAAGAAGTACGGAGCACAAGGGCTGACCCAAGCGCTGCTGCACCGAGTGCTCCTGCCCCAGAAATGCCGACGATGAGCGCCCACCAAGCAGAGGAGGATGACGTTGTCCTGGTTACTGGATTGGGTACCCAGCTCCAGGCTTATAGCCTGGAGTTCACCAGGTGATGAAGTCATGGTCCGAGCTACTGAACTAGGCTTCCATCTTTGACGACCAGTTGAGGGTAAGTAAACACATTTTGTCATTTCCTACTATAAATAACTTCCAAATTCTCATTCCGGAAACAGTCATATGCTCAGGGCGTGGAGCGGAAAGCGTTTGCCGAGGTCCAAAAAATCTAGGCAGAGCTCACCAGACTAAAGGAGGAGCAGGCCCAGAAGGAGGCCGAGTGGGAATTTGCACAGAAGCGCCATGATGAAACCCTCTATATCCTCTGTTCTTAGATTGGTGAAGCCAAGCATCAAAAAGCGCCCACCGAAACAAGGAAAAATAATGCCTTTGACTCTGTTGAAGATAACAGAGAAGGCCGAGCTCTTTGATACCAAGCTGAAATGTAAAAGAACTGTATGACTTCTTTTTTGTTCATGACACGTAGAAGTAGGTGATCATAATGATGATCATTTTTGGTCCTTTTTGCAGAAGAGCAGATCAGAACCCAACTTTTGGAAGGCGAGGTGAAGGAGCTAACTGAAGCCCTAAGAACCAAGCACAACCAAACTGAAGAGGTAACTGAACGAGCGAGTGAAGAACTCACTCGATCTAAGCTGATAAAGCGGGGAGTTGACCGTGATATGATGCAGGCTCTAAAGTCAGTGAATGACATAAAAGCTCAATTGGAGAGAGCGCAGTCGGAGCGAAACACGCTTTGGGAAGCTGTGAAGCCACTCGCCCTCCTCTTCCATAAGCCCGGAAGATGGTGAAAGGAGGTGGGTGGATATAGTAAAAGATATCCCCAACTACTTCGAAAGCTATGTGCGTGGAGCCGCCAAGTTCTGTGTCTAGAATGTACTCGGTACGCTTCAAGTGCTATACCCGGCTATCGATCTCCAGCAGATAACCATAGACTATGACAACGAGGGCCATCTTGCTGCTATGGAGAGAGCTAAGGAGGAACTTGATGGACTCGGCACCACCATAACTGATGAACTAAACCTTAGGATGGAGAATAATGAATAGGCTGTGTAAGTTTGAAAAAACTTGTTGAGCACATGTGCTGGGTAGGCACGTTGTAAGAAATAATGCTCTTTTGCTTGTGTAGGCTTGTTAGTTTAATGACAAAACTTAGCCTGTATGCTGTGAATATGATCCATCTTGTTAGGGTACTTAAGCACCTAAGATGGGTTTTCAAATCATTTAGACTTGGTAATCTTTCAAGTAAGACTGTAGTCTGCTTAGGCTGTAAATTTATCTTGTTGAGTCCTTTAGAAAGGCGCGGAAGACTGAGTAGCTGAGTAAAAAGGTGATCATTGTAGTCGCTATGATTAAAATCATGTTGGACCCTTTTGTTGATGTTAAGTGCTCAAAGTCACTTGTCCAACGAGCCCATGTAACGATTGTTTGTTGTTAGGATCCTATCCCATAGCGAACGAATCAGGTTACTTGCTTCTAGGAATCACCCTACCCAGGATGACATGCAATAGTTAAACTAAATGTCTATAATTGGCTCCCGGCCAAGGAGATGTAAGCCATCCGGGTAGGAGGCGTATCTCGTGTAACATAGCTTAGTACTCTGTATATAAAACAAGAACTGTGTGTTGAGTGAATTGATCATATTGAGAGATGTGTAGCCGCGCAGTAGTTAGCTATATATCTCGTAACAAAAACTTCAACAAAGAGAAACAACTAAAAAGTTGTGTAAAAAAGTAAAAAGACAGATTTATCTAGCGAAGAACGTTGATTCTGCATTAATAAAGAATCTTAACTACAGTTGCTAGAACACTAAATTTACTTAGACAAGAAAACTACTTTATAATATTAAGCATAAAATCTCCGTAGCTGGTTGATATTCCAGGAGTTAGGCATGGGATCACCGTCCTCTGTGATTAACTCGAAGGAAGCTGGCCGAGTAACTTTGGAGACGATGAAGGGGCCTTCCCAGGGGCTGAGTAGCTTGTGGCATCCCGAGGTATTTTGGATATGTTTGAGGACTTGATCTCCAACTTGAAAGGTACAAGGGCACACGTTCTTGTCATAGTGATGTCATAGGCCTTGCAGGTACCTAGCAGACTAGAAGGGTGCGTTAAGCTTAATTTCTTTAGCACTGTCAATTTCTAGCCACCGGGTTTCATTTGCTCTGCCTTCATTGTACTGTTCAATCCTAGGAGAGTTCCATATCAAATCTGCTGGTAAGATTGCCTCTGAGCCACAAACTAGGAAAAAGGGAGAGTACCCTATCGCTTTGCTTTGCTGAGTGCACAATCCCCAAACCACCTTGGATAACTCGTATATCCATTTGCTGCTGTAGTCTTTAAGCTCATCAAATAGCCTGGGCTTTAGTCCGGCTAGAAGTATCCCGTTAGCCCGCTCAACTTGACCATTTGCTTGAGGGTGAGCTACGGAAGCATAGTCGATGTTGATGCCGCGATCTTGAGCCCAACTTCTAAACTCGACAGTTGTATAGGGTGAGCCGAGATCTGTAATGATCCGATTGGGCATACCAAACCGGTACATAATTTCTTGCATTAACTCGACTGCCTTTGTAATGTTGAACTTGATGAGTGGCTTGTACTCTATCCACTTGGTAAACTTATCAATAGCCACGTAGATGTACTCGAAACCACCTGGTGCTCATTTGAGGGGTCCAACCATGTCGAGCCCCTAGCATGAAAAGGCCATGATGGAGGGATGCAGATAAGGTTGTGAGCTAGGATGTGGGCTTGTTTGGCAAAGAACTGATAGCCCTTGCAGTGTCGCACTAGCTCTTCTACGTCTTTGAGTGCTGTAGGCCAATAGTACC
The DNA here is from genome assembly GCA_904845875.1 of Miscanthus lutarioriparius. Taxonomy (NCBI): domain Eukaryota; kingdom Viridiplantae; phylum Streptophyta; class Magnoliopsida; order Poales; family Poaceae; genus Miscanthus; species Miscanthus lutarioriparius. The sequence goes on from CAJGYO010000012.1 coordinate 51,236,221, forward strand.
GGATCTGAAAGCCTTGCCGACTAAAGTCCTGGAGGCTGCATGATTACCACAATACCCAGAGTGGATTTCCTCCAAGATCTGCGCCCTTCTTCAGGTGTAATGCATTTGAGGAGAACACCAGATCTTGCACCCTATCGGTAGAGCCTGTCTCCGACTAAGACATAATTCTTACTTCTGTGCGTGATCTGCTTTGCTTCTACCTTGTTGTCGGGCAACTTGTGCTCTCGGATGTAATCAATAAATACTTGCATCCATGTCGGGTTGACCACTAGTACTTGGACATCAGGAGTCAAAGTATTGGTGGGTGTGGAGGCCTCTTGCTTGATTGAAGGGACTTGGAGTTCCTGTACAAACACATCAGGGGTACCTGGGGTCTGTCTGATCCCAATTTGGCCAAAACATCAGCTACAACATTGAGATCTCGCAAAACATGGAGGATTTCTAGACCTTGGAAGTGTTTCTTAAGTTTATGGACTTCTGTGTAGTAAGCGTCCATGGTTTCCTTGGTGCAGTCCCAATCCTTGTTAACCTAGTTGATGACCACCGAGGATTCGCCATAGACGAGTAAACACTTGATGCAAGTGAGACTGCTACTCGGAGACAGTGAAGGAGGGCCTCGTACTCGGCTTCATTGTTGGTAGCAGGCCAAAGTATTTGTAGGACATATTTAAGCTACTTTCCATCTAGAGATATGAAGAGAACGCCAACGCCAGCACCTCCTAGCATGAGGGAACCATCAAAATACATCTTCTAATGATCAAGGATAACTGTTGGAGTGGGTTGATAGGCTTCGATCCACTCGGCTATGAAATCAGCCAAGACTTGAGATTTGATAGCCTTGCGGGAGACAAACTCAATGTTCTGAGCTCCGAGTTCAACTGATCACTTGGATATGCGTCCTGTTGCATCCCAATTGCGTAAGACGTCGCCAAGTGGGAAGTTGGATACCACTATTACCTTATGTTCATCAAAGTTGTGGCATAGCTTGCGCGAAGTGATTAAGAGGGCATAGAGGAGCTTCTGCACATGTGGGTACTTGGCCTTGGATTCTGATAGCACCTTGCTAATATAATAAACATGTCATTGTGCCTTATATACATGCCCTTCTTTAGCCCGCTCCATGACTATTGGCGTGCTGACTATAGTAGTAGTCGCTGCAATGTAAAGTAGGAGTGGTTCATGCTTCTCGGGTGGAGTAAGTATTGGAGAAGTGGACAGGTACTCTTTGAGCTTCTAGAAGGCTTCATCAGCTTTGGTTGTCCACTCGAACTTGCCCGTCTTTTTCCACAACTTAAAGAAGGGCAGACCTTTCTCCCCAAGTTGTGAGATAAAATGATTGAGGGCCACCATGCACCCTGTCAGTTTCTAAACATCTTTGACCCAGTGAGGTTGAGTCATCTGAGTGATTGCTCGAATATATTTTGTGCTAGCTTCGATACCCCGATAGCTCACGAGGAAACCCAATAGCTGTCCAGAAGGAACTCCAAACATACACTTGGTTGGGTTAAGCTTCCACTTCTACTCATGAAAATTGTCAAAGGTTTGCTTTAGGTCTGTGATCAGAGTAGAGGGATCCTTAGTCTTGATGATGACACCATCCACGTAGGCTTCTACATTATGACCGATCTGTTCACTTAGGCATGCCTAGATAGCCCGCTGATAGGTTGCCCCGGTGTTTTTTAACCCAAAGGACATGGTCGTGTAAAAGTTGGCACCAAACGGAGTGATGAAGGATGTCTTGCTCTAATCTTCTTTACAGAGGGCAATCTGATAGCCCGCGGCCTCAGTGTCGGCGAGGCGGAGCCCGCAACCTTGGGGTCGGGCGAGGTGGAACCCGCTGCCTCAGGGTCGGGCGAGGCAGAACCCGCGGCCTTAGGGGGTCGGTCTAGGCGGAGGCTGCGTACCTAGGGGACGGTTGGAGCTGTAGTCGTGCTCTTGACTGCTCTGATGAACTAATGTTGATGACCATTAGCCCCTCCTATTTGGGTACCCTAGTATTGGTCCCTGATAGTAGCCCCCGAGCCTGACGGAGGAGTAGAATACTCCTTCGGAGGCTTTTCTGAGTGGGAGGACTTTGAGGGCCTTGGCCTTCTTTTGTCGCCCATGGCGTGACCTGGGGACGGTGATTCCCTTTCATCGAGATCGGACCCCTCGGGGGTATAGCCGTGAGATTTTGGTGGGTCAGAAAAGGTCTTTCCTAATTTTGATCGCTATAGAGGTCTATCCTTCTACGACCGTGTGCTCAGCCTTCGTGCGAGTCCAACTTTCCTTAAGCCCCCCGCCCATAGCAGGGGTCCGGTCGAGGATCGGCTTGTCTTCGCGATTGTCTTCCCTCAAGCGTTTTTTCTGATAAAAACAGAGGGGCAGAGCTGTGTCATGATTTTCCTCTATGGATGAATCATGGTGCTCGGTGAGCTGTTAACGGGCTAGTCCGAGTGGGGACCCGACATCCCATTCATGGGGATCTGGCTTGGGTTAGCTGGTGACCGGCTCCAAATTCTCTGTGGTCAATCCATATAGTTCTTGGGTCCGTTCGACCGGTCCCGAGGGCTCTCTGCCTTTCTTCAAGGAAAAACCATGGATCAAATCTGGCTAAGACTCGAACATGGGCCGAGATGCCCGCGGCATTCGTGCGCTCAGGTACCGGCCACTAGCGAGCCCATCTTTTTCCTCCCCTTACTCTAAAGGTGCCTAGAGCAGTTGTCGAACCCGTCGGTGGGCCAGCCTTCGAAGTCCTAGTCCCAGACGAGCCATAGAGGCGTCTTTAGCTCCATATCCCTCTTACCTGTGGCAGGTCGTGGCCTGTTCGGAAAGGCGAAACGTTCGGCGAGTTTTTCGAGGGAACGGACATAGGTTGCTTGCGCATAGCCCGCAATGAGACGTGGTGGTAGGTCATGGCAGGTGTTGAGATCTAGGCGGACGGTTGGTTTCCTCACGCCCACTGCCCCTATAAAACCAAATGGTTAGCCCCCCCGGGTTCCATAGGTTGCATCCTTGCCTCTGTAGCCACCCCCGCCATATCGATTAGGTTTCCTGCCTCCGCATGTCTACCGTTGTTGAGCCCACATCCATCTGCCCCCACCTCCAATGGATCCGTGGTGCCATTCCAACATCACCTTCTAGCACATGGAGGGCCTCATCCATCGCGGTCTTCTCCGTGCGCGGACCTCGGCCGAGGAGTGGCTGCTGTCCGATGAGGAGGATTTGCTGTCGCTACCCGACGGCTATGTGGTGTCGTTTGCCAACTTCCACGAGCGTGGGTTCGTGACCCCTGCCCACAAATTTCTTTAGGGGCAGCTGCACTACTACAAGATCATGTTGTAGCATCTCAATCCCAACGGGATCCAACACATGGTGGCGTTCGTCGCCCTATGAGAAGGAATCATGGGGATCAGCCACCACTTTGACTTGTGGAGGCACTTCTTCACCGTCACCCTCCAGAAGAAGAGGGAGAAGAGCGGCAGGCAGGAGCTGCACATGTCGATGGGGTGCGCCGGCATACAACTTTAGAACAATCAGGTCGGCGAGTATCCATCCATGCAGCTGTCAACATCCAATAAGGGGTGGCACTCATAGTGGTTCTACCTTAAGAACGCCGCCGCCGCCCCTCTGCCAGAGTTCACCGGATGCCTGATCGAAGAGACCTTAGAGTAGTGGAGGAAGTGGGGCATCCCGGAGAAAGACAAGAAGAAGATACGAGACCACATCGCCGCCATCCATATCTTGAAGGAGAATGGCCTGAAGGGGTCTAGCATCATCAGGGCTTACCATGCAAGGAGAGTGGCGCCATTGATGACTGTCGCGCTTTTGCTGTATGTAGTGGCGCTCGAGGCGTCATTCGACGGAACGATGCTCACCAAGGGGATGCTCCCCAACTCTGAGATTGCGCAACGCATCAAGGAGGTGATGGAGCCTTTGTGGGATGATGCGGGTGCCGCCCTCGACTTCATCTACCCAGTGCCGGGCATCCCGGAGAAGGACAAGAAGAACGTACGAGACCACATCACCGCCATCCACATCTTGAGGGAGAACGGCCTAAAGGGGTCAAGTGTCATTGGGGCTTACCACGCAAGGAGGGTGGTGCCATTGATGACGCGTGCGCTCCCACTGTATGCGATGGCGCTCGAGGCGTCGTTCGACGGAACGGCGCTCCCGAAGGGATGCTCCCCAACTCTGAGATTGCACAACGCATCAAGGAGGTGATGGAGCCTTTGCGGGACAACGCGGGTGCCGCCCTCAACTTCATCTACCCAGTGCCGGGATATCCTCTGATGCGGCCAAAGTCAAGCTATATCGTCTTTGTAAGTACCCCTTTCTTCTACCTTTTCTTCAATCGATTTCCCGACCCCTTAAGACTAACTTTGAGAGGGGCGAGACCAGCTGAGGGACCCCTCACGGATCACCCGACGCCGCTATCAAGGGATTCGGCCGTGAGGACGATGAATCACGCCAAGGTCGAGCGACTGAGGAAGGTGAAGGAGGACAAAAAGAGGAAGAAGCAGTGGAAGCTGCAGGCACAGGAATAGGGGGAGGACACCGATAGTGATGACGATGGTGACGACGATGAGGTAGCCGATGACATTGAATGGGCCAACCTAGAGAATGAGGATGCGCTGATAGGTATCGGCTTGTCCTTATAGGTGTTGGGACCCTTCCCATTCCACAGAGGGGAGGGTACGTCTAGGGAGCCTGCGGAGGCAGGACATACCGTCGACCTGCCCCAGGAGTAAATAGAGGCGGGCGGCTTTTCATCCCTTGCAGCGTCGGCAGGCCGCATAATCCTTTGGTGCTGGCGCCGAAGAAGAGCGTCACCCTCCAATTGAGGTGGCAGCCATTGGCTGGTGTCTCACCCATTTTGGGCAGGAGCAGCGCGAGTGTGACCGCATTCGCTCAAGGGGCGCCTTCTAAGGTCACGGAGCAGTCGGTGATGGCCGTGACACCGCTGTTGATGGCAGGACGGATGGGGTTGTCGACCGCACTCATGGCGCCAACCATGGTGGGTGTGGCGTAGCCGGTCATTACCCTACTGATGTCGGTGGAGGTGGTGGTGGCTAGGACAGATGGGTCACAGCCAGGCGCAATTGCAGCGGCGCCTGAGGCACTAGCGTGACCCATGCCATCAGTGACCCAAGCAACAGTGCCTAGCATGGGCTGGACAAAGGGGGACATGGCCAAGGGGTACCCGATGGAGGAGATGGAGTCATCCCTATCCCTGACGTCGGTGGGTAGCAGCTCACCCACGTGGGGCGAGCCCCTGCTCTGGTGGACGAATCCGTAGGATCCGACATCAACGCTCTTCACCCTTGATGACACCACCGAGAGCATGAAGCGAGAGAGCCTCGATGTAGGGATTGCGTCCATGCTCGAGGCCCTGAACCACAACACGGGTGCATTGCACGATGTTGTCGTTCCCTCCGGCTAGGTATTGCTTTATCATGCTTCTTGCCTTTATCTTCCTTTTTCTATTTTAAGTATCCTGATCATCGTCTTCCTATAGTCCCTCATAGCTCATAGCCGGGGGAAGTCTCGGTTCCTTCATCAATAGAAGGAGACCTAGGACTACCTCGTCGAGGAGGCACAACTATGCGGGGAGGTGACCGCCCAGCAGAGGGTGGCTGAGCTAACTCCCCTCACCGAGGAGGTGACCAATCTTCAGTCGTGGGTGGCCGAGGACCATCAGGATGCTGACGAGGCCGAGAAGGTGTTCGAGGCCCTATTGGCGAGGTCACGGAAGGATGAAGAAGAAGCTGCCAGGATCAGGAAGGAGCGGGATGAGCTACTCTAGAGGGACACTGAGACCTGCCAGTGGATCCTTGACCTTCTAGGCGAGGTTGAGAAGGAAAGGGATCTGAGGCTAGGGGGCCGAGGAGAAGCTCATGGCCCTAGAGAAGAGGGCGAGCCTAGATGCCATGGCGGTCACTCGGCTGCACAAGGAGCAGGATGAGCTGCTCCAAACTGTGGAGAGGCTCCACTCGGAACTTGGCGCGGCTCACAAGGAGCGTGACCAGGCCTGCCAAGAGCGTGATGATGCGCAGCAGAAGGTCGGCTCCCTCCAGACCGAGCTCGAAAGCGCAATGACCTAGAAGCTAGTGGCTGAGAGCGTTTCTGCTAGGCTAGTCGTAGACCTCACCGAGGTGAGGAAGAATCTACAGGTGGAGAGTGACTAGCTCGGTATCCTGAGCGCCACCCTCGGAGTGGTCAGCGATGACCTTCAGGTGGTGCGGTCGGAGGGGACCCGCTTGCTCGTGGCTCGTGCCATCGAGAACACGGCTTGGGTGCGCCAGCTCGAAAGGAGTGCCCTTCGTGCTGAGGTCAATCAGTCCTTCATGATTGCTCTCATTATGGGGACAGCATCGATATGGAGATGATGAGCCATGGCTATGTGCCTGGCTATGAAGTCCACGAGCTGGAGGAGATGGAAGCGGTGGTGGCTCCCCTTTCGTAGGACCTAGCGGATAGGATAGAAGACGTAGTTCTCCCCTGGAGGGGCTAGTTAGTTAGATAGGTCAGACGATCATTTTTGTATTAATCGAACAAGTTTTGACCCATGTGTTTTGTTCAAACAAGTCTGTTCTTTTATTTCGGTGTGAACAAGTTTGTTTTTTCTCTCTTTTCATGTGTGAAAAAGGGTTAATGCATTCCGACCCTTCTGTTTGTTAAGACCATAGAGCTCGGGGCATGGGTGAATAAACTCTGATCACGCTGGTGAGCAAGAGTGCCATAGCCGCTAGGGCGTAGGTTTCTTGCAGTCCGACCAGCCTTACTCAGCCGTTCATTTCCGCAAACCTTGCCACTAGGTTTTTTAACATGAGGAAGGGGTCGGGTACGACGATTGTTTTAGAAAGGGTATATATATACCATTAACAACCCCCGAGTGAGAGCCGACCCCTGCCATTGCTGGGGTCGGATGTCACTAAAGATCGAGGATAGGATTGAGAAACTAGTAGGAGAAAGCGTCTCTTGTTTTAGAAATGCTATTCTTAGTTTTCACACATACCCCTCCCTAGGATCTGAGCCATCGTTCTGCGTCCGCGCATTTGGTCTCCTTGCGAGTCCGACTTTCCTCGAGCCCCCTCACATAGCTGGTTTTCGGTCGAGGGTCGGCTCGTCTTTGTGATTGTCACCCTATCCATGGTTTCCACAACCAGAGGGGCTGAGCTAACACCACTTGCCTCGATGGCTCGAGTGTCATGCTTGGTGAGCTCGCTAGTGGGTATGTTCGAGTGGAATCTGGGTCCATCGTTCGTGATGGGGTCGGCATAGCCCTCATGTGGCATTCCACTGCTCCTTAACCGTCTCTCGGCAGTGGCCCGAGCCGTCTGATCGACTTGGGCGACCTGCTAGCCTCTCCTTGATGGAGATTCCATAGATGGGCCCCTCCAAACCCTTCCTAGGAAGGCAAAGGCTAAACTCGGGGTGCGAGGACAAAAATTCTGATCATGCTGGTGAGCAAAAATGTCGTAGCCGCTAGGGCATGGGTTTCTTGCAGTCCGACCAGTTTTATTCAGTCGTTCGTTTCTGCACACCTTGCCTCTAGGTTTTAGCGTCAGAAAGGGTCGGGCATAGAGAATGTCTATCAAATAGACACTCTTGCCAGCTCTTTTTGACGCGAGGCAGCCTTGAGCCCTTCGTGGGCTGGCCTTCAAACCTCGGTCGGTCAGATTCTCAAGTTGGGGTCGGGTGGCTTGAGCCCTCGAGCCCCGTTGGGCACGGTAGGGGTCGGCCGAGTTTTATGCGTCACCCCATCCGCGGTTTCCACAACCGGAGGGGTGAGCTCGCTAACAGGCATGTCCGAGCAGAATCTGGGTCCATTGTTCATGACGGGGTTGACATAGCCTTCATGTGGTATTCCACTGCTCCTTAACCCGCCTCCCGGCAGGTGCCCAAATCATTCTAGAGACCGATTTAGGTGGCCCGCTGGCCTCTCCTCAGTGGAGATTCTGTGGACTCGGCTCGATGTTAGGATTGAACGGGAAGGTCGAGATGACCCTATCCGCTTCTGAGCGGGTCAGGCAAGGGCCATTGGGGCTCATCTACGTTTTCTCCCCTAGCTCTGTTTGACATGAGGTGACCACGAGCCCTTCGTGGCTGGCCTTCGAACCTTGGTCGGCCGCCGCTCATATCGAATGAGACGACTACCGCTTCATGACGCGACGCGAAGCGTTGTGATGCAACAATTTGCATATGCAATGCTTGGATGTATGGGATGAATGTATGAATGTATGCATGAGAATGGATGAATGAATGATCATGCAATTGGAAAGTAGAATGGCGGTTGGTAAAGTTACCTTGATGGCTCGAGTGACGGGTTTGAGGAGCTCTTACCGGATATGTTCGAGTGAAATCTGGGTCCATCGTTCATGACGAGTTGGCCTAACCCACGTGGGGCATCCTGCTGCTCCCTACCCATCCCTCGGTAGCGGCCCGAGCCATCTGATCGACCTAGGCGACCTGCTGGCCTCTCCTTGACAGAGATTCTACAGGTGGGCCTCTCTAGAACCTTCCTAGGAAGGCAGAGGCTAAAAGCTCAGGGTGTGGGAACAAAAACTCTGAACACGCTGGTGAGCAATAACGCCATAGCTGCTGGGGCATTGGTTTCTTGTGGTCCGACCAGTTTTACTCAGTGTTTGTTTCTGCACACCTTGCCTCTAGTTTTTTAACATGAGAAGGGGTCAGGCAAAGAGAATGTCTACTGAATAGACATTCTTGCCAGCCCTCCAGTGAGGCCCGACCCCTTGCCGTTGCTGGGGTCGGGGGCTCGATAGCGAAATTAATAAGAGAAAATGTGCATAAATTAAGGGTGACCCATCTCTTGGCAGCACCCGAATCATCCGATCGACTTGGGTGACCTAGTAGCATAGGACTTACCTTGATGGCATGAGTGACAGGTTCGGGGAGCTCTTACCGGATATGTTCGAGTGGAATCTGGGTCCATCATTTGTGACGGAGTTGCAATAACCCGCATGTGGCATTCCACTGCTCCCTAACCGTCTCTCGGCAGCGGCCCGAGCCGTTCAATCGGCTTGGGTGACCCGCTGGCATAGGGCTTTCCTGCGGAGATGGAGGATAAGATCGTCCCCCCAAGAAATTAGTTAGGCAGATAAGCCAGGCGGTGAACTTGTAAAAAATGGACAAGCTCTTAAATTTTGTTATGGCCAAAAAGCTTTTTAGCCCTTCTCCCCTTTTTGTATAAAAAGGTTAGTGCGTTCTGACCCTTTCCGTCATTAAGGCCATAAAGCTTGAGGTGCAGGTGAACAAACTTTGATCACGCTGGTGAGCAAAAATCACCATAGCCACTGGGGCGTAGTTTTTTTTGCAGTCTGACCAGTTTTACTCAGCGCTCATTTCCGCAACCCTAGCTTCTAGGTCTCAATGTGAGAGAGGGTCGGGCACGGAGAATGTTTGCCAGATGGATATACTCTTAGACGCGTACCGACTCTTTTCATAGTTAAGGCTTAAAAAGCCTAGGGTGCGGAAAATACTCTGATCACACTGGTAAGCAAAGATGCCGTAGCCGCTGGGGTGTAGGTCTCTCGTAGTCTGACCAGTTTTACTCAGCGTTCGTTTCCACAAACCTCGCTTCTGGGTCTTAACGTGAGAAAGGGTCGGACATAGAGAATGTTTGCCAGGTGGTCATACTCTTAGACGCATACCGACTCTTTCCGTAGTTAAGGCTTAAAAAGCTTGGGGTGCGGAAAAAATTCTGATCACACTGGTGAGCAAAAATGTCATAGCTGCTGGGGCGTAGGTTTCTTGCAGTCCGACCAGTTTTACTCAGCGTTCTTTCTGCAACCCTTGTTTCTAGGTCTCAATGTGAAAAAGGGTCGGGTGTAGAGAATGACTATCGGATAGATATGCTCTTATTAGCCCCCGAGTGTGGCCTGATCCATTGCCGTTGGCGGGGTCGTGTGTCACTAAAGATCAGGGAGTCGATAGCGAAACTGATAAGAGAAAGTGTGCGTATATTAAGTGTAAAAGCAACGTAGCTACTTGATGTTCTAGGCATTGATGAAGAGTTCACCGTCGATGGTCTTGAGCTTATAGGTGCTGGTCAAAGCACCTCCACGACGACGTATGGTCCCTCCCATGGAGGAGAGAGCTTGTTGCGGTTCTTGTTGCTCTGGATGAGACAGAGCACCAGGTCTTCGACGTTGGAGGCCTGACCCTGCACTCGATGGCTGTTGTACCAGCGCAATGCTTGCCGGTACTTGGCTGAGCAGAGGAGGGTGACATCGTGGACTTCATCAAGCTAGTCCATGGCATCCTTGAGGGTTGCCTTGGCTCCCTATTCATCGTATGCCCTGACTCTTGGCGCTCCATAGTTGAGGTCAGTCAGGAGGACAACCTTGGGACCGTAGACCATGAAGAATGGCGTATAGCCGGTGGCCCGGCTGGGGTCATCCTCAGGCTCTAGAGCACCACAGGAAGTTCTGCGACCCATTGTCTGCCAAACTTGTTCAACCGGTTGAAGATCCTAGGCTTGAGGCCTTGTAGGACCATGCCATTCATGTGCTCGACCTGCTCATTCGTGTGGGGGTGCGCCATGGCGGCCCAATCGACGTGGATGTGGTATTCATCGTAGAATCGGAGGAACTTCTTTCTAGTGAACTGCGTGTCGTTGTTCGTGATAATGGAGTTCGGGACTCCAAAGCGATGGACGATGTCAAGGAAGAACATCATGGCTTGCCCGGACTTGATCACGGAGATCGATCGAGCCTCTACCCACTTTGTAAACTTGTCTATGGTGACAATCAAGTGCGTATAGCCCTCGATCGCCCTCTTGAGAGGTCTAACCAGATTGAGCCCCAGACCACGAATGGCCACATGATGGGGATCATCTGGAGTGCTTGGGTCGGTAGGTGGGTCTACCGAGCATTGTATTGACTCCCTTCGTAGGTGCGCACAATATGTTCTGCGTCGGCTACCACGGTCAGCTAGTAGAAGCCTTGTCGGAACATGTTTCTAACTAGGGTTCTGGGCGCGGCATGGTGACCGTAGACCCCATCGTGGATGTCGCTCAGCAACCGCTTCCCTTGTTCGATGGGGATGCAGTGCTGCAGGATCTCAGCGTGGCTTTGCTTGTAGAGCTTGCCCACAATAAGGACCAAGGACTTGGCGCAACGCACAAGCCGCTGAGCCCTTGTCTTGACCATCGGTAGTGCCTCATGGAGGAGGTAGTCGAGGTAAGGCGTCCGCCAGTCGGCCAGAGGGTTAGGCTCTGTCACTAGATCTTCATCAAGCTCCATGACTTTGGGGTCGGATGGAGCCGATGGCTGGTTAGCTCCCAAGCTCGGGGCAGGCAGCCCATCACCAGCTTGTTCCAGCTCATTGTAGCGGACCGAGGGCTTGTACTGATCACTGGCGAAGACGCCTATCGGCATTAGCTCTCGGCCAGACGCTGTCTTCGCTAGCGCGTCGGCTGCCTCGTTGAGACGCCTCGAGATGTGATTGAGCTCGAGACCATCGAACATGTCATCTAGCTAGCAGACTTCTCGACAATATGTAGCCATCTTAGCATCATGGCAGCTTGACTCCTTCATGACTTGGTCATTGACCAGCTAGGAGTCACCCCAGACGTCTAGCCGTCGGATATCCAGCTCGACGGCGATGCGTAGACCATTGATGAGTGCCTCATACTTGGCCACATTATTGGAGGAGGGGAAATGGATGCAAACCATGTACCTCATGCATACCTCGAGGGGCAAAATGATGACCAGCCCCATGCCGGGGCCTTTCTTCATCAGTGATCCATTGAAGCACATCGTCCAATACTCTTGGTTGACGACTACTAGCGGCATTTGGACCTTGGTCCACTCTATAATGAAATCAGCCAGCACTTGGGGCTTGATGGCCGTCCGAGGGGCATATGAAATTCCTTGACCCATCAGCTCGAGTGCCCACTTCACAATTCTTCCCATGGCATCCTGATTTTGGATGACCTCGCCAAGAGGGAAGGACGTCACCACCGTCATCGGATGTGGCTTGAAGTAGTGACGCAACTTCCTCTTGGCGACAAGGATGGTGTATAGGAGCTTCTAGATTTGGGGGTAGCGGGTCTTGGAGTCAGACAAGACCTTGCTAATGAAGTACACGGGACGCTGCACTTTGAGGGCGTGTCCCTCTTCTTCTCGCTCTACCACTAGGGTGGCGCTAACCACCTACATGGTGGCCGCAATATAGAGCAGAAGCGGTTCTTAGTCGGTTGGAGGGACCAGGATCGGGGCCTTGGTCAGAAGCTGCTTGACTGTGTCAAGTGCCTCCTGGGCCTCAGGCATCCATTCAAAATAGTTGGCCTTCTTCAGAAGCCGAAAGAGGGGGAGACCTCATTCGCTGAGGCATGAGATAAAGTGACCGAGCACGGCGAGGCACCCTATAACTTGCTATACCCCCTTTATATTCTGAATCGGGCCCATCCTTGTGATGGCTGAGATCTTCTCTGGGTTGGCTTCGATGCCACACTTGGAGACAATGAAACCTAGTAGCATACCCCTCGGGACCCTGAAAATGCACTTCTCGGGGTTGAGCTAAATGCCATTTGCTCGGAGTCTTACAAAGGTCTGCTATAGGTCGGCTACGACCTGGTCAAACCATTTGGACTTGACCACAATGTTATCCACATAGGCCTCAATGGTTCACCCGATGAGGTCTCCAAAACACTTGAGCATACAACGATGGTACGTAGCCCCGCATTTTTAGACGAAATGGCATTGTGACATAGCAGAACAATCTGAATGGGGTGATGAAAAATGTCATGAGCTGGTCAGTCTCTTTCATCACGATCTGATGGTACCTAGAGTATGCATCAAGGAAGCAAAGGGTTTGGCACCCCTGAGGTCTAGTGGACTACTTGGTCTATGCATGGCAAAGGAAATGGATCCATTGGACACGCTTTGTTGAGACCTATGTAGTGAACACACATTCTCAATTTCTCACTCTTCTTTCATACAAGAATGGGATTGGCTAACCACTTGGGGTGGTAAACTTCCTTGATGAACCTGGCCGCCAAAAGCTTCGCAATCTCATCGCCGATGGCCCTATGATTCCCCTCATCGAAGTGACATGGGCGCTACTTCACTGGTTTGGAGGCCGACCTGATCTTCAAGGCATGGTCGGTGACTTCTCTCAGAATGCCTGGCATGTCTGAGGGTTTCCACGCAAAGATGTCTCTGTTGGCGCGAAGGAAGTCGACGAGCACGCTTTCCTATTTTGAGGAAAGCGTGGTGCCAATGCGCACCACTTTTCCCTAGGAGATGCTGGGGTCTATGAGGACCTCCTTGGCGCCCTCTACAGGCTCAAAAGACCTAGCCGACTGCTTGGGGTTGTGTGCTTCTTCGGTGACCTCCTTCCTGATGGTCGCGAGCTCTTTGGAGGCAACGATTGCTGTGGCGTGTTCGCAACACTCGACCACGCACTCATAGGCGTGTTGGAAGGAGATGTCGATGGTGATGACCCCGCACGGTCCTAGCATCTTCAGCTTCAGATAGGTGTAGTTGGGATGGCCATGAACTAAACATAGCATGGATGTCCCAGGATGGCGTGGTAGGTTCCATGGAACCCAATAACCTCGAAGGTAAGGGTCCCTATCTTATAATTGGTCGGATCCCCAAAGGTGATGGGCAGATCGATCTACCCAAGTGGCATGGCCTGCTTTCCAGGCACGATGCCATGGAAAGGTGATCCAGTCGGTTGGATGCGCGATCGGTTGATGCCCATGGCGTTGAGTGTTTCCACATACATGATGTTAAGGCCGCTGCCTCCATCCATCAGTACCTTGGTGAGCAGCTTCGTGCCGATGATCGGGTCGACCACGAGCGAATATCATCCCGGCTGCAGGATGCATTCTAGGTGGTTGGTCCGATCAAAGGTTATGGCGGACTCTGACCATCGGAGGAAGGTAGGGGCAGTCAACTCGACCATATAGGCCTCACAGCGCGCAAGCTTCTGGCGACACTTAGAGTCATAGGCCGCCGACCCTCCGAAGATCATGAGGCAGCCATCCAGCATCGAAAAGCCATCGTCCTTCTCCTCGATGTCGTTTGCGGTTGGCTTGGGGTCCCCCCTATGCTCCCCCTTGTCGGAGCCTCCAGACAAGAACCGCTTCATGAGGCCATAGTCCTTATAGAGATGCTTGATGGGGAAGTCATGGTTCGGGCATGGCCCTTCGAGCAGCTTCTCGAAGTGGTTTGGGGTACCCTTGGTGGGCTTTCGACCCCCTTGCGGTCGGCGGCGGCCATGAGTGAGCCCTTGCACCACTACTTGTTCTTCTTCTTGCTAGGACAGTTGGAGGCTTCTTTGCCGGTGTCCTCGTCCTGCTTCACCTTGGCCTTGAGGCAGTCAAAGATTGCTCCGACCGCCTCCTCACCCGAGGCATGGCTGGTGGTGATGTCAAGGAGCTCCTTGGTGGTTCACGGGCCCTTACGTCCTAGCTTATGGACCAGGGACTCGCAGGTGGTCCTAGACAGGAAAGCTCCTATGACATCGGCGTCGGTGACGTTAGGCAGCTCGTTGCACTACTAGGAGAAACATCGGATGTACCCACGAAGGGTTTCCCTGGCCTTCTGTTGGCAGTTTTTGAGATCCCATGGGTTCCTAGTATGCTTGTATGTGCCCTAAAAGTTTCCCACAAAGATCTCTTTTAGGCCCGCCCAACTTTTGACTCTGTTGTTTGGAAGGTGCTCCATCCACGTTCGCGCCGAATCGGCCATGAACAATGGAAGGTTATGGATAATAAAATCGTCATTATCCACTCCACCGGCTTGGCAAGCAAGTCGATAATCCTCGAGCCACAGTCTAAGGTTTGTTTCCCCGGAGTACTTCGGGATGTTGGTCGGCAGTCAGTACCGCGGTGGAAAGGCGGCGTTGAGGATGTGTCACCCAAAGGCCTGAGGTCCCGGCAAGTTGGGGCTTAGGCTTTGGTCCTCGCTATTGTCGTAGCGTCCACCACAATGAGGGTGGTAGCCATGGCTAGCCCCTCCCTCGCATCGTCGTGGGTACATCTACGGGCGTCGAGGTTGTCGCGTGTGTCACGGTGGCAGCCGAGACGCTCATGCACCAGGACCATGGTGCGCGGCCAGCCGCCATGCGGTGCCTGGTGGACTAACACATCCTTATCGGGTTGCTCTAAGGGTGTGTGCTGGCTGGCGTCGAGCTCACGTCATCGGGACAACGACCTTTCAGCCTACTGTGCCGTCGCACGCTCGAGTAGCGTGCGAATCTCATGGTGGGCCCGATGGTCCTCGGGCGTCGCGGGCCCTGAAAGCCCTCAGAGCAAGGCTGTCACAGCGGCGATGTTCTAGCTCGCTCGGGTGAAGTGTGGGAGGGCTTCATCATCCTCGATGATCCTTTGGTTCATGTCCTGGGCCATGGCATGCGCACACCCACCATCCGCGTGTTACTCGATCTCTCGATCGAGCTCTACGCGTTCCTACTCGAGCTGGAGTCTCACTTCCTCAAGCTCTTGGTGCCAGGCCTTCAGCTACTCCATCCGCAGGTGAGGTGGGGCCCCTGCATCCCCCTCGACCTCATCATCGAGGTCATTTATTGGGGTAGCTTCTCCCTCGTGGATGCTTTCGACATGTCCCTTGGGCGTACCTGCCATGAAATACTCACGAGAAGGGTGATGGCTCCCCCTGCTGGAGTCAGAGCTAGAGGGCGACTCCGATTCTTCTACGAGGAGGTCATGGAAAGACTCTGTAACATATTCGGCCATTCCCATGAACTCGTTGTTCATATGAAATGGAGGAGTGCGTTGTGCCAGAAGGTGGCCAATGGTCTCTGTGGCATTGCGCAAACCAAGCGGGAGCATCATTGGGGCGCTCCAGATGAGGTATTCTAGGGAGAGCAGCTCTCCTCCGGCAAGCTGTGCCATGACATTGGCGAATGAGAAGGTGAGGTGGAGCAGGTCCTCCCGGGACGGTCGGGGTCCTAGGAAGGCGCCGAGCTGGTGCTCTAACCTACCATAGTCAAAGCCAAGGAGCTGGTCGCTCCTAGGGGCACGTGCCTCCAGTGCGTGCAGCTGCAGTTCCTCAAGCGCCTCGGTGATCATGTCGAGGCCGGCGGGGTGGAGAGGTTGGATGGCGGTGGGAGCCTACGCCAACTCTCCCTCCATTGTGATGATGAAGTCTAGGTCCCCGAAGCGCACGTGCACGCCTAGGACCCAGCTGACGTTGTGACTAACCATCCAAGGCCTGGTGTGGATGTTGAGACATGCAAAAGGCCCCTACCTGGTACACCAACTATTGGTGTTTCGAGTTACCACCGATGAGTAAATTTCTAATATTGCACGTCTGGCTCGGATGGTGTGCTTAGAGGACATGAGGTTTATACTGGTTCGGGCAGAATGTCCCTACGTCCAATTCATCGCTGCTGCTCATGTTACTAGCATCAAAAGTTTGTAGTAAGGGTTACAAATAGGCGAGAGAGGGACATGTCCCAATTCTCTGGTGGGAAGAATGAACGGGTCCTGAGAGCTTGGTTGCTACTCAGCCATGTGCTTGTGTTGTGTTCCGATCAGTTCGAGGTTCGATGGGTTCATGATGGTTCAATCAGGTCTGGCCTAAATCGATCCTCGATGGGTTGATCCCCTTCATGGGGTGCCCTGCTTTCCCTTTTATAGGCCATGGGAAAGCACGGGTTACAACAGAGAAAAAGAGAAGAATGAGAGAGAGAAGAAGGCCTTCAGGATCGCTGGGTCCTTCTTGTCCTTCATGCGGGTCCCATCGACCCTATAGATGTCAACAGGGATAGCTCCACATCGTGGCCCTATCCGTCACTGGCGCCATGCACGGGCGTCGTCTGTTGGTCATGGTGCTCCACTTCATCCTAGCAGACATCGCGGTGAACTGACGCGCCTGTCAGTGTTCGTACGAGGGTTAGGTAGAACATCACTAGTATACCCGACGCTGTTCCTGATATGAATCCTTGGGTATGGCCCATTGTAGCATGATGGTCTCTTCCCTGGTGTCAAAGTTTTGACCCATGCCCATACGCCTAGACCTAGAGTGGTTGGCAGTGGTATGGGACCCTGTTGGGCGAGACAAAGCCCACACCCGAGGGGTCAGGTGAGATGGCGCCCACAACCCTGGGGTTGGGTGAGGCGGAGCCCGCGGAATTGGGGTCGGGTGAGGCAGAGCCTACGACCTTGGGGTCGGGTGAGACAGAGCCCGCGACCTTAGGGTCGGGCGAGGCGGAGTCTGTGGCTTCGGTGTCAGGCGAGGTGGAGCCCGCCCCCAGAGGTCGGGCGAGGCGGAGCCCACAACCTTGGGGTCAAGCGAGGTGGAACCCATGTCCTCAGGGTCGGGTGAGGCGGAGCCCGCGATCTCGATGTTAGGCGAGGCAGAGCCTGCCCCCAGAGGTCGGGCGAGGCAGAGCCCACGGCCTCGGGGTCGGGCGAGGCGGAGCCCTTGGCCTCGGTGTCGGGTGAGGTGGAGCCCACAACCTTGGGGTCATGCGAGGCGGAATCCATGGCCTTGGGATCGGTCGAGGCAGAGCCCGCACACCTGGGGGCCGGTTGGAGCCGTAGTCGTGCTCTTGACTGCTCGATGAACTAATGTTGATGACCATTAGCCCCTCCTCTTTGGGTACCCTAGTATTGGTCCCCGACACATGGGAACTTGTCTAGTGGGATACCGGCCTCTCTATACTCGGACTCTCCTCTGCCTTCCATGTTGCTGTACTGGTGCCCATGATAGGCCGATTGTGTGGCACCCTGATTCCTGTTCTGGTTACCCTACGGCCCTAGATGGGAGTGGGCTGGTACTCACTATTCTCCTCCTTGGTTACCCTATGGTCCAAGGCAAGAGTGGGCTAGTGCCCGTGCCTCTGGTCCTCAGGAAGGGTTAGCTTGAGATGTCGCTTTTGTAGCCTGCATCTGAAGGGCTATTGATTCCAAAATAACTTTGAGTCGTTGCTGATCTGGGTAGGGTTTTCTATGCCCGCCATCTCTTCTACTAGGGCATAGACATTGGCGTAGGGCATGGTAAAGACCCTATGACTAGCTACTTCCATGAACTCTGGCTCAAGGTTGCATGATGCGGAGGCTCTAACGGCATCACGGTCTTGGCGCTGTCGTTCTGCTTCTTCATCTTGTAGACGCTGTTCATATGCTGCCTCTGCAGCCAAGCATCATCGTTCAACATCTCGACAAGCTAATTGATATCGCTGCCACTCCTCCCTGTAGTGTTGGGCGTAGTTGCATCGAGCTCTTTTCTTCCTTTCCCTAGCCGTCTTCTGCTCATCCGTCTCTCCGTTAGGTGGCACAATGTCTGGGGAGATGTCAGACAAGGTTTCCTCTCCATCTTGGATATCTGGTGGGTTAGGCATAGGGATCTAAGGTGGTTGCCTAGCCATGAAAACTTCTTTGGAGTGCCTCATGGCCGAGTGAGTTATAGATTCTGCAGTCATCGCAATGTCCAAGACCTCTGTAGAATCCTGACTGTTGTTGTCCGCTAGAAGAGTGTTGCCGTCCTGATAAGGCAAGAGCTCCACCATGCCGACTAGACGAGATGGATCTATTAAAGAAGTGTTGGGTCGAGCACCCAGCCAATGGATGATGGCTCCTTTGGGTGTGATGGATAGAACCAATTCTCTCTAGGCACCAATGAGAGGGATCTCTTGCTCAGACTGCACAAGGTAGCTGATCATATCTTGATAGATTGAAGCTGAATTCTTGAGACCAAGTGGAAAACAAACTGGGTCTTCGAGTTGGACTTCAGATGGGATCGCTAACCTAGACAAAGATGATGTGTCCGAGCGAGAGTCATGGTTGATGGTGACCTCCTTCTTTCGAGTTGAATCAAAAATTGAGAGGTGCGAAAACTTCTCGGCGAGTTGATCTAGTGTGATTGTCAAGACATTTGGTGAAGCTTGAGGCGCTAGCATCTCTGTGAGATGACTTTGGAGCTTGCCATTGTTGTTTGTCTTGCAGATCTAGGAGCCGAAGATGAAGGTGGTTCTCGTCGAGAAAATCATGTCGTTGAGGTCCACTGAGCTCTCGATCGTGAAGTCGCCGAAAGGCCCTACCTAGCGCGCCAGCTATTGGTGTTTGATGATCGACAACTCATCGCGGGGTTGCCCGGGACGACGTTCGAAGGGCTTCGGCATATGCAAAACTCGATAGTAAACACAAAGAGATGAATGATTTATACTGGTTTGGACCCTCTTATCGAGTAATAGCCTTTACATCCAGTCGGCGTGTAGCCTTTTGTGTTGGATTGATTGTATGATTGTTAGGGTTACAAGGGGGTGCACCATACCTCTCTTTATATAAGGGAGAGGGTAAGGGCACGTATCTAGTCCTAGTTGGTTACAAGAGAAGAGTCCTAGTCCTATTACAGAATCTAGCTTTCATAGTAAACCGACTAATTTGATCAGGAATAGCTTGAAGTCCACACCACCTTGTCTCATGTCCTTCAACAGATCATGGGGCATCCCAGGGCTGTTCCAGGTTGTAGTCCCATGGAGAACCCCTAGGACCCTGGTTCGTCAGTGACTAAATGATTTGCATTGCTGCAGAGAGGGGAAAAACCTGACAAAGAAGCAAACACTTTCTATTGAGGACTTAGTACCGCTAACAATGTGTTAGAGTTGGAAGGTTGAATCATTAGCGGAAAGTGTCTGTTGGTGAAGCAATCTCTCTATGAATCAACGCTTAACAATTATGGGTTATCTAAACTTCTGACTGTAGAAATTCAGTTGGCCTGAATACAACTATTCTGTTATGGCTGGAGCTCAATCATGGATTATGAAGAAAAATAGCTCTAGTTGTATGCACAGAAGGTATGTGAGTATTACCATTTTAGTAGAGAAACCAAGTACATGACAGCCAAAAGCACGACAAAATATGCATAGATACTGATAAACCACTAAAAACTACATGCAAAAACCAAACCAGTTGATTGATGTATAAAAGGGATCCCTAGAGGGATATATGAAAAAACTAGATGCAGAAGGAGCACAATCATAAACACCATACTGGTGCATGTCTTATTTGAGTTTAGCAGGTAGTAGGTAGCTCATTCAATTGAGCCTCTTTATTGTTCTAGACTTCCTTGCAACCCCAAGCCGACGCCTTCTCCACCTAGGAGTAGGGTAGACTTGAGATGGAGCCAAAGCAGGAGGATCAACATGATTGTCTTTTTCCTTGTTGTCATTGTCAGTGACCTTGTATTCAATGTACCCTTTCTCTTCGTACTGTCTCCGGATGTCCTCTGCTTCCATTACATCATAGTCATCCTCCTTGTTACATTCTGCAATTATCCGGTTGGTGTTATCTGGATCTATAGTGAGACACCTAGCTAGGACATCCTTGGACAAGCGGTCCAACATATGTGTTGTGAATACTTGAGGTATTTGCCAAAGATGTGTTTGAAAGGTCCTAATGGCTAGAGAGGGGGTGAATAGCCTAATAAAATCTTCTACAAATTACTAGAGCAAAGAGTTAGTCAAATATAAAGCGAAACTTTTTGCTCTAGCTCTACTAAAATAGCAAGCCACCTATACCAACAATTTTAGTTGCTATGATCACTAGGCACACATAAAAGCTAAGTTGCTACTTGCCTAGACTAGTGAGCTAGCTAATCAACTAATTAAGTAACTACAACTACACTAGTTACACTAACAAGCTACTCAAGCTACTACTACCACAAGAGTATATGAAAGTAAATGCAAGAGAGTGGTAGTGAGGTATACCGCATGTGGCAAGAAATGATCAACAAGAATACCAAGTGAATACTAGGAGAATTCCAATACACAATTGACACAAGATTTTTCTCCTGAGGTTCATTGGGTCGACCGTTCACTTGGTGGTTCGCGAGCTAATTGGCACCATGCCAAGCCCTACACTAGGGCATCGCAAGAACCTACCCAAAGTGAGGGTAACTCAATGACATGAGCAATTTACTAGAGTTACCTTTTGGCTCTCCGCTAGGGAAGGTACAAGACCCCTCAGAAATCACCAGGAGATGGCCACGAACAATCACCAACTCGTGCCAAAGCTCCTCCGCTGCTCCAAACCATCTAGGTGGTGGCAACCACCAAGAGTAACAAAAAAATCGTAGCTCCAACGATCCCCAAGTGCCACTAGATGCAATCACTCAAGCAAATGCACTTGGATCACTCCCAATCTCACTATGATGATGAATCAATGGAGGAGATGAGTGGGAGGTGTTTACTTTAGCTCACAAGGATGTATCACTAATGAAAATGTGCAAGAGAGTGAGTTAGAGCCAGCCCCAATCTATTTATAGAGCCCCCTTGGCTCAAAGAGGCGTTGGGCTCACATAGGGGCGACCGGACTCACCGACCGGACCCACTGAGTCTGGTCCACAAGATGAAGTTGCATGTCCCTCACGTTCAATGTTAGCCATAGATCTCCAACAGTCATCACCACGCGCGTGCACAGCTAGCTCCGGACCAAACGCTCAATCCAGTGTTCGGACCCTCTAGCACGCCAGAGTCCGGAGCGATCCAGTAAGGTTCTCGAGGCTCAAATATTGACCAGACTCAGTACGATGCGATCGAACCGGACCCTCAGTAGAGTCTGGTCCTCTCCAGCTCAGGCGCCCACATGCCAAGTTGACATGAACGAACCCATGAACAAGGTCATAGGAGAGTCCGATCTGACTGAATTAAACAGAGTCCAATCATGTCCAATTTTACACCAAGAGCTCCGAGGTGCTTCGAACTAGGTCTAGTCCAACCGACCAGACTCTACCTCAGAGTCTAGAGCTCCACCGGTCAACCACGCGACGCCACATGTCCTTGCTCCACAACACCGCCTCAATCGGACACAAAGAAGATGGTCTGGACATGCCCCTCAGTAGGGTCTAGTCCAAAAAGTAGCAGCACCCGTAGGCTAGGGTTGGTGACCAGACTCACCCTCTTAGGGTCCAGTCCAACCGAAGCTAGAGTCCGGTCGATCAAAACTCCTTTTCAACTTCTATCTCTTCACCGTTGCTCCCAAGTGCTAAACACATTGTGTATCATCATTGTGTATGTGTGTTAGCATATTTTCAAAGCATTTTCAAGGGTTAGAAGTTAGCACACTAGGTCCTAATGCATATGCAAGTATGAATTCATCTAGTGGCACTCGATAACTGCTTAACCATGATCTTCCCCTCTTCATAGTATGGCTATCTATCATAAACACACCCACACTCTCTATGGTGTTTTGAGTGCCAAAATAAAATCCTATCATATACCTTTTCCTTGATCTCCATGGATTTTGTTTTTCTCTTTCTTCTTTTTCAAGTTGGAGCACTTGATCTATCTTTAGGCCATCTTCATCACCATGACCATCTTCATATATGCTCCACACTTTGGAGTGTACCAACCTATCTTGCATAACACTTATGACAAAGGTTAGTACCTAGGTTTCATCAATTAGTCAAAACCAAACTAGGGCTTTCAGTATTATGAAGGCAATGCCATCTTGTGGAGGAGATCACTTCTACATCAACATTTTCAAGAGTTACACACTTCGACGACATCTTCTATTTTGAATTTTGGATGTACTTTGTCTTTTTTTAAGTGTAGTGCATAGTGCCAACTCTCCAAATGTAACACCATTGCATTCACATTGCATTTGAGAATTGAGAGGGGGTGTTAAGTCCTAGTCAATGGTATTATTGTAATCTCCAGCGGCGGATCCAGAAAAAATTTTAGGGGGGGGCTGAACAAAAGTGGGACAACAATATAGCTTCACTATGACCCCCAAGTCTTATATTAAAACATAGAAGAACGATGAAAATCACAAAATACATCATGAAAAATAAAGGATGCGGCTTATTCATACCGAAAGGCGAAATTACAAAACTAATAGATGATGTGTGACGGTGACAGCCATTATTCATCCGAAGAAGAAATCTACACAAATAGACATAATTGATTAGTCAAACATATATGGACCTCCAAATTATGAATTTAGAAGAGAATAGAGCGTACCACTAATTTTTAAGGCAATAACATACGGCGTTTTTTCATCTCTTGAAACAGCTTTTTGATCTTTTCATTACCAATCTTTCTAAATATCTCCTTCTCGTTATAGCATATCATCAAGTCATTGAGCCATTCATCACCCATTTTATTACGCAAATCTGTCTTTATAATGGACATGGCTGAAAATATCCTCTCAACTGAAGTCGTTGCCATAGGTAGTATCAAGGTTAGCTCAATGAGACGATAAACCAATTTATAAGATGTGTGCATATTATTCTTGACCATAGTTTCAATAACTTTTCTAAGTTCAGTGCATCCAAGAAAATCTGGAGTTCTTCTAGCACAGTTGATGAATTGTCTAAGTTGATTTGCTAAATCAGTAAGGTCACCAATATCAAAATCCTCAGCATAAATTTCAGCAAGCCTCACAAGTTTGTCCACATCAAAATTAGAGAAGAAGTTCCTTGGGTTAAAACAAGCCATGCATACTAATAACTCTGAACTAATTTCACTAAACCGATGATTCAGCTCAGTCAAGATGGCGTCAATGGCAACAAGAAAAATCTCAACATGATAGTAATGCTTGTTTGTTACCTTTTGCTTTCTACGTCTAGATGTCCCTCTAACATTTATTTCCTTATCCATATCTGGCACTTCAATCTCATTCTTCTCACAGAATGTTTTCACTTTTCTGAGTAATGGCTCCCATCCATTGTTCCTCATGTCCTGCAGGCCATCTTTCACATCAGTGATCAAATGCATTGCTTCAACTATGTCTTGATCCTTCCTTTGCAAAGCACGTGACAAAATATCTATCATGCTCAACAACTCTATCATCAAATGCAGGATGAACACAAAATCAAAGCTCTCCATTTTTCTAATTAAACCTAAAGCTCCACCATTACATGTTGGTTTAATGGAATCTTTCTTCACTATCTCAAGGACATCTATGATAGCCTCCCACATCACCAAAATGTGAAGCAAAGTTTTAAGATGTGAACCCCATCTAGTATCTCCAGGCCTAGCTAGGCTACTTTCCTGGTTCAAATCACTTCCAGTCATAATCTCACCATTCTCAATCTTTTCAAGTAACACATCATGATGCTTTGCAAGCAAGGCATCCTTGGACTCACTATACTCTAGCCAATCAAATTCATCAAACCAAGTCTTTTCAAATGATCTCCATTCACCACCAATCCATTTACGAGGAAATTGAAATTCACGAGGTTGGGTTGGACCACTCAAAGCATATGCTCTCTTTACTGGTCTCTAATTTCAAGTTCATAATCATCAATTGGTTTGTGATTTCCAGGGTCTGCAATCATGTTCGATTGACTAAACTCTACTCTAGGTTTCTTTGGTTGAGTTGTGCTCTCATTACTGGTATGTGCAGTTGATGGAGATGGACCACTACCACTAGAACTTGAAAAGTAATTGCGCAGAGTTCTTTTCGTCATTCTGAAATCTGACATTTTAAATTTCCAATCACATATTCAATTCAACAATGCTTCCTGCGCCGTGCTGCGGGCCGCTCCGCCGCTACTGCTTCCTGCGCGGCCACGCCTGGCCACCTGCCACTCGCCGGGCCCGCGCGCTGGCTGCACGCCGCCACCGGCCGCCGTGAAGGGGCGACGGCGCGACGCAGTCCGCCCGCTCCCGCTACTCGCTCCCCACTTCCCCGCCATCCGCCGCCAGAGGCCGAAGCAGAAGCACGCAAGCGGCGAGTCACAACGCTCTCTGGAAGTTCGATGGGGAATAGGTTTTTTTTAGCCTTCATCCTTGGGCCTGGACTAGTGGACTTAACTTCTTAACTTTATGGGCCAAATGAATTGATGTTGCTGGCCAGCCCAACTTGCAAGAAGGTCGTCTTCTACCTCCGACTGCTGTTCGATCTTAAGTCTCAGCCCCACCTACACGATAGAACTTTGCCTAAAAATTCAGGGGGCTCTAGGGCTCCGATATCGATAGGGGGAGCTCGAGCCCCCCCAACACTGCCCCACCGTTGAATCCGTCGCTGGTAATCTCCTATGTCTACGGTTACGTCTCCTGTCTCCATGTACTCTATATATATCCCTCACTGGGCCTCAATAGAATCATTCAGTTCAGTCTCCCTTTATTTGTAATAGTGTTCATGTAAATGGTAGGTGTAAACGTTTTGTATCTAGTTTGTACCTTTGTTTATTATCCAAACGTGGGTTTTAGAACTTCTAGTTTCATTGAATCAACTCCTAATGTAAACTCACAATTCCACATGTCAGAAGTGCATCCTGCAGAAAAAATTACTCGAGCAAGTTGAACTTGTTATAGGTTCAATTGTGTCGATCGTACATATCGGGTTGGCAATTCTATTTGCACAAATCTGAAGCCGAGATTTTTATAACTCATCAAACAAGGGAGATCTAGGATCGAAATTGATTAGTTGCCAAGATTGGACAACAAAAAAAAATCTATTCAAATCATATAGATGTAATGTAATTTATTTTAAGATGCGAAATACTGGACACATGCAAACAAAACTTTAGCCAAAGTGAATTTTTAATTCTAGCATAGAAACTAGCATAGGAGAAGTTCAGAAAATCCTGAGAACGAGACACTACCTATCTATTTGGGTAACCAACGAGAGATTAGTATGAAAATCTAAAACAACATAGAAACTAACATAGTAGAAGTTCCCAAAATCCTGAGAACTTGACAGTACCTATTTGAGTAATCAATGAGAGATTAATATAGAAATCTAAAGTTGAACTACAATTGGTCTAGTGATCCTGATAACTAGAAGCGTGAACTGAATGCAGGTGGGACTGTTGGGGCTTCATAGCCAAGGTCCCCAACAGCCACTCGGATTGCCCCTGCTTCCTCAAAGATCCTTTCCACGTTCGCCCACATGATCTTGGTTCTTGAGTCAAAGACTTCATGATCCTTGGGAATTGTACTCATCCTCTCATGAATCTTCTTACATAAAGCATAGACCGTACAAGCATGAAAGCAACTTAAAGCAACACGTTATGGAAACTCTTAGATTATCATGCATTACTTCCTTTGATAATTATGGAATTTAGGAAATTTGTAAATTTATACATACAGTACCTATGATACAAAGATACGATGATGTCATTCATAGCATCAACATGTTCCACCCTAGTTCTTTGCACAGATTCGATAGCAAGTGTCTCAGTGAACTGAAATCCATCAAATAGAATATAAGAGGTAAGTAATTTTGAAACATTGATATTACATTATCACAGACAACCTAAACTGACATAGGGGACAATTTGAAGAACAAATGACACTAAGAACTTTCCACATGATCTAAGGTCCTGTTTGGATAATGTTAGCTGGCTAAAATTAACTAGGTCCTATTTAGATACATACAACCACTAGATTGTAGGATTCTCTTGTAGAAGTCTAGTCTGTGGTCTGCCTTTGCCTTTTACTACTGCCTAGATCATTTGCCACAAACGGTCCAGATCTTTTGGCACTCTATGTTGTAGCTGTATGCATAAAGTACACCTTAGATTTCAAGTGCATACATTTGTAAGGCATTCAGAAGTTCTTTCCTATTCAAGGTCAATAGACATTAATCATGGCAATTATTTAAATATGCAACCTGACGCCATTAGTATTTTAGAATCTTCAATAAAAGGAAGAGGCCAAGTGCAAACAACAATCAGTAACAGAAAAGACAACATAGATGCATGATTCATATAAGATGCAAAGAAGGATGAAAGCATGCGGCTTACACGGAGCTTGGCAGTCCAAGCCTTGAACTGCAAGCTTATGTTACTTTTGTTCCTACTAGGCTATTACCTAAAGAGATGGGAGATATAGAGCAATGTATTACATTTCAGACCAGCAACTAGATTATGTATTGGTATGGCTGGGCAGTACTTAGAGTAGATAATGCCAACTAGTTCAGTTTGGAGAGGAATAAAATCAATTTTTAGATAATAACCAAATAATGTTGGCAAAAAATCATCACAACAAAGTTCCTCTGAAAATTTGGCAATAGATTGAAAAATGCTCTTGACTAGGCAGCTCACCACAACCCTGCCATCAAATGATCTTCCACCAGGTAACAAAACTGCTGCTGAGATCTTTCAAAAACAAAATGCTGCTGAAGCATGAAGTGTTCTCAAAGGTTCAAGTTAGCACTCATCAACTTTTGACTCATCTATAGAAATACTAAATGTCCCTAATCATAATGCCCAAAATAACGAAAGCAGATAACCCCCTTCGAAGATTTAGCAATTCCAAATTTCAATCATTGAGGCTTGAAACTGAATCTTAGATTCTATCTAGTTATAATGGTTTGAACGATTTAATCGAATTTGAAAGTAGCAAACGGAAGAATCAGGAATAATACATGACGTACAGCCAAAAGCACAGCACAACATAACTATATATAGATACTAATAAACCACTAAAAAATACATGTGAAAACGAAACCAGTTGATTGATGGATAAAAGTGTCTTATTCAGTTTAGCAGGTAGCTCATTCCATTGAGCCTCTTAGTTGTTCCAGACTTTCTTGCAACTCTAGGTAGATGCCTTCTCTGCCCAGAAACAGGGTAGAATTGAGAGGCAAGAGGAGCAGGAGCAGGAACGGGAGCGTTGTCTTCTTCCTCAATCTCATATTCCACGTTCCACGTACCCTTTCTCTTCATACTGTCTCCGGACATCCTCCGCTTCCATTGCATCATAGTCCTCCTCCTCAGTACTTTCCCCAATTATCCGTTGTTGTTATCTGGATCTATAGCGACACACCTAGCTAGTGTATCCTTGGACAAGCGGTCCAACATCTCTTGAGGAAGGGCGTCAAAGACCGCGTGAGGACTCACTACAGGTAACATTGGCTCCGGCTTCTTGTATGCGAGCTAGTTGTCGATCTGTTCCTGTGTCATCCTCACTTTCTTATTCTTCCCCTGCGTTTTCTTGACAGAGCCACCGCCTCAGCTTGGACAGGCGCGGAAGAATCCGCCGGCGGGAGCTTCCCTTTGCTTCCGTCCTCGGAGCCGGAGGAACTCTTCGCCGCCGTCGATTCGACTCCCTCGCTCGACATTTTTTTCTCGGCTGGATGGATTGGAGAATCCCGCTCCCGTCGCATTCGCGGATATATATGCTTGAGCAGCGGCCAATTCCGACCCTTATTATGAAACACGGTCGCTTGCACTTGCTTTAATCGAGGCCCATTAAACTCAGATATTTTTTTCCGAAGAGCCAACGATAAGAAAATGCTGGACATATATTAATGGAGAAGAAGAATCTTACAAAATAATAAAATGAAATAAAATAAAAAACAACAACCCCACGAAGGAGGGGGCAGCAACAAAACTACTGCACAAAAGAACACAAAACCAACGGTCCTCGTAAGCCAGAGCCGTCGAACGTCGCTATGCACGACACAGAAAGCAAGCGATAAACTAGTAGACGAAGTAGGTTTTCCACGGCGATGCTCCATCGAGGGAAACGACATCCAAAGATACCATCAACGCTGAAAAAAAACCAAAGTTTTACGACCAAACTCCTAAGAAGATGCCAAAATGCAGGAGGAGCTGTGTGCGCTGTGGTCGCTGGCAGCTCGCAGGAGAAGGGAGACGGTGAGACCAGGAGCTGGGGAGGCCGTTGGCTAGCGGCACTGGTGCCGGAGTTGCAGCGGTCTGATGGGAACATCAATCATGATCTTGGGCGCCAGATACGATGCCACGGTGACCTTGCTGCCGCCTCGCTACTACTTGGCCTCGAGGCAAATGGCAATACCGCGGAGCTGTCGCCGTGGAAGGAGTTAGGGACCGCCAAGGTAGATGGCGGAGAGAGGCGCGAGCGGTGCGGCGGACGGCGGGCGGCCGGGCATGCAAAGAGGCCAGAGGCGGCCGGGCCTGAGACGGACGGCTCGATCAAGCTCTTATCCAACTGCAGATTCGTGAGCACAAGCTTTCTTAAATTCACCCACTAAATCCTTTAGAGAGTTATTTTAAGAAAAAACTATCAATATCTTTTCACTTTTTTACAGTTTGTCCTGTGTGTGTTTTGGAAAGCCATCCTCGCTTTTATCTTTGGTTAATGAGATTTAGAAATAAATAATTATAATATTTGAAGATCTAATTAGAAAAGTCGTTGGAGGATTTTTTTCACCAAAACCACTATTTCTATTGTTATCAACAAAAAAATATTCTTAGAGATAGAGATAGAGATGAGCTGGTAACTAACCAACCAAATACAAGCTCAATTTCCCCACTAAAATGCACCAACATTTTTATTCTCCCTAGAGCAAACTATTTTTTTTTATACTTTGGAACATTTTTTTCATTCTAAATTTTAAGACGTTTTAATTTTTCCACGTACGTAGCTGTTGCTACGCACTTAGATAAATAATATGTCTACATATATAATAAAAATAATGTATCTAAAAAAACTAAATGTCTTATAATTTGAAATGAGAGAGCATACTTGTGCAAGAGGTCCACATCTCCTAGGTAAAAGGTGTCTAAAGACTACCTAGAAACTCACTCTAGGTAACATTGGATCGGGCTTCTTGTATGTGAGGTAGCTGGCTATCCGTTCTTGTCTTAGGCACCACCTCAGCTTGGACGGAGGCGGAGGAATCTGTCCGAGGCCTTGTTTAGTTCCTCCCAAACTCCTAACTTTGGCACTATACAAAAAGAAGATTCTCCGTCACATCAAACTTGCGGTATATGCACGGAATACTAAAAGTAGACGAAATTAAAAACTAATTGCACAGTTTGGTTGTACTTTGCGAGACGAACATTTTGAGCCTAATTAGTCAACGGTTGGACAATTATTACCAAATACAAATGAAATGTTACAGTGATGCTACAATACATTTTGCCAACTTTGCACATCCAAAGTTTGGCAACTAAACAAGGCTCAAGAGAGCTTCCTTTTCCGTTCATCCTGGTGGGTGTATATTTAGCAGGGCTTGTACTTTTCCAAAAAAGAGAGAAGCTAGGAAAAGTCATGTTTTGGTGGTTTCGGGTTCACTTATTTTTGACTTGTTTTTGGCTTCAAAAGCTGTTTTTTGTGTGTGGTCGTTTGATAAGGTTTTTAATTAAACCTATGGAGAAGCCACAACAAAAAATCATGTCAAAGATAAGTGTTGTTATGCTTTATTTACTCCTTTGACTAATGCTTGCTGTTGTTATAAATTCTGTAGTACAAATCTGAATGACAGTTACACAAGCTTGTTTTGTAATAAATCGTCAATTCCTTGACCTAAAAAAGCTGTCCACCAATGAATGGCTTCCCTATTTAATTTAGGAAGACAGATTGTGTTTTATTAACATGTACTCAGAGACTGATTGTGCATTCAAGGTAAAGATATGTGGTACTTCAAAGTGAGATATGACTTTGTCATCTGCTAGTGAAATTGTAAATACCTATAGAAGCTACCTTGAGTAGCAAATATCCTTTTACAAGAATGTACTTGCATATTGTCACTCCATAAGTCTAATAATCAAGCTGCAAAATTAACCCCGTTCATTAGTATTTTTCTTGTGTATTTGGTCCTAAATGTGAGCTACTGGCTAAACATATGTATGATTACATAATTAAAAGTAACAAGCACTACTACAAAAAACCACTTTTAGACATGTCTCCATTTTAGTCCAGAGGCTCTTATAAAAAAAACCGTCTCTAAAATGGTTTTCTAAGTAGATCCATCTCTAGAAATCGATTTTTATAGTTGTTTAGAAAATCCAACCATCTCTAGAAATACCCTCTATTTTTAGAGGTGGCTGCAAAGCCCAACCATCTCTAAAAATGTTGTTTCTAACGGCGCCTGAAAATTTTACCTGCCTCTACAATGATTTGAGAGGCGGTTGATAATTTGGCCTATCTCTAAAAATAGGTTTAGCATAGTATTCAAATTGAGTCAAATGAAAACAAACTTTATATAAAATCTTGTAGAGATCTACAGATTTATAGTTGACTACTTTTTCATTTGAAATCATTTAGGGTCCAAAAGTTTTATTTTAAGTTTTTAGATTTTGAAATTCAATTTTTTAAATTTTGAAATGACCTCGGATGGAGAAATAATCTAAATAAAAGTTGTAGTACTTGACGAGATCTAAATCTTTTCAGTTCAAAATTTTTTATGTGGTTTGGTTTACGATCTCAAATATCTCTACTAGACTAAGATTTTTCAACGATGGGCATAAAGTATAAAGTATTAATAGTAATAGAGGTGGCTTCGGCACCCGCCTCTGTGAAAGAACCTGTGTTAATGGAATTTTACAGAGGTGGGTGCAATTGCCCACCTCTTAAAAACAAAAACCAAAAACTAAAAAAATCCTGCTAACCCGTTGAGCTCACTACTAGGCCACTAATATTGCCATCGCCACCATGTCGTCCACTCTGCAATAGCCACTGCTCAAGCCGCCACACGAAGGCCGTCCATGTGGATTTTCTTTTTATTTTTAATCCTTTTTATTCAATATTTCAATAGTAATTGCTCAAAAAAAATTGCGGATATGACCCTTTTTGTCTCGCCAGCGGCGCGACCAAATAACGTTGTCGTGCCATATGCATTGGCACGGCAACATGCGCCACGTTAGACGACGCTTTCAACGTGGAAAACGCTGTCACGCCACTCCCGCTGATGTGACAGTATTATTGTGTCGCGCTACCGGGAGTGGCGTGACAAGACCAAAACTTTGAAAAAATCATAACTCTTTGATACAACATTGGATGAGGATGAAATTTATATGAAAATTGTAGCTCTCGATGAGATCTACATCGTTGTAGTTTTGAGTTTTTTTAATTTGAGAACGTTAACATGCTCAAAAAATAATATAAAATTTTAGGAGTATAATAACCGCGTACTAGTACTCATGGCAATAGACAAATAATATCTTTTGTATATGGTGTCAAATGAAAATACTTTTTACATTATAGTTGTACCTCTCAATGGGATCTACAACTTTATAGTTTTGAGTTTTCACATTTGGAGTCGTTAAGATGTTCAAATAAATAATATAAAATTTTAGTAGCACAATAATCGTGTACTAGCACTTGTCGCATTAAAAAAATAATATCATTTTTGTCTCGTGTCAAATGAAGTACTTTTAATATCAAAGTTGGAGCTACAATTTTCATATAAATTTCATCTTCATCCGATATCATATTAAAAAGTTTTGATTTTTCAAAGTTCTGGTATTGTCACACCACTTCCGGTGGCGCGACAGAACAATACTGTCATGCCAGCGGGAGTGGCATGACAACGTTTTCGACGTCGGAAACATCGTCTAACGTGGTGGATGTTGCCGCGCCAGTACACATGTGGCGCGACAGCATTGCCACTGGCACGACCAAAAGGATCAAATCCGCAAAAAAAAATTTGGAGCGATTATTATTGAAATACTGAATAAAAAAGGATTTAAAAATAAAAATTCTCCAAGCCCCTCTGTGTCACTAGCGGATCGGTAGCAAAGAACCCCATGGCGCCTAGAGTGACCACAATGCCCACAAAAGTACCTAGTCAGCTCCTGGCATCGGGGTCGTTGCCCAAGTTGGACGATTGGTGCATGGTCAACATGGAGCTGAGCATGAGGAGCATGACAGATCTGTTCTCGCTCATGCTGCCTCCTCTGGCCACCCAACCGCAGATCTGGTATAGGGAGATAGGGTGAGGGTGAGCTGGAGAAGAGAGGAGGGAGGGAAAAGAGGGGGTGCTCACCTGGTCATATATGCATTGTCATCATCGCTAGACCGCGCTGCCCTTTGTCAGGTCCGCATATCGTGTATCGTGACCCGCCGTGCCTAACGCTGTCCCCTTGGGCAAGCCTAACTCATGCCTTAGTCACACCTAACCCATACAGATCCGCAAGGGGAGCGGCTTCCATGCCCTCTAGGGATGCACCAGAGGGGAATCAAGGGGGAAGGGGACGGTGGTGGAGGGAAAGCGAGAAGAGAGGGGGTAGTGGCAACAAACAGCCTGTTCGGCAGGGCTGAATTGGCTGGCTGGTGCTGGGGCTGGACCAGCCAGCCTAACCAGCCAATTTCAGCCTCCAGCCAACAGCTCATGCTGATTCCAGCCTCCGGTTCAAATAATGGTGCCAATGCTTTCTAGGCAATTGTAGGTTATGCTGAATTCAAAATTTCAAATTCAAACTACCAGCCATTTCAAGCTCATGCTGATTTCTAAATTAGACCCAACAGCAACAGGTGCAACCAACTATTTACAGTTTGCAATAGCACGTGCAACAGGTTCAACAGCAACAGGCTCATAGAGTGCACAGCTAAAATCTATACAAAGTTTCACACGAATCACAGGCACATCCCAGCCCAGCTTCACAGAATCACAGGTCTACATGCCGTTCTTCCTCCTGCTCCATGATTTATCCGGTGCTTGAATTTTCTTCATAGGCCATATCATTCTGCTTTACCTGTTTTTACTTCAGATTCCTCTTATTTGGAATCCTTTCCTGTCTACAAGCATAAGGGAGGACTTGACTCAGAGTGGGGAAAACAAAATAATTACTATGATGTTTGTACAAATCAGAACTAACCAGCATCTCATGGTCGCCCATTATTTCCTCGATCACCTCGCCAAGAACCTTCTCTGCACTGTTAGGAACAAGAGCAGCAAAAAAAGCTGGTTTCAACCCTGAAAAGGAGTAAATAAAAAACTATCAATTTTATGAGACCTGACCTTAAAGCGTTGAAGTTCGGTTTATTTATTTGATTACAGAGTTTCACCTTATATATGCAACATTTCATAATTTAAGGCAGAACTTTTGACTTACCAGGTTCTGGGAAGGCATTGATGAACATTATCATCTCCTCGCCAGTCAGACCAGAAAATATGCATATCATTGGCAGTGATCCTGCAATCTATGAATTGGACATGTGCCTTAGCTAGAGTTTTAGATTCAGATTTAAGAGTAATAAGGAATAAAAGACCAGTGAGCTGCAGACATGTTAAGTTTGCAGGTCAAAAATTTGAGCAGTATGATTGTTTACAATGTTCAGTGCTCACAGCTCACCTCCTATAAGTCTATGACTCTGAACATATGTGCAAACTTCAGAGAGGTGTGCAAACTTCAGAGAGGTGTTCTTTTACTCACCTTCAATAAGAGGTGTTCTTTTGGGATATGACCATTGTAAAATAACAAATTTATTCATATTACCAATTTATAAGTCTTTCCATCAAATGCTGCCCTTTTGGGATATGACCATTGTACAGATATTGCCACTGAACATATGTGCAAACTTCAGAGAGATGTTCTTTTACTCACCTTCAATAAGAGGCTTCAGTTTTTTCTTCAAGCTAGTCAAAATTCTTCTCCAAGTAATCCATGCAATACACAAGCCCTGTCATAGAATTGAACACCTTAGAGAAAGATGCCATATTATTAGAACAAAAGCAGGTAGGTTACTGGACAACAATAGAGGACCAGATGCATTACCTCAACTTTCCTAAACCAGACACCACTCCACACAACCATAGATATTAACTTCCTCACTCCAGAGATGGGGTTCCCTAATTTAGCTCAACCCACTCCGGCAGCTCATATGAAGGTGGATCAGCGCCGTACTTACGCATCCACAAATAATTATCTAAAGCAAAGCATGAAATGATTATCATAGCCTGCTTCATCCTCTTACAGTATGGCACCCCGTTTAGAATCTGACAACGTTCTTTCAACACCCCAAACCTCTTTTCAATGACATTTCGCAACTTCGCATGAATGTAGTTGAATTTCTCCTCCCTCTGCAACCGCTGCAAATCTACGCCCCTAAAATCGTTGATATGATACCTTGTGTTTCTGTAGGGGGGCATGTAACCTGGCATCTCCGTGTAACCCGCGGTCCGCTAGGTAGTACCGGCCTACAAGAGATGAAAACAGTTCACCAATTAGTCATGACAATCTCATCAACAGATCACTTGCTAGGTACAGTCATGACAATCTCATCAACAGATCACTTGCAAATTGTTTAATAAGGAGACAATATGTAGGCATCAGCTGCCATAACAAATTACATCACAGGGGCAACGGAATTTGGGTAAGGCATATAGAACAGAAACATATCAGTACTACTGTATTGAGAATTCATATATGTTGTATTGTCATAATGAGAAATCAAATTGCAAATTGTTTAAGGAGACAATATATAGGCATCAGCTGTCATAGCAAATTGAACAGAAGTATGCTTCAATAAATCTACTACAAGCAAACAATTAAGGAATGTGAACATCAAGGCATCACGAACCTGCTGGGGGATGTGGGAACGAAGCGTCGCCCTAACAGTCTTTCAACACCGCCATGTCAAGACATGCCCCCGCCTTCCTAGCCCCCACGTATGTGAAATGGCCATCCATATCCACGATGGCACAAACATTAATTGTTGTTTCGTCTTTCCTATTGAAGAAATCAACCTTTGCTTCACGGTTAACCTCAATCTTTATGTGCGTGCCATCTATAGCACCTATGCATCCATCAAACCATGGTGCATATGCAGCAAGTTTGTGGCTTACACGTGCATAGTTCCTATCTGCTGGCACTAGGACAGTATTTGCCCACCTATACATGACCTCTGCAACTATTGTAATCTTTCTGCTAACTGTATCTAAAGACCTTTCAAACCTATCTTTGCACTCTCTACTTGCCGATTGGTGGGCATAGGTCCAGATGTACATGCCTAGAGCTTCTACCAAGGTGCACTTATCCATTGATGGCAGGCCAAATGGTAGCAGGGTGTCATGCAAATGCATGAAGGCATCACACGTCATGCGTAAATTGTCTATACATTTGGTTTGGTCGGCAAGGGTAAGCTGCATCCATTGTGCTTCAGATAGCTTAGGAATGGGACAAGGAGGATTTACCTCAGGCATTTGTTGTGACATAATACCTTTCAACCTCAGAAGGACGACTGCTGCCTTCGCCAAGGTCACAATGCTCGGTCCATCACTGGAAGTGTCGTTGTACGATGACTCGTCAGTGCTGCTCATTAAGCTACCTACAAATGGGCAGAAATCAGTAAGATTGTAATGCAGATATTAGGAACAAAACATTTGCTAATAAGTGAACATGTCAAGATACCTAAACTAGGTAGCACCTAGAAAATAGGTTGGAATGTACAAGAGAAAAGTGATACATGCATAATGTCTTACAACACTCACAGCATGACACAAATATTTTATTCAACATGCACTTAGTTCTCCACAAAGGTCTTTGGTAATACCAAAAAAAACAAACATAACGAAACAACAAACAGAATGAACTCAACATGCACATGGTGGATAACCAAAAATAGTAGAAAAACCACAGTCCGAAGAAATGTGCTGATCACTGGGACTTTGTGGAGCACACAAAGGCCCACATCACATTGATCCAGTTTAGCCAACCCTCTTTAGATTTCATATTAAGAAAACCTTGACGACGGAGCCTGTTGTTGCAAAGGTTTAGGGCTTGCACGAATACTACATCAGTCTCGCTGATACCATCTTGCAACAAAATCTCATGGACTTGGGCCAACTCCTGAGCATCTATGTTATGATGGGCCTTCTGGGACCTAGCCTCCCTGATAAATTGGCCTAGGTCTTCAAGGCACTCTTCTACGGATGGAGTCTGGCTACTCTTCTTCCTGCGAGGACTGTTAACAGAATATTCCCTATGGACTCTCTTCGAGGGCTGATGACCACTACGTGGCAAGACCGACTCGTCCGACAAGGATGGAGGAGTGCGAGGGCTTCCACTACTGGGTGACTTGTCAGGTCGATGCCCCCCTACCGATAGCAACTCGCCCCTGTCACGTGGGGTGCATCTCAAAATCATGATCAGTTGCTCACAGCATTGGGGCTATCTGAACTTGTTTCTAGCGGGTTGGCTACTTTCCTGCACGTGTTCCAGTGATGGAGAAGTTAGTACTAAGTTAGTGGGAACCTAATTGCTAAAAAAAAGTCAAGGGAATGCATGTAGTTAGTACCCCAGGGCTGGCGCCGTACCACTCGGGGTCAGCTGTAACCTCTCCAGTAAGAGGGTCATGGCCTAGCCCAGTATGGGTCTGTCTGTCGCGCCAATTGAAGTAACAACATTTTAGCTTGTTGTACTTGTTCTGGCATATTTTCTTGTTGTACCCGAGCCTCTTGACTTCGTTGAACTCACGAACGACATTGGTCCACCCTTGTGAGGTTAGACCAGTGGAGTTCCAGTGACAGAGGTCTCTCTAGTTGATGATTATGTCAAGAAGCAGAGAGTAGGTTCTGTCATCCTAGCTAGCACGGTCCTGGCTCATCTGCTTCAAGGATCAACATTTTTAGGGATTTCGTACATGGATGCATATGTTATGTCGTATGGATGGTATTTCAAGTAAGCATAGTCGAGAGTGGGCGACGGAAAAGAGAA
Organism: Miscanthus lutarioriparius; assembly: GCA_904845875.1. Taxonomy (NCBI): domain Eukaryota; kingdom Viridiplantae; phylum Streptophyta; class Magnoliopsida; order Poales; family Poaceae; genus Miscanthus; species Miscanthus lutarioriparius. The sequence continues at coordinate 51,273,519 of CAJGYO010000012.1, forward strand.
CTTGCCTTTTGGGTCCGTTTGCGGCGTTTTGAGTGGAGCTTGTAATGGTTGGCAGCAGTTGGAGAGCATGACGAAGCTGACGACACTGCCAGTTTGGGCAGCGTTGGTCACCACCGGACGAAACGCCCCTTCTATGTCTGTAGTGCAAACATAGAGCACACTTGTAAGATGTTAAACATAAACTGAAAATAGAACATTTGCAGTGGTGAAGAACATTAAATGTGTACTGTCAAACATAATCTGAACTAGAATATCAACAGAGAATTCCTTGTCTCACATTTTGACCACTAGAACAGTAGTGTTGTAAATTCATTAGTCATACTTTCATGTTTAGTTTGCAAAGTTCAGGTGCACATTGTAGGATGACATGTTCAATATATTGCATACCTTCAAAATTGCATTAAATATATTGATTACTAGTATACTTTGATTGAAAGCAAACAACAACATCAGATGTACAAGGATGACATGTTCAATGGCAGTTTGATGTAGAGGTCCCTTAGGCCAAGAGTTACTACAAAACATGCTTGGGTCCAATGTCCTAGCTCAATAATCACTGATAAACTATATAAGTACAAGGTATGGGACTACAACGAGAAGAAATATACTCAAAGGACCCAATGCTCAACATTACAATTGTACCAACTCCAACAGTGCCCACAAAATCGTAGTCAAAGTGAGTGGGTGAAAAGGTGAGAATGATTGATTTGTAGTGGTTATCGTTCTCATCATTTGAAAAGACCCAACATAAGTAGAAGCAATCTTACATGGGCACTGTGGCAAATTGATTTGGCCTTGGAAACATGGATTGGCATACGGTATAGTAAGCTAAAACATGGATTGGCCTTGGAAATAGTGGGAGGCGGAGGTGGAGCATACGGTATAGTAAGCTAAAACATGGATCTGTAGGTAGAGCAGTTCTATAATGTAGAAACCAAAAAAAATAACAACGCAAATTCATTACACAGCTGGAATTCCTTGCATTTATTTGCAAATTTGTAAAATTTGTCAACTTGATACAAGGTGTTCTAACACACATCAGAAACTTCCTCCAATAAACGTACATTCAATCACATAAGATGTGGGGATTTCTATCCTACACATACAGGAACATACATGAATACATGTTGGATCTCAGATCCGGTCGGGTCAAACTGCGGCGACGTCGGGTTTCGGGGGGCTTACCGTGCTGGAGAGAGTCACCGTTGATGGAGGCGGGGTTTGGGGAGAGAGGCAGAGAGCACTATCACCGAGGCCCGATGAGAGTGCGGGAAACCCTAGCCGCACGTGGGTCAAACTACAAGACGAACACCTGTGGCTCAGAGGTGGCCAGGTGAGAGGATGGCAGCGTGGGATTCGGGGGTTACCTTGCTGGGAGAAGGCGCCGTCGATGGAGGCGGGTGTCGGTGCGGGACCCACGGGATACCCCACAAGGAAGGGAGAAGATCTAGTCTAACTAGGATTCTTCCTATGTAATCTTAGTAGTAGTATTATTCTGTAATCCTACTAGGAACTCTTATTGTAAACCGACTAGGATGCTGATCTCCTGACTATATAAAGGAGGGCAGGGTTCCTAGAGATTTTGGGAATGACACAACACTTTACAATCAATCCAATGCAAAGGCTAACGCCGACTGGACGTAGGGCTATTACTCGATCAACGATCGAGGGTCCGAACCAGGATAAATCGACTATCTCTTGTGTTTACTGTTGAGTTCTGCATACGCTGAAGCCCGAACAAACTGCCCTGGGTACCCCCGTGGTAGGCTATCGGTGGTGAAACATCGACAGCTGGCGCGCCAGGTAGGGGCTTTCGGCGACTTTGCATCCGAGAGCTCGACGGACCTTTATAACATGATCTTCTCGATGGGATCAACCTTCATCTTTGGTTCATGGATCTGCGAGGCAGGTGACAATGGCAAGCTCCAAAGCCGTCTTCTCGAAGATTCGGATCACCATGAAGACCATTCTATTTCGGTGACTACGACAGATCAACTTGCTAGAAGATTCGCGCAGCTCGCGATGTCCGATCCAACTCAGATTTTGTGACTTTGTGCATCCGACTCAAACTCAGGTTCCGCATCCGAAATGGAGTCTTACCCGAGTTCTTCTGAGAAACCGAGTTCTTTTCTGGTGGGGCTTAAGAATGTGGCCTTGGCCTATCAAGAATACAACTCAGAGTACACTCAGAGTCTTTTCAAGAAGTCGGGTCCTTTTCCGTTCGGACTCCACAACATGGCAACGTCTTATCAAACACGGCCCGAAGGATTCCTCGATCCGGTGCTTAGAATGCCACTGAAAGGAGCTCAAGAAGGTCTCGTACTAACTATAACATCTCAAGACTACATCGTCCACTGGCTAGGTTCCGTTCCTGAGGATAGCGGCACCCAACTAGTCGGCAATACGACAACAACAATTCTACCCTACCAAGAAGGAGACTCGATCTGCGATCTCGAAGACTCTACTAAAGTTATCAACTACTTCAACAGTGTGGAAACCGATGCTGATAGCGAAACAATTCATGCATGAGAAGTACTCATGGTTCGCCACCCTCGATCACCATTTGTGGGGGTATTAACCCCTATACCCTTACGGCTAGGTTTGGGCCGGCCTAGACCAGGGGGTTCGGTCCACCAGGAGACGACATGCGGCCCAGCCGATCTGCTCGGAGTCTCGCGCAAGGAATCAAGGCAGACTTGGAGATCAAGCAAGATCCTGGTCGGTTAGAATAGGAATCCTTATCCGGCCACCTATGGCAATTGTAACCGGTTAGGATTAGTTTCCAGATCTGTAACCCTGCCCCCAGACTATATAAGACGGGCAGGGGACCCCTCTCAAAAACAATCTCATTGACATACATCAATACAATCAGATGCAGGACATAGGTATTACGCCCTCACGATGGCCGAACCTGGATAAAACCTCGTGTCTGTCTTGCGTCACCATCTCGTTCGTAGCTTGCGCACCTGTCTGCCAATAATCTACTACCTTGGGCATACCCCTAGGTAGACTGTCGACCATATTTCATCGACAGTGGCGTGCCAGGTAGGGGGTGTGCGTACTGCTCCCCAGACGAACAAGATGGTCATCATCCCCGGCTCCATGGCTACGCCGAACGGCCTCACGTTCACCATCGGCCAGATCACCTGGACCACTGGCTCCGACAACTTCATCGCCATGACCACGGAGGAGGCGTAGATCCAATCTGAGTCGACCACTACTTCACCAGCATCGGCTACAGCTCCGACCACGTTGGATCTGGCTCTGGCCACACCAGCGTCGTCTTTAGCCACACCGACAACCCGTCGTTCGCTTCCTCGCTACAAAGGGAGGTAGATCGACAACACCGACCTGCTTGACTCCATCGATCGGGTCGGCACCAAGCTTGCTGAAACCCTAGCTCTGGTAGATTCAATTCAAAATCAACCTACCGAGCAGGTAGCCACTACCCACAACAGATCTACCCGACCAGCTCGGGCCAGTCGTCCTGCATGACTCGGTACGGATCTTGTGGTCACGTCTACTCCTGAAGGGCGCTCCGTTCATCTCCAACCAACCCCCGCAACGGGTCTCCGGCTCTCTGAGTGCGAAGCCTTGATGAAGAATTACCAGGCCTAGCCCTACGGCCTGCGAAACACTGCTTCCAACTATGCGTACAATATATATCGACCTCGGCCAAAGCCACGCAACTTCATCAACATGTTTCAGATTGAGGAGTATCAAGAAGGATCGGTCCACACAGTTCAAGAGGGCGGCTCAAGCTCCTTGTCCAGCACCGCATCTAATGGCTCCATCCACACTGAGCTTCAGCTTCGCGACGATGAAGAAGTTGATTACAATCTGGATATCCTAGACCGCCCCCCTGGGGTTTCCACGATTCCCATCCTTCCCACCAAGGCAAGGAGATTTAATCAATGTCGTCAGTAATGAGGAACCCCCGGTAGTTGGCGAAACAGAATAAGAAAGGCTAGCACGCGAAGCACGCAATATTGACCGGTTTAATCGCAGACAAGCCGAAGCCGAGGTAGAAGTGGAGGCACGACGCATAAGGCTCCAGCCACGCGATCTCAACAATGCCTTTGATAGGGTAGCGGAAAAGCAGGTCTTCAGGACTCCAAGCGCCAACGTAGCTGTTGCTATGGCGACAATGCAACGACTGCCCAATACCCCGGAAATCCAGGCAATTCGTGATGATATGCAAGCCTACTTGACGGCTGCTATGGCCCAGACCGCAGAGATTGCGAACCAAGCTCGGGCTCCGACCGCCTCAGTCAAATCAAGCCACAGTTGTTAGTATTCAAGTTGCCCATAGCCACCCAACCAACGTGGCTCACGCAACAACATCCCATCGGACAACCGTCAAGGCGGAAATGGTGGTCATGATGGTGGTCGGGACGACAACCGCCGCTACAACCGGGACGATAATCGACGAGAAAACCACGACAATCGCCGTGATAACCACGGTCACAGGGTCAACCAGGGCGGCAATCGGGATCGCCGTGATGGCAATAACGATCTCCGCCATTCCCTCGGAGAACGCGATCTGCGCGATCGCATCAACCAAAGAGCCCACGATCGTGCATCCTACGAAAGCTATCGCCGTATGGAATATGATACTACCCACGGCCCTCCGGGTTTGAAGTAGTTTACTCCTCACCTTCGCCAAGTCATGTGGCCAAAAAACTTCAAGCTCGAAAAACTCCAGAAGTACGATGGCAAGGAGAACCCCGAGTTATGGGTCATGCTCTACGAAACCACGTGCAGATCAGCCATGGCTGACGAGCACATCATGTCTAATTACTTCCCAATCGCCGTTGGCCATGCAGGCCACCAATGGCTGGTCAGCTTGCCGGCAAACTACTTTGATTCTTGGCAAGAGCTCAAGCAAGCATTCATCGACAACTTCATTGCTACTTGCGAACAACCTGGCAACAAATATGATCTGCAGCGGATTCAAGATCGCAAAGATGAGCCACTGCGCGAGTACGTCCGACGCTTCTCGGAGATGCGCATCAAGGTCCCATCAATCTCCGACAACGAGGCAATCGAATCTTTCATCACTGGTCTCCGCTTCCACGATGCCCTAAGGGACAAGCTCCTCCGCAAAAGACCTGAATTGGTCACAGCGCTCCTAGCTACTGCTAAAAAATATGCGAACGTCGATGATGCTAAAAAGATAATCATCGAAGAAGCAGCAAGGGTTCCACGCTCCGACCACCCCCCACACCGCGACGACTACCGCAACAACCGTGGTCGGAATGACAATTTTGATCGCCGCAACTAGCACAACGATTCTCACGATCACCACGACTAGCGTAATCAGCGGCGTAATCGCCGTGACGATTACAGGGGCAAGCATGCTCGGGAAGATGACGGCGAAGTCAACATCGTTAAAAAAGGTGGCGGACGTCGCAACTACGAAGAAGACTATGCCAAAGCATTGAAAGGACCCTGCCAGCTCCATCCCAAGTCAAACCATACCATGGAGAATTGCCGTGTTCTCAAATCCATCTACATGCGCCAACAGGCTCCGAATAAATCCGACAAGCCTAACGACGCAGATTTCACGACTTTGTGCATTTGACTCAAACTCAAGTTCCGCATCCGAAATGGAGTCTTACCCGAGTTCTTCTGAGAAACCAAGTTTTTTTCCGATGGGGCTTAAGAACGCGGCCTTGGCCTATCAAGAATACAACTCGGAGTACACTCAGAGTCTTTTCAAGAAGTCGGCTCCTTTTCGTTCGGACTCCACAACATGGCAACGTCTTATCAAACATGGCCCGAAGGATTCCTCGATCCGGTGCTTAGAATGCCACTGAAAGGAGCTCAAGAAGGTCTCGTACTAACTATAACATCTCAAGACTGCATCGTCCACTGGCCAGGTTCCGTTCCTGAGGATAGCGGCACCCAACTAGTCGGCAATATGACAACAACAATTCTACCCTACCAAGGAGACTCGATCTGCTACCTTGAAGCCTCTACTAAAGTTATCAACTACTCCGATAGTGTGAAAACCGACGCTGATAGTCGAACAATTCACGTACGAGAAGTACTCATGGTTCGCCGCCCTCGATCACCATTGGTCCCCTAGAAGCGCCCGACGTCAGGTCATCGGATGAATCTGAGTCCAACATATCACCCTTTACCCAGGGGCACGATGGTGAGACCGAGAGTCAGAGGCAAGCTAGAGAGAGAAAGAACAAATTAAAACAAGGATGTCAATGCCGTGCTTGGCAACGCAAGGAAGCTTGGATCAGATATGAGTCAGATCTGGCCGAGTACAATAGAAGAAAATCAGAGCGAGAGGTCGAAGAAGGATGTGCGGCGAATACTCCCTACGATAATATCCGAGAAGCACTAGAAGAACTCAGAGCGACCTCACATCCCAGTGAAAAACAAGAACAGCTCTGGGACTTTCTCTGGTCAACAGTCCTAAGGACACACGACGGAAGGACCCGCTCAACACTACCTGCCAGGTCAACATCTCATGAGCAGGAAGATCAAAATCAAAGGAAGTTCGCTTTCGAAAGACTTGGACCAAGTGGAAGTCACAACAGAGAAAGTAGAAGAAACCATAGTCAAAACGACCGAGTCGAACAACCAAGAAAGGTCAGAAGCAAAGCACCTATTTAGGCAGCCACACAGAACTACTCTCACCAAGACGACAGTTGGCAAGAAGGGGGTGCTGAATCAGAATACATAGAAGCCAGAACACATGATAGATTCCCCTATTTTGCAAACAGACTTGCTTCAATACGGCTACCTCACAAGTTCAAGCCGTCCAACCACTCTAAGTATGATGGCAAGACCGAACCAAGGCAGTGGCTCAGGATTTACTCGCAATCGATTGAATTGGCCAGAGGAGACGACGATATCAAGACCCTGTTCTTTCCCATGGCCCTAGAGACCATGCCCCTCCAATGGTTCGACAAATTGAATCCAGGATCAATTAGAAATTGGGAGGACTTGCAAAGAGCTTTCTGTGAAAATTTCGTGGGTATCATTACACACCCAATCACCCATGCAGAGTTAAAAGGACTCAAGCAGAAAGGAGGTGAAAGTCTTAGAAATTACTATCAATGATTTGGCGAACTACGTGCTCAAGAACATGACATCACCGAACGAGAAGTGATTGAAGCTTTCTCTCACGGAATCATGGCTAGGTGGCAATTTCAGGACTTCTACAAAGAAAACCCGAGAAACAATGAAGAATTCAGACGAACAGTAGAAAAGATGATTACTGCAGAGGAGAAGACACGAGAAAGGTTCCTGGATAAAAACAACCGAGACAACCTAGACAAACAAAATCATCGAAACAACAGACATCAGGAGAGAAAACGTGGACCAGACAACACCGTTGCGGTGACTGACAAATCAAGGAAGTTTTCTAGACCCAGAAGGTATGATGACATTGAAAACATGCGTTGCATCTTGCACCCTAAAGGTAATCACATCATCAGAAATTGCTACACCTTCAATGATCGATACACAAGAAAAGATAGTAAAGGGAACACTAAAGAAGACAATAAAAAAAACAAGAAGACAACCACGAAGACAAGGGATTCCAAAAATCCAGGGGGACAGTAGCAGTGATCTTCGCCGGGGTTCTAGATTCCAAAAGCAAACATCAATAACAACTAGCACTACGAACCATCATGGCAGCAGAACCGGCTACTCCAAGATATCTCAATTGGTCACAGTATCCGATCCAATTTTCAAGAGAAGACCAATGGACTAGCATAGGAAACGCAGGTCATTACACACTAGTTCTAGATCCAACTATTGCCAGAATGACTATCACAAAAGTACTAATCGATGGGGGAGCCAGACTCAACATCATTTTTTCAAAAACTCTAAGGAAGATGGGACTACAACTCGACGGAATGATTACACCAACAAGCACTCCTTTTTATGGCATAGTACCCGGCAAGGCAGCAATGCCACTTGGACAAATCACTCTACCGGTTACTTTTGGAACTCCCTCGAACTACCGTACAGAGTTCATCAAGTTTGAAGTTGCAGACTTCGATTCATCATATCACGCAATCCTCGGGCGCCCAGCACTAGCAAAATTCATGGCGATACCGCATTATCCGTACCTATTGCTTAAGATGCTAGGGCCTAACGGTGTCCTTTCTCTTCGAAGTGATTTGAAGCGTGCTTTTGACTACGACGTTCAGGCAATCCAAATTGCAGCAAAAGCACAAGCCACCAATGGTAGAAAAGAAATAGCCACTATTGCAGCAGAAATAAGCCTAGAAGAGCTAGAGATACCAGCTAAAAAACCCAGCATCCTCGCACCACCAAAAGAAGCCGATGTCAAGCAAATCGACCTGGGAATCGGTGATCCATCCAAAACGGCAACCATCAGCGCCCACCTCTCGGCAAAATAGGAACTCGCGCTCACCAACTTTCTTTAGGACAACAAAGATATCTTCGCTTGGAAGCCAGCCGACATGCCAGGTGTCCCAAGAGAGTTGGCTGAGCACAGAATTGATATCAATGAAGGCTCCAAGCCTGTCAAGCAATGGCTACGACGATTCTCACCCGACAAGAAGGCAACAATTAAAAAAGAAATCACAAAGCTAATGGCAGCCGGGTTCATCAAAGAGATCCTTCATCCAGATTGGCTAGCAAACCCAGTTCTAGTACAGAAAAAGAATACGGACGAGTGGCGCATGTGCGTCGACTACACAGACCTCAACAAACACTGCCCGAAAGATTCATTCGGGCTACCACGCATTGATCAGATAGTTGATTCAACAGCAGAATCTACCCTATTATCCTTTCTCGATTGCTATTCAGGATATCACCAAATCCCATTAAAGGAACAAGACCAGAGCAAGACATCTTTCATCACTCCGTTCGGTGCCTACTGCTACAAAACCATGTCATTTGGACTCAAGAATGCGGGTGCCACTTATCAAAGAGCTATACAAACATGCCTCGGTGAGCAGATTGGAGAAAACGTAGAGGCATACGTGGATGACGTAGTAGTAAAAACAAAGAACCCAGACACACTAATTGAAGACTTGAAGCAAACCTTCGAAAACCTAAAAAGATGGAGGTGGAAATTGAACCCAAACAAGTGTGTATTTAGGGTTCCTTCAGGACAACTACTCGGATTCTTGGTCAGTCATCGCGGAATCGAAACAAGCGCCAAGCAAATTCGAGCCATAACAGAGATGGGCCCTCCTCGAAGTGTCAAAGATGTGCAGAAACTAACAGGCTGCATGGCGGCCCTCAATCATTTCATATCAAGACTCGGCAAAAAACGGTTACCTTTCTTTAAACTACTAAAGAAGAAAGATAAGTTCGAGTGGACAAAAGAAGCCAACGAAGCTTTCAAAAAGCTCAAGGCATACCTCACCTCCTCGCCCATTCTCACACCTCCAAAGAAATATGAAGACATGATGCTGTACATTGCGGCAACTTCTACTGTGATCAGCACGGCGATTATCATAGAAAGAGAGGAAGAAGGGTGTGTATATGAAGTACAATGCCCCGTATACTACATCAGCGAAGTACTATTAGAATCAAAAATCCGGTACCCGCATTTGCAAAAACTACTCTACGCCCTCCTGATCACTTCACGCAAGCTTCGCCACTATTTTGAAAGCCACAAGATTACCATGGTGACAGATTTCCCACTCGGAGACATCCTACACAACAGAGACGCAATAGGCCGCATATCTAAGTGGGCAGTTGAACTTGGTGCTCTCAATATCGATTTCACCCCACGGAAGGCAATTAAATCTCAGGCCCTTGCCGATTTTGTTGCCGAGTGGACAGAAATTCAACAACCTATGTCAAATACCATCCTTGATCATTGGAAGATGTACTTTGATGGATCACTCAAGCTAGGCGGAGCCGGTGCAGGCGTTCTCCTCATTTCTCCAGACAGAAAACAACTCAAGTATGTCCTTCAGATATTATGGCAAGCTACAAACAATGAAGCAGAATACGAAGCCCTCATCCATGGGCAACGAGTGGCAATTACCCTTGGAATCAAGCGTTTACTCATATATGGCGATTTGGCAGTAGTCATCAATCAAGTCAACAAAGATTGGGACTGTACCAAAGAAAACATGGGAGCTTACTGTGCTGAAATACGAAAACTCAAAAAACATTTTCAAGGATTAGAAATTCTACAAGTCCTACGCGATTCTAATATTGCAGCAGACGTACTTGCCAAGCTCGGATTAGACAGGGCGAAGGTCCCACCCGGTGTATTCGTAGAGGAATTGTCAGCTCCCTCTATCAAACAACCCGGTGAGATAACCCCTGAAATCATAGCTAAAAGCACCCAGATTTTGGTAATCACCACCTCATGGACCCAGATTTTCATTGATTATATCAAAGAGAATAAGTTGCCAGTAGATAAAGAGGAAGCTACCAGAGTTGTTCACAGAAGCAAGAACTACGTCCTAGTGGGAGACAAGCTCTACAGAAGAGCCGCATCATCAGGAGTACTTCTAAAATGTGTCTCATTTGAAGAGGGCAAAGAGATCCTAGATGAAATACACTCAGGTTGCTGTGGAAATCATGCCGCTTCAAGAACACTAGTCGGCAAAGCATTCCGCACTGGATTCTATTGGCCAACCGCTTTGAAAGACGCAGAAGAACTTGTCAGAAGATGCAAAGGTTGTCAAATATTCGCAAGACAAGCTCATGTGCTAGCTCACAATCTCATCTACATCCCACCCGCTTGGCCTTTTTCCTGCTGGGGGCTGGATCAAGTAGGACCTCTCAAGAAAGCAAAAGGCGGTTTCAAGTACATCTTTGTAGCAATTGACAAGTTCACCAAGTGGATTGAATACAAACCACTCGCAAAATACAGCGTAGCCAAAGCAGTCGAGTTCATCCAAGACATTATGCACCGCTTTGGCATGCCCAATCGAATCATCACAGATTTGGGTTCTCCCTTCACAGCTACAGAATTCAAAAGTTGGGCATAGGATTGTGGCTTCAGCATAGATTACGCATCAGTCGCACATCTAGAAGCCAATGGATAGGTAGAAAGGGCTAATGGACTCATACTAGCCGGATTAAAACCAAGATTGTATGAAGAACTAGTGGACTATGGATCAAAATGGTTTGAAGAATTACCCAAGGTCGTATGGGGGCTACGAACTCAAATAAGCAGAGCCACCGGATACTCACCTTTCTTCCTAGTTTACAGATCAGAAGCCATACTACATGTCGACTTGATCTGGACATCACCAAGGATAGAACAATATGACGAAGGAGAAGCAGAACACACCCGAAGATTAGAACTCGACAGTGCAGAAGAAGTCAGAGTAAACGCTACACTTCAATCAGCAAGATACCTCCAAGGATTAAGACGCCACTACAACAAGAATACTCAGCCTCGATCACTACAAATTGGAGACCTAGTACTAAGAAGAATACAAAAAAATGATGGACGCCATAAACTACTCAGCCCATGGGAAGGTCCTTTTATTGTCACAAAAGTCACCGGACCAGGCACGTACAAGTTGATAATTGAAGATGGAAAAGAAGTCAACAATACATGGCACATCAGCCAACTAAGAAGATTCTACGCATGAAAACAACTCAAGGAAGAATACATGTACAAACCACAAGAGATCAACATTCATGATCAATAAAGATGGTGCTCCTCGACAACATATGTACTATTATGACTTATCAATGTTCATGATCAATAAAGATGGTTCTTTCTCGACAACATATGTCTTATTATGGCTTTCCCCGAGTTGTTTCCAATGAGCATACCGGCCGAGAGCAAAAGAGCTGAAAAGATGCTTGAGCCCACCAATGAAGGTAGCTAACAAGCTAACACCCGAACTAAAAAGCAAAATGGCTGAAAATACGCCTGAGTATACCGGCCGTGAGCAAAAGAGCTAAAAAGATGCTTGAGCCCGCTGATGAGGGTAGCTAATAAGCTAACACCCGAACCAAAAAGCAAAATGACTGAAAATACGACTGAGCATACCGACCGAGAGCAAAAGAGCTAAAAAGATGCTTGAGCCCGCCGATGAGGGTAGCTAATAAGCTAACACCCGAACCAAAAAGCAAAATGGCTGAAAATACGCCTGAGCATACCGGTCGAGAGCAAAAGAGCTGAAAAGATGCTTGAGCCCGCCGATGAGGGTAGCTAATAATCTAACACCCGAACCAAAAGCAAAATGGCTAAAAATATGCCTGAGCATACCGGCCGAGAGCAAAAGAGCTGAAAAGATGCTTGAGCCCGCCGATGAGGGTAGCTAATAAGCTAACACTCGAACCAAAAAGCAAAATGACTGAAACTTAGCCTGAGCATAAATCAGAGCGATTTCAAGAGAAGACCCTCCAGCTCCTTGTTTTAAGTAGCAAGAGGCTCGGGGGCTACACTCGGATGAATGTACTTTTTTCTTCAAAAAAGCACATATCACACGGTTTCGCTCAGGAAAGCACTCAGACGACGCTTGTACCTACTCGGCAGGACCTGAAGGAACAAGACAAGGCTTCCAGAGCTCAACCATGAAGTGCTCGGGGGCTTATCGATCCTAAGATGTTTGTGCAACCAAGGAAAGGACCAGATGCCGACCACATCTCGAGTTAAGCGAAAAAGCTGAAAAGAAGAAGCTAAAGATACTTGAGATCCCCGGTCCTAAGTCTTTTCAGTACTAATAAGAACACAAAGTTTGTCAAGACAACGATCTATACCGAGTTGTTTACAAGTCACAAACGAAAGCCAGACAAGCACTCGACAAATCAAGAAAGTCTGTCAAGACAACGACCTACATATACCAAGTTGTTTACAAGACAAAGACATCCAGGCAAAGAAGACATCAATAAAAAATAAAGAATCTTCATTCAAAAAGAAGTATAGTGTTGTATTACAGAAGCTGGAGTACAAAGGTCAATCACATCAAGCATTGTCATCAGGAGAAGAAATATCAATGTTAAGATTATCAACAATCCTCCTGGCTAAATCTTCAACCTCAGGCTCCACCTTCTCAACAGCATCCAGATATTCTTGACTCTCGTCTTCATCAGCAACCTTGGACAAAGGAAACTCCGGAGAAAGAACCCGGACCTGGGCAAGAACATTTCTGGTACATAGTTGGGCGCACCTCTTCATGAACTCCTAGAAGCGGGTCGGAACTTGGGGAATAAACTGAGCCCAAGATTGACCATCATCCGTTGAAGTCCGGAGAAGACCGGCTACTGACCGAAATGATTTCCACAAAGCATTCCAGTTCTCAATAGCCGTCGCCAACTTACCAGTCAAGTCTTCAATAGTTTTTTGGACCTGCACAAGATCCCTGTCAGCTCTATGCCTAATCAACTTGGCAAGCACGAGTTCTTCTTCAGCACAAGTAATTACCTCCTCAGCCCTGTTATGACTATTGCGAACAGTTATCTTCATTTCCTCAATACCCTCCGAGAGCTTCTGCTTTTCAACTCGGAGAGCTAGAACAAGCACCAAAAAAGAAGTCAGCAGAAAGGGAAATAAGAATACAAAAGGAAACAAGAAGAACCCACAATACCATTGCACTCATTCTTCATGGCCTCCACCGCAGCATCCCTCTGCTTCTCTGCCTCTACAACCCAGGCACAAAGAGCCATTTCCTCCTTTTGATGCGTCTGACGCTCAGTCTCCATCTCGGCCTGACAGAGATCAATCTCTGCTTTTAGGGCACTTACCTTAGAAGACAACTTTTTCTCGGTTTCAGACGAGAAAAAGAAGCCGGTATGATCTCAAGAAAAAGACTGAACAAAAAGAGAGAGAGAGGAAAAAGGCATAAGAACAAAACAAAGACGAACATCCAAAGAAAGAACTTCCGAAAAACTTACCTGGAGCTTTTCCCCAAAAGAAGTAGCAAGGGTTCCCTAGGCGGCAGTCAGCTTTGACAAATGATGAGTGGCATCGAACTGCTGCAACACATCATCATCCAAGCGCCGAGCACCGGTACCAAGAGGAGCAGAGGGAGAAGCCACCCGATGCGAAGAAGGCAAGGCCAGGGCCATATCCTGGGAAGCCCCAACTACCTCCTCAGAATAACCTACCGCTGTGGCCACGGTCACTTCTGGAGCCACTGAGTCAGCAGCAGCGTGATCATCAAAGAACCCTGTCTCCCTCACAGCCACCTCGCCGACCATACATGCCAAGTCCCCAGACTCAGCACATAGAGGCGCATCAGAGGACCGACAAGAAGTCAGCGGAGGGTTAAGGGAAGGCGAGGGTCTGCAAGATAATAAAGAAACTCGACGATAAGAATATGAGTCAGGAAAAAGGAAAACAGAAGCAAAGAAACATAACGAGGAACCAATCACTCAGCTATCTTCTTCTTCATGAAACCAAAAGAAGACCTTACAGGAGGAACTATGGCAGCAAAAACATCAACGCCGCTCTGCGATAGGAGCGGCGCGGCCGGTACCGGAGCCCCAGAAGAACTCAAGCTCGATGGCCGCTTACTACAAGAGGACAAGTCCAAAGTTAGAACAAGAAGAAGTGTCCAACAACTGAAAAACAGGGAAACAACTCACCGACGTGGGACAAGGGGCGCATCATCGTCCTCATCTTCCTCACTCTCAAGCAAGGTAGCCATAGCGCCATCTGAAAAAGGAGAAAAGTACTTGGTTCAAGGCACAAACAAACCACAAAAAGACAAAACATATTAATATGCTCACCTAGGAGCACGCTACCTACAACTGGGGTACCTGGACGAGTACTCGACTGGCGAGACTTCTTGGCAGCGGACAAACTAGAAGAAGAATCTTCAGCTCACCCCCTCTTTCCAACACTATGAGGGCCTCGAGGAACTAGACGAGGAACATACTCCACATATACGTCAAAAACTGTGGAAGAAACACCAGGAAATATTGTGGTGGTTTCAAACTTACTGGTTAAAGAAGCCCCAGCAAGACTATCCCTAGTCTCCACTATGGTAGGACAAAGATCAAGGGGGATCAGATCGATGAAGTTACGCCCCAATTCCTATAAAAGAGTAAAACAACCAAGCAAGAAAGATTAAGCAAGAAGTGGAGACAGCAAAGGAAATACAAAAAGTACCCGCATAAGAAAAAACAACTCACAGCAGGAGGCGGGCTGTTAGCACAATACTCTATGATAGCATGTGGGACGACGCTTACTCCTTTTAGCATCTTTTGAAGGCGCTTGAGTACCTCCTCATCAGTCAACTCAAGGGCAGGGGCCATACGAGAAGGATCCTCAGCCCCATAGTACTCGAATCCAAAATTCTCTCGCTCCTTCAGAGGCTGAACACGGCGGCGAAGAAAACTAGAGACGATACCAAAGCCGGTCAAGCCCTGCTATTTCAGAGTACATATCCTCTCAAGAAACGGCTTGATCACTTGGGACTCATCCGTCGTCAGGGGGTTCTTTTCCCATCGGTCATTAACCAAGGGACCAGATCCAGAATGAACGGCAAGAGGAGGAATCAAATTGGTGGTATAAAACCAATCGGCACGCCAATCCCTCATAGAATCAACCAGGTCATAGTCAAAGAATTTGCTCTTAAGACCCTGGCGAAACTGAATCCCGTAGCCACCAAGAATATTGGTGTCATCACGGCGGGGTTGCGGCTTCAGACGAAAGAAGTAACGAAAGAGAGAAAGAGAAGGAGGAATTCCTAGGAAAGTTTCACAAAGATGAACGAAAACAGAAAGATGAAGAACAGCATTGGGAGCAAGATGGTTCAGGCTAATCCCAAAATAGCTGAGAAATCAGTGAAGAAAAGGAGAAGCAGGAAGGCAGAGTCCGGCACGGATAAAGGAGACGAAAAGAATAATCTCACCAGGACCTGGAGTAGGGACCCGATGCTCGCCTGGAGCTCTCTAATCAGCAATATCCTTGCTCTGGATCAGACCATCACTGACAAGCTCACGCAACTGATCCTCAGTTGTAGTCGGAGCCGGCCAGATCTTCTGAGCAGCCCTCATGGCCATGAACTCTTGATTTTCAATCACGGAAAGCGAGGCCTCCTCGTCCACAAAGGCTGCCTGGGACTTGCTCGCTGATTTCTTCCTACCCATATACTAGCGAAAGCAATAAAAGCACTAAGGAAATGTGATGCTCGGGCGGCGGTGCTCAGATGACGGTGAAAATGGCGGCGTGGAGTTTTGAAGACTAGGGTTTCAAGGCAAAAGCAGGGCAGTAAAGAAAAAGAAGAAGAATGGCCTTTAAATAGATTTCACAGCAGTAAAACGTGGCCCACCTGGCCCGTTTAAACACGGCATGAGAACACAATGGTCCATTTACTGACACAACTAAAATGACGGACGGCACAAATCCACACAACAGTATAGTTCAACAGACAGATTTCGACTTATCCATCCAGCAACACGGTAGAGTTATCATATTGCTACAAAAAGAACTCATTAGCCATAAAGCAACGAAAGGTTACCTCACAAGGAACGCAACAACCCGGTCCTTATAGAAAGAACTCGGGAATCTCATAACAACCGGGACATCGGCAGAATAAAGAATGACAACTCAGAAGACAAGATTCTTTCCATTATAAATGGTTTCAAAAAAAAATAGAAGATTACACATCTTACAAGACCCAATGAACTCGGTACTACAACAAGCAAGGTAGCAAAGAGGAACCCGGACACAGCTAGGCTCTGGAATGACTACGTGTTCCAAGTTGCTACTCGGTAGAACAAACCGCACTCGGCTACACTATTTTCTTTAAAGGACGGACGTAGTGCACCCAAGGCGGAAATCAGCAGCACGGCGGGACAACATAGACCAGGGGAAGCCGGCAGGCATCTGTCTACCCAAGTCCGTTGTGATGCTGGATATGGCGTTGATCTGCACCGGACAGTCTCAGGGCAGGCGGCGAGGATCAACCCAGAACTGCTGGATAAAGGAACGTATCCCATATCACAAGACTTTCTCCAACTACCGCCACGTACTTCCCGGTACAATGCCGCTGCGGGATTAGTCTACCTCTAATCCCTATCACAAGACTCCCTCTAGCTACGACAAGATACACAAGAACTACAAAATACGCCCAGAGGCTACACTACCAGAAATCTTAGGATCTATGACGACCTGTTATCATCATAAATTCTGATATATTTGTCATAGCAGTTATATTTATGACAACTGCATGACGAAAAACCATTCGTCAAAGATCATGCGTGGTAAATCATGTTTAATGACGACTGCATGTTTTTTCATCATAATTTTTAATGACGATCTAATTAAAGAGTCGTCACTAAATGTCCTATGGTCTGGCTAGGCCCATGTACTAAAAAGGCTATTACTGGGCCAAATATAAGTACAGGCCTAATTTATTATATGCCAAGCCCATTTACAGAAATAAAATTGATACTAATTTCTAGGACAAAATCTATTTTGCAACCTGTATATTTAGTGGGCCAACAACCATCGAGCCCAAACATCAAAAAGGTTATATATTTAGTTACTTTTTCAGCCCACAATTTTTTCAGCCCACACAATTGAGCCCATATATTTTCAACCCACATATTTCAATCCATATACACTTATAATAATATAGTTACAATACACCTAAAATAAATCATTTATAATAATAATACATATGCATATGTTACTGGCTCTTCTAAATTAAGCACCAACAACTGTACTTTTGCCATCAACAAGCATTACATTAAAAAAAAGATCACAATAAAAGAATGTTTTAATAGAAAATACAATCTTTGGTTATCCATCTTCCCCGTTTATGCAAGGTCTATACTGCAGCATCATGGACAAATCCAGCAGTCCTGTCATCATGAAATAAAAGCACTTATTCAGATGTAAATATGATCGAGGTACTGACTGCTTGCTAAAATTGATAGACATGTATGTAAAAGATTATCTAATCCACCATTTCAGAAATTATCCAAATGCAAACATGCTATCAACATAAGATCTGTAGTATACAAAGCTACATAAAAAATCGAATGATAACTGAACACCTATCTTGAGATGTGAATCTCATTACAAGTTATACAAACAGTACTAAAAAATTGCAAGTTAATCAAAGATTTTTTTTCCATCAACTCACCAAAAGTAGTATATACTATTTACTATATAATGCCCTTTATTTTCACATGGCAGGAACTGTACATGGGACGCCAACAACTATATATCAATGCAGCTAGAACTACACGGGAGGCCAACAACTATACCGATGTAGCTAGAACTACAGCAAGGGCAGGTAGGAGCAGCAGGATAAGAGATTCTAAGGCAACATCTGTAGCATAAAAATGCATGAACCTGTATTATATGGCATGGATAGGAACCTGCAAGGCAAAAACGGTGTAAAGTTTGCAAGGGAAAAGGCAATGTAATCTTTAAATCCAGCACCAGGCTAACAACGACAAAGTAAAATTGTGGCAGCGCATAGACAAAATTTGAAGGTAAACAACGAAAGGGAATGGCCCATCAAGAAGGCAGGCTTCAATTCTCTAAACCTCGTTGCCTGAGCAACATGCTGATACAAAATCAGTTAGACATGGAGGAAATCTATCTGATAGCACATTGGAATCAGTAAATGAGTTTACGTGGCAAACATAGAACAATAGTCATAATGCTTGAATCGCTAATTCATGTGGAACTGTAGACCTGAGAAGCAACAGAAATCTCATGTAGGCAGGCGGCCAGGCAATATGAATCAATAGACGCAGGGACTACTGAGACTGACGCAATCTAAGCCATGCAATCAATTTGTACATGCAGGGTCCGTTCTTACTGAGCTAATGTAACCATAGTAAGGACACGATGAAGCAGAAGAAAAAAACACTGAAACGTAGATTGGTTTCCACTTTCTAGAGATGAACCTATACTATAGCAGCAGAGGGGGAGCAGAAAACGTGAAATTTGTACCTAGTAGCACAGATTTGAGGATCAAAGAGGCACTCAAACCACGGCTTGAGGAGGAAGCACCCAGATCCGGCCTGTGGACTCCTTCGCGTCGGGTAGCTAGCAGCCGAGGAAGAGAGCGACGGCCTCGCTCCATCACCGAAGAGCGGTAGCAGCAAGCGGCGCCGACGTAGATCGAAGGTTGTTCCGCCGAGGGAGAGCGGCAGCGGCAGCGGCAGCGGCAGACGGCGCCGGCGTAGGTCGAAGGTCCAAGGTCGCTCCATGGAGGACCAGGCCGGCCTCTTTGACAAACGTCTTTTGCACAATCTGCATCCACCAATTTGGCATACATGACAAACAAGATCGAGGCAAGCAGAGGAAGAGGGGAGAGGGGCGCAGCGCAGGGATGGATCCGGGACCTTGGACTTGACGGAGCGCTTGATGAGGAACCACAGCCCAGGCACGGGAAGAACGAAGAGCCCCAACGACGTGTAGTAGCTCGCCTATGAGTACCCTATCCCGCCGCATCGAGCAGGACCGCAGCGTGGTCCAGCGACGCGTGCACCAGGGTGCTATGGACTCACCTCCTCGGCTCGGCTCGCCACCGGGGGCGCGCGGAGACTACCACGCCCCACGGCGGTGCCAGCAACCTGCCACTGTCGCCCGCCTAATCTGGTGTGCCCCCGGCCGGTGACGCAGGCCAACACCCGATCTGGCGAGCCCCTGGCCGAAGACGTGCGCCGGCGCCCGATTTGGCATGTCTGCGGCTGAAGAGGGAGAGGCATCGCGAGAGAGACCAGGGAGGGAGGGTGGCGCGGTAAGGCTCGAGCACAGCCTTGAGAGGAACGAAGGGGATTCCCTGGAGACTATTATATGCTAGGGTTTTCTGATCGGGATCATTTTTAGCCATCAGATCATGAATCGAGTGGCTGTGGGTGACTGGGCTGATATGGGCCGCAACGAAGTTATTTTATTTTCGTTTTTTACAGAATTAAGAATATTTAGGGATAGCAAATGATTTCAAACAAAAAGGTCACCAACAGCGAAGTTATAAAATTCATCTAGATTTACAACTTTTGTATTGGTCATTTTTCCATCCGACTTTGTATGAACAATTCAAAATTTAAATTACAAAATAAGAGAATTTTGAATAGAATTCTAGGATAGTAAATGATTTCAAATGAAAAAGTCGTCAACAAAAAAGTTGTAGAACTAATCGAGCTCTATAACTTTTCTTTTGGTCATATCTTCATCCAATATTGTTTGAACAATTCAAAAGTAGGACTATACATCATTCATTACACATCTCTCACTTGGCCATATAACATTTGAGAGATGTTACATTTGTGAACATCATTCAAATGTGAGAGATGTTACATTTGTGAACAATATACATTAGCGCTTTGTTAAAATTACGTGAAACTTTTATGCAATGATTAGACACCAAAAATATATTGTCATGCAAGTTTGTAGATTTTCTAACCAATTTTAGACATTACACATTCATTTTATGGCAATTTAACAAATAATTACAATAATAACTAAATTTGGTCAGATAATTATGAAAATTGACACACCAACATATTTTCGGTCAATAAGCGTTCCATAAAAATTTCAAGCAATTTCAATAAAGTGGGACTATACATCCTTCACAAATAAAAACATCTCTCACTTAGTCATATATCTGTGTTGAAATGTATCCATTTGTGAACAATGTGTAGTATTGTTTTGTTAAAATCGATTGAAATTTTTTATGCAATAATTATACATCAAAGTCATGTTATCACGCAAGTTTATAGATTTTTAAGCATTGTATAAAATTTTTAAGCGATTTCAATAAAGTGGGACTATACATTCTTCATAAATAGAAACATCTCTCACTTGGTCATTTTACTATATGTGAGATGTATCTATTTGTGAATAATGTGTAGTATATCTTCAAATGAGTTGGGATAATAAATGGTTTCAAATGAAAAAGTCATATATAAAAAAGTTGTAGAACTCATCGAGACGTATAATTTTTATTTTAGTTATTTCCCATCTGACTTGTTTGAACAATTCAAAATTCGAATTTTAAAATATGAGAGATGTATAACTTTTGTTTTGATCATTTCTACACTGTCCCAGGCTTCTATCAGGGTGGATCGATTTTTATGACAATTTTTATTGCGTCTTAATGATGATTTTTATTGCGTCTTAATGACGAACACAAAATTTTCGTCAGAAAGTTATTCTCCTCCTGAAAGTCGTCATAAAACAGAATGACTTATTGACGAATTGACTCATCATCACAAAAAAATTGTCATAGATCCTCATATTTCTTGTAGTGCTACTCTACTTCACAAACTAGCATATTCGTGACTACTGAGATTTCAGACCACGCAACAAAATGCTCGATGAATCAAAACAGCACACAAGGAGGATATTTATAGGCCAAAGAAGCGGTGCACATGGACCGGGAGCACCAATGGAACAAGCCTAACAAAGGACACAGTGAAAAGACAGAATTCAATGAAAGATGACCCAGGCGTGAAGGAGCAGTACTCAAGAACGAGCATATTCGGAAGAATATACCAACACTGTACAACTCGTGAACAGACAGCATTTACTCTCAACCACCACCATACAACTATATCTGACAAAAGCAGACAACTAGAGAACATGCCAAGATCCTGTATCCGAGTTCTTTTTGAATAAAAGAACCCAGATATATGCTCGGGGGCTGCAATAGGAAAGGTTTTCAGTCCTTTGAACAACTTAGATTCAAGACGGGGCTGCAACAGAAGAGGTTTTGAGTTCTTTGAACAACTCAGAATTAAGACCCTCCAACTATTTGTTTCAAATAGCAAGAGGCTCGGGGGCTACACTCAGTGAGTGCACTTTTTCTTTGAAAAAACGCACATCACTCAGAAAGACTTCTTCAAGACAGCAGTTTTCAAACAACATAAGATTCAAGACCCTCCAACTTTTTGTTCCAAATAGCAAGAGGCTTGGGGGCTACACTCAGTGAGTGCACTTTTTTCTTCAAAAAAGCGCACGTCACCAAAAAGACTTCTTCAAGACAGACCACTTCAAGGCCTCTCGACAAAAAGAACCCGGAACTAGCTATATCCGAGCTCTTTTTGATAAAGAACCCGGGTATATGCTCAGGAGACCTTCGACGAAGAATCAGAGCAATTTCAAGAGAAGACCCTCCAGCTCCTTGTGACAAAAAGCAAGAGGCTCGGAGGCTACACCCAAATGGGAGTACTTTTTTCTTCAAAAAGGTACACACAACGCGAAGATCTCACGAAGTGCTACACGGTTTCGCTCAAGAAAGCACTCGGATGACGCTTGTTCCTGACTCGACAAGATCTGAAGGAACAAGACGAGGCTTCCAGAGCTCAACCATGAAGTGCTCGGGGGCTTATCGGTGTAGGACCCACGGGATACCCCGCAAGGAAGAGAGAAGATCTAATCTAACTAGGATTCTTCCCATGTAATCTTAGTAGTAGTATTATTCTGTAATCCTACTAGAAACTCTCATTGTAAACCGACTAGGATTCTGACCTCCTGACTATATAAAGGAGGACAGGGTTCCTAGAGATTTTGGGAACGACACAACACTTTACAATCAATCCAACGCAAAGGCTAATGCCGACTGGACGTAGGGCTATTACTCGATCAACGATCGAGGGTCCGAACCAGGATAAATCGACTGTCTCTTGCGTTTAGCGTCGAGTTCTGCATACGCTGAAGCCTGAACAAACTGCCCCGGGGACCCCCGTGGCAGGCTATCGGTGGTGAAACATCAACAGCGGAGTGGGGGAAGGAGGAGGACGTCACTGTCACTGCAGCCCCGGCTAGGAGGACGGCGTAGAGAGGTGGCGATGGCCGGATCCGATGGCCACCGACGGGGCCCGGCGATGCGCCGCAGACCATAGCCTGGAAACGCGCAGAGAGACGGCGACGATCGGCGCGTGTGCATGGAACCCTAGCCACCAATGGAAGAAAGGGGAGAAAGTGAGAGACGCCGACGCACGCTGGACGCAGGCTTATAACACTAGCCGTTCGGCTGGTGTGGCTGGTGCTGGGCTGCCGAACGGCTGGGCTGATAAGCCCAGCACTAGCCAGCCCAGCCAGCCTACCGAACAGGCTGAAAGTTGAGATGTCAGTGTCTGCAGCGGCTGCTCATGGGGTAGGGAGTCAAATAGAGAGAGCAGGGGTGAAGGAGGGATGGAGGCAGGTGAGAGAGAAGTTAACAGGTTAGGGCTTCTATTTCTTTATATAGTCTGAGGCGCGTTATGAGCTGAGCCAAACCAGTTAGCAGGCTTCCATGCAATAGCAGGGGCGGACCTCTTGAAATGTCTACGTCTTAAGATGTCCGTCTTTATTAATACATTTTTATAGACAATACTATATTGTGTGTCTCGATAATTAGGCCTACCACCTCTAAAAAATCGCTTGTAATTTTGGAGTCAGGGACATTTTCTGACCGCCTATGTAAATCATATGGGTTGTCTCCTAAAATTATTCGTGTAATGGTGTATTTATTGCAATATTTGCTAAAGTGGATACAAAAGGATTGTATCAGCCACTTGGTCATGAGTGACGTTTGGGTGACGTTGTAAGGAAGGAACATGTGAGGCTTGAGGTTTTGAGTTTGATCCGCTGCACACACGAAACATCCCTAGACTTAGTGACTTGTGGCCACCGAGGTTGTCTAATAAGTTTCTCACAGGGTTATGTTTTTTTGCTATTTTTATTGTCCCAGTTTGCAAATTATGTAAAACGATTTCTAGAGACAGCTAGATTTTAGCCGGCCTCTAGAAATCAGTCTCATGGGGTAGTTGGGTTTAGCCTTGTCTCTATAAATTAATTTATATGGATGGTTAGATAGGCATGATAGAGGCGGGTGGAAGAGCTGTCTCTAAATATCCATTCTAATCACCTCAAGAAAAAGCTTTTCTGTTGTTGCGAAGTCAACTTACCATTTTACAAACAATAAACATGGAGTACACTTCATCATAAACCAAGAAGATCCAAACATAAAATAACCTATAAGTACATATCATCAATTTACTAGGGACATGACATTACATATACATATTATTTCAAAAAATAAAAACAAAACAGAGCTGACGGTGTATACATGAATCGACATATATCTTACTAGCTACTATAGCAACTAGCATTCGGCATTGTGGTAAATACGATTACAACCCCGACCAGTGTAGGATTCACCCTGTGCGGCACAGCTGCCGCTTGGTGGGCACGCAGGCCTACCTGCGATGACCGGGTAGTTGATGTAGCCGCCGGCGCCCGCTGCCGGTGTTGCGACGACGATAGCCACAACAAGGACGGCAAAGAGAAGAATCGCCGGCTCCGACGGCTTCGCCGCCTCCATAGGCTTCCAGATCACTTTGTGGGGATTTTGTCCAGGAGGCGCGGTTCCTTTGCTTAGCTGAAGGTTGGAATGAGAGGACGCATGCTTTAATATGCACCGTGCGCCGTAGTGTTTCTGGCAATGCCAGCCGTTTCCCTTTTGTTCTATAGCAGCCCGTGACTCCCTCGTATTGTCTGATCTATATGTCTGTGCCCTTACCTGTTGGACACTGTATCTTCCGCACCTCCCATGGCAGCTTTAACGTACCTACCTGGAGCTTGTGACCTATGTAACTATGCATGTCCATGTGAGCAGATGCTCAAGAAATGATTGTATCATTACGTTATACGGAGTATATATAATTGCAGATCTACAGTAGCGCAAGACGTTTACCTCTATAAGTTACATGAACTGAGGCCGGCATATTAGATGGTCACGTCTTGAGGTGATTTCTCCACGACTCCACCACTTCCGCAACATGTTGCATGTTCACCAATTGGAAATCTTATATATGTTGTTGCACACAACAAATAAATCAACCATCTAGCTAGCTGCATGTCTGCAACCAGTAAGAACTAGCGCAGGCCGCAAGCACCGCCAGCAGCCTATGTTTTTATCTGAGGACTGCTATGTTGTCCACAAAATCTATACTATAAAAGAGCGAAAGATTTGCAAAATACATGTTACCTGGAAATTCCTACCCACCCTATGTTTGAACCCTTAGATGTGATTTGAGATCTAGATCCAAGGGATAATAAATGTCATTACCTCCTAACAAGTGGGCCACATCTTACAAAACGTAAGATTCTTACGTTCCTGCCATACAATTCCGTCGCCGCTCGCTATCTTTTTTCACTGAAACAAAAGTCTATCCGCCCACACCTCCAACATCACGCACACGGGCAGACGGAGGCCCACGTCTCCCATATAGTCCGATCTCCTGATCAATGCCTTGTCCTAACGTGATCAATCACCTTGTCCTAATGTGGTCATCTGCCGCAGGCGTCACGGTCGTCAGGTTCCTGCTGCACAGAGTCAGCGCGTCCTTCGAGCTTCCACATACAGTATGCGCCGTGAACGCGTGTCCACCAGCAGCTTCATATGCGGGTCCCCAGTGACCGGTGCCGCCATCAGTGTGTAGCTGCCGACCTGCCGGACACCTACAGCTCTTTGCCTGAGACATCAAAGATTGATTAATGTAGGTATAATTTTTTTTTTGTGTTGATATGATCTAATAAATAAAAATTGATTACGATCTTAAAAAAAGGGGATTAATATAATGTGTTGCATGTTTATAAAATTATTATGACCTCTCTTTGAACTACAGATTTGTCGAAAGTAATCTACTCTTATCCGACTTGCAAGTTGCACTCTTTGAACTACAGATTTCTAAAAAGTAATATACTCTTATCCGATTTGCAAGTTGCAACTAAACTTCAATTGGTTGTACCTCTCTTTCAACTGTCTGTTTCTAAAAAGTAATCTATCTTCCGTCTTACAAGTTGCAACTAAACCTCAATTCCTTAAATTTTTGTCGCTTGGCTCTATAATATATTTCCAGTTTATGCATTTATCTTTAATTTTTTGTTTCACCGTTGCTTTAAAATTCATTGATTGCAGTGCTCCATATTAACAATATAAACAAGACAACCTAAATCTTGATATGGCTTCGACCACAAGACAAGATGGTAATCTGACCACAACATCAGATGGCAATGTTCAAGGTGTTATGCTATTTGTTTTTTATAAATCAATCCATTGGGAATATTTATTTCAAAATCAATTAACCTTTTCGAATATTTGTTAGAGGATGAAGTCGGCTTGGAGAATATAAATTCAATAGGATGTAAAAGGAAACGTGTAGCACAAGCTACTGATGTAATGAATTGTGATAAAGATGTTGAAAGACGGGCTAGAAACCGAGAATATTAGCGTAACTATCGTGCACGGTTACGGGCTAAGGTTGATGGTAACAAAAAAACCCGATCCTAGCAGGATAATAGCGAAGCAACCAGGTTTGATTTTAAATTATGTTACTACAATACTATTATATGTCATAAATGTGTAACAAAATATATTGATAATAACGAAGCAATCAAATTTGATTTTAAATTATGTTACTACAACACTATTATATGTTATAAATGTGTAACAGAATATATTGCAATGTGAAACAGAACATTCTTGTGTGCAGTCTAATGATAAAGAGGCTAAAAGACGAGCTAGAAATCGGGAATATCAACGTAACTATCGTGCAAAGTTAAGGGCTAAGGCCAGTGCTAATGAAGAACATCATCCTAATCCAAACATGATGATAGGAAACAACACAGGTTTGATTTCAAATTTGAAATATCACCGCAGTACTATTATATGTTATAGATGTGAAGCAGAACACACTGAACTGTGAAACAGAACATACTGGTGTGCAGTGTAATGATAAAGATGCAGAAAAAAGGGATAAATTTTGGGTCCAATAATCAGAAATGAAGAGGCAACATGAACGGGAAGGATATTCATTACTTTCTGGTGTTGATAAGGAGCAATATCTATCCAGAAAGCGCAAGTACCAACGTTTTTACCGTTCTAAAAAACTGCCAGCAAGTCGTATGTTACTTTCTATCAAATCAATAAGCTATCTATTGTGTTGGCTCACTTAACATTATTTTTTGTAATATTTTAAAATTTTCAGTACAAGTTGGCAATTCCAGTGAAGATTTTGATTCTGGTATTTGGGAACCAGAAGATCCAATGCATGGAATAGAAGGTAAAAAAATTTGCTCTTTAAAACATTGTTTAACATGAAAACACATTAAATCGCATTATTAATATATATTGAAAGTAAATAACTTCTTGCAACAGAAAATGATTTAGATCAAGAAAAACCTGAAGAAAATCTACCAAACATTTATGAGGATGATGAAGCAAGAGTATTTAACGACAAAGGTATTCACCTTCACTTATGCACTCTTAATTTCCCTAAAAGATGAATTTGCAGGACAAATGGATAAAGATTCAACATATATGCAGATTTCAATTATGAATATTATCAAGAACCTATGTCAATACCAAATTACCTAGATCCTTTTGACTTTGTGTACGCGAATCTTTCTGAGACCCATCATGTATTGAAAAAAGTGCAAAACTGTTTTTATTGTCACGCAATGAGGTTTGAAGGTGAAGGTCCTGCATTTTGTTGTCGAACGGACGGGTTAATATATTTATACCAGAGGTGCCAGATGAACTTCGTCGATTGTTCACAAATCAAACTGATTGGGATGCAAAGTATTTTAGAAGAAACATTCATTACTTCAATTCACACTTTTCTTTCACCAGTATGGAGGTTTCCATTGATCGTAGTTTGGTAACAACAAAGGGTACTGGTATTTATACATTTAAAGCTCATGGCCAAATATATCACAAGTTGGATCAACTTGTGCCTGGTGTTCGGGGACCACGCCACATGCAGTTGTACTTTTATGACACAGATGAGACTATGCATCATAGGATCAAAAGGTCTCCACACCTTGATGCTCATGTGATCCGCACTATATTGGACATCATGCAAGAGAATCCATATGTTCAAGTATTTAAGAGTGTTGGCACTCTTACCAACTTGGATTGCTACACTATTGCGCTGAATACATGAAGATCAAGGTTTTTTTCTTTAGGCCCAACCCTTATTGAACTTAATGATGTCTCAGAAATGAATATTCATGAAGATCAAGGTTTTTTTCTTTGCAACATTATTTTCTATTTTAAACATTATTAGTTGTTCTCAAATTGATTATGTTATTTTTAATAGAAAATGTTCAAAGGGACCACAATGTTATTGACAATGAAGGTGTAACTGATGGACAAGGTAAAATATATTTCAGCCAATCAATAAATTCAAAATAGAATGAATTCAATATAGAATGATATTTAATCTATTTCTTGTTATGAATAGAAATTACAGAGTCACGGCGATAAGTCAGTGCTAGGGAATGTCTATGTTTCAGGCTACAGATTGGTGAAGGAGAATTTAATATCATGTTTCATGGCGAAAGGCTTTTCCAGCAATGGGTCGTTGATATGTATGTGAAAGTGGAGTCAATGCATTTTGCATGGTACTCAAAACCGGCGCATGAAGATCTAATCCGTGCTGATCTATACCAGGTTAGATGTTTTTGAGTAAAAAGGGACTGGAGACAAGAATGTTTGTTTTTTCTATTTTTAATAGAAAGGAACTACTAATATTTTTTTAATTCATATTCACTAGGGTCTCCTAGACACTCTCACCGCTGGAGAAGACCGTGTGTCACATGCTAGTCTTAGAATTGTACTATCGAAAGATTTCCCAAGAAGTGACCGTGATGTACATTCAAGATTTATGGATACTATGGCTTTGGTTACTCGATATGGAAAACTAGATTTTTTTGTGACAATGACATGCGATCCATATTGGGATGAAATAGTCGAACAGTTATTGCCGGATCAAATGCCGCAAGATCGTCCAGATATAGTGGCAAGGGTTTATAGAGCAAAGCTATGAGACTTTCAGGATTTTCTTCTCAAAAAACATCATTTAGGCAGGGTTGCTGCCTGGGCACATGTCACTGAGTTTCAGAAAAGGGGATTACCACATGAGCACTTTTTTATTATGGAAGAAGAGAGCAAAGTACGAAGTCCCGATGATTATGACAAATACATATTAGCAGAGCTTCCTAATCAGAAGAAAAATCTCGAATTGCATAGACTTGTGTGCAAACATATGATGCATGGACCATGTGGTGTCCTCAACCGCAAGTGCGCATGTATGGTAGACAGTAGTTGCCGCTTTCATTATCCCCATGACTTTTCTGAAACCATTCAACAAGGAAAGGACTCATATCCAATTTATCGAAGGAGGGATGATGGAAAACAAGTACAAATAAGAGGGGAATGGTTGAACAACAGATGGGTTGTGCCTAATAATCCAATCCTTCTCATGAGGTATAATTGTCATATTAATGTAGAGGTTTGCTGCAACATAAAGTCTGTCAAATATCTATACAAGTACGTATTTAAGGGTCACGACCGTGTTTCAGTTTTGTTGGATCGGTCAAATGTGGATGGGCAACCGGTTGTAATTAATGAGATTAAGCAATACAGAGATGGAAGGTGTATAACAGCTATAGAGGCAATATATAGGTTATACAATTTTTCTTCGTATGATATGTCACCTTCTGTGTTACAGATGCAAGTTCACCTTCCAGGAATGCATATGGTTTCGTACAAAGCTAGAGATGACCCGAACAATGTTGTGCGGAATCATAACTCTTAGAGGTCCATGCTTACAGAGTTTTCAACACTAGGTATAATATTGATGCACAAAAGTATTTACATAGAGAGTTCCTGTAACACCTCGGGTGTTTAAATACTAAAACTACTATGTCATCATATGCATTGCAAAGCATTTGGTCATGTTGCAAACTTTGATATGTATTCACTAAAACAAGTTTACATTTATGTTATGAGTGTTGCCTTGTATGGTTTGAATTGAGTTCAAAGTTTGGTTTGGATTTCAAGTTTCGAAAACCCTGATTTCCAGCGATTAGTTTTGACCCGAAAAACCCATTTCAAAAACAAAGTACATTTTGGGGTTGAGCCTTAAAGAAAAAATATAGAGTTTGTTGAGTTGTACAAAGTTTGTTTTTGGAGTTTTTAAAGTTGTTTAGAAAAAATTGAAGTAATTTGAAAAGGCGAAATGTACTTAAAGTGTCCCCTTTTGAATTCAAATTTGCATTTCAAAATGTAGACCGAATTTGGGTATGGTTATAAAAGCAAAGTTGTAGAACTTTGGATTTTGAACAACTTTTGTTTTTGGAGATTTTTGAGTTGTTATGTAAATCTGGGAGTAATTTGTGAAATTTGGTGAATGGCAATTCTGTAAATACGTTGAACAGTAGTCGCAGGCAGCTGTCACCGCCGGCGTGCTTCTCTGGGCTTCCAGTCGCGCCTGTGGCCGCCCTTGGCTTCGCGCTGGCACGAAAAAGGCATCGTCGTGGCTTCTCCTTGCTTCTGAGCCGAGTTATAAGACCTGCGTCGTCGTCGTTCATCGCCGTTTGCCTTCCTCTGTTTTCCCGACGTCACCGCCGCTGCTCCGTCGAGTTCGCCTCGCCTCCTCAGCGCGAACCAGCCTCGGCTAAGCTTGCCACGGCTTCGCTAGTTCCTTACGAAACTAGTCCTCTAGCCCTTGTTGCTTGATTGCGCCGGGAACCGTCGTTCTCTGCCTTTCTTCCCCGCGGCCGGCAACCTCACCGTGGTGTGCGCGTCGCCGTGGCTGGAGCTCCTCGGTGGGTCTTTGTCCTTGCTCAGCGTGTCACCAGCTTCACCTTGATCCCGTGTTGCTCTATGACTGGTTATTTGATCCTTTTGACCATTGCAGTCGCCTGAACGCCGTCACCGACGTGGTTAGTGCCATCGTGCTCGCTGTGATCGTCGACTCGCCTCTCCTTTGTTCCTCCGACTCGTCCATCGCCTTCAACGTGATCGGGGTGAGCTCCTAGTTCTTCCCGAGTGGTTTGTTTCACCGTTACCGGTCTTCTGTCACCGGCGTAGCGCCGCCGTGCAGCCGTATCCGCCATGGTCGCTGCCGTGCTCATTTTGTGCCGCAATCGATACAACTAAAGACGCCAGTAGGTGTGCATAGTCGTGGGGAGCATGTTGGTGCTTTCGCCATTGCCGGTGACCTCGCCGTCGTCGAGATTTCGTCGGTCAGCGCGTCGTTACCGTGGTCAGCGTCGAAGGTAGACGATGACGGGTGGGGTCGGGTTGTCAGTGGCTCAGTGTTTCAAAATGGAATTTTTCTATTTTTAGTAATGAATGAATAATGTCTGTTTTTGTTATTTTTGTGTAGATTTATTTAGAGCTCCCAAAATTATGAAAATTTTTGTGTGACTTCTCTGTGATGTATATTATTTAGTAAAAATATGAAATGTTGTTTTTCAGTACTTTTTGAATGTGATAAAAATTGTTCAATTAATTAATAAATGAGATTCCATGATTTTTCTAAGCTTATTTATTTATCCTAAAATTATGAAAATTGTTTTGCCACTTAGTTATCATGTGATGAACATTTACAAAAATTTTGAGGTTAATTGTAACAAGTTGATTTATTTCATAATTCTTGATTAAATAATTAATTCATAAAAGCAAATAGTAACTTTTAATGATTTAGGTTTTGATTGAATTTTTGATTGAGTGATGTCCTTGGGTCATTAGTTGGTAATGATCCTTGGCAATTGATATGAGTGTTACGAAAAAGGTTTAGTTAGTTTGACTTGTAACTGTACCGCGAAGGAAAGTTGTATTCAAGTTATTACTTTTGCATCCATCGTCGAGCATCATATTTTATATCTCGCATCATGTTAAACATGGCATTGTTACTATGTGTAGTGAACAAAGGTGAACACGTGGTAGTTAATCAAGTTGTGGAAGAGGTTAATCCGTCTGTTGAGGTCGGGTTGGATAATTGTGGTGCGACTCCAGAACCGGACTTTTCCGTCAACGAAGGCAAGCCCCGGCTGCATTTAAATCTACCTTGTGTTTTACAAATTGATTTCACTTTTGCTTTTCTTTACTGCATTAAGTGATTAAGAGTTAAGTGAAAACCTAATTGATGCATTACCAACCTTGTTTTTCTATGTCTATCTTGTTACCAGTTTTAATTTATATATGCCTAGTTATGCTTAGCTATGCTTAGAACGATAAAAGTCGGGTGATTACCTGTCACCTGCGAATTTTAAATGAAACTTTGGTTACTTATGTTATCATGTGATATGGGAATGTAGAGTAATAAATCTAAACCGGGCGAACTCGGTGTATGGGAGCCGCAAGACATGGAGGTCTTGTGAGCGGGTTCTTTCCGCCTGTGTCAATTAAGGTCCGTCCATTGATAAGACTTTGTAGTACTAACCACATACTCCGGTAAGCCTTAACTTGGCGATTCTATTACAAGAATGGCTACTCGCACACTGGGAGTGGAGAGATAGCGGGAATAGCGTGTACCCACGTGGCAATGGGCTGGATTGGTGGAGTATTGTATTCTCAGTTGGTGCGGACCCATTCTTGTTTTAGAGGACCTGAGGGTAGGTTGGTATATGTAGGTTAGGAACATGCATATGTCGTGTGGTCTGGAATCCCCAGCTGGGTTTTAATCGATTCGAATTGTCGTTGCTCCTCGGTTATGGAGACTCAACTCTCTGTACATCATCGTAGTTAAATAACTGTAACTTAAGGATGGTTTAAGAAAGTGTTGGATACGAAGTTTCATGATCTCAATGCGGATCGTGTCAAAACTGTTTTTATTGTCGCGCAATGAGGTTTGAAGGTGAAGGTCCTGCATTTTGTTGTCGGAACAGACGGGTTAATATATTTATACCAGAGGTGCCAGATGAACTTCGTCGATTGTTCACAAATCAAACTGATTGGGATGCAAAGTATTTTAGAAGAAACATTCGTTACTTCAATTCACACTTTTCTTTCACCAGTATGGGGGTTTCCATTGATCGTAGTTTGGTAACAACAAAGGGTACTGGTATTTATACATTTAAAGCTCATGGCCAAATATATCACAAGTTGGATCAACTTGTGCCTGGTGTTCGGGAACCACGCCACATGCAGTTGTACTTTTATGACACAGATGAGACTATGCATCATAGGATCAAAAGGTCTCCACACCTTGATGCTCATGTGATCCGCACTATATTGGACATCATGCAAGAGAATCCATATGTTCAAGTATTTAAGAGTGTTGGCACTCTTACCAACTTGGATTGCTACACTATTGCGCTGAATACATGAAGATCAAGGTTTTTTTCTTTAGGCCCAACGCTTATTGAACTTAATGATGTCTCAGAAATGAATATTCATGAAGATTAAGGTTTTTTTCTTTGCAACATTATTTTCTATTTTAAACATTATTAGTTGTTCTCAAATTAATTATGTTATTTTTAATAGAAAATGTTCAAAGGGACCACAATGTTAATGACGATGAAGGTGTAACTGATGGACAAGGTAAAATATATTTCAGCCAATCAATAAATTCAAAATAGAATGAATTCAATATAGAATGATATTTAATCTATTTCTTGTTATGAATAGAAATTACAGAGTCACGGCGATAAGTCAGTGCTAGGGAATGTCTATGTTTCAGGCTACAGATTGGTGAAGGAGAATTTAATATCATGTTTCATGGCGAATGCTTTTCCAGCAATGGGTCGTTGATATGTATGTGAAAGTGGAGTCAATGCATTTAGAATGGTACTCAAAACCGGCGCATCAAGATCTAATCCGTGCTGATCTATACCAGGTTAGATGTTTTTGAGTAAAAAGGGACCGGAGACAAGAATGTTTGTTTTTTCTATTTTTAATAGAAAGGAACTACTAATATTTTTTTAATTCATATTCACTAGGGTCTCCTAGACACTCTCACCGCTGGAGAAGCCCGTGTGTCACATGTTGGTCTTAGAATTGTACTATCGAAAGATTTCCCAAGAAGTGACCGTGATGTACATTCAAGATTTATGGATGTACATTCAAGATTTATGGATGCCATGGCTTTGGTTACTCGATATGGAAAACTAGATTTTTTCGTGACAATGACATGCAATCCATATTGGGATGAAATAGTTGAACAGTTATTGCCGGATCAAATGCCGCAAGATCGTCCAGATATAGTGGCAAAGGTTTATAGAGCAAAGCTACGAGACTTTCAGGATTTTCTTCTCAAAAAACATCATTTAGGCAGGGTTGCTGCCTAGGCACATGTCATTGAGTTTCAGAAAAGGGGATTACCACATGAGCACTTTTTTATTATGGAAGAAGAGAGCAAAGTACGAAGTCCCGATGATTATGACAAATACATATCAGCAGAGCTTCCTGATCAGAAGAAAAATCTCGAATTGCATAGACTTGTGTGCAAACATATGATGCATGGACCATGTGGTGTCCTCAACCGCAAGTGCACATGTATGGTAGATAGTAGTTGCCGCTTTCATTATCCCCGTTCAATAAGGAAAGGACTCATATCCAATTTATAAGGAAAGGGATGATGGAAAACAAGTACAAATAAGAGGGGAATGGTTGAACAACAGATGGGTTGTGCCTAATAATCCAATCCTTCTCATGAGGTATAATTGTCATATTAATGTAGAGGTTTGCTGCAGCATAAAGTCTGTCAAATATTTATACAAGTACGTATTTAAGGGTCACGATCATGTTTCAGTTTCGTTGGATCGGTCAAGTGTGGATGGGCAACCAGTTGTAATTAATGAGATTAAGTAATACAGAGATGGAAGGTGTATAACAACTATAGAGGCAATATATAGGTTATACATTTTTTCTTCGTATGATATGTCACCTTCTGTGTTACAGATGCAAGTTCACCTTCCAGGAATGCATATGGTTTCGTACAAAGCTAGAGATGACCCGAACAATGTTGTGCGAAATCCTAACTCTTAGAGGTCCATGCTTACAGAGTATTTCAACACAAATAGGTATAATACTGATGCACAAAAGTATTTATATAGAGATTTCCCTGAGCACTACACTTGGATAAAGTCAAAAAAGTTTTGGAAACCTAGACAAAAGGGTGGTTAGATTGGAAGACTCGTGTATGCCCATCCTGCTGAAGGTGAGCGATACTATCTCCGTGTGCTTCTAAACCACGTGAGGGGTGCTACTTCATTCGAGCATCTTAGAAGTCAGCGAGGAACTACATATGCAACATTTAGAGATGCTTGTGAGGCCTTGGGCTATGTGGATACTGACAAGAGCCTAGATGACTGCCTAACTGAATCTGCACACTTTAAGATGCCTTGTGCTCTAAGGAGGCTATTTGCAACTATCATGGTTTTCTACGAGTGTGCTAATGTCCACGCACTATGGGACAAACATATTGATTCAATGTCTGAGGATTATCATCGCTCAAATGGCTGCACCAAAAGGGTTGAACAAATGGTGCTTAGAGATATATCTACACATGTTACAGATGTGGGTAGAGACATTAGAAACTATGGACTTCCTGAACTAGATGACTCAGGTATATTGGTTAATATTAAATTTGAAAAACTTATTTTGTGTTAAATAATAGTATTTACCTTTACATCACTACGCTTCTTAATCATCATATTGGTAAATAATAAATTTAAAAGAAAATATTTTTTGTTAAACATCACTATGCTTCTTAATCATCGTTTTATTAGACGACGTGTCAAGAGATCATTATAGAGAGCTTACAGATGAATTAAATATTGGATACAGACAATGAATGTTGAACAAAGAGCTGGGTTGATTTGATTATGAATCATGTGGAGAAGAAAGTTGGCGGTGTTTTTTTGTCGATGGACCAGGAGGAACCGGTAAGACATATCTGTATAAGGCTTTGCTTACAAAGGTGCGCTCAATGAATCTTATAGCAATTGCTACAACTTCATCTGGAATTGCAGCAAGCATCATGTCTGGCGAGCACACTGCACACTCCCGCTTCAAGATTCCCATCAAGCTAGATAATAACACTATGTGTAGCTTTACTAATCAAAGTGGTACTGCCGAATTGCTTCGCAGGGCTACCTTGATAATCTAGGACGAAGTAGGCATGATAAAGAGACAAGCGGTAGAAACACTCGATAGGACCTTGCAAGATATAACGGGTTGCAATCAACTTTTTGGTGGTAAGGTCATGTTGTTCGGAGGTGACTTCAGGCAGGTTCTTCCCGTGGTGCCACGAGAAACAAGAGCACAGATCACAGATGCTACTTTGCTGAGGTCATATATTTGGAACAGTGTATGTAGGATTCAGCTAACCCAAAACATGTGCGCTAAAAATGATACCTGGTTTGCGGACTACCTACTAAGAATTGGGAACGGCACGGAAGAAACATTTGGTGATGATTATGTTCAATTGCCTGATGATATCGTGGTGGAATGGAGCCAAGATTCCAGTAAGACTGCCAAAAAGACAAATCCAAAAGATCACGCAATAGACAACCTTATTGAAAGCATCTAGGCCCCTAGTTGGATTTCGGTGATTGATGTCAATACAAGATTACTATGACTAACGTGTGTTTTGCAGAGGCAATTAAGTTAGGTCATGGTAATGGAGATCGATTGGGCAATTGAGGTTGTCATGCCCCTACGATGGAAATCGTTTCGGTTTTCAAAGGATGGACGACAAGGTTAAGGATAACTAGTTCTAAGTGTCAATTGAAGTTGGAGAGACACTTAGAGTAGTTTAGGACTTTATTTTTTCCTTTGGCCGTACTATGAAGGGGGGTATGAACGGGTAGCTTGACCTAGTTAAGTCTAGTGAGTTAGGTGTGGTGCACACTTGTTTAAACTAGCTCTAGGTAGCCCCTATGAATGCCTAAGATCTTTTGGAGCAAAATTCATTCACATATATTCGGAAGTTGGAAGTGAATGGAGGGTCAAACACCCGGCCGGACGGCGGGCTCACGGTCTTGACCGGACACCTTGTACGAGTCCCGTAAGTTCATTTGATTGAGGTGATCAAGTCT
The DNA here is from genome assembly GCA_904845875.1 of Miscanthus lutarioriparius. NCBI lineage: Eukaryota > Viridiplantae > Streptophyta > Magnoliopsida > Poales > Poaceae > Miscanthus > Miscanthus lutarioriparius. Next base: position 51,310,246 of record CAJGYO010000012.1, read on the forward strand.
GATGTGACCGACCATTGGAAGGTCATGTGACCGACGCCGAGGACCGAGGACCGTCCCGGTCGACTCCAATGAGGGTCGGAGACTTGGGAAAGAGTGACCGGACGCGTCCGTCAAGTCTTAACCGGACCACGAGGGTCCAGCGTCCGTCGACTCGATGAGGGTCTAGACTTGGGAAAGAGTGACCGGACACGTCCGGTCGGTCTTGACCGGACCACGAGGGTTCGGCGTCCGGTCGACTCCATAAGAGTTCGATGAGGTTTTTATCGACCGGACGCGTCCGTCGGTCTTAACCGGACCCTACCAGGCGTCCGGTCGACTCTTTAATCTTGGTTCGGGTTTGAACTGACCGGAGCGTCCCGGTCATCACGATCGGAGCGTCCGGTCGTCCCGCGAAGCTCATAACGGTTCGTTTTTCAGGTGGGCTTATAAATAGAAGGTCCACTCGTGAGTGGAGCATCTTTGCTCATTCAACAAATGAGAAACACGTTTGTGAGTGCCAAGAAGAGCAAGGTCCTAGTGAGGTGTTTGTGATTTGAGAATCCAAGAGAGTAGCCTCACTAGCAAATCAAGAGTAGCAAAGTGTGCATCCATCTTCTCATTAGGCTTCATGTGGTCAAGTGAGAGTTCGTGCTTGTTACTCTTGGTGATCGCCATCACCTAGACGGCTTGGTGGTGATTGGGAGTTTGGTGTTCACCGGCGAGCTTGTGGGTGACCCAACTCAAGTTGTGAGCGGTTTTGGGTGATTCGCCGCGACGGAGTGTCGAAAGAATCAACCCAGAGAGCACTTGATCCTTGCGCGGATCAAGGGGAGCTACACCTTCTTGCGGTGCTCCAACGAGGACTAGTGGGGAGTGGCGACTCTCCGATACCTCGGCAAAACATCGCCGCGTTCCTTTCTCTCTCTATTTACGTTGAGCACTTACTTTGAGTATTTACTTTGAGCATTTCAATACTTGTCTTACATTCATAGAATTGCTTGCTAGAGTAAGTTTGGAGCGTTGGTTGCGAGGTTGTTGTGCATTAGTTTAATATAAACACTTTTTAGGCACAAGGGGTTAATTGGGCTATCCGTAGGATTTGATTATTGCAAGAAAATTTAGAATTAGCCCAATTCACCCCCCCCTCTTGGGCATCTTGATCCTTTCAATTGGTATCGAGACTCATGCTCACGTTTTTAAGCTTAATCGCTTAGAGCAAGATGTCTCACGGGGGATGGACCTCCTCCTATCTTTGAGGGAGATGATTTTCCATATTGGAAAATTCGCATGGAGGCTTACTTAGAAGCTCTAGATGTTGGAATTCTTAGAGCCGCCTCTCAAGGGTTCCCAACACCTAGGAATGCCGCACAACTTCAAAGCGATGAAGTGAATTATGAAAAATGGAATGCAAAGGCTCGCAACACCATCTTTAGAGGCCTTTGCAAAGATGTGTTCAATCGTGTTAGGAACCACAAAGACGCCCATGCACTATGGTCGGACGTTTGTGCGCTCCATGAGGGAACCAAGAGTGAGCGTGAGGAACGCTATCATCTTGTGATTAAAAAGCTAAATTCTTTTGAGATGTTTCCCAAAGAAAGTGCTAATGAGATGTATTCTCGATTAAATGTTCTTGTAGAGGAAGTCAATGGGCTTGGACTCACTCAAATGTCACCATCCGACGTGAGAAAAATCTTGAGTGTCCTCCCCATTGACAAATATGGGCACATTGTGACCGTGCTACATCAAGGTGATCTTTCCGCCGCTACACCAACACAAATCTTGGGAAAGATCAATGCTCATGAGATGTACATGCACATCACACCACAAGATGGCTCATCCTCTACAAAGAAGAAAGAGAAGGACTTAGCATTCAAAGCTAGCCAAGACAAGGGCAAAACAAGACTTGAGTATGAGAGCTCAAGTGATGAAGATGATGAAGAAAGCCTTGCCCTCATGGTGAAGAAGACCACCAAGATGCTAAAAAGGCTAAACAAGAGTGGCATCAAGTTCGACGGCAAGAAGAAGAAGTTCTTCACTAGCTCAAGAAGAAAGCCAATCTCCGAGATGGATTGCTACAATTGTGGCGAACTTGGTCATCTAGCTCATCAATGCACAAAGCCTAAGAAAGACAAGTTCAAGAACAAGGGCAAGAAAGATGATTCAAGTGATGAAGATGAAAAGAAGAAGAACAAGCCATACAAGAAGAGAGATGGCAAAAGAGGGAGTTCTACAAGAAGAAGAAGAGTGGCAAGGCCTATATTGTCGGGTGATTGGCTCACGGACATTGATTCATCAAGTGGATCATCCTATGATGATAGTGACGATGAAAAGGTGGCCGCCATTGCTATTGATCTTGCATCTTCACCACCACCATCGCCATCATCATCTACACACCTATGCCTTATGGCCAAAGGCGAACGCAAGGTAACTAAGAGTGATGATAGTAGTGATGATGAACATGCTAGTGATGATGATAGTGATAGCGATGATGATGACTCACCTACTTATGATGATCTTGTCAAAATACTAAGAAAATATACTAAGATCATTAGAAAGAGTAGAGCTACAAATGAAAAACTTGATGCTAAAAATGATTCACTCTTAGCTAAGTGTGATACATTAGAAAAGGCTAATGATGAGCTCAAAGAAACAAATGATTCTATATCATCCAAACTCAAGGAGCTCAAATTTTCTAAGAAAGAGCTTAAAGATAAAAATGATAAACTTGAGTGGGTGCACAATGAGCTTATCACTAGTCACAATAAGCTAAAAGATGAATATGCAACTCTAAAGATCAATTATGATACCCTTATTATTGCACAAGAATTCTTACCAAATGAGCCACATGATGCTACTAACCATGTTGTTAAGATTGATATAGCTACCTCATGTGATGACTTAATTGATGAAAGCATTGAGCATGGATCTAGTAGCAAGGGCAAGCAAGTGGTTGAGTGCAATGACTATGATGAGTATGTCAAGCTCAAGAGTAACAATGAGAAGCTCATGAAAGATCTTGAAGAGATGAAAAGTCACAACACCATTGTGATAGAAACTCTTGATCATGACGAAGATTTGATCCTTGAGAATGAGAAGCTAAAAAAGGAAAATAAGAAACTCAAGGAAGAGAAGAACAATGATATTCTCAAGGAAGAGAACAAGAAGCTCAAAATGGAGAAAGAGCATCTCAAGGAGGGATTGAGCAAGTTTGCTAGAGGCAAGCATCTCCAAAGTGAGCTACTCATGAATACCGTCATGAAGATGGATAGAAGTGGCATTGGATATATGGCAAGTGTAGAGAAGAAGAAGGCTCAAGCTCAACACCAACAATCAAAGCCAAAGCTAAAGCCAAAGAGATGTTTTGAGTGTGGACAAGAAGGCCACTTTGCTCATGAGTGTCAAACTCCACCACCACAACCCTTGCCCAAGCATGCTAGACCCTTTGCTTTCAATGCTCACTACATGCTTAGAAAAGATTCTAGTGGAAAGATGAAAGTCATGTTCTTAGGACCCCCCAACAAGAGTAGGCCTAAGAAGATTTGGGTGGCTAAGTCACTTGTTGAGAAGGTGAAGGGCCCTCAACAAGCTTGGATCCCTAAAGTTTGAATCTCTTGTGTGTAGGTGAACTACAAGACCGGTGGAAGTCATTGGGTTATTGATAGTGGTTGTACTCAACATATGACCGGTAATCCTCGTATGTTCACCTCACTAGATGAAGAGGTAGATGGACAAGAGAAAATAACATTTGGAGATAATTCAAAGGGCAAGGTTAAAGGATTGGGCAAAGTGGCAATATCAAATGATCATTCCATCTCCAATGTGCTCTATGTTGCTTCATTGAGCTTCAACTTGCTATCCGTTGGGCAATTGTGTGATCTTGGCTTTCAATGCCTATTCACCGAGAAGGAGGTTGTTGTATCCAAGTTAGATGACAATCAAGTGATATTCAATGGATTTAGATACAACAACTTATATCTAGTTGACTTCACCTCCGAAGATGCAAACTTGAAGACTTGCCTATTCACCAAAACAACACTTGGGTGGCTATGGCATAGAAGACTTGCTCATGTTGGAATGAGCTCACTCAAGAAGCTTATGAAGAATGATTTGGTGAGAGGGTTGAAGGATGTGAAGTTTGAAAAGGACAAGCTTTGTAGTGCATGTCAAGCCGGCAAGCAAGTTGCAAACACTCATCCAACCAAAGCTTTCATGTCAACCACAAGAGTGCTAGAACTCCTACACATGGATTTATTTGGACCAACAACATACAAGAGTTTGGGAGGAAATCTCTATTGTCTTGTGATTGTGGATGACTATTCAAGATATACATGGGTGTTCTTCCTTCATGACAAATCCGAAGTTGCATCTTGTTTCAAGAAGTTTGCCAAGAGAGCTCAAAATGAATTTGAAGTGAAGCTCAAGAAGATAAGAAGTGACAATGGCAAAGAGTTTGACAACACAAACATAGAAGCTTATTGTGATGAAGTTGGAATCAAACATGAAGTCTCCATAAACTATACTCCTCAACAAAATGGTGTAGTTGAGAGGAAGAACCGGACTTTAATCACTCTTGCAAGGACAATGCTAGATGAGTACAACACCCCAAGAAGCTCTATGGGCGGAAGCAATCAACACCGCATGTTATGCATCCAACCGCCTATTTCTTCAAAAATTCCTTGTCAAGACACCATATGAGTTGCTCAATGGGAAGAAGCCGGACGTCTCCTTCTTTAGGGTGTTTGGTTGCAAGTGCTACATCTACAAGAAGCGCAAACACCTAGGGAAGTTTCAAAGGCGTTGTGATATAGGTTTTCTTGTTGGTTACTCATTGAAGTCCAAAGCATATAGAGTATTTAATCATGCCACCGGCTTGGTTGAAGAAACATATGATGTGGAATTTGATGAATCTAACGGCTCCCAAGGAGCACATGAGAATCTTGATGATGTAGGTGATGAACCATTGAGGAGGCTATGAAGAATATTCCGGTGGGAGACATCAAGCCAAAAGATGATGAAGATGGTGTACAAGTCACTAACCAACCCTCTTCATCAAATGTACCACAAGATGGTGAAAAAGTTGGGAGAGTAGAAAATGAAGATACTCATATCTCCCATGAGCAAATGGTGGTACAAGCACAAGATGTTGATGCTCCACAACCTCCTCCTCAAGTAGTCAATAGAAGAAATACACCTCTCCTACAAGATCATCCTCAAGATCTCATCATAGGGAGTCCAACAAAGGGAGTGATGACTCGATCCCAAAAACTTACTTCATTTATTGCTCATCACTCTTTTGTCTCTTGCTATGAGCCTACCAAAGTAGAAGAAGCTCTTAAAGATCCGGATTGGATCAATGCCATGCATGAAGAGTTGAACAACTTTAAACGCAATGAAGTTTGGAATCTTGAAGAGCGACCAAGAAGTGCAAGAGTCATTGGAACAAAGTGGGTGTTCCGCAACAAGCAAGATGATCAAGGTGTTGTTGTGAGGAACAAAGGCAAGACTAGTAGCAAAAAGGTTCTCTCAAGTTGAAGGTTTAGATTTTGGAGAAACCTTTGCACGGTTGCAAGATTAGAAGCCATCCGTATCCTTCTTGCATATGCATCACATCATGAAATGAAACTATATCAAATGGATGTGAAAAGTGCATTCTTAAATGGCTTTATTAATGAACTAGTCTATGTTAATCAACCTCCCGGGTTTGAAGACCCTAGATATCCTAATCATGTTTATAGGTTGTCCAAGGCACTATATGGGCTTAAGCAAGCCCCAAGAGCTTGGTATGAGCGCCTTCGGGATTTCCTTATTGAGAAGGGCTTCACCATTGGAAAAGTCGACACCACACTATTCACCAAGAAGCTTGATGGGCATATTTTCATTTGTCAAGTATATGTTGATGATATCATCTTTGGATCATCAAATGAAGACTCATGCAAAGAATTTGGTGAATTGATGTCTAAGGAGTTCGAGATGTCAATGATTGGTGAGCTTACATTCTTTCTTGGTTTTCAAGTCAAGCAAATGAAGGAAGGCATCTTCATCTCTCAAGAGAAATACACAAAAGATCTTCTCAAGAGATTCAAGATGGATGAATGTAAGCCAATCAAGACCCCAATGCCTACCAATGGACATCTCGACCTAGATGAGGGAGGTAACTCGGTTGATCAAACTCTCTACCGTTCTATGATTGGTAGCTTGTTATATTTAACCGCATCTAGGCCCGACATCATGTTTAGTGTGTGTATGTGTGCTAGATTTCAAGCTAGTCCTAAGGAAACACATTTAATTACCGTAAAAAGAATCCTTAGGTATCTTAAGCACACACCAAGCATTGGTCTTTGGTATCCCAAAGGAGCTTTATTTGAATTAATTGGTTATTCCGATTCGGACTCACGCCGGATGCAAAGTTGATAGAAAGAGCACATCCTGGAGGTGCCATTTGCTTGGTAGATCTCTTGTGTCTTGGTCCTCCAAGAAACAAAATAGTGTGGCTTTGTCCACCGCCAAGCGGAATACATTGCCATGGGTGCTTGTTGTGCACAAATTTTATACATGAAACAAACTTTACTAGACTATGGAGTAGTTCTAGAGAAAGTTCCTCTTCTGTCTTGACAATGAAAGTGCGGTAAAACTTGCAAATAATCCGGTTCAACACTCTCGCACCAAGCATATAGATATCCGCCATCACTTTCTAAGAGATCATGTAGCTAAAAATGATATATCACTAGAAGGTGTAAGATCCGAAGATCAATTAGCGGATATCTTCACTAAACCGCTAGATGAGGCTACATTTTGTAGATTGCGGAATGAGCTCAATGTACTTGATTTTAGTAACTTCACTAAAAATTGAGCTTGTGTTGTCCCTTGCATTCATTGTAATATACAACATGTTTAATTTGTGGCAATGCATATAGGGCTTGTCTAACATGGTTAAGATAACCGCCTAAAAAGTGTGAAGAAGCTTAACCTTGGATCAAACTTGACAAGCAACTAGATTTACTTACAAGTATTACATATGCATGAATGTTGTTTTTGTCGTTTTGTTCTATTTGCCCTCTTGTTGCCTATTTCCTCAAAAAGAATTATAGCCTAAGGCAAAATATTTTGAAAATATGAGGGTTTGAGAGAGGTCACTCATATCAGTCCCAATTGGTGTTTATTTGGATCTTATTCAAGTTGGGACTTGATTGGGAACGAAGCGTGAAAGGAAGGTTGAAGGTTTCTTTGGAAAAGGTGCACCGACGCCGCTGCCGGACGCCGCTGTGTCCGGCGTCCGGTCGATTCCACGTGAGGTGAATCTGATGATGAAGGAGTGACCGGACGCTGCGTCTGTCGTCCGGTCGAGAAGGGTTCAGCGTCCGGCCGATCAAGGAAGGACAAGTTTTTTGACCGGACCACTGCGTCCGGTCATGGACCACCGGACGCGTCCGGTCCCGATTCCAGAGGATTTGGACCTCTCTGGAATCGATCGGACGACTGGTGGTAGCGTCCGGTCGCTACCACCGGAAGCGTCCGGTCGATGGATCTCGCGACTTCGTCTCTTTTCGGTTTCCTTTTTACATCGCGTTTGGGGATTATTTATCCGAGCCGTGTTCCTCCTCTTTGACCTAACCAGGTACCGCCACCTTCTCGCGCCCAATCTCGCGCCCATATTGCCAGTGTTTTAGCTCGAGCAGCCGCCATCGCCTAACCAGCGCCGCCGTGCCCTAGCCGAGCGGCCGCCTTCGCTTACCTAGCGTCGTCGTGCCCTCGCCTCGCCCAGCGCCTCCGCTCGCTCGCCACCGCTTCGCCCAGCCAGCGCTCCGGTAAAGCCTGCGCGTGAGCCACCACGCTGCTCAACATCTCGCCCGGCCTCCTCGCGCCCAAGCTCCGCACGGTCAATCGTTGCCAAGGCTGCCGGTCTTCGCCAAGTGCTCTTGCCTGTCCCTCCCATTGATTGGTATGGCAAGTTTTGTGTTTCAATCTTGATCTCCAATTGTGACCTAGATCAAATTCTAAACGCATGCGATTCCCCATTGCATTCAGGGCATTTGACCTAACCCTAGCCCGGTTCCGAGGATCCCCCGCGTGACATCTTATCTCTTCTCGGTTCGCTGATCGTCAGGTAGAAAGCCATTCGATTCAATTTCGCATCTACATTGCTTTCTTTCCTAGGGTTTCGCATCTATTAGCAATATGGTATTTATTTGTATATCTATCTATTCTATCGTGCAGCGAATCGGTTCCGTTGTGTTTAAATGCTGAAGTTGGCAGTCATCTCGGAGCCAAGCTCGCGAGTAAGGAACGAGGCCAAGCCTCGAAAGCGGCAGTTTGACAGTTGATCTTCATCAGCGGCAGTTCACCATCTTGTCTGTTCAGATGGCTCGCACCAAGAACGTTGGTGGTGGCCCAGGTGATGATGATCGGAGGCCCCGCCTCGCCATGACCATGCCGGATCGAAGGGCAAGGCAACCAAGCGTGTGACATCCAAGAAGCGGAAGTACCCGGCGCAGAGCAGCGAGAGTGCAAGAATTGCGCAGAGCTGAAGAGCGTCAGCGTGCCGAGAGGAGGTGCCCGCAATGAGTTGTCATTGCAGATCGGCCCGTTTCACCAAAGACTCTCGAGCAGCGATTGAGGAGGTTGAGCGTCGTCACACGGTAGTCCAAATTGGGATCTGCCACGCTTGCAGGAGGACGGCGGGTCGCCATTGAGGAGGTCCGTCGGCCTGAAGGCAATTTCCACCAGCAGAGCCTCGGCCCAGCCAGAGACTCGGGAGAGTCGGGAGACCGAGCCGGCACCTCGGCTCGCCGCTCGAGTCGTATTCCGACAGTCTTGCATTCCACCTAGGCCGATTACAACAAGCAAGGGTTCTCGCCTCCGCCCGCACCACGTGGTCCGCCTCCGATGGTTCACCTCGACTTGAGGGCCGCTTCTGACCCGAGCGGTTTCAAGAATGCGGTTTGTTGAGTTTGAGGTTTGGTTTCCTCAGGAGGGATGTGAGAGCAACTACACGCCTTTGCATGAGGATTTCTACAATGCATATCTTAACAGTGGGCGATGATTCGGATCACGGAGGGTCATCAGATGATAGAGTCCATTGTGGCGGCACATTCGGCAATACTTGTCATATTTGCCAGGGTAGACAGATTTGATTGACCTGGACGGGCATATATGTACCTTCTTGGGTCCGTCGGTTTATGCCTCGCTCTACATTGATCCTCATCACAGCTTCATTCACTTTGCTTTCAAAGGCAAAGACTACAGAGTGACTAGTGGCAGAGTCAGGGAGATACTGAGACTACAGGAGCAGCTGTAAAGATGCATGAGGTGTGCTATGGACATCGAGCCTCCCAGGCGTCCTCATGGAGGCGGTGTGCCCCCTCTGATTTAGTCTGGCATTGCTTCAAGGAGCCGTTTGGAGAGGGGTCGGCGGGAACCCCAAAGGACTTGACTCCTCAAATGAGGATACTAGAGGCCATCATCGGGAGGACACCTTTGCTTCCCGGGTTGGGATCTGAGGGGGGGCTGACTCGCTTCTGACTCGGCTTCTCAATGCCATCATGCGATGTGATGTTTGACATCTGGGACCTCCTTCTTTCAGAGATGGAGGATACTATAGTGAGGGATTCAAGGGTCGTGAGCGACTTCCCTATGCTCACTGGATCACATTCCTCATCCGCAGAGTAGTGCTTGATAAGCCCCTGGCATGATGGATGAGTATCTGAGTGCCACTCTGAGTTCCCACCTACAACATCACACAGAGGATCGAGACCGCGCCACTCCTCGGGCACCCAGTCGGCCCAGCCCGTCGCCCCGAGCGTGCAGTCTGCAGCTCGGCGGGATGAGATAATCGGAGGATTGCAGCCACCGAGGAGGAGGAGCTAGAGGCACAAAGCAGGAGGTGAGTGAGTGCAGTGGCAGCTCGACGGCGACGACTACTGGCCTATACCTCGAGATGCCTCCACGCAGACCACGATCTGAGAGGCGGTAGCTCGATTCTGCTCCACCTGCCCACAGCAGACCCGCTCTCATTGCTATTCTTGGCGGATGCAGCAGATCGAACCACAGCGAGCACAGGAGACAACTACCAACCGCTCGATTTCGAGCTCGTCGGGGCGAGTTTCAATGGCAGCAAGCAACTTCTTCAACACCAAAGCGATTACTTATGCAAAGAAGGCTCATGGGATTCATGCGGCATGTAGTAATAGCTATTGGGGTCCCCCGCCACGACCTTCGCCCCGACTTGCACAGCTCCCACCACTTGACGACTCAGCCCGATGCAACCCGTGGGGGCTTCAGTCGAGGACAGCCTCAGCTCGGTTTCCTTCACCTCCTCAGACAGGTGTCCCAGTGGTTAGCCTCACACAGTGTAGCCCCTGATTCCTCCTTATCACACGGGTTTCTCACCAGGCAGTCTTCCTCACTATTCGTGCACAGAGTCGTCCTGGGTCTCCATGAGTCTTGGAGCATCATTCGGTGAGCATGCCTACTCCGCCTCACATGCATCATGCTTTGCCGGTCCGTCTCTGACAGCTCCAGCTATCATGACTACTCGAGGCTCCCCTCGTCTGCAGCCGCCTCGCGAGATCCTCACGCAGATACATACTTGCGGCTTCACAAAAGACACCAGCCCAGCTCGAGACCAGACCGTTTGGCGACACTTCACCTTGGAGGGTCGGTCGATTCAGAGCTCGAGGTCGATGATGATGATGGCGCCGGTTCCATCTTGCTCCACGTGCTTGAGCCCGACCTTCGTCGCACGCAGCCCCATACGTCCGACCCTAGGTTTTGGTGTTTGGCGCCAAAGGGGAGAGGGTTTGAGTATGTAGACTTAGGGGAGCGAGTTTTAGGGGAGCTAGTTATCCAATATTAGCCTATTATATACATTTGGAGTTTTATTTGTGTGATACACTATTACTTATGCATTAGTGTGTTTACTTTCATGCATACTATTATATATATATGATAGTGCTATCTACATGATTATGATATTTGACATGTGTGACTTCTACTTTGCTTTATCTATATGTCATATCACTTGTGTGATGCTCATTTGATTTTGCTTCCGCGTTTATACTTTGAAGCAAATGAGCTTTGTTATTTGTACTCATGCTTAATCCATATTCTTTGAGTACATTGTGTTGGCTTGGGTCATATAAGCTTGACTAACTCTTTTGTTCTTATTGACAAAAGCTTATATGAACCAAGCCCGTCAAAAACCTCACTCCATAACATACTCGAGGTGGTGTTGTCATCAATCACCAAAAAGGGGGAGATTGAAAGCATCTAGGCCCCTAGTTGGATTTCGGTGATTGATGTCAATACAAGATTACTATGACTAACGTGTGTTTTGCAGAGGCAATTAAGTTAGGTCATGGTAATGGAGATCGATTGGGCAATTGAGGTTGTCATGCCCCTACGATGAAAATCGTTTCGGTTTTCAAAGGATAGACGACAAGGTTAAGGATAACTAGTTCTAAGTGTCAATTGAAGTTGGAGAGACACTTAGAGTAGTTTAGGACTTTGTTTTTTCCTTTGGCCGTATTATGATGAAGGGGGTATGAACGGGTAGCTTGACCTAGTTAAGTCTAGTGAGTTAGGTGTGGTGCACACTTGTTTAAACTAGCTCTAGGTAGCTCCTATGAATGCCTAAGATCTTTTGGAGCAAAATTCATTCACATATATTGGAAGTTGGAAGTGAATGGAGGGTCAAACACTTGGCCGGACGCCGGCTCGGCGACTTGACCGAGACGACGGCAGGTCCGGTCGATTCATTTTTGATCGAGGTGATCAAGTCTGATGTGACCGGACGCTGGAAGGTCATGTGACCGGACGCCGAGGACCAGGCGTCCGGTCGACTCCAATGAAGGGTCGAGACTTGGGAAAGAGTGGCCGGACGCGTCCGGTCGGTCTTAACCGGACCACGAGGGTCCAGCGTCCGGCGACTCCATGAAGGGTCCAGACTTGGGAAAGAGTGACCGACGACGCGTCCGGTCGGTCTTAACCGGACCACGAGGGTTCAGCGTCCGGTCGACTCGATGAAGGTTCCGATAAGGGTTTTATCACGACCGGACGCGTCCGTCGGTCTTAACCGGACCTGCCAGCCGTCCGTCGACTCTTTATCTTGGTTCGCGGGTTGAACTGGCCGGAAGCGTCCGGTCATCACGATCGGGCGTCCGGTCGTCCCGCGAAGCTCATAACGGTTCGTTTTTTCAGGTGGCTTATAAATAGAAGGTCCACTCGTGAGTGGAGCATCTTTTGCTCATTCAACAAATTGAGAAACACGTTTGTGAGTGCCAAGAAGAGCAAGGTCCTAGTGAGGTGTTTGTGATTTGAGAATCCAAGAGAGTAGCCTCACTAGCAAATCAAGAGTAGCAAAGTGTGCATCCATCTTCTCATTAGGCTTCATGCGTGGTCAAGTGAGAGTTCGTGCTTGTTACTCTTGGTGATCGCCATCACCTAGACGGCTTGGTGGTGATTGAGAGTTTGGTGTTCACCCGACGGAGCTTGTGGGTGACCCAACTCAAGTTGTGAGCGGTTTTGGGTGATTCGCCGCATGACGGAGTGTCGAAGAATCAACCCAGTGAGAGCACTTGATCCTTGCGCGGATCAAGGGGAGCTACACCCTTACTGCCGGTGTGCTCCAACGAGGACTAGTGGGGAGATGGCGCGACTCTCCGATACCTCGGCAAAACATCGCCGCTGCTTCCTTTCTCTCTATTTACGTTGAGCACTTACTTTGAGTATTTACTTTGAGCATTTCAATACTTGTCTTACATCCATAGAATTGCTTGCTAGAGTAAGTTTGGAACGTTGGTTGCGAGGTTGTTGTGCATTAGTTTAATATAAACACTTTTTAGGCACAAGGGGTTAATTGGGCTATCCGTAGGATTTGATTATTGCAAGAAAATTTAGAATTAGCCCAATTCACCCCCCCTCTTGGGCATCTTGATCCTTTCACTTATTGAAAAGGTGTTTCCCAAACTCGAAGCAAATTGTAACTCTGCAAACTATATGCGCGAGCATGCGATTCTTTCTACGAGGAATGACCATGTCGATACATGAACACAATAATGATCGAGAGGTATCCTGGAAATGAGAAGGTATACTACAGTTTCGACTCAGTGGATGATGATAAAAGGAATAATTATCCTCTTAATTTCCTAAATTCTATTATGCCTAATGGATTACCTCCTCATGAGCTTCAGGTTAAAAAAAACTGCCCTATTATCCTACTACGCAATCTTGATCCTCACAATGGTCTCTGCCAACGGGACTAGGTTGGTCATTAGAGGATTCTAGAACAATTCAATTGATGCTGAAATAGTTAATGGGCAGCATGCAGGAACCAGAGTATTCATACCTTGGATTCCCATGTCCCCCTCCGAAGACCTTTCGTTGCCATTCAAGTTCAAGCGAAAGCAGTTCTCGATAAGATTGAGTTTTGCAATGACAATAAATAAAGCACAGACCATACCAAATGTGGGTGTCTATCTTCCTGAACCAGTTTTCTCACATAGCCAGTTGTATGTAGCATTGTCAAGGGGTGTTTCTCGCAAAGACACGTGGGTTTTTTCATAAACAAACAAAGATATTGACCCCACTGGAAAGAGGACAAATAATATTGTGTTCAGAGATATATTAGAGTTATGACACTGGTACGTTCAATATTTTATTTAACCTTATTAAAGTTCAAGAAAAATAATACTTGAACCAAATATATTTTAGATAAATATTTTATTAAAGTTCCAAAAAAATAATACTTGAACCAAATATATTTTAGATAAATATATATAATTTTCTTGCAGATAAAGCAAGTATTCCATGCATCCAGACGTGATGACGCCTGAGGCTTTTTAGAGCTGCGAAGTGTTGGACCCTTGAAAGATAGCTAGCAGACAACATCGCTAACGTTGGGACTTCAAGCCCCCGCCGGACAAAAAAAATTGTTTATAGATTTTAATATTATGAACAAACTCATGTCCCACCTGAAATATCAATATGGCCCCGTGCAAGTAAGCAAACAAGAGAATTATAAGCCTTTTATATAGAAGCATTCAATGTTAGATCGCATGGTGATTATATATTATATAGAAGTATACATTGCCAGAACGCATGGTGAGTATATAGGGTGGGTACAAACCTTGATGAAGCGTGGAAAACGTGAGGGCTGGAAAAAAAATCAGCCGGAAATAGATCCTGGTTTTCGGGATTCAACCAGGAAACGTGGACTATCTTTATTTAATTAGATTAAAATAAACTTCTCACATAATCCTCCTCCTCCTGTAGTCCTAAAACCCCACGTATTCCTCCTCTTCATATATTAAAGAATCAATAAAAATCAAAATTGGATTCTCCATCACGTGATCCATTAAAACTGACTTCTCCCTCACGTAATCATACTCTCATTATGTGAAAAACAGTTTTTAGCAACGGGGCTTTTTTTTTTTAGAGACGGCTGGCATTGGAGCAGCCTCTACAATGACGTGCTCGGGTTACAGCACAGCAGCCGCCCCTACAAATAGCACAGTAGGGGCGTCTGGTAATACGAGCCGCCCCTAAAAACTATCGATTTGTAAGGGCGGCTGGTATGTAGAGGCGGCTATTACCAGCCGCCCCTGTTGTGTCCATTTGTAGGGACGGATAAATCACAGCCGCCCATACAAATACCCTTTGTATATATAGCAGTCACCTTCTTCCACCTCGGGCCACTCTCTCCAACCCGAGCAAAAAAGGTTGGGAGGCCTTGGGCTCCTCCTAAAAATTGCTCTACTAAGGGAGGTTTTTGATCTCAAATACTTTGGTGGAGAGGTTGTACAAGGTAAGAAAATGCTATTCCAAGCCTTTATTTGAAGTTTTAATGGTTGTTAGTGATCGTAATTAGAGTTTTGCTTTTCTCTCTCTTCTATTGTGCTTGAGCTTTGTATGAAGCAAATTAGACTCTAGTTTTTAAGCTATTAGTATAAATTAGTTAGATAATGGACAATATCCTTTTATAAATTTTGATAACCATACTAACTTAATAAAATTTGTTATGCTGCAGGAAAAAAATAATCCAGAAGAACAAAGAAAAGAAATATCTGATGATCTGTTTGACCAGAACATTCATTCGGATGAATGTAGAACACAAAATGCAGACATGAGTCCTTCAACAGAAAATCAAAAAAAGAGGAAGCACAACCAAATATCAGATTCAAACAACAACGAAGAATTACAAATTATGGAAATTGCAGATGACAATAAAAAAAGCATGCCGGAATCTTCTCGACAAAAGAAACCAAAAAAAGACAGGTCAGATTTAATTGTTTCAAAAGGTACGTAACAACAAAATCTATGCCGTCTTTAAAATTTATATTTAAATTTTATCATTACAATACTAACTTTTCAAAAAATGCAGACTATATTTGTGACAAAGAAGATGACAAGATTATAGAATCAATTAGAAAATCAAAGGACAAAAGGATAGTGGTGAGAATTGGGGAAGACATATTCATTAATTTCTTCATATTTAAATGTTTACTGAACCCTACCGCGCACTTGTATGATGACGTAAGTTCAAAAAAATTATCTAATTCACCTTATGCATAACTAATAATAAAAAGTAGCATGCTTAAGTACTACTCTTATCAATGCAGGTCATGGTCTCATGGATGCATACATCAGCCTCATTAGAGCCGAAAAACAACTATTGTGCACGGAAGGAACAACTATTTACATAGACTACACTTGGAACAGCCATCCTCCATCGTGATGGGGAGCATTGGGAAGAAAATAAACCAAGTACCAGAGATGACAAGATTGTAGAAAGGATGAAACAATAAACAAGCCATGATCTGGTAACTACAAAATCCCTATATGTACAATCATCAAATTGCAAATATTACTGATTTCTAACAATATTAAAATATAATTCTATATACAGGTATTTATCCCTATTTAATATTAAGAAATGTCACTGGTACCTTGGAGTTATAAATGCCAAAAAGAAGCTTATACAGGTTCTAGACTCCCTTGGATCAATGAATAGAAGAGACCTAACTTATGTTGTAAGTATTTGAAACACTGGTCATTTCAAAATAAACCATAATAATCATTATAAAGGAATCATTTAATCAACCCAAACATTGATTCAAATACAATCAATAGATAAAAGGAGTGCAGGGCCCGATTGAAATAGCATCGCGTATAATAAAATTTGAAGACTGCAAATGAGAGCACCTAAATGTTGCATCATGGAGAACTGTTGAAATATTCAAAACAGCAACACAAGAAGACAGGTAAAGTGTTATATTAAATTACTACAAATTTGCTTCTGTACATTATTTTTTTTTAAAAAAATCTGACCACAAAATTATATTCCTGCAGTTCCTCTTGTGGTCTGTTCGTATTAAACTACATGGAATATTAGACGGGTGAACAACTGACAGACTCCGTTACTCAGGTAAATAACAAAAAATATATATCATAGCATTATTATATAGATAATTTAAAAAAAATGAGCTATACATCTTCGCAGCAAGACATGGAAAACTTTAGATTAAAGTTAGCGGCAATACTATTGGATTCTCCATTTAACACGTGCAAATACGAGGAAGAAGAAGACGAAGAAGAAGAAGCAGGAGGAGGAGATCCAAATGACTGTGGAGGAGGAGATCCAAATGACTGTGTTATAATAGATAAAACTGGGCATATAACACGTGCAAATACGAAGAAGAAGAAGACCTGGAAAGCATATTTCAAAATTGCCCTAAAGATGAAACTAATGCATCCTATTGGATACTGGTGCCTTTTCATTACAACGAAGAATACAGCCTATATTCGTTTGATATGAAACAAAGAATAATAACAGTTATGGTTCCAGGAGCAAAAAAAATAGAACCCATCAAACAAATGCATAGAATACAAAAAACAGGAAAAAAATTTGATAGAGCCATGGAATTGTTAGATGACAATTGGAACGACGATGTTTATGATTAGAAAAGATTTTATCCAGGCTATGTTCCAAAAACAACAGACATGTAAGTCTATTCTAAAAGATAAATAATAGTACCAAATATTTTACAATTAACGACTCAAAATTCCTTACATGTTACTAACCTATATCATGTGTACAGGAAATCAACGGGATATTTGATACTAAACTTCATGCAAGAGTGGAATGGTCAAGGATTTCAAACAAAGATCTGCATGGTAAGCAAGTATATAATGCCAACAAAATATTATTGTTGTTTTACTCAAAAATATTTATGATATCAATTTATTAACAGGATTCAGAAATACTAAGGATGAAGTTCCTCATCGATATCCTCAAATACGAATGGAATGAATGCACAGAGAACATCAACGGATATATTAGAGATTTACTTGAGATGTTGACATAAGCAATAAAAAATAATGCCATTCTTATTTGCTGTTTGACAGCTCTATTGAACTCAGCCAATGTCGAAAAATGCAAGCATAGTGTACCAGTGTACAGTGATTTTTGGATTGTTTTGGATAATTGAATAGTATTCTGTGAGAGAGAATAAGCTGAAACAAGCTGGAAGTGTACCAGCCGAACGCAGTGAAAATGTGAAACAAGAGCATCTTGACTACAGCTACCAAAAACCTAGCTGTGCCACTCAGTAGGCTCTGCCGCTCAGTAATGGGTACTACGCAGTCAGGCTACACGAGATTCAGATGATGGAATGGAACCTGGAGAGCAGCAGCCAAACTGAAACCATACACCCAATGCCGCAGCAAAGCGAAATCCGGAGCTCCTGGCCCAAACAAATCCAGGGCGGCCATAGAAGGAAGCCGCGCAGCAAACAAGAAACATGAGAAGGACATAAGGGAAGGCAGAAATGCGATCAGAGACAAGGCAAGATTCAGTGTATCGCCCACCATCATTCGCGTCGGTGGCCTTGGCGACCAAGATTTGCCACAGGGTCCAAGCGACGAAGCACATGAGGACGAGCAGCCAAGCGGCCCAGGCCGCCCTCGCCATTGCTCCCCCACCAAGCCTCCTCCCTCTTCCTCAGGTCATCTCTAAAAATGGTAACAATAGACTGTATCAATGAAATTTTTGAAAACACGACTGAATCCCTGATTTTTTTACAAAAATAAATAAATAAATAAATGTTTTGCCTGTGATTTCAAACGGTTTCATTGACATTTAACTGAAATTACCTGAACTAACCAAGAAATAGAGCGCGACAACGAGATGCGAGACATAGCCGCCCTTGTCAACTCCCAGCCGAGAAGGAGGTCCAACCCTGGCGGACTCCGGACGGCGCGGCCAGCAACGACAACCTGCCCCGCGGCAAGGCCCTGCACCGACGACAAGCAGGCATCGCGTCCCAGACACGGCGGCCAGCAGGCAGCGCGGACATACCAGTCGCAGCCCTGCCCCGGCGTCCTGCGGGCGGATCCAACAGCTCCGGCAGCAAGCCCTGGGCGGCACGGACAGCCCCGGTGAAGGTGCTCTGCCCGGCTCCCCTTCTTCCCCGCCTGGGCGGCGCGGACATCGCCGGCGGCGGTGATCTGCCCGGCAGATATTCTAACCCGGCATCTACGGCAAGAAATCATGGTGGGTTGGAGGATTCGAGCTGGGGCGGAGTACAGGAAAATGTCGATGAGGGGAGCTGGAGAGAAATGGGGAATAAAATTGTGATGCGCCACTAAAGATAAATTGGATGACGAAAGGAACAATTCTGGACAACTGGGCCTTGACAACGTTAGCCTGCTAGCTGCTACCGGTTGGTCTGTGGGCTTTTGGGCCAATTAAAATTAAAAAATAAAAGTCCCGTTCAGCTATGGATGAGCAGCGGCTGCATCAGATGCGCAACAGTTCCCAGCTGAAACAATTTCAGCACAAGCAAATCTATAGATCACTTGATGAACAAAAAACTAACGGCTTCCACTAAAAAATATATACACTAACGGCAAGGACAGTAGAACTGGGGAAAATCATAAAGGAATAAAAAAACCTGAACGATATGGAATGTTTCAAAAAAAAACACATACAAATAGAAACGAAAAAAAATACGTGCACTACCGGAAGGCACATGGCAAAGACAAAACAAACAATCGGCAAAGGCTTTGCCGAGTGTAACACTCGCAAACAGCACACGGCATCTATAGTGACGGCAAACGTCTCTTTGCCGAGTGTTTTCTATCGGGCACTCGGCAAATACTTTGCCGAGAGCTGAAACCGACCTCGGCGAAAAAAAGTAACGCGACGGCGCGGAGACGGTCACGGCGCGTTTGCTGAGTGTCCCGGACCTGACACTCGGCAAACCTAAATTCTTTGCATTCGGCTAACATGCCTTCTTTACCGAGTGTCAAAATCACGTGACCTTTGAAATTCACCTAAATAATTATCTAATTAATGCTGTTGGGTGATCTTGGAGAGGTGTTCAGTGGTTTAGTTGGTGAGGTCATCAACATTCAATAACCATATGTCTCACGGATCAAAGTTGAAGAGAACTGAGACATGTAAATCTATATGATTAGTTAAAAAAAAAGATATTTCTTTGTAAAATATATCTAGAGTTATGGACTGGGTACTATATTACATCTACCAAATACTTATTGCGCACAGCAATGAATAAATGGAAATCGTGATGTGGCTTCGATTATGAGTGCATATTTTGTTATGTCATTCCGGACCATTGCTTAGATCATGAAATTTATACGACGTATGAATTGTGTTCTCAAAAAATTAATTGCTATTCATCAATGAAATATTTTTTATAATGCATGTATATTATCATATATAAATATATGTGATATAGGAGTTCAATTATTAAACATTTGATTTTTTTTTGTACTCATCCATCTTGATATTTTTATAGACACGTGCGTGTCACACGTGCATATCTACTAGTTTTAGTGGAAAGGAACAAATAGATAGATAAAGTAAATGCTCCGATGCTTGTACTACTCATATATAGATAGATAATGTGAACACTATAATGCTCGTACTCATACGCCATCAGTTAATGATGAGTCGAAGTCGAGGTTTGTACCGATGCATAAATGCATTTTGTCAATTCTCACGTTTGAAAACACTGCGAACAGCTTCCAGTCTTCTTCCGTAATATTGGCTTTGTCAGGTGCAAATCCATCCCAGCATCAATAGCCTTCTGCAGATCCTCCGCCGTGTCATGCGTGGTCACTGGTCAGTGCGATGAGATCGGAGTGTGAATTCCGTGGCGTCGTTCTTCCCCGCGGATGAGTTTCGTCGCTTCATAGCCATCCATATTGGGCATCTAAAATCAAAGAAGAAATACTACAAGTGTCAGGCAATCATCAGACGGAACGAGCTTTGTGTGTGTGTGAGTTAACAAGTTTTGGTTGAACAAACCTGGCAATCCATGAAGATGACATGGTAGGGCAAGGGCACTATATCCTCTTCTGAAACATTAGCTTGCTCAAGAGCTTCTCTGAGCAAGTTCACAGCCACGGCTCCATCTTGAGCTACTGTGACAGTTGCTCCAAGCTGGTTCAGGATTTTCCTCTGGATTGTTTGCAGCACTACAGTGTCTTCAGCCAGCAAGATTTGCATCCCGGCTAGCGGCTTATCATCATCTTCAGGCTTCTGCTTCTGAGCCAAGCATGAAGCTTCAGTCGATGCAGCAGCTTCCTGCACACAAGGAACAACAACATCTGGCAAATCTTGCTGCTGGCTGTTGTTCCCAGCAATCTCAGGACCAACTTGAGAAGACTGCGCTTGTTGTGCATCTGAAACTTGGAGGTCTCTCAGGGTCATAAGGAGAGTGAACAGGCGAGACCCATGCACTGGCTTTCGCAGAACAAGATTGCAACCCAGCTCCTTGAGCCTCCTCAGATCATTGGAAGGGGTCTTGATATCCTCCAGCAGAACAACTTTGCTTGGGGCCTGATGCTCGATCCTGGCAAGTTTGGCCATCTCCTGGCAAATTTCTTCCAGTCCACCACCGGACACGTCGATGACAATAAGGATACCAGAAGGAATCCGCCCAGGGATGGCTCTCCTGGGACCAGTGTTGTTCCTCAACTGGATCATCATCTCCTTGGAGCTGAAGCACCAGTCGGCTCCGCCGCAGTCAGCAGCAGCAGTACCTCGCTTATCTTCAGGAGCACATTGAACGCGAAGCATGTTCCCCTTTCCCCGGGCCCTTTGTCCTTGATGCTAATCTCTCCTCCCATCAGACGTACCTGTGATCAAGATCAACATAGATCATCCAGTTAAAACCAAAGTTTGATAAAGAAAATGAATACAGCAGATACATATGTGTATATAGTATATTGGAGTAGCAACTTACAAAGGATTGCACGATTCCGAGCCCCAAGCCTGTGCCACCATGGCCATTGTTCACCTGAACATAGTTTTCAAACACAGACATCCTCTTCTCCTTGGGGATCCCAATGCCGGTGTCAACCACTTCAAAGTAAAACTCAACCAAATTGGGGTCATTCTGCACATGATCCTGGTCACCAGGATCCTCACTTGCTCCGAACAAACATCCCAAGGAACCGCCGCCACTGTGCCATGGGTGCGCAAACCTTGATGGAGCATTGACGCTGCTCCCGGCGATCTGCCGGGTTGCCCAGCCCCGGAGGACGACGTGGCCTTCGTCGGTGAACTTGAGGGCGTTGCCGAGCAGGTTGTCCAGGATCTGCTTGAGGCGTTTGCTGTCACCGAGGACGGCCGCACATCTCTGGACCGAGAAGTCGTAGGGGTCCCAGACCACCTCAACCCCCCGCCGGACGCCGTCCACGTTTGCCATGTCCACCGACTCCTGGAGGACATCTGCCATGCTGAACTCAGCTTCCTCCAGCTGCATCTTCCCCGACTGCAGAAAACAAATCGATCACATCCATGAACATAACCTACTAGGTTCGAATTAATATTGTTCTACAAATAATATATCTCCTGAAACAAAATTGCTACGACGATCACAGTAATAACATTTACTTACATTTTAATAAGTTAATATGTGTTTGACAGATAATCTGTAGTCTGTTTGCTGATGAAACACCTACAAACTGCGTCCCACCTTTCCTAGTAGAACGTTTTAATTGCTAACCTATATTAGCAGCATTAATCCTTTCTATTGTAGCTAAGAAAATACAGTAGATCACAAACCCTACATTTTTGCTTGTATTAACTGGTGGATTAGTAGACCATATATAACATTGAAAACATCATATTAGTCGCACCAATATTGCTACTTTCCTAGCTAGACGACGATGAACAAAGCTTGATGGAAATTATTAACTCCAAAAGAATCCAGGGTCCAGACTAACCGAACAGCTTGTTGGTGTTGACGCCCATCTGATCGAGGTTCTCCATGATGCCGGGGAGCGACTGCGACTCCGAACGGAACATGTCCACGAGGCCGGCGATGGCGGACAGCGCGGACCGGATGTCGTGGCTGGAGCTGGCGAAGGCATTGCTCTTGTTCATGCTGTTGCGCTCCGCCAGCCGCAGCGCTTCCTTCTGCCGGACCATGTCGGCGTTCAGCGCCATCTCCCGCGCCGCCGCCCGCCGCAGCGCCCGCACAGCAGCAGGACGCAGACGCACGCGAAGACGATCACGGGGATGCAGATGCACATCGTCTGGTGCATGTGGCTCCTCTTCGGTTCCTGTGGCTACATTTGTAGCCTGAGTGCTTGGGCTGCCACTAAGCCCCAAAACAAACTTGTACAAATAGTTCTTCAAAACTACACAAAAAGCTACTTGTTATGTTATTATTAACGACTAAATTAACTAACAATAATAAAAAGTGAAATTTTACGGTTCTTGGAAAAAAGGAGAGCCATCCATTTGGATTGATCGGATGGCTATAAAATAAGAAAAACCAATATAAAGGAACTTAAGTTGTGAGATGAAACTTAAAATATATAGGTCAGGAACTAAAAATATATGAATAAGGAATTATTTCCAAAATAAATTTAAAGGGTGGTATAGTACTTTGTTGCCCCTATCTCCCTGTCCGAGGCTTCTACCTCTATCTCCTCTCATTCTCCGCAGCACCCTCTCGCGGCGCGCACGTCCCCGGTCCCGGTGGGAGGGCCCGGCAACTCACTCCCTCTCTAGCACAGCGGCACGACGAGGCGCTTGCACTGGGGATTCTTGGCGGCCGCGACGGCAAGCAAATTTGAGCGGCAGCGGCCGCACGCCAGCGGGGCTCGCCGCGGGAACGACCATCGACCATGTACTGCATCCGCGGCGACAGCCTGATGCGCGGGCTGGGACACAGCGACTGGATGGGCGCCTTGCCCGCCCACGGCGACTGCGGCGGGCACAGGCACGGGCACGGCGGCGCCGGCTGGTTGGGCGACATGTTCACCTACTCCAGCGCCCAGCTCTGCAGCTCTGCAGGGTAGTCCCGGACGCAGTCGATGCGCGCGCCAGCGCTGCTCGTCCACTTGGCCGCCACTGCGCGGCTGCCGATCTCGTTGCTATCCACGGCGCCTGCCATATCCTCCTCCGCATCCTCCTCCTTGGCGGCCATGCTCTGCTGCTTCCGCTTCAACGACGAGTATTGGTCGTCGTCCACCGAGCACCTCTTAACGTCGGTGAGATCCACCTTGCTGCAAGAAGGCGATAAACTCGTTGAAGTTCTCCTCAGTGGGGAGGTAGTGGCTGCTGTAGGACCAGATGGCCTTGAGGACGCCGTCCTTGGCGATGAGCAGGCAGCAGCGAGTGCCGTGGAATTGGGTAGATTAGAGATTGTGTATTTGTGTACAAGTAGAAAAAATACTAAACTGTCCCTTAAGTATAATTAATTAATTTTCTTAACTAACAGCTATGGTAAATAATTTTCGTGGGAGGAACCGGTGGTTCTTCCTAAGCACCGTAACAAAGCTCTAGAAAAAAAAGGCAATATTCAAATCGTACCGCTGCTGCACGAGGTCTGGCACTTCGACCGTCCAAGGCTCCAATTCAAGCGCCGGGGATTCGATTGGTAGTGTCGCCAGCTCACTGCCCGCCGTCGCCGAGGGTTTCACCGTGGGAGGTGTGTGAGTGCCGGCTGCCGCCAAAGCGCGAGTGCTATAGCGTGACGAGCGTCGGCTGACTACATATTGGGCTGCTGGCCCATAAGACAGCCCAACGATATCAGCCCACCACACATCTTAAGCAAGCCAAGCCCAATGGACAGATGCAGAGGAATCCGCCGGCGGGAGCTTTGCTTTGCTTCTGCCCTCGGAGGAACTCGTTATCGCCCTAGATTCGCCTCCCTCGCTTGACAAATTTCCCTCCTCTTGTGCCGATTGGATTGGTGAATCGCGATCGTGACCTTTTCTTTTCCTCGGGGCGCCGGACGTTCGGACTCCCGCGCCTACACTCCGTATCTCCCCACGCACTTACATCCCGCGCCCACCTACGTAGGCCTGCACCGCCTGGTTGCATGTGGGGAATCCCCGTTCGCACCCCTCCACTTCTCATGCACATGCACACGCCCAAGCAGCTGCAGCGAGTGACTACAGCAGGTGGCTACGCCAGCATCCAGAAAAGGGGGAGAGGGTGGTGGAGGACTAGCCGGCACCGGGAGGAGACACCAAGGTGAAGGTGAGGCAGCAGAAAAGTGAAAACAGAGATGCAATACCCGATCTATTTTTGAAACATACGAATACAAGACTTGCAACATACGTCTGAAGACAGATGAAACACATAAAACATGCATCTGAAACACTAGCTGCAACACCAGATCTACTTTTGAAACATCTAAATAAAACGCTTGCAACATACATATGAAACAGCTGAAACACTTGAAACATACATGAAATACTTGAAAAACACCTGAAAAACACTTCATATAACATATGCAACATCTAGATGAAACACTTGCAAACATACGTCTAGAAAACGAGATGAAACATTTGGAACATACACTTGAAACATACGTGTATAGCCACTACAACATGTGCAACATTCCGATCTACTTTTACGACATCAAGATAAAACACTTGCAACATCCAAATGAAATACCTGAAACACTTAAAACATACTCTTGCAACATGGGCTTTGCTTAGACGAATGGAGGCACGCCGGCTGCACATGGACCTCGCTGTGCAGCAGTGGCACGGGCAACTCGCGCGGTGGGCATGGTGTCACATGAATCTCATCCCCCTCGCCGGCTTGCTAGAGAACCTGTCGTGGAGGCTCGCCAGCTCGGTGGAGGCGGCCGTGGCTCGCCAGCTCGATGGAGGCGGTCGCGGCGAGCAGGCCGGCCGCGGTGAGGAGGCAGCACAGTGGAGGCGGACGAGGTAGAATGGGCCCGGTGGTGGGGAATATGGCGCGGAGGAGGCAGCGCAAAGGAGGCCGCAGGGGATGGGATGCAGCGTGGCAGGGACCAAAAGCGGCGAGGCGGAGTGGGGTGGGCGGATGGGCATGGCGATGTAGGGAGCAAACGACACAACGAGCATCGGGACGTGCGGACGGAATGAGTGGATAGAGTCGCTAGTCGAGCGGCACATGCGACAGTGAGGTAGGGAGGCATCCGTCCGTCTGGATGTCTTAATTATATCATTATCGTTTTCTCTGTCGTGGTCGCTGATATATACTCGGCCGATTCCTACTCGTTTTGTAGCTATGGCACTTTGCTTTAATACAGGGCCATCAAACTAGGACGGAAATTACAGTCGTTTCCGATCGAGGCCGCCCTCCAATATCCGTCAAGTTCCACCTCGTTCACAGGATTTCCAATCCAAACGAAAAATGTAGAAACCGGCACGTATGGAATCAGCAACGTCTTAGACTCTTAGGTTGGCAGAAAACTTGATCGAATGAAAAAAGGGCTTTTTAAATTTTTGTACCACCCTCTCGTTTGTCACACATTCAAGTAGCCCCCTCCCAAAATCTCCTATAAATCGATTTGCTATATCGTAGAGAGAATTTTTTATAACTTTGCCAAAACCAGCTTGTGTGGCCTCCCTGTCGTCTTCCCTTTTCTCCTTGTGCCGCGCGCTCTTCGTCTTTCCTACAGCTACACCACCACCAGAGCCTTTCTCTTCTTCCTCCGCCCTTCCTGCTCATCTCCGGCGATGACAACGCTGAGCCAAAGCCACGACGGGCAGACTACTGTCAACCCGCCTTGGCTGAGCTGTCCGCATGTCCACCCTTGGAACGCTGCAGCATCACAACGTCGATGTCGCGTCAGAGCCGCTGCGCCACGCCATCCTCCTCGCGCCGAGCCACTGCCCCGCGGTGCGAAGACGGGCGCATCGTGGCGCCCGCCAGGCCATGACGGCACTCGTTGTCCTCGAACTCGTCGTCGCGCCATCCATGAGTCACCGCCGTTATCCGCCTCGCCGAGCTCCATCGCGAACGCAATGACAGCTGACATACATCTTCGCATTCGCCACCGGCTGGATCTGGTTCAGAGACCTTAGCCCAAGGACTCATGTGTTGACGATTAAAATATCACACATTTACATACCCAAAATACCATCAACAGGCCTCGGAAAAAAGGAAGATGAACATATTTTATTAAATAACAAGTTTCACATATGATGGAGGAAATGAAGCCAAGTGGGCCCATACTAAGGGGTCGCCCAACCACCCGGGTCTCATTATCATCTCAATCCTTCGAAGAGCCGAGAAACACTCTTTCAAGCAATATCAACCATTGAATCAAGTTTGTGTTTTCTCTGGATGGCTCAAGATTAAAGCACATGGATCCAAGGGCTTACAATTGAAAGTCATGAATTCGAAGAATTAAGTGGCCCCACCAAAACTATTGTTAAGGACAGTTTTCGAGAAATCTGTCTTTCTAGTTTGGAGAAGAGCTATAAAGTCTAGCTTTTGCTCTCTTGATAAATCGGATAGGATCCTATACTTAGCCAAGTCACTCAGACCTCTGCAATTCCAAAAGATTCCTTTCATCACGAAACACTTTTATATTTTTTTAATTACCTGCACTTTTAGCTTCTTCTTTGATCTAGTCAAAGATGAAAAATCATTTTTCTTAAAGACAGTTTTGAAACCAAAGCTTAGGTGATCACTGTCCTCATCCATAATTTCCTGTAACAAATCACCACATAAGTGGCTAAGAGTAACATTTTCAATCTTGTCATGATCCTCGTCACTTAAAATTTCAGAATTAAACCTCCGTACTTGACGTTTCAGGTCTAATCCTTACAGTTTCCTTTTCTTTTAAAAGACAAACCGAATCAGCAACCATACTAGAATTACTACCCAAGCTAACACCAAGGTTTGAAACGCTAGAGGCTATATCAACCGTAGAAAAGTGAATGAGTGTCAAAAAAAAAACAGTAGGAAAGTGAATGAAAGAAAGGGCAGAAGAATTACCTCCACTGAAGTCCAAGCTCTTCCACGCCACCCTCTTCTTCGATTTCTGCATAGAGTCAACGTCGTTGAACTTAGCCAACTGTGAACTCGCCCGCTTCGGTGTCTTCCGTATCTCCTCAATAGCAGCAGCCGCCATCACAGCAGCCACCTCACTAGGCTTAACTCCCTTGCCAAATTCTCCTGCTGCGCCCACCTTTCCATAGCAACAACACCAGCTGCCAAATCCTCGCTTGCTGCACCATCGCCGAGCGGCCTAGGACCTCCATCTCATTGGCCTGATCGGTCACTTCCTGCACCAAAGTGTTAGCACCACTGCTAACCAAGAAGACGGGCGCCGGGAGCAGCAAGTCGAGCCCATCGAGTCGTCGAGCACAGGAGTGCGCCGACCCGATGGAGAAGCTGAGCAGCAGGCCGGGTCGTCGAGCCCACGAGTGCGCCGACCCAGGAAGCCCAACACACGATTCTTCGGCCCAGTATGGTCCAGCAAGTAGAGAGGGTGAGATGGAGGGCTAGGAGTATATGTCTGTAACGATGAGAGAGGAAAGGGGGCATCGATGAGAATTGTAAACAATATTCTTACTTGCTAAGCACTCTTCGTTCGGTTCCGTCCTCTTGCTGTGCTTCTATCCCCAAATTCCAATTCCTCCAATCCCAATCCCCTCTTGCTGTTAACAAATTGGTATCGAAGTTTACGCCCTGGTGATTGGTCTTCATCATCCAAGGCCGCCCCAATTCCACGAACAGCATTACCATTGCCGCCGCCTAGGGATGAAAACGGATCGGATACGAACGGATATCACTCATATTATATTTGTTTTCATATTTCTGTTCGGATTCGGATTCAGACACGGATAGCGTTCGGATACATATACAAATACGGATTGACTCGGTTACGGATACGAATAATGAGTATCGAATACGGTATGAATCGGATTCGGAGAAGGTCGGATACAAATATCTATTCGGATATTGAGTAAAAGCATAGATATATATATATATATATATATATCATCATACGTCATAAACCATTACACCACTCTATGAGTCCATAATCCATCTAGATTAAGCCGAAAGACTAAAGAGTAAAGCAACAAATAAGATAAAGATACAGATACATCATACATCAAACATCATATAAGCACCAATCTTGGCAAGATGAGTAGAAATAGCCAAGCACATTGCTTCATGGGTCTCATGGAGTCATGGTCATGGATTCAAGATCTACAATCCTTATATAGGCCATTTTTTTCATTTTGAGAAAGTTTGAACAAAATGTAGTTCAAATTTCATAAGTGTGTGACATAGTTTTAGAAAATCTGTATGAGATTTAAGAATTTGTGACTAGTGTTTGATAAAACTTTCTCAAATGGGAAAATAAACTATATAACAATTGTATATCTTGCTGAGATGATTAAACTTGGTATTCAGAGTTTTTTCATCTGAGGTCATTTAGTGTCTCATTTGAGCAAGTTTGACCAAGTCAAATTTGGTCAAATGAAAAAACAACACTTTGACTCTAGTATTATGAACTCTAAATGACTTCAAATTGAAAAGTTTTGAATACCAAGTTTGTTCAACTCATCAAGATCTACAATTCTTGTTCTGGTCAACTTTCCATTTGAGATAGTTTGGACGGTTCAAATTTGTGATTTTTAAATTTCGATGCTTACAAACTAGTTTTCGGAACCCTAAATTGTCTCAAATTGAAAAGTTTTGAATACCAAGTTTGTTCAGCTCATCAAGATCTACAATCCTTATATAGCCTATTTTTTCATTTGAGAAAGTTTGAACAAAATGTAGTTCAAATTTCACAAGTGTGTGACATAGTTTCAGAAAGTCTATATGAGATTCAAGAATTTGTGACTAGTGTTTGATAAAACTTTCTCAAATGGGAAAATGAGCTATGTAACAATTGTATATCTTGTTGATATGATCAAACTTGGTATTCAGAATTTTTTCATCTGAGGTCATTTAGTGTCTCATTTGAGCAAGTTTGACCAAGTCAAATTTGGTCAAATGAAAAAACAACACTTTGACTCTAGTATTATGAACTCTAAATGACTTCAAATTGAAAAGTTTTGAATACCAAGTTTGTTCAACTCATCAAGATCTACAATTTTTGTTTTGGTCAACTTTCCATTTGAGATAGTTTGGACGGTTCAAATTTGTGATTTTTAAATTTCAACGTTTACAAACTAGTTTTCGGAACCCTAGATTGTCTCAAATTGAAAAGTTTTGAATACCAAATTTGTTCATCTCATCAAGATATACAATCCTTATATAAGCCATTTTTTCATTTGAGAAAGTTTGAACAAAATATAGTTCAAATTTCATAAGTGTGTGACATAGTTTCAGAAAGTCTATATGAGATTAAGAATTTATGACTAGTGTTTGATAAAACTTTCTCAAATGGGAAAATGAGCTATGTAACAATTGTAGATCTTGCTGAGATGATCAAACTTGGTATTCAGAGTTTTTTCATCTGAGGTCATTTAGTGTCTCATTTGAGCAAGTTTGACCAAGTCAAATTTGGTCAAATGAAAAAACAACACTTTGACTCTAGTATTATGAACTATAAATGACTTCAAATTGAAAAGTTTTGAATACCAAGTTTGTTCAACTCATCAAGATCTACAATTGTTGTTTTGGTCAACTTTTCATTTGAGATAGTTTGGATGGTTCAAATTTGTGATTTTTAAATTTTGAATAAATATCCGGATAATATCCGTTTTTAAATATCCGGATATATCCGATACTTATCCGGATTATCCGATATCCGCCGGATATCGATGATATTACATCCGTATTTGATATCCGCCTAAGATATCCGTTTTAGTATCCGTATCCGAAAAAAAAACCGGATATCCGAGTAACTATCCAGATAAGTGTTCATATTTGTTCGGTCGAACGGACGGTCGAATAAATATCCGTACCGTTTTCATCCATACCGCCGCCTCCTGTTGCTCGGCCTATAAAGACCAACCCGCTAGTTCAGGCCTTGTTTAGATTAGGGTTAGGAATCAGTATTTGGCACTGTAACACTTTTGTTTGTATTTGATAATTATTGTCCAATCATGGCCTAACTAGACTCAAAAGATTCGTCTCGTAATTTACAATCAAACTGTGTAATTAGTTATTTTTTATCTACATATAATACTCCATGCATGTGTCCAAAGATTTGATGTGATGGAGGGAGAGTGAAAAAACTTACAATCTAAACAAGACCTCAGTCATCTTCATCTGATTCTAAATTGGCTGCAATAAAGTCTTACCGGTGAGCTCTGGGGCTGTGTTTCAAGTGTGGCATGAAATGGTCTAAGGACCACACCTGCTCCCAAGAAGTGTTGAATGCCGTGGAGATTATGTGGGATTCCCTTCCTGACGAAGACTATGCTTCCCCTCGAATCAAGCGTCAGTTCCTCGTCTGCCTTGTCCAAAGCAGCATCTGGTGGGTGTCATGGTTAGATTGATCTCTAATTCTAAACTGGGCCCAACGGTCCAGTTGGGCCTTTGATCCGCGTCCTGATCGGGGGCGTCCAGCCCACTATGGCTGGAGGGCCCCTGTCACACTGCGCTATATATATAGGTGGGGGCCGGCGGCTTTGAGTACGAGGTTTGCCTGAGCCGAGCTCCCCACCGAAACCTAAACCCTAATCTCGATCAGAGAGGGGCGCAGCCAATGACGGGAAGCCACCAGCCACGCCGCCCCGCTCCACCGACATCGACGACTTCATTAACCTCTTCCCCGAACATCGCTGCCCGTGCGCAGACTTCACCGACGAACGAGATGGCGGCTTCTGGACCATCTTCCTCTGCGGTGTCAGGTTCGACACGTTCTTCTCCCTTCCCTCTCTATCTCTCTAGTTCTACATGTATTTAGATGTGCTGCGTCTTTTATCCTGAATAGAACCATTCTACCGACTAGATCTATGCTCCTAATGATCCTATATCACTAACAATGGTACCAGAGCAAGGTTCTCTAGGGATTTTAGATCTAGACCGGGTAAAAGAAAATGAAAAGAAACCGCGCGGGGAAGGTGCCGCACCGCCATCTTCGCCGGCATGCGGTAGGAAAAGAGAAAAACGAATCGGGTTAATCTTAACCCTAACGAAACCCTAACCCTAACCCTAATCCCCAATCGGATGAAATCCGAGAAGAACAGAGAAGAAAATCCAAAAGGAGACAAAGAAAAGGGGAAAAGGGGAAGGGGCCTACCTCACCGTGCACTGCGCTGCTGCCTTGCCGGCGCGCGGGAAGACGGCCGAGCCGTGCGAGCTACGGCCAAGGGCGCCGCCGCTAGTCCGCTCAACGGTGGCGCGCTCACCCGCGTGAGGAGCGCGCGCCGGCGTAGGGGCCGGCAACGACGCCATGTTCTCACCCTTTTCGCTCGGTTGCCGCTCGCTGCTGTTGCGTTGAGGAAGAAGAGCGCGGGCGTAGAGAGAGAAGAGGGAGG
This sequence comes from Miscanthus lutarioriparius, assembly GCA_904845875.1. Taxonomy (NCBI): domain Eukaryota; kingdom Viridiplantae; phylum Streptophyta; class Magnoliopsida; order Poales; family Poaceae; genus Miscanthus; species Miscanthus lutarioriparius. The sequence goes on from CAJGYO010000012.1 coordinate 51,341,941, forward strand.
GGTGAGTGAGCTAGGGTTTCAGGTAAGACGGCCGCGACGACGGTTTTGTTCTCGCGATATTGACGCCTGGCCGTCGGATGGAAACTAGCGACTGAGATCGTCTGGACTGGCAGCTGGCCCAGCGCGGGGCGGTGCAACAGCGCGCGCTGTGGGCCGAATTCCCGCCCCAGGCCTAGGTTGCGGCCTGGGCGTGGGGGACGGCGGCTCGCACGATCGGCGTGGGCCGTTTTCGAAGAATGGGCCGCGCGCTGCTGCGCTGTAGAGCTAGGCCGCGTACTGTTTTCCAGAGGCCGGGCCAAATGAACAATTGCTAATGTTTTAAGCTTTTATTTATTTTTCAGAAGTAGTTTTGACAATTTTAGAAGCAAATTTTGATGAATTTTGTTTTAATTCTCTGTTAAATTTTGAACCATCGAGATAAATTTTCAGAGAATAGAGAAATTACAGAGAAATGCTTCTGAAAAATAGATAATTTTTTACGTTTTCCGCTGCTAAAGAAATAGTTTATTCTCCAGTTATTTTGAACCAACGTGATATTTAATTGGAGAAAAAGATATTTTAACATGATTATGATGTTGTTATTTTCTGACCAACGTTGTTAATAACAATATCGTAATTTTAATGATTTTATGCATTATTTTTATTTCTGTCCAACGGTGATGTAGATTTAATGTATAAACAATTGTATGTTTTAATTTTGACCAATGTTGGAATCAAGGCATGCAATTGTTGTTATTATTTATGTTCTCACTCTATATGAATTGTGTTTTCAGACGGATACAACTTGATGGGTGTATCAAAGAGACCCCCACTCTCAAAGGTAACAACTATACGGAGTGGAAGAAAAAGATTGGCATGGCCTTCATCTTGGCTGAGGTGGACTGGGTAGTCACCTCACCGTGTCCCACTGAGCCTGTGGCACTGGTGAGGAAGACAAACGAGGCTGATGCCGCTTGGGCAACTAGAGAGAGGGATTTTGAATCCCAAAAGATGTCATATGATCTTGAGCATAGGAAGTCGGTCACTGCCAACAAGAAATGTTTGGCTGTGATAAAGAACACGATTGAGCCTGCAATTGTGGGCTCAATCCCAGAGTGTGACACGGTCACCGAGTAGCTCGATAGAATAAAGAGTCAGTTCACTAGCTCTTCAAAGATATATGCTACCCAGCTGATAAATGCAGCTGGTAATAGAGAGGTACTTTGGAAATTATGGCATAAGAGAGCACATACTAAGGATGAGCAATTTGGCATCCAAGCTAAAACCAATGGATCTAGCTCTCAAGGAAGAGTTCCTTATCCATCTGATTTTTGCTTCCTTGCCAAAGAAATTTGACACTTTTGTTGTCAACTACAACATAGAGCCCGAGAAGTGGGACTTAGAGAGGCTCATGGCTATGTGTGTGCAAGAGAAGGAGAGAATGAAAGCTGCCAATAGTGGCACTATCAATTATGTGAAAGACAACAAGAAAAAGAATAATAATGCTAACTCCTCCTCAAAGTCAAAGGGAAAGGGTCCCATGCTGCATCAGCCTCAGCAGAACAAGTTCACAGTAGAGAAAGACCAGTGTCTCTATTGCAAGAAGATGGGACATTATAAGAAAGATTGTCCCGATTACTTAAAGATGATCATGGCAAAGAAAGGTGAGAACATTATTAGTTCATAAATGAATCCCTGTATGTACATTATTCGAAATCTACTTGGTGGATTGACTCAGGTGCAACTGTTCATGTTGCTAATTCCTTACAGGGATTCCGTTTGACGAGGACTACGCAAAGAAGAGAAAGACACATTAAAGTTGCAAATGGAGTCCGAGCAGATGTTGAAGCCGTTGGCGATCTTTCTCTAGAGCTTGCTGATGGCTTCACACTTTTACTTAGAGATGTACTTTATGTTCCCTCTTTACAGAGAAACTTGATTAGTGTTTCATGCTTGGACAATGATGGATATGATTGCCATTTTGGAAATGGCAAATGTAAGATAACATTTAATAATGCATGTGTTGGTCTTGCTATCTTACAAAATGAGCTTTATTTGTTATCACCACGTGATGATGTGAATGTTGTATGCGATGATGGGAACGTTGCGTGCAACAATGAGAATGTATCCTCGTCTGTGGATGTAAACAGAAAACGAAAGAGAGCTCACGATGCGTCGTCGAAATTATGGCACTATCGTTTAGGCCATATTTTGAGGGGGAGAATAGAAAGACTAGTTAAGAATGATATTCTTCCTCCATTAGAGTTCTTAGATTTAGAACAATGCAGAGAATGCATAAAAGGAAAGTATGTAAGGAAAATTAAAAAAGATGCCAAATGAAGCGCAAGAATTTTATAGATTATTCACAAAGACATTTGTGGTCTGTTTCCTATAAAGAGTGTGGATGGTTATGATTCGTTCATAACATTCACAGATGATTACTCCCATTATGGATACATTTATCCAATCAAAGAAAGAACAGAAGCATTGGATAAATTTAAGATATTTAAGGTAGAAGTTGAAAACCAACACAATTTAAAGATTAAGATAGTCAGGTCCAACCGTGGGGGGGTACTATGGTCGGCATACCCCATATGGGCAAGTTCCTAGACCTTTTGCAAGGTTCTTACAGGAGAATGGCATAGTAGCCTAGTATTCTACACCAGGCGAACCTCAACAGAATGGAGTAGCTGAAAGACGCAATCGTACCCTAATGGATATGGTGCGCAGTATGATAAGTTACTCCACCTTACCGTTGAGCCTGTGGATGGAGGCGTTAAAAACCGCCATTCATATTCTCAATAGAGTACCAAGTAAGTCGGTGCCCAAAACACCGTATGAGTTGTGGACAGGAAGAGTACTCTCACTAAACCACTTACGTGTGTGGGGGAGTCCCGCTGAGGCTAAAGTATTTAACCCAAACATTGGGAAGCTAGATCCCAAAATAGTAAGTTGCCATTTTATTGGCTACCTAGAAAAGTCAAAAGGTTTTCGTTTCTACTGTCCAGACAGACATACAAAGTTTGTGAAAACGAGACATGTTGTCTTCCTAGATGATGAAATGATGAGAGGGAGCGTGGTAGCTTGAGAAATTGACCTTGAAGAGAAGCGGGTGTATGCACCCACTCCGATGATTCATGATCCATTTTTCTCACTACCTGCTGTCGCTGCACCGATAGTGCAAGATACTGTGGTGCCAGCACCTATTGTTATTCCGCCTGTGGCAATAGTGAATGACGATGAGGAACCTATTTTTCAAGATCCTGTAGAACCTATTACCACACATGAGGGGGAGCAACAACAGCCTTAAACTGAAGATGTGCCAAATATGGAGGCCCCTAGAAGGTCTCAAAGAGTTAGAAAATCAGCCATTCCTGCTGACTATGAAGTATACAACACTAAGGAATTTTAAATGGAGGATGATCTCACCTCATTTGAAGAAGCCATGAGAAATGATCATTCATCAAAGTATCTTGAGGCCATGGAAGATGAAATGAAATCTATGAATGCCAATAAAGTTTGGAACTTGAAAATAATTCCTAAAGGAACCAAAACAGTAGGCTGTAAATGGGTCTACAAAACAAAACTTGACTCTCAAGGAAATATAGAGAGATATAAAGCGTGACTTGTGGCAAAAGGCTTTACTCAAATAGAAGGCATTGATTACAATGAGACCTTTTCTCCATTCTCATGTAAGGATTCCTTCAGAATCATAATGACATTAGTGGCACATTACGATTTAGAATTACATCAGATGGATGTAAAGACGACATTTCTCAACGGGGACTTGGAGGAAAATGTTAACATGGCACAACCGAAAGGTTTTGTCATGAAAGGAAAAGAACGAATGGGATGCCGCCTAAAGAAATCCATTTATGGATTAAAACAAGCTTCAAGACAATGGTACTTGAAGTTTGATCAGACAATAAGGAATTTTGGGTTTAAAGAGAATGTAGAGGACAATTATGTCTATGCAAAGTTTAAGAATGGGAAGTTTATCTTCCTTGTCCTGTATGTGGATGATATCTTACTTGCTAGTAATGATGTCAGTCTACTACTGGAGATAAAGAAGTTTTTGTCCTCAAAATTTGATATGAATGATCTTGGTAAAGCTTCGTTCGTTCTAGGGATCGAGATTCACTGAGATAGAAGTAAAGGGGTATTAGGACTATCACAAAAGGCATACATAGAAAAGATCTTAAAGAAATTCAATATGCACAAATGTAGTCCCTCACCTGCTCCTATAGTCAAGGGCGACAGATATGGGGATTTTCAATGCCCTAGGAATCAGTATGAGATCATTCAAATGAAAACGGTTCCATATGTTTCAGGTGTTCGGAAGCTTGCAATATACTCAAGTATGTACGTGCCCTGACTTGGCATTTGTTACCAGGTTACTTGGCAGATATAAGAGCAATCCTGGAACAGAACACTGAAAATTAGTAAAGAAAGTCTTGCGTTATTTGCAAGGAACGAAAAGCCTCATGATGACGTATAGAAGATCAGATTCACTCCATATAGTGAGATATTCAGATTCTAATTATGTGGGAGATGATAGAAAATCCACATCTAGATATGTATTCACTCTTGTAGGGGGAGCTATTTCATGGAAAAGCTCAAAGCAAACCGACACTACATCATCCACAATGTATGCCGAGTTTGTAGCGTGTTATGAGGCAATGGGGCAGGTGAACTGGCTAAAGAAGCTCATACTCGGTTTGAAGGTGGTTGACGACATCTATAGACCACTTAAGTTATACTACGATAATAATCCAGCAGTATAGTATGCTCACAACAATAAGTCAAGTGGTGCTGCCAAACACATTGACATAAAGTATTATGTTGTGAAAGATAAAGTCCGGGATCATATCATAAGTCTTGAGCATATAAGTACCAAAAAGATGCTCGTGGATCCGCTTACAAAAGGCTTACCACCCAACGTGTTTAGAGAACATGTAGCCGGCATGGGTTTAAGGGAAAGTCTATAATTCTTGGACAAAAGAAGGCCCAAAGTTAAGTATCTATTTCAGAACAGAGTGGTGTGTTGTAGTTGTTAAATCTATAGATAATTGACCGTGATGATGAAACAGGCTCTATGCGCTAATCTGTAATGGAATGAACAAAAGTAAATGATATGAAATTGAAAGATGGTAGGAGATCAAGGGGGAGATTGTTAGATTGATCTCTAATCCCAAATTGCGCCCAACAACCCAGTTGGGCCTTTGATCCGTGCCATGATCGGGGGCGCCCAGCCCACTATGGCTGGAGGGCCCCTGTCACACTGCGCTATATATAGAGGTGGGGGCCGGTGGCTCTGAGTATGAGGTTCGCCTGAGCCAAGCTCCCCACCGATAAACCCTAACCGATCTAGTGAGGGGCGCAGCCAGTGACGGGAATCACCGCCACCACTACACTGTGCCGCCACTGGTCTTCACCGCCAGTCGCCACCGCCCATCACCGTCACCGTCCTCACCGACCATCGCTGCCCTCACGCAGACACCGACACAACGACCATGACCGATGCCTCTAGATCGAAGGCCTATGATGGTCGGTAACCTAGCACTACTCCTCCCTCTAATCTCTGTCTAGTTCACATACTAGGACATGTTATCCATTTACAAGGTGTACCTGGCTAGATCTATGACTATGTGATCATAATAAATCTCAACAGCCATACATCTCGCACCATTTGTCTATAGGGTTCCATTGTAGGGTTGCCAGCTATCATTTTGATTGATTCAGGCAGTTCCCCTTCTTTCATTAGCTCCAAGTTGGCTGCACAATTACCTTAGGTTCAGCATGTGTTCCAGTCAGCCTAGGTTCAGATAGCCGGTGGTGGATTTGTGCACAGTCCTGGTTCTCTGTAGTCTGTCCCTTGGTCAGTGGAGCACTATAACTTATGTTCCAATTTTAGAGTTCTTGATCTATCGGCTTTTGATGCAATTGTTGGTATGGATTGGCTTCAAGCTTTCATCCCCATGCAAATCCATTGGGAGCACAAATGGTTAGCTATACCCTATAATGGTTCCTGGATAGTATTGCAGGGTCTTGATGCAGTTAGTCCTGATTCAGTTTACCTTTAGTTATTTTTAGCTGAAGAATTAGAGTCAGCCAGTGTTTCTCCTGAGCCACTGCCCCCGTAAATTCAACACTTGGTGGATTCGTTTGCAACACTCTTTGAGCCGTCCACTACTTTGCCACCATCTCGGAGCTGCAACCACTCAATTCCTTTAGTACCTAGGGCTCAACCAGTATTTGTGCGACCATACTGTTACCCCCCAAATCTAAAAGATGAGATTGAGCAGCAAGTCAAGGAGATGCTTGATCAAGGGATCATTCAGCCTAGCTCGAGTGCATTCGCCTTCCTAGTGTTGTTAGTCAAGAAGAAAGATGGATCCTTCCACTTTTGTGTGGATTTCAGGCAACTCAACGCTTTGACAGCCAAGTCCAAGTTTCCTGTGCCGGTTTTCAATCAGCTTATGGATGAATTGGCTCACTCTAGTTGGTTCTCCAAGCTTGACCTTTGCGCCGGTTTTCACCAAATCTTAATGCAGCCTGGTGAATCCTTTAAGATAGCCTTTCCGACACATTTGGAGCAATACGAGTTCAATGTCATGGCGTTTGGATTGACTGGGGCTCCCGGTACATTCTAGGGTGCCATGAACACCACCTTGGCCCCCGGTCTTCACCGTTTTGTCATAGTGTTCTTTAACGATATCTTGGTTTATAGTCGTACTTTTGAGGACCATCTGGAATACTTGGCTCTGATGTTTTCCTAGTTAGCGGCCGACCAATGGAAGATCAAGTTGTTAAAATGCACATTTGCTCAGCGAACAATCTCTTACTTGGGCCACATAATCAGTGAGGCTGGTGTTGCTACAGATCCGGCCAAGGTAAGAGCTACCACAGAGTGGCCGGTGCTTGCTAATGTTTGAACTCTTCGTGGATTTTTGGGTCGCCTGGGATATTACCGCAAATTTGTCCGTCACTTTGGAATCATAGCACGGCCTTTGACAAATCTTCTCAAGAATGATTCCTTGTTTATATGGACTTCAATTCACAACTCGGCTTTTCAGACCTCGAAGGTAGCCCTGTCCTACGCGTCGGTGTTGGCTCCCGGACTTTTTCGTACTGTTCCATGTAGAAACTGACACTTCTGGAACGGGAGTTGGTGCTGTCCTTCAGCAAAATGGCTACCCTCTCGCCTTCATCAATAAGTCACTCAGTCCCTGAAATCAGTCCTTGTCGACATATGAGAAAGAATACTTTGCCATTTTGCTGGCTGTGGACTCTTGGCGTCATTATCTCATGCAAAATGAATTTGTCATCCACACTGATCAAAAGAACTTGGTTCATCTCAATGAACAACGTCTTCATACACTATGGCAGCAGAAAGTCTTCTACAAGCTACTGGGCCTGCGCTATAAGGTTGTGTATCATCGCAGTGTGGATAATGGCATGGTGGATGCTCTCTCCCACCGCCAGCACCCAGAATCTCTAATGGTTATGTCCTCCATATCTCATAATTGGATGTCTGCACTGCAAAATTGGTATTTTTCTGATCATGAAGCTTCTGCCTTGCTGTCTCAGTTAGCCTTGGATGGTGCTGCTCACCCCCTTACTCTCTACACAAAGGGATCATCCGTTACAAAAACCGCATTTGGCTTGGGTCTAATGTCGCATTACAGCGGTAGGTCACTTCTACATTGCATGACAGCCCTGTGGGGGGCCACTTTGGAGAAGATCCGCAGTTTGTTTTTTTGGCCCGACATGCGCAATACCATATTGTAGTTTGTACAGTCTTGCTCAGTGTGTCTTCAGGCCAAACCCGACAGAGCCCGCTACCCAGGCCTCTTGCAGCCGCTTCCTGTACCTAGCAGTGCTTGGGAAATCATTTTAATGGACTTTATTGAAGGATTACCTCAGTCTGGCAGTTCAAATGCTATCCTTGTGGTGGTCAACAAGTACTCAAAGTTTGCCCATTTTGTGCCTCTGCGCCACCCGTTCTCGGCAGCATCTGTCGCTCGGGTATTCATGGACAACATCCATAGACTCCATGGATTACCAAAGTCCATCATCTCTGATCGTGATCGGATCTTCACAAGTAACTATCGGCGCAAAAACGTGTCGATGCGCCGAGCACACAGCAAGCCAGAAGGATCTGCTTAGGATGAGCCTGAAGATCCGCTTGGCTTCAATCACAGGACACATCAACCCAACGAATTCCTCCTAAGGCGTGTCAGTCAATTTGACCTACAATTGACAAGGAGAAAAAGTTTATCAGTAATTTAAGATGGAATATGTCGGTATGTGCCTAGATAGTTCCAAGGGCGCTGCCTTGGGAGCAGCCAGACGGAAAAATTGATTAAATAGTCGATACGCGAAGAATCGGCTATTACGGACTGTAAAGCTTGCGGGTCGCGATTGATTTTATGTTGACAAGTACAAAGCATGCAAATGTAAGTAAAATCATCAGCTAGGTGAGTATTACCAGTTTGAAGCATTGAGACGATGAATCTAACAAGAAAGGATATAACATGCAAACAAATCCACTGTCTAATACGAATGGATCTACAAACATTCTGAATCGAATGTGTTACCATCAATAGTGAGGTTCGACCGGATCGATGGCAGCTATGATGATAATAACAAACTAAAACAAAAGAATCCGTAAAACCTTCTAGACATTGACAGGCTTTCCGAAAGACATGCTATATGTGTTAAAGCTTAAGCGGATCAGCTGAAATAGCTGATTCGGGTGGGAAAGGGACTACAACATGTGAACAATCGACTATTTAACATAGACAAATCTATGAACTCATCAGATTAACCTGCTATCTCTAATAGTGGGGTTCGACCAGATCGATGGCAACCATGATAAAGACAACAAATCAAACCTTTAAAGCAAACAGATCTATTCAGATTTAATAGAATCATGAAGACACACTATAGGCGCTATAGCATAGGCGATCGGCTATTTAGCCGATGCAGGCATAGCAAATAGTTAGGGTCATGCCTGATCGAGAACAAATCTACCAACTAGCAACCTCCAATCTAAAGTGCCATCAGTTGGGATCGACCGGATCGTTGCAACCATAACAGCGAACTATAGACCAGATTTAACTAGCCAGCAAACCTCCTCAAGATCAAACATGCCTTAACCGCGTACTATGTACGATCAAGATCGAAATAGAACAGCCAATGAAACATAATCCGTCGCTCAAAGTAAGAAACATCATATTGTAACAAAACAAATGAAGGACTAAAAGGATGTAAGGCTAATCTAGATCGATCTCAACCGGGCAGGTTGATGTTGCTGAAAATTAATGACAATAAAAACATCAGCAAGATCGGTAACTTAATGAATCTACCCAAAGGATGACACTCTTAGGTATAGCCGATAACTTAACCTTAATCTAATTCGAGCAGTGGAGGCCAAACTTAACCGATGCAGCCGTACTTGAACTAGATAAGAGTCGATAACTAGCTTATACTAGAGTTCGCAGTGGAGGTCGAATTTAACCGATGCAGCCATACAAATAGAAGTATAAGCCATGATGGTACTTATAGACAAGCCGGAGGTCAGCCGGACCGATGCAGCCCTGCTTGTTGAAGAACTCGTCGAGATCTACATTACTCCTACTCCTAAGGGTTGGCGTAAAGCCGAAAAAGTAACTTGTATTGATTGATTGGATGTCTTTCACAATAGCTGGGGTCCAATATTTATACCCAGAACCTTTGCATGAATCCTACCCAAGTACGACTCATTACAATCTTTAGTATAAAAGAAAACATTCCTAACTTAAGATAACTTGGACCGTAATCTTTCCCTTTTTGGCCCTGTTCGGCTTACCCAAAAGCCGGCTTGTTCGGCTTCTTTTTTCAGCCAGAACAGTGTTTTCTCTCACAACAATTCAGCTAGAACAGTGTTTTTAGCCACTTTCAGCCAAGTTTCAGCAAGCCAAACGGGGCCTTTGTAGAGTTCGACGTGTATTTTCCAACGCCAACCGTAGCTTATTGTCGTCATTTGCTGACGTCATTCGAAGAGAGCCGATTCTAGTGCCGCATCTGAATCAACTGATATCGATCCTTATGCAATCGATTCCTTAATGACATAATCTTGGAAGCTTCGAGTTCCCGCGTTCTTCTTCTCAAATTTTGATGTAAACACATGCCCCCCAATTTTGGGATAAAAGTAATTTTATTCCAAAATTATCACGTCTACGCCCCCGGTAGGTCCATGGTCACAGGTAGAGAATCTTGATCTGGGGCCTACTATTTGTCACCGTCCTTGCCTGCTTATGATCCCATGCTTCAAATCTTCACGAGAACACCATTGTTTCATGGGCGCTTGGATCCATCTTTCCAGATCGACTATAAATGTCTATCCGACTTTGGCGAGAGCAACTCAATAACTCAGTTATATTTCTCTTCTGCTTGCTTCCTCGAGTGCCTTTGGCTCCGCCAGACCCTCCATGGTCTAATTCCTTGTTACGAGGGTCTTGAGTGGTTAGAAGAATTCTTGTGCATAGGGTGATTGTGTCGCTCATTTCAGCACCTTATCGAGCAAGAGGATCAGCCACTATGGTTAGAAGAACTCTTGTGACATCACCTGAGTTTTCTCACCATGATGGCAGAGTTGTTCTAGTATTTGCAAGGGCTAAAATGTGTGGACACCTTTCCCATGTTCGCCTAGTCAAATGCTCATCGGGGAAACCACATACTTCTTTCCCACAGTTTCCCAGCCACTAAGAAATGGGCGCCTTTTAGCAGGCGGCTTTCTTTCCCATTGTTTCCCAGCCACCGAGGAATCAGTTGGATATATGGGTATCTTTAAAGCAGGCGACCTTTTATGTTCCCTGATGCACTTCTATTAGTGGGCCGATATGGCTCGGTCCATGATGACTTTCGGCCTTGCGGGGATCCGGACTCCCTTCAATCCAAAGAAGTCTTAGTGGGTTGATCATCAGTTAATGTAAACCTTTGGTATCTTGTAATTATGGGAAGCAATAAATCTGAATCCACTGTTTCTTCATGATCTATCCCCTGAATTTCTGGAGTGTTGATCTGTTTCCATAACTGACTTTAATTCCATAACCCCGATGAAGCCTATCTTCTCACCTCCCGGGCTATATATACAGGCCATGGCTGTGGATCGAAAAACAACCTGCTTTGTCCCAAACCTTCTATGTTCTTTGGTGCGATTTTGCTTTCCCATAGGCTCAAAGACATGGAGAACGGCAAGAGGTCTGCTGAAGAGGCCTTTGATGGGTTTGTGTCACCACACCAGCGTCTTCGTCATCAGGAGGATGCAACTCAGGATGTTCCCATCGTCTCGGAACATAGGGCCGACTCCACTCAACTTTCGAGGTTGTCTTCATCAACGATTCGCCGCCCGCTCCCCTGCTACCCGAGGAAGCAGATCGACAATGACGATCTGATCGCATCCATCGATCCACCTTGGTTCAGCGTCAATCACCCTCCAAGGCCGACCAGGTGGAGGAGAGGTTGGCCAAGGCCGAGGCCAGAATCATGGGTAAGATGCCTACCACAATTTTCTGTCTCTTCTTAGTTTTTTTTGTCTTCAAGATCTTGATTATCCCTTCCTTGAATCTTTCTAGATCTATCGGCCCAGTTGGAAAGCCTTTGATCAGCCATAGAGTACGTGGTAGGATTCGTTAACGCCAGGGGTGTCGTGCTAGTGGTTCGCTTGTATGATGTCCCAAACCGCATCAGAGAGGTTGCTCTCCACGGTGTTCGTCATGGTGCTACCATGGCATTGGCTGCTGCGCAAGCTTGCTCTAGCCACGAGCTTTGACTTCTTCCCCATGGTTTTCCAGCCACTGAACACCCTGAGGATCATGAGCGCCTAGTCAAGGATTTCTCCAACGCCGCCAACTCCGTAGCCCTTGCTTCCCAGGCCGAAGACATAGTGAATAAAGTGTTTCCTAGCCTTTAGCTTATAATAGGAGAAGCTAGCAAACAATTTCTTCGTTTTAAGTGGTTTCTTGTACTCATATTCCATGTACCAATATGTGTTTGTTCTTGCGTATCGTACCGGCTTTTACTCCTGCAGGTTTATTTTGAACTAGAAGCGATACCCTTCTGGTATCGGCTATTAGAGCCGATGACCAAAAAATCGGCTATCAAGTATTAATTCAAACGCTAGGATAATATTTCTTTAGATATTTTCCATTGATTGCTCTGTCAAACTCTTCTTCTCCTCCCAGTGTTTCCAAAATATAAGCGTTGCTAGGCGCACAACGTTTAATCCGTTAAGGTCCTTCCTAATTAGGTGACCATTTGCCGAACTTGCTGTCCTTTGACCCGATTGGCAATTTCACTTTCCAAACTAAGTCTCCTTCAGAAAATTGGTTGCTCTTGACCTTTTTATTGTAATACTTTGCAATCCTTAGTTTATTGACTTCGATATTCTCAAGAGCACGCAGCTCGATGGCAACTCAAGTTCTCTAAGTCATCTATCATAAGATTCTTGTAGACTTTGGCTGACAAATCATTTTGCAATGTGACACGCCTCGATCCAGTTTGAATCTCCCAAGGAAGGACTGCATTATGACCATACACAAGTTCATAAGGTGATGTTTTAATCGATCCATGATAGGCCATCATATATGCCCATAGTGCCTCATTAAGCATTGAATGCCACTTTCTTGGCTGCTCTTCAATCTTTTTCTTGATCAGCTTAATCATAATCTGGTTGGACGCCTCTGCCTGGCCATTAGCCTGAGCATATTAAGGAGAATAATTTAACAACTTAACTCCCATACTAGTAGCAAAATCTCCAAACTCTTCTGATGTGAACATTGTCCCTTGATCAGTAGTGATAGTTTGAGGAATCCCAAAACGATACACAGTATGCTCCTTGACAAAATTAACCATGTTCTTTGAGGTTACCGTCTTCAAGGGAATTGCCTCAACCCACTTAGTGAAGTAATCCATTGCTACCAATATGAACTTATGTCCTTTACTTGAAGGTGGAAAAATCTAGACAATTAAATCAATTCCCCAACCTCGAAACAGCCATGGTTTGATTATTGGATTCATAGCCGATGCGGGCGATTTCTGAATATTACCAAAACGTTGACAATTTTGACACCCCTTATAATATTCAAAATAATATTCTAGTATTGTTGGCCAGAAATATCCAGTCCTGCGAATAATCCATTTCATCTTATAAGCCGACTAATGGGCTCCACATATCCCTTTATGTACTTCACCCATCAACACCTTAGCTTCTTCTTGATTTAAGCATTTAAGCAACACCACATCGACTATTTTGTAATATAGCTGATCATCTAGCAAAACATACTTAGTTGATTTATATCTTAGCTTCTTGGTAACCTTCTGTGATGGATTCTTAAGGTAATCGGCTATTTCAACTCTCCAATCATTATTCGAGGTTTCACTACTTAAGACCTCTTGAAACACTCGATAACTTGACGCACTTTGAGCTAAGCGATTAGCCTCTTGATTTTGTGCTCTTGGAATATGTTGAAGAGAAACATAAGGAAACTCCTTGAGTAACCTTTGGCACTCGTCATGGTACCTCTTCAAAGTATCTTCTTTACATTCATATAGGCCGATCAACTGATTAATAACTAACTATGAATCTCCAAATATTTCAATTGCCCCAGCCTTTACTTCATGAAGAAGTTGAAGCTCCTTAAGAATAGCTTCATATTCTGCTTGGTTGTTGGTAATCATTGGTTTAGTTGGAAAAGCAAACTCAAAACTTGCCCCCCGAGGTGAAATAATAACAATTCCAATGCCACCACCTTGCTTGCATGATGACCCATCAAAGAACAACACCCAAGGTACAGGTTCTACATAGCCAATACTTGGCTTATGATGCTGGGTGACAAAATCGGCTATTACTTGCCCTTTGACTGCTTTAGATGATTCGTACCTCAAGTCAAATTCCGACAACACAAGAATCCACTTCCCCATTCTTCCATTTAATATTGGCATTGATAGCATGTGCTTGATCACATCAACCTTGGAAACAACTGTACACTCAGCCGATAACAAGTAATGTCACAACTTAGTGCAAGAGAAATATAAGCACAAGCATAACTTTTCGATGGGAGAATATCTTGTTTCTGGATCCAAAAGCCTTCTACTTAGATAGAAAACAACTCTTTCTTTCCCTTCAAACTCTTGCATCAAGGCCGATCCAATCGTTTGGTCATCGGCTGATACGTACAACTTAAAAGGCTTTCCTTGCTAAGGAGGGACCAACACAGGTGGATATTTCATGTATTCTTTTATCTCCTCAAATGCCTTTTGTTGCACGTCACCCCACTTAAATTCTTGATCATTTTTCAACTTCAACAAGGGAGAAAGCGGCATAACTCTTTCTGACAAATTTGAAATAAACCTCCTAATAAAATTAATCTTACCAAGCAAAGATTGTAACTCTGTTTTAGTAGTTGGGGGCACTGCCTCATCAATTGCTTTTATACTTCTTTGACCAATTTCGATTCCTCTCTCATGGACCATGAAACCCAAAAATTGTCCGGCTGATACTCCAAAGGCACATTTTTTGGGATTCATCTTTAGACCATATTTTTTCGTGCACTCTAGAGTCTCTCACAAATCAGCTAGATGTTCCTTGTATCCCTTAGATTTCACCATCACATCGTGAATATAGATTTCAACAATCCTACCGATCAACTTATGAAAAATATAATCCATTGCCCTCTGATAAGTTGCACGACATTCTTCAAACCAAAGGTCATCACAACCCATTCAAATAAACCAATTGCGCCAGGGCATCTAAAAGTTGTTTTTGCTATGTCTTCCTTAGCCACAAAAATTTGATTATATCCTGCATTGCCATCCATAAAACTAATAACCTTGTGTCCGGCTACTGCATCTACCAACATATCGGCTATCGACATCGGATAAGCATCCATGGGTGTAGCCTTGTTCAGATCTCTGAAGTCGATGCAAACTCTCAACTTTCCATTTTTCTTATACACAGGAACAACATTCGATATCCATTCTGCATATCAACACGGTCGGATAAATTTCGCTTCTAATAATCTTTTAGTCTCCTTTTTGATATCATCAAGAACGTTTGGGTTGAATCTCCATGGAGCTTGTTTAAATAGCCAATATCTAGGTTTGATTGGCAACTGATGTTCAACAATCGATCAGTCTAGACCAGGCATCTCATAGTATTCCTAAGCAAAACAATCTTTGAATTCCTTTAATAAATCCACTAACTCTTGCTTATACTCAGGATCCAACTTGGCACTTATATACGTCGGCCTAGGCCTATCTCTAGAACCAATATCTATCTCTTCTAATTCATCGGACAACATAAAGCCATGTCCTAGTTTACCATCTATACCATCTGTTGGATTATCCATTAAAACAAATTCTCAAAGCCGACTGCTTGGATCGACTGTTGGCTTTCATCGTTGACTCTAATGAAGCCTCCTTCCCATAACTTGCTAGAAAAACACTCGAAGTCTTCTAGCTCCCAATACACTGGATTGACTGTTGCGATACTCATAGATTCATCAGCGTGAACCAGCTCAACATCATCCCCATACCACTGAATCAAACATTGATGCATGGTTGATGGTACACAATAATTAGCATGAATCTAGTCACGACCAAGGAGTAGACTATATGACCCTTTTCCATCAATGATGAAGAATATAGTGAGCAAAGTTTTACTTACGATTGTCAATTCGATGTTCATTTCTCCCTGGTCTTGGATGCATTACCCCCAAAATCTTTAAGCATCATATCGGTCTCAATCAAATCTCCTAGTCCCTTGTCAAGCTTACAAAAAGTGATGTAAGGCATAAGATTGATAGAAGCACCTCCATCCACCAACATCTTGCACGTCGGCTTCCCATCAACAAAACCTTTTACATATAAAGCCTTTAAGTGCTGATGCTTGATTGGCTTATCGAATATGGCCTGCTGTATCACCGTCAACTTGGCAACTATTTCCTCATACTCCGACTCATCAAAATCTAAATAAACTTCTTGGTCTGCTGGAGCTCTAAATTCTAACGGCAATAGAAAAGCCATTTGAATATTAGCCGATGGTTGACTCCTATCGGCTGTTTGTTTAGCACACCACACTTGAGGTCTATCAGACACCTAAACCTATTCTAACTCTCTGTTCCTTAGGCGTTGCACCCTTCTTTTCTAGCTTCTTATCAAACCTCTTGGACACCATTGCCCTTCCTGCTAAATATATTCTTCTTCATTATCTTCTTCACAATCAGCCTAATTTTGATCAACAACTCGCTTTCCTAGCCGATTATGAACACTCCTATTTTTTAAGCGTCGATCCATATTATTATGATGATACTCATCTCGAGCATGGATAGACCGGCAGTTAGCTTGAGATTGTCTAAACTCCCAATATTGCTCGCTGCACTCTGGGCAATTATTTCTAGTAGGCAATTTCAAACCTTTATTCCAACAATGTCTGAAGAAAGGACAATTCCAATGCGATTCAGCTTGTTTTCTTTCATACCTCTCTTTTTCTTGTTGACGCTGGTATTCTTGCTCTTCTAACCAACGCTGATAATCCTTTTCCCTCTGCCGCTGCCATTTATTCAACAAAATTCGAGATGTAACATGCGGCCTTGTCACCCCATCCCTTGACGTCTCTCCCTGCTCATATCGGCTCTTTTGTTGGTCACGACGCCTTCTAATCTCTCTATATTCATTAGCCGATATTTGCATTTCAGGATCGACTGTTCCAGTTTCTCTTGCTCTGGTTGATGTCAAGACCTTGGTTTTCCCTTTGAGCATCCTAGCATCAACCATGTTCTGATCTCTTGGGAAAGGATTATCATCAACTTTTATTTTCCGAGGTGTATCGAATTTGAGCCTCCCTTGCTGAATAGCCCTTTGTATATGTTGCTGAAAAACTTTGCACTCATTAGTAGAATGAGAAGTGGCGTAGTAAAATTTGCAGAACTTCTTATTCTTCAACTGATCAGGGGGCAACATAACATGATTGTCGGGCAACTTGATCTATCCCTTTTCAAGCAAAAATCGAAGAGCTTGTCTGATTTTGTGACGTCGAAATCATAGCTCTCTTCGACTCCTCTTCCCCAAAAATTTGGCACCATTACTGTCTTCTTACCCCAATTACATTCAGCTGCGGCAACCTCTTCTTCTTCGTCGTCCTCATAGCCGTCATCAACTGAATATGGATTATAGGTTTCGGCAATTGCAGCATTCTTCTAGAATCGGGTATCTCTACGCATATTCTGGAATTGGCTATTGAGCGCTGCCACTCATTGAGCCAACTGACCCAAATTGTCAAACTCTTGTCTCAGCAACTTCTCTCTCCACATTGGCAAGATTCCCTGAACAGCCAAAGCAGCTAGCTGATCATCAGTCAAGTTCAATGAGAAGAACAAATTCCTGGTCTCTCGGAACCTCTGAAGAAACTCGGTGTCTAATTCATTAGTTCTCTACCTTATAGTCGTCAAATCAGTAATTTTCTTTTCTCCTATCCTAGTGTAAAAATATGTATGAAACTTCTTCTCTAGGTCAGCCCAATTAGCATGGAGTTAACTGGCAGCGATGAAAACCAAGTGAAGGCTGGTCCTGATAGGGACAAGGAGAAGAAACGAACTCGATGTGCCTCTTCAATGGATGCTTCGCCCAGCTGTGTAAGATACCTACTGACATGTTCTATTGTGCTTGTGCTATCTTGACTAGTGAACTTAGCAAACTCTGGAAGCCTATAATTTACGAAGAGCGACCAAATCATACCACTCTGGATATGGGTGTTTGTACGAGAAGGTTTGCTCCTTTGGCTTTAAACCAAACTGATTTTTCATCATCTCGGTCACTCTAAGCAATAATTCATCAGCATTTAAATTTAGATTTCTCTGCAATTGCTGACCCATCTGTGGATTAAAATTTCGGGTACCTTGATACCCTGAATTTGGAATTATGTGAAGTGTGTTGTAATCTATGCCATAATGATCCTTGTGGAATCTCTATCCGCTGGGTCCTTTGCTGGTTTGCTACTTAAAGTCTCTGGTTGTAGATGCTAGGATTTGTATCTCTATGAATCCTTTGAATTGATGGCACTATTTTTTGAGCCGACGGCGGTATCTGGCCTGACGTGCCAAAATTGACCATTTGATTCTGAACTTGCCCTGTCGATTGTTGCACATGTTGCACTGATGATCCATGATTATACTGTATCTGATTAACAATAGCATCTCAAACTTGCTCAGATGAACTTTGAACTGCCTGGACATTATCATTACCAGCTGATGCTGCTTCTTGATGTCTAGTATCGGCTTAATTAGTCCCTTGAATCAATGGATGTGGAATATTGTAGTAACCAGGTCCAACCTGATCAATTGGATATCCATGAAACACCTCCTTCATGGTGTTGTGGAATATGTTCAGGAAAACCATATTATGGTTCAATATGTCATTATGAACATATTTGTTTACAGCCTCCACGAAGAAACGTCTATCCTCAGCTTCGTCTGCATCTGTCTGTCCATGCATTAAAACTCTTGGTAGTGGATATTTCTGAATAACTTTATTGTCATGTGTCTTGGTATAGGACAACAAACACTTGTTCTGAAATTCTTCTATAGCTTTGCTGATGACATCTTTATCTTCATCAGGTAGGTCTTCGTAAGGCACCATAAGGATGTCATTGTTGTTGTAAGTCGCCATGACGATTGTGGTGTCCCACCAGGCATGCTAGAACGTGTGTCGGCGTAAAAACGTGTTGATGCGCCGAGCACACGGCAAGCTAGAAGGATCTGCTTAGGATAAGCTTGGAGATCCGCTTGGCTTCAATCGTAGGATCCGTTGACCCAACGAATTCCTCCTGAGGCGTGCCAGTCAATTTGACCTTTAATTGACAAGGAGAGAAAGTTTATCAGTAATTTAAGGTGGAACATGCCAGTCTTTGCCTAGACAGTTCCAAGGGCGCTGGTTCAGGAGCAGCCAGACGGGAAAATCGACTAAATAGCCGATACGCGAAGAAATCGGCTGTTACGAACTGTAAAGCTTATGGGTCACGATTGATTTTATGTTGATAAGTACAATGCATGCAAATGTAAGTAAAATCATCAGCTAGGTGAGTATTACTAGTGTGAAGCATTGAGCCGATGAATCTAACGAGAAAGGATATAATATGCGAACAAATCGACTGTCTAGTATGAATGGATCTACAAACGCTCTGAATCTAATCTGTTACCATCAACAGTGAGGTTCGACCGGATCGATGACAGCTATGATGATAATAACAAACTAAAACCGAAGAATCCGTAAAACTATCTATACATTGACAGGTTTTTCGAAAGACATCCTATATGTGTTAAAGCTTAAGCAGATCAGCTGAAATAGCCAATTCAGGTGGGAAAGGAAAGGGACTACAACATGTGAACAATCGACTATTTAACATAGACAAATCTATGAACTCATCAGACTTAACCTGCTATCTCTAAAGTGGGGTTCGACCGGATCGATGGCAGCCGTGATAAAGACAACAAATCAAACCTTTAAAGCAAACATATCTATTCACATTTAACAGAATTATGAAGACACACTATAGGCATTAAAGCATAGGCGACCGGCTATTTAGCCGATGCAGGCATAGCAAATAGTTAGGGTCACGCCTGATCGAGAACAAATCTACCAACTAGCATCCTCCGATCTAAAGTGCTATCAGTGGGGATCGACCAGATCGTTGCAACCATAACAGCGAACTATAGACCAGATTTAACCGGCCAGCAAACCTCTTCAAGATCAAACATGCCTTAACCGCGTACTATGCACGATCAAGATCAAAATAGAACAACCAATGAAACATAACCCGTCACTCAAAGTAAGAAACATCGTATTGTAACAAAACAAACGACGGACTAAAAGGATGTAAGACCGATCTAGATCGATCTTGACCAGGCTGGTTGATGTTGCTGAAAATTAATGACAATAAGAACATCAGCAAGATCGGTAACTTAATAAATCTACCCAAAGGATGCCATTCTTAGATAGAGACGATAACTTGACCTTAATCTAATTCAAGCAGTGGAGGTCAAACTTAACTGATGCAGCCGTACTTGAACTAGATAAGAGTCGATAACTAGCTTATACTAGAGTTCGCCGTGGAGGTCGAACTTAACCGATGCAACCATACAAACAGAAGTATAAGGCATGACGGTACTTACAGACAAGCCGGAGGTCGGCCGAACCGATACAGCTCTGCTTGTTGAAGAATTCGCCGAGATCTATACTACTCCTACTCCTAAGGGTTGGCATAAAGCCAAAAATGTAACTTGTATTGATTGATTGATTGTCTTTCACAATAGCTGGGGTCCAATATTTATACCTAGAGCCTAAGCATGAATTCTACCCAAGTACGACTCATTACAATCTTTGGTATAAAAGAAAACATTCATAACTTAAGATAACTTGGACCTTAATCTTTTCCTTTTATAGAGTCCGACGTGTATTTCCCGACGCCAACCGTAGCTTATTGTCGTCATCTGCTGATGTCATTCGAAGAGAGCCAATTCCAGTGCCGCATCTGAATCAGCTGATATTGATCCTTATGCAATCGATTCCTTGATGATATAATCTTGGAAGCTTCGAGTTCCCGCTCTTCTTCTCAAATTTTGGTGTAAACAGTAACCTGTGGCAACTCTTGTTCAAGCTAGCAGGCATTCAGCTAAGGATGAGTACTGCTTACCATTCGCAGACTGAGGGTCAAACCGAGCGCGTCAATCAATGTCTTGAGACCTACCTTCCTCCGATGCTTCGTGCACGCCTACCCCAGTCGCTGGATTCAATGGCTTTCAATGGCAAAATTTTGGTATAACACAAGCACGCACTCTGCTGTGGGCCGCATTCCATTTGAGGTCCTATACGGCTACCCGCCACGGCACCTGGGAGTTGACATCGCTGTTGTTGCTCCGATGCCGGACTTACAACAGTGGCTGGAAGATCGCGAGCTGATGCATAATCTGATTCGACTCCATTTGCAGCGTGCTCTGGACCGCATGCGTCGCCAGGCAAACAAGCATAGGTCAGAGCGTTCATTCTCTGTCGATGATCTAGTTTTCCTCAAGCTCCAACCGTATGTTCAATCTTCGGTTGCTCACCGTGCTCATCACAAGTTATCATTCAAGTTCTTTGGCCCTTTCCGTGTGCTGGAACGAATTGGAGTTGTTGCATATAAACTGGAACTTCCACCAGTGGTTGCCATACACCCCATCTTACATGTGTCTCAGCTTAAATGCTCCCCGGGCGCAAATCAGGTGACCTCGGTTCTTCCTACTGACCTTGTGATGTTCCAGGTCCCTGAACAGATTCTACAACGACGGTGGACCTCTGGTGATCACCTAGTGGAGCAAGTTTTCGTGAAATGGTCGCACATGCTAGCCTCTTTGGCGACCTGGGAAGCTGCTGATCATCTTCGTGAGCAGTTTCCATTTGCGCCGGCATGGGGACATGTGGCTTCTCAAGATGAGGGGAATGTTAGCACCACTGCTAACCAAGAAGGCGGGCGACGGGAGCAGCAAGTCGAGTCCAGGAGTGTGCCGACCCGATGGAGAAGCTGAGTAGGCCGGGTCGTCGAGCCCAAGAGTATGCCAACCTAGGAAGCCCAACACACGATTCTTCGGCCCAGTATGGTCTAACAAGTAGAGAGGGTGAGATGGAGAGCTGGGGGTATATGTCTGTAACGACGAGAGAGGAAAGGGGGCATCGATGAGAATTGTAAACAATATTCTTACTTGCTAAGCACTCTTCATCCGGTTCCTTCCTCTTGTTGTGCTTCTATCCCCAAATTCTAATTGCTCCGATCCCAATCCCCTCTTGCTGTTAACACAAAGCCGCAAGAACGGAGCCACAAACAGCAGCAGAAAGGAGTTGTCCATGTGAGCTGTTCATGCCTAGCAACTGCTGTCCAGGTAAAAAACTTTGCACAACCTGCTGCACCCCAGCGCCCACCACAGCAGCCATCGCAGCGCCACCAACAGCAGTAGGATTGCCGCCCAACAGCTGCTGCGCAGGTGACAAATCCTGCGCACACCCTGCTGCACTTCAATGCCCAACACACCAGCATCCATCGGCTCAGCTGCAACAGTCACCTCAACATCTCCGTAGTCTAGTAAATCTACCTCTTTATCCGAAACCACCTCTTCAAACATGCCATTGAACTGTGAGTTGACATCTTCCGCAAGCACTTTGTCTGCGCACTCTAACAGAACATTGTTCACAACTAAGTCGATGATACTGTTAGCCATAGCTTTGAGCCTGTTCTCTAGAGAAGGATTATTTCCCAAGGATTTCTCCCTAGGAGCATCACTAGCAGGTGCACTGATGTTGTCCTCCTCTATGGCATCGTCTGGTTTGGCTCGCTTAACATTCCTATCCGCATTCTCGTCCTCCTCTGCAGCCCCATCCTCTCCACTTCTGCCAAAATCCAACTCCACCTCATCCCCATTATCATCAAAAGTTCAAAACCCACCTTATCCTTCTCAGTTTTGAGTTCAAAGTAGTGATCCCCAATGACAACATCCATATTTGGTTGTGTAAATCTTAGTAAGACATATATAGAGCATTTAAATAGTATAACATTCTTAAATATGTCAAAGTTAATTTCAGCTAAAAACAAATTCACCTGTTCTTATATCTTCTTGGCACAACTTCGTGGAAGTGACCCATAATTACGATCACATATGTTAGATGGTGAAGGCTCTTCATAGAATAGAACATGATCAGCTGGGATGTCCAGGAGTCATCCTTGACTCTAACTCTTCTGATCCAAAGAATTGTTATAGGCCATCAACTTGTAACATTGTGATAACATCATGATTTTGTTCTTGCATCACAGTAAGGTACTTAAATCTATAATCATATAAACCAAGTAGTAGCCTTATAGGAAAACCAAAAGAATTTGGAATGAAGTATAGCTTTCACCTTGAATGGATGATGATTATAACTAATAGTGAATGTTGATGTCCTTTGGCAAGGTCTCATCACCCTGATCCGATTTTGGCAATGATGCTGGGTTTGAACCCGGCACAACAGTGTCCTGACAAATCATTGGTAAAGTATCCTGGATAACCGCAAAATATTCGCTCCGTCCAGAAATATATGGTATGAAGCATTAAAAATTGTCTTAAATTACAGGGAGTTACTGGCGCCCGGATGTCCGGCGCAGCTTCAAACATCAGAAGCTTAGCTCGTAAGGCCCGCGCACAGTCTAGTTGCGGTCGTGGGTGACGTCACTGCACCGGCCTGCCCTCCCTATTCACGCACGACCGCACGAGTCCCGACCCACGAGCGCTAGTCGCAACTGAACCACTAGCGCTGGGACCTAGCATGGTCTGCATGTCACACCTCTAGGTCCCAGTCACCTGTCATGTCTCTGGATGCGTGCCGGGGATGCATCTGCTGGCCTCAGGCCCTCGCACGGCCACCCACGACGACGCCTCAGTAGGTGCAGGCAGCTGCGGCAGGTGCGTCCCATTGCAATATGTATAACACCAGATCTACTTTTGTAACTCTAAATGAAACACTTGCAACATACTTCAAAAACAGCTGAAACACTTATAACATACATCTGAAGTACTTGCAAAAAAATACTTGAAAACACATGTGTATCCATTGCAAAACATCTGCAACATCCAGATAAAACACTTGCAACATATGTATGAAACACATGAAACACTTGTAACATACGCTTGCTACATGCATGTATATACAACATCCAGATCTACTTTCGCAATATCCAGACGAAACACTTAAAACATACGTCTAAAACACATGAAACATACACTTAAAACATACGTGCATATACATTGCAACATGTGCAACATCTAGATGAAACACTTAAGACATACGTCTAAAACACATGAAACATACACTTAAAACATACGTGTATAGCCATTGCAACATGTGCAACATCCATATCTACTTTTGCAACATTCCGATCTACTTTTGGAACATGAATATAAAACACTTGCAACATATCTTTGAAACACTTAAAATATACGGTTGCAACATGCACTTTCAGCGCCTTCAATGAATGGAGGCTCGTTGACGCGTGGAGGTCACTGGTGTGCTCGCCGGCGGCGCGGAGCTCCCTGGCAACGCAGAGCTGGGCAGCGGCGCAAAGAGGGTGGGGGTGGCACGGGCGGGGGTGGCGTATAGGGTAGGTGGGCGACGTGGACCTCGGTGGCGCAGAGGGCGGGTGGGGAGTCGCAACGGACGAGGCGGAGTGGGGAGTCGCGGGGTGTAGACTTGTCCATACATGCGGACGCCTTCCATGGGAGGAAACGGGGTTTGGTGGGGATCACCTGGGAGCAAAGCAAGGATGCGAGGAAGACATGTGGGTGGATGCAGCGCAAGGAGCGAGCAGGGAATGGAGGATATGAAGCGTCCGACGAGTAGGGAGTGGGGAGTTTTTTTTTAACTCGGGAGTAGGGAGTTAGCGGTGGATGAGACGTCCGACGGAAAGATAACCGTCCAGACGCTCTAATGCTAGCGTTTCCATAAATTATAAGAAATTTTATGTGAATTAACTCTCCTCAAGCATCAGTCACATGTGTATCTGCTATTACTGTGTCCACCAGGTTTAAAAATGGTAAGCACGAGATTTCTCTATGATATTTAAATCAAAGATTACATATGTCATTTGTTTTATCTCAAGATCTGGACTAAAATTCCTAATACCTTATTTTTAGGACGGAGTGAGAGCAATGCACGCCATTTGTGTGGTTTTGCCAATCTTATGTTTACGAGCAGGCGGTCCACCTTTATTTATACGTAGAGGTACCGTACAAAATAGTAGACGATATACAAGATTATTTAAAGCTTCCATACATGGAATTCGTAGTACGTAATAAGATTAGGTCCACGACAGAACGAGTATACCTAATGCCTAAGTGCCCGGCTCATGGTCATATACATATATACCTTTTTGATAGGAAAAGGAATATGCAGCAAGCCTCGTGCTGTTATTATAATTATAATAAATTAAAATGACCTAACAACTCCATATATTATCACTCTCAACCACCATGCATGATTAGCGAGTGGTACGTTGGTTTAACTAAAAAGACGTCTAATGGCGATAACGCTCTGAGCTGTCTAGTCAGTCGATCTGGAGCACTAGTGACAACACAGTGGTACCAGACGCATGTGTCATGATTGGGAGACAGAGAAGCAACGTGACTCTAGGTGATTATTGTATTGTTCAGAAAACATGCGGAACCCGTGGAGGCAACATATATGAATATATGATAGGATCTAAGAGCATATCCGGGAGTCTTTGTTAATATTCTTTCTAAATCATCGTTTATAGAGTTATTAAAGTAAATCGTTTTCTATATCTTCGTATCATAAGACAACTTTTATATATCTTATGTGTACTCTAAAAAGTCATCCTCATTCTTCATTTCTTTAGGGGTAAAGAGATCTTTTTTAGCTAGACGGAGAATTACATTTAGAATTCAGGAGATCAAGAATGCACGCAGGCGCTTGCCCCCATCATGTCGCAGTATGAGTATTCCGTCTAGCTAATTGGGCTAACTCATGAGCCACCTTGTTGCACTCTCTCTTTACGTTCTTGACTTTACAGTCGACCAGCAGCTGCAAATGCTCCTTGGCCTCCAACACCCAGGGAGTGTTCGGCTGGCTGTAAAGCCGCTGATGCTGATTTGTATGGCTGATTTTTTTAGAGAGAAAAATAATGTATCATGACTTATAAGCCAGCGAATAAGCTGGCTGATAAGACCAGCCGAACACTCCCCAAAACCGCAACCATACGAGCATTGTCTGTTTCCAATACAGTCGGACCCGGCACCATTGCAAAGCTAGGTGAAGCCCTTCCGCGCAGGCTTGTGCCTCAGCCTCGTCTGCTGAAGCGTGGCGGAAAAACACTTGCCACGCCGATAACAGCCTGTTCGCTTGATCGTATCAGCCATGCTTATCAGCCATGATACAGTGTTTTTCTCTCACAACAAAACAGCATCAGCTGGCTTATAAGCCACAGAAACGATCAAAGGAACAGGGTTACCTCGCCTCTGACGTTCCTAATGATCACTCCGACTCCCGCCTTTCCTGTTTGCTCAACAAAGGAACCATCCACATTGACCTTGGTCCGGCCCTCTGGTGGCGCTTCCCAGCTTGCGCGTTCCAGCTCATTCACGCCTGGAACTGGGATCACTTCCCAGCACTTGCCTTTTCCTTTTGCATCAACTGTTGAGCCTGTTGTCGGACCTGCAGCAGTGACTCGCGAAAGGTCAGTAGGAAGAAAACAGAGTCAGAGATAGAAGTGTGTCCAGACGCATGTGTCATGTTGCTGTGCAGCGTCTAGGCTCGCCAGAGGAGCATCATAACTAGTTGGCCTTGCTCCTTTGTGCATGGGTCTAGTAGAACAAGGAACCAATCCAGTCCAGACCTTCTAAACAACTCATTTTTCGTCTTTGGCTAGCGAGAAATTCAAAATAGAGAATGTCTATATCTAGAGATCCACTTAAAAAGGTTGTAGAAGATTATTTTTACTAAAATATATATATTCCTATAAATTAAGAGGGATACACTAGTGGAGAACGGACCATAGGTTTTGGGCTTTAGTCTCGGTTGTCTTGGGACCCGGGACTAATGTCGGGTCCAGAGGCTAGTGTTGCAGATGGGTGCAGAGGGGATCCCCTTTGGTCCTGGTTGAAGCATCAATTGGGACTAAAATGTCCCGCGCACCTTTATTCCTGATTGGTGGCTCTAACCGGGACTGAAGGAGCACCTTAGTCCTAGTCTTAGTCGCCAACTGGGACTAAATGTTCCCACTATATATCCATCTTTCTTCCTCCCCCAGCTCGAGCCATCCAGTCATTTGAAGCTCTTTGTTCTTGCTCTCGAGTGAAAGAGTTCATGCCATTTTTTGCTTGGACTATTTATGAAGAGTCCATTCCTCCATGCACTCTAAAGTTCTAAAAGTTAGCAACTTCATTCTCTCATCTTTCATCGCTAGAACCTTGGGGTATCTTCTAGTTTATATGGAGCAACATACACCACTATTGTACAAAATATAGGCGATACTAGAAGATTATTAAAGCCTTCGATGCATGGAATTCATGGTACATAATACCTTTTATACATTTTTATAAGGGAACGGAGTATACAGAAGCCACGTACACGTTATCATTATAAATTAATTAAAATGATCTAACAAAACCATATCAATTTGAACAAATATCTAATCTATTGATTCGCTCCCACATGCATGATTCGCTCGTGGTAGGGACGGTGGTATAGCTAAAAGATGTTGGGCGATAACGCTGAGTTAGTTGTGTGGAGCACTGAAGTAAAAATACTACCTGTAAGTTGTCTCCGGTTTTGCATGGAGACAGAAACAACGTCATTGTAGCTGATTGTTTGTTGTATTGTTAAAAAACTTGCAGAACCCGTGAAGACAACCTATCAAGCCATCTTAATCTCGATCCCTGCTGTCCTACCCAGTTCCGATACGATGACCGGATCCATGTGTCCATGTCCGATATGAAGTCCTCGAAGCTCATGTCCGCGTCCGATGTCGATCCCGGTGCACAGGCATTAGCGTAGTTGTTGAAAAAAATAATTACCCACCTCTTTTATTATGCAAAATAAAATAAGATAAACCTCTAAATTCTAATGTAAATTACCTACTCATACCACTATGGTAGTTACTCTAAGTAACTCCTTAAATTTGCATATAAATTATGTGCCAGTATTACAAATAAAATAAAATAAAATCCATTAAGTCGACATTTAGATTATGAATTCTAATATATTAAGGTAGTTTGCTTTGTCCGCCTCTCAGGCTATCCACGTCACCCTAAATAGCCTCAGCCATCTGATCTCCTCATCCGATGGCTGCGGTTGCTCCCTCCGGATTCTGGTAGAAGCGGATTCTTCTTCTTCTACGCCGCTTCTCCAGCTTCCCCTATGGTAACCTTGCTCTGGAACGGCTCCTCTTCAAAATCAGTGTAGGCCAAATATATACTCCAACTAGCTTAAGCTTCTACCTCCTTCTCGATCCTTCTCCTTCTCGGCTCGAGAAAAAAGAGTTGCCCTCATCCTCCGTCTCCTCCCTCACCGGCCTCCCCTTCCTCTCTCTCCGTGCCTCCCGAGGGGCGCCACTAGGCGGCGGCGGTGGCGCCAGCCCTCGCCCTCGCGTCGCGGCATGCGAGCCGGGCCAGCGCCGCCGGCTCATCGCCGACGTGCGGGCGGGGCACGACGGCGCCCCGGGCCGCCGCAGCACCGGCCCCGGCTGCGACCGTCACCGGCAACGGCGCCGCGAGGACGGGCGCCGCCGTTGTCCACCGGCGTGGCTGCACCCCCTGGCGTTGCCTCTTCCCGTCGGCCCACATCTACTACTGTGCTCCACGAAACCCTAGCACTGCAAGGCAGGGTAAAGTCGCGGCGCCAATGGATCTGCGGCGGCCGACGCCTTCTGACGTGGCACGATGCTCCCCCGGAGCCACAGCCATAGCGCCCTGCACTCGTTACCAGGCCGCGTGGGATGCGGTGTGCGCGGTGGCCGTGACCAGCCGTGCCGTGCTGTTTTCTTGGGCGCTTTTCTTATCTTGCATCTTCTGAGGTGAGATGTTTGATTGAGTTTTACGTCTTTTGGGAAGCAACATGGTATGCTGGTCTAATTTCATGGAAATAGTACAATCCAACCAGTAGATGTTACTGCAAGGTACGAATAATTCATTCTGCTATACATATTGATGATTCAAGAATTGCAGTACATACAATTTTCTTTAATATACTTTTAGCGATTCTACTTATGTATATTTTAAAAAGAAATTTTAACTGAAATATGCAGTTTGATGTGCCCTGTTGATATAGGTTACCTAACTGAGTTAAATATACCTTTGTAATATTCAAGACAGTACCAATTAACTGAAATTTTACAGTTGAGTGATTTCTTGTTGAAAATACTAACCAAACTGCCAGTCTTAGGTTATATGGTGCTCTCAGTAGAAGCTTTGTGTGGCACCATAGCTGGCTATTTTTCCTGCAGTGGACATACTTAGGTGAGGGGGTGCTAACTTAACTACAGGATGTATCAGTCTAATGGCTTCCTCCGGCTGATGACAAAAAAAAAGGTTTAATGTTCTTGATGTATATAAAAGTAGCCTTCAGTGGACAACCATTTTCTGATTTCCTAATTCAAAATGGCTCATATTACTCTACATGCCTTCGTAATATATTTGCATGGTTGTAGTAAGAAAGGTATGATAGGTACTCTTTTTTTCAGATTCTGGATTTGTCTAATTTGTTTTTGAGGTAATTGTATTGGCATCAGCTCTGCAGATCAATTAAGGGCAAAGAGTATTATGTACAGGATGGGCAAAAGCCCAAACACAACAGCAATAGGTTTGTACTGAATTTTTGGGTGCTCTGTTCTACGTATGCAGTGATTCATTGCGCCCATAATCATTGTATTGGTTCATTGAGTCATCGTTATTATGGACTCTATCATATTTAACTTCAACATAGCCCTTCTTGAGTAATAGAATTTGTATAGCCTGTGGAACAATATGCATTTCCGGTCTGATAAAAATATATTCTATCTGTTACAACAACCTCTTGATGATCTGCATGTAAATATGCTTCCCTATAGCTACACTTTTAAAGGGTATGCGGAAAATCATCTCACTTTACCGTGTATCATGGATATGTGCCTGTTCAATTAGATTATTAGTTTGGTGACACTGCCTTCAAGACCTTATGCATCAAAATAAAATGATGTAGTTTTAGACTATCTGAATTGGTGGCCTATGAACAAAATGGTGGAACTCCACTTCTAACTGTACCTTAACCTTATGCAGCAAAATAAGATGATAAACTTTCATGTTATCTAAATTGGTGGCTTCTGGACAAAATGGCGGACCTTCATGTATATAGCTGTGCACTGATAGTTCTATATGTGTTCTCCTCCCCATTTGTGACTTGATAAGAACTGAAAATAACAGTGGGTAAATACTTTACTTTTGAAAAAAAAATGCTTCATTCTTTTCGAGTAATACATCCGTACTGTGAACTTAAAATCTATGTGCTTCTATCCTTGGATTACTTATGTTACAGAGTTGTTAATGCCCATGCTTCGTAATAGTTGCAGTAAAAAATATGTAATTGTTATACATAATTACTCTTCACAGCTTATGGTCGTTAACTGTTGTCATTTTCCTGTGCCATCTAATATGTTTTAAAGTATAATTTCGATACTGATTGCTGGACTCCTATACTGCTTAAATAATGACGAGCAAGATTATGGTTGGGCTTTAGCCTTGTTTCATGCCTTTGCAGGATGATTTGTACAAGCCTCTACAATAATTTCCTAGATGCTACTTTGGGTGAGTCACTGGCTACAACAAAAGGACCTGCTTTCACTGACGAAATAGAATCAGATTCAGATCAGCTCATGCTCCACCTCCCACCCTCTTGCCACCCATGAGCTATACGAACACCTCTTCTATGACTCCAGGCCAGTTTTGCAGGATGAGTGGATATATGTAAAAGGCCCTTCAAATAGCAGATGCAATACATACCTATGAAGTCCTCTTTAGGTTTTCCAGTCTTACACCATATATAGTACATATACATATATTTGTGTGCCACTCTTACCTAATTCCCAGTTCATTAATCAAACATACGTCTTCTCTTATAATTAAGTTTCAAATGTATGCATATATCCTCTGAACTTTTCCGATGTATATCTACCTATCTTATTACTTATAATACAGTCTATATATATTCTCCATATTTCAAATCATTCCTATGCCCGCCTATGCGCGTGATTTGCCAGCGCGCACGAGGGCGCGCGTGATGGACTAGTATATGTTACTATGAAAGCAGATTAAATAACCATAGGTTACGTTTTTTATATTTCTAAATTACCTACCTCTATCATGTAAATATATAAAAAAAACTAAATTAAAGCAAATACGTCTGTCGTGATCAAGTATAAATGTATGAGAGATAATTATATATTTCTATCAACATTCATCAAAAAATATTATGTTTTCAGCATTTCTATCAATATTGACATAAAAAGCTAATGTAAAGAAAACGTGCATGCATGATGTTCCATTGTACAGATCAAGTATTTATTTTTGAGATAGACATTCAAGTATAAATGTAGCATGAGCCATAAATATATATTTAAATGTTTCAGCCATCGTGACAAGGGGCTTTTTTGCGTTGTTTATGCCCCTAGCTACATTGAAGGTCAGTGGTGGTTTCACCTTTATTTTTTAACTTTGTAATTTTACCATTGCATTTTTAAATTGGAAAATAAGCTTTCCATATTCAATTGAGAGCACCTAACCGTGTTAACTCAACTATAAAAGGCAAGGTTACCCATGCAGATTTGCCCCTATTTTTCTTTGAGAAATTTGCGTTTTAACCACTATATATTTAGACACTAAGTATTTGGACGACATTGTGGTGCATTTCAAAAGATATTCTCTCACTTTCCTTAGTATTTTTCTATTATTTAAAATTAATTTAATCAAAACTGTACTAACTAAGAGTGTGTAAATAAGGGACCAACCTTGACGTCAATTTCAAAAGATAGATAAGGGTAAAATCACAAAGTTAGAAAAGTGAGCCTACTAAATCACAGTTGGAGACTTGGAGTTCACGGCAGAGGCAAGAACACTATTGTCCCACATTAGGATAAGGGCAAAGATATAGGAAACACTACACGTGCCCAGCACAGCAAATCACTCAAAGAAGATATCCAGGACGACGCCTGAACTATAAAAAGGCACCACACCAGCGTGGAATACTGCCATGTCCAGCCTGGTTTAATTTCCTTCCTTCTCCTTGAAGCGAAAACCATCGAGCTTGGGCTCCGCCGGCTGTGTAGAGCTAGCTTCTGCAGAAATCGATGGGTGCCGCGCCAGAAGAAGGAGGTGTCCCTGCCCGGGACATGGTGGACGCCCTGGAAGACGTGCGCTCCATCCTGCTGAAACCGTCGGAGCGCCTCGACGACAAGCGCTTCACGAGGATCGCCGGCGCCGACTTCGACGACGCGGGCCTCGGCCTCGCGGGGCTGCTCGCCTCGCTCGCGTCCACGGGCTTCCAGGCCTCTAACCTCGGCGACGCTATCGACGTCGTCAACCAGATGGTACGTACGCACGTCACCCGCTTTATTTGCATGCCAAACTCGCTCGCACGGACGAGAATCCCACAAAAACTCTTCAGTACCTCATCGTCACGAAGCAAAACCGTCCTTTGGTTGCTTCCTCTGCTACAGGAAGGCACATCTCCTTCGTCTCAGCATTGACGGCTTAAAAAAAAGTGTAACAGGATACAGAATTGACCAAAACGTAATGATACTATGATGGCAATAGCAACAGTTTGACCACCTTACATATATCGGAAAAATATTCAGTACAAACTACCTTTACGGTGGAAATGTGGAAAACGCCTTAAAACACACCCATATATGTACTCTGTGACAAAAGTTGACTTGAAAACTCGTTTTGTAAAAATTCATAAAAAATTTGACAAGTTAAAAATTTACTAGAACTACGAGCACATCTGTGGTACAGAAGCACTCTTGTAGACTGCTTTGCTTCAAAGCCAGACCTACTGACAAGATACATAGATGTTCTGAAGTTTTGATCTAAATGAAACAGCTAGCGGACCGAAATGGCTCGGAATGTCTGATGTTTTCAATTTATGCCTCATATGGAATGCAAAAATAAATTTCTTAAAAATTAGTTTGATTTCACGGTAAAAATACAGGAACAGAAAGAAAAAAAAAACCGCCGTCCAAATAATGCCTTGATGATTGGACTATATAGTAGAGAGCAACATATATACAGTGTATATCTATCTGGCGCTAATTTGCTCTTTTTTCAGCTCTGCTGAGTGGATACTCTCCTTTTCAAGGTTCTTAACTATTTTATCTTGCTCACCCTTTATCCTTTGCTTGGCTGGAACAAGTTGGACTGGAGGTTATCCCACGAGAAGCCAAGCGATGATTGTGCTGAAGCTGAACTTGATCCTGCATATAGAGAATCCGTGAAGTGCAAGATCTTTCTGGGCTTCACTTCTAACCTTGTGTCTTCTGGTGTTCGGGAGATTATCCGATTTCTTGCTCAGCATGGCATGGTGAATTCTTCAACTTACTGTATCGAAATTAAATTAGAAACAAGTTTAACTATCGCCCCTTTTGTGAATCAGTTTACAGAGTATGCCTAGATAGTACTGTGCTGAGATTGTCAGGTCATCAGATGCATCTATGTCTAGTTTCCTAATCCGTACATTTATTTCCTCCCACAAAATGTTTCTCTTCAGGTGGATGTTATCGTTACTACTGCTGGGGGTATAGAGGAGGATCTCATCAAATGCCTTGCGCCAACTTACAAAGGTGATTTCTCTTTACCTGGAGCTCTGCTGCGGTCCAAAGGACTTAACCGGATAGGAAACCTTTTGGTGCCCAATGATAACTACTGCAAGTTTGAGAACTGGATCATGCCAATCCTTGACAAGATGCTGCTGGAACAATCCACCGAAGTAAGCAAGCATTCCTTGACAAATGCAGCTTGAATATCACACACTGATGCATCCTGTTCTTCAAGAGACATGAGTATCCAAACAAGTTTTCATGGCCTCCATGATTTCTTTCTTGTCTGCAGAATGTTTGGACACCATCAAAGGTGATTGCTCGTCTTGGCAAAGAAATAAATGATGAAAGCTCCTACCTTTACTGGGCATACAAGGTAATTAACAAACTAAACTAGTATTGGATTCAAACTTTTGTACTCTTATTACAAAGCAGCAAACACATGGGAACATCTCAAAGACTGAATCCACACATAACTGACTCATCAAAACATGAGCAGAACAACATCCCTGTGTTCTGCCCAGCATTGACCGACGGATCAATTGGAGACATGCTATTTTGTCACTCGGTCCACAATCCTGGTCTTATTGTTGACATTGTACAAGGTACGTTCCACTTGACTTGATTTCTATGCTTCTTCCTTTTCCATTTTTTTTTTTTTCCATATAGATCATGTTTGAAATCTTCATAGATGTACGGCTGATGAATGCGGAAACCATCCACGCAATCCCAAGGAAGACAGGGATTATAATTCTTGGTGGAGGCCTTCCAAAGCATCACATATGCAATGCCAATATGTTGCGCAACGGTGCAGATTATGCAGTGTATGTCAACACTGCTCAGGAGTTTGATGGTAGTGATTCTGGGGCACGGCCTGACGAAGCGGTTTCATGGGGAAAGATCAAGAGCTCTGCAAAAACTGTCAAGGTATGTACATATATCCTTCAGCATGGTAACTTTTTCCTCTTATTACACACATCTTGTTGAACTTCCTTTTTGGCAATGTTCATGATCTGTAATGGGATCTGTTGATTCGTGTGTAAAAAGAATCTAGGTTTGCGATCAAAATTTGTCATACCAAAGATTTGACAAGCATAAATCAGGTAAAAAATTTACCATAAATTTGGCAAGTCAAATGTGAGTGTCTGCCAAGTTTTGGTAACAAACCAGATAACAGCCAAACTCATGACTTGTCAAACTTTGGCTTGGCATATTTTGGAAGCAAACCAAGCAAACCCTAAATGCATGATCTCTAACTGAATTCTAGTTTCACATATTTTGGAAGCGAACCAACCCTAAATGCATTATCTCTAACTGAATTCTAGTTTTCTAAAATTGCTTGTTTCACATGATAATGTTGTCGAAGAAGGAAAATAAACAACAAAATACTTTTGGTGATAGACATTGATTGGATGATGGATGATTCTCTCACATGTACCATTATTTCTGTAACAAATTGTCATACATACAGCTTGAAAAGTAACAGAAAGTTTCAAACATTTGAATTTGCAGGTGCATTGCGATGCGACGATTGCTTTTCCGCTTCTTGTGGCTGCAACATTTGCACGTAAGGTTCACGGCACTAAATCAACAAACTGAATCGAAAGGCAGTGAAATTAACTATGGCGCTCTAACTAGCTGAACTTTCCACATATGATGGTTGGGCCTTGGAGCATGAACTTTATTTACTTAAAGGGTGTCTCTTGGCTCGCATGCTATTTATACAGTATGTGTGAAATTTGTCCTTCATGTAATGTATGCATGATTTATTCATCTGAAACCATCGGGCTATTGCCATATAATAAAATTTGTGTGTACGTCAACATTTGTGTCCCTCTCTTCTAATTCTCGAATTGTTTTTTTAAAGGACGGCAAGAGATTTACCATCATTTTTATTAGATAGGAGACAAGTAAAATACAAAGCTTACAACTTCACCAGCAACCTAACTTAGAAAAAAAAACGAATTATTACAATGGAAAAAATTCAAGCGGCCCAACTATGCTTCTCCTGACAGAGAACACCCTGATCTCCACTTAGTCTTTTGGTTGCAGCCATGTGAGTTCAAATGAGCTTGCGGCAGCTCTCCATTTTAACCCTCTTTAAATGTTGTCCATACTTCTTTTGGGTTGACACAAGTTGTTGTTTGTAAGATGTCACCTAAGATTCCCCAAATCCTTGTTAGGCCGTCCCCAACGGAGAAAAAGTAGGAGAAAGTAGTCATTAACGACGAACAAATAGCTGATCTATTTCACATAGTCCAAGAATCTGAGAGAGAAAAATATGGGCCCAATACTACATATAAAAATAAGAATGTATAAAATAATCTTTACTTTTGTCTCTCACCTCTACGTAAACTAGCTACGTAGACCATTGCGGGCACCGCACCCGCAATGGTATAAGTCAGTTACTAGCTCTAAGCTAACCTCTACAATAGTGCTAGCTCTTAGCAATGGCTCATAGTATGATTAGACCCATATGACACTCTCACATGATTTTGGAATGTGTGTATGAGCCTAACTCTTGATCAAGAGCTAGCTTTTCTCTCTCTTTTATTAAAATATGAAAAAATGCCAAGAGCCAGCTCATGAGTCAGCCATTGTGGGTGCCCTTAGAAGAATCAACTGTCAGCACATGCTTCAGCAGTTTCTCGTTGTCACTTCATGAAGAACTCGCAGTGATTATGTTATACACATAAATCAACATGCATATTGTAATATATATGTTCTCTTCAGAATAAACATTGAAGCTGAAAGGGCGAATGGCCTAAGGGATTGAATTAGGCTCTAAAAATTAAAGCAATAAATAACAACCTTAGCCTATGCAAATATATTTCACCCATTTGCACATAGAAACCTAAGACCAAAAATATCACACTAGGAAATTTTTGGGGCCATCATCATAACCATGTCCTTTGCAAGGTTCACACTAAGAGTAGCGGGTTCTCAAGTGAAAGTAATGTAAGAAGTAAAATAGGTAAAGGGACAACCAGAATTTTTTTCCCCGTGGTATTAGTTTGTTTCCACAATCCCCTAGTCCCCACCTAAGAGTCACTAAGACTCATTTTAGCTCCTTTGAGTCATGAAATCACAAGTTTCCACTACTGCATAACCCTTCTATACTCCCGAATAGCGGATTTCAAACCATGTGCACTTATAGAAGCCTCCCAAAGAAACTCCACTATGATGTTAACCTAGTCCTCCACCAGGGCGCCTAGGTGCTGGCAAACCCCAATACTAACAAGTCTTCAACAACACCTTGATGAAAATCAAGCCAAGAACACCATATACACAAAAAGCACACTTTGACAATTGGCAATCTAGGCTTGGATGGCTCTCACACACTTCACAAAGTTTGCCTCCCTAGATAATCCGTCAGGTGTCACGGATTTTGCTTTTGCTCCCTAGAAA
The DNA here is from genome assembly GCA_904845875.1 of Miscanthus lutarioriparius. Lineage (NCBI taxonomy): Eukaryota > Viridiplantae > Streptophyta > Magnoliopsida > Poales > Poaceae > Miscanthus > Miscanthus lutarioriparius. The sequence goes on from CAJGYO010000012.1 coordinate 51,378,731, forward strand.
GTAAAATAGGCAAAGGGATAATCCATCAGGAGTCACCACCGGATCATATGGCTCAGTACAGTGACTTGGCAAACTCAGCACAGGCACATGCCAATGAATTATCCATTGGGCATCACGAAGTCACCACTGGGTCATACAATGCACACACAATAACTTGGCCACATGACACACAATCAAGACCGTCACAATGTTAGCACCGGAAAAAATGGTGCATATTAGTGGGCTGGCCACTTGACACATAGTCAAGTCTGAGCCTCATTGAATGATCCATCGGGTTGTCATGAAGCCACCATCGAATCTTAGTAGCCATGTTTCTGGAAGAGAACAAGGATGTGGAATAAGAACTAGAACTTCGGGCAATACTTTATAACACGGGAACGTAAATGTTCTTGAATCCGGAACGAGGAACATGGCCATGTCGACCCCCGCACCACTTCATCAAGGCTCCTTAAGGCCCCCTTTGTTTGGGCTTTAAAACATGCTTTTGCTTTTGCAAAAGCCAAAAGCCAGCTAAAGAGGTGAAAAGCAACAATTGTTTTAGGCCGAAAGCTGTTGTAGCTCTAATACAAAACTCAAAGCACCTCTCCCCTACTTTCATCTACTTTTGGGCTAAAAAATTACCCACCTGCCACTAGTTATGAAATGTAACAATTCATTTTTTCTTTATTTCTTTCCCATATGCGACATCTTTCCCACAGCGGCTTTTGCAAAAGTCATAGCTCACAGCAGCTTTTGCAAAAGCTAGAGCTCAACCAAACACACACTAAGTCTAGTTCTGGCTCACCCTGTCCGCGTCGGTGACGAAGAGCTCCCACGTGACAACGGTGTTTGGCGCAGCACGGCTGAGCAGCACCCTCCCATAATAGCTAGGGCTAAGTATTTATGGATGGCACGCCTGTTATGTGATGCTAATGACACTGCAGTACCACTAGTCGGATACTCGGATGGAGGGATGAAGACAGCTCTTACAGCAACACGACATCACACGCTTATACACTACAATGTGACATTCGCGGAGACGATGTGGCGGCAGATCTAGGGCAGATCTAGGATGGGGGCTGTAGCCTAGGTCCATCCTATATAGTGCCTTGTACATATAGTGCCTGCTTCTTTAGTAGGGTCTCAAATGGACAAGGGAATTGAAGAAAAGCTTGTCCAACATCGGTTGAGGTGGTTTGTCCATGTCCAAAGAAGACCTCCAGAGACACCAGTGCATTGTGGAGTCCTAAGCCAAGCTAATAATATGAGGAGAGATAGAGGAAGACCGAAATTGACATGGGGGAGGCAATAAAAAGATATTTGAAAGCTTGGGATATACCTAGAGATCTATGTTTGAATAGGACTTGAAAAGCAGCTATTGAAGTGCCTGAATCGTGACTTGGGGTTCTTGGTGGATTTCAACTCTAACCTACCCCAACTTACTTTTTAGTCAGGTAAAAGAGAAAAAAGGCCTATTATGCACGATCAGTCTAGTTTGAATGGCAACTCCTACAAAGATCATATATCAAGGTGTTGGATATCCAGTTGATTTTCTTGCTCATGTTTAACATGGTTAGCTCAGGCCTTATCTTGATCCAAGATCCGCCACTAGTGACAGTGTACCGGCGCAGCTTGAACGCGGGTTGGAGCGACGCCGGTGGCTTATGTGGGTTAGCCGCATAATTACGGTTCAGACACGCGGCCTTGATGGTGAGATATTTGTGGTTTGATAGTGCAGGCCTATCCAACGGTGTGGTAGCGTGGCCCACGCCACTTGTAAGTTGCAAGGCTAGAAATTACTATAGGGCTGCTTTATATTAAGACCTAGTCCGTAATGGAGCTAGGCCTTAGGTAATACAGGCCATGGCCCAAGTTGCAGGACCCACAACACACCTACTTGATCCTATATTCAACAGGCTAGACTCTCTCGTAGGCCGCTCCCGGGTTGTGGCCCGAGCTCCAGTTCCAGTCCTAAATGTCTCAAAGTTTCCACTCAAAAAAAAAAGTCTCAAAGTTAGCAAACACATCCTTTTGTGATTTAGATGCTCTACACTCCACGTTCCAATATTTTGTTGTAAGAAGTCAAACTTACCTCCCTTAAATTGGTTTCACATTTTTCTAAGTTAAAACAAATTTTCCATGAATTTTCTAATATTAAATCAGATTTAGTATTTTTAAATGCATATTCATTCTAGAACATTATTTGAATAACTTTTAGAAAGTTTACCTCTACAGTTTTTTTAAGTCTAATTTACCTATCTGAACTATTGTGAAACTCCAGTTTACTCGTCTTGTCACTGACATGGTGCAACGTACGACGGTAGCACCATATCAGTCAAAACAGCTTATAATAAGGAGATAAATCAGATAGGTTCTAATTGAGTGAGATAAATTGGACACACGATAGTGAAGGAGGTCAGATGATAATTTTCCTTTTGTTTTATATTTCCGGTCACTTTTTTATAAACTATTTCCGGTCACTTAAATGGACATTAACACACATACAAGACCTCGGAATCATGAAAGTCCACATGAACACACCACAGCCCTGTAACCCAAACTTTCAAGAGCTCAAGACATTTACCAGGGGAAAAGACATCCAGAGAACCATCACTATATATATATTCTTGAACAGTTGGATCTTAGCATCAAACAGCGATCTATATGACACATTACTTTTCAATTTTCTTCATGTCCAATTTATCTTACAAGCCACAATACTCTTTTTCAGCATTTTCTCTACCTTGTGACAGGATGAACCCCGACCCGGCCAGCATCTGCTCTCTGAGATTCTTGATTGCCAGATACCTCTCCTCATCATGATCCAAGGTCAGCATTCCGTTGCTACACCCTTTGGCCCAGTCTCCCTCTAGTTCTTCATCCATGTCCCGAAAGCTTTGCTCTAAACGCCATGAGTTCACGCCATCCATCCCTCTATCCGAAAATGATTCATGCCTTGATGCGCTCATCTGCCTGCCTTTAGAGGAAGGAGTGTAGCTCCAGGTGTATGTCCTGTTGATGCCATCGACGTTCAGCTCAATCGAGTGTATATCACTGCCTTCTGATGCATCATCTTCGCTGCAGTTTCCACCATTTCTGTCAGGAACTACATCAGTTGCAGCGGCGCCATTTTCAGATGCATGGGACAGTTGCATTGGATCATTCAATGGCTCCTCTTTCTTCGTATCCAGATAAGCTTGGAGTTCATCGTGCAGCTGATTAACAGCTGCATTTTTCTCCTCAAATTGAAGCCGTGCTTCTAACAGCTTCATCTGAACCCTTTGTTCACGCCACTCATCTGCAAGTTGAAGCATCTCACGCTCTTTCTGGAGCTCTTCTTGTGCCTTCTCGGTTTCTCTCTTCAGTGCCTGCACCTCAGCTTTGTCCTCATCAATGCCTCTGATGAGCTCGTTGCAGATCTTCTCAACTCTTCCTTTAGATTTCCTTTCCCATTCAAGTTCTTTCGTCACTTCCTGCAGTGAGGCTTCAGTGTTGGCTAAGGCAATGCTCAACTTCTTGTTTGTCTTCTCGGCTCTTTTCCTTGACTTCTTCTCAGTGTCTAGCTCTGAAACTATAAATTGGAGAGCATTTGCAACCTTCTCCTTTTGTTTTACCTTCCACGATTCCATTTCTTCTGTAAGTTGCTTCTTTAAGCCCTCAATTTCAAAGGAATCAGATTTCTGTTCTTTGATTAGCTTTCTAACATGAGAACGGGCAACATCAAGCTCTGAACGTAGAGCAGAAATGAGTGATACACTTGACGGATTCAGTTCTCCAGGTCCCCATATGTGGGCAAGTATTTTTACCAGCTCCTTAGATGCAATCAAGCTGTTCTGCAGATCCTGTAGGTTCACTGTTTTGTCAGGACATCTTGAAACATCGTCTTGAGAGAATGTACCAACCTGAAATAGATTAACAAAGCTTTAGTGCCTTCAAGTGAGAAGTGCTATCATTCAGCAATATTTTATCCCTTACACAGCAACTAGTGACTGCCATTTCACAATCTTTAGACAGTGTTCAGCATGTAAGAAATAAATCTTACTGGAGCAATTTATTTTACACAATATTGGTGACTTGTATAATTGAATTTCTGCATGAAACAACCCAGTACACATGTACTTTGACACATTGTCAAGCACTCATGACTCATGAGCTATTTCTCAAACTTTGTCAGATTTTTGAAGCCTGATAAAGTTGCTCTTGGTAGATTTACAGAGTGATCCCGCACATTCAGAAAAATTAATACACCAGTGGTATGTCTTCCGTTGTATTTGTAGTTAAGAAAAAATGCCAATTTAAGCGCAGATACAGTATATTAATATCCCTTATCAAAAGAAAAGCAGCATGACTGAAACTGAATCCCTTGCCCCGGAACAAGAAAAACAATCTAAAACTGAAACACGTGCAAGCCACATAATCAAAGATCTCTGAGGTTGTCCTGGTCCTCAAAGCTCAAGTAATTGTTTTCTAATCTAATATTAGCTTCAACTAACCTTGCAACCATCCAATTTGCCTTCTCAAGGTTCCAAGATTGTTTAAAACTCTTAGGCTTAGCTAATGTGTTTACACTATACCTAAAAGGCAACTACTTCTCAATAGCTAATCTTCGCTAACAGCCTACACATGAAGAAAGTATCATTGAGCCACTTCATCAGTACAATAAACAATTAAGCTGGTACAAGCTAGCTCATAGCCAGTTGCAGAAGTGGACAAGATGCATGTGCATATCAAACTGTTTCCTTGGAGATGGGCCTCACATTTCCTCAGCTTTTATGTTTACAGAATCAACTTTCACTTAAAGGTGTCTTACATTGGATGAGGCATCAAAAGTTTTCGCATTTTTGAAGCGAAACATTCCTTTTTACATGCAGCTAGGTGGTGGGCGTTGTCTAAATTTATAAGTAGCTTCTGAACTCAGCAATCGGTATTGATGCAATGGACGATTAAGATAACAATTATCAGATGGTCATAGAAATTCTTCCATTGAATTCTGGAGAAGCATACCAGATTTTGCCAACCCAATTTGTGTGTTAATCTCGAGCAAAGTGTAAAAAGTTAATTGCTTGTTTGTTGTTTCAAGTTGAATATTCCTTATTCTTACAACTAGCAAGGTATTTAGTATCACGGGTAGCTTGGAAACTATATAAGACAGCCTATTCAGGCAAATTAACCTTTATATGTTTTGTCCAATTACTGCAAAATTGCAGCTAGTCACTTCAATAGTGACTGAATCAAGAAACTATATAGCTTTAGGCGTTAGCCGTTAGCTAAGCTTTCCTGTTTACAAAATGCACTTAAAGGTGTACTTCATTGAAGGAGGAGGTCAAAAGGTTTCGCTTTTCAGAAGTAAAACATTCTTTTTTTACACACAACTAGGGCGGCATTGTTCAAATTTATAAGTAGCTTCAGAACTCAGCAGTTAGCACCTATGCAGTCCACTATCCAGATAACTATTCTCAGGTGGCCATAATAATGCTTCCTTGGACTTGGAGGCATGGAATAGCATATCAAACTCATGGAAACCATCTTGTGTACTACGTTGGAATAAAGCGTTCAAAGTATCGCCCTTCTGAAGCTAGAGCTTTATTTCCTTACAATTAATTAGCTCGCTATGCACTATCAATAGCTCGAGGACTTCACTTTTTTAAAATCATAGCTGGGGAACTCACTCAACTCAGAGCCTATGTAAGTATGCAGGCAGTTGATCCTTCATTTTCTTTGGTTAATAAATTAGTAAAATTTGCTTCTATTCACTTTGAAACTCAGCTAAACCAGTCATTAGTTCGCTGCTCAACATAAAGCAACCACATGTCCCAATCACAACATAATACAGACAGTATAGTGCACAGAAGTTTTCACAATGTTTCTGGCAACCATTTTCTGGACGAAAGCTTCCACATAGGACAGAATTGAACTTATTTAGATTTGTAAACTGTAAAAAGCTCTGTCAGACACAAACATGACCCAGTGCACTAACCAAACAGAATATTCAAAAAAGAAAACAAAACAACATTTGCTCCAACGGAACAAATACAACTACAAACAAGAGATTTATTTAACCTAAGATAGTAGTTGCCGGTTTCCTTACCTCCATTGCGCTGCCGTTGCTCATCATATCTGCCGAGAGCCACAGAGCGTGGCCGTTGCGCCGACTTCCCTTACCATCAGCCTCCAAGATCTTGCTCTTACTTCTTGACCTCTTGGACACCTAAAATCACAACACTAATTGATCAGCCACGCAACAGAGCCGGCAATTGGGACAACAGAACATCAGAGCACCCACCTCCGTGGAGGCGCCGCTCCACGGAACCAAGCACCGGCGCGCCGCCGCCGCGTCCCCTTCAAGCAGACCGCTGTCCATGTTCTGCCAGAACGCGTCGACGAGCCTCCTCGCGGACGCGGACGCGGACGGCCGCGTCCCGTCGGCGAGGCGGCTGCCGCCGCCACGGCAATGCCGGCTCCGGGACGACTCCGACATGTCCCCGCCGGCGCTGGTCCGGCGCCGCGGCAGCAGCACCGCGGGCCGCCTGGACCGCAGCCTCCTCCCCGCCGCCGGGTCCGAGCCCCCCGACGACGACACCGCGCGGCGCTTCCGGATCTTGATGGCCAGCCTCACTGCCGCCGCCGCGGCAGCCTCGTCAGCAGCAGCTCCTTCCTCCGAATCCCACCTCGGCATTGCAAGCTGCCAAGATTCTTCTTGCTGCCTCCTCCTCCTCGTCGTCCTGCTCACCAACATCAACCAGGAAGAAGCAGAGAGCAATGCGAGTGCAGTGAGTGCTCAGTGTCACCGGTCGACTGATGCGGTCAAGAAGGGGTGATGCCTATGATGACAAGACTGTCACATCAAACCGATCAAAAGGGAAAGAGAAACAAGGCGAAAGCAAAAGAGGTAAAGGATGGAATCGATGCAGCTTTAAAAGAAGGAATAAGAAGCAGGGGGAGGGGAGCAAAAACTGGCGAGCAAAAGAGGATGTGACCATCACACAAACAGACGCACCTTTATTAAGCACGGAGCGCCATTGGGATTTGGGAACCAAGATTCGTCCCCCCGTCTCACCTTTGAACAGACCAGAGCAACGAACCAAACGATAATCGTCTCGAAAATGCGCGTAGAGGGGGGGGGGGGGGGGGGGGGGGGGCGGCACCAGAAGGCAAGAGCCTCGAGATCGCAGAGAAAAAGCATGCGGAAACCCAAAGGAAAAAAGGCAGAAGAAGAAGAAGCAGCAGCAACCAAGAGTTGGCTGGCATGGAAGAGCAGAGTGGCGTACCCATTGATGAGCTGCCTGGCGTCCCTGTCCGTGCTCGGTCGATCAGCTGCTGCGAGTGCTGCTGACTCTGGCCGGTGCTGCCATCATGAGGCTTTGGAGCTTCTGCTCAGGCGCATCGCATCGCAACTCGCACGAGTGGGGTGGGGAGATGGAGATGGACGGACGGGGGACAGGGATGATGGGGCGGGCGTGTGTCAGTGCGCCCCCCGCGTAGTACTGCTGCGTATCGTGTATGTGTCGATCTGCTCGAGGCCAGGGCCGGCCGGGCAGCGCGCGTGAGGGCTGTCCCTCCCTGCCGAGGGTGGTGCCTCGTATGATTGGAGCTTGTCGGAACGGCTGGCTGGTGGTGGTGGAGCATGGACGGATGGACGTACGCTACGGCCGCCGTGAGGGGGCTGGGGAGACGAGGGATAGGCGGGCGAGGTGCGGAGCACGAGTAGGGGGGAGTAGGACGGCGGCGTGCGGCGGGCTCCTGCTGGCTGCTGCGCTGTACGCTCCCGGACTGGGGGGCCGGAAAGAAGAGATTTTTTTTTATTTTTAACACATTCTTAAAATTATTTCTAAGGCCTGTTCGCTGGTGTGAACTTTGTTTAAAACTGGCTGAAAAACACTGTTTCGACCGAATTGTTGTGAGAGAAAAACACTGCTCCGGCTGAAAAAACAAGCCGAACAAGCCAAATTTAAGACAAGCGAACGGAGCCTAAATCTAACATTTTTTTTCTTCAAATCTAACCTTTTTAGCCGTACATATTCGCATGGCGCGGCGCATCATGCATGTCATGCATGTGGGCGCGGTGAGGTTGTCACCGTGGCAGCGACCAGGACCGTTGACCGGTGACGTGGCCCAGCTCTACCACGCCATGCAACACGACGCGACAGCCCCTTATATAGGCCTGCGCCCCGGCCTCGCTTCCCTTTCTTTCTCTCACTTGGCCCGTTTGAAGCATAGCCCGCCACGCGCGCACGCGCTTCACGGCTGGCATGCACGCCACCACCATACGCACACCGGCCAAGCATGCCCACCGCTACCGCGCCATCGCTTCTCACCGCCATGGCCACACACACACACCGCCCCCAACTGTCAAGCGCCCCTCCTCTATCCGCGGCCCACCCACCGCCGTCATCGAGGCCAGCACCAACTGAAAGCTCTAGTTTGGTTTTGGTGAATTGATGTAACCCTAAGTGCTAACCTAGTTTAACAAAGTGATCATGAGATAGGTAGCACGTTCCAAGTAGTGAAGCAAATGAAGATCATGACATGATGATGGTGATGCCATAGTAATGATCAAGTGCTTGGACTTGAAAAGAAGAAAGAGAAAAACAAAAGGCTCAATGCAAAGGTATAAGTGGTAGGAGCCATTTTATTTCGGTGATCAAGACACTTAGCGAGTGTAATCACATTTAGGTTCGATAGCCGTACTATTAAAAGGGGTGAAACTCATATCGAAATACGGTTATCAAAGTGCCACTAGATGCTCTAACTCATTACATATGCTTTTAGGATATAGTGTAGTGCTAACACCCTTAAAAATGTTTGTGAAAATATGCTAACACGCATGCACAAAGGTGATACACATTGTGTTTAGCACTTGGGAGCAAGGGTAAGAAACTTCACCGGCGCCCTGTACAGAAAAGATAAGGTTTCACAGAGTGGACCAGACGCTGGCCTCCACTGGACCGACACGTCCGGTCAGTGGAAGCAGTGAAGACGCTGGCGTCGGTCTTCGACCGGACGTTGGATGGGTGCGTCCGGTCCCACTAACGTGGCAGCGCACAGAGGAGATAGTGTGTGACCGGACGCTGGGTGAGTCCGGTCGGGCATGACGGGACGCGTCCGGTCACCTCTGGAACCTTATTGAAAACGACCGGACGCTAGTGTTGGTGCGTCCGGTCACTTTGAGCAGCACGTCCGGTCATCACTTGACCATTGGGATTGGGCGCTCAGTATTTAAAGAGAGGGATGACATGGCAGCCATCCATTGACCGGACGCTGGCAGGGGGCGTCCGGTCACCGCGAACAGTGCCCAGTGAAGGGGTACCATGGCTCTATTTCATGGGAGCTTCTATTTAATCCCCATGGCCGGCTCAAGCTCACTCTTGGCCATTTGTATTGACATAGCAACCTTGTGAGCTTAGCCAAAGCCCTCCAACTCATCTCCATCATTGATTCAACATCTTTGTGAGATTGAAAGTGAATCCAAGTGCATTGCTTGAGTGTTACTTGGTGTTCATGTTTTGCTATGGGATTCGCTTGTTACTCTTGGTAGTTGCCGCCACCTAGATAGCTTGGAGTAGCGAGGATCATCGAGTGGGGGTTGGTGATTGTCTTCGGCTCCGATCGTGGTGATTGTGAGGGGTTCTTGATCTTTCCCCGGTGGAGAGACAAAAAGTACTCAAGTAAATTGCTTGTGGCTTGTGTGATCCTCATCTTGTGTTGGTTGTGCGGCACCCTATTGAGGGTTTGGCGTGTGATGCCAATTAGCGTGTGAACCTCCAAGTGAGTGAATCGCCACAACGAGGGCTAGCTTGCCGACAAGCAAGTGAACCTCGGTAAAAATTATTATGTCATCATTTGATTTCGAGGTGATTGGTCTTCATTGGTATTTATTCTTGTGATTGATTGGTTTATTCCTCTACACGGCAGTATAACCATCTTACTCTCTCTCTTTATATTACCACAAACTAGTTATCAAACTCTTTAGTGTAGATTAGTTGTGAGAGCTTGTTAGTTTGGTTAATGTGACTCTTTAGTTAGCCTTTGAGAGCACACTAATTTAGTGTAGTGACATAGCCATTGTGTGGATAGAAACTGTGAAAACTAGAATTGTGGTAGGTGGCTTATATTTTTAGTAGGCTAGCGCAATACTCGCTTCGCCTCATATTTGTCTAACCGGTTTGTTAAGTGTTGTTGTAGAAATTTTAATAGGCTATTCGCCCCCTTCTAGCCATTACGACCTTTCAAGTGGTATCAGAGCCGTGGTCACCATGATTTGAGGTTTAACAACCTTCGGTGTAAAAATGGCTCAAATCAACAACACCAAGAAGCCACCCCAATTTGATGGCTCAAACTATCCCTATTGGAAGACTAAGATGACAACTTATATCAAGTCAATCAATAGGAATGTTTGGAAGGTGGTGGAGACCAAGATTGAGATTGATGATGAAGAGGCTCCCATCGCCGCCGAAGAAATGCTTCTCCAAAATAATGACATTGCTCTTAGTGTCATCCATGATGCTTTAGATGAGAGAACATTTGAGCAAATCAAGAACATTGAGAGAGCTCATGAGGTATTGAAGAAGTTGGAGGAATCATTTGAGGGCACTCAAGCCATGAAGAGTGCAAAGGCATACATTCTTAAGGAGAAGTTTGCAAGCTTTAAGATGAAAGAGGATGAGAGTGTGCCGGAGATGTTTCATAGGCTTCAAGTGCTTGTCAATAATCTCAAAGCACTCGGAGAAGAGGTGAAGGACAAGGACTTCTCCCACAAGTTTTTGAGATGTTTACCTTCGAGATTTGGCACATTGGTCACTATTCTAGTAAGGAGCGGTTTGGACACTATGACACCAAAACAAGTGTTGAAAGATATAATGACCGATAACACATATGAAGATAATAATGAGAAGGAAGAAAAGAAGAGAATAAGGATGACAAGATGAAAAGTGTGGCATTCAAGGCCACATCATCCAAGGGCAAGGCAAAGCAAGATACATCAAGTGAAGATGATGGTTTATGGGATGATGATGATGATGATGATGATGATGATGGCTCTCTTTGTCAAGAGATTTGACAAGTTTATGATGAAGAAGGGCTACCGTGTTAGAAGAAAGAAATCTTCATCAAAGAACAAGGAAGAGTCAAGAAGGTGCTTCAATTGTGAAAGCAAGGATCATCTTGTTGCTCAATGCCCATACAACAGCGACAATAGTGATGACAACAAGAAAAACAATAAGGACAAGAAGGAAAAGAAAGAGAAGAAGGACAAAATGACTTTCAAGAAGAAGAAGAAGGGTGGTTCATATGTGGTCACTTGGGATAGTGATGCTTCCTCAAGTGATAATGATGATAGTGATGATGATAAGACCACCAAGAAGAAGGCACTTGCAAGTATTGCTATCAATGAGAAGCCTTCTCTCTTCGACACTCCATCATGCTCATGGCTAAGGCCACTAAGGTACAAACTTGTGATGATGGAAGTGATGAGAAACATGATAATAAAAATGAAAGTGGTAGTGATGATGATGAACCAACTAAGGATGAATTACTTGACATGCTAGATGATGCTAAAGAACACTTAGACATTAAGAGAAGGAAATATAAAAGCTTGCGTAAGGAACTAAAAGTCCTTAAGCAAGCCTTTGATGAGCTCAATGCATCTCATGAGAGGCTAGAGGAAGCCCATAAGAAGCTTGGCAAGGCTCACAAGAAGCTTGAAAAAGCTCATTCCTCTTAGCTTGATGAGCAAAATGAGAAGAAGCATGTTGAGACATATAACGTAGGCTTAACTTGTGACCTAATTGATGAATTATTATCTACACCTATCATTGTTGCTTCCGCTAACCCTTCTTGTAGCACTTCTACTTCCACCTCATCTAGTAGTGATGGTTTCACTTGTGATGCCTCACTAAGGGTTGAAAATGAGACCCTCAAGAAAGAGGTTAATAAGCTCACTTACACCTTGGCTAAGGCCTATGGTGGTGAGGACCACTTGCTTATGTGTTTGGGTAGCCAAAGAGCTTCTCTCTATAAAGAGGGATTGGGCTATATCCCCAAGAAAGGCAAGGCATCCTTTGATTCTCACAAGACTAGTTTTGTGAAGAACAATGATCAGTTTTGCACTAGTTGCAAGCAAGTTGGTCATGTAGAGCAAAAGTGCATGAACAAGAAGTTACAAGCTAATATATCCTCCATTAAGCTTGATTCTTTCTATATGCTTACCAAGGGTGTAAATGGTGTAAATGCTAAGTTCATTGGTAAGCCATGGATGGGCTCAAATAAGAAATCCATTTGGGTGCCAAAGAGCTTGGTCACTAACCTTTAAGGACCCAAGCAAGTTTGCGTACATAAAAAGAATTGATCTTCTTTTGTAGGTCAATTACAAAGCTAGAGGAAGGCATTGGGTTCTTGATAGTGGGTGCACTCAACACATGATCGGTGATGCAAGAATGTTCAACTCAATCAACACTAATGGCAATGATGGTTATGATAGTATCACATTTGGTGACAATGGCAAAGGCAAGGTCAAAGGGCTTGGTAATATTGCAATATCAAATGACATAGGCATTTCCAATGTGTTGCTAGTAGAGAGCTTGAACTTTAATTTGCTATCCGTGGCTCAATTGTGTGATCTTGGATTCAAATACATATTTGGGGTAGATGATGTAGAGATCATAAGTGTAGATAGCTCAAATTTGATCTTCAAAGGGTTTAGATATGAGAATCTATACTTGGTTGATTTCAATACTAGTGAAGCTAAATTATCTACATGTTTGTTCACTAAGTCTAGCATGGGTTGGTTATGGCATAGAAGGCTTGGTCATGTTGGAATGAAACAATTGAATAGATTGGTTAAGCATGACTTGGTTAGAGGCTTGAAAGATGTCGTGTTTGAGAAGGATAAACTTTGTAGCTCTTGTCAAGTCGGAAAATAAGTTGGAAACACACATCCTAAGAAAAGCATGATGAGCACTAGTAAAGCATTTGAGTTATTGCACATGGACTTGTTTGGGCCAACACAATACACTAGCATTGGTGGTAACAAATATAACTTTGTGATAGTGGATGATTACACTAGATACACATGGGTATTCTTTCTAGTGGACAAAAGTGATGTATTTGCAACATTCAAATCATTTGTCAAGGGCATTCACAATGAGTTTGAAACAACCATCAAGAGAGTTAGATGTGACAATGGTAGTGAGTTCAAGAACACTAAAATTGATAAGTTGTGTGATGAATTTGGAATTAGACATCAATTCTCGGCCAAGTATACTCCACAATCAAATGGCCTTGTTGAGAGAAAGAATAGAACACTCATTGATATGGCAAGGTATATGCTTAGTAAGTACAATGTGAGACAATCTTTTTAGACCGAAGCTATCAACACGGCATGCTATTGTAGCAACCGTCTCTATTGTCACCCATTGAAAGAGAAGACACCATATGAGCTCTTGAATGGTAGAAAGCCCAACATTGCATATTTTTTGGTATTTGGATGCAAATGCTATATCTTGAAGAAAGGCACTAGATTGGGCAAATTTGACAAGAAATGTGATGAAGGATTCCTACTTGGTTACTCTACTACAAGCAAAGCATATAGAGTTTAGAATTTGGATAGTGTTATTCTTGAGGAAGTTAATGATGTTGAATTTGATAAAACCAAGGGTTCACAAGAAGAGAATGAGAACTTGGAAGATGTTAGAGGCATTCAACTTTCAAATGCCATGAAGAACATGGATGTTGATGAATTGAGGCCTAAGCAAGTGAATGATGATAAAGATGATCAAGTACATGTGCTCTCTATCTCAAATGTGCAAGATGATATAAATCAAGCTAATACAAGTGACTCTCATGATAATGAAAAAAATCAAGTGGCTAGTACATTATCTCAACCTAATGATCAAGCAAGTGCAAGCAATCAAGTTCTAATACTCCAACCAACCTATATTGCAAGGGATCATCCATTGGATACTATAATTAAAGATATTTCTAGAGGTGTACAAACAAGATCAAGATTGGCTTCATTTTGTAAGCATTTCTCATTTGTGTCATCCATTGAACCAAAGAAGATAGATGAAGCATTGAAGGATGTTGATTGGGTGAATGCTATACATGAAGAATTGAATAACTTCACAAGAAATCAAGTATGGGAATTAGTAGAGAGACCAAAGGGACACACTGTGATTGGAACCAAATGGGTCTTTAGAAACAGGCAAGATCAAGATGGAATGGTAGTAAGGAACAAAACAAGATTGGTAGCACAAGGATATACACAAGTTGAAGGTCTTGACTTTGGAGAAACATATGCCTCGGTTGCAAGATTAGAAGCAATTAGAATCTTGCTAGCCTATGCTTGTGCCCACAACATCAAACTCTATCAAATGGATATTAAGAGTGCATTTCTCAATGGTTACATCAATGAAGAAGTATATGTTGAGCAACCTCCCAGTTTTGAAGATGATGAGAAGCCTGACCATGTGTACAAATTGAAGAAGGCATTGTATGGCTTGAAGCAAGCACCTAGAGCATAGTATGAGAGATTAAGGGACTTCCTACTCTCTAAAGGGTTTATGATGGGCAAGGTTGACACCACTCTTTTCATCAAGAAAATTGGAAAAGATTTATTTGTATTGCAAATCTATATTGATGACATCATATTTGGATCAACCAATCAAAATTTTTGTGAAGAATTTAGAAAGATGATGGCTAATGAGTTTGAGATGTCCATGATTGGAGATTAAGTTACTTCCTTCGTCTTCAAATCAAGCAATTGAAGAATGGTACATTTGTGAGTCAAGACAAGTATATCAAGGACATGATCAAGAAGTTTGGCATGAGTGATAGCAAAGCCATTAGTACACCAATGGAAACAAATGGTAACTTGGATAGTGATGCAAGTGGCAATATGGTGGATCAAAAATTGTATCGGTCTATGATTGGAAGCCTACTCTATGTGAGCGCATCAAGGCCGGATGTCATGTGTTAGTGTATGCATGTGTGCAAGATTTCAAGCCTCACCAAGAGAAAGTCATTTGAAGGCCACAAAGAGAATATTGAGGTACTTAAAGCATACAAAAATATTGGTTTGTGGTATCCCAAAGGAGCAAAGTTTGAGCTAGTTGGTTACTCCGACTCTGATTATGCGGGATGCAAGGTTGAAAGGAAGAGCACCTCGGGCACATGTCAATTGTTGGAAAGATCACTTGTTTCATGGTCATCAAAGAAGCAAAATAGTGTTGCATTATCAACCGCTGAAGCCGAATACATATCCGCCGATATTTGTTGTGCACAAATACTTTGGATGAAGGCCACCTTGAATGACTTTGGAATCAAATTCAAGAAAGTGCCATTCCTATGTGACAATGAGAGTGCAATCAAGTTAACCAACAATCCGGTTCAATATGCAAGAACAAAGTAGATTGATGTCCGCCACTATTTCATAAGAGATCACCAATAAAAAGGGGATATTTGCATTGAGAGTGTAGGCACCGAAGATCAACTTGTTGATATATTCACCAAGCTATTGGATGAAAAAAGATTTTGCAAGCTAAGAAATGAGTTGAATATATTGAATTTCTCAAATATGTGTTGATGCACCCCCACTTATATGACATGCCTCTCCTTCGAGCAATCTAAGGTAAAAGTTGATTGGCATGGCATACATACTTGCTAAGGACATGTTTAGTGCATCTAGACATCTTTTACATTTAATAGACTTATTTATGAAAATCAAATGAATTTAATGATTGTATGGTACCACTATTGCTTCTATGCTTGATTTGGTCTAGTGGTAGCATAGGACTTGTTTGTGGGCTTGTAAACCTAGTGTTTGATCTAGAAAATGAGCTCTAAGTGTTTAACTCAACATGGTACAAGATAACCCTTATTTGGAGGTGTGAAGAAGCTTGTCCTTGGATCAAACCGAGTTAAATATCTTTGACAAAGTATTCTAGATTAAACCAAATTTGGAAAAATGATCATCACCCCATTGATTGACATTGATAAACTCAACCTATCTAAATTTTGAACCTTTGTGGTCATTGATGACAAAGGGGGAGAAAAACAAAGATATTAGTGCTATGAGGAACAAATATATTAGTGTACTAAGATAGTGAAAAGACAACAAAGGGGGAAAAAATAAAGATATAAGTGATAAAGGGAGAATTTGACATAGGGGGAGAGATATGACAAAGGAAGAGGATCAATTAAAATTTTGAGCACACAAGTAGGGGGAGCAAGCTCATGAACTTATATGGTGCATTTGAATGTGTATTTCATATGTTTGCTTGCATGGCACAAGTTTTTAAATTTCAATATCCATGCTTGTATGGTGTATGCTAGTTATAGTTTTAAATGATGAAATGAAAAACTAGCATGCATAGATTAAGTAACTAGATTCATGCTCACATTATGAAAACTAGACCCTTACTTCTAATATTGATCTCATGGGGTATTCTAGTTTTTGTGTCCAGTTACTAATGGTGCTAAGGATGGTATATTGGTGCACTTCGATTGATATCACGCTTCAAAGGTGCATCTTTTATACCTTAGCATCATTTGGTAGACATTGTCTCCAATATTTCCTATCTAAGCATATGTACAAGCTACAATCCAAACTCTTAGCACATATGTAGGGGGAGCAATTGCTACCATACGGGGTTCATGAAACTTGTCCATATCCTTTTAAACATGATAGATATGCTTGGGCAAGCAACATGGATTCAATTTAAATTTAATTCATATCTTTGTGTAAGGGTTATCATCAATTACCAAAAAGGGAGATTGAAAACTCTAGTTTGGTTTTAGTAAATTGATATAACCCTAAGTGCTAACCTAGTTTATCAAAATGATCATGAGATAGGTAGCACATTCCAAGTGGTGAAGCAAATGAAGATCATGACATGATGATGGTGATGCCATGGTAATGATCAAGTGCTTGGACTTGAAAAGAAGAAAGAGAAAAATGAAAGGCTCAAGGCAAAGGTATAAGTGGTAGGAGCCATTTTGTTTCGGTGATCAAGACACTTAGCGAGTGTGATCACATTTAGGTTCGATAGCCGTACTATTAAGAGGGGTGAAACTCGTATTGAAATATGGTTATCAAAATGTCATTAGATGCTCTAACTCATTGCATATGCATTTAGGATCTAGTGGAATGCTAACACCCTTGAAAATGTTTGTGAAAATATGCTAACACACATGCAAAAGGTGATACACATTGTGTTTAGCACTTGGGAACAAGGGTAAGAAACTTCATCGGCAGAGTGTCCGCCTGTAGAGTGCGGATAGTTCGACGGTGACACTAGCGCCCTATACAGAAAAGACAGGGTTTCATAGAGTGGACCGGACGCTGGCCTCAATTGGACCGATGCGTCTGGTCAGTGGAAGCAGTGAAGACGCTAGCGTTGGTCTTCGACCGGATGCTGGGTCACTTCGTGACCAGACGCTGGATGGTTGCATCTGGTCCCATAGACATGGCAGCGCACAAAGGAGACAGTGTGTGACCGGACACTGGGTGAATCTGGTCGGGCATGACTGTACGCGTCCGGTCACCTCTAGAACCTTACTGGAAACAACCAGATGCTGGTGTTGGTGCTTCCGGTCACTTCAAGCAGCGTGTCCAGTCATCACTTGACTGTTGGGATCAGACGCTCAGTATTTAAAGAGAGGGATGATGTGGCAGCCATCCGTTGACTGGACGTTGGCAGGGTGTGTCCGGTCGATATGACCGGAGCTTCCGGTCACCGCGAGCAGTGCCCAGTGAAGGGGTACAACGACTCTATTTCATGGGGGCTTTTATTTAAGCCCCATGGTCGGCTCAAGCTCAGTCTCTTAGCCATTTATATTGATATAGCAACCTTGTGAGCTTAGCCAAAGCCCTCCCACTCATCTCCATCATTGATTCAACATCTTTGTGAGATTGGGAGTGGCATCTAGAGGCACTTGGTGTTCATGTTTCGCTGTGGGATTCGCTTGTTACTCTTGGTGTTTGCCGCCACCTAGATGGCTTGGAGCAGCGAGGATCGTCGAGCAGAGATTGGTGATTGTCTTCGGCTCCGATCATGGTGATTGTAAGGGGTTCTTGACCTTTCCCCGGTGGAGAGCCAAAAGGTACTCTAGTAAATGGCTCGTGGCTTGTGTGATCCTCATCTTGTGTTGGTTGTGCGGCATCCTATTGAGGGTTTGGCGTGTGATGCCAATTAGCGTGTGAACCTCCAAGTGAGTGAATCGCCACAACGAGGACTATCTTGCCGGCAAGCAAGTGAACCTCGGTAAAAATCATTGTGTCATCATTTGATTCCAATGTGATTGGTCTTCATTGGTATTCATTCTTGTGATTGATTCGTTCATTCCTCTGCATGGCGGTATAACCACCTTACTCTCTCTCTCTCTTTACATTACCGCAAACTAGTTATCAAGCTCTTTAGTGTAGATTTGTTGTGAGAGCTTGCATTTTTAGTAGGCTAGTGCAACACTTGCTTCGCCTCATATTTGTCTAACTGGTTTGCTAAGTGTTGTTGTAGAAATTTTAATAGGCTATTCACCCCCCTCTAGCCATTAGGACCTTTCACCCGCCTCCCCCCATGACCACCCGTCTCCCGCCCCGGTCTAGCGTGCCGCCGCCGTGAGGATGAGCTCATGATGCTGCCGTGAGGACGAGGGCCGCCGCCGCCGTGAGGACGAGAGCACGCTGCTGCCGCGAGGTACTCCTCTTGTGTATTTATTGATTGAATGGACATTGTTGTTACTTAGGGTTAAGATGCAAAATTAGTTTGAATGATTAGTTAGTATAGTTAGTATAGTAAGTTAGTACAATAAGTAAAGTTAGTATAGTTAGTAAAGTATAGTTAGTATAGTTAGTAAAGTTAGTTAGTTTAGTTAGTATAGGTAGTATAGTAAGTTAGTATAGTTAGTAAAGTTTGTTAGTTTAGTTAGTACAGTTAGTGAGTCTAGTTAGTTATTGTATTTAGTATAATTAGTTGTTGTAGTTAGTCTTGTATAGGTGTTAATATTAGATTAGTTAGTATAGTTATAGTTAGAATATGTATTAATATTACTATGGATAGTACGTACGACAATTTCGATGACTTGATGAAGTTTCTTGAAATGCTTTTGTAGATGGATTGTTGTGTTAGAGTTTTTTACCGAAGGAAGTGTTAGGAGAGAAGATGGTATGTTTGAGGATATGGAAGAAGAATTGGAATGGTTTGATGAACTTCCTAGCTTCAATGACCATTGTGTCCGTTTGAACGCAAAGTTTGGCGATGATTTCACACTGAAGGGGAGGTTTGATACTGGGAAGACTAGGGCACACTATGTCTTGATGCCCTTGCGCGACCCTGCTCACTAGTCCCGCTACAATAGGGTGCTCCAAGGTTCCAATGTGCCCATGACTGAGGTGGTGGTGGAGAATGGGTACAGGATGCAGGGTGTCCAGGACGGGCCGTCCATTGACGGTGTTGGAGGCAATGAACAAGAATTGGGGGTCGAAGGGGAAGCAACTCAGGGTAACATGAATTTGGACGGTCAGTTGATGGAGGAGCAGTTTCATTCTAGTCAAGTAGGCTGTATAAGCAATGACTTTGATGTGAACGAGTTTGAATGGGAAGAGGAGGAGCATGAGGTGGAGGACAGGATCGGTGATGTAGTTAGCAGTGATTCGGACGATTCATATGATGACTAGGGAGGTAGACATGCTATGCCCACACCGGTTGATGCCATGCCAGTACCTATTCATGGTATGTCATTACCAGTACTAACTAAGGTGTTCCATGCTATGCCGGCTCAGGGTAGACGAGTCACAGATTTGCTAGCAGATGATACCCCCTATGATTCATGGGGCAGAATTAGCGAAGCCCAACAGTATGTTCCACCACCACCTTACACATCGATAGAGCTTGGGCAACTAAGGTCGATGAACGTACCTTTCAAGGGCGTTCCGAACTATAGGGATGTCAGCATGACGGATATGGCAGTTTGTGACACTGGTCTCTAGATGTGTAGGAAATCATTGTATGACCATGAGAAAGAAATCCTTAGTAAGGGGATGATATTCAATACAATGTCAGAGATGAAGCTCTTCCTTCAGGACTATGCTGTGTACCACCATAGGCCATACATCGTCACTCATTTGGACCAGGAGGTGAGGTACCACGTGATATGCAAAAACGGTTGTATGTGGAGCTTAAATGCATGAAAGAGACAGAGTGATGGCAAGTGGAGGATAAGTAAAGTGGTCGAACCCCACACTTGCCTAATAAATAGGGGGGAGGAAAATCATCAGTAGCTCGCTGCACGTTACCTTGCTCATCGCATATTGGGGCTTGTTGATGACAATAACGTCATTTCGGTGTCTTCGTTACAACAGTCCGTATCTAGATTCGTTAAGTATGATGTGAAGTATGGAAAGGCTTGGCGTGCTAAGCAAATTGCCCTGGCGATTTGTTGGGGTAGTTGGAACAAAGCGTACAACAGGGTGCCCCGCATCTTATGTACAATGCATCACTACAACCCTAGCTTGAAATGGTTTGTGGACACCGGAGGGATTTATTTTTGGGACCCGTTGAGGCATGTCTTGCATCGTGTGTTCTGGTCGTTCGCGTAAACGGAACATGCATTCCAGTTTTGTCGGGCAGTCGTACTTGTTGATGGCACTTTCCTGATAGGAAAGTACAGGAAAGGGTCCTACAGGAGGATAAGGATGAGGAGGACGAGGATGAGGAGGACGAGGAGGAGGACTACGATGAGATTGGGATGTCTCAGCTTGGTGATGCACTATTTCCTACACAATTCGATGAATAGGTACTTGAAACAACCCTTCACCATATACGTCACAATTACTTAAACATTGTAAGTAACGATGCCTATATTGTAATTGCAGAGTCCTATTTACACTCAGCAGTACCACTGGGTGTACCACCAGCGAGACCGTACCGATGTTGGGTTCATCCCTAACGTGCTGCCTTCACGTCCGAAGAGGTAGCGATGTCCGCGGTACCCATATACTCCTGCGTCGTAGGAGTTCTTTAGGATGACATGGTGCACTTGTACTCGGACACCCATATACTAATGGAACATGTAGTATGTCGAGTAATGTCGAACTTATGTATTGATGAACTTGTGTCGTAGTTATGACTTGCTGAATTTATGTCAAATAGAGGTATTTGTCGAACTTGCGATGAACTTGGGATGTGTACCAGTTAGTATTGTTGAACTTGTGTATTGATTGTCTCGTGCACTTAACCTTCCTGCCGACCTATTCGTTAAACCAACACGACGAAATAACTTGGCTCATGTGAGAACATAACAGAAGTTACATTTGCTGCTGCTTTGACCACCATGCCATGGCTAGGGACACATCAGCCTTGCCGCGCCATGGCGGCTGGCGCGTTAGCCTTGCCACGCCATGGCAGTTGGCGTGTCAGCCTAGCCGCGCCGTGGACGGTGGTGCGGCAAACCCATGCTAGGCGCTGGCCAGACTCTCTTCTGAGCGCATCAACAAGAGCAAGATTTTGATGCACATAATTTAGGGGGTTTCAAAGATCGCAATGGTGTGAACAACTTTTTATTTATCTTTTAAAAAAAAAGAGCATACACATGACACAAGGTCATTAGTGATTGGTACAGTCTTCTAGATAATGTTTGGACAAGATGAGCACCAAACTAAAAGGAATATGTGTGTCATGTCTCGTGGCTAAAGTTTTATGAGATAACACAATGTCCGTTACAAAAATTAAACAGTGTTTGTTACATGGGTACAATACATAAATAGTTCAAATGAAACACAATGCAGCACCGAGAAAGTTCTACTACAATACAAATACCAAATCTAAAGCGTTGAACTATCACACCTGTACCAATCCTCTACCACACCTCTACCAATCCTCAGTCTGAAACATACTGAGTAAGCAACTCGTTGTCCGAGTACCAGTCCTCTACCACTACCTTGTTGTTGTGTCTAGGCTCACCTGCATTGCCCTGATCTGCCTATCGCCTGTAGTAAGCTGCCGCCAATTCACCTGCAGCCTCTGTGGCCTGAGTCAAGAATGCGTCCTCCTCCGTCTAGCTCATGTGGCTAGGCTCACCTGCATTGCCTTGATCTGTCTGTCGCCTGTAGTAAGCGGCCTTCGCTTCATCTGCGGCCTCTGTGGCCTAAGAGAAGAACACGTCCTCCTCCGCCTGTAAGCCCTCCTCTACTAGAGCGATGAGCTCGCTCAGTCTACTAGTGTCGTCCTCATCCTCCTCCACCTGCAAGCCCGCCTCAGCTAGGACGAGAGATCGCTCAACTTGGCAGTGTCGTCCTCATCCTTGTCCCCATCATCGGCCAACATAATCGGAGATTGGATGGTGTGACCAGCTCGCATTCTGTGCTCATCTAACTTTTTTTCTCATACCTTGCACGGGCCACCTTTGCGGCATGGTCCTCGCTGCACCAATCCCTTCATGTATAAAATGCAACTAGTTAGCAACGCGATTATATTACATTTAAAATCAGGCAACGAAAATAAAAAGGCTTTCAAGCACTCACTGGCACACAATGCAACAACATGGTCATTCAAGACTAGCATCTGTACTCTTGTCTCCTCCCTTGCCTCCTTCCTTGCCCTCTCCTCCTCTAACGCCCTCCGTCTCTCCAACCCCCATTTGTCAAGCCCAACATCGATCGGGTTACGAATACTGCGCCGTCTAGCAAACTCACGCATCTTCTTTATGTGCTGTTTAACGAATAGGTTGACGTAGTCAGATCCATATCCCCTCTTTCATGCAATTACTTGCCTCCCCTTTAGTTCATCCAAGAACTTAGCTTGACCATCATAACATTCCCACCTGCATTTCCTAGTGCTCTGTTCAAACGAAAAATTATATCATATATGTCCTAGCAAAAGAAACAAAATACGATTTCATGTTTACCACAAAAATAACCAACCTCATCATAGTCAACCATATGGCCACAATAATGGCCTATTCCAAGCTCTAAAGGGACTAGACCGTAGTTGGATTTAACACCACATTCACACATGACTGAAGGTGCTTTGTAAATTAACCTTTCTTTCTTCTTTTCCTTTGCCTTTGGTAGCTCCGGCCATTGATTCTTAGGACCGTAGAGCCACTCATTGAAATGACACTTTGCAAATCCATAACGCTATAAGAGAATACATTAGTACACACACATATAGAGATAAACATATAAACAGATACACTTTTCACTTACTTTGTGCTTGTTCGGACACATAAACTCCAATGTATTCTCAGGGTTTATCACAGCTCGATCTCCGCATTCACACAGAGAAGGTTCCTCGAGTCGTCAAACTATGGCTAGGTGCTTCTCCTTAGCCATCATTGGCGGGGGGTTAGGGGGGGTGGAACCCACCACTGGAAGTGCTCACGTGGATGTCTCCCTCTACACCAATGGTCGAAAAGGAGGTACCTAGGGTCAAACTTGTCTGCATCGTCGATCCACTGAAAGAAAAAGCGCCTCTCATGGGCCTACACAATAAGATTCCAACAAAATATTAGTAGCATACTTACACAAATGAAAAAAAAAGATAGTGAAAATAATTACTTACCTTAAAACGACTGCACATGTAGAAGCAATGCACCGCTGTGCCTGGATGTCTCGATTGAAACACGTCGGTCGGGAAACCACAGTCACAGTTAGGGACAGGGAGGTCAGAAGGGACGGGGGCATCTTTGCTAGACGCGTCGGGGTATAATTCTCGAGGATGACCCCGTTTTCGCCAAAACCCCTTCCGATACATGTCTTGCATCTAACAAGACGGTTGTAATTTAACAAACAAAAATCAAAACATCACAAATTAATGTCAATGAGAACCATTTGCATTACAACAAATAAAATATAACCTACACTTTGGTGCAGACTCTATCTTAGATGTAAACATGCAAACTATATAAAAACTATACTTTGGTCACTAAAAAATAAAATTTGGTACATCAACAGTGTGTCCATATATTTATTCACATATAAAAGTTGAGATGCAAATTCAAACAAGCAAAATTCATATAAAAATTGACCTTGGAATACATGGTAATCATAATTATAACTAACCAATTAACTTTAACATTCGCAATCCTAATCCTAATCCTTCAATCCAATGTTCTAACGAACTCATATTTTCCTCCATACCCTAACTACTCATTCAAATCTTTCGATCCACCGTTGAGGCCGAGGAGGAGCTTTATTACCTTGACAAGGCCGAGGAGGAGCTTCGGGGAAAGTAGGGAGGAGGGAGGGTGCGACCAGCGGCTGCCGGCGGCGGGCGCGGGCATCTAGCGTCTGGCGGCAGTGGGCGCGTGAAAGGGAAAGAAAGGAATGTAGAGAGGGAGCCGCGTCACGGACCTTTACTGGGCCCGGCCACGCCGTGCGAGATGGTGCGTCGGTGCCGCGCCATGATCTGTGGTGTGGTAGACCTGGGCCACATCACCGGTCAGCGGCCCTGGTCGCTGCCACGTTGGCAGCCTTGCCGCGCCCCATGCATGGCGCGACAGCTTGAATTCGCCGCGCCATGCGAATAGGCGCAGCCAAAAGTGTTAGATTTGAAAAAGAATTTAAATAGTGTCAGATTTGGAAATAGTTTTTAAAAAGTGTTAAAAAAATGGGGCCATGGGGGTGGCTGCCAGGCTCAGCACATGCGCCATACCGTTGCGGTTCCTGTGCGCTAGGTGTTTTCTTTACCCCTATGCACGTTTAAACATGCTTTTACTTGATATTTTAGATGTGACCATTTGATATTTCAGGAGACTCTAGATTTAGTCTAATTCATCTTTCTTATTGTCCATAGACTTGGACAAAAATAAGCATGTAATTGTCCTATCAATTTATTGGAATTCCTCCCTCCTTCGCAACAAATAACAATTATCATCGTATGGTCATCGAAATGCTTCCATAGAGTTTTGGAGAAGCATACTTGATCACAAAACCATTTTGTGTGTTCATACTTAATATCAAGCAAAGTGTAATTGCTTATTTCAAGTTGAAGATTCCTTATTCTTACAACTAGCATGGTTTATATTTAGTATCTTTATAGAAAAATGCATAAACATCTACATCATCAAGCTAAAATCGTTAGATATACCGTGAAATATGTTTTGACAATGCATTTAGACATTATACATGTTAATGTATTTTTTATTAACTTAGTTAAAGTTCAAAAGTTTAACTTAATACAAAACAAAAATGACTTACAAACGGTTAGTTGATAACTATCACTTTATTAAGAGTGGTAAAAAGTTGTAAAATGTAGAGTGGTAGACCTTTGGAAGCACACAATGATCCCAAAAAATCTGCCACATTCATTCCCCAACTTGTTTTGCTTGATGTCATCACTAGGCCCACCCTCCCTCTTCCTCACACCCATTATCTTTCTCCATCATTGCCCATATCCACATAACCTGACCCTTGTGCTCTCTGGTATCCTTCTTGATCACCACACTGCCTCATTCATGCCGTTCACTTCGCTGAAAAAACAAGCCGAAACACTGTTCCGACTAATTTTGGCTGATTTGTTGTGAGAGAAAAACATTGTTCCGGCTAAAAAACAAGCTGAAAAAGATGGATTATAAGAGAAGCGAACAGGGCCATCCTGTGGCTTTGATGAGGCTTTATCACTCAACACCATTCCAACCCCGTGGACTCTCACACCATTTCAATCTGATGCTCTCCTACTACATGGTGTTGTCTCACCGACAACCGCTAGCCACTAGGTTGATTAGCTCTATATCCTTTCATTTAGACTCAATAGCCACAAAATTCTAAAGTTCTAACATAAATTATAAACCTTGAAGCCACCTATCTCCACCAAGCCCCAAATGCTAAAAATTTGTTGTCCATCTATACAAATCATTGATTTATCTATATTAATACTTGGTCTCTGTTTGGATCTCATTCTTATAGTAATTCTAGATAGTGATATAGTATCTGGATTCTAGATTAAAAAAATCAGATGTGTTTGGATCTTATTTGTATAGTGTTTATGATCTTTGCAAAATGAGAATCTCCAAATATCAAGATTTAGATAGATAGTTGGATTCTAGAATCTCATTATATATGCAAAGTATTTAGATTCATTCTTATTTTTCTTATAAGATGTAAAGGGATCTTCTTTTCATCCCCATTATTCTTACTTCATCGACTTCTACATTTTAGTTTTCCATTTGTTGAATTCTCCTTTCCAGAACTGGCAAATGCCATCTCTACCATGTGATTAATTGGCAACATTGTTTTCTTATATGAAACATAGTTACACATACAAAAACTTACTAAGCACATGTCCACTTATATCTCTATAAATCCATGCACACACACTCTACCATATGAAAATCTCTGTGGGGGAATAGACCCCCTATACCCTCATGGGTATACATGGGCCGCACCATCGGAAGTGGCCCAGCCCGCAAGGTGAAGACATGCGGAGTACGGCATTATATTGTAATTATATCAAATTGGATACTTTACTTGTAACCTTGTCCCTTCGGAATATATAAGGAGGGGCAAGGGTCCCCTAACGGACAAGATCATACAGATCATAACAGATCTCACCCCAGATCAATACAAATAACAGAGCACAGGACGTAGGGTTTTACGCCACACTGGCGGCCTGAACCTGTATAAATCTTGTGTCTTGTGTCTCTGTAACCATCTGGTTCCTGATTACGCGCATCCTACCGATAATCTACCACCACGGGCACCCCCTCGGTGGACTACCGACCATATTTCGTCGACAGTGGCGCGCCAGGTAGGGGGTGTGCGCGCGGATCCATGGCGAGCCAGATGGACCTCAAGATCAACATCATCCATCGGCAACTCGGCGTCGGGCAAGAGATCAGATCACTGTTCTTCGCGCCGCCATTATCGTCGATGGGATCTGCTATTTTCCGCCAATCTCATCAATTTATTGCTATCGAGTTGAAGACGGAGTCGGTTTCCGTGTCGCTGCCGCCAGATCGAATTCGATGCCCTCAGTTGCGCCTCGACGACGCAATTTCTCATCTACGTAAAGCCGTTCGTGCTGTCAGCCAAGGATCAGAGGCGTGAAGGCTTTGTCCACCCGATGCTATGCCGTTGTTCCTGATCTGGGAGCCAAGGATTAATAGTGCTGTCAGCCAAGGAAGTTATCTACTACAGCATCAATCATGAAGACGATGCATGCAAGGCTTTAGCACATGCACGTACAGATTAAATCAAAGACATGCAAGCCAACTACAGATTGCCAAGACACTTGCATGCGCGCATGCACGTACGCACCGTCTCCCGGAGCATGCAAGGGCCAACTCCGCGCATACACGTACGCCAAACAAAGGATGTTTCAGACTGCATCTCGCCCCAGTTGGACACGCCCGAGGGCTTCGTCTCTTCACGTAGATTGACTCCATCAGTCTTCGACGTAGACTTCGCCCAGACTACTTACTCCGACCACGTCGACCACGTCTCGAGCGGCTCCGCCGACCTCCGACCACGTCGACCACGGACCACGTCGACCACATCCCGAGCGACTCCACCGAGCTCCGACCACCTCGACCACCAGACCACGTCGCAATGATGATCGCCGCGAAGAACGGCGCTATGACAACCGCGACCACCGTCACAACAAGCCGAAAAGCATGAGGACCGGACAACTTTATCGCCATCGACCAGATTTCTATCCAAAGATAAGTACGCTTCTAATATTTATATTTAACACAATTTTCATTACGATGTTTCTCCACAACATCCTCGTTATGATTATTCTTCAAATAACGCTTGTCCATGTATACCATCTTAAAGATAACATACAGCTATACTTAATGCAAATCCTCGACCAGTCATGTTGACGCTCGATGTCTCCAGAAATGGCCCTGTCTCCGGCTCCTTCCTACACGTGCACAGGCGTCTGCCATTTGCGTTATGGGTGGTTGGCAGCGGCTCCTTAGCGATGCTTTATTCTTCCTACACGTGCATGGGCTCCGCGCTCCGCGTTATGGTTAACTGGCTAGCTAGGGCTGGAGACTCAGTTACACACTAACTGGTCGGGCAGTTTATATTAAGTATAAACACAAACTTCACTTTAACACTGATGTTTACAAAGCACCAACTGCTTTATCACATCATGCTCATTTGCAAATGACTGCTGGGCGTCATACGCTATTTCTTCACTGTTGATTTTTCTCCATAAATTATTATTTTGTACATCATATACTACCGTTCTATATATTTATATTGCAGGGATCTCAAGCTACGCATGGGAACTTCGTCGCTCGCTCCTCGACCTGTGCTCGGGGACTGCCTCGTCCACTCTCCAACCACAGCTCGGGGACTTCGCTGCTCGCCCCTCAACCTGTGCTCGGGGACTGCCTTGACGACTCTCCGACCACAGCTCGGGGACTTCGCCGCTCGCCCCTTAACTTGTGCTCGGGGACTGCCTCGACAACTCTCCGACCACAGCTCGGGGGCTTCGCCGCTCGCCCCTCAACCTGTGCTCAGGGACTGCCTCAACCACTCTCCGACCACAGCTCGGGGACTTTGCGTCTCAACTACATGCGACTGGTGACTCGCATACAATTAGGATATTCTTTCTCGTTTAGACCTTGCTACAAGGCTCATACCTCGCCTTCCAGCAAGCTCGGGGACTACATCGGTACGATGCACCTGTCGGTGCATCTTGTATCGCCTATACGACCATTGGATTCTCAACTTAACTGGGAATTTTTTTAGACCCTGGCACCACGTGCCTACGTCACCTGCTACCAGGCTCGGGGACTAAGTGGGCACACTTCACCTTGCGGTGAATGTGCTCGCTCTGATGGTTCAAACACCTCCGATTCTACAAGGACGACGGTGTCTCTTTTTGACTCAGAGTCAAAGTGGGCACACTTCGAGGGAAATAGTTTTCAAATTTTATCTTGAGCCCCTTACATCCTTCTGGCAAGCTTAAGACGACGCTACTTGAAGGATACAAGATGCTCGGGAACTAGCTGTGGGGGAATAGACCCCCTATACCCTCATGGGTATACATAGGCCGCACCATCGGATGTGGTCCAGCCCGCAAGGTGAAGACATGCGGAGTACGACATTATATTATAATTGTACCAAATTGGATACTTTACTTGTAACATTGTCCCTTCGGAATATATAAGGAGGGGCAAGGGTCCCCTAACGGACAAGATCATACAGATCATAACAGATCTCACCCCAGATCAATACAAATAACAGAGCACAGGACGTAGGGTTTTACGCCACACTGGCGGCCTGAACCTGTATAAATCTTATGTCTTATGTCTCTGTAACCATCTGGTTCCTGATTATGCGCATCCTACCGATAATCTACCACCATGGGCACTCCCCTCGGTGGACTACCGACCATATTTCGCCGACAATCTCAAAAAAAAACTAGGTCCACAACCTTGAAATTGATGAACCATCAAATGTGTCTCGTTATTGACAAGCACCTCAGATAGCATTAAAAAATAGCAAAAAATTAATCACTCGTGCTGAGTGTGAGACTCAAATCCTTGGAGTATATCAGTCTGTTCGATTGGCTGTGACTTATCGTATACGATCATAAATTTTCAGCCAGAACAGTATTTTTCTCTCACACAAACCAGTCAGCAGTACTACTTCACGAACCAGCCAAACGAACAGGCTGTATATAGGTTACACCATAAGAAACATAATCAACTAAACTATATATTCAGGTTTGTTACAATCTTCATGGTAATCTTGAGACTTCTAAACTACATTCAGTTTGCTAATTTGCAATCTTCTTTGTTACAATCTTCAAGGTTAGCCGGAGAAGTGTGCATTAGTTTGTGAACTGTGACGGCCGCTGCATCTGCGTGCACACGAATACCCATACAGCCACCATCTAGCCGCAAATGATCCTAGATCTCTACCATTCTCCCTGTCCCCTGCTTGCAATCCAATAGTGTTTTCTTTTCCCTAATACATAATCTACTTTTATTCCAGTGGAACATCTCCATGTTCTAATGGGGCCAGCAGTAGTTGAAGCTTTGATCAGGGTTCAGATGAATCATGCAATGCAAGAAACGAATTTTTCTGTAGCGCGTTACGGACGAAGGGAACACCCAATCGTGTGATCCTGTGACCGGCGTACTTCCAGCACATGCGCTACTCTGTGTTCTGTAGCAGGGGCAACCAAGCTGCAACTGCAAATAGTAACTCAGGAATGTTCATAGCTCGCATGGCAGTAAGGCCACATGTGGAATAAAGCCAGGTGGAGTGAAATACGATTCTAACCCGAAGATTAAGCAGCAGCGTTTCAGAAATTTATCATTGATTGCGAAATGCATGTCGCAAGCAGTAGGATCAATGTTAGCAACAAAGTATGACGAAATGGCGAAATGATACAAAACCAGATTGATGCAATATCGCTGAGACATACAAAAACATGATCCATATAATACTTCTGTTTTCAAATATAAATGAGCGCGAGCCAAACATCAAAACTCAATGATGGAAACTGCAGCAATGTCTAAGTAAAAGCATTTGTGCTCAGAGAGGGACTGCCGGAAATGAGTATTTACATTGCCAAGTCGGGGAAAAAACCTCACGGCATGGAAAAAACAGGCCAGATAACATAACCCGGTAGATGAAAGAAGCTTGCTATCTGTACTTCCTGCTATAATTGATGGACGCAGAAACACACTCACATATCATCAACTGACAAGAAAGGGAAATAACACCATATAAATGCTGTACAAGGCAACGGAGTACCGGTGGTCCTTCCCTATCGTCCGTTCTCAGGAGGTACGGTTGTCTTGCTCACTATGCCCTTGCTAAAATAGTCTGCAATGACAGAAAAGCCGTCCTTAGAACCCCTCAATTGCCTGAAAAAGAGATCATGGTCCCTAGTGTTTTGTTCTAGCTTCTGCTTTGCCTCCATAACAGATCTATATTCAGGTGCGCATTCTGGGCATTCTTTTTCATTGTCACCAAGGCAGCGAAGGTGGAACGAGTGCGTGCACATGAAATGGACAGCAGGCAGATCAAGGGTGAAAGTGCACGCACTACACTTGCTCAGTTGGAAAACCTTTGCGTTTGTCTTGAGATCTTCTATCTCCCTTTTCATCAACTCTGTTTCCCCCTGAAAGAAAAATGATATTGCTTCACAGCATGTTCCTTATCTCAATTGACATAGACTCATTCTTACTAGAATTTCAAATATCTGCTCATAAATCATGCTACATCTAAGAAAGGTTATGATGTGCAATCTTTTATACACAAGAAATAGAAAAAGATATACTTGTGAGTGTGCTTGTTATAGGAATGCCAATTTATAGACATGATCAATTTGCATTACCAATAGAGCATTAATTCTATTCAAGTGAAACTCTAATGTTGATGTTAACTTCAAGAATTTCATTGCTACCATGGAAACAAAATGTAATCAGATATTCTTATTTCAATGCCATACTCCACAGTGAGATCAGATATTCTTAGTTCAATGCCATACTCCACAGTGAGAGAACTCCCCTGCCTGTATTGGGAGAGGGGACTACAAAACCCTCTAGGTAGACAAACTTCCTAGTAGCCTACCACCCTTGTTCGAGCCTAAGTGGGCAGCATATCAACTGGAAGCTCCACCAAACAAGCTATGTTCTACAATATTTGTCCATATTAACCTAACCGCTCTTGACATGAGAGTAATCAGCATATTAGAAAAAATGGCAATGTCCTAAAAAAAAGTATGAACAGTAGCTAATCATGTTATGATGCATGATTAAACAAAAGTGAAAAAAACTAACACTATCTTAAATAACATTCACAATAGGGCATGGTACGCAAAAGACAACTGTCAAAATTCAGTGACTGGGAGACATGTCCCAATACAAACCCTTTTCCTATCAAAGGAAAACCCAGTTGGTGCATAAATATGTTCAGCTGCCTCCATACATAGGTTCATCACATGCAAAGGGACCTGGTAGTAAACTGAGAATAACTGGTGGATGTTGTGCTGCTACCTCCAGCCTAACTCGCGATTTAGGGGTACCCACGAGGGAGGGATTGGGGGGGGGTGGGGTGTATTTAAAGAACTATATCTGAAGTAGTATCATCTCATAACAGCTTAACACCAATTTCCCAAGTACAACTGAGTCTGCTTTGTACTATATCTGAAGTATTACTTTTTTCATCTTCTATCTGTCAACGGACCAAGCAATACTAATGCCTACTCCTAAATATTATTAAAAAAAGACTAAGAATAACAGTGGGAAATAGATACTGCAATGACTTGTAAAGTTACTAACCTGATACTTATCAATAGATTTTCTATCATCTTCAATTAGCTTTGATTCTTGCTCAAGCTTGCGAGCAATGTAATCTTTGACGACTGAGAGTGTCAAGCATGGGTTTTTTGATAGTGTTTGTAGCATAACGATGGGAGGCACAACATCATCCTTCTCAATGTAGGTCAAGACCTCTTTAACTTCTTTAGAGCAATCTTCCCCGAGCTCCCCAAAATACTTCAATAGATCACCCCACAGAGAAGGATCCCCTCTTTGAGACGAGTCTCCCAACTTCTTGCAACATGCAATTAAACCTTGATGATCATGTGCTTGCTTGTAACAACTAATAACCTCTCTGTAAAGTTTTAGTTTCTCATATAGAAAGAGCAACCCATCTTTGAATGCATTAGTATTACAAAGAATGAGAGCAAGATCAACATCATACAAAGGATCTTCCATCTCAGATGTCCAAGCAGACTTGAGTAATGCAAGCCCTTTCCTTCTCCTATCAACAATATTCTTTGCTATTTTAGGATCTTCTTTTCCAAGATCAGTTTTTTCCTTTATTCCTGGCCTATAGCCATTAGCAGTTTCTTTACCTTTTGTTTCTTTGATATAGTGATTCTCATATTCATTTTCTTGAGAGATAGACGGGAAGCTCAAATCATTTGAAATATAGAGCTCCAAAAGGGTGTTATGAATTTCTGTTTGCGCAGGTGAGTCCGTCACTGCTTTGATATAATTTTCCAGAAATTCCATCAGATATCGTGGGCTGTGCACAAATATATTCACAAAGTCCATTGGGGATGGTATCATAAGCAAGTGCATACTGTTCAAACCTCTTCTCGTCGTAGGATCTCCAACATCTGTACAGAGCCTTAACAGTATTTCAACTGTTTCAGCAGGTCTATGTTCCACAAGAATTTTCCCATATTCTTTTACAGTAAGACCTGCTTGATTTGCCTCGAGGCCAGAGATATATTGCAGTGCCTCGTCATATCTACCAAGATCCTCAAGTAAAATCTTCAAGTACAACTCATGCCTCCCAGCCTTTTTTGCCACAAACATAGCATGTTCATGATATCCAGCTGCGCGGCATACTCTTATGGCAGTTTCCACATCAAACTTGATATCACCTACCCCATCTTCATCTTTGATGAAATGGTTAAGTTTCTCCACATCTTTCAATTTGGTACAGCAGTTCAACAGAAGGGTGGTGTGGTCTTTGGATGCTAACCCTCGATCATGTAACTTCTCTAAATAATTTGTGAGATTGTAGATGCGCTTTGCATCAAGGAACTTCTGTATAACATACGATGGTTCAAGATGACCAATAGTGTGGATATACTGGGACATAGCCTCATCATATTCCTGTTTTCCATACAGATGGTCACCATACTTCCGCAGCACCTCAGCAGTGGAAGCAGGATCAGCCTGCTGACTTTGTACAAGATTGATTGCAACTGTATAAAGATTTTTCTTGAACAACATATCAAGCTTACTTTCCATGTCTTTCTCTCCAATGCACAGAATCTTTTTGTCCGTCATTATGAGAATAATATAACCCCACTCACATACCAAGTGTGAAACATCCCCCACAGGCATGCTATGTGCAATCAACCGATTCTTATGATCATAAACATTAAGAGTGCTCTTCTGTGTCCTCTGATCTTCGATAATGCAGAGTAAATAGCCTCGAAACCAACCTACAAACTTTTTCTCACCATCAAATGCCCAGCAAGGGCCTCTACCATCGACTTCATAGAAATATACAGCTTCAGGTCTACCAATAATTAAGTCCTGCTTGGTGAACATCAAATATGTAAGGTTTGCAGTTCAATGAGATAATCTGAATACAAAATGTAAATGTATGGGAGCAACATAGGCATGAATGTAGTAGTCAAATACATGCTAAAAAAAGTTTAATCAGTTTCTCAAACTAAACCAGCTAAGGTTTTCCAAAAAAAATAATGTATACATCATCTTGTGGACAAACCCACTTGGCCGGCATCTGTAATCAATTGGGTAGATATCTGGTGGACTGAGAGTTCCTTCAGTAACAGGCTAGCAGCTTTGCTGAATAACTACAATATACTACAAACCTGTTTGGTCAATGGGCATGCATTACCTCACAAGGGTAGGGTATCACAGGACATAATTTATGGTAAGAAAATTAAACCGCTATGGCGCTACAGCATTTTGTATGTTGCAGTTTGAGCTGATAGTTATGCTACCAAACTAGCCAGACAGTCCCTGTTAACAAAACTTAGTTCAAGTTGTGAACTGCATCCTAATCATGACCCATACTGCTTATAGGATTGAATAAAGGGCGTACGTACCCAGTGCAGAGAGCTCCTGCTCTGTGCGGGGTCTGGAGAAGGGTGTCAGTGGCAAGCCTTACCCTCGCCTGTGCAATGCGAGGAGACCGCGACTCAAACCCGGGACCTTCCGATCACAGGCAGTAAGTCTCTACCGCTTGCACCAGGCCCGCCCTTCGCTTATAGGATTGAATAAAAGGAAAAAAAGATGAGTGTGCCCAAATCCATCCTTACCATACGGTCACTCATTGCTACAGCATTGGTCTGACAACCAATCTGATCAAGTGTTTGCCTCCTTGGTGGCTGAACATGCAAGCTGAACAAGGTTACAGAGCCAGGAGTTACAGAAAAGAGCTGGTGTGCTTGCCCCTCAACTCGGAAACCAAGACCAGTAATAGGCAAACTAGTGCTGCCATCTGTAGCAGCCTCAACTTGCAACTTGAAACGTGTAATACGCTCACGTGCAATGTCACCTTTGATGCAATAAATGAAACCATTGTCCAGTCCAATGGCAATCAACAGTATGGGTGGTGCTTCTTCTAGAACCATAAATGATGTAATCTGCGAAACACAGCAAATTATGCCAATTACACTTAAATCAGATGTTACAATCTGCGTCATATATATGAATTATTATAACAAGAGATAATGTGACAAACACAACATGTGGATCAAAATGAAAAAAGAAGAAGAGAATTTACCTTTGCTTGAGGAAATTGATCAGTGAAGACCCGCAAAATTTGAACACAGAAAGGAGTTGTTGTATTTGATCCTTCTTCTTGTACTTTATCGAGGTCAAAAACCTTTAGACAGATTGCTGATGACTGGGAAGATGACTGGTCATCGTCTCCAACCGTGACAAGAACATTTCTTTGCTGATCAAACAGACCAATATAAGTTGTTAATTAGGTTCATTATGTAGCTGTAGTTATCACAATAAACTGTACAGTGTGAATAAATGTTTGACACAGCAGTATGGGGCAATATGTTGATCTCAATTAGCAAATGATAAATGGTACTGGTACCCCAATTGAACCGAGTTTTTTTCCCCCAAAGAGTAGGGAATTTGATAGGGCAGAATAAACCAAATCACTGATCTTAAAAGTTGACAAAATCAACTAATCCAACAAGATTTTTGTCCAATTTCAGGAACGATTTCTGGCATTGCTTACTCAGCCACAGTACAAGACTGAGGTGGCCATCGAAGATTGGTAACATGGCTTGTCATACCGCAGCTGATTTTCAAGTAGTAAGAAACAACTAATTTTTGTTTCTGATGCACCCAAGCTAGTGAGTTACACATGATTCGGTGGTAGGAACCACTAACTAGTGTTCTAACCAGTAATTTGACGACAAGTTGCATAAATTTGCGAGGTGGCCGCGAACGCCGCTGCTTCGGGTGCGCTACAAGGGTTCTGGGCGTACCTTGAGCTGCTGGAGGAAGAGGACGGAGGCGGCGTAGGCCTGGAAGCCATAGGAGAGGCGGAACCCGCGGTCGAGGAGGCCCACGGTGCCGTCGTCGCACCCCACCGCGACGCGGCCCCGGCCGCCCGAGCAGCAGGTGACGCGGCCCGCGATCTCGGCCGGGACGGCGGCGGCTGACCCCCCGCCGCCGCCGCGGCCGGCCGACTTCTCCTCGAAGAACTCGAACTTGCGCCACTGGTACATGTCGGGCCGACGCGATGCAGCGGATCGGGGCCGGTACGGCGAGCGGCTTAGACGGGCTCGGTCTCGGCGGCCGGCTGGGGTGGCGTGCAGGAGGGAGAGACGAGGCCGATGCGCTAGGACCGGTTGGCTACGCCCGCCGCGTGTGGTGCGACCGCGAGGTTGATCGGACCTAGATGCGATCGTGCCAGTGGCGCAGTTCCCTGTTGCGGACGCTCGTTGGCTCCGTCGCATCGGGCGACAGGGAGTGGAGTTGGGGGACTTGGGTACTTCCGCACTTGGGATGATGTCTGATGGGCTATGATATTGGGCCTCGCTGAACTGCTCGGTCCGCTCAGCCTTCCTCTCGTGGCACAGTTACGTCGCTGGCCTCTGCTCGGTGCCTATGGGGGTTCTGCCTGACTTTTTTTTTAAACTTTTTTTAAAAAAATATTTACATTTATACCCCTGTGTCTAAATCCCGTTTAGACAGGGGATCGGCGCCACGGCCTATGGCTCCGTGACGTGTTACCTCGGTGCCATATGTCATGGCACCGACTCGTGGGGTTAAAGATGAGATTTAGTCGCTTAGGGGTATAAATGTGAATATTTTAAAAAGTGTTTATAAAATAAAAATTTTGGTTCTGCCTCTGCCTATGTCTTCTCCGCCACACTGAGGAGAGGCATTTAAGAGAGGACACGCATGCACTGAAATGGGCTGAAGGAAGTTACTTTTGTAGGCTTTTGTAGTGGAAATCACGGGTGCAGTTGAGTGGAGTGGAACCTCTAGGTCCTGTTTGGTTGGAGAAGAGGCGGAGATGCTCTAGAAACACTATTAAACAAGGTTTATTACTTGCTTCGAGCAATATTCCTAAGGTCCTGTTTTTTCAGGTCCAAAAGTATTTGAAATTAACTTACACGGTAACAAGCATTTACACCCGATAAAATATAATCACCTCTTCAACCCATACTAAAAAATGACGGAAGTTGGGCACTCTATCTCTTCGTTCTGCTGTTGCCGATGCCCAATCTGTCTCGCCCTTGCCTCAATTCGCGTCGCTGATACCTGCACTGCATGACCTCATTCTGTGCCGACAATCTCCATCCATTGTATGCCTGAACCCTGAATCCAAGTTTAAGGCCGCGTGAAGGGCAACGAATCTGTGGCGGCGGCCATTGTGAAAGTGGCGTCGACATCCGTTGAAATTCTGACCCCACGGTTTGATCTGCCAAGGCCTCGGCTGGTGATTTTTTTTAATTTTAACACTTCTTATAAACTAATTTTAAATTTAACACTGTTTTTTTCTTTAAAACCAACACTTTTGGCCGCGCCTATTGCCATGGCATGGTGGCGCGGTGGGTGGATAACGTGGCGATGACCAGAAATACTGACCGGTGACGTGGCGGGGCTGCCGCCGCCACTTCTTGGCGCGCGACGCGTCGTCGTGCCTGATCGGTGGCGCGCGGCAGAGCGAATAAAAGCGTCATGCCTCACCCCGCTTGCCCAAGCACACTCGCCGCCACAAGACGCCACGCCCACGCGCGCCATTTAACGCCAAAGACGCCACGGCCAGCCGCCCGTGTGCCGCCGTGCCCATGTCTGGCGCGTCACCCTCTCTCTCGCACGCACGACGGTACCCGCCACGTGCTGCCAGCCTCCCGGCCGGGTCTAGCGCCCATCACCATTTAGGAGAGACAGCCTTCTTTGCCAGTACTCTCTAGTGTATTTGTTGATTGAATCGACATTGTTAGTATAGTAAGTTAGTAAAATAAATAAAGTTAGTATAATTAGTAAAGTATAGTTAGTATAGTTAGTAAAGTTAGTTAGTTTAGTTAGTATAGGTAATATAGTAAGTTAGTATAGATAGTAAAGTTAGGTAGTTTAGTTAGTACAGTTAGTGAGTCTAGTTATACATTGTATTTAGTCTAATTAGTTGTTGTAGTTAGCCTTGTATGGATGTTAATATTAGATTAGTTAGTATAATTATAGTTAGAATAGGTATTAATATTATTATGGACAATATGTACGACGATTTCGACGATTTGATAAAGTTTCTTGAAATGCTTTTGCAGATGGATTGTTGT
Source organism: Miscanthus lutarioriparius (assembly GCA_904845875.1). Taxonomy (NCBI): domain Eukaryota; kingdom Viridiplantae; phylum Streptophyta; class Magnoliopsida; order Poales; family Poaceae; genus Miscanthus; species Miscanthus lutarioriparius. The sequence continues at coordinate 51,416,980 of CAJGYO010000012.1, forward strand.
GTTAGAGTTTTTTACGGAGAAAGTGTTAGGAGATAAGTTGGTATGTTTGAGGATATGGAAGAAGAATTGGAATTGTTTGATGAATCTCCTAGCTTCAACAACCTTTTGTGTCTGTTTGAATGTAAAGTTTGGTGGTGATTTCACACTGAAGGGGAGGTTTGATACTGGAAAAACTAGGGCACACTATGTCCTCATGCCCTTGCGCGACCCTGTTCACTGGTCCCGCTATACTAGGGTGCTCCAATGTTCCAATGTGCCCATGGCTGAGGTGGTGGTGGAGAATGGGTACAAGATGCAGGGTGTCCAGGATGGCTCATCCATTGACGGTGTTGGAGGCAATGAACAAGAATTAGGGGTCGAAGGAGAAGCAACTCAGGGTAACATGGATTTTGATGGTCAGTTGACGTAGGAGCAGTTTCATTCAACTGCAGTAGGCTGTATAAGCAATGACTTCGATGTGAATGACTTCGAACATGAAGAGGAGCAGGAGGAGGAGGACAGGATCGGTGATGTAGTTAGCAGTGATTTAGACGATTCTGATGATGACCAAGGAGGTACAAATGCCATGCCAACACTAGTTGATGCCATGCCAGTACCGGTTCATACTATGCCATTACCAGTACCAACTGATGTTTTGCATGGTATCTAGGCTCAGGGTAGACTAGTCATAGATTTGGCAGCAGATGATACCCCCTATGATTCATGGGCCAGAATTAGCGAAGCGCAACAGTATGTTCCACCACCACCTTACACAGCGACTGAGCTTGAGCAACTAAGGTCGATGAACGTACCTTTCAGGGGCATTCCAAACTATAGGGATGCCAGCATAACGAATATGGCAGTTTGTGACACCGGTCTCTAGATATGTAGGAAATCATTGTATGACCATGAGAAAGAAACCCTTAGGAAGGGGATGATATTCAATACAATGTCAGAGATGAAGCTCTTTCTTCAGAACTATGTTGTGTATCACCATAGGCCGTACACCGTCACTCATTCAGACCAGGAGTTGAGGTACCACGTGATATGCAAAAACGGTTGTATGTGGAGGTTAAATGCACGAAAGAGACAGAGTGATGGCAAGTGGAGGAAAAGTAAAGTTGTCGAACCCCACACTTGCCTAACAAATAGGGGGAAGAAAAATCATCAGTAGCTCACTGCACGTTACCTTGTTCGTCGCATATTGGGGCTCGTTGATGACAATAACGACATTTCGGTGTCTTCTTTACAACAGTCCATATCTGGATTCGTTAAGTACGATGTGAAGTTCGGAAAGGCTTGGCGTGCTAAGCAAATTGCCCTGGCGATTCAATGGGGTAGTTGGGAGGAAGCGTACAACAGTGTGCCCCGCATCTTATGTGCAATGCATTACTACAACCCTAGCTTGAAATGGTTTGTGGACACCGGAGGGATGTGTTTTCGGGACCCGTTGAGGCATGTCCTCTATCGTGTGTTCTGGTCGTTCACACAAATGGAACATGCATTCTAGTTTTGTCGGCCAGTCGTACTTATTGATGGCACTTTCCTGACAGGAAAGTATAGGGACACCTTGATGATGGCTGCTGTTGTTGATCCTAAGGACCAGATAGTACCCATCGCTTTTGCTTTGGCAGAGGGAGAGAACAATAAATCGTGGTCATGGTTCATGCGGCTTCTATGTGTACAAGTGCTTGGCCCATCTCGCACTATATGTTTGATCTCGGACCATCACCCTGGGCTTCTTAATGCTGCAGCTGAGCATATAGATGGGTTCCCGCCTCTAGTGCATAGATGGTGCATGAGACACTTTGCCGCTAATTTCTGGTGGCATCAGAGGAAGCAGGAGGTATGTGACAAGGTAAAGGCTCTATGTTGTGTATGTACAGAGCACCAGTTCAAGGAGACAAAGAGAGAACTAGACAAGATGGTAAATAAAGCGGGAAAAGGCCTGGTTAGAGGCGCAGATGGAACAGAAGGCTCAATGGGTGTTAGCATATGACGAGGGGAGTTTTAGGTATGGCATCATGATCACTAACTCCTCGGAGTCCTTCAACCTGTGTATTCACCAGAGTTCGATCATTGCCTGTGTCTGAAATTGTTGAGTTCTCCTTTTCATAAGTGCAACGAATATTTTGTCAAGAGGTGGGAACTTGCGCAGAGGAATATAGCTGAGCAGAGGCGTTTTGGAAAGGCCAGAGCTGAACATTTGAAGGAGGTCGATGAATTGGCCAAGCAGCACACCGCCGAGCCATATGGACCCCGCCGCCATATCTTTAGTGTATGGGGCAAGGGTGGCACAAGCTTGGGCGGCGAACATTATGGTGGACGAAACTACCGAGTTGATCTTGAAAAGGTAGAGTGCAGTTGCAACGTCCCTCTGATCATGCATGCCCCCCTTACTCTCATATGATCATGGCCTATAGGGTTCTCGGGTACAACTATGAGGATCTGCCATATATGTCACCCTTGTATCTCCATTCGAACACCGTTAGTATTTGGGAGATAAGCTTCGAGCCATACCTTGACCCGACACAGTGGCCACCTTATAATGGTTATGACTACGTGCCACATCCGGATCTAATAAAGGTAGGGAAGGGTAGGAGGAAGAAGAAGCAACTCAAGGGGGACATGGACGCTATGAGAGGGTACGGCGAAGACATGTACGGAGGGGGAGACTTCAACGAGACCCGTGGCAGGAATCTTTGCACCGTTTGCAAAGAATCTGGTTATAAGGCTAGCAGACATAGAAGACGAGGGCAGCAGGTGCTTTCATATTGTGTTCGTATTGCATAACAAGTAGTTCAAATTTTGTAATGCTACATAAGGTTAATTTGAATATTGTTAATTTGAATAGTCTAACCCTTTGTTTATCAATTTATAACAGGATGGCCCCTCCCACGCCGCACCAGATGTACCCCCTTCTTGAGGTGGAGTTCGACGACCCCCTTCTTCCACCAGACGATGAGGTTTCCAAGAGGCGTCCAATGGATCCTTACACTCTTGGGACTTAGTTGGTTATGTCGAACTTATGTCGAACGAATATTGTCATCCGAAACTTGTAGACTCATGAACAATGAAAATGTTATGTGATAACTTGTCAACTTGCGTACGGACTTCATTTATTTGCTTCATATTTATTTCAACTTGCGCATGGTCGCGGCAGCACTTGTAGTTGTTTACAGCACCGATAGCAACTCCCGTTTAGTTGCAATTGAGGCTGGTCGACTTCTGTCTGCGTCCAGGTGCTGCCACGCCGTCGGGGCATGGCGCGTCACTGCCGCGCCATGGGCTATGGCACGGCAGAACCTGTGCAATGGCGCAGCAGAACCAGTGCCGAACCGTATTCGAAATAATTTCACTCTATTTTGTTTGTTTTAAAAATTCTCAACGCATGATACAAACGGATGGGATCACTTAAGATCGACTATGGGTAATCCGAGTACATGATACATGGGTACAATACATTAATAGTTCAAATGGAAAACAAGACAACACAATAAAATTTCTAGTACATAGCTACATTGATCATTAATAAAGCATGGAACTAACGACGGCGCAATAAAAAACCCTCAGTCAGAAACATACTGAGTAAGCAACTCGTCGTCCGAGTACCAATCCTCAACCACAACCCTATTGCTGTAGCTAGGCTCACCTGCATTGCCCTGATCTGCCTTTCGCCTGTAGTAAGCGACCTCCACTTCATCTACGGCCTAAGACAAGAACGCATTCTCTTCCTCATCGTTTATGTAGCTAGGCTCACCTACATTGCTCTGACCTCTATGTCGCCTGTCGTAAATGGCCTCCGCTTCATCTGCGGCCTCTACGGCCTGAGTGAAGAACGTGTCGTCATCCTTCTTCTCCTGCAAGCCCGCCTCTGCTATAGCGATGAGCTCGCTCAGTCTGCCAGTGTCATCCTCAGCCTCCTCTGCCTATAAGCCCACATCTGCTAGAGCGATGAGCTCGCTGAGTCTAGCAGTGTCGTCCTCATCCTCGTCCCCCTCATCAGACAACACAATCGGTGATTCAACAGTGCGACCAGCTCGCTTTCTGTGTTCATCTAACTTCTTTTCCTCATTACTTGCAAGAGCCACCTCTACAGCATGTTTCTCGCTACATCCAATCCCTTCATGTATAAAATGCAATCAGTTAGCAACGCGATTATATTACATTTAAAATCAGGCAACGAAAAAAGGCTTTCAAGCATTCACTGGCACATAATGCAACAACATGCTCGCTCAAAACTTGCATCTGTACTCTTGTCTCATCCCTTGCCTCCTTCCTTGCCCTCTCCTCCTCTAACGTCATCCATCTCTCCAATCCCCATTTGTCAAGCCCAACATCGATCGGGTTACAAATACCGCACTGTCTAGTAAATTCACGCATCTTGTCTTTGTGATGTTTAACGAATAGGTTGACGTAGTCAGGTCCATATCCCCTCTTCCGTGCAATTACTTGCTTTCCCTTCAGTTCATCCAAGAACTTAGCTTGACCATCATAACATTCCTACCTGCATTTCTTAGTGCTCTGTTCAAATGAAAAATTATATCATATATGTCTTAGCAAAAGAAACAAAATACGATTTCATGGTTACCACAAAAATAACCAACCTTATCATAGTCAACCATATGGCCGTAATAATGGTCTATTCCAAGCTTCGAAGGGACTAGATCGTAGTTGGATTTAACACCACATTCGCACTTGACTGGAGGTGCTTTGTAAATTAACTTTTCTTTCTTCTTTTGCTTTGCCTTTAGAGGTTCTTCCGGCCATTGGTTCTTAGGACCATACAACCACTCCTTAAAACGACACTTCGCCATTGAAAACACCTAAATAAGGTGACATTAGTACATGAACACATATAACTCAACATTTCAACACATACACTTTGCACTTACTTCATGCTTGTTTGGAGACACAAACTCCAACGTATTCTCAGGGTTTATCGCAGTAGCTCGATCTCCGCAATCGCACAGAGGAGGTTCCTCGAGTCGTCTAACTATGGCTAAGTGCTTCTCCTTAGTCGTCATTGGAGGGGGTTAGGGGGAGGTGGAACCCACCGCTCGAAGTGCTCTCGTGGATGTCGCCCTCTCCATCAATTGTCGAAAAGGAGGTACCTAGGATCAAACTTGTTTGCACCGTCGATCCACCGAAAGAAAAAGCACCTCTCATGCGCCTACACAATAAAATTCCAACAAAATATTAGTGACCTAGTAATACAAATGGAAAAAAACATAAGGAAACAATTACTTACATTCAAACGACTGAGTGTGTAGAAGCAACGAGCCGTTGTGTCCGGATGTCTCAATTAAAACACGTTGGCCGGACGACCATAGTCACAGTTAGGGACAGAGAGGTCAGGAGGGACGTGGGCATCTTTGCTAGACTCATCGGGGTACAATTCTCTAGGACGACTCTATTTTCGCCATAACTGCTCCCGAAACATGTCTTTCATCTAATAAAACGGTTCAAATTAAACATCAATGAAAACAACGTAAATTAATGTAAAATATAATCATTTGCATTGCAACTAAAATAATATAACCAACACTTATAGCAACAAAAATATATATGGTAAACATACTTCTATCTAAATAATTAACCTTAACATTGACAAAATCAAACTAATATCTTCCTCCAAACCATAGCCCATAGTTCCCAAACATAATTTTTCTCCTAACCTTAACTCCCATTCATAATATTCCAATCCACCATTCAAATGAAAATAAAAAGTGTGTCAGTACCTTGAACGAGGCCGAGGAGGGAGGGACGCGGCCGGGGAATGGAAGGGAAGGGAGGGAGGGAGACATCACTTGGGAGTGGCGGGCGGGCAGCAGCGCGGCGGCCGGGCGCAGCGCGACAAGGCGCCAGCGGCGGGTGTGCTCGGGCAGGCGGGACTAGGCCATGGTGCTTTTATTCGGCTCTGCCGCGCCACCGATCAGGGCGCGTCACTGCCGTGCCAAGATCGGTGGCGCGGCAGACCCTGCCACGTCACCGGTCAATATTTCCGGTCGTCGCCACGTCATCCACCCGCCGCGCCACCATGCATGGCGTGGCACAGGCTTTTCGCCGCGCCATGGCAATAGGCATGGCCAAAAGTGTTAGATTTGAAGAAAAAAAACAGTGTTAGATTTAAAATTAGTTTACAAAAAGTGTTAAAATTAAAAAAATCCGGTTGGTGAATGGCAGCGCTGCGAGGACAGTTGCATCGATGCTTATATATGTCCATATGGGCTGGGCCTTAATGGCGGCACGAGCACAGCCTGTTAAGGCATGGCCCAAGCACGGCTCGGCCCGAAATAACTCGTGCCCGTGCCGGCGCTGCCCGCGTAGGCGTGCCGTGCTTGGGCTGCACCGCCGGCACGGTGGGCCGCCATGAGAACGGCCCGATAAGAGGGTTGGCCCGATAAGGCCTGCTCCAAAGCAACCCTAACACCTTATCCTCCCAACCTCCACTACGCCGCTATGTAAATGCGTCTACGCTGATGCCCTCTCTCCCGCCCCTCGTCTCCCTCGTATCTCCTCGTCTCCCCGACGCAGACTAGCCCCGGCGGCCATCTCGCCCTCGCGTGGCTGCCAGCCCCGACCAGCACGTCCTCGAGCGGTGGCCAACCCCGGCCAGCTCGACCTCGCGTGGCAGCCCACCTCGGCGGCCCGCTCGCCCTCGCGCAGCGGCCTCAGCGGCGCACTAAAGGCGGCGGTGCGGCGTCCCTGCTCGCTTGGTAGCGGCGGTGTGGCGTCCCTGCTCACTTGGAAACGGCGGTGCAGCGATCGGCATCTTCTCTTCTCTTCCTCCGTTATCTTTTCTGATTTGTGCAGTGGTGGAGGTCATGCCTAGGGCTTGTCGTGCCTACCGTGCCGGCACAGCACGTCTAAGGTCACCTCATGCCGTGCCTAGGCTCGATCCCTGGCACGGCACGGAGCGCGGCACGGCACAACATGGCAGTCGTGCCTATCGTGCCGGGCGGCACGAATGGACATGTATATTGATGCTCCAGGGCCACAAGCATGGTGGCTGTGTGGCAGGGAGAATGCGCCGAACAAGCAAGCTGCATGGCCAGCGGCGAGCTCGTCCGGCCATCTGTTTTTTTTTCAATTTTTTAGCTTGACCGTTTTAGTATCTACGTACGTACTGGCTGCTCGGTTGTTAGCCTGTGATTTCTGTGGCCATCTGTTGAAGCTAGAATCGGCTCTGTGATCTATCGCTCTCTTGAAATTCAAGTGGTAAACAGCCATTTCCAGAGGTGTAAAAATTACATGCATTCCGATGGTTTAAAGAATTTGGAAGCATCCAAACAAGGCTAAGGAACAGATGAGCCCGGTGCGTCCGTACGCCCTAGTGGCCCAACACAAGCTGCTATGATGGCCCCAAATGCCAAATGGCCAACGGCTCTGGATGCCATTTGCCGCAGTGGAGGTGGGAAAAGCCGTGCGCCGCTGCGTGCTTGCGTGCGTGACCACGGTCCACGGAGGCCGGCGGCTGCGCGCGGGCTTCCGATCGAGCAGCGCGTGCAAACTTACCAGCGAGGCTGCTGCCGGGCACAGAAGCCTTAGCGGCGAAGGCTTCCCTGTGCGTGCATTGCGCAGCCAGCCAGTGGCTGGCAGTGTGGCACTGGCACTAAACGTTGGGCTTGTGCACGCCAGCCAGCGGCTGCAGGTTGGAAACCACTACTACCTCTGGGCTCTGCGTCTGCGTGCTACCTTTATTTTGTTACCCACCAGGCCACCAGATCAAAGGGCCGGCCAGTGAAAAGAGTAATCGGTAGTGAGTGATTCATCAGTTCACTTGCAATTGCAGCTGGCCTCCGTCCAGAGAAGGAATGGCTTCATCTATGGTTATATTTTCAGCTTCCTGCTTCAACTGAGGTGGCTCATTAGCAACAAAGCTCTGCGACTGCGATTGCATTTGTCGTCCATGTTTTCCCTTTTTGCCGGTGCAAAGAATTAGCGTATGCATCATCATGCATGTAAAGTAGCAACGTGACAAAGCTCTGCTATTGCATTTTGCATCAAATCGAACATGTGACAATATAAATATTTTTTTTGAAAGGAACCCAAAATATAAATATGTAATGAACGTTTCCACGTAATTGCCAAGAACAAACCAAAGAATGAAGTTAAGGACACCGAAAAAAGGAACTCTGTTGAGCGCTTTTGCTTGCCAACTGTTGCGCACGAGGTGGAAGGGGGGCGCCGGCCGCATCAGGGCAGGATCAAATCGGCGACCCCATAATAACAGGGTCTTTCGCTGGACCATGCATGAATGATGCCACCCAGGGCTCCGTTTATTTTCTGAGAACGCAGCGCACACAGACACGACGCATCCATCGACTTTTTACACCCTGTGCTGGCTTTGCATGCATGCGTGCCCACCACCTTTAAGCGTCACTTGTGTTACGGCCGCTTTTGCTTGCTTTCACCAACCTTTGTTACGCCCGGCAGCATTATATTTTCCTCTGTTTGCGCGCCCCCATTACTTAGCCGTGTCATGTTAACTTAAACCGATTGCTTTTGGTTCCAGTGTGACCCTGAAGCTTCTGGTAGCACATGCATGCAACACAAAGCCCACTTGCTGACCTCCTCCTCCTGCCCATGCCCCTCCGGCCGGATATATACCCATGGCGTCCCACTGGCCAAACTCCATGTCCAACCATCGAACAACACACTCCTAGCTAGCTAGCTACTACTGTGATTACTACCGTCACATACACCATCCACAAGAATCTCTTCCTCTAGGCTCCAGCTGCAGCTGCAAGCAAGCCAACAAACAAGATGAAGAGCAAGGCGTCGACGTTCTTGAAGCTGAAGCAGATGGTGTCGGCCATCGTGGCGGCGGTCAAGTCCAAGTCCACGGCGGTGCGCGTCAAGACGAGCGCGCTCAAGACGCGCCTCCTCATCTTCGGCATCCTCCGCAACAAGAAGCTGCTCATGACGGCCATCAACCACAAGATCCACGCCATCATGGGGCAGCAGGAAGCAGCGGGAGACGGCGGCAACAACAACGACGGCGGCGGCGGCGGCGGCAGGAAGGCCATCGTGCTCTACCAGCCCCCCGCCAGCTACAGCTTCTCTTCGGAGCTCGGCTCCCACGAGGTGGAGCCGCAGGAGAAGGAGGTGGAGGACAGCGACGACTACCTGACCCACTCGCTGTTCGCCGAGGAGGAGGACGACGAGGAGGACGAGCTGGTGAACGCGCCGGGGTCGGTCATCGACGTCATGCGTGACGCCAGGGAGCGGGAGGCCGGCGAGGGCGCCGAGTTCAGCCTCGAGGACGAGATCGACCACGTCGCCGACGTCTTCATCCGCCGCATTCACCGCCAGCTCAAGCTGCAGAAGCTCGACTCGTTCAAGCGACTGTGCGAGATGCTCGAGAGGAGCACCTGACGATCGATGATGATCGCATCGCATGCATCTTGATTGGCATCATCCATCGTACGTACGTGCTGCCAATGAATTAGTAACCAGCTCTATGAATAACTTTGAGATCGGTCGAAAAATTGCATGCATGTAAGTAGAAGGAATAAAGGTGGCATGGAGAGGAAGATGCTTTTCTTGATCCAGGGTTTACGTAGAAGGGATGATGGAAATTTTACTTTGACTAATTAATCATCATGTTCTTTTGTTCTTTGGGGATTCATGTGCTTAACCTTCCAAAAACTCAATAAAGTGGTAAAAGAAACCGAGTATGTGGACTGGACACCAGATTTATTAAGACTCATCGTCTGCGTGTCTTGTCACAACTCACATATGGATTTCTTTCGAAAAGGTCAGCTAAATATCTACGCTTTTTAGGGAACGAACATTCTTATTGTAACATAACAAAAATGAATTTCAATTCTTTTTTTTCTTCTTTATGGAAAGAGAAGGAATAGAACACACAACAATATATATGGTTGAAATGGAATCTAACATGGAGCAAGCTAGGCCAATTTTAATTATGAACGGTGATCACAGTTCACAGCAACTTGGTTGGTATAGATCGATCGGTTAACGCTACTATGCTCTTTTTCTGAAAGGAAATTAATCGATCTAGTCAAGTTTCGTCACAGACCACGAACACCACACGTGTATATATGACTGTTCCAGTAGGCCTCGAACAAAAGCAATCGTGCACGGAAGACATGCTGGACTGGTGACTACACATGCATGACAAACAAAAGTTCTCTGTTCGCCACCCTGCTTTTGGTCCAAAGCACACCACAGCTGTACGCCGGCCTGTACGATCGAAGCAGACACAATCCACAACAGCTCATTGCACGCCCAACTCTAATCAAAGATCTTACCTCTGTTTGTTCACCGACACGTTTTCCGGCGCCGTAAAGACCGAGAAAGTTTAGCACACGGGCGAATCTTGCTGGAATGAGATTCAAAAAAGAATCTTGCTGGAATGACGCCGTGTCAACTTGTTTTTCGAGAACGTGTCCGTGGACACGTGTTTCATTAAGAGGATTCACGTCGCGCCAGCTTCATTAAATGACAAGGTCAAGTTTCACAAACAATATATACTGTGAATTTTATTTGTGGTTGGTTCACCCTGACAAAAGAGACCAAAAATTCGTCCTTTGCATCAAATAATGATCGAGCAAGAAAGAATCCCGACAAGCACGGATGAAAAAAAATGTTCAAAACCGAGATTGAAGGAATATCGATAATTTCACTTTGTATGGGGCACACGCAACCCCCCGACGCCCCCTCCCCCTCCGCCGCTGCCGTGCCACCCACCCCTCAACCTGGCCCCCAAGCCCAGATCCCACCAACCCAACCCTAGATTTGCATACCCCATGAACCGATCTATCTTGATCCATGCCGGAGTGAAGTTGCCCTGCCATAGTTCAAGCAGCCCGAAGCAAGAAGCCTCATAGCGGACCTATCGGTGTTTTGTAGACCGACTAGTAAATTTATATGTGTGTCACGCTGTTCTAGAAAGACGATGGTAGCACTCAAAGGCACGATGAGTTATACTGGTTCAGGCCGAAGCCCTACGTTTAGTCTCGGAGAGGGTTTGAGTTCGTGTTCCTCGGTTGAATGCTCTGAAGTTCTTACAATGGGGTGTGTAAGCTATGGGAAAGAGGTAGGAGGAGTGAGGTGAAGGAATGTCCGAATGAAGTCTCGAGAGTTCATCCCCTAGATGGGAGGCCTGATTGCCCCTTATATAGAGTTCGGGGCCAGATTACATAGAGAGAGAGAGAGGTTCTCCTGACCGAGTGGTCGTGAGCCCGAGGGTGGGAGAAGCTAGGGAACTTGGCTTGCAAGCAAGCATGTCTTGTCCTGGCGTCATCGCATGTTCTGGTACGGCCATCATCGTGGTCTAGCTCCCATGTCACGGCATGGCATGGCATGATGCTAGAGTGTCGATCGTGATGGCACTGTTGGCACGGTGGCGGTTCACCAATTGTCCTGTGTGACTTGGTCTTACCGTGGCCTTCGTCATCGTCCCCTGTTCTCCTGGTGACATCGTGGCGATAGTGCGGGAGCAAGTGGCCGCTCCTAGGTAGGGATGAAAACGGATCGGATACGAACGGATATTACTAATATTACATTTGTTTTCATATTTCTGTTCGGATTCGGATTCGAATACGGATAGTGTCAACAATATCGGATAGGATACGATTGGATATCGACATCATAAATATGCGATTTGAGTATTCGGATACGGATACAGTATCGGATGTTGAATATCCGGACTCGGATACGAACAGATGTGAACCCCTTTAAACGGATTCGGTCTCGAATACGGTCGGAAAATATCCGTACCGTTTTCATCCCTACTCCTAGGTCGTCGGTCACCTTTGCTGGTCGTGATGCCGGTGACCTCGACCCTGGTCTGCGAGGTTGAGGTCCCTGGTGGCTTGGCCGGTCTGGATAGTCATGACCAGGGTCGTGCGCCCATCCCATAGCGGGTGGGGTCGTACGCCTGTCTTGTCGGGCTGGATTTAGATGGTGCGGCACCGTACCGGTCGTCATTGCTTGGTGTTGTTGTCTTGTCTGTGTTGGGGCGCGTAGGGATGGTGCCTGCCCCCGAGATGGCTGTCCTTTCAGTCCTGGCGGAGTTAGTGGAGCATGCCTGTCCCTGTCAGGGCTAGTGTACTTGATGGATCCCGACCTCCCCCTCTCCCTCCCAGGGGTCGTGACGGGGAGAGGTCGTGTGCTGCTACGTAGCGTGCAGCGGGAGGAGAAAGAAGAGGTCGTGGTGGACCCTTTGTCTCGGCGTTCGGCCTAGGGCCTTAGCGGTTTAAGTGGACCGTGGTCGCTGGGCCTCATCCAGTTGTGCTGTTCAAGAGGCTCACTAATCGGTGTCTTGAGATACCTAGGGTATCATGACCTCAACAATAACCCCTAAGCGTCTTCCCAATCTTGGAATGATCGTGGAGACGTTGAATTCTAAATGTATCGTGTGTAGGCTTGAGGTCGTGACTAGTCCGAGCTCGGAACTTCGGGCTTTGTCGGTTAACTGTTCAATGCGGTAGGTGGCCGTTGTGTCCTGTCCCATCAAGTTGCCTTGATGGCGAGGCGAATGCTTGCCCTGCTGAACCTAATGTGTTAGTATGCCGCATGCGAGAGTTTGGGATCCAGACAGAACCGTGTGGTCTCGTCGACGTTGTACCGGCTTCGCCTTTTGGAGGATTTCGATTTGCCCACCCTCCCGCAGGCTTCTGACATTAGGTAACCCCCCCCCCCCCATGTTTGCCATGCGGCTCGGGAGTCATGGGCTGAGCAGTCCGCCGTTGGTTCTATAAATAGGGGCTTTCCTTCCATTTGAACTATTCTCGACCGTGCCTTTGAACTACTCTTAGATCTTTGAGAAGCTGAGTCTGAGAGTGGGAGGAGTGCTTTCTGATAAATAGTAGAGGGTTTGAGGATGCGACCCGCCAGGGTCGGTTGTGTTGGCCAGAGGCCAGCGATGCTTCTTCCAGCACGGCTTGCAAGTAGGGGGGCGGGGCATGTCGTGGAGGTCGGTTCCGAAGCCGTGCGACCATGATTTTACCCGTGCCTCGGTGGCTCGGGTGTCTGATGTGGTCATCAGCTGAGGGTGGTCCTTATCTGCTGCCTTCTTTCTCCCCTCGTATTCTTGTCCGGAAGCCGTGATGCCGGAAGAAGGCTTACGGGGTGTTCTTTTCTTCCTTGTCCGGCCATTCTTGTAGCATGAGCGTCCGGAGCTTTTAATGATCGGTTTTTTTATAACATGTACGCGGCTTGGTCGCGCTCGCTTTGTAGTCGTTGATTATGAATAAAGAAGAACCTCCTTTTCGAGTGTTGTGACTTCTTTCAAGGTCGTGACGAGCCCTTGAGCCGTCGGGCCGGGATTGGGCTTGTCAGTTAAAGGTTGTGGACTTCGGGCGGGTCGTCGACCTTCCGCCACGCTGGGGAGGTCGACCTTCGACCTTTGTTCGAACGTCCTTTCCTTGATTATTAAGACTCATCGTCTTCGTGTCTTGTCACAGTTCACGTATGGAGTTTTTTTGAAAAGGTCAGCTAAATATCTACACTTTTTAGGGAAGATTCTTATTACAGCATAACAAAATGAATTTATTTTCCTTCTTTATTACTACGGAAACATAAGGACTAGTCCCACAACAATATTTGCATGGTTGAAATGGAATCCAACATGGAGCGAGCAAGCTAGGCCAACTTTAGTTATGAACGGTGATCACAACAACTTGATTTGGAAATCGATCGGTTAACGCCACTGTGCGTGCTCTTTTTCGGAAAGGAAATTAATCGATCTAGTCAGTTTCGTCACAGACGATGAACGCAACACGTATATCATATACATGACTGTTCCAGTAGGCCTCGAACAAAAGCAATCGTGCATGGAAGACATGGACTGGTGAATAGACATGCATGACAAACAAAAGTGCTCTGTTTGCCACCGTGCTTTTGGTCCAAAGCACACCATAGCTGTACGCCGGCCTGTACGATCCACAACAGCTCATTGCACGCCCAACTCTAATCAAACATCTTACCTCTGTTTGTTCACCGACACGTTTTCCGCCGCCTTAAAGCCCGAGAAAGTTTAGCACATGGGCGAATCTTGCTGGAATGACGCCGTGTCAACTTCTTTTTCGAGAACACGTGTTCGTTGACACGTGTTTCATTAAGAGGATTCAGGTTGTGTCAGCTTCATTAAATGATAGGGTTAAGTTTCACGAACAACATATACTGTGAATTTTATTTGTGGTTGGTTCACCCTGACAAAAGTGACTAAAAATCCGTCCTTTGCATCAAATAATGATCAAGCAAGAAAACGAATCCCGACAAGCACAGATAGAAAAAAAAATATTCAAAACCAGAATTGAAGGAATATTGATAATTTTATTTTGTATGGCTCTCGCCCAACCCTTCGACGGCTCCTCCCCCTCCACCGCTGCCGTGCCACCCACCCCTCAACCTGGCCCCCCAAGCCTAGGTTCCACCGACCCAACCCCAGATCTGCGTGCCCCGCGGTCGATCCATGCCGGAGTTGAAGTTGCCCCACCACAATTCAAGAAGTCTGAAGCAAGAAGCTAGCCTCATAGCGGACCCAACTTCAAATCGCTCATATCCAAATTCAAGGAGTGAAATCTTGGATCTACGACATCTGCTTTCGTCTCCACAGGCTCCAATCCTCGGAGAGCTAGCCTCAGGACCTTGTTGTAGGAGGTGTAAGCGGGCACCTTGAAGACACCAGATGATATGACCATGCCATCATCGATTCAAGTTACACCAAACCCCAAACCGAACATCACCTACATCTACACTGGATCACGTTATTGATAGATCGATTACGCGTAGTCGAGCAAAGAAGCTAAAAGATGAACGTGCTACTTTATGAAGTTCATTTTAATATTAATGAGAATTATATGCTGCCTAAGTTGTGCATGTTGCTATTACCCAGGTTCACCAAGGAGAACGACAAGAACACAAAAAGAGATGACTAATAGAGAAGGGCCACACTCGAACTAGACCAGTTCAGTAGAACAATCTGAAAGAAATAGTACTAACTTTTGATTCCCAAAAGCTATGAAGGTCAATGAGCACATTTTAGAAAGCTTATCAAGTAGAGTTTCATTCTCGGACGGTCTCAATTGAGTTGGATTTTCTAATGTTGAGATTATACTAGATTAGTGAAGACTTGTCAAAAGGTCAACAATCTGCCTGATGTTTAACTTATCATGCAAAATTGTACCATTCTAAAATGTTTTATGGTGCATGCTTTACATGGTCTGAAAGCTTATAAAGTTAACCAACCAATAACACGTCAATTGGACTTTCCAAGATGAAGTTATTGCCAAAACACTAAAGACTGCGTAGAATCCCAACAACAATGGTCCACACGATTGCACATAAAAGAACAAATTAAAGTAAAAGGCCGCACGAGCAGAAGAATCAGAGAAGGAAATAAATCATAGCTGTTAGAAAGTATAGAACGAGAGACAAGTGAGTGATGCAAATGATTCACGGTTGTATTCCCAATGAACAGTGTGTATATATATATATAGGGTCCATGTGGGCAGTTACAAGTATGAAAGAGAGAGAGAGAGTGAAAAGACACCCCTTATATTAATCCCTAATTGATCACTAAATAATAATTCTTAACACTCATCCCTTGATCAATTTGCTTCTTGTACTTTTCATTGTTCCTGTATTATGCATCATTATGAATCTTTGGAAAACCCTATGGAAAAAACCAAAGTAATACCGGTATACCAGGTAAAACTCCTTAAAACCCAGTGAAAAAAATAAGAAGAAAACACCATGATATACAATCACCAATGTTATTAGACCCTTTAAAATAAACTCAAAGCCTTAGTCTAAAAATACCTTGACCATAGGGTCAATATGCTTCAAATATCATCTTCCAAAAACCCCGGTGGGAAAAACTAGATGATATAGCATATACCTTTGTGTTGACATTGCCTCATAAAAAACTTTATATGAGAAACCTCAAAGGGAAAAACTCACATAAAGAAAAAAGTGCAATGCATCTTATGTTCCAGTATCATCCGCCAAAAACCCCTGTGGGGAAAATGGATGCTATGACATAAACTTATGTTGATATTGCCTCATTAAAAACTTTATATGAGAAACTCAAAGGAAAAAATTCATACAAAGAAAAGAGTGCAATATGATGTTTGCAACAAGTTATTAATCAGAGAGACTCTTCCCCTAATACTAGCAAAACTCAAAGTAAATTCATACTAATACATTCAACACATAAGAAATGTGGAGTATGGTAGATTTTACGAATATCTCTACAAGATTATCACAAGACTTAGTTTGCAAATGTTCATATACCCATATAACCTATGGAACAGAACCATTTTAAAGCAAAAATATTGCATTAAGTATAACTTGTCTCCATCTATGCAACACAAGTTGCATTATCTTTTATAGATAATGACCATTGATTCAATAGAATCACCACCACATAACTTTAGTATGTGATATATCATTCTGTCAAGCTACACACATTCATGTGAAGCCTTGTAAAATACAATATCAGAATGATTGGTGAAATGATCACTGATGTCTATTTAAAGACTACCACAAAATGGTCTTTCCACATGTACATTAAGCCTTTTTAACGATCTAAAATTGAGGATCCAATAGATAACCAGAATCATTATATCCAATTGGATAATGGGTTCTTCCAAATGAACACACCAAGTTCACTTGTGCTATTAAGATATCAAAAGATATCCTTAATTTTAATCCACCAACATTTGGTAGGAGTAGTGCTGCTAATAGATAGCAAATCATTGCAAAACTAATATCCACCCAGGAACTTTTGCAAGATATGTTAGCGCGTCAATAGCACAGAGATAATGGATCACATGTCTCGATATCTCATCACTATGTCATAAAATAATTTTTCTCTATCATGAGGTAGAACAACCATAGAATACCTTCATATTGAATCACTCAATATGATCTGGATATCGATAGCTTTTGTAAAAAAATCCTAAGAGAAGATGGTTGGATCATAAACACAAAATGAAATTTTGGTTTAGTCCGTATCTTCCATCTCAAACTCCGTCTTTAGATTACAACATGCTATTAACATGTGTTCATCACTAATGATGTCAAGATTATTGACTATCATATACACTATGAAATCCAATCAAGGACTTCCAAAATGAACACCATGTGTAATCAATCTTGTATCCCTTCAGTTTAGGGAATACACACAAAGTCGATTGTACCAAATTTGACTTAACTGCTTTAAGCCATATTGACTTAAGAATACACAATATATGTTGCGATTTTATGTATGAGGGTTGGATATGTGAACTCCTTCCTAAAAGCTTCACAAATACACCAAATCAAATGATCATATAAATATATGCAATCACTACATATATCAACTATCAACTGCAATGATAGATGCTTTTGTACTGCCTATCAAAAGATAGTATCGAAAATTTATAACTTACTATGGAGAACAATTTGCATTGAAAATCAATGCCTGGGTTTTACGTATACCCCTTATGCTACTAGTCTTGCTTTTATTCTCACCACCACATTGTTTTCAATCCATTCTAGGACGAAAACACTTTTGTACCCACAGTAAAGGTACCATGAGGTGTTGTCATCACAGCCCAAAACACCTCTTTTGACCAAGATTATCTCTGCATGTATTACATCACTCAACAAGTTCCAGTAAGAGTGTGCAAAGCACTCTGCCATGGTCTTATTGACTGGATGGCTTGGAATATTGTATACAGTTTACTCAGAGAAGTACGTGTCGACATATATAGCCTTTCTATGATATAATTCTCCGGTTATCAAAACTCAAAGTACCCTGAATGACTGATCGTGACTTCTCGAAATGAGAGTTAGGGCTTTCCGATATCCTAGCATCAGTATTTGGGTGCACCTCTGAGCTAAGTTTGTGGATGACATCCATCCACTGGGTAATAACCAATATTAACCCGCAAGGTGTCACCAACCATAGGTTGACCTGCATTTTCTATCTTAGAAGGAAAACCTTCTATTGCTAGCATGAATAATCCTGCTTTATAGCCATACTTCTCCCCCTCTTATTTACAATTAGGAGTTGAGTGGTTTTACTTGGTACCACCACTCTTTCTGACACATACTTGCAATGGATTAACAAGTTTAAGACACCTTAGTAATCAGTAAATGCATTTGGCAGTTTACTTGCAATATTATGTAAATCAACAATTATTTGAATTCAACATTTAGTTCATTTAGTACGTGATCCAGAGCATGAAGTGCTTTATGCATTACAAATAATTTCCTGGCATTATATATGGTATTTCAAATCCCTCCTAATGCCTGGAAATGCTCATAATCTAAATGAAACCAGCATACGGGTCATAAATAGATCCTCCATAAGAGATCTAAATACTTAACAATCGACGGAGATTGAAATCTCACATTGATCTCCAGTTTTCTGTGTGTACCCATCAATGTATGCTGTGGTGATGAGATTGGTGCGTATACAACATACTTAATCTTACGCAAATAGGAAATCTTTCTGGATTCCCATGTACTAAATGCATATAGGGGATATGCAGTTAATCTCAAGTTGGGAGTGTGTAAACCTACCTGACCCCAACACGAAGTTGGCAAATAGCAATTCACTAACAATGGTCTTGCTATGACCTTGTCATACTTCATAGATTCCATTTATCCTTTTAGATATGTAACTAAATTCTTGTTATACCAAACAATCGTCATTGTAGGTACAAAAAATTCAGTAGTGTTCATGATAATGAGCTCACGACATGAGCCATTATTTACCAAATGCATGGCCGAGTATGGATACTTCACACACTCTAGATCATCTTATAGATGTATCTTCACAACCATAAAATACCTGAACTGTCCATACAATCTTTGTATCGGACCCATATATATTCTCTTGAATATGATCAAGAAATCTAAGACATTTAATCTGATTTTAAGATAAGAGGGTCTTAAAATCTATTTCCCTTTGGCACTTATCGTATCCACACTTTGAGAAAATCTTGACCAAAAAATTTGCTAATAATTTTTCACCTCATCCCATATGATGACCAAGTTGTTCATTCCAAATCCGGAATGCATCAATAGTGTGAAAAATTATCTTATACACAACATGTTGTACGGGGATGGTTGTATGCATAATACAACCAAAACGAGACTTATCTTACTACTTTATATGCCATATCCAATGTTGTCTTTTTGTGTTTTCATACGAAAATACATTTAGATATCTCTATAATTTAGTAGGATACGAGTTGAATTAGGACATAATTAAATATCCTTAATTATTAACTCAGTATCCAAAGGAAGAATGATGGTGGCAAGATAGACCAAACTATCATTGCATCGCATCAGCGATGGCCAAAATTATTCCCTCTTCTTGTCATAAGAACCAGGAACATTTTGCTTCCCTAATTGTAGAGTTTGTGGTACAAATGTCCACTAGGCATATATCATTCCACATTGGAATAAGTCCCGTGCAATCTATATATGACAAGAGTTTAATGATATTCTCGTCTAATATATAGAAATCCATAAATATTGTCGAGTATCAAATATATCGATATGATACCCACAATAGTTATGCGTTGATAATATAAGTATTATAACATCTTCGATGGACATTATCACATATTGTGAACGGACCATGAGATTATCCCAAATCTCAAAACAAATCATTCGAAGCATATTCGATGATCATGTTGTCCATCTATGTGATGTTCTATTTACGAGAAAAGGAGAAGTGTTGTTATGTGATCCCATAAGATCCAGCATAACAACCAACCTTCTAGGTATTTCCTATGTCATCCTATATAGACGTTTTGATATAGATCAATTAAAAACTTAAGGGTATGGCATTGTTTAGCGCGATGCTAAACACAACCACATATATAACATTACTCTGTCATTCTTGGGTTCACATTGCCATCACTCATATTGCACTTTAGGCCTTTTGTTTTTACTAGTGGAAGCAAATTATATGAACAATATTGATAAGGACATGACACCATCGGATATGACCATTGATTATAAGGTGAGCTCGTTCCTATATTTGCATAGTGATTTTTGGTACAATTCACTTAGTTCCACATGCATATGTCATTATTTGCTTGTAGGTACAAATATGTCTCAAAGTGCAAGTCCATCAAAGTTGAACTTTTAGTTCACCGATGACCCGACAATGATTCATTAGGAAGGTCATAACTCATCCATCCGGAGTGTGATTGTGGTCAATGAGCACTTGATCGAAAGCTTGTTTTATAATATTTCAAATAGATCTGGTCCCATCTTAATATCACCTCGGCAAGGCCACTAAATCATCATGACATGTTGTCGCTGTTTCTATCGGGAGCTACGTCGTCATCACGGGCTTGTTATTCACCCTTGGGACCCTGGCCCAAGTTGGAGCACGCCCTAAGGAGATGGAGAATATATAAAGGAAGCCCTTGGATGTCCTCCCCCTTGTCCACCACCTTAGGAGGCAAGCAAGGGCATCCAAGCCAAGTTGGTGGCCCAATCCATGTGAAGTTCGAGTCCATCTCGGGCTGCAGGAGCAGTCTATAGTAAAACAGACGCCCAGGTCGTATATGGACTCCGTTTTCGATGATCCACATATGGTTGGAAAGATAATTTGATAAGGAAACCAATGGAGGTGGTCCTACATCAAAATTCCTTTCCAATCAACATGAATCGCCGAAACAAGTTGACGTCCAGAATTTGTCAGGGCGCTGCGTCGCCATCTTTTGGGCCGTTTGGGCCTTGTAACATGCCGGGGCTCCTTAGGGACATGAATAAGGGTGCTTGCACGCCCCTTAGGCTATATATTCAATGGCCGCCGCCTACGTTAGGGTTTGAGTTTTGCTTTAGATAAATCTATCATTGAACAGTCGCCGTTATCGGTTTGCAAGACCCCAACTTCGAGTGCTTAGTGATTCATCTGCAATTGTCACCTCAATTGAGTTACGTTTTATCTTGTTCTTGCTTGTGTTCTTCGATTCGCATCAGGGATTAGCCTTTTTGGCAAGGTCAACCGGATTGTGACACGGTTGATAACCAGAGGAGACATGGTGCTAAGGTTGCAGGGTTCGGGTCTTTGTGATCAGAAGCCGGATGTGTGTGTCGCTCTCCACCAAATCGATAGTCATCTTGAACCTGACGGAAGATCGAAAACCCCGTCCCATCAAGTGGTATCAGAGTTTCAGGTATGCCGTCAAGTTTGCATCTATCCTCTAGTTTGAGTTTTTTTGCCTTCGTCCCATGAATCCAGAAAATTGCCCTACAAAAATATTTGTGTTCATCATTGTTCTTCTCATATCCGATAACCCATTGTGCCATTGCAATATTTTTAATTTCAGTTTACTTTATTGAACGGTCGTCCCTCGTGGTGTCATTGTGTTCGTCGTGTCTATATCATGTTCTTGGTTTCTAGTGTTAGGTTTTGTTTTTCCTTGTGTGACGTCCATGAGATTGAGTCCCTCCATCTTTCCAGTGTGTTGTTTCCTATCTTTGATCAACAAAAAAAACCCACATACTGTTATTGTTTACCAAATAATAAAAGGAGAGAGAAGATTTATCTAGTACGTGCGATTTGTATCTGAGGAAAAAAAAGGGAGAGAAGTCATCTATGTGACTACGTGAGACAGTAAAGAGGAAAGAAATAGTTTTTCATCTGCTGTGTTAGGAAACACTACGTGCTCCTAGAAAAATAGAAAGAACTACTCCCTCCGTACGTAAAAATAAAGTCGTTTTGGACAATACTTGGGTTAAACATTGGAAATATAAATCATGAATAACTTTTAAGTTGTTGAGTTTGAAAATGTAAAAACCATATGTATAGATTTGTCTTGAAAAATATTTTCACAAAAATTTACATATATCACTTTTTGATAAATATCTTTATAAAAATAAGTAGTCAAAGTTATGCTTTGGAGACCGTGTATCGCTGTCCAAAATGACTTTATTTTTTTAGTACGGAGGGAGTATTTTTTTTAAGTTGCACTGAGTATAGGAAGCCAGGACTCTTTTTTGGTGTTAGGAATCTATTTGATTTTGTTGGTCGGAGCCGTGCAGCGCAAGTTGGTTTGCTTCTGTGCGAAGGTGATTTGTTTCTGTACAGCAAGTCTAACGTATTCCAAGGTTTTGTCTTATTTTTCTTGCTGTGCTATAGGTAATTCATCTAGCGGCACTCTGATAGAAAAAAAGAAAAAGGCAAAGTACAAAAGAAAGAGCACAATAAAAAAATTCAGAGAAGAACAAAGAGGCAAAAGTGAAAAAAAGAGCCGCACCAAAAAAAAAAAAAAGACAAATAAAAAAATAGAATGTGAAATATGCAGAAGTGCTTGCATCCTTTTATGTCCTTGTGTTGCATTGTATAGTTGCTTGCTTGAACTTGATCCAGGACGAGTTTAGACCGGCGACATAGGCTAACTTGTGACTACTTTTTAATCTTACAATTCTAAATTAAATTATTATTATTCCTTGCTACCATATTTTAAGTCTCTCAAGCTCCACATATATACTTAAGATCAGTATAGAAAAAGACTCTTGCAATCTTGATGCTACACCCTCACAGGTATCACAAATGAGTCACCGGTTGTACCGTCCACTGTCTTGCTTTGGTAAGAACACTTGTAAGAGCTTGGTAAGATGTGTGTGAGTGTGATTCCACTGACCCATAAATAGTTGATAGGGATTTTCTTTTGATTCCTAACAATGTCGAACAACGAGTTTCTGTTTAAGAGTGAATTACAGGGCATTAGGGACCAGAAGTTTACAAGGATGGACCAAATGAAGAACAATCAACCATCACATATAGACTATAATCATCAAGTTATGAGAGGTAAATTGACCATACCATCATATTCTGGACTTTATGATGGAGAAAATATTTTGACTGTGAGATGGCTGTAGAACTAGAGTTTAATTCCCACCTATTTTCTGAGATACATAGAGTTAAACACGCCACTAGTAAATTCAAATATTTTGTTCAATTCTGGTGGCGAGAACTAGGTAATTTGCATCAACAACCTAAATCATGGGATAGACTACAAGAAGCAATGCATGATCGTTTTATTCCTCCTTCTTATAAACGTGAATGGCGTAAGAAATTGCAGCGCTTAGAGCAAAGTAATATGTGTATCCAGGAATATTATGCAGAGTTTCAAAAGTGTGCAATACGTTGTGGGATAGTAGAGGATATGGAAGATAAAATTGTTCGCTTTTATGGTGGTTTGAGGCATAAAATACAGGATATTGTATATCATAAAAACTTTTGTACTATCAACCGTTTATTCTAGCTTGCTATGCTAGCAGAACAAGAATTGCAGGGATGTTAGCAAACAAACCAAACCAACATTGGCAACAATCTCAACTAGATTTTAGTAAGGGTGGAGCAAGCATTTGCAAAGGTCGAGACTATGATAAGAAGGTGAGTGGCTGCTTCTACCCCTGCAACAGCATCTTCACCACCACCACCACCTCCCACACGTACTTTGAAGTCTAGTAAAACTTTAAACCATGCTGAAATTATACAAACTAATGGAGATAGAGATGCTAATGGAAAGAAAGAATTAGATGTTAAATCTAAAAATAAGCAAGTATGCGAATTAAAAGATTCTTTTATGCTTGCTACAAAATCTTATATTGTTGAAATTGGCGATGATGTGCTGAATTTGTCCACCACTCATGCTATAATAGAGCAATATTTAGAGAACATGTAACACCCTAAAATTTGCAATCTTTTAAAATAGTAAATTTGATTTATTTATGTTATATTGCGTGCATTCAAATATAGGAAATTAATAATTTTTTGTGAAATTAAAATCAATCATAAGTATAGATACATGTTGATGCACTCATGCTGGAGCATTGTAATTAATATGTTGAGTGGTTTGATTTAAAACTCAAAAGGATCATAAAATTATTTGAAAATAGAAATGGAAAATTCATTTGGAAAAAGAAAAGGCTTCTTCGCTTCTCATTCCTCCCTCTTTCTATCTGCCCGCATCCCGCCGCCCGCAAGCCTCCTCCTTTTCCCCTCTTCCCGCTTCCTTCCTGGGCCACCCACTCAGGCGAAGCCACCATCGCTCCGCTGCCAGCCATTGCAACAAGCAATGCCCAAAGACCGCAGCAATCCGCTCCTTCCCTCTCATCAACCTGCCCCACCCGTCTTTGCCCTCACCTCCAGTCATTCCCCACGTCACGCCCGGTCAAGCAACCATCATGCTACTTACTTCGGATGTGGGAGCGTCTCCCCCAGCGCCCGGCGCTACAAATGGAAGCCCGCTCGAGCCGCTTTCCCTCATGTTTCCCGCTCTCTCTCGCGCTGCAGGCACAGAAAACTACTGCAAGAAGAAGAAGATTCGCCGACCGCCCCGCCGCGGATTGCCGCCCCGAGCCGCCTGCCTCTCGATTTTCTCCGTGGTGAGATTCGCCAGTGCCTCCTCTCTCTCCCCGACCTTTTCCCGTGGAATATGGTGGCTTTTATGACCATTTTCGAGTGCGCCATGGAGCTCCTTGCCGCCGGCCATGGCTGCCACCGCGCGAACCACCTCCACCGGCCCCATTCTCATCCTTGCCGAGGTCTCCTTTCTCCCCTCTATCCCCGGTGTTCTCGGATGCTCAAACCGAGGCCCGTGAGGCTGTTACTACCAGCAGGGTGACCTTCTTGCACGCAAGCAATGGTGCCTCATCGCCGGGACACTGCTCCGCCACCAGCCTTCTCTCTTCCTCCCGTGTCTAATCCGAGCCCTCCATCCATGATCCAACAGTGAGAATGTCCGTACCTCTTCGGAGGTCAAATAGCTAAAGAGACCCTCGGTTTACATCTAATTGAACCCGCAGTCCAAGGCGTAGTTCCCCGAATGCGCATTCTCGTTTGGAAAACGTAACCTTCACGGCTTAAGTCAAAAATACGTTTTCAGTATTTACAGAAATGCCATTTGAACTGTTTCGTTTATAAAATTGTCGTTTTAGCTTCGAATTGATCCATTCAAATCGCGTTAGCTTCGTAATTCCATAATCTACATGTTAGAATCACTGTTAGTCAAGTTTGGAACTTTTTAATTTCCTGGTTGGATGTAATTAAATATATTGCTATAGGAAAACCCATTTAAATCATAACTTTTGCATTTTAGCTCCGTTTTTCGTGAATTTCGCGTTGACGTGATCGTAGCGAGACGTAGATTATTTTCACAAACCTATTATCTTGTTTTCTATACTGTTGGTGTACTGTTCTAATAATAGGAATGTTTGCTTTGCATGAATGCTTTTGGAATGTTGTATGTTGCCGTGTTGGTCGCGTTCAGACGGTGAGGAGAACGTTGGAGATCAGGAATTCTTTGACGACCAGCAGGACCAGCAAGAGTTTGTGAA
Organism: Miscanthus lutarioriparius; assembly: GCA_904845875.1. Taxonomy (NCBI): domain Eukaryota; kingdom Viridiplantae; phylum Streptophyta; class Magnoliopsida; order Poales; family Poaceae; genus Miscanthus; species Miscanthus lutarioriparius. The sequence continues at coordinate 51,442,300 of CAJGYO010000012.1, forward strand.
CCAAGGCAAGTATAGCATGGGACCTATCTTGATGCCTATTCATCATTTATTAATTATTCATTTGCATGTGTCTAATTTTGATACCCGTAAGGACATCCTAGTGATTGATTATCCTGTTCCTTGTCTCCTATGGGTTATATGCATATGAGTAGTTTGCTAGTGCTCAACATAACTATACATGAGCTACATATTGAACAACGATTCTATGGAAAGAAAAGGTAAAAGTTGCTTTTAAACAACTGGATTATAGGGCAATGGAGCAAATGACTTTCGATCATGATGCTCTCGGCCCTCCATAAGGACTTATCTGTCGGCAAAAGCTGGGACTGACAGTGCAACCGTGAGGGTCATATGGCTCTGACTTTAGCTCAGTAATAGGACCTTTTCTAGCTTGTTAGAGGTTACCTTTTTGGCGTAAATGGGGCTTGCCACGTTGGGTATAGGGCTGCCTCTGTTCCTATGTGTATAGCCGCGATGGATATGTGCCATAGGAAAGGGGGGTTCCTACATTTGCCTGCCAAGGAAACCTAGCGGCCCTAACTTGTTAGAGAAATCTATGAAATGGCTTCATAGTGTACCCTGCCCGCTCACCTTGGTAGTGACATGGGAGTAAATAACCCGGGCATATGGGGATCACGACTCGCGGTGAATGTGCACCACCTCTGCAGAGGATAACAAACTGTTATAATAGCCGTGCTCACGGTCACGAGCGGCCTGGAAAACTCATAGAATAGATGGCTACTTATAATGTTGTTTATACGAGATGATTATGATGATGTCACATGACTCAATTGGATCGGATATATGATCACGTGGGTTTAAATGGGAGCTTAAGCATAACTTGATAATAGTTGAGGATAAAATCTTGACTTACTAAAAGTGCTAACTGCAATAAACCAGTGTCAACCTTTTTGAGCTTCATAACCCCATGTTATCTTGTTGAGTACGGGACGTACTTACGCTTGTTTACTTTCTATATTTAGATAAAAATCCCGGATGGGTAACAGATGACAACGGATATGAGGAGTTTCCTGAGGTTTATTAGGCTTGTGGTCAACCAGTCGACCATCCCTGTGATGGAGTTCCACGAGAGAGTTATCTTTTTATCTTCCGCTGTGTTATGTAAGACAATGTGATGCTATTATTCATTATGTAAGTTACACCGTGATGATACTTTTTATAATTTGTCAACTTATGTGTGTGACTGATCCCTGGGCACACATGAGTTTAGTGCATTCAATTTTATCCTTAAAATTGGGTGTGACAGAACACTAAATCCAAATTGCCTTTGTTACAAAATAATTGTTCTAATAATGCTAGTGATAAAGAAAAATTGTGTGACAATGCTTTTATTATACCTATGCCACAACTTGTGAATGAGCATAATGCTTTTGTTCTGAAGCCAAATACTTGTGTTGAAAATAAACATTTGTTTTCAATTGCTATTGAAAGAGATGAACTAAAATTGTTGTCTTCTTTAAATACTTTGGGTTATATTGAGTTTGATACTCTACGTGCTTTAAGTAGTTTGAGGGAGAAATTTTTATACGTTGAGTTGCCATGGTTGTCTAGATGTACATATCATTTTATTGGCAAATATAATTGTAAAGGAGAGTATATGGTACACCAAGTTTGTACTTGTTCAAATCTAAAATCTCCTTTTGTTGTACAACAATATGATCGATTAGAGGGCTGCCATAGATATAATCATGTATTGTCAAGATCCCCAAGTTTTGTTATAAGGAAACATGTTAAATTTTAAGAAGAGGAGCAATGTTGGCTACTACCTGCAACTTGTCCTCCAACTAAGCTCAAACCGATGACAGTTTGCTGTCAAGAAGGGGAGGATGATGAGGACTGACACCATCGAATATGACCATTAATTATAAGGTGAGCTCGTTCCTATATTTGCATAGTGATTTTTGGTACAATTCACTTGGTTCCACATGCACATGTCATTATTTTCTTGTAGGTACAAATGTGTCTCAAAGTGCAAGTCCATCAAAGTTGAACTTTCAGTTCACCGGTGACCCAACAATGCTTAATTGGGAAGGTCATAACTCATCCATCCGGAGTGTGATTGTGGTCAATGAGCACTTGATCGAAAGCTTGTTTGATAAGTTTTTAAATAGATCTGGTTCCATGCCAATATCACATCGGCAAGACCACCAAATCATCAAGACATGCTGTCGCTATTTCTGCCAGGAGCTACGTCATCATCATGGGCTTTTTATTCACCCTTGGGACCCTAGACCAAGTTGGAGCATGCCCCAAGAAGATGGAGAACACATAAAGGAAGTCCTTGGACGTCCTCCCCCTTGGCCACCACCTTAGGAGGCAAGTAAGGGCATCCAAGCTAAGTGGAAGGTGCAATCCATGTGAAGTTCGAGTCCATCTCGGGCTATAGGAGCAGTCTGTAGTAAAACAGATACTCAGGTTGCATATGGACTCCGTTTTCGACGATTCCTGTATGATTGGATAGATAATTTGATAAGACAACCAATGGAGGTAGTCCTACATCAAAATTCCTTTCCAATCAACGGGAATCGTTGAAAGAAGTTGACGCCTAGAATCTGTCAGGGTGCTGCGTATCGCCGTCTTTTGGGCCGTTTGGGCATTGTAACATGCCGGGGCTCCTTAGGCATAATTTCCTTTGATCTATAACAAAGAACCCCTAATTAAGGTTCACTAAATTCCTCCAATAGCTCATGGGATAAAAAGTTGATGTCCATTGTCTATGTGGGATAGTGATGCCATCTAGAGCGAGTTCATGAAACTCCTCTAAAGTCAGTATCCTCAACATGTGACAGACCATTGATTTAATTAATTTACACTTAAGGTAAATTAAAATTCATTATGGTGATGTTGTATCCGATGCAAAAATTTGGGGTTCCATATCTTGTCACTTTGTTTTGGATTGTTGGAGATAGTCATCAAAACTATAAACTTTTCAACAATTAAAGATAATCACAAGATGTGTAGACCTCACGAACAATCATTATTAATGTTGGCACACATATAGTAGATAATCTCTATGTTCGAAACATAGAGTAGATCTCTCAGTAGTAGGCAAATAAATTGCTGATATAGATACGGTCTCTGGGCTAATATATTCGTAGGAATATACCGCAGCCAATGCTTAAGACTCTACCACATGTGTATAGCCTTTAATAATGAATGATAGTAGTCACCATAAAAGTGTACCATTTTCATATTTTTAAAATACTTATTTAGGACAACACAATGTAAGTAATCATAAGTTTAAAATAAACATGATGTAGGCCTCTTAATAATGGGCGAATAGTTGCTGCCATGGGCGTCAGCGGAGAAGCGACGTGCGTGATAACGTTTTAAAAAGTATAGAACAAGAGACAAGTGAGTGATGCAAATGATTCACTGTTATATTCCCAATAAACGGTAAACGGTTTTTACACGGTCGTCCTTCGTTTAGCGTTTAGGCTGTTTACACGGTGTTTAAACGGAGTTAAACGGTCTAAACGGTTTTGTACTTTTTATTAAAAAAAATACATATAATTATATATGTGCATGTAAAAAATCAAGTATTCTAGCATTTATACATATTTATCTGAGTAAAAATCAATTATTTTGGTATGTATATATATTTATGCATGTGAAAAGAATCAAATATAGATATTTATGCACGTAACATATCAAGTGTACACATTTATAAATATAATAAACTTAAGTATACAAATTTATCAATACAAAACTGAACTAGATTACCTCGTGTTCGCCTAAACGGCCGTTTAAATAGCTGTTTAGCCCGTTTAATGCCGTTTATCTCCGTTTCGTTTAGGCTGTTTAGACCGTTTTTTTCTGTTTTTTAACCGTTTAAATGGTCAACCGTTTAATTTTCGTTTACCCCATAAACAAAACAGTTTACCACCGTTTATCGTTTACTGGCCGTTTAAACGGCCGTTTAATCCGTTTAGGCGAACACTGTATATATATGGAGTGATTACAAGTATGAAGGAGAGAGGTGAAAAGACACCGCTTAGATTAATTCCTAATTTATCACTAAATAATAATTCTAAAAAATAGCTAGCATGCAATAAAATTATTCGACAGTTCTGTCCAGCCAAAATATATTGAAATCGAAATTAAAGACACTCATGGATCGGAAGATTTAACGCAAATCAGTCGTGGCGACGTTTCCCGCTTCCGGAAGCCGCCTCCCTCCCGGCGGCCTTCACCTTTTGTCGTAAGCGTACGCCAAGTCAGCATCTGCCTGTTGTGGTGTGAGCCAGAACGAGAAGCCGCCTCCCTCTGGCAGCGGCTGGGGTTGCTGCCCCACGCCCGTGAACTTCTTCACCTCCGCTAGTTGGGCGGCAGCGTCCAACGACCCAAACGCCGCCACGCCCTGACGAAAGCACTCGGCGTCCTCGTCCGGTTCCCGCGGCACGATGCCAGAGGGCGGCCGTCTCGCCTTGGGAAGGTGCGGCGGCGCCAGGGCAGCCGGTTCCCGGATAAGCCTCGAAGAAGAGCTCGACGCGGCCGCTGCGTGATTGTTGGCATAATAGGACGAGTGTCCGCCTCCGGACGAGCTGCCGGCGGCCGGACGTTGTTCGCTGCCGCCGCCCATGACGAGCGACGATGAATGCTTGAAGCGGATGAACCTGCTGGAAGCTGGTGGGGCCACAGATGAGTCCTTGCTGGACGGACCACCAGCTTGCGTGCTCTTTGCCGCCGCGCGGGCTCTGTCTCTGTGGCGCCGCCCTCGGCGTCGATCGTCGACCGCGCCGCGGTAAATTCTTGAGGAAGAGCATCATTCACGTTGTGCTTCCTCTTCTTCGGCTTTGTGGTCGCGGTGGCCTATCGCCGTCGACGACCGAGACGAGGGGTGGACATGGATAGCTTCCTCGCTCGGGCTGACAACGCCCTGGTGAAGTGTTTCCTCAGGCGGCATAGTGATGGCGCGATCGATCAAAGCGAGGTGTCATGACTTTTTGGAAGGAAACAAAAGAAGCTGCTGTGTCCCACGCTTGTACCTTTCTTCTTCATTTATTTACAGTATATATATATATATATATATATATATATATGAGTAATATATAATAGGAGTAATATTAATATATAAACTGTTCCCGTACAGCCGTACAAGCAGTGTCCGACCGTATTTCGGCGAGGCGGAGAGAACAATCCAGGCACGGTACGGCACACCACCGAGTCCCAGTCGGAGACACACACGAGGTTTGACTTTTTCTGTCAGGTTTATTTCGGCCGCGGCCCACAGGTACATGTTTCTTCTGGGCTAATAAAGCACAGGCCCACTAATAAATTTACCCGGTTTCTATGGCAAGTGGTTTATTTAGTGTTTGGCTTTAAACCACCAACAAGCGGCATGCATTTGTTGTCTAAATTTGAAGGCAACAAACAGAATTACCTATTATTGACTGGGGCTACTTCTCTTTGGTGGCCAACTTGGCTCACAAGGAACCATTTCATTTTTATCAATGGTCGTCCAAACATATTTTTGTAGGTTCTATTTACAGGATGCACTGGCTTCAGTTCTGGGCTCAATTACAATGCTCAGATGATTGCAAAGATCAGATTCATGAAGCATGCAAATTACTTGAAATAAGTGTCACACAGTTTCTTGCATCTAATGGATGGTCTTTTGTGTACCGTTCCAATCCTAGTTCAAAATCTCGTAATAAGTTTAATTTTTGGGTGTGTTTTCTTGTTTTTTTGTGTAGACCGATGTTTCTTATAGAAGAAAGCTCAAGCCGAAACTATTTCCCATTATCTAACAAAAGAAGCGTTTCACAACAAACTTTGCACTTTATTCAGATCATCACGCTATTTGTATAGAAAAAACAAATAAAACTATGTATGCAAGGAGTTCATCTAACTTCAGCCTTATCACCTTATATTTTTAATAATTATATAAGTATATACTACATGAACGAATCATTTGTTTTCTAGCTTGTAGTTATTTTTTTGAGAGAGAAATTCTAGCTTGTAGTTGCACTTGCTCTTTCTTGCACGGGCCACAGCGCACCTGCACTCGCTCCCCCGCGAGACCGGCCCAAAGGAAACTAAGTAGGAGTATTAAATATATATTAATTAAAAAATAAATTGCACAGATAGAAATTAATTTACGAGATAAATTTTTAAGCCTATTTAGCTCATTGTTTGATAACGTGTTGCTACAGTAAATATTTGTTAAATATGAATTAATTAGGCTTAATAGATTCGTCTTGCTAATTAATCTACTCTGTACAATTAATTTTTATAATTAGCTCATATTTAATCCTTCTAATTAGCATCATAATGTCCAGTGTGATACGGACTAACCCCATCGATTCTCATTTCCCGAGAGGCCGAGAGCCAGACGGGAGATTGCCGCAAGTCGCCAGCCAGGCCTTAATATGTGTGTAGGAAACCAATTACGAAAGAGCTGCATCTGAACTAATCAAACCCAAAGTAGACCAGAGTTGCTCCAGCGGCTCTCCCATGCTACCCAATACAATGACAATAAATTTAGATTTTAGCAACAACTAATGATCTATATTAATTCAAAGAACCAGTGCCCAATATTTTGCATTGAGAATCCCAAATTATTTATAACACTACTACACTCAGACCTGTCACAGCCACGTCGTAACCCCCATTGCAGCCGCATTTCGGCCTCGATAGTAAGTTGTCGGCAGTGATGTCATAGCCCTCACTGTCAGCATCTGAGACCGACTGCGGTGTACACTACACCACCGTATTGGCTTATGACCCGTCCACGATAAGGTCCTTACTTCCGTCACATTAGGGCATGACCCGTCTGTGTGGGTATACATTAACACCACCGCATTGGCAAATGATCCGCCTGTGTGGAGGCTATCATCACCGTCGTGTGGGCACATCAACCGCCTATGTAGTGGTCACGACACCGTCGCCTTGTACTTCGACCCGACTGTTTACGGTGTAGGTTCGTTGTCGCTTCGACGGCCGAGACATCTGTAGAGGTAAACATCACCGTCGCTTCAGCGTATGAACCGTTAGTACAAAGGTCATGGTCACCGTTGCCTTGCACCACGATCCTCCTTTGATGCTCGTTTAGTCGATGTCGGGTTACTAAATGATTCGGCGGTGATACACTAGTATCCTTGCCACATAATACGTCTAGCGATGGTGTTGGATGTTTGCACCACCAATGGTGGTGGTGATAACAAAATAATAAATGACTCTTAATAGCTTACTGAACACAAAGCATACAAATATAATCATTACATCCATAAACCATGTTCTTACAATAACAATGTATGCTTACCATAATATCTTTCTCAACTGATATCCTAACACAAGCGGTACATAGATTGCAAACTAAAGGTACTAATCTCTACAGACTTACATAAACCGTAGCTGTGCTCCTCCCATGTGGCACTTCTGCTTGCTAGGCAAAAATGAATATAATTAGTGCATCCTTCGGATTGGCAGCCAATGCACCATGGAACCCATGTTCTTCCTTCCTTAGCCAATGCAGAAAAATTGTTCAAAAGCACTCAGACTCAACCTGCACAAAGCAGCAAAATTAATGATATTGAACACATCATTCCTTTAGTTATGAAGCCCAAATTGGCCTATATATAGAATCAAAACAACTACCTACCTGAACAAAAAAAATACAACAAATGCACCTTTACTGCTCTGCTAATGACTGCATGAACAAGGGAACATAAGAAAGATAGTGAAGTCCGTTGATACATAGACTTCAGGTAGGTCTAGGACAACGGATGACTCGTGTAGGGAGGACATGAACTTTTCTATGGTTCATGTCATATACAAGCAGTGTTCTGTCTTCCCCAACAAGGAAAATCAAATTCCATTCAAGGTAAACTTCAATCACTCTGTTCTCCGCATGACAAACCTCATAACCAAATTCAATATTGTTCTGTCTAAATATCTCCAGCGTGGTCACCGTATGCTTCAATGTCCATCTATTACTATCGTAGTCTTCAAGGATCCAGATTGAAAGCTGAGTCATAGTGTAAATATCAACAATACATAAGCACAACTGACCCTGGGCTTCATGGATGGAGATTGCATCACCACGTGGCTTCTGTATTTTCATCCATGTGTTTTCGTCCATATCAACAACAATGATCTAGAAGAACTCGAGCCAGTGCATAAAACCATTAATAAACACATTTCTCGCATATGTGGATACTATAATATCGTCGCCCCATTCAGACTCTTTAAAGATCCAAGCTGCACTCTTAGATGAGTAGATGCTCACACCTACGGACTCACCCTCCCTCATCTTCCTATATTCAAACACATAGAGGTGTGAGGAGACTGTCGGATCAAACCCCAAGTGAGCCTCGCCCCAAGAATGGAGGTTATTCGGCAGTAGCAACCATTTGTTAGTCGCCGGATTGCAGACAACATAGCGACACCTAAAACACCAGCAGAGGATGAGGTTGTTGCAGCAATCTGAGATGACGACATCGTGAATGGGGAAGGGCAAGAAGAACAAGGAGGGGTGTTCACCAGTAATGCTCGTGAAGTGGCGATTGCCTTTCTAGGTGCGATAGAAGAATCCGGCAACAATCTAGGGCAGCTCCTTGTTGACGGTCACTAAATGCCTATTTTGACCATAAACATTGCACCAAAAATGGGAGTAAACAACAACACAAGTAGTGATTTATGTTTATAATTCACATATTTCCACTTATACTTGGAGATCTTTGCTCATGCAGGAAAACTATGCAAAAATATCAAAAATCAAGCAACTAGAAGCAATTGAAGCAAGGTGGGCCACCATAGGCCACTTGGTGGCACCGGCCGGCCCCACCATGGTGCCGTCCGGCGTGGCACTTCAAGTGCCACCTCACCAATCCGTGGGAAATGACCAAGAAACACATCTCCAAGCCTTCTCTGCCGTTGATTCCAAATTGGTGCATGATCAATCTGAAAAGAGCCATCACATGGATTGCTGACTCACCATCCGGTATGTCGGGTGCTCAAATGGACAAATGGTGTCCATACCCACACTCTACTACATCCCAAGGGGTCCCACACCGAAGGAGGAGGGCCCACTCCATAGTGGCACTTCGGTCGGCGCCCCCATCACGTCGCCAGGCACCCAACTTTCACTCCACTGCCTCTCCTTTGGACACATGCAAGGAAACACACTTGGGAGCAATCTTATGTGTCTGTTTATTTATTAGTATGTTAATAGGACCCTCACCCCTCACTTGTAACACACACCAACACTACACAAGAGATGTAGCTCTCTCTCTACTCTCTCAAGATGTAGCTCTTCAAGTAGTAGATAGTCTTGGTGGGAGCTCTAGATCAGGAGTCTGGTATAGCTTTGTCTCTCTTTTGTAAGTACTTTATTTATTAGTATGTTACTTTCTATGCAAGTTAAATTTCAAGTCTTTTACTTTATGTACTAGTCTTGTTCTCTATTTATACTTTGGTTATGCTTATATTTCCTATGATAAGTGGGCTCTCAGTAGCATGGGTTGTTCATCACTAGTTGATGCTCTAGTCTTAACGTGAGGCTAGGGTAGTATCAAATAGTGTACGCGTGGTGCTTATACTATTGGGTATCTTGCAACGTGGCTAGGTCTCCGGATAGATTGGGGTAGTTGGCAGGTGGTGACAGCCCTGTCTATCCTATGTATTCCCCCACGATAGATCTAGTTGTTAAATCATAGGGCAGAGGTGCTTCGTGCCCAATCAACCCTCTAGGTGAGTTTGGGGCAGGCACGTCCGAAATGTTATTGCATCCTACCTTGCATTATCATTGGTTTATCAGTATAGCCACAGTCACTAGCTAGAATAGTGCTTAAATAGAAGTAACTTAGGATTCTGGTGTTCTCTTTATTATTGTCCTGCTACTTAGTAATGTTTTCAATTTACCTTTCCATGATTGGATCCTTGTGTGTCACCCCACTTTATTGTTTATCATTTACCCCCACTTTAGTCTAGTCGGTATACTAGTTAGTAGATACATGATCATGATGGTTAACTACCACTATCTTTAACCCTTGCTTCCCTATGGTAAAATATAAATAATGATACCTCGAATACTCCCGGGTGAAATGCTACAATGATATTCTGTGCGCTTGCGAAATTATCTACTTGAGCATAAGAAATATCAACAAATATTTCTAGCATCGTTGCTAGGGATACAAACCTGGTAGTGACGTTAAGAAATGTCAACACTCCTTTCGGTACTCGGCATTCGAGATGAGGTGGTTCCAAGAGCGATAGACACACTTGCAGCTACACAAGGAGTGGGCGGTGAGGCGGTGGAGGATGAGGACCAAGACATGGTCTGTGAGGATGCCCATGTAACACCCTCTGTGTTACGCTGTACAGTCTTTTGCTAAAACACTGCATGAGCATCATACTTATGTGTAAATGTGTGTAACATAGGTTGTAAAGCAATGTACGTAACTTGAAACGTTCATCGAGAACACGAAACAAATGTTATATTTCATGTCGTGTTGTATCACTTAGGGTTCTAAATTAATTTTTATTGAACGAAAATGCTATAGACCGCATATCTAGCACTTTAATAAAGTTTGTAGTGTAAGCTTCGTAGGTGGCGGTGAAATACTTGTGGTCGTGAATGGGATTCGCTAGCTAGCTTATTTAATAGCTTGGAAATCGCATTTGACTCGAAACCGATCAAGACGTAGTCACATTTCTTAAGTTAGAAAACGGTGAGACGAGGCTAAGTTTGGGAAATTTTATAGGAGAATCGGGTTCGGTAGTGGTATGGTCTTAGGCTTTGTTTTAGTAGCTTGACATACCATCTCGAGTGTTAAATAGTTGGTTTAGCGATTGGATCATTGAGTTGGATTTTTCAGCAGCTTTAAAAACCATGCATGGCACGTTACCATCGGCTGCTGCGTTTGGACGCGGTCACCCTTTGCCTTGGCTTGGCGTGCTGCGCTGGTTCACCGATGCGCACGCTCACGCACGCCGCACGCGTGCCACCGCGCTGGCCGGGCATGCCGCTGGCTCCACGCTGCAGTCCACTGTCCCCCGTTGCTGCGCCCCGGTATACGCTCACGCTCCTGCTCATGCACGCACGCGTGCCACGCCAGCGGGCCTAGCCACTCTGCCATCGCCATCGCATCGAGCTGCATCACCGGTCGCGTTGCGCTTCGACCGCCGCTCGCCCGGTCACTGCTGCCGCTGACCCTTCACGGCTGCACGCGCGTGGCCTTGCCCCACCTGCCTTCACCATCATGTCCACACTCGGTGCCATGCCACGCTGTTGCTTCCCCAGACCGGCGCCAGCCACTGCGAGTCGTGGCGCTACGGGCGCATGTCGTCGTGCCGGATTCGTATGCACATGTGGAACCATCATCCGTCGTGCTACTGTCCTTTCCCATTTAGTGACTGCGCCACGCCATGCTCCCCGTCACATCGCCTTGAATGGCATCGCGCCATTCGGCCGAGCTGCGCCAAGGCAAAACCCGTAGAGCTGGCCCCATCCTCGTAATTGCGCACGTCTGGAGCTTGATTTGGAGTCTAGCGTAGCGCAAAGCCTACCACTGTTGCGGCCGTACGATGTCGGGGCTTCAATTGGAGGTTTCCCCCACCGTCGACCCCCTTAAGTCCGAACGTCGTCGTCCATCTAATTAGCCTTATGTAGTCCACCTCCTTCCAATTAACCGTGCACACAACTAGCTTGGGTAGTTAGCTTGCGATTGGAGTTGACCCAACGAGCTTTCATCCTCCAGTGAGGTAATGCAGGGCAGTTTCCGTGCGGTGGTCCACCATGGCCATCGAGGCGGGCGCTCGGCTAGGACGTCGCTCATTGCTCCTTGACTTGGTTGCCTCGCCCGTGTAGCAATTTCACTGGTGGAGCAGTAGGTCACCGAGGACGTCATCACCACGCTTGCCGTGAACCAGAATGACCCCGCATACGTGGCCAGCCGCCTTGCCATGCCTCATGACTTCGTCCAGTCTGTCCGTCACATATCTGGTGAGGCCCTCCTGCTCCTAGGGTAGCTGGTTAACTCGGATAGGGCCGAGGCTCACCGGAGTGCGTGGCCATCTCCGGTAGACGTGGTGTAGATGCCGTGTCCGTGGCCAGCTTGTTTGGGACTAGAATGGGTGTATCTTGGACCTCTAGGATGTTATCAATACTCTAGGCAAGGAGACTAGGTAGTAATGGTAGTGCTGGGCTTGATGTTTCGCTGGCCTCGGCGTCACCGTGGCCAAACCCCGCCGTGGTGCATGGCCACGCCTCTGTGCGGCACCAGTCGTGGTGTTTGGTACCTCTATCAACTATGCTTGCAACGAGGAGTGTCTCGGTGGTGAGTATTGCTATCGAGGAGGTCCGTGCTCATCGGCGTTTGGCTAGAGATGCCACGGCCTCTGTTAAGTCTGGCCAAGGACTTTGAAACGTGAATTCAAAGTGAACCGGGGGGTTAAGTGCGAGCGTCAGAGAGAGAGAGAGTGAAATAGTAGAAGGGATTGTGGGTTCGTTTAGTTGAAAGCCAGGGTCTCTTTTGCATAATTGCCAGTGCGTGTGTGGGTCTCCCCGCGTTGGGCTGCAGTCGTGGGAGTGGCCCGAGCCACATGGGCTGCGCTGGAGTGCTGCGCGTGCGCGCGCGAGTCGCGGTAGTGGGCCATGCCGCTCGCTCATGAGCCATAGTGAGGAATTTGTTTTTCCATTTTCCAGTGAATTATTAAAGGTTTATTCAATTTAGTTTCGAGTTGAACTTTGAAAAATGATAGTAAATATTGTAGGTATCCAAAAATAGTGAAACAAAATTGGTTAGGTTCACAAAAATGCTATCTATCTATTGGTGTAGTTAGTTTACAGTTAGCTATGATAATGATAGATTCATAAATTCACTTTAAAAAGCTTAGTATTATTTAGCTTCATATTTGTAGGAATTTTTGTGGCAAATCGGCGATAGCTTTAGCTATGAATTTTTTATAGTAGGTTCATTAGATTATTATGTACTCCCTGTAATTTCTATAGCCCTAGAGTAGGTTGATAAATAGTGTAGCTAGTACTCCCTGTTTAATCATATATAGAGTAAATCGGTATTAAGAGTAAGAATACACTTAGTTGCTAAGATAATATATGTTATGCTTCATACTTGTTAGTGGTAACAGTAGGCAACTTAGCACCTTAGTCGGTAGAACTCGCTTAGTAGCTTGATAGACGTATTTTTATTTTAAGAGTTGTTGTTGCCGTATTATTAAGTGTTGTATCATCATTTCATGCATGTAGATGATGAGTTTGTAGAGTTCGTGCCTATGGAAGAACAAGACTATGAGGAGGTCATTGAGGAGTACGAGGAGGAGATCCTCGTGTAGGATGGAGCCCCGAAGCCATTCGTTGCTGACTTTATTGACCCACCGCCTGCCCAAGGCAAGCCCCGGTGCATAACCCATATTTTGACTAATCACTGAATATATATATATATGATGTGCATTTACGTTACAGGCATTTTATGGAAACTACATGCATAAATATATCTACCTATGAGTCCTACTAGTACAGGTCGAGTAGCTGCTATGCTTAGGATTTCAGTAGCGTGAGTAACCTACCGTTACTCGCAATAGGTGATAATTATGATCACTCATGATAAATGGTGGAAAGGAAAAATGGTGACTAGGTAGGGATATAGTTTGGGTATTGGTGGGTGTAAGATGTTGTGTCCTGCAGCCAACAGGGTATAGCTTGGTTACACTTTTTGCCTGTCTGTGTTTGTTAAGGACCGGCCGTTTCATAAGTCTCGAGGCAAGTCACAGATTTATTATCCCGAGCACATACTTGGGTATGGGCACAGGGAAGACTTGTTGCTCTCTTGTCATGGGTTCCGGCTCTTTTTGGACCGACTGATTGAAGGCGGGGATGGTGGAGGTCCTTGCACCACACTGAGTCTGGGACTCAGGAGCGGGGGCTTGGAGTCCAAGTTTGGATGGGGACCTAGACTCCATGATAGGAGGGTGATGGGTTGGTTCTGCTTATGCCTGAGGTACAAGCGGGGCGTGTGTTTTTGGGGTACCTAGCTAGGGGCATTGATTCACGAATCACCGGGCGATCCAGTACGGCTTGTTTTGGGTCTAGCACCGTAGTAAGAACTGAAAGATGAAAGGTGAGGAAATGGAATTGATTGCTCAACTCTAGCTTGAAAGTAGAACATGTGCTTACATAGAATGGCTAGAGAATAAATTAATCATGGCTCCTAATAATAACATAAAATGGACTCATTTTTAGTATTGCTTTCTGCAAAAAGGAAACTAGCAAACCATAAAGCTTATCATATTCTTTGGAGTCGGGAAATTATTCCCACTAGTCAGATAAGTCTTGTGAGTGCATTGTGTACTCAGAGTTTATTTACCCCTGTTGTAGGTAATGCTTGAGGAGTATCATTGTGTGAAGGATTCTTCTGGTGGGCACAGACGGATCCTTGTTCATTATCGATAGATGTTTCTTTTAATTCCGCTGTTTAATATTCCGCACTCTGACTTTGGAAATGTAATAATGTAATTTTTAAGAACTCTAGATGTATGAAATGGATTAAGTATTGTAACTCGTTCTCATTATTGGATCCTTGGAAAAAATGTGGATCTTTCGGGCTCTCCCTTGGGGTGTGCCCGACGGAAACCGCCCGCTGTAGCTTGCTTACAGGAGTGCTTAGTGTCTGGTGGAAGACGAGTGCCTCCGTAAGTGCGTTATTTTGGGCGATTCTGCCACAGTTGGTACCAAAGCCAATAATGAGTTTACGAGTTTCATCACTCTTTTCCAAAACCTAAAATTTGACCAACAAAAGTTTTGTGAAAAGTAGGATGCGATAAAATTATCTAAATAAGTATAAGCCCTAGCAATATGGTCTATCTAGGATAGCGGCACTGGTTTTATCTAATCATTTTTCTGTAGGTACACTGACTTACATTGCGTAAGAAATCGCTTAGCATACGGAAAGTGAGTGTGCGATGTGCCAAAATTTTGCGAATGCCGCTATATTCCGGCTTGAGTGAGCGTACAGGCCGATGCATGCATCATGATATTAGCATCTTGCTAAAGTCCCCCCTACACGTATAATTGAATTAGTAAAGTGATAGGATAACTAAAGAACGCTTTAATAAATGTCTTGTCATTTCTCTAATCCCTCGCTTTAGATCTGGAAGGTTGTCCTAAGTGGTTGGTTCCTATCTCTTACAGATGAATCTAAGGTCCGGACATGGGAGCACTAGTGCCAGAGCGGGCCACGGTCTTGGCGAAGGCCAAGGTGAAAGTGGCCGAGCCAATGAGCACGGCAATGGGGAGAGCCATGAGGCTCCACTTCTGGCTCCTCCTCCTCCACCACAGCCACCTCCATTGATTTATGTGGAGATGATTGCGGAAATGATGGCTGCTCACCGTGAGTCAGCCTGTGCCATGGAGCTGCTGGCACAGGCTATCGGTGGCTTCGCTCGTGGAGGCCATGGGGGCAATGGTGGGAACGGGGGTGGTGCCCGTGGTCCTGAGGGACCCTGCTCTTATTAGGATTTCCTCAAGATGCACTCTCCCATGTTCACACCGACGGCTGAGCCCCTAGATGCGGAGCATTGGCTTTGCATTCTGGAGCAAAATTTTTGTTGCTCAACGTGATCGATGAGCAGAAAGTGCGCTTTGCAGCGCAACAGTTATTGGGGTCCACGAGTGCATGGTGGGATACCTTCAATGCCATGCAGCAGCCAGATCATCGGGTGACCTGGCAAGGGGTTCACCGCAGCATTTAGAGAATTTTATATTCCTGCTGGTGTTCTCAACAGGAAGCTGACTGAGTTTCTGGACCTTCGACAAGGGGTATGACAGCGATGGACTATGTCAACAAGTTCAATCACTTGTTGCAGTATGCTGGAACCCATGTTGACACAGATGAGAAGAAGAGGTACCGCTTCTATCGTGGCCTCTCTTGTAGCTTACAGAAGGAGTTGTATACTAGGAATTATCAGACCTTTGGGGCAATGATGAATGCTGCCATCACCATGGAGGGCTTGCTGTGGGATTCCCAGTGGAATGGAAGCGTAAGCGGGTGGCTACGAGGTCTTCTAGTCACCCCATACTCAGAAAGTACAGGTTGTCCAACAGGTGCCCTATCAATCATCAGACGGGCATTCATTTCAACAGCCCTAGCAGACTTTCTAGGCTCCTTCCACATAGTACCGTGCACCTACTCGGCAAGTGCAACATCAATAGCCTCAAGGACAGCAGGCCCCACCTCGTCTGGGATAGGAAAACAAACTAGGTGCTTGTTTCAAATGTGGCAAGGATGGCCACTATGCCCGAGAGTGCCCGCAAAACCAGCCGGCCCAGTCTGCTCAGCCATCAGCTAACTCTAGGCTAGTCAAGTGAACAGTGATCAAGAAGAAAGTGCCAGTCAGCCGATTCGGACAGGTTAATTTCACAGAGGCTGGGGAAATATTGCAACAAGAACCGGTGATGGCTGGTATGTTCACCATTGATTCCCATCTAGCTTATATGTTATTTGATTCTGGTGCATCACATTCGTTCATGAGCATGGGATTTGTAGATCAGCACAATATACCTCTTATGGCTATACCGTTTGCCTATAGAATCCATACTCCGGGTGCGTAGATGTGGGTCAATACTCGGACGGATATAGTGAGCTTGGTATTAGCCACCCACACTTACCGCCTCTAGTTCAAGGTACTGCCTGGGCAAGGCATTGATGCTATTCTTGGGATGAACTGGTTGCGGGTATATGGGGTAGTCTTGGATCTGAAGCAGAGAGTTGTGGAGTTACGGCTTCCTTCTTCTGAGGATAGGATGTCTCTTTTTGTACCCTCAGATCTAGTCTTATCTATTGCTGCTCATGCTGAAGCCTCTCCTGATCTTGCCTCTATTCCGGTGGTATGTGAGTTCCTGGATGTTTTTCCTAAAGATCTACCTGGGTTGTCGCCGGACAGAGAGGTGGAATTCTCCATTGAGCTAGAGCCTGGTACTGCTCCTATCTCTCAGCGTCCGTACCGTATGGCTCCAAAGGAATTGGCTGAAATGAAGAAGCAGTTGGAAGAGTTGCGGGAAAAGGGTTTCATCTGTCCTAGCTCTTCACCATGGGGTTGTCCAGCCATTTTTGTGAAGAAGAAGGATGGCACCCTTCGGATGTGTGTGGATTACCGCCCCCTTAACATGGTAACCATTAACAAGTATCTTTTGCCCCGCATAGATACTTTGTTTGATCAGCTAGCTGGTGCCAAGGTGTTCTCCAAGACTAACCTCTGTTTAGGCTATCATCAGATCAAGATTAGACCATAAGATATACCAAATACAACTTTTTCTACTAGGTATGGGTTGTATGAGTACCTAGTAATGTCTTTTGGTCTCACCAACGCTCCTGCATTCTTCATGTACCTAATGAATTCAGTCTTTATGCTGGAGCTGGATAAGTTTGCGGTGGTATTCATTGATGATATCCTGATATATTCCAACAACAATGAAGAGCATGCCCAACACCTTCGGATAGTATTGGCTCGATTGAGGGAACACAAGCTGTATGCTAAATTTAGCAAGTGTGAATTCTGGTTAGATCGAGTGCAGTTTTTGGGGCATGTGTTGACACCTGATGGCATTTCTGTAGATCCCAGCAAGGTGCAAGATGTGTTGAATTAGAAGTCTCCCAAGTTAGTGCACCAGATTCGTTAGTTCCTTGGTCTAGCTGGGTACTATCGGTATTTCATCTTAGATTTCTCCAAGATAGCTCAGCCGATGACCAAGCTACTCCAAAAAGAAGCCAAGTTTGACTGGAGCCCAGCCTGTGAAGAAGCCTTCCAAGCTTTGAAGATATTTCTGACCACTGCTCCTGTGTTGGCCCAACCAGATATTGACAAACCTTTTGATGTATATTGTGATGCCTCGAAGATGGGGTTGGGATGTGTGCTTATGCAGGAAGGGTGTGTGATAGCTTATGCTTCGCGCCAACTGAAAAAGCACAAAGTGAATTACCCCACTCATGATTTAGAGCTGGCTGCTATGGTCCATGCTCTAAAGATTTGGAGGCATTATCTGTTGGGCAACAAAGTACATATTTTTACAGATCACAAGAGCCTCAAGTATATTTTCACTCAGTCTAAGTTGAATATGAGGCAAAGGAGATGTTTGGAATTGATCAAGGATTATAACTTGGAGGTATATTACCAACTAGGAAAGGCCAATATAGTAGCTGATGCTTTGAGCCGAAAGTCACATCAGGTTGAAGAAACACCTTTGTCTCTCAACCATGCAGAGGTGTTGGCTCACATTTCCTTGACCTCAGAATTGCTGGAGCAGATTATTCTAGAACAAAGGCAAGACACTTTAGAAATTCCTCCCATCAAGAAACTGATTGCCGAAGGGCGTGGTCCTCACTGTAGTATTGATGAGCAAGGAGTAGTGAGATACAAAGACAGATAGGTGGTTCCATCAAATGAGGAGCTGAGAAGGAAGATTATGAATGAAGCCCATCATTCAAAGCTGTCTATCCATCCTGGTAGCAACAAGATGTATCATGCTTTGCACCACTTGTACTAGTGGTCTAACATGAAGCAGGACATCACCTAGTACGTCGCGGAGTGTGACACCTATGGGAGAGTTAAAGCAGATCATATGCGTACTCTAGGGTATTTGCAGCCCTTGCCCATTCTTGTTTGGAAATGGGAAGATATCTCCATGAACTTTGTGGTGGGTTTGCCCCGCACATCCAAGGGCTATGATTCTATTTGGGTCATTGTGGACCGTCTCACTAAATCTGCTCATTTTATCCCGGTGGACACTAAATATACAGCCAGGAAGTATGCTGAGATATATTTTGATCGGATTGTGACCCTACACGGAGTTCCCCTTACTATCATCTCTGATAGAGGGTTAGTTTTTATCTCTCATTTCTGGGAGCGATTACAGGAATGTCTTGGTACTCGTCTCCTCAGAAGCTCAGCATATCGTCCACAAACTGATGGCCAAACTAAAAGGGTGAACCAGGTGCTTGAGGATATGTTGAGAGCTTGTGCCATTTCTTTTCCTGAGAAGTGGGATGGATGCCTGAAGTTAGCTGAATTTTCTTAAAATAATAGCTACTAAGAGAGTATTCGTATGGCACCATTTGAAGCTCTATATGGAAGAAAGTGTAGGACACCACTTAACTGGGTTGAAGTGGGAGACCGTGGATACTTTGGGCCAGATTTCATCATAGAGGCTCGAGAGCAAGTAAGCATTATTCAGAGTCACTTGAAGGCAGCTCAGAGCCGATAGAAAGCTTATACAGACAAGCAAAGAAGGCCCTTGTAGTTTGTAGTTGGGGATTATGTGTATCTCAAGGTGTCTCCTATGAGAGGGGTGCATCGGTTTGGTATCCATGGCAAGCTAGACCCTCAATATGTGGGTCCTTACAAGGTTTTGGCACAGTGTGGCCCAGTTGCGTATCGTCTCTAGCTTCCCGATATTTTGTCTGTGGTACATGATGTGTTTCACGTCTCACAGTTGAAGAAATGTTTGCGGGTCCCTGATGAAGCTATAGAAATTGAAGGACTTCCACTCCAGCCTGATTTGACTTGTATTGAGCACCCTGTCAAAATCCTAGACGAAAAGGAAAGAGTGACAAGGAACAATGTGGTGAAGTTCTACAAGGTGCAGTGGCAAAACCACTCAAAGGATGAGGCCACGTGGGAACAAGAGAGCTATATATTGAAGCATTACCCCCACCTTCTCTTTGGTTCTGATGGGTAGTTGTTACGTTGAAATGTATTTCCTATCTCCTTTCCACACTAGGCACATGAAATCTCGGGTCAAGATTTTGTTTTAGGGGGGTAGATTTGTAACACCCTCGGTGTTATGCTGTATAGTCTTTTGCTAAAACACTGCATGAGCATCATACTTATGTGTAAATGTGTGTAACATAGGTTGTAAAGCAATGCATGTAACTTGAAACGTTCATCGGAAACACAAAACGAATGTTATATTTCATGTCACGTTGTATCACTTAGGGTTCTAAATGAATTTTTATTGAACGAAAATGGTATGGACCGCATATCTGGCACTTTAATAAAGTTTGTAGTGTAAGCTTCGTAGGTGGCGGTGAAATACTTGCTGTCGTGAACGGGATTCGCTAGCTAGCTTATTTAATAGCATGGAAATCGCATTCGACTCGAAACCGATCAAGATGTAGTCACATTTCTTAAGTTAGAAAACGGTGTGACGAGGTTAAGTTTGGGAATTTTTATAGGAGAATCGGGTTCGGTAGTGGTATGGTCTTAGGCTTTGTTTTAGTAGCTTGACATACCATCTCGAGCGTTAAATAGTTGGTTTAGCGATTGGATCATTGAGTTGGATTTTTGAGTAGCTTTAAAAACTGTGCATGGCACGTTACCGTCAGCTGCTGCGTTTGGACACGGTCAGCCTTTGCCTCGGCTCAGTGCGCTGCGCTGGTTCACCGACGCGCACGCTCACACATGCCGCACGCGTGCCACCGTGCTGGCCAGGCATGCCGCTAGCTCCACGTTGCGGTCCACTGCCCCCCGTTGCCGTGCCCCGGTATGCGCTCCCGCTCACGCACGCACGTGCGCCACGCCAGCGGGCCTGGCCGCTCTACCATCGCCGTCGCGTTGAGCTACGTCACCGGTCACGCTGCACTTCGACCACCGCTCGCCCGGTCACTGTTGCCGCTGTCCCTTCACAGCTGCACACGCGTGGGCTTGCCCCACCTGCCTTCGCCATCACGTTCGCGCTCGGTGCCATGCCACATTGTTGCTTCCCTAGACCAGCGCCAGCCACTATGGCGCACAGTGCCGTGCTACCATCGTCTTGCGAGTCATGGCGCTGCGGTCGTACGTCGTCGTGCTGGATTCGTACACGCACGTGAAACCATCATCCATCAGGCTGCCGTCCTCTCCCATTTAGTGACTATGTCACACCAAGCTCCTCGTCACGTCGCCTTGAATGGCGTCGCGCCATCCGGCCGAGTCGCGCCAAGGCAAAACCCATAGAGCTGGCCCCATCCCCGTAATTGCGCATGTCTGGAGCTTGATTTGGAGTCTAGCATCGCGCCAAGCCTGCCACTGTTGCAACCGTACGATGTCGAGGCTTCAATTGGAGGTTTCCCCCGCCATCAATGCCCTTAAGTCCAAACACCATCGTCCATCTAATTAGCCTTGGTAGTCCACCTCCTTCCAATTAACTATGCACACAACTTGCTCGGGTAGTTAGCTTGCGATTGGAGTCGACCCGACGAGCTTTCATCCTCTAGTGAGGTAATGCGGGGCAGTTTTCTCGTGGCGGTTCGCCATGGCTGTCGAGGCGGGCCCTCGGCCAGGATGTCGCTCATTGCTCCATTGTCTAAATTGAGCTGTGCTTTTGTGTCTCCTTGACTTGGTTGCCTCGCCTGTGTAGCAAGTTCGCCGGTGGAGCAGCATGTCGCTGGGGACATCGTCGCCGCGCTTGCCATGAACCAGAGCGACCCCGCGTACATGGCCAGCCACCTTGCCATGCCCCGTGACTTTGTCCAGTCTGTCCATCACATATCTAGTGAGGCCCTCCTGCTCCTAGGGTAGCTGGTTGACTCAGTTAGGGCCGAGGCTCGCCGAAGCACGTGGCCATCTCCGGCGGACGTGGTGTAGATGTCGTGTCCGTGGCTGGGTTATTTGGGAGTAGAACAGGTGTATCTAGGACCTCTAGGATGTTATTAGTACTCTAGGCATGGAAACTAGGTAGTAATGGTAGCGCTAGGATTGATGATTTGCCGGCGTCGGCGTCACCGCGGCCAAACCCCGCCGTGGTGCATGGCCACACCTCTGTGCGGCACCAGTCATGGTGTTTGGTACCTCTATCGACTGCGCTTGTGGTGAGGAGTGTCTCGGTGGTGAGTATTGCTACCGAGGTGGTCCGTGCTCACCGGCGTCTGGCCGAAGATGCCACGGCCTCTGTTAAGTCTGGCCAGGGACTTTAAAACGTGAATTCGAAGTGAACCGGGGGGTTAAGTGCGAGCGTCGAGAGAGAGAGTGAAATAGTAGAAGGGACTACGGGTTCATTTAGTTTAAAGTCGGGGTATCTTTTGCATAATCGCCGGCGTGCGTGTGGGTCTCCGCGCGTTGGGTCACAGTCGCAGGAGTGGGCCAAGCCGTGCCGCTCGCTCGCGGGCCACGCTGAGGAATTTGTTTTTCCATTTTCTAGTGAATTATTAAAGGTTTATTCAATTTAGTTTCGAGCTGAACTTTGAAAAATGATAGTAAATATTGTAGGTAACCAAAAATAGTGAAACCAAATTTGTTAGGTTCACAAAAATGCTATCTATCTATTGATGTAGTTAGTTTATAGTTAGCTGTGATAATGATAGATTCATAAATTCACTTTAGAAAGCTTAGTATTATTTAGCTTCATGTTTGTTGGAATTTTTGTGGCAAATCGGTGAGAGCTTTAGCTATGAAATTTTTACAGTAGGTTCATTAGATTATTATGTACTCCCTGTAATTTCTATAGCCCTAGAGTATGTTGATAAATAGAGTAGCTAGTACACCCTGTTTAATCATATATAGAGTAAATCGGTATTACGAGTAAGAATACCCTTAGTTGCTAAGATAATATATGTTATGCTTCATACTTGTTAGTGGTAACAGTAGGCAACTTAGCACCTTAGTCGGTAAAACTCGCTTAGAGCTTGATAGATGTATTTTTATTTTAAGTGTTGTTGTTGTCGTATTACTAAGTGTTGCATCATTATTTCATGCATGTAGATCACGAGTTGGTAGAGTTCATGACTATGGAAGAACAGGACTATGAGGAGGTCATTGAGAAGTACAAGGAGGAGATCCTTGTGCAGGAGGGAGCCCCAGAGCCATTCATTGCTGACTTTGTTGACTCACCGCCTGCCCATGGCAAGCCCCGGTGCATAACCCATATTTTAACTGATCACTGAATATATAGATGATGTGTATTTTTGTTACAGACATTTTATGGAAATTACATGCATAAATATATCTACCTATGAGTCCTACTAGTACAGGTCGAGTAGCTGTTATGCTCAGGATTTTGGTAGCGTGAGTAACCTGCTGTTACTCAAAATAGGTGATAATTATGATCACTCATGATAAATGGTGGAAAGGAAAAATGATGACCGGGCAGGGATATGGTTTGGGTATTGGTGGGTGTAAGAGGTTGTGTCCTGCGGCCAATAGGGCGTAGCTTGGTTACACTTTTTCCCTGTCTGTGTCGGTTAAGGACCGGCCATTGCATAAGTCTCGAGGCAAGTCACAGATTTATTATCCCGAGCACATACTTGGGTTTGGGCGCGGGGAAGACTTGTTGCTCTCTTGTTGTGGGTTCTGCCTCTTTCTGGACTGACTAATTGGAGGTGGGGATAGTGGAGGTCCTTTCACCGCACTGAGTCCGGGACTCAGGAGTGAGGGCTTGGAGTCCAAGTTTGGACGGGGACCTAGACCCCGTGACAGGAGGGTGATGGGTTGGTCCTATTTGTGCCTAGGGTACAAGCGGGGCGTGTGTTTTTGGGGTACCCAGCTGTGGCAGAACCTCCTAAATTATAGGGCCCACATGCACCTATCACTGTCCAATGACCTTTGACATCTATGCATAAGTTCCTGGTAATTTAAGAAGACTGTCGGGTGTCCTCGGGGAACCCCGAATCATCCACAATTTCCGAGCAGGATCACATTACAGAGTCATTGCAGTATTACAATAGTTTATTCAAATAAATACATCAGAGTAAAAGTAGCGGAAGACTTATAATAACATAGTTTATAAACCATTTGTTTCAAACCATACAACTAAGTTCGATATTAATACAAACCAAAGTAGTGGAGCGGCATTATAATATAATACAAAACACACAATGAGGCTGCCCTGCCCAAGGGCCACACAATTACTTCTCATCATCATCACAAGGTACAAGCATCATGCAAAGATGATCCACAACAGATCTCGCTCATGAGACTCACACAACAAGGGTCAATGAACCACGAGTACAAAAGTACTCAACAAGACTTATCCAAAATAAAAACTGATAACTCAAGAATGCAGGCTCAGGGATTCAAGATATGGTTTTAGCAATAATCAAAGTTATTTTGCGTAAAAGCTCTTTAACAAAATTCTTTATTTCAACACTTTAAACTTCATAAACTCATATACAAAGATGACACGATCCGTAATGAGATCATGAAACTTCATATCCAACACCTTCATCAACCATTCTCAAGTTCTAGTTATTAATACTACGATGATGAACAGTGAGTTGAGTCTCCATAACCGAGGAGCAACGATGATTCAAACCGATTGTAAACCCAGCTGGGAATTCCAGACCACACGACATATGCAGGTCCCCGACCTACATATACCAACCTACCCTCAGATCCTCTCAAACAAGAACGGGTCCACGCCACCCAGAATATAGTACTCCACCAATCCAAATTTATAGCCACGTGGGTACACGCTATTCCCGCCATCTCTCCACTCCCGGTCTTGCGAGTAGCCATTCTCGTAATAGAATCACCAAGTTCAAAGCTTACCGGGAGTATGTGGTTAGTACTATAAATTCTCACCTCATGCAATTCAACAACGGACGTGCCTTAATCGACACAGGCGGAAAGAACCCGCTCACAAAACCTCCATGTCTTATGGCTCACACACACCGAGTCCGCCCGGGTCTAGATTTATTACTCCACATCCCCATATCACATGCTAACATAATTAACCAATGTTCCATTTAAAACTTGCGGTGGCGGTAATCACCCGACTTTCATCGTTCTCACGATAGCTAAGCAAAACTAGGCATATACGAGTTTAAAAAGCTGGTAATATGGTAAATATGGAATAACAAGGATGGTAACCCACCAATTAGGCTCTTACTTAACTCCTAATCACTTAATGCAAGAATCTTAAAGCAAAAGCAAAATCAATTTGTAAAACACAAGGTAGGGTTGTATGCATCCGGGCTTGCCTTCGTTGACGGAAAAGTCCGGCTCTGCGACGTTTCACAAGTATTCGGTCCGACCTCAACAGATTTGGATTAACCTCCTCAACCACTTGATTAACTACCACGTGTTCACCTTCGTTTACTACACGTAATAACAATGCCATGTTTAACATGATGTGGAATACTGAAACATGATGCTCGATGATGGATGCAAAATTAATAATTTGAATACAACTTTCCTTCATGATGCAGTTGCAAGTCAAACTAGTCAAACCTTTTTCGCAACACCCAATCAATTGCCAAGGATCATTATCAACTAATGATCCAAGGTCATCACTCAATCAAAATTACAAACAAAACCTAAATCATTAAAGGTTACTATTTGCTTTTACGAATTAATTATTTAATTCAAAATTATGAAATAAATCAACTTATTCCAATTGAGCTCAAAATTTTTGTAAATGTTCATTACATGATAACTAAGTGGCAAAACCAATTTCATAATTTTTTTGATATATAAATAAGCCTAGAAAAATCATGGAAATCCATTTATTAATAAATTGAGCAATTTTTATCACATTCAAAAATTACTGAAAAACATTATTTTATATTTTTCTTAATTACTATACATTACATAGAAGTCACAAAAATTTTCATAATTTTTGGAGCTCTAAATAAATCTACACAAAAATAACAAAAACAGACACTATTCATTCAAATCTGAAAATAGAAAAAATCCGTTTGAACGCTGAGTCACTGACAACCTGACCTCACCTGTCATCCCTAACCTCCGATGTTGACCACGGCAGCGACGGCTCTGACCGGCGATTTCTCGCCGACGGTGAGATCACCGGCGACGACCAACGTACCAAAATGATCACCAAGTCTAGGCGCATCGATTGACGTCCCTATCAGCACTGATTACGGCCCTATACTAGCTCGTTGTCGACCATGGCGGATGCGGTGGCACGGTAGCGCTACGCCAGCGGTGTGCGACCGGTAGAGCTGAAACAAGGGATTCAGGAAGCACCAGAGGCTCACTCCGAACGCGTTGAAGCAAGGAGCGAGGTCGGAGAAGCAACGGAGAGGCGTGACAACGATCACGGTGATCACGGTGGAGCAAAACGTCGTCGGCGATGGCGTACCGACGACTGCAGTGATCAAAATAAGCAAGCAGCTATGGATTAAGTACTACAACATCGAGACGAAACAGAATCAGCCAAAACCAGGGACGAAGATGCACCGTGGAGCTCTGGCCACGGCGAATCACGCTCGGCGGAGGAGTTGCCGGACGCGAAGAAGAAAGACGTGGACAGCGAGTTTCCGGTGGAGATAAACTGAATTGGTGGGTCGGTTGGACGCGTAAGGTTAAGGCGGAGCTGGGACAGGCTTTGCCGAGACGGCAACGGCGCTAAGTCGACGGCGAGAGCTCGACGGAACTGCGGTGGTGGCGACGGGAAAAGCAGAGGAGGAAGAAAAACGACGACGACGGCGTCTCGGTTCTTATAACGCGACTCAGAAGCTCAAGGAAGCCACGACGGAGCCGTTTCTGTGCCAGCGCGACGCCAAGGACGGCCACGACGCGCCTGGAACACCGAAGAAGGTCGTCGGCGGTGTAGTCTCGACGGTGGACACTGTTCACAGTAATTACAAGTTTGCCATTCGCCAAAATTCACAAATTACTCTCAAATTTTCATAACAACTCAAAAATCTCCAAACACAAAAGTTGTTCAAAATCAAAAGTTCTACAACTTTGCTTCTATAACCATCTCCTAATTCGGTCTAGATTTTGAAATGAACTTTTGAATTTGAATAGGGAAATTTAACGAATTACGCCTTTTTGGATTACTCAAAATTTTTATAAACAACTTGAAAAACTCCAAAAACAAACTTTGTATAACTTGCCAAGCTCTACACTTTTGCTTTTGGGATCAACCCCAAATTATGCTTAGATTTTGAAATGGATTTTCGTGGTAGGATTTAAATCTTTGAAAAGCGGGTTTTCTCGAAAAATTCAAAAATCCCAACAAACTTTGAATTTTAGTCAAACAATACAATTCAACACATACCACATGAATATAAACTTGTTTTAGTGTATGCATCTCAAAGTTTTCACCAAATGCCAAATGCTTTGCAATGCATATGATGACATGTCAGGTTTTAGTATTTTAAACACCCGAGGTGTTACAATCCTTCCCCCTAAAAGAAATCTCGCCTCGAGATTCAAAGCCATAGAGTAAGTAATGGAAAAGGAAATGTGTCAATCCAAAAACATCCAGAACTTTTCCATAAAACAACTAAGGTTCTTTTACAAAACACAATTTGTAGTAACCGAGCTCAACTAACATTATTCTATTCTATATTGACGCTAGAAACTCTAGAAACTTTTCTACAAGTAATCTTCTGATTCCCAGGTAGCTTCCTCTTCTGAATGTTGATTCCATTGTATCTTGTAGAACTTTATTGTTCTCCTCCGAGTAACACGATCTTTCTGATCCAACACTCGGATAGGATATTCTGAATAAGTCAGATCTGGTTCAAGTTCCACTCCTTCAACTTCAACATTCTGCTCAGGCACTCGGAGACACTTCTTCAACTGAGACACATGGAACACATCATGTACAGCTGATAAATGTTCGGGTAATTTCAAGCGATAGGCCACTTTTCCATATCTCTCCAAAATTTGAAATGGTCCAATATATCGAGGTGCCAACTTGCCTTTAACACCAAAACGGTTAACTCCTTCATTGGTGATACTTTCGGATATACAAAATCTCCTTTGTTAAACACCAATGGTCTTCGCTCGTCTATCCGCATAACTCTTTCTTTACGGGATCGAGCTATTTTCAAATTACTCAGATTTGCCTAACCTTGTCTTCTGCTTCTTTCACAAGGTCAACTCCAAAGAATCTTCTTTCTCCGGCTCCGACCAACTCAAATGATCTTACGCACTTACGGCCATAGAGTGCTTCAAATGGAGCCATTCTAATGCTTTCCTAATAACTATTGTTATATGAGAACTCGGCCAAAGGTAAGCATTCGTCCCACTTGTTGGAATAATTAAGGACACAACACCTTAACATATCTTCAAGCACTTGATTAACTCTTTTAGTCATCCATCGATCTGCGGATGATAAGTTGTACTATCTGAGAGCTTGGTATCCAAGGAAGAATGCAATTGTTTCCAAAAACGGAGACAAACTGTGTACCCCGATCGAACACTATGGTCTTTGGTATTCCATGGAGACTCATAATTCTTGCTAAATATATCTTGGCATATTGGACAAGGGGATATATAGTCTTGACAGGGGAAGAAAATGTCTTGACTTAGTGAGTCGATCTACAATAACCCATATTGAGTCAAATCCCTTTCTTTGTCTTGGGTAGGCCAACAATAAAGTCTATACTTATGTCCTCCCACTTCCAAGCTGGAATAGGTAATGGTTGTAGTTCTCCAAAGAGACCTCGGATGTATAGCTTTCACCTTCCGACAAGTATCACACTTTGCTATATATCTCGCAATTTCTATCTTCATTTTGTCCACCAAAACCTTTGTTTTAAGTCATGGTACATCTTGTTGCTTCCTGGATGGATAGATAACCTAGTAGCATGTGCTTCTTCAAGAATTGGTCGCCGCAACTCAGGAACTTTTGGTACTACCAAACGATCCTTGAACCATAGCACACCTTCATTATCTATCTTTGAAACATTCCGCCTTTCCATTCTGACTCTTTCCTTGATATGGGCTACACCCTTGTTTTCCTTCCTTCCGAGCAGACAATAACTTGATCTCGAATAGTGGCTTCAACAATTATGTTGGTCAAACTACCTTGTTGAATTACTTCTACATTTAGCTTCTCCATCTCTTGACATAAAGTCAAACCCATTGTTCTTCTTGTCGAGCAATTGCAATAGCTTTTTCGATCGAGAGCATCTGCAACTTCACATTGGCTTTACCGGGTGATAATGTACTTCCAAATCGTAATCCTTAATTAGTTCTAACCATCTTCTTTGTCGCATGTTCAACTCTCGATGATTAAAGATATATTTTAAGCTCTTGTGATCAGTATATATATGGCACGTATTACCAAGCGTAATGCCGCCAAATCTTTAGAGCATGAACCACAATATTGCTAATTCCAAATCATGAGTAGGATAGTGTTCTTCATGTTGCTTAAGTTGCTCGGATGCATAGGCAATGACTCGCCCTTCTTGCATCAACACACATCCAATACCAATACCAAGCATCACAATAAACATCAAACGGCTTCTCGATATCAGGTTGAGCTAACACTGGTGCAGTAGTCAATAGCCTTTTTAAAGTCTGGAAAGCCTCTTCACAATCTGATGACCAGACAAACTTGACTTGGTTCTTCAACAATTCAGTTATAGGTTTTGATACTTTAGAGAATTCTAGAATAAACCAACGGTAATATCCCGCCAAACCAAGAAAACTCCGAACTTGATGAACTGTGGTTGGCGGTTTCCAATCAAGCACATCCCTCACTTTGCCGGGATCAATTGCAACTCCTTCGGCTAACAAGACATGTCCAAGAAATTGCACTTCCTTAAGCCAAAAATCACACTTGCTGAACTTGGCATACAATTGATGTTCTCTCAAATGAG
The DNA here is from genome assembly GCA_904845875.1 of Miscanthus lutarioriparius. Classification (NCBI taxonomy): domain Eukaryota; kingdom Viridiplantae; phylum Streptophyta; class Magnoliopsida; order Poales; family Poaceae; genus Miscanthus; species Miscanthus lutarioriparius. The sequence goes on from CAJGYO010000012.1 coordinate 51,471,831, forward strand.
TCAGAACAATTCTGAGGTGTTCTGCATGTTCTGTCTTATTCTTGGAATATACTAGTATATCATCTATAAATACCACTATAAACTTGTCTAGCTCAGGCATGAATACTGAGTTCATCAGATACATGAAATGAGGGGGAGCATTTGTCAAACCAAAAGACTTCACCAAGTATTCATATAATCCGTATCTTGTGGTAAATGCCGTTTTGGGAATATCTTTAGGCTTTATCTTAATTTGGTGATACCCTGATCTCAAATCTATCTTGGAGAAAACTTTGGCTCCGGCCAACTGATCAAAAAGCAAATCTATCCGAGGTAATGGATACTTATTCTTGATGGTCACTTCATTCAATGGACGATAGTCAACACATAACCTCAGGGTCTCATCTTTCTTTTTCACAAAAATTGCCGGACATCCCCAAGGTGAGGAACTAGGTTGGATAAACCCCTTCTCAATTAATTCTTGTAACTGAGCCTTTAACTCGACCAATTCCTTAGGTGGCATTCTATAAGCTCTCCGAGAAATCAGAGCTGTTCCAGGTTGTAACTCTATGTTAAACTGTACATCCCTATCAGGTGGTAGACCGGGTAAATCCTCAGGAAACACATCAAGAAATTCACGTACTACTGGGATATCTCTAATTTCTTTGACGGCAGTTGCACAAACTCTGCCCACGAATCTTTTTAAGGTTGGAAGTTGGATGAGAAGTTGAGAATTACTATCAGGCAAACTTACTCTTAAGGTCCTATTCAAAGCATCTATAACAGCCTTATGCTGATACATCCAATTCATTCCCAAGATTACATCTATATCTTGATCCTTAAGGATAATCATGGTAGTGGGAAAAATATGCCCACCCAGGTTTACGGGTACCTGGTACACCATTTCCTTAGTACACAGACGTCCCCCGAGCGACTGTACAAAGAAACTTTCCTTTGTTGCCCCAATTGAAATTTCATACTTCATGACAAATGTTCTATTGATGAATGAATGCGATGCGCTAGAATCAAAAAGTATAACTGCAGGGTGATTGGCAACAGAAAACATACCCATCATCACTGGCTCCCCCTCCGGAATTTCTCCAGCTTGAATATAGAACACCCGTCCTGTCTTCCTCTCATCTTTACCCTTCTAAGCATTCTGATTGTGGTTCTTGTTTGGTGCCTGACCCTGTTGTTGATTGGTAGGGGTCTTCTGATAATTTTGGTTAGCCTGCCTAGGATATGGACATTCCCTAGAGAAATGACCAGTCCTTCCACAATTATAACACGGATAGTTGTGACCCTATGACGTTGGAGCATTACCACCAGGAGCATTGGTTGACTGTGAGTTCGGATAGGTTATAGCAGGATGGACATTTGACTGTTGCCCGGCTTGGAACTGCAGCGGACGATAAGGAGGACGATAATGGTTTATTGGATGATAAATCACTCTCTGCCTCTTTTGGTTTCCACCAAAATGTCCAGACGGCACATTCTTTTTCTTCTTCTTGAGCTCCTTATGTCGCCGATACTTTGCCTCTCAAGCAATTGCAATATTCTTGCCTCATGATAAGTGATATTGGTACAGTCATCATCATTGTCTCCGCAGCTTTGGTATTCGGACCTCTCATGAACCATTTCTTTTTCTTGGCATCCATATTGACATGTTCAGATGCATACCGCGACGAGATGATTGAATCTTCCCATATCTTTGCATAACCGTTTGATCCCTTGCCTCAAACCAAGGAATTCATCTAGCTTCATAGCCATCACTCCTTCCGGGATATAATGGGCTCAAAGCGATGCGAAATTCTGTCCAAGTTAACGGAACGCTGCAAGGGTTGCATGGCCATCAGATTTGCATACCAAGCACCAACAAGCACCTCTAAGTTGTTTGGGCAGCAAACACGGTTTCAAACTCATGTGCAATGAATAAGATCAAATTTCGCTCCATGGTCCTAAGCTAGTCATCGACCTCCGAAGTGGTTCATCCGCCTTGGTGAACACCGGGGTTTTGTATCCGTGAAATCCACATAGGTAGCCTCATGCCCGTTATGATTAAGCCACGGTTTCCATGCATCCGATTCTGATTACTTTGAGCCATCTCATGAAGCAAACGAGAATTTTCCACATCCACATTGACTAATGTAGCGATAGCATCAGCCAGATTAATCGGCATCGGTGGTGGGGTTGGGGATATCATCATCATCTTGTGAAGTACCAGAATATGTGATCCCACAGCGTCTGACGCATCTGCTCATAACAAACCAAACTTTATTCACAAGCCTTTATTGAATTGCACAACAACTTACTCCAGACACATAACATAGGGTTTATTACTATAAACACCAGACCCTATATGTACCAAAACAAGATACATAGCTTAACCATAATTAACTATTATACAACTCTACTCTTTTCCGTGATTACTTCAAACTTCGTGCTCGGTATCCATTCCGAATTATTACGCCTTCATCATCACTTTCATTGATCATTACTAATTCTTCAGGATCTTCTTCTTCTTCCTCTTCCGATTCATTATCATCGGCAAGGATGACACCGGGGTCCATGGCATCAGCTTGAGGCTCATGATTCGGGTTTAGTAGATTGCTAAGCCTATGAACTTCCTCATGTAGATAGGTATTATGTTCTTCTAAATCTTCTACATAGAATTCTAGCTCATGAGTTCTAGCTCTAGCTACATTTTCCCTATGCCAAGCCTCATTTCGTCCCTCCACCGTATGAACTAACATGTTTTCGTAGTTCCTGTGTGCGGTGGTGAGACGCCTCAATTGATCCTGTAATTCTCCTACCTGTATAGCATCCAAAGCCCTATCTCTAGTAGCTTGTGCTAATTCTGCAGAAATTCTCTGTATCTCCGCCTGAGGATCAGGCCTAGAACTGCTCTTCGCTAGCACCATCGTTTCTAGGGGCAAGTTGGTGATGAGGAACTCCTTTGGGTCCAATGGACTTACGGGCATCATCTTGGCACGAGCCATCTTGTAGAAACCAATTTAATCCAAGTAAGACCATTTGATCATAGTCTAAAGAGCAGCTATGATGGATTACATTACTCAAACCAGGTCTCACTACTCAACTCCGGACTAAGAGGTGAAGGAAGTAACGAGTGAATTAATAATGATGCATGAATCGTTTCTTACGAACAAAAACATCAAAGTTTATAATGCACATAAACAACATTTATTTTTTTATATATAGGCATAGTAAGATTACTACTCCACCACACAAGACCCTTTTTAATTAAATACGGAATGGGAGGAATGAATAAGATAAGTCGGAAGCAATTTGGACCAAATTAATCAAGTTAAATTTAGTCATCCCAAATCATTTTGAAGTTTTTGTAAACCAATACCACAAAAACTTTGTAACGATCGCTCTGATACCATTCTCAGAACCTCCTAAATTATAGGGCCCACATGCACCTGTCACTGTCCAACGACCTTTGACATCTATGCATATGTTCCTGGTAATTTAAGAAGACTGTCGGGTGTCCTCGGGGAACCCCGAATCATCCACGATTTCCGAGCAGGATCACATTACAGAGTCATTGCAGTATTACAATAGTTTATTCAAATAAATACATCAGAGTAAAAGTAGCGGAAGACTTACAATAACATAGTTTACAAACCATTTGTTTCAAACCATACAACTAAGTTCGATATTAATACAAACCAAAGTAGTGGAGCGGCATTATAATATAATACAAAACACACAATGAGGCTGCCTCGCCTAAGGGCCATCACACACATACTTCTCATCGTCATCACAAGGTACAACTATCATGCAAAGACGATCCACAACAGATCTGCTCATGAGACTCACTGCAACAAGGGTCAACGAACCACGAGTACAAAAGTACTCAACAAGACTTATCCAAATAAAACGATAACTCAAGAATGCGGGCTCGAGGATTCAAGGTATGGTTTTAGCAATAATCAAAGTTATTTTCCGTAAAAGCTCTTTAACAAAATTCTTTATTTCAACACTTTAAACTTCATAAACTCATATACAAAGATGACACGATCCGTAATGAGATCATAAAACTTCATATCCAACACCTTCATCAACCATTCTCAAGTTCTAGTTATTAATACTACGATGATGAACAGTGAGTTGAGTCTCCATAACCGAGGAGCAACGATGATTCAAACCGATTGTAAACCCAGCTGGGAATTCCAGACCACACGACATATGCAGGTCCCCGACCTACATATACCAACCTACCCTCAGATCCTCTGAAACAAGAACGGGTCCACGCCACCCGAGAATACAGTACTCCACCAATCCAGCCCATAGCCACGTGGGTACACGCTATTCCTGCCATCTCTCCACTCCCAGTGCGCGAGTAGCCATTCTCGTAATAGAATCACCAAGTTCAGGCTTACCGGAGTATGTGGTTAGTACTATAAATTCTCACCTCATGCAATTCAACAACGGACGTGCCTTAATCGACACAGGCGGAAAGAACCCGCTCACAAAACCTCCATGTCTTGTGGCTCACACACACCGAGTCCGCCCGGTCTAGATTTATTACTCCACATCCCCATATCACATGCTAACATAATTAACCAATGTTCCATTTAAAACTTGCAGGTGGCAGGTAATCACCCGACTTTCATCGTTCTACGCATAGCTAAGCAAAACTAGGCATATACGAGTTTAAAAACTGGTAATATGGTAAATATGGAATAACAAGGATGGTAATGCACCAATTAGGCTCTTACTTAACTCCTAATCACTTAATGCAGTAACGAAAAGCAAAAGCAAAATCAGTTTGTAAAACACAAGGTAGGGTTGCATGCATCCGGGGCTTGCCTTCGTTGACGGAAAAGTACGGCTCCTGCGATGTTTCACAAGTATTCGGTCCGACCTCAACAGACGGATTAACCTCCTCAACCACTTGATTAACTACCACGTGTTCACCTTCGTTTACTACACATAATAACAATGCCATGTTTAACATGATGTGGAATACTGAAAACATGATGCTCGATGATGGATGCAAAATTAATAATTTGAATACAACTTTCCTTGCGATGACAGTTGCAAGTCAAACTAGTCAAACCTTTTTCGCAACACCCAATCAATTGCCAAGGATCATTATCAACTAATGATCCAAGGTCATCACTCAATCAAAATTTCAAACAAAACCTAAATCATTAAAGGTTACTATTTGCTTTTACTTAATTAATTATTTAATTCAAAATTATGAAATAAATCAACTTATTCCAATTGAGCTCAAAATTTTTGTAAATGTTCATTACATGATAACTAAGTGGCAAAACCAATTTCATAATTTTTTGATATATAAATAAGCCTAGAAAAATCATGGAAATCCATTTATTAATAAATTGAGCAATTTTATCACATTCAAAAATTACTGAAAAACATTATTTTATATTTTCTTAATTACTATACATTACATAGAAGTCACAAAAATTTTCATAATTTTTGGAGCTCTAAATAAATCCAAAAAATAACAAAAAGCAGACACCAAAAATAAAATAAAAAAATCCATTTGAACGACCCGTCATCGACAACCTTTGACCTCACCCCTAATCCCTAACCTCCGATGTTGACCACGGCAAATGACGGCTCGACCGGCGATTTCTACTTGACGGTGAGATCACCGGCGATGACCAAACGTATCCAAAATGATCACCAAGTCTAGGCGCGATCGATTGACGTCCCTATCAAAGACCGATTACGGCCCTATATACTAGCTCGTTGTCGACCATGGCGGATGCGGTGGCACGACAGCATACTTCGCCAGCGTGGTGTAATTTGTAGAGAGCTCAAACAAGGGATTCAGAAGAAGCACGAGGCTCACCCCCCAACGTGTTGAAGCAAGGAGCGAGGTCGGAGAAGCAACGGAGAGGCGTGACAACGATCACGGTGATCACGGTGGAGCAAAACGTCGTCGGCGATGGCGCATCGACGATCGCAGCGATGATCAAAATAAGCAAGCGCTATGGATTAAGTACTACAAACGCCGAGACGAAATGTAATCAGCCAAAACCGGGGATTTAAGATGCACCGTGGAGCTCACAGCCACGGCGAATCACGCTTCGGCGGAGGAGTTGCCGGCCGTGAAGAAGAAAGACGTGGACAGCGAGTTTCCGGTGGAGATAAACTGAATTGGTGGGTCGGTTGGACGCGTAAGATTAAGGCGGAGCTGGGACAGGCTTTGCCGAGACGGCAACGGCGCTAAGTCGACGGCGAGAGCTCGACGGAACTGCGGTGGTGGCGACGGGAAAAGCAGAGGAGGAAGAAAAACGACGACGACGGCGTCTCGGTTCTTATAACGCGACTCAGAAGCTCAAGGAAGCCACGACGGAGCCGTTTCTATGCCAGCGCGATGCCAAGGACGGCCACGACGCGCCTGGAACGCCGAAGAAGGTCGTCGGCGGTGTAGTCTCGACGGTGGACACTGTTCACAGTAATTACAAGTTTGCCATTCGCCAAAATTCACAAATTACTCTTAAATTTTCATAACAACTCAAAAATCTCCAAACACAAAAGTTGTTCAAAATCAAAAGTTCTACAACTTTGCTTCTATAACCATCTCCTAATTCGGTCTAGATTTTGAAATGAACTTTTGAATTTGAATAGGGAAATTTAACGAATTACGCCTTTTTGAATTACTCAAAATTTTTCTAAACAACTTGAAAAACTCCAAAAACAAACTTTGTATAACTTGCCAAGCTCTACACTTTTTCTTTTGGGATCAACCCCAAATTATGCTTAGATTTTGAAATGAATTTTCAGGGTAGGATTTAAATGCTGAAAAGCGGGGTTTTCTCGAAAAATTCAAAAATCCAAACAAACTTTGAATTTAAGTCAAACAATACAATTCAACACATACCACATGAATATAAACTTGTTTTAGTGTATGCATCTCAAAGTTTTCACCAAATGCCAAATGCTTTGCAATGCATATGATGACATGTTAGATTTTAGTATTTTAAACACCCGAGGTGTTACACCAGCTAGGGGCATTGATTCACAAATCATCAGGCGATCCGGTACGGCTTGTTTTGGGTCTAGCACCGTAGTAAGAACTGAAAGATGAAAGGTGAGGAAATGGAACTGATTGCTCAACTCTGGCTTGAAAGTAGAACATGTGCTTACATAGAATGGCTAGAGAATAAATTAATCGTGGCTGCTAATAATAACATAAAAAAGGACTCACTATTAGTATTGCTTCCTGCAAAAAGGAAACCAGCAAACCATAAAACTTATCATATTCCTTGGAGTCGGGAAATTATTCCCACTAGTCGGATAAGTCTTGCGAGTACATTGTGTACTTAGGGTTTATTTCCCTGTTGCAGGTAATGCCTGAGGAGTATCATTGTGTGAAGGATTCTTCTGGTGGGCACAGACATATCCTTGTTCATTATCGATAGATGTTTCTTTTAATTCCGCTATTTAATATTCCACACTCTGACTTTGGAAATGTAATAATGTAATTTTTAAGAACTCTAGATGTATGAAATGGATTAAGTATTGTAACTCATTCTCATTATTGGATCCTTGGGGAAAAATGTGGATCTTTTGGGGTCTCCCTTGGGGTGTGCCCGACGAAAACCGCCCGCTGTAACTTGCTTACGGGGTGCTTAGTGTCTGGTGGAAGACGAGCGCCTCCGTAAGTGCATTATTTCGGGCGGTTCTACCACAGCCCACTCCCTTCATCTTGTTGGGGCCTTGTCCATCTTAACTAGGATCTGTGGAGTGGTAGACGCACACTAATCCGATGGAAGCTTGCTTCCTACTTACATGAGTGAAGAGGGGAATAAAAATCCAAGAATCATGGATAAGAGAAGTACGAAAGCATTACCCTTGCATTTGGATCTTGTAGCAGTGAGCTCGAGCAGGCATGGTGGTGAGTACCACCTTGGTCACCGGTGGATTTGTGTGGGCCTGTGAGGCATACCGGCGACGTGGCGCGGAGCACTAGATTGTCGGCGGTGAGTGGAGGTGATGGAGAATAGTAGCACTGAGGAGGAGATAGACAGGGTGGGGAAACAGTCTTTGTAAGGTAAAGTAGGAGGCGCGGCAATGCAAATTTGAGCGAAATTTTGTAAATACGCGCGGGAGACTTAGGCGGTCTTAGAAACTAACGATAGCGGTGCCATCCTAACCATCTAAAAGCAGCGGTGAAGGCTGCCGGCGATGGTGGTTGCGTGTTACGAATCTCACCTAACGACGGACGTGACATATGCTCATGAAATCTAAGGTGCTCGGAGGCTACCATCACACTACCGGTCATAGAGGACCGCTTCCCCATCACACAAAATAAACATCACAACAAAGATAAGGAAGATCCTGAAAAATACATAAGTTAAGAACATTTTATATTTCATGTAAATAAAACATACATATTGTACGCTCAAAATTTAGTACATACAATAAAAATCCTACTACAAGACTAGCTTCAGCGGGATGCGGATGACCCTCCGTCGAGCCTTCTGCTAGGCTTGTAGCAGTCCCCAACTCCACCAAGGCGTGTACCCAACGCGTCCATTCAATGGTGACCATTTGCTTGGCAGCATCGAGTTCCTGAGGCACGTATTTCACGTCGCTTGGCCTAGCAACGTACCCAAAGCGTTCAAAAACATTGGAAACGCAACTGCCACAATGGTCATCAATTAGGAGTGTGATTCACACGTAAGAACACGCCATACCCAATTGTGATGTTGTGGGCTACGCTGTCGAGATCACGTCCAACGTCCAAGATCAAGTGGCACAGTGCACTGCGTGGCTGGATGGTACTCTTTAAATAACCGAGAAACAAGTTTGTCATAATAACTCCTCAATCAATCCAATTCCACAAAAAACTCCTCCTCAATCAACATGCGTCATGTCATTGTGCCTCTTTAGCCCTTTAGCTCGCCGCCATCCACACACTGTACCTCTATCCACATTAGCAATCATGGCGGCAAGGCGACACCCCACATCGCTGATGGTGCTCCCTGTCAATGTGCAAATTGAGATCGCTGGCCACCTCACTGCAACCTCAGAGCGACCCATGGATGACCTCCATAGCCTATGGGCGACGTGCTCGTCCATGCTTGGCATCTACAGTGACCCTACCATCGGTCGGCGCATGGCAGTGGATCGGTGCAGATGTGGGGCGAGGTCATTGAACGACCTCGTCAACTACTTCACTCTCCTTGCTAGGCTGACCCAAGTTGAAAACCCAGAGGCTTGCATGCGCATCGGGATACAAACCGTATTCACGAAAAACCACAGCCCTAGCCATGCCTCGACTATCTCACCCGCGCCATCGATGGCGGGCACAATGTGGTGGCCTATCTGGTCGCCATATTCCTCTATAGGAACAATGGCGATGTCGGCAACGGCAACACTATGAGGCGGTACATAAGACGGGTCAAGGACGAGGAAGAATCATGGGCGGCAGCGGGCGATGGCGGTGGACCAACAAGTAGGCGGCTAAGAAACAAGGGGTGTCGGCTGTGCCACGAGGGTAGTTGCGAAAGTGATCCACGAAATGACGTGGTGGCGCTACAAGTGGTCGCCTCCGCTATCGGCATAGGTATGCGGCAATCTTTCATGCGCACGCGGTGACTGCGGCATTCCAAAAGGATGGGAAGAAAGGACTCTATTTTGTAGCGAGGACTGTAGGCTTCGCCGTGAAATTATTTTGTTCGAAAAGGCAATTGGAATACGAAACTAATTCACTCTTTACATGCGAGAGTGAATTAGTTAGGTTTTGATTTTCTGTTGCAAGAGTGAATAGAAAACTACTCCGTAATTCAATATAAGTGTTCTACTACAGTACTCTTCGCACTACTAATGCTGAATCACCGTATGAAATGACAATGGGAGCTGTCACACCACCGAGAATTGATGTCTAATTCCAGATTCATCGCATAACAGAGTTCATTCGATCAAGTCTCGCGTTACATTTATTTGTGAGGAATTAAATTAAAAGCCAAGCAGAAGGTAGTACACGTGACCACGTCCCTCTATGAAAAGCCAAGCAGATGAGCCATTGGTGTTGAAATGTTATTGTAACACCATCATAACGCATGTGTGCACCAAATAAATAATTCAATTTGCAAACAAAACAAAGATGGCACACTAGTTTAGCTCAAACAATGACAACATCCAGCATTGTCCATAGACAAGCAAACAACATTCGTTCATTTAAAATGCATGACAGAGAGATACATCAAATGCAGCTTTATTTACTGCTCTACTAATAAATCCAAGAACAAGGGAACATAAGGAAGATAGTATGGTCTACAGATGAACTCTTTTTTAATGCTACGAATACCGTACCGAAAAACTCAGGTAGGGATGACATGAACTTTTATGCGATCCATGTCATATGCGATGATTGTTCTATTCTCCCCAGCAAAGAAAATCAAATTCCATTCTGAGTGAATTGTAATCACTGTGTATTCATCAACACAATCCATGAAACCAAATTTAATATTAATCCTTCCAAACAGGATTTGCGTGCTGACCATCTGCTTTAATGTCCAATTATTAGTACCATAGTCTTCAAGGATCCAAATTAAAAGCTTGGAATCATTAGCACCACCAACAGTACATACACACAAGTGACCTTGAGCTTGATGCATGGAGTGTTGAAGACCACTAGGCCTATCAATTTTTCTCCATGTGTTTCCCTCCATATCCACAACAAGTATATTAGAGTACCCCTAGAGTCCCCCATAATGTGCAGACAACCGTTGAGAAACACACTTGGTGATCTTGAAAATGCAACATCAGTGTCCTCGTCCCATTCAGATTCCTTATAGATCCATGCTATAGTTTTAGATGAGTAGACCTCCACACAAGTGCACAAACCATCGACATCCACATATTCAATCACATGGAAGTGCGAGGAGGCTGTTGGATTGAACCCCAAGCGAGCCTTACCAATAGAATGGCCAACATCATGGGTCCTAGGCGGTAGTATATTAAACTTCTGGATCATTGGATTACAGATGACATAGCGGTATCCAACAGCCCCAAGGCACCAGCATAGGATGAGGCCATTGCAGCAGTCTAAGATAGCTACATTATCCTTGAGGAAGTGCAAGAAGGACAAGTCGGGGGGCGTTCACTGGTGAGGCTGGTGAAGTTTCGCTTATCGTTCTTGGTGTCATAGAAGAAGTCGGACACAGTCTGGGGTAGCACCTGACGGTTGTCGGAGATGAGGAGCTTCCAGGAGCGATAGAAACATTTGTAGGAGCACAAGGAGCGGGCCAAGAGGTGACAGAGAATGTCAAGAAGGAGATCGTCTGTGAGGCTAGCCACTGCGTTCCTCTGGTTGGGAGCTGCCTCCATTTCAAAGAGCCTACGACAAAGATCCATTCCTTACTAACGAGATCTAAAGAGGAAAATAATTTGACAAGTGTGAAGTGTGAAAGCATACCCTTGCCTTTGGATCTCGTGGTGGCACGACGCGAGGCGTGCAATGGTTCACACAAATTGCGAGAGGAACAATACGCCGGCCATGCGGGAGGTGGCGGCGGTGCGGTGTGTGGCATGCAATGGTTCACATAAACTGGGAGAGAGGAACAATGCGCCAACCTTGTAGATGGAGAAGTGGAAGTAACGGTGATGCAACTGTGTTATGGGTACTTGGGAAATGGGGAAATAACTCACGCTGAATTTACTACTGCCGGTACACCAAACGGTCGTGTGGGGCCAGCGGCCATAACGCCTATCCTAGTCGTCTTGGCTTTTAATGCTTTGGAGAAAATACCATTGCTGCATCTATTGTTAACCCGTGGGTGGTAGAAGTTTCAATGGCCAGTTTCCTTCCCTATGAGGCATCCTTATCGGTCCAACCGGTGGTGGAAGTATGACACCGTCGCTTCTATCGCTATGGTAGTGAAAGTGGCGACAATGAAATATCAATATGTAGTAGTGTAACTAACCAAAACTTTTTAATAGTTTATCTGTTGCTTACTGTTTTATCATCTAGATCCTTTATTTTCTTAATTTACGCATCCATCTGTTGACGGTCGTTAACATCAATCATAAAACATCAAGATAACCTACATATTTACTTAATTCCATCATCAAACATAGGTCTAGGGGTTTAAACTAATAAATTCTAAAAGTTTTGGTGAATCTATGTTTGCAAGAGGATTTAATCAGAAAACTGGCAAGGTGGACCTATTCGTCAGAGCAAATCACATTTATCTGCGACAAAACCGACATTGGAAGACTCTAGAACCATCCAGAAGGCAATCCACCAAAGATCGAGCCGAGGTGCTAATAGGGGCAGGCCAGCCCCACCCCTAGGCCGACCAGCCTATGGGCCCCACCTGTTAGGCTCTCCTTCATATGTTGGTTCTCCACCGCCTCCTAGATTGCTCTACGTCGTCCTTTTAAGTCAGTTTGATTCGAGGGTCCAGAATTGACAATACCCCCTATATATAGAAGCCCCTAACCCCCCCTCCCTAGGGCCATCCTGGAAACCCTAATTCATATCTCTCATTCAGATCAACACACACTAGGAGGGTTAGGTCTAGAACTCTCTAATGTAGTAGATTAGTAGCTCAGGAGTGAGGATCGAGTTGGGCTCATGCTCAAGTTTAGGATCTAGTCTTGGAGGCTCGGCAAAGCCCTATATCTTCACTTCTACATCTTGTAAGACTTATTATCAATTTATCATATTCCTATCTACATAGCTATGCTTACTTTAAATATATATCTTGCTTAGTTAAAGGTTATCAATACTTTTGTGCGCGGGTTCATAGAGCGCTTAGCTTGCTAGTTTACCGGTTAGGCTAAGTAGTCGAGCTTCATGTCAGCATGGTGCTTATACGATGCCCTGCTTATGAGTATACCCTGTTCCCTCATTGTGTGGTAGCAACAGGATGTGACAGCCCCGTCTATCCTTTGTAGTCCATATCGAATTGAGCAGGCTCTTAAATTATAGGACCATACTTGTGTCAGTAGAGTTATCCTTTGTGATGCTCTACTGTCTAAGCGGCATCCTAAAGTGCACAAGAGTAGAGTTAGTCTTAGCTATAGTTGGGTGTATACATACTTTGACCTTGTAATAAGAATATCATAGGAATCTACCTCACTCGTTGTTGTCCCGAGTTGACTAGTTTGCATTATCTTAGGATCTATCCCCTGAGTGTCATTATGCTTTATTCCTATCATTACATTCACCCCTGCTTTAGCTATGATGGAATGTTGATTAGTAGACATTCCTTTGTTATCCAATAAATCTTTACTCCATTATTTCCCTATGGTGAAATATAAATAACGATACCTGGAATACTCTCAGTAAAATGTTACAATGGTATTCTGTGCGCTTGTGGAATCCTTCATATTCTATTTGCACTTATAAATACCAACAAGCATTTTTGGCGTTGTTTCCGAGGAAACAATTGGTGTAAAGATTTAGATCATTAAGATACCACTAGCTTTAGTAGGATTACCCCTGTTCTATTGAATTGTGGAATAAGACAGGACAACAAACGCCGTTTCGACCTTCCGGCAAGCTTCCATAAGAAAAGAAGAAATATTGAAGAACCCCAGGGTGCTTGAAGATTCAAGATCCATCAATGTTGGAACCCTACTATCTCACAGGTTTGTGTAGATATATATATATATATATATATTATTCTAACCATGTGTAGATTGGGGAAAAAGGTCAATGTCACAAAGATTCAAATCACATCTCAAGTGACGGAAACAGACGCTGCACTACTGACAAATTCCATCATGTGAGTGATGGTAAGTATGATCAAGAAAGGTGACATAGTCTTGCTCATGGACTTGATGAGTAGTTATCTTTTAATTTTTTGCATACCATTGCATGTTTACTTTAAATGATTCATGCATCCACTCCGTTTAGTTTGAATTCTCTCATATCAAATCTACAACATATTTAGTTCCATGCATATATCCAAGCCACTTGCATCCTTTATCTTAAAAAATCACTCACCATGATCATGCTCTTTTATCTCTATTTGAGTATATCGCTGAAATGCTTTCATGCTACTTTTGTCTGCCATAGTATGCTTTGGTTTGGAAGTATTGCAGATACTTCCATTGGCTATTAAATTAAGTGTGGTGCTTAGGTTAAATTTCCTTCCTTAATCAAAATTAGACATGGAGTCTAGTTTGGTTATTGAACTAAAAATTGCTTGTGTAGACATTGGTTATTTTTGTTGGACTAACCCCTGCAGGAAACTCTCAAATTCAATCTGGGTAAGTCAAGAGATGAATTCACATCGAAGATGAATCAAGGCATGCGATGAACTCCAACAACTCCATAGAAAAGAAGACACAGCTCATACTTCATGAAAGGAAGAACAGAAAGAATGAATCTACGTTGTACCTATCCATGGTTTGGTATGAACCTACCAAACCACCACTTCGGCTATGGAACAAAGAAGAAGGAGACGAGTGCCATAAAACGGATCTACAATAAAAGTACTCACTCTTAGGAAGTGGATGAACAAATCAATAGGCCACAAGTAACATCGAAGGCAACCTAGCATTTAGCCTATTCCAGGACTCAAGCTAGGAGGCTAATGAGAAGCAGGGTGCAACTCACCTCATATCAGCCAATCTGATGCCTGCTTTCATCACCTTCGAAGACACCATCTCGCACGTCATCAACAAGGACAAGACAATGAGATGCCACTACATCATGGCATACATTCTCGTGCTAACAGACATCATCAATCAATGGTTCACTGTCGGCTATGTCTCATGAGACCATGAACAATCACGGTCGCAAGACAACATCCCTAAGCCATTGAGATGAAGCTTTCATATAAGTACCAATGAGGTTTCTTCTTTGACCATAAAGATGGCTAGCGAATCACTAACAAACAACGAAGAACAACTCTCCACTACGCCGCTAGACAATCAAGGAGGAACTTGAGTTCACATGTCCAATGAACACCAACTCGTCAACTAAGAATCAACATAAATCAAGAAAGGTTGATGGAAGAAGAACATGCAATTGTCCATATCCTCATCTCTAGGATCAAGGCTTAATACAAGGAAAGGTACTGCTTAACGGACTACGATCTCTCGCCAATAGGTAAATCGGATAAGCCTCCTTTAGGTATGTTTGTCACTAATCATTTCAATAAAATGAAGGAAAACACTAGGTATATCCAACCAAGCATTATGCAACATAAAATCACATTCACAGGAGAATTCTATCATCCAAACTTGATTATGCATTCTGCAAAATTCAAGTATGGGGGATGGAGTTTTTGAAACACCTCACGTCATGTTGCTAGTTTGTCTTGGTCATCTCTACCTTTATGGTGAGCTCAGCTTGCAAAATCTCTAACAAGTAAAAATTTAAATAATCATGCTCCTTTGGGTCACCATACATATTCTTGTTTGTACCTGAATAAATCTCTTGAGGTTCTGTTATAAGTATGCTTTGGAATACTATTCAAACATAATCATTGGATCAAAACATACTTGTATAGAATTCAGTTGTACAGATAGGTAATGTTAGGTGATCATTTGTAGAAACAAACCAAGGTTTGAGGAATTCTTCAAAACAATTTCACATATCTTTGCCTTAACCTTGTTGAAAATTTGAAGTAGTGGTGAACAATAAAGGCACATTATTTAAAACATGGGATAAAGATTCTATGCTAATTAAAATGTTAAAACTAACTCTGTTATAGCATAGAGGATGACCTTTAGCTCTATGATAACACTATCCTTGCTTTGAATCATTTGTATATTCCTTCGGGTATGTGTTGTCTACTAATCCTTTGCAGAGAAGAAACAATAAAGGAGTAGAAGGTTCAAACGCAATGCCAAGATCCACAAAGAAAGGACAAAAGGGATGGCTTTATAAGAGGTTGAGAAAGAAGGAGAGCGACATAGGAGACAAGATGCTCATGAATAGCTCAAGATGCAAAGTTAGTCAAGCAAGGAAAGTTTGAAGTAGAAGGAAAAGACCACAACAAGTCATGTACCCTTCGTCACATGGTGTCATCACGCTCCAATGATGAAGGTAACATCCTAAGGTAAATGATCATTATTTAAAAAGCTTCCCTTTGATCTTGGTATTCACAAAAATAAAGAAACAAATATGTTTTAGTTACAACTTTACTTGATTCAACCTAATTAACTCAACTTGTCTTATTCCTTAAGTTTGTTCATAGCCACACTTTCTTGATCTCATAGTCTTAACCAAATGAGCTCAAATATTGCATATCTTATCCTTGGAAGAAAGTCATAATCATGTAAAGTTTGATATATTATGAACAATGCACATAACATGAACCTTAACATGATTCAATGTGCCTAAGGTTAGAGAAGAATAAATACGTTTTGGTTCTGTTGGTGTTTTTCCACCGATAGAGCCCATGCATTTGATCTCTACCTTGTCTTTACGAGCAGAACACACTTTGAGCAAAGTGTGGGGAATCGATCCTCCAAATTTTACAAGTGAAAGTTCTGAACCGGCAATAATGATGCACACAAGATGTTGCCAATTTCTACTACTGATGGTTGACTTTGAAATGCTAAACAAGGAGGAGGAACAAGTTAAGATAGGATGAACCTATTAAACTCAAAACCAAGACGGGTTTGGCAAAATAAGATGGCACCACCATTGGAAGCGCCACTACTGGAGGTGCCACCTCAAGAATCCTCATCTTTAAGAGCGAACTGAGGGAGGACACATGTCTTTCTCTAGCCAAGGGTATCATGACTCTTAGGAGGCCTACCATCGCTTCGACAACATACTCGCAACCATTGAGAGACAAATGCTACCATACAAGGTACGTTACATAATCATGCACAATGGCAGGTAAGAATGGGACATGAGATGGCCAGCCTCCAGCAACAACAGCAACAACAAAAATCAAAATTGGGAGGCTCTGTTCCAGCACCTCCATATCCGACCACCTTGTTGAGCAACCACGACAACAACCAGCTTAGGGGAGAAGGCATCCCCATGTATCTAGATAAGTATTTCTTTTCCTTTTATTATTCTTAGTTTGCTTTATATATATTAGAGAAAAAAGATGAATAACTAAAAACAAAATAAAAAGTTATCTTTATAGAAATATATATAGTTATAATGTGTGATCTAAAAAATGAAAACAAAATAAAAAGAGTGTGTCTAGTTTACTTTAATTTCTTTTAAGAGCTAAATAAACAATAAGGGACTCTGAAGATAATATCTTAAAATGAAAATGATGAATAGTTGCTCTGTTGTAATTCCTTTCAAGTACCTAGTTTTTAGCCTTGAATTCTCCCGAGTTTTGGATAAAATTGTTTTGATATAAGGATTTACTTTGAACTTTAAACTCATGGGTAGCATATGCTTGATCTAAGTCTTGGTAATTGATGGATATGAGATGAGAAGGTCTGAGCTGCTGTTTATCTTGTTTCAAGTGACACAAAAATTCTAGATAATTTATCTTTTGAAAAAACACAAAAAATTCTACATGATGAGTTCCTATATGACAAAGCTTGAATTCCCACCAGAGCTATACATGATATTTAGGCTAGGAAAACATTCACATATATGCTGCTTGTTTTGCATTGAGTTTTGTCAAGCTTTGTTGACCCTTATGAGAGATTTGTCATGCTCTTAAAATCAAGATCATGTACACACCACCCAAATATGCACTACTCCTACATTGGGGGTAGGCGTAAAAACATGCCTTCCATCTAGATCCACTCAAAAATGTTTTACTACTACACTAGGAGTGAACATAAAAACATGCTTATTAGGTTTTCCATCCACTAAATAAATGCTCTAAGTTCTTGTTGATATCTCTCTCAAAGTTCTGTTGCAGAAAAGAAACATAGGGCTATGCAAAAGTTATTCATAAAAAAAGAGAGAAAGAAAAAAAGGAGTTGAGAAAAAATGGACAAGTGTCCGAGATATTTAAAACAACGGGTACTTAGATGCATGCCTAAAAAAAAGAGAAAGATGAATAAGATAGCCCCTATTCTCTTACAAAAATATTTCTATGTTTTAAAAGAGAGATATGTTTCAAGGAGCAAAGTAGAATTAGGTTAGCCACCAAATATATCCACCTCATATATCCACACACATGCATATCTTGATTTGATTGTATGACTCATTTCTCTTTGGATCTGAGGTTTGACTTTACAATATATGCATTGCAAGTATGCTCTAGTTTTCTCCCTACCGATGAACTCTACATAAGCCTTAGTGGTAGAAAGAGAAAATGGTATAACATCTTTATTGCCTTGGTGAGGATGCCCAAATACCACATATATTGAGAGACTTGAGAGTGTCATACAATGGAATCTCTGAGTTTTATTTTGAAAACTTATAAAAACTCTAGAACAATGGTGGAACAAAGAACTTGAGACATAGTGCTTGACTTGATCGTTCTGTCTTTCAATTGCTCAAGACCCAAGTGAAAGCTTAGAAGCCCTATGGTTGAAGGTAATATGGGTAAGTTTGAAAGTCAGATCAGTTTATTCTAATCCGGAGGAGAATGTTTGATTGTACACATATATACTTTTGAGGCGTGAAAGCATTGTAGCAATTCCTGATCCATTGTTCAAGTTTAACTTTGCTCAGGGACTAGCAAAGATTAAGTGTGGGATAGCTTGTTGACGGTCGTTAACATCAATCATAAACCATCAACATAACCTACATATTTACTTAATTCCATCACCAAACATTGCTCTAGGGGTTTAAACTAATAAATTTCACAAGTTTTGGTGAATCTGTGTTTGCAGGAGGATTTAATCAGAAAACTGGCAAGGCGGACCTATTCATCAGAGCAAATCACGTTTATCCACGATGAAACCGACATTGGAAGACTCTAGAACCATCCAGAAGGCAACTCACTGAAGATCAAGCCGAGGCGATGATAGGGAGGCCGGTCGGCCCCACCCCTAGACCGGCCAGCCTATGGGCCCCACCTATCAGGCTCCGCTTCGTATGTCGGTTCTCCACCACCTCGTAGATTGCATCTATGCCGTCCTTTTAAGTCAGTTTGATCCGAGGGTCCAGAATTGATGCTACCCCCTATATATAGCAGCGCCTACCCCCTCCCTAGAGCCATCCTAGAAATCATAATTCATATCTCTCATTCAGATCAACACACACCAAGAGGATTAGGTCTAGAACTCTCCAATGTGGTAGATTAGTAGCTTGGGAGTGAGGGTCAAGTTGGGCTCATGCTCAAGTTTTGGATCTAGTCTTGGAGGCTCGGCAAAGCCCTGTATCTTCACTTCTACATCTTGTAAAACTTATTATCAATTTATCATATTTTTATGTACATGGCTATGCTTACTTTGAATATATATCTTGCTTAGTTAAAGGTTATCAATATTTTTGTGCGCGGGTTCATAGAGCGCTTAGCTTGCTAGTTTACCGGTTAGGCTAAGTAGCCAAGCTTCGTGTAAGCATGGTGCTTATACGATACTCTGCCTATGAGTACACTCTGTTCCCTGGTTATGTGGTAGCAACAGGAGGTGACAGCCCCATCTATCCTTTGTAGTCCATACCGAATTGAGCAGGTTCTTAAATTGTAGGACCGTAGTCGCGTTAGTAGAGTTATCCTTCATGATGCTCTACTATCTAAGCGGTGTCCCGAAGTACACAAGAGTAGAGTTAGTCTTAGCTATAGTTGGGTCTATATATACTTTGACCATGTAATAAGAATATCATAGGAATCTACCTCACCCATTGTTGTCCTGAGTTGACTAGTTTACATTATCTTAGTGATCTATCCCTAAGTGTCATTATGCTTTATTCCTATCATTACATTTACCCCCGCTTTAGCTATGATGGTATGCTGATTAGTAGACATTCCTTTGTTATCCAATAAATCTTTACTCCATTGTTTCCCTATGGTAAAATATAAATAACGATACCTGTAATACTTCCGAGTAAAATACTTGTCGATGCGAAAAGTGACCAACAAGTAAATATTTGTTGTTTTGTCGTATGTTGTGATTGGATGTGGCCTAGCACTCAATGACACAGGTTTATACTGGTTCAGGCAATGTGCCTTACGTCCAGTTTGAGTTGATCGGTGACTTTATTTCTGAGCCTAGGTGCTCGAAGTTTGCTATGGGGTTACAAATGAGTGGGAATAAGATGGGGGTGTTATAGGCCCGGTCAGACTCTAGATTGAAGGGCCAAGAGTTATGGGAGCCCCTACGTGCGCTAATTATTAGAATGTGTGCTCTATGTAGCTTTAGAGTTCTAGAGCTATGAAGTTGTTCGAGTGCTCAGAATATCTAAAGCTAGCAGAGAGGGAGTCAGAATGATTCATCCGTCTTAGGAGGGAGCACATCCCCTTTTATAGGTGAAGGGGATGGCCTTACAAGTTAGGAGAGAGAGAGAGCATGTGCATTTCCTAGTCTTGTTGCCCATGCCATCGGGTACAAGACAGTTTGTCGGTGCCCACAATACTATTGATGCCCAGATGCATATGGCAGGCTCCATCATGTTCTTCTAGTATGGCAAATGTCGGCGCCTACCATACTATAGGACAAATGTCAGCGCCCGCAATACTGTTTGTGTTCTAACATGTCTGGAAGGCTATAAAGTACCCTTCTAGCATGGCCTGACAGTACTGTCCTGCAGGTGTGTAGGGTACGGTTCTCGATATTATAGTTGACTTGAGCGCCTTACCTTATCTGCTCCGCCTAATTTCTCGGGTCCTCACCGAGCGGGTGTCCCCAGCTGGTCGTTCCCTATCGGCTCCGACCGCACCGGTCAGAGAAGAGCCGTAGGCAGAGGTTCAGTGTATTCCCGGTCGGATAAGCGGTTCAGAGTCAGAAGTGAGCGTCGCTCCTCCTTGGCCAGACCTTCTGGTTGGAGAAGCGGGTCAGAGTCGGAAGCGAGCGTCGCCCCTCCCGGGCCAGACCTTTCGGTCGGAGAAGCGGGTCGGAGTCAGAAGCGAGCGTCGCCCCTCTTTGGCTAGGCCTTCCGATCGGAGAAGCGGGTCGGAGTCTGTAGTGAGCGTCACCCCCTCCTTGTCCAGACCTTTCGATCAGAGACTAGATCGCTCTTCCAGCCTATCGTTAGGTATCTGGGCTGGCCAAGGAGTTGTGCGACTTTTGTAATGTCATCTGCTGTGCCAAGCTTTTGCTGGGAAGCGGGCCCATTAGGGACCCTGGGTTTGTGAACCCAATAGGAGCCCCTAAGCCCCTGGGTGATTCAGGTAGAATCGTCCGAGGGATTTTTCGTTTTGCCAGCGGGTGCGCGCAAGCGCACCCGGTGGGTGTAGCCCCCGAGCCCTCGGTCGATTCAGGTTGAATCATCTAGGGGGTTTTTTGACTTGCCAGTGGGTGCGCGCGAGCGCACCCGGTGGGTGTAGCCCCCGAGCCTGCATCTAACTGGTGAGTCGGTTGGGGGCTGACTATCTTGGTACTCTTTCCTGGGGCCAGAGACTCCTATGTTTCTGTCATTTGGGGTGTTCATCCGTGTTTGTCCTACCCGCGACCTATGTGGTCGGTTGACTTCCTGAGTCAGCGTCGGGCGACCTAAGCCCCTGAGCCCCGTTGGGTTTGGTAGGGGTAGGTCTAGTTCCGTACGTTACCCCATCCATGGTTTTTGCAACCGGAGGGGCTGAGCTAACGTCGCTTGCCTCGATGGCTCGAGTGACACGCTCGGTGAGCTCACTAACGGGCGTGTTCGAGTGGAATCCAGGTCCATCGTTCATAACGGGGTCGGCATAGCCCTCATGTGGCATTCCACTACTCCTTAACCCGCCTCCTGGAAGATGCCTAGGTTATTCCGGAGACCAACTCAGGTGGCTCGCTGGCCTCCCCTCGACGGAGATTCTGTGGGCATGGCTCGAGGTTAGGATCGAACGAGAAGGTTGAGATGACCCTGTCTGCTTCTGAGCATACCGGGCGAGGGCCTCTGGGGCTCATCTATGTTTTCTCCCCTGGCTCTATTTGACATGAGGCGGCCTCGAGCACTTCACGGGCCGGCCTTCGAACCCTGGTCAGTCGTTGCTCATGTTGAATGAGGCAACTACCGCTTCATGACGCAACACGAAGCGTTGTGATGCATTTAATTGCATATGCAGTGCTTTGGATGTATGGGATGAATGAATGATTATATGAATGAATGTATGAATACGTGTATGAGAAAGGATGAATGAATGATCATGCATCAGAAAATAAAGCAAGAAGGTTTGGTAAAGTTACCTTGATGACTCGAGTGATGGGTTTGAGGAGCTCTTATCGGATATATCCGAATAGGATCCGTGTCCATCATTTGTGATGGAGTCGGCATAGCCTGCATGGGACATCCCTCTGCTCCTTACCTATCTCTCGGCATTCGCCTAAGCCATCCGATCGACTCAGGAAGCCTGTTGGTCTCTCCTTGATGGAGATCCCATTGTTGGGCCCTTCCAAGTCCTACTTGGGATGGTGGAGGGCCGTTTGTGTGTGGTTGTGCCTTGTTTCCTGCGCCCGGCGTGCAGTAGTGGTGGGCCATGCCCAGGCCATGTCCTGTTTAACATGGCGTCATTTTATTAGGTAGGGCATGTCCCATCAGTCATGATGCGTCCCACCGCATGCCTATCTGCATTAAATAGGGAAAGGGAGAGGGTTTTTTGCCCCATTCCTTTGCCTTCCTCCAACTGCTGCCTTTCCTCCTTAAATAGGGGAAGGGAGAGGGTTTTCGTCCCATTCCTTTGCCTATTCTCCAACTACTGTCTCTCCTCCTTCTTCCTTTTTGGCAAGCGCATTCGTGCACCGTGGCGATTTTTAAGTGAGAGAGGGTAAAGCGAGGGAGAGGAGAACTCACATATTTGTTCATGAATCCAGAGCAAGATGTCGAATTGGAGGCCATCCAACATGGACGAGGTGGTGCTGGCCACCTTCATCGAGAAGGGACTGCTCCCACCGAAGGAGGTGGCGCACTAGAGGGCTCCTGCACCAGGGGAAGCCGTTCCGCGACCTCGGGCCGATGAGGTTGTCTCCTTCCTTGCCTTCCACGAGCGTGGGCTAGGATATCCCACACACTGGTTCTTGCGCGGGCTCCTCAATGAGTGGGGCCTGGAGCTGCAGCACCTTAATCTGACTGGGGTGCTACACGTTGCCGGCTTCATCACTGTCTGCGAGGCCTTTCTTAGGATGGAGCCGCACGTGGATCGTTTTTGGTGGATCTTCACCAGGCGAGCCTTGTCTGAGGGGAAGCCACCTAGGACCGCGGCGGTGGGGGGTTTCGCCCTATAGAAGAAGCTGAGGCCATTGAGCTCCTACCCCTCATACTCCCCCTACGACTCCAATCAGGGGTGGCATGGGGAGTGGTTCTACATAAGGAACCCAGCGGAGGTGCCATTCCTGCAATTCACCAGAAAAAGGCTTGAGAGGCAGGAGAGCTAGTCGTGGGGTCCCTCTAGTCGGTAGAACAAGCTGGAGGTCATCAAGGTGGAGCTCTAGAAGCTGGTGCAGCACAACCTTGATGGGCTACAGGGTGTTCCACACCTTCTTCCACCGTTGAGTCACCTCGCTGGCGGAGAGGAGGCGACCGATGTGGATGTACTCTGGCCCAACGGATCCCTACCATGCATCACTGGAGGAGTTGGTGAAGGATGAAGTCTAGAGTCGACTAGACTGGGTGCTGCAACTGAGGGCCCAAGAGTCCCTCGAAGGAAAGCCTAGAACTCTCCACGCCGGGAAGCTGTCCAATCTGGTATGTTCCCCTCTTCTTATTTCGTGTCTTTTTCCCTTTTGCTCTCCTGTATTTTGACTTAGAGTCATCCATTTCTTAGGGACTCGCCGGTTACAAATCCTGGCCGCATCTTCCTGAGGGGACCGGAGGGCGCAGCTCAGCAAGCCACTCTAAAAGAGGCAGCGGTTGCCAAAAAGAAGAAGAAAGCTGAGAAGGCTTGGAGGAGGCATGAGAAGGAGAAGGAGATCTCCCGACGGTTGCGGGCTGGTGAAAACCAAAGCGATGTGGAGGCGGAGCTCGAGTCGGAGGAGCCCATGGAGATGGGTGGCGACGCGAGCACCTCCAAGGATGACGGAGACAGGGGCATCATCGTGACCTCAGTGGAGCGTCGTGCTATTACGGCCGCGTCCGCCGGTGGTGGGCGGGATACGGAGAGGCATGGCGACGTTCTCACATCAAGGAAGCGTGTCGTGAGTTCAGACACCGCCATCGAGTGAGAGGCGAAGCGGGTGCGGTCGCCGCACCCTTCAGAGGCATCGTTGGCTTTGCCCCCCTGCTCCGAGCATGGCGGGGCACACCGGCTGGTCGAAGGAGCGTGCTCGTACCCCTGCATCTTCAGGGTCGGTGCGTGCATGTGACCCATAATGGGGAGATGCCCCGTTAGCTGCCCTGGTATGTACGCCATGAGCCGGCGGTCGTGGCGACTCATAGGCCAATCGGGAACCGGCCGGGTCGGCTCCTCCCTCGGTCGATGTGAGGGGGCATGGGCCCCGACCCATGAGTGGTCCTTGTCTGGCGGGCTCATCGCCAGCGGATAAGGGCTTCAGGGCCCTGCCGCTTTCGTCCAGGTATGCATCTGTGTTCTTTTTTTATCTCATAGTTGAGTTTTTTTAGCACGACTGACCTATACTTTTTTGACAGCAGCCGGGGACTGACGGGACTGAGCATCACCCCACCTCTAGTGTGGGAGGAGTGGAGACCCATCCTACAGTGAGTTGCGATAAGCGACGGGGAAAGAGACTGGCGGTGGTGCAACCTTCCCTTCCGGGGGTTGCGCCCTCCTAGACGGTTGCGAGTAGGGCGGCAATGGCGGCGGCGGTGATGGCGGCGATCTCGGCAGTGATGGTAGAGGTTGGGTTGGAGGTGACCCTTGCGATCCCTCCCCCAACAGCCATGGTGGAAGAGAGGAGGGAGACTGGGCTCCCTGCCTCGCCTAGCGGAGGAACACACGGCTCGCCCTCCTGGTCAGAGCTAGAGGTGTCGAGAGGTGACATGGCGAGGCCAGAGGCAGAACATCCGCCAACAGGCTGCGGGGTCGAGGTAGTGGAGATCCCCTACTCCGGTGTGGTAGGCACCATGGTGGAGCCGCCGGCCATCCCATTGTCATAGGAGTTGCCGATGGTTTGGTCGTCGCATGATTTTGCGACGGCTGGATCTTCTAGCGGGTTGAGGGCGACCTGCGAGCTGGTGTGGCCCTACCACGGTGACCCGAGGAAGGCTCGGTTCGTCCTTTGCGATGAGGAGGAGGTGGCGCTCTGGCATTTCTTGGAGGAGAGAGGACTATCGATGGAGTCTGATCTCGCCCAAACCAAGGCGAAGCTCAAGGAGGCCTTGGAGTAGGTTGAGCTCATCCATCAGGCGGTCTCAGTCGACCTGCCACGCGTCGCCGAGGTAAGCTCTTTGTGTTTTTAGTGTTTGTCCTCAACTCCTTGGTCTTCTACTAGTTGTCTCAGCGTGCTTACTTCTCGCTTTACAGGAGTTAGAGGCGATATCGATCCGCAAGTCCTGTTTCCTTTGGGAGGAACATGGTCGGATGGAGTGGGAAGCCATGATGTCACGGTGGGTCGATGAGCTTGAGCCCTAGCTAGAATCCGCCTGCCATGAGTCCCAAGACCGGGCAGCCAAGGCATCGAGCGTGGGCGGTGGAACTGCTCATGGCGAAATAGGCGACTGCTGCTGAGCAGGGACTCGACGTGGCGAAGGTCCACTTGGCAGAGACCGAGGCAGCGCTCCAGAAGTCCTTGGACGCTCTGGAGATGGAGCGGAAGGCCCGGTCGGAGGTTGATTGGGAAGTGCTCACGCTCTGGGGGCAAGTGCTTGGGGCGAAGGAGTCGAACGCTCGGCTGCTCGAGAAGGTGACCCGACAGGAGGAACGACTCTCCATCCTAGAGAACACCCGCCTCGGTATGTACCTATTATGCCTTTGGTTGATGCCTTGGTTTTTCCTTTCCTTTGCTTCTGAGCTTGTCGTCCTTTTTCCAGAACTGGGCGGAAGGATTGGATCTCTAGAGCGAGAGCTGGCGGCAGCCAAGGCTAGCCAAGTCCCTTGAAGAGCAACGTGCTCTCGAGGGGGAGCTCGACCAGATCCATAACATTGCCTAGGTTGTTGTTTTGGAGGTGTTCGGGTCGGGCCGAGCACCAGCACGCCCGCCGTCCAGCTGGCGGAGGTCCCGAACAAGGTTTGGGCACTCATCTTCGACATGATGTTCTATGGGACGTCGGGGGTACTGACCTTAGTGGCGATGCACCACCCGTACCTAGACTTCACCGCCATCTGTAGAGGATACGCCGATGGCTAGAGCGTGGATGCCATCCATGCACTCGGGGAGAGCTTGGTGCCATGCACACAGATGCTTGCCGAGCAAGTCTCTGCGAGGTGGGTGATGGAGGCTCACCATGCGAGCGTGGCTGAAGGTGTGCGCCAAGAAGATGTCATCCAGCCTACGGATGGAGTGGAGACCGGGTCAGGAGCGAGTGTCGTCCCGCCTCTAACCAAGCCGAACGTTGTCCCATCAGAAGGCGAGCAGCCCTTATCCTCGTCGACCGAGCCATCAGCCGATGCCGTCGGGCGGCCACAATAGTTTTTCGAGTAGAAACAATTAGTAAATGTAAAGGATAAGTTCATGGGGGAGCCCCTGTGTGAATAATTTTTTGTATTCATGAATACATCAGTTTTGTTTTGTGATGGAATCACTTATAGGGGGAAGCATGTCCCATCCGTTCTTTGTTTTTATCCTAGCATAGCTTTGTTTTTTATCCTTTCTTTTTCGCACCTGCCCGTTTGACCCATAGGCTGCAACCTTAAGAACCTGGGCGTGGTCCGCGAGGCTCAGCTGCTCGTAACAATAGGTCATGGCGGGGTGTGATCGGTTGGGAGTTTAAAACAAAGTTACATAGGGTAATTAAAGGAACGGACTGCCCTTTCGTTCGGGTAAAAAGTATTTACCATATGATAGTAAAAAAGAGATTTGGTATCGCACCCTCGTGGAGCCCCCGAGTGACCTAGGCCAAGAGTGCCCGAGCTAGGGTGCTTGTAGGAGTAAACGTTGAATGAAGAAAAAATGGTAAGACCAAGTTTTAGGGGAATAAATGGCGTAAGTGTTCGATGTTCCATGTGTTGGTGAGAGCATTGCCATTGTTGTCCTTCAGTCGGTAGGCACCCGGTCGTGTCACCTCGGTCACCGTATAGGGTCCTTCCCATGGTGGAGAGAGTTTATGTTTCTCCTTGGTTGATTGGGTTCTCTGAAGCACGAGATCACTGACCTCAAGGATCCTCCCTCTGATTTTTCTTTCATGGTACCTACGAAGAGTTTGCTGATAGCGAGAGGAGCGGATGACGGTCGTCTCGCGAGCCTCCTTGAGTAGGTCGACCGCGTCCTGTTGAGCCTCCGTGGCTCGGTCTTGGTCGAAGGCCTTAACTCTTGGGGCACCATGATCGAGGTCAGAGGGCAACATTGCTTCAGCTCTATAGGCTAGGAAGAAGGGTGTGAACCCTATGGATCGGTTCGGGTCGTTCTCTGGCTCCAGAGGATCGCTGGGACCTCTGCAACCCATCGCCTCGGTGTACTTATTGAGTCGATCGAAGATGCGTGGCTTGAGTCCTTGGAGGACCATGCCATTGGCCCGCTCAACCTGACCGTTAGTACGTGGATGTCCGACTGAGGCCCAGTCGATCCTGATGTTGTATCCATCACAGAAGTCCAGGAACTTCTTCCTGGTGAAGTTAGTTCCATGGTCAGTGATGATACAGTTAGGAACACCAAAACGGTAGATGATGTCGAGGAAGAACTTGACCGCCTCTTCTGAGCAAATGTTGGTGATGGGCTTCACCTTTATCCACTTGTTAAATTTGTCCACCGCTACGAGTAGGTGAGTGAAGCCACCCGAGCCCTTTTTGACTAGTCCTACCATGTCAAGGCCCCAGACCACGAATGGCTAGGTGATGGGGATGGTTTGGAGCTCCTATGCCGGCAAATGAGTTTGCCGAGCTTAGAACTAGCATCCCTCACACCTGCGGACGACCTCCTCTACCTCTCGCAGTGCAGTGGGCCAGTAAAAACCTTGTCGAAAGGCTTTTCCGACCAGCGACCTCAGGGCCGCGTGATGTCCACAGATTTTGGCATGGACCTCGAGGAGGAGCTGTTTCCCTTGGTCGGTAGGGATGCACTTCATGAGTATTCCTGATGGACTCTGCTTGTAAAGTTCATTACCGAATGTGATGAACGTCTTGGCGCGTCGAGCGATCCGTCGTGCTTTAGTCCTTTTGGGTGGGAGAATCTCCTCGAGGAGGTAGGCGAGTAGCGGTGCTCGCCAGTTGGCTTCATCGAGTGCTACCACGGCGACGTCGGCGGGCGACGTCGTCACAGAGGCACCGAGGTCGAAGCCCCCAAACGCCAGGTTGGCATCGGGGTGTGTCTGGATCGGACCTTCCAGGATGTGGGCAGACGGCTCATGAAGGTCATTGATGAAGATCCCATCTGGAGATGGAACCTGCCTGGCAGCCAATTTTGCAAGAAAATCGGTGCCATCGTTGTCCTTTTGGGGACATGATGTAGTTCGATCCCCTAGAATTTGTCCTCGAGCTTGCGCACCTCCTGGAAGTATTCTGCCATGAGGGGGCTTTTGCAAGAGGACTTGGTCGATGACCAACTCCGAGTCACCGTGGATGTACAACCGCGTAGCGCCGAGCTTGATGGCGATGCGCAGTCCATTGATGAGGGCCTCATATTCTGTGGCATTGTTTGAGGCCGAAAAATGGAGGTGGATCGCGTAGCGGAACCTGCTCCCATTTGGGGAGATCAGAATCACTCTAGCCCCCAAGCCGGGCGCCATTATGGACCCATCAAAGTACATCGTCCAGTACTCGTGGGTGACGTCTGGGGTCAGGAGCTGGACCTCCGTCCATTCTGTGACAAAGTCCACGGGAGATTGAGACTTAATAGTGGTGCAGGGGATATACCTGATATCGTGGCCCATCAGCTCGAGTGCCCACTTGGAGATTCGTCCCGCGGTGTCATGGTTGTGGATGATGTCTCCCAGCGGGTATGAAGTGATGACCGAGACTTCGTGGTCGGTGAAGTAGTGTAGGAGTTTCTAGGTTGCCATCAGCATGGCGTACAAAAGTTTCTGTACCTAGGGGTACCGAACCGTGGCATCGGTGAGTACCTCCCCGACAAAGTATACGGGTCATTGGACCTTAAGGTGGTGTCCTGGCTCCTCCTTTTCGATGACTAGGGCGGTGCTCACCACGTGGTTGCTTGCCATGACATAGAGGAGGAGGGGTTCTCCCTGTTCGGGAGCGACGAGGATTGGGGCCGACGTCAGTGACGCTTTGAGGCTCTCCAAAGCCTGCTGTGCTTCCTCAGTCCAGACGAACGCGTCTGTCTTTTTGAGAAGCTTGTAGAGAGGCATCCCCCGCTCGCCTAGCAGGGAGATGAACCGGCTCAGGGCGGCCAAACAGCCGATGAGCCTTTGTACGCCCTTGATGTTGCGTATAGGGCCCATGTTGGAGATGGTCATGATTTTTTTGGGATTGGCCTCGATGCCACGTTCGGACACGATGTATCCAAGCAGCTTCCCCTTTGGAATCCTAAAAACACATTTTTCAGGAATCAATTTGATTTTGAACCTTCAGAGGTTCATGAATGTTGTGGCCAAGTTCACGATCAGGTCACAAGCTTGAGCTGTTTTGACCACTATGTCATCAACATAGACGGCGATTGTTGGTTTTGGTGGCTCGACTTGGTCAGGCCGGTCGAGCGGGTCGATTTGGTCGGTGAAGCATTGCTGCATGCACCATTGATAGGTGTCAACAGCGTTCTTCAGACCGAAAGGCATGGTTATGTAGCAGTACGAACCATACGGGGTGATGAATGAAGTTGCAAGCTGGTCGGACTCTTTCATCGTGATCTGGTGGTAGCCTGAGTAGGCATCCAGAAAGGAGAGGATTTCGCATCCGGAGGTAGAGTTGACTATCTGGTCTATGTGTGGCAAAGGAAAATGATCCTTCGGACATGCCTTGTTGAGGCCAGTGTAATCAACGCACATTCTCCATTTTCTGGTCTTCTTTTTAACAAGAATAGGATTGGCAAGCCAGTCAGAGTGGCATACCTCCTTGATGAATTTGGCTGCCAGGAGTTTGGCGACCTCCTCGCCTATGGCCCTACGCCTCTCATTGTCAAAGCGACGCAGTCATTGCTTGGCGGGCTTTGAGCCCGGGACTTGGTGTAATGCATGATCGGCGACCTCCCGTGGTATGCCTGGCATGTCAGAAGGTTTCCATGTGAAGACATCACGATTGGCGCATAGAAAGTCGATGAGCTCACATTCCTATTTGGCCAGGAGCTGGGTCCCGATCCACACCGTCTTGGTTGGGTCGGTGGGGTCGATACCCACCGCCTTAGTTTCCTCGAGTGGGTGGAAGGCAGTCGAGGAGGTCGGCTTGTATTTTGGGACTATTGGGGTCGACGACTCTCCAAGCTGAGGAAGCTCGGCTGAGTTGATGACAGCAGTGGCGAGCTCGTAATGCTCGCGGTCCCACGTGTAGGTGTGCGAAAAGGTGCTACCCATAGTGATGACGCTGTTCGGTCCTGACATCTTCAACTTGAGGTAGGTGTAGTTGGGGATTGCCATGAACTTGGCGTAGCATGGCCGCCCTAAGATGGCATGGTAGGACCCTAGGAAGTCCACCACCTCGAAGGTGAGGACCTCTGAGCAAAAGTTGGCTCGATCGCCAAAACGTGATGGGTAGGTCGATCTGTCTGAGCGGGTATGCCTGCGTTCCTAGGATCATGCCACGGAAGGGAGAGCTCACTAGGCGGAGCTCGACTAGGGGATGCGCATGGCGTCGAGGGTGTCGACGTCAAGGATGTTGAGGCCGCTGCCTCCGTCCATCAGCACCTTGGTGAGGTGCTTCTTGCGGACAATGGGGTCGATGATGAGCGGGTAGCGACCCGGTTTGGCGATGTGGGAAGGATGGTCCCTCTGATCAAAAGTGATTGGAGATTCTGACCAGCTAAGGAAGGAGGGGACAATCGTTTCGGTGATGCATGCCTCTCTGTAGCGCACTTTGTGCTGCGCTTAGAGTAGATGGCGTCAGATCCTTCAAAGATCATGAGGCATTCCTCAGGATCGGAAAGCCATCCCCATCCTAGCCTACCATGCCTCCTTTCTTGGCCGCTGCCTCCTTGCCCTTTCCTTCTTTCGATCCGCCGGCCTATCATAAAAAGCGCTTGAGGAGTTCATAGTCCTTGTAGAGGTGTTGGTGCATGGACTCTCCACGAGCTTGTCGAAGTGGTCGGGCTAGCCCTGCTGGGGCTGCTTGCCCGCGCGATCGGCCGCAGTGACCAAAGCGGAGTTGGCCGGTCGGCGCTGATCATTCTTGTTCTTTTTGCCCCTTTGTGTGGAGGGGCCCTCGTCTTGGTCCTCGCGCTTGGCCTTGCCCTTGTCCTGGGCTCCACTAAAGACCGCTCCGACCGCTCCTCGCCGGAGGCGTGGTTCATGGCGACGTCGAGCAGGTCACGGGTGGTATGGGGCTTCAGACAACCGAGCTTGTGGATTAGGGACTCATAGGTTGTCCTAGAGAGGAATGCACTGATGACGTCCGCGTCAACGACATCAGTAAGGGAGTTGCATCATTTTGAGAACCTACGGATGTAATCCAGCAGGGACTCGTTGGGCTCCTGCTGGTAGCTCTTGAGGTCCTAGGAATTCCCAGGGTGGACATACGTCCCCTAGAAATTCCTGATGAAGATCCTCTTGAGATCCGCCCAGTCGTGGATGCTGTCAGGTGGGAGGAATTCAAGCCACGCTCGAACATGCTCCCCCACGTAGATGGGGAGATATTGAATGATAAAGTGGTCATCATCCACCCCCTGGCTCGGTAGGTGAGCCAGAAGTCTTCGAGCCATATACCGGGATTCATTTCCCTAGTGTATTTGGCGATGTTGGTAGGTGGTCGGAAGCGCTGTGGGAACAACACTCTTTGGATGCGACAGCCAAAGGTCCGTGGTCCCGGGCCATCCAGGCTGGGACTCCGATCGTCTGGTTAGCGACCTTGCCTGGGGTGCATTTCCTCGCTCCCCTCGATGGTCCGATGGGGTCCTATGCCGCCTGCTCTCACTACCCCTTGATGGACGTCATCATCACGCTAGGCTTGACGCTAGTTGTTGATGACGCTGCGAGCTTCTCGGTTTGGCCCGAGCCGCTCGTGCATAAGCGGTCGGTGTGGAGCGGGCACCGGGACAGGCCGTGGTGTAGTTGCGTCCTCATGTTCCACGCCTGGTGACTATAGTAGTGAGCGAATGGAGCGGTTTGACTGGTGCACCCCCATTCCCCCGGTGGGGAGAGAGGCCGTGAGTTGGTGTCGCGACACGGAGCTCTCCGCCTGTTGAACGGCGGTGGTTTCCACTAGCGCCTGGAGGTTCCGGTGGACCGCCTGCTCCTAGGGGTCGATAGGCTCAGGAAGGCCGCGCAGAAGCATCACCACAGCGGCGATGTTCTGGCCAGCCCGAGCGAACTGTGGGGGGTCATTTCCTCCGTCCATGATGTTGCGCTGGACCTGGCGGGCATGACCCCGGGCGCCGCTCGCCGGGTTACGCACGCGTGGTGTAGCGTGCTACGCCGAGCACGCCAGCGTAGGTGGCGGCTGGCTCTACCGCCTTTGTTGTAGCTCCTCGCCATGCTCCTACGCACGCGCAAGGTCCTTCGCACGAGGGTCCAGAGGGGTGTGAGTCTATAGGGACTCTGCTACCACCGGCGGCTGTCCCAGAGCGTCCGCCATAGCGCACTCCCGGGACAGAGGGTGGCTAGATGCCACGATGTCGCCGATACTGGAGCCGTCGCTTTCAACCTCGTCATCCACGAGGTCATGGAAAGAAGCGGGAGCGTAGCCCGCCATCCCCACGAATTCAGATGTGAGAGGGGGCGATGTTAGCATTTTTTGGAGCCCCCGTGCGTACGCGTCCACGGGGGACGCGAGGACGTAGGGGAACCAGTTGCATGGCGGTCGCGGTGGGGACAATGGGGTCCCTCCGGAGAGTCGGCGGAAGATATTAAATAGCGAGTAAAAAACAATATGTACGTTACTCACAGTGCGGTTTGAGCCCAGCGTGGGCTCGAGTGCGAAGCGCATGTGTCTCATCATTGAGGTCGCTGGGTGTCCCGGCACCCGTCGGAGGGACACGTGCCTCCTTGCGGAGGTGAAGCACGCCGAGCCGGTGGGCGACAAAGTCCAGGCTTCCGAAGAGGAAGGTCTAGGAAGGCTCGAAGATGGGAGGAACCCACATCCCAACAGGTGGGAGTGTGAAACTCTAGTGAGCCGAAGCGAGTCGTATCGCTTGAGCCCGCCATGACGAAGATGGCGGAAAGGTGGGCCATCTGATGACCAAAAGCATAAACGTACGACGTCTTCCCCACGGACGGCGTCAATTGTCGGTGCGAAAAGTGACCAACAAGTAAATATTTGTCATTTTGCCGTACATTATGATCGGATGTGGCCTAGCACTCAATGACACAGGGTTTATACTAGTTCAGGCAACGTGCCCTACGTCCAGTTTGAGTCGGTCGGTGACTTTATTCCTGAGCCTAGGTGCTCAAAGTTTACTGCGGGGTTACAAAGGAGTGGGAATAAGATGGGGGTGTTAGAGATCTGGTCAGACTCTAGACTAAAGGGCCGACAGTGACGGAAGCCCCTATGTGCGCTAAGTATTGGAACGTGTGCTCTGTGTAGCTTTAGAGTTCTAGAGCTATGAAGCTATTCGAGTGCTCAGAATATTTAAAGCTAGCAGAGAGGGAGTCGGAATGATCTGTCTGTCTTAGGAGGGAGCGCATCCCCTTTTATAGGTGAAGGGGATGGCCTTACAAGGGAGCGCATACCCTTTTACCACCAGCGTGTGTGTTTCCTAGTCTTGTTACCCATGCCATCAGGTACAAGACAGTTTGTCGGCGCCCACAATACTGTTGACGCCCAGATGCATATGGCAGGCTCCATCATGTTCTTCTAGTATGGCCAATGTCGGCGCCTACAATACTGTAGAACAAATGTTGGCGCCCTCAACACTATTCGTGTTCTGACATGTCTGGAAGGCTATAAAGTACCCTTTTGGCATGGCCTGACAGTACTGTCCTATAGGTGTGCAGGGTACGATTCTCGGTATTGCGGTTGACTTGAGCGTCTTACCTTATTTGCTCCGCCTGATTTCTTGGGTCCTTACCGAGCGAGCATCCCTGGCCGGTCGTTCCCAGTCGGCTCCGACCGCGCCGGTCGGAGAAGAGCCGCAAGCAGAGGTTCGATGTATTCCCGGTCGAAGAAGTGGGTCGGAGTCGGAAGCGAGCGTTGCTCCTCCTTGGCCAAACCTTCCGGTCGGAGAAGCGGTCAGAGTCGGAAGCGAGTGTCGCCCCTCCCTGGCCAGGCCTTCCGGTCGAAGAAGCGGGTCAAACTCGGAAGCGAGCGTCGCCCCTCCTTGGTCAGGCCTTCCGGTCGGAGAAGCGGGTAGGAGTCGGCGCGGCGCCCCCTCCATGGCCAGGTCTTCGGTCGGAGACTGGATCGCTCCTCCGGCCTGTCGTTAGGTATCTGGGCCAACCCAGGAGTTATGCGTCGTTTGTAATGTCGTCTGCTGGGCCGAGTTTTTGCTGGGAAGCGGGCCCATTAGGGACCCTGGGTTTATGAACCCGACAATACTACAATGGTATTATGTGCGCTTGCGGCATTTTTCATATTCTATTTGCACTTATAAATACCAACAGCATCCAATTTACTCTGATCTCCCAATAAAAACACCGGATGGGAGTGGATATGGAATTTCTCTCGATTGCGGAAACTCATGAGTTGAAGAGAATATTTGGCAACTTTTTATTTTTATGGAACTCTTGTACCAAAATGTTGGAGGACACTTTTTCCTTTTTGCTAAAATATCAAAATAGGAAGTTGTTTTACAAACTCTTGAAGATGCTCTAAGAAAAGAACTGCAACAACTTGAAGCAAAGGAAAATTATATCTATACCTACCTAATATTAAATAGCAAAAAACTCTTGTGTCCATTTTTTTTACTTCCCATCTGTGATGGCACTCATGGCCCGTACTCATACAAGTTAGAACTACACCCATCCAACAATTAATGATACATAATTCAATTTCAAGACGCGTCAAGCGATGGTACTAAATCTAGAGGCGTTTGAAAACACCAACTGCCTCTAGAAATCGAATTCTAGACTCATGCTATCTCTGAAAGCCTTTGTAAAAGTGGTTCTTCGTAGAGCTCGTCTCAAAAAGAAAACATCGGCTCCCCTAAAAATCATTTCTGTAGCAGTGAATATAATCCTTATGCCAAATTTGCTAACCAACCTCCAAACCTTGGATATGCCACAGGATCCAACATTCCGCAACCAGATTGAAACACATCTGAATCAATGAATGAACATTGACGGTCGAATCATTGGGTAGGGCACAAGTTGCAAATTCAGCACCTCCAATCCTTGATCAAGTTGGACACTTGATTTCCTCTCCATGACCATCAAGGACGTGGTCAACGATCCGGAATTAATATACCCACAAGGGAGTACACATGAGCACTGTTGTGGGGATATTAATTTCGGATAGTAACCACAAACTTACCTGCGAAAAATAAAATTGGCTACCACAACAGTGACCTCATTGTGATTATCATCGAAGGCATCGTAGGTAATAAGCTCCAGGCCAAGCATCAGTAGTGTTTCACCGGCAAATATATTTAAACCTAACGGCCAGTACATATGCAATCTGTGTTATAACTTTCAGTAGTGTTTCACCGGCAAGTATATTTAATCTATCGCTGGGTCCAAACAGAAGTCTAAGTCTGGAAAATTGAACGGCCAGTACATATGCAATCTGTATTCCTACCAAAAGTGCGTGAATTTGTGATTGGTTGCCATAGAGCAAAAGACTTTTGTCTTTCATTTAAAAATTGCATTCTTCCTTGAGCCTGCTGTTATAACTTTCATCTTCTTTTGTATATTTTCAGACATAGTTTTGGATTCTCGAGTCAAAACCATCAATTAGAACTATTGAATTTAAATTTCCGTCTTGTGCTAGAAGTGGATATCTAAGTATGATACTGGAATACCTAAGTATCTTTCGCAGAAGTTCCTCATAACCTGTGTTATATGCTTAACATCAATGATTTAAATGATGCACACGATAATTTCCAGTTGCCATGCAGTCATTGAGATTCCTTCAGATGCAAGTCTTGCTGAAACTGTAGAAATATTATCGAAAAACAAAATCTTGAGTGCACCCATAAGAAATGTTGAGGCTCCAGAAGACGCTAGTTGGATGGACAAATACATCTGCATTGTGGAATTTGCTGGTATTGCCATGTGGTTGCTCAGTCAGGTTCGTAACCTTGATTGCATTGAAGTGCTCGCTCGCTCCCTCCCTCATTTTGTAGGGGGGAAGATATAAATGATTATCATGATAGTCAGAATATGTTGTTCAACTGCAGGTTTTCCTAATCAGGATTGTTATGGTTTGATATATTTCTGTTCAGTTTGATACCATCAGTTTTAAAATAAATGATACGTGCACGAAACTTCAACAAACTGAATTTAATGCTATACTGCATGCAAGCTCCTGATTATAAGCACAGTGAACTTCCATCGAGTCATTTGATGCAGCTTAACCTTCTATAGTCTGTTAAAATACTCCCTCCAGTCAAAACGTGTTAGAACTTTGCAAGGTCTTTGCTGCATATATTTCGCCACTAATTTATTCTATAATATATTAATAAACATCCTTCAAATTTAAAAGATTTTGCAAGTATTTTTCAATACAACCCACATGTAACTTTCATGTTTTCAAACTAAATAATTTAAAAGTTTTTTGATATTTGTAGTTTTTAAGGTTGGAATAAACTTGTCCTAAGCAACATGAATTTATGACCAGAGTAAATTTTCATGTCTGTCGTAAATCTAGCCCCCTTTTTCTCCTTTCTTGTGGGATGACAGTGAGGGATGCCCCTACTATGTATGATTCGTGCCGAAGGGCCTCTAGTCCAACTGTTTAGAGCGTCCCGACGGCACTTCTCAGGTCCTGGGTTCGACTCCCCGTGGGAGCGAATTTCAGGCTGGGGTTAAAAAAATCCCCTCGTCTGTTCCACACCAAAGCACAGGTCTAAGAACCGGCCCATTCTCACAGGGCGACAGTGCCGCTGTGTAAGGGTGGGGTAGGGATTCGGGGGGGGTTCTGGGCCTGCGTGAGAAGGTCTTCTTCTTAATGCAGTGCCTGGGGGTGGTCATACCCTGGTAGGTCCAGTTTTTTTTTACTATGTATGATTCAGACCATTAAGAAACAGCAAATAAATACTGAATATTTACAAAGCTCTGTAGTATAAAGGAATTGACCTATAATATGACACAAATTTCCTTTTTTATACTATCGACTATACATTTAATATTTTTCGCCCCACTCATCCTTCTGAAATGGATTGCTTCTTCTGCCATGGAACAGTGATGCTGCAGTTAATGGAACAGTTGGTTCGGGAGCAGGATCACCTGTCTCCAATCTAGTTTCTAGGCTGGGTTCTTTCACATTCAGAAGGACATCATCTGGCAGGGTAGAAACTGCTACTGATTCTGAATCAGATGAAGCAGCGTCGGTTGGTGGGAGCTTTTTTGAAACCCTAACTTCCTCTGAATTCTACAAGAATACAAAGGTGAACTTCTTTTGCTCCATATTTAAAACAGTTATATTGACTTGTAGTGAGGACCAATCCTTGACATAAGTTGTGCCGGTGTAGGTTGGCGATATCTCAGGGACCTTCCGCTGGGCACCATTTCTTGCACTGCAGACATCTGACACATTCCTTACCATGTTGCTGCTTCTATCCAAGTACAGAATGAAGAGCCTGCCAGTTGTAGAAGTGGGAGGAGATAAGATTGAGAATATTATCACACAATCCTCTGTCGTACACATGCTTGCAGAGTGTGTTGGGCTCTCCTGGTTTGAGAGCTGGGGAACTAAGAAACTCTCTGAACTGGGGCTTCCTATCATGAAACCATTGAAACTTGTCAAGGTACCTCTGAATGACCTCTGCTTGTCCGCGTTGGAAATCTAGTTAGAAATTTTCACTTTCAGTTTTTCCTTTCTAATAAATTCATAAAATACTCAAGATCAAGTTATCAATAGCTAAGAAAGATCAATTTCATCAAAGCCATGCTGATTGACAAAACCTTCATGTAAACAAACACGTCACTGTGGCCTACTCTTTTCCAGGTAAACGAAGATCAGCCAGTTCTGAAAGCTTTCCAACTGATGAGGGAAAAGGGAGTTGGTGGCCTGCCAGTCATGGACACAAGTGGAGCAAAAGCAATTGGTAATATTAGCATCAGAGATGTCCAGTATCTTTTAACTGCCCCCAAGATATACAAAGAGCACAGGTTTGTAATCCTAGTACACCCTTGTCGATAGGCTTTCTTGTGATTGGCAAACAATACAAAAAGATTTCTGCTGCTGTTATTGCACATCATGCCAAATGCACTTTTAAACTGCATTGTAGGAACTAGGAAGACCACTGCAACTATTATTGCTATATATGAACCTCTGTGACCTGTTGAATGTAACATAGGTCAATCACGACAAAGGATTTCCTTAGTGCTGTACGACACCATCTCCAGGAACAGCATGAGGCCTCACCATTGCTGCATGATGTAATCACTTGCAAAAAAGATGATGCAATTAAGGACATCATACTGAAGCTGGACTCTGAGAAGATCCACAGGATCTACGTTGTAGATGACAAAGGGAACACCGAGGGAGTCGTCACCTTGAGGGACATAATCTCCAAGCTGGTGCATGAGCCGTGCCATTACTTTGGGGATTTCTTTGATGGTGTTGTTCCCCTGCCGGCAAACAGCACTGTATGACACAACTTCACGGTCCAATCACACTGATGTATCTGTGCAAATGTACATTTTGAGCTATTCTCTTCTGAAGGTTGCTTCTAGTATATTCCTTTTCACAGCCTTAGTTCTCAGGTAAACAGACCATTGCCTACATGGAGAAAAGAACTAATGCTCTAATGGATGGATGGCAATGTTGTACATTGAATAATTTGGGAACTTACCTAAGTTTCTTTTCATGTTCTCATGATGACAATTGTTGCCTGTCTTCCTTCTTGCTAAAGATGTGGTTCACTAGATTTGGCTTTGTCATGCTGCAAGCAAAATTCTGAGGGATATGATGTATTTTATCTTGTTTTTAACTTGAGTCAGACTCTTTCGTTGTCATATACGTACCTGGGTAACTTCATCATTCAGCTGGTAGAGTCTACTACATCTCATAGGGTCAGCCAAAATATCCTCGTGCTGCAGAAGAGTACATCCATATATTTTTGTCACCTTACAGCATAACGAGGTACTACCTATAGATGTAGCTTCTGAAAAATTCCAGTTCGGTATCAGTGTACACTGTACAGCAACAGCATAAGGTTGCAGTCAGTTTATCATCTCAGTTGTCAAACAACTCTACCCTAGAAATATCCGAATCCTTAATAGAAATGAGAATCAATAAGCTAACCAAGTGTCCTTGGTTTAGTGAACTTGACGAACTTGTGTAATCAGGTCACAAACCGTACATATTCAACTCATAGCCAAATACAGAAGATCAAATTTGCACTGTTAGTGCTCAAACTACCTGCTTCAAACAAGATGTGGAATGCAAGAGAACTCGGTCTCCATTTGTTCTCTTGGAAGCATGATAGGCTTGCTTGGTTTGCTACCAAAATTTACCTCACTAAAGATTTAGCAAGTAGGACAATATTTTTTTGCCAAACATTTGGTTAGCCAAATGTGTGATGTTGGCAAGTTTTGGAAGCAAATCAATTTTTTTTTGCCAAACTTAGCTTGCCTTGATTTTGGCTCCAATCAGGCACATCGTACTTGATAGGTATGACCAGAAGATAAATTCATTTGTTGATGTGTATTTACATGGAGAAACCAAGCCAGAAACTTAGAAGATGCTAACGATCAAAAATGGATGTCCTTATTTGAGTTGGTACATGCTGATGATCATCATTATGTGGAAGAGAACAGCTAAAGCAAACAGCTGAACAGAAAAGGCATGTTACATTTCTGATGGGCAGTAATCTGCTGATTTACATTCGCTTCATCTTGCACTATATTCATAAGGAACGCTTGGGCTATCCATCTTTTCTTTCTTCTCGAAACACTGAAACAGGCATGATTCCTTAACAGCATTAGCATTCCCAGTACCTCAAGACTTGGCATTTCAATACTCCTAGAAAACACTGTATAAAAAGAAAATACAACAACTGACAGAACAATGTGACCAACATGTATTGGAAAGAATGGAAAGAAGAGGGAGCGGAACTTGGGTTCAAACATAAAAGGATTGCTGCCAGGCATCTAGCAAACTGATTAAGTTTTACTTATTTAAACATTACCCATCAAATAATTTGGTCCAATTCTGCAGTCCATATTTCAATGATTCCATAAGAGGCTGGTTTACTTCATCATTATTCCAAAGGAATCTTGCAATCTCAAAATCCTCTTCCTATTTCAGGACTAAACATTCCAAGTCTTTTGCAATATGTGAGTCCAAAACTGAACACTTATAACATGTTCGATAATGTAAAATCAATATATCTTGGACTTGGAGCCTCAGACAATCAAACAAGCAAATATCAGAATATACTGAGAAAAAAAGAACATGTACATCATTTAGTATTACACATATATTGATTGCAAAACAAAGGGGCCCTATTTTGAATTACATTGCGATATGGTACCAGCATTTGTTCAACACATTCACTACAGCAGCTTGGTGATATTTTGAATTACATTGCGATATGGTACCAGCATTTGTTCAACACATTCACTACAGCAGCTTGGTGATATGGTGTCCCTTGTACCAAAAGCATACCTGTAGCCAAATCCCATCATAAGATATTATCATCTTCTCCTGGAATGGTTGGCAGACCCTAGTGACCCTTCAAATAGATCAGACAGGTGATTCTCCAAATCCTCTGGAGTGTACTTTATGTATTTTCCAGAATTCCTTCCACTATCAACTAGACTGCCATAACTTCCAGTAAAAGCACGATAAGCTGGGATCACATTTTCAGATATAGAAATCTTGAGTTCTTCTCGGAGTTGAGGATCTGGCACCTTCCAAAGAGTTTGGCTCCTGTATATCTCCTCAAAGGCCAAGTTGAAATTCTTAAATTTTTCTTTGATCCTAGAGCTTGAATTCCCACTGCTGCCAAAACTTCCGCTCCCACTGCTGCCATGTCCATCATCCTTCAAGTAAGACAAAACTTTGGTCCATGAAACCCTAAGGTAGCTATTTGAATTTTGCCGAATCTTGCCACGGCGCCTCCGTATCCAGTGATCACCTAAAATCCTCCTGAGCTCTGAATCCTTAACCTTTTGTACAATGTAGAGTGTGTTATTCATGGAAAATATGCACGGCAGCGCTCCATCCTCATAAAGTTTAGATTTTTCATCTAGATTAGCCTCCAAGTAAGATATCAGTTTGACTAAACGGCGTCCAAGTGGGGTCAAACTCTTCAGATACTCCTGATCCTCATCGGTGCCATTATGTAAAATATTATGATCTACATCTTCAGCACCACTGTCATCCAAGAGTGTATCAAGTGTGTCACTGTAAATGACCAACAACCTAAGATAGTTCATCACATAACGCGTCATTGGGTGGATCTCACCAGCCATCATCGGCCGCCGTGATGACTCCTTCTGTAGGACCTTCCCAAACTCAAGAAGGGTACCCTTGACTGCGTCACCAAGCCTTTCAAGAACCCCCTCCAAATCATGGATGACATCATCCCCATAACTCCCAAAGAACAGCTCCTTTAGTTCAGGGATCACCTCAGCAAGTGCCTCATACATGTCAAGAATTCGGGAAAGCTTCTCCGGCGAGCGAGTGCACACAGAGACAGCATCCCCAAAGTTACGGATCTGCATGATGCAACCCTTGGTGGACTCCACAAAGCACTCATCCCGGAGCTCATCGGACGCAGCAAGCACCAGGTCACAGAGCCGCCGCTCACCAGTCAGCAGGGAGCG
This sequence comes from Miscanthus lutarioriparius, assembly GCA_904845875.1. NCBI lineage: Eukaryota > Viridiplantae > Streptophyta > Magnoliopsida > Poales > Poaceae > Miscanthus > Miscanthus lutarioriparius. Next base: position 51,513,817 of record CAJGYO010000012.1, read on the forward strand.
AACAACTGTCTTGACCCCATGCACCCACTTCTTCATCTTGTCATTCAGCTGCTTCCACTCGATGCGCTGCACCTCATCGATGCTGAGCCGTTCCACACCGAGCACGGTGAGACACTCATCAAGCAGGTCACGCCGGATGGCGCAGTATACCTGGGCGAGCTCGCTGCCATACCTTGCGTGCACCATCCGGTCAGCAATGGCGCGTATCTCATCGACGGCCTCCGGGCGCACGAGGTCGAACACCTGGTCTTCGAAGGGGTTGTTCCCCGCGATGCTGGCGCTGCGGGCGGTCTCCGGCTCGCCGCCGCCGTCCTGGCTGTGCGGGGTGGCGGGATCGAACTCGGAGGAGGTGTCGAGGTCGTCCATGGAGCCGAGGGAGAGGCGGCGGAGCGAGCAGTAGAGGCCGCTGGCGTCGAGCGGCACGGAGTGGCGGAGCATGAGGTGGCGGAGCTCGTCCTCGAGGCGCGACATGGCGAGCTGCACGGCGACCCCGGCGCGGCCGGAGACGGCGGGGGTGGAGAGGTGGTCGACGGCGACGGCGACGGCGGCGAGGTAGTGCGCGGCGTCGTCCTCGGGGGCCTCGAAGACGAGCGCCTCTGGGTTGGTGTCCCAGAGGTGGATGAGCTGCTCGGCGGCGTCAAAATCCGCGAGCGAGGAGGAGGAGGGTTCCTGCTCACCACCGGGGTGCTCTGGGTCTGGGTCGGAGGTGCCTGCCGGGGACGGGGACGGGAAGAGGTCGGAGGTGATGGAGGAGAGGCGGTGGTCGAAGCCGGAGAGGATGCAAATCATGTCGTCGGGGGCGTTCTTGGACGTGGCGAGCGACTTGACGATGTGCTGCGCCGCCGCCAGGACCTTGTCGTCGCCGACGATGGCGGCGGGCACGGGGACGGGGAGCTCGCCGCCCTCCCCCACCTCCCGCCTCTGCGGCGGGGGCGACGAAGGGGACGACGACATCGCCGGCGGCGGCGGCAGGCGAGCTAGGGTTTGGGTTTGGGAGTGCCACCGCGGCTTGGGCCTGGTGCCGGCGGCGGCTGGTGATGAGTGGAAGGGCACGGTGAAAACGGATTGCTCTGGTGGTGGTGGTGGTGGTGGAGTAAATGAAGGAGGAGCGGAGCGGGGCAGGCGGATTGAGGCTGAGGAGAACAGATTGTTGGAAGCAGACGACGGCAGTCGCCAACAATGGCAACAAATGGGGCGAGCACACGTTCACAGGCTCGCAGCACTGCAGACTAATCTGCGTAGCACTGGCAGGCAGCAGCGAGGGCAGAATTGTTTTTAGCGGAGCAAGTTCCGGATCTCGCAGGCCATGTGAGTATGTGACCATACTCTGCAAAACAAACGTACGGAGCCAATTCCGTGTCGACGGATAGTGTAAAAACTCGATTGATGGTGACCGGACGGCCCTAGATATTCCGATCTACCTAGAAGATTTTTCCACGTAGATTCAGAAAATCCTCGAACATCTGTTTTATCTATATACAGTGACACCGTAGTTTTGTGAGATAAACTAGTCATAAACCTATACTTTAGATGTGGGCCGAGCTAGACGAAAAATTCGAAGCTCGTTAGCTCGCTCGACTTATGGCTGGCTCGACTCGGCTCGGCTCGAGCCGAGCCAAGATTTTAGCTCGTTAACTATAACGAGCCAACTCGAGCCAGCTCGCGAGCCACTCGCGAGCTAAATGAGCCAAGTTTCTAGAAAAAAAAGTATCAAAACTTATATTAGTTTTTATATTACTTCATATCTTGCACTTTATAATTGACTGATAACTGGTCTAGACCCTATAAATTGACTGGTAACTGGTCTAGATGTATTTCTTTTATATTATTATTATTATTCTCAAACTTTAGATAAATACAAATATTATATTTTATGTATTTTTTATACCTGGCTCGCAAGCTTAATGAGCCAGCTCGAGCTTTTAACAAGCCGAGCCAAGCCGAGCTGATTTTCTGGCTCGTTAGGATAACGAGCTAGCAAATATCATTCTCTCTTTTTTTTTTTCTTTTTTTATTTTCTTCATCTCTCTACTTTCATGTTATCATCTTCATCCTCCCCTCACCCATCTCGCCATTCACCTCCTCCTCCGCCACGCCTCATCCCATCGTACCCTCTTCACCCCTTTCCACGTCGGCACGTCTCCACCCCACCCCACGTCAGTCATGCCTGCACCAACATAGGGCAAATTTTACCATCTCCATGTTGGGGTCCACCAGAGTGAGAGGGGCGGAAAAAAGCTAGTATTTTCAACTCTCCCTCCTGCCTACAACTCTAGAGAACGGGAAATTTGGAGCTTCACCTGCATAGGTGCACCTCACGTTGGCGTTTGGTTGGAGAAGTTGTGGAGCTATTCATGGAGCATGTGGAGAAGTTGTACCAAATGTTGTGGCTTTCCTAGTCCCTTATATCTGGCCTCCTCCCTCTGTGGTATCGATGACTTGTCAGACATCCATAGTCCATATTGTGATGAATTCAAGGTTCACTGCTCCTTTACCAAGACTCAACCTCTCAAGGTTGTCTCACCACTTGAGAGCTTGGCCTCGAGCTGACTAGAACACAATAACTCTTCACACCACGTTTCCACTAGAGATGTTCTTTGCCTCTTCGGTGCTGAAAACCATATGTTTGGTTTTGGTAATTGAGACAACTAGTGGACTAACCTCTACTCTAGTGTTGTGAATGAGACAGGTTAGGTCCACACCAAGGTTGAGTAAGGATGGCAATCATGGTGGTGATGATGGTGCCAAGTTGGTGATCAAGTGCTCAATTCTTAGAAAAGAAGAAAGGAAAATAAAATGCAAGGGCTCAAGGCAAAGGTATAAGCTAGGGCATTTTATTTTACCGGTCAAGATGTAATAGAGTCTGTAACTGGGTTTAGGATAGATAGTCATACATTACGAGGGAAACTCAAAGTTCAAATGCGGTTATCTAAGTGCCACTAGGTGGATTGATCACTCCATGCATGTGCATTAGACCTAGTGAGGACGTGAAAAAACCCTTTGAAAATGTTTGTGAAAATGCTAACTCACGTGCACAAATGTTTGAAACACATTTGGAGTTGGCACAAATGAAAAAGGGATGGAAGAATCGAGCTAAAAGTGCTCCTACTGAGCACCAGACCCTAACTGAGAGGCGTCGGACTGGCTGAACCCTGGGTCCACTGGCTGATGCTATAGGATCGGGCGAGTTTGGGTCACATCAAAACCTTGATGATTGGTGCAACGGTGGTGACCGGGGCAGTGTTGGACAGAACGGGCGTACTATTCCTCTATCTGGCCCCACCTATCAGCGCTAGGATACTACTCCGAGGGATCATTAGACCTTGGCCGATGGTCTAACAAGCAGCATCAGCCTAGTTTGATCGGTGATAACCCTCTCTAGATGCTCTCTACATGGCGTCAGACTCTAGGCGCTGATGGTCCATGGGTCGTTGGATCGAGGGGCGTCAACCTATCGCTCTTGTTGTCATTAGGCGACAACGTTCGATTTCAAATGGCTAGTTCCACATAGCAAGTAGGCATGGCATCGGACCATGGCCTTTGGTTTGACACAGGAGTGTCGCATAGTCCGATGATCTTGAGTCTGCTGTAGTGAGTAGCCAATGCCTACTTGGATCTTTCGGGGTTATATATGTGTTGCTCTGCCCATGGCTGGCTCTCTTGCACTTTGACATATCATACACCCTTGTGAGCCTAAGCAAGCACCTCTCACTCATCGCTTTGCCTATTGATTGATCCAAAGTGAGATTGAGAGTGATTCTAGTACATTTGCATTGAATTGTTGCATCTAGTGGCACTAGTGATTGAGTTGAGCTGCAGGGTTCTTGTTACTCTTGGTGGTTGCCGCCACCTAGATGGCTTGGAGGCAGTGGTGGATCATTGAGCGGCATTGGTGATTGTTGCCGGCTCCAATCAATTAATTGTAAGAGGTTCTTGTGCTCATCCTCATAGGAGATCATGAAGAGCAACTCTAGTAGAATCATGGCTAGTTGGAGTGTACCTCTTGAGTGGTTGTTGCGGCACTCAAGTTGTGGGTTTGCGTGTGAGGCCAATTAGCATGCGAACCATCAAGTGGGGACTTGCCACAACGAGGACGTAGGTTGCCGGTAAGCAATTGAACCTCACAGATATATCTTGAGTCATCACTTGCTCGTTTGGTTTGTTCTCTACACACTTGTTCATTACTTCCATATTTGCCTTGTGTGTAGTTGTTTGCCTCTTACTAGAGCAGTGGTAGAACTCACTACTACAGATTGATATACCACTATCACCACTTTCATTGCCATAGCGATAGAAGCGACGGCGTTATACTCAACCGTCGGTTGGACCTATAGCGAGGCCTCCAAGGGAAGGAAGCTAGTAGTTGAAACTTCTACCACCGATGGGTTAACAATAGATGTGGCAGTGGTATTTTCTCCATCATATGAAAAGCCGAGCCAACTAGGATACGTGTTATGGCCATCGGCCCTACACGACTGTTTGGTCTACCGGCGGTAAAGTTAGTGCGAGTTATTTCCTAACTACCCACAACACAGTTGCATCACCATTACTTGCACTTCTCTATCTTCAAGGTTGGCCTATTTAACCCTAGTCTAGATGCACCTTGTCGGGGTTATGATACCCTGGGTATCTCAAGACACTGATTAGTTAGCCGCTCGGGTGGCCCACGACACACAAACTAGTATAGGCCCAAGAAACTGTGGCCCAACTAAGCTACATAGCCCTGGGCCAAGTACTAAGATAGGAAGTCAGCCATGACCACTTTCTCTATCCCTTCACCACATGCTGCCTAGCTCTGCACGACCTCTCCTCTATCCAGACCCCTAGGAGGAACAGAGAGGGGTCGAGCTCCACCAAGTACGACTGTCCTGATAGGGACAGGCACGCCTGCTCAGTCCACCAGGACTGAAGGGACAGCTGTCTTGGAGCAGGTGTAGGGTCGAGATGGAGGAATAGAGGGGGGTGAATAGTCCTTTCCAAAGATTAAACGTGTCGGCTAATCAAAACAAATGTGGAATTAAAACTATTAGTCTAGTCAAGACTACACCCCTCTATCTAAGTTCACAAGCACCTTATAAAGATCCTAATTTGGCAACAAAAGTGCTAGGCTAGTTAGACTTCACCTAACCAATGGGAAGATGATGACACGATTTTTATCCCGAGGTTCATGTACTTGCCAACACGCTTATCAGGGACCAAATACTGGGGTACCCAAAGAGGAGGAGCTAATAACCATCAAACGTTGATGCTTCAGAACAGACAAGAACATAACTACACTTCTTGCCCAATGACCGAAGGTTGGCTCCGCATCGCCCGACCCCTGAGGGCTGGTTCCTCCTCGCCCGACCCTTGAGGGCTGGACTCCACCTCGCCCGACATCTGGGGGCAGACTCTGTCTCGCCCGACGGCTGAGGGCTGGCTCCGCCTCGCCCGACGTCTAGGGGCAGACTCTGCCTCGCCCGATGTTCGAGGGCTAGCTCCGCCTCTCCCGACCCTCAAGGGCTGGACTCCACCTCGCCCGACGCCTGGGGGCAGACTCCGCCTCTCCCGATGACTGAGGGCTGGCTCCGCCTCGCCTGACGTCTGGGGGCAGGCTCCACCTCACCCGATGTCTTAGGGCAGACTCCGCCTCGCCCGATGACTGAGGGCTGGCTTCGCCTCACCCGATGTCTAGGGGCAGGCTCCGCCTCGCCCGACGTCTCAGGGCAGACTCCACCTCGCCCGACGTCTATGCGCTACTCCTTCATAACTACGCATGTAGATAAGGCAGGGCACTCAAGTCAACCAAAATACTGAGGACCATGCCCTACATGCCTGCAAGAAAGTACCATCAGGATATGACAAGACGGGTGCTTTAAGCCCTTCCAGGCATGTTAGAGCCTAAACAGCGTTGTGGGCACCGACATTTGTCTTACAGTATTGTGGGCGCCGTCATTGGCCCTCGGGCCCGGATCCTGACGTAACCATATGACAACCACTACAGTCCAAGAGGAGACTCACATCCTCTACCATGATGGGCGTGCAGTCACTGGGCTGTCTGCTCCCCATGGGGTTGCGGATCAACACCCCGGTTCGTCGCACCGCCCACTGGGGCGGGATGGGACGTGACCACTTGCTGATCAAGTGGGAGCGTGGCATCATCAACGGACAGATGCCCAGCATGGAGCTATCACTGGCACCATCTGCCATGTCAGCATGGCTGGCTCAGAGGAAAAGGAAGACCCGGCACCTTCGAAGGACCTTCTTTGCCTCTGGTTTTTCTTCTTTCTCCCATCTGTAATCCCTGCTTCCCCTTGGTCTATAAAAGGGAAGGCAGGACACCCCACTAAGGGGATGGATTGATTCAACACATCACACCACACAACTGAGCAGCACCTAAGCTCTTGGCACCCGTTCGACCTTTTCATCAGAGACTTTGGACCTGTCCCTCTCTCACCCGTTTGTACCCCCTACTATGAACCTTTGAGTGCAAATAACACAAGCAACAACCATGAACTGGACATAGGGACATTCTGCCCGAACCAGTATAAACCTTGTGTGTTTTTAGCACACCATCCGAGCCAAATGTGCAATAATACAAATTTACTAGTTGGTGTTTACTCAAAACACCGATAATTAGCGCCCTAGGTAGGGGACCTTTGCGCGTTCCAACATTAACATCAGGCCACGGATGACTAGCCACGATATCAGATGGGTCCTAGGCGCACACATGCACTTCGAGGACCTAGACTTCATCATCACGGTGGGAGGAGAGTTGGCGTTGGCTCACACCACCATCCAACCTCTCCCCTCCATCGGCCTCAACTATGAGAGGCTTGAGCGCCAGCTCGATGTCTCCCTGGGACCCCAGCCATCCAGGGAGGACCAGCGCCACCTCACCTTTTTCGACGCCAATGACATGGCGTGGCTCACTGGAGGAGAACCTCTCTCTCTCTAAAACACCACATATGGAGCACCCCGACGGTGCTTCCGTTCAGTCTCCGCAACACCGTGGCGACCATTAGCCACCTTGTGGCACAATGCATGGTCTCACCTCCCACGGACAACAAGTTCGTAGGGGTGATCGAATGCATCATGGAGTCTCTCCATGACCTCCTCGCAGAGGGGCTAGGGTCGCCCTCTAGCTCTGACTCTAGCAGGGGAGCCATCACCCCTCTCGAGAATGCTTCATGATGGGAACCCCCGAGGGACACGTCGAAAGCATCTCCGAGGAGGAGGCTACCCCGGTGGATAACCTCGGCGATGAGGCCGAAGGGGAGACAGTGGCCCCACCTCGCATGGGGGTGGAGCAGCTGAAAGCCCGACATTGGGAGATCGAGGAAGCGCGACTCTAGCTTGTGCAGGAATGCGCGGAGCTCGATCGGGAGATCAAACTCTATGGAGATGGTGGGCGCGCCCGCGCCATGGCCTGCGACGTGAACCAAAGGATCATTGCCGATGATGAAGCCCTCCCTCGCTTTGCCTAGGTGAGCCAGAACATTGCTGCCATGACGGCCTTGCTTCATGGCCTTCCAGAGGCCGCAACGCCCGAGGATCGTTGGGCCCACCACTAGATTCGCACGCTGCTCGAGCGTGCGGCGGCACAACAGGCAGAGAGCTCATTGTCTCGGCGACGCAAACTCGACGCCAGCCAACACATGCTCTCTGGATGTCTTGATAGGGACATGTCGGTCCACTAGGCACCACATGGTGGTAGGCGGAGCGCCACGGTCCTAGTGCATCAGCGTCTCGGCCATAACCATGATGCATGTAGCACTCTCAATGCTCGCAGGCGTACCCACGATGATCCAATAGAGGGAGCTAGCCACGGCTATCATCCTCGACGTGGTGGATGCTACGATGGCAGTGAGGACCGAAGCTCAAGCCCCGGCCTATCGGAGCCCTAGGCCTTCGGCCGTCACATCGTCAACGCTACTTTCCCGCCAAGGTACCGACCACCAACCAATATCCCAAAGTACTATGGGGAAACAAACCCCGGACTATGGCTCAGAGACTATCGGCTTGCCTGCCAAGCCGGTGGTGCGGATAATGACGACTTCATTATCCGCAACCTTCCACTATTCTTGGCCGATTCGGCACGAGCGTGGTTGGAACACCTACCGCGAACCTGAAGGAGATCTTTATGGGAACTTCCAGGGCACATACAAGCACCCTGGGAACCCATGGGACCTCAAAAACTACCGATAAAAGACCGGTGAAACCCTCTGTGGGTACATCCGGTGCTTCTCCCGACAGTGCAACACCTAACGTCGCCGACGCCGACGTTATTGGAGCTTTCCTGTCCGGGACTACCTACGAGTCTTTGGTTCATAAGCTGGGATGCAAGGGCTCGTGAACCACCAAGGAACTCCTGGACATAGGTGCGAGGACTCACTCATGGCCGCTACTGACCGCAAGGGTGGTCGGAAGCCCGCAGAGGGCACTCCGAACCATTTCAAAAAACTACTTGAGGGGCCATGCCCAAACCATGCTTTCCCAGTCAAGCATTTGTACAAAGACTGCAGCCTCATGCAGTGGTTCTTGTCTAGAGGCTCCAACAAAGGGGAGCACAAAAAGACCCTGCTCCCACCATGGACGACACCGAGGAGAAGGACGATGGCTTTCCGACATCGGACGGTTGCCTCATGATCTTCGGAGGATCAGCGTCCTACGACTCCAAACACCGTCAGAAGGTCGCGCGCCGTGAAGTCTATACGACCGAACCGGCCACACCTGCCTTCCTCCGGTGGTCAGAGTCCGCCAAAACCTTCGATCGGACCGACCACCCAGAGAGCATCCCACATCTGGGGAGATATCCGCTCGTGGTTGACTGGATCGTCGGCTCGAAGCGGCTCACCAAAATACTAATGGATGGAGGCAGCGGCCTCAACATCATATATGCCAAGACGCTCGATGAAATGGGCATCGACCGGACATGTGTCCGCACAATCCAAGCACCTTTCCATGGCATTATGCTTAGAAAGCAGGCCATGCCACTTGGGCAGATCGATCTGCTCGTTACCTTCGGGGATCCATCCAATTATAGGACAGAAACCCTCACCTTCGAGGTGGTCGGGTTCCCTAGAACCTTCCACGCCATCCTGGGATGTCCATGCTACGCGAAGTTCATGACTGTCCCGAAACTATACATACCTCAAGCTAAAAATATCGGGCCCCAATGGGGTCATCATCGTCGGCACCTCTTTCCAGCGCGCCTATGAGTGCGAGGTCGAGTGCAGCGGTCATGCCTCTGGAGAGCTCACCAACATCAAGAAGGAGGTCATCGAAGAAGCGTCCGACACCAAGAAGTCGACTGGGTCATTCGATCCTGTAGAGGGCTCTAAAGAAGTCCTCATAGACCCCGGAGAGCACCGAGGGTAAAACGGTGCACGTTGGTACCACGCTTTCCTCCGAATAGGAAGGCGCGCTCGTCAGCTTCCTCCGTGCTAATAGAGACATCTTTGCGTGGAAACCCTCGGACATGCTAGGCATCCTAAGGGAAGTCACCGAGCACACCTTGAAGATCCGCCCAGGCTCCAAACCGGTGAAACAATGCCTGTGTCGCTTCGACGAGGGGAAACGTAGGACCATCGGCGAAGAGATAGCAAAACTTTCGGTGGCCGGATTCATCACGGAAGTATACCATCCAGAGTGGTTAGGTAACCCCGTTCTTGTACGAAATAAGAGTGGGAAACGGAGGATGTGTGTCGACTATATGGGTCTCAACAAGGCGTGCCCAAAGGATCCGTTTCCTTTACCGCACATAGACCAAATAGTTGACACTACCTCAGGGTGCGAAACCCTCTGCTTCCTTGACACGTACTCCGGGTACCACCAAATCACGATGAAAGAATCCGACCAGCTTGCGACATCTTTCATCACCCCCTTCGGATCGTTCTACTACGTCACAATGCCGTTCGAACTGAAGAACATTAGGGCTACATACCAGCGTTGTATGCTCAAATGCTACGGGGACCTCATCGGGCGGACCGTTGAGGCCTATGTTGATGACATCGTGGTCAAGTCCAAATAGGTTGACCATCTCATAGCCGATCTAGAGCAAACCTTTGCAAAACTCCGAGCCAACGGCATCAAACTCAATCCTGAGAAGTGTGTTTTCAGGGTCCTGAGGGGTATGCTGCTCGGCTTCATCATCTCTGAGCGTGGCATCGAAGCCAACCTGGAGAAAATCTCAGCCATCACAAGGATGGGCCCGATTCAGAACATAAAGGGGGTTCAGCGAGTCACAGGGTGCCTCACCACACTTAGCTGATTCATCTTGCGCCTCGACGAATGAGGTCTCCCCCTTTATCGACTCTTGAAGAAAGCCGGCCGCTTCGAATGGACATCCGAGGCCCAGGAGGCACTTGACATGGTCAAACTACTTCTGACAAAGGCCCTGATCTTGGTTCCTCCAACTGATGGAGAATCCCTTCTGCTATACATAGCGACCACCATGCAAGTGGTCAGCGTCGCCCTGGTAGTGGAGCGGGAAGAAGATGGGCATGCCCTCAAGGTGTAGCGTCCTATGTACTTCATCAGTGAGGTACTATCTGACTCTAAGACCCGCTACTCCGAAATCCAGAAACTCCTGTACGTCGTCCTCATCACCAAAAGGAAGCTACGCCACTACTTCGAGTCACACCCGGTCATAGTTGTGACATCGTCCCCCCTCGGTGAGGTAGTCCAAAGCCAGGACGCCACGTGAAGAACTGCAAAATGGGCACTCGAGTTGATGGATCAGGGCATTACATATGCCTCCTGAACAGCGATCAAGTCCCAGGTGTTGGCTGACTTCGTCATGGAATGGACCGAGGTCCAAATGCCACCGGCGGTCGTCGACCAGGAGTACTAGATGATGTATTTTGACGGGTCGCTAATGAAGAGGGGCACAGACGCAGGGCTAGTCTTCGTATCGCCCCTTGGGGTACCCATGAGGTACATGGTTCATCTCCATTTCCCCTCATCTAATAATGTGGCTGAGCTTGAAGCACTCATCAATGGCCTATGCATTGCCATCGAGTTGGGCATCCGATGCCTCGACGTCCGAGGCAACTCCCAGCTGGTCATTGACCAAGTCATGAAGGAGTCAAGCTATCATGATGCCAAGATGGCTGCATACTGCCGAGAAGTACGACGACTGGAGGACAAATTCGATGGCCTCGAACTCAATCACATCCCGAGGCACCTCAACAAGGCGGCCGACGCGCTTACGAAGGCGGCATCCGCCCGAGAGCCAATGCCAATAGGTGTCTTCGCCAACGATCAACATAAGCCCTTAGTGCGCTATGAAGGGTCGGAATAGGCCAATGACAGTCCGCCCGATCCAGCCTCAGGGGCTAACCAACCGACGTCTCCGTCCGGCCCTGAGGTCATGGGGCTAGAAGAAGATCCAGTGACAGAGCCTGACCCTTTGGTTGACTAGAGAACACTCTACCGCAACTACCTACTCCATGATGCACTACCAACAGACAAGGTGGAGGCTCGATGGCTCGCATGGCTCTCCATGGCATTCATTCTTGTAGAGGGCGAACTCTACAAATGAAGCCACACTGGGATCCTACAGTGCTGCATCCCTGTTGAGCAGGGGAAGCGCTTGTTGAGCGATATCCATGGTGGGGTCTATGGTCACCATGCCGTGCCTAGAACCTTGGTTGGAAATGCATTCCGATAGGGCTTCTACTGGCCCACTGCAGTAGCTGACGCCGAGCAGATCGTGCGCACCTACGAAGGGTGTCAGTACTACGCTCGGTAAACTCACCTCCCGGCCCAGGCACTCCAGATGATCCCCATCATGTGGCCCTTCACGGTCTGGGGGCTCGATCTGGTTGGACCTCTCAAGAAGGCACCCGGAGGATACACCCACTTGCTCATCACCATAGACAAGTTTACCAAATAGATAGAAGCTCGACCAATCTCCGCGATCAAGTCCGAGCAAGCCGTGCTGTTCTTCCTCGACATCATCCATCGCTTTGGAGTACCGAAGTCCATCATCACAGACAATGACATGCAGTTCACTGGTAAGAAGTTTCTTCGATTCTACGATGAATACCACATCCGGGTAGATTGGGCCACCGTCGCGCACCCCCGAACGAATGGGCAGGTCGAGCGCACAAACGACATGATCCTATAGGGCCTCAAGCCTAGGATCTTCAATCGGTTGAACAAATTTGGCGTACGCTGGGTCACCGAGCTTCCTTCAGTACTCTAGAGCCTGAGAACAACCCCTAGTCGAGCCACCGACTACACAGCCTTCTTCATGGTCTATGGTTCTGAGGCTGTCCTCCCAACCGACCTTGACTATGGAGCACCAAGGATCAGGGCATATGATGAATAGGGAGCCGAGGCATCCCACAAGGATGCCATGGACCAGCTGGACGAAGCACGCAACGTCCTCCTCCTCCACTCGGCCAAGTACCAATAGGCGTTGCGATGGTACCACAACCGACAAGTGCGGGGCTGAGCCTTCAATGTTGGGGACCTGATCCTCTGCCTCATGTAGAGCAACAAGGACAGCCACAAGCTCTCCCCGCCCTAGGAGGGGCCGTACGTCATCGTGGAAGTACTCTGGCCAGTCACGTCAAGCTAAAAACCATCGATGGCGAGGTCTTCACCAATGCCTGGAACATCGAGCAGCTACGTCGCTTTTACCCCTAAATAAACGCATACTTTCTCTTATCAGTTTTTGTCATCAAAATCCCCGATCATTCGTGATATCTGACCCCTGCAAGTGCAAGGGGTTGGACCTCACTCGGGGTTGGTATGAGTACATTTATCTTACAAATATTCTCTACGCATGCCCTCCTTTTTCACGTTAATTCCTAGGAGCTTGATTTATGGGAACAACTCCTAATATGACTGGTAGGACAGAAAAACCCACACCACGACGGCTATGGTCTCTTTGCTCACCAGCGTGATTAGAATTGGCTTGCCCGCACTCTGAGCTTTTACGACCTTAACCACGGAAAGGGTTGGGATGCGCTAAACCTTTTTTACACAAAAAAGGGGAGAAGAAATAAGAAGTTATTTGCTGTAACAAAATTTAAAAGCTTGTCCATTTGTTACAAGTTTTGCCGCCTGGCTTCCTTGCTTAACTAAATTCTTGCGCGGGGTGTCCGCATCCTTTATATCCATAGGAAATTCTTGTTTCAGCAGGTAGCCCGAATCGACCAAACGACACGACCATTGCCAGGAAACGGATGGGACAAGCTTCCCCTTACAAAGTGATTTCATCACGAAAAGGGACTAATGTATTCATGAATACAAAAAATTGTTCATACGAGGGCTCGCCCACAACTTAAATGGTTACATTTGTTGACCACTTCTACTCTAAATACTACTACGGCCGCCGCGCCACACTCTCCATCAGCAATGTCCTACTGCTCCGCCGGATCCCTGAGGGTGCCGTCGTCTGCAACATCGAGCACCACATCGGTGCCCATGGTGTCTTCGCTAGGGTGTCCGTGGACTATGCCATCATGATCAGCCACAACCCTAACAACGGCACCTCGAGACGAGGCAGCTCCTAGACGGGGACGCTGCCCGTCAAAGTATGGCCACCATGGCTGGTGGATGTCTTCGATATCTCATCAAACTTTATGAACTGGCCGACCTGAGTGGCTGCAAGGGTGAAACCCCCCATCGGCGTAGTCCTAGGTGGCTTCCCCACTGACAAGGCTCGCCTAGAGAAGATTCACCAGAAGAAGTCTACGTACGGCTCCATCCCGACGAAGGCCTCGCAGACGGTGACAAAGCCGGCGACGTGCAGCACCCTCCAGTGCACCTCCTCCTTCGATGGAAGTGGCCCCTTCTTGGCGAAGGCGGCCAGCACCATCTCATCTATGTTGGATGACCTCTAGCTCGACGTCGCGCTTTGGATTCACGAACGGATCTATGAGTTCTCCTATCCCTAGCTTTACCCTCTCTCACTTAGGAATCGCCACGATGCACGAACGCACTCGGCGAGAAGGAAGAAGGAGGAGAGGCAGCAGCTCAAGAATAAGTGGAGGAATGGGACGAGAACCCTCTCCCTTCCCTTATTTAAGGAGGAGACGCAATAGTTGGAGAAAGGCGAAGGATTGGGGCGAAAAACCCTCTCTCTTCCCCTATTCAATGCAGATGGGAATTCGAGGGGACGCGTCCTGACTAACAAGACACGCCCTATTCGACGAGATGGCGCCCAATCAAACAGGATGTGGCCTGGGCATGGCCCACCACTAGTGCACGCCGGGCGTGATAAACAAGGCACAGCCGCATGCAGGTGGCTCTTCGCTATCCTAGGCAGGACCAGGAAGGGCCCAACGACGGAACCTCCATCAAGGGGAGACCAATGGGCCTTCTAAGTCGATCGGATGGCCTAGGCGAACGCCGTGCAACGGGGTTGAGGAACCAAATGGCTGCCAAAAGATAAGCACCCTTATTTACTTACTTTATGTATCAATTTCACTACCGAGCCTCCGACCCTAGCAACGGTAGGGGGACGGACATCGCTCGGGGGCTGCCAAGAGTGTCTACTCATTTAGACATTCTCTTTGCCCGCCCCCTCCTTACATTTAAAAACTAGAAGCACAGGGTGTGGGCACAAACTTTGAGTAAACCTGGTTGGACTGCTAGAACCCCACGCCCCAGTGGCTATGGCATTTTTTCCACCAGTGCGATCTCAGTCTTTGCCTCCGCACTCCAAACCTTAACCTCCACCTTCTCAGGAAGGGTATGGAGGGGCCTACCTACGGAATCTCCATCAAGGAGAAGCTGTTAGGTCACCCAAGTTGACCGAACGCCTCGGATCACTCCCGAGAGGCAGAAACAAAAAATTAGGATGCTCGTGCAGGTTACACCGGCCCCGTCGCAAACATCGGACCTGAACCCCGCACGGACATGTCCAGTAAGAGCTCCCCATCACTCATGCCACCAAGGTAACATCACCGACCCTCGCCTTCATTTTCATTATATCGTACATTCATCCTATATATCCAAGCGTTGCATATGCAATTGCTGCATCTCAACGCTTCGCGTCGCGTCACGAAGCGTTAGTCGCCTCATTCGATATGAGTGGCAACTAACCAAGGTTCAAAGGCTGGCCTATGAAGGGCTCGAGGCCACCTCATGTCAAATAGAGCCAGGGGAGAAAAACCGAGATGAGCCCTAGTGGCCTTGCCTGACCCCGCTCAGAAATGGATAGGGACATCTCGACCTTTCTCATTCGATTCTAACCTCGAGCCAGGCCCATAGAATCTCCGTCGAAGAGAGGCCAATAGGCCACCTGAGCCTATCGAATGGCTCGGGCATCTGTCGGGAAGTGGGTTAAGAAGTAGTGGAATGCCACATGAGGGCTCTGTCGACCCCGTCAGCGGATGATGGACCCGGATTCCACTCAGACCTGCCCGTTAGCAAGCTCATTGAGCACAACACTTGAGCCATCGAGGCAAGTGTCATTAGCTCAGCCCCTTCGGTTGCGGAAACCAAGGATGGGGTGATGCGTGAAACATGGCCGATCCTAGATTGAGAGACCGAGGTTCGAAGGCTAGCCCACGAAGGGCCCGAGGCCACCTCACGTCGAACAAGAGCCAGGGGAGAAAACATAGAAGAGCCTCAGCGGCCTTCGCCCAACCCGCATAGAGGTGGATAGGGTCATCTCAACCTTCTCGTTCGATCCAGCTTCTACCCGAGCCCATAGAATCCCCATTGAGGGGGAATCTGTTGGAAGGTGGGTTAAGGAGCAATAGAATGCCACTCGAGGGCTTTGCTGACCCTATCACGAGCGATGGGACCAGATTCTGTTCGAACATCCCCGTTAGCGAGCTCATCAAGTGCATCACTGGAGCCATCGAGGCAAGTGACGTCGCCTCAACCCCTCTGGTTGCGAAAACCGAGGACAGGGCGACAGTCACAAAAACAAGCCGACCCTTGACAAAATTCCCGCCATGTGTGGGGGCTCGGGGAAGGTTGGACTTGTAAGGAGACTGAACGCATGGTCGTAGAACGATAGCTAAAATCCTAAGGAAGGGGTACATGCGAATGCAAGAGTACTTTCGCTATCCTCTCTTCGGTCTCCAGTGACATTCAACCCCAACAACCGCAAGGGGTCGGATCTCACTCGGGGGCTGGTAAAGGTATAAATACCCCCTTTTTTGAAACAGAAGCTGTGTTAGACTTCTTCCTCATGTTAGGGTTAGTGGCAAAGTTTGTGGGAACGAATAACCGAGCATGCCTGATCAGACTGCAAAAAACCCACGCCTCGACGGCTACAGTAACTTTGCTCACCAGCATAATCGAAGTTTCCCTCTTACACGCCTCGGGCCCTAGGGTCTTAATGAATGGAAGGGTCGGATTGCATGAGCCCTTTTTTTGAATACAAAAAGGGAAGAAAGCAAGTTCAATCAAACAAAATGAAATTACAAATTTGCCTAACGAAATGAAATTATGAATTTATCTTTAAGATACAAAAGGGTCGACACTTGTCCACAGATTACAGATAATATCTATCAGACCCATTCGACTAACTATCCCCTCTGGGGGAGCACTATGTCTTTGATTCTGTTTGCCAGGTTCCGCGCAATAGGAGTCATAGTCGTCTCGATCTCATCTAGCTCAGAGGCTTTGTAGCCAGGCGCGAAACCGAGGCTCATTGTCTCCAAGTCAATGGTCTCCGCATAATGAGAGCGGGCAACAGCAAAGGCTTGGGTGATCCCGGCATGAAAAGCGTCCTCCTCAAGCTGGCGAACCCACGCCATGATGTCTATGGCAGCAGAGGCCACAAGCGAGCCAGTTCCCTCCGGCCGCGCCACCTCTTGGTCATCGAAGACCACCTCGACGGTAGTGCGCAGGAGATCATGCTCATTGCTCTCCGCCTGAAAAATCCCTCGCGTCTTGGCAAGCTCCGTGACCAGCCTGGCGAAGACGCTCTCAGCCTCCAGCCTTCGGGCTACCGCGGTTCCAAGATCGACCCAGAGGGACCTGACCCCCTGACGTGCCTTGTTGTGCTCTCGGTCGGCCTGGTCACGCTCCACGTGGGTCGCGCCGTGCTTCGAGTGGAGTCTCTCCATAGTCTGGCATAGCTTGTCTCGCTCCTTGCGTAGCCGAGCTATCGCCTCAGTGTCTAGGCTCGCCCTCTGCTGTAGGGTCGCGGACCTCTCCTCAGCTCCTAGCTTAAGTTCCCGCTCCTTCTCCACCTTGGCTAGAAGGTCAAGGGCCCGCTGGCGGGCCTCGGCGTCCCACTAGAGCATCTCATCCCGCTCCTTCCGGACTCTGGCGGCCTCCTCCTCGTCCTGCCATGCCCTTGCCGATAGATCCTGGAACATCCTCTCGGCATCCTCTATGTCTCGAGGCACCTCGGCCTCCCGCTGTCAGAGACCGGCCGCCTCCTTGACCAATGGAGTCAGCTTGGCCACCCGCTGTTGGGCGGTAGCAAGCTGGGCGCTCACATCTCCGCACAGCCAGGCCTCCTCAGTGAGGTGGTCCCATTCCACCTTCTGCTCACGGAGTGTCGACAAAAGAAGTTTGGCAGTCCTCTGAGGGGTATCCCACGAAGGTAGATTGATTGGTGGGGGTGCGCGTAATTAGGAACCGGATGGTGACACAAGGCGCAGAGACAGTGATTTAGACAGGTTCGGGCCATCTAATCGACGTAATACCCTACATCCTGTGTCTTTGGTGTATTGTATTAATTTGGATGGCCATGTAGATGTCGACTAGGGGACCCCTGCCTCTCCTTATATACTTTGGAGGGGTAGGGTTACAAGGAAAGTGTCCTATTTGGTACTATACAATACCTCTGAGGGTGTGGCCCATGTCTTGTCTTGTGGATATCGGGGGCCATACCCCCATAGCTAGTCCCTGAGCCTGACAGTAGGTGACATAGTCATGTGGTGCCAGGGTCAGAAAGTAGAAGAAAGACAGAAGACCGGCCGAGCAGGCAACCAGTCCACGGGCGGAGCCCTAAATTGAAAAGTGCACATTCACCATAAGGTGAAGTGTGCCCACTTAGTCCCCGAGCCTGCTGGAAGATGAAGAATGAATCTTATAGCAGGGTCAAAGAAAAAGAAATCTGAAAGCTTGCCAATGTCGTCGGACATTCACGTATCAAGACCCTAGGTGTGCTACCAAGGATTAGCACCCTGATCCGAATAGCATGGAGCAGCTTTATAGCACATCGATGAGATGTAGCAAGATTCGACCATCAAGGGTGTCCCCGGCATAGCTGGCGATATCTGAGCACCGAGGAGTCCCCGGCGTAGCTGACGATGTCCGAGCACCGAGGAGTTTCTGGTGTAGCTGGCAATGTCTGAGCATCAAGGAGTCCCTAGCATAGCTGGCGATGTCCAAACACTGAGGAGTCCCTAGCATAGCTGGTGACGTGCGAGCACCGAGGAGCCCTCGACGTAGCTGGCGATGTCCGAGCACCGAGGAGGCCTGGCGTAGCTGGTGATGTTCGAGCACCGAGGAGCCCCCGGTGTAGCTGGCGATGTCCAAGCACTGAGGAGTCCTTGGCATAGCTAGCGATGTTTAAGCATCAAGGAGTCCCCAGCATAGCTGGCGATGTCTGAGCACCGAGGAGCCTCAGCGTAGCTGGCGACGTCCGATCACCGAGGAGCCCCGGCATAGCTGGTGATGTCTGAGCACCGAGGAGCCCCCGGTGTAGCTGGCGATGTTCGAGCACTGAGGAGTCCCTAGCATAGCTGGCGATGTCCGAGCACTGAGGAGTCCATAGCATAGCTGGCGATGTCCGAGCACCGAGGAGTCCCCGGCGTAGCTGGCGATGTTCGAACACCAAGGAGTCCCTAATGTAGCTGGCGATGTCCGAGCACCGAGGAGCCCCGGCATAGCTGGCGATGTCCACAAGGTGAAGTGTACCCACTTAGTCCTCGAGCACGAAGAATCCGAGCACCGAGGAGTCAAATCACCTGGACGATGATCCTGCAATACAAATATGTAGAACGGGTAGTACATGATGTAAAAATATATGAACTCCGGAGAAAAATCAGCAGTGGTGATGTATGCAGCTCGATGATCAGTTGGTGTGAAGATGTATTTATATTTAATACAAACCACCCGACCAGTTAGTGTGTAGTTGAGTCTCCAGCCCTAGCGAGCCCGTTAACCATAACGCGGAGCGTGGAGCCAGTGTGTGTGTAGGAAGAACAAAGCATCTCTAAGGAGCCACTACCAACCACCCATAACGCAGAGGGCAGACACTCGTGAATGTGTAGGGAGGAACCAGAGACAGGGCCATCTCTGGGGACATCCGAGCATCAACATGACTGTTTGGGGGTTCGAAAAATCATTTTGGAGAGCAAACATGGAGAAAACAGCTTGGAGAAACATTATGGCGATATACGGAGATTGAAGAATATTTAGAAAAATATCAAAGCATGACTTAGCTTTAGACAGAATATCTGGTCGGCGGCATATGGCGTTATCTGGTCGGCGTTGATGAAATTGTGCGACCCTCGAGCTTTCTGGCCTGTCGTCGTGGCGACGGTCGTGGTTGTCATGGCGGCTTTCTTCACGGCGATAATCATTGCAACGTGGTAGGTGGTCAGAGTAAGTAGTTCGAGCGACGTCATTCTTCTACCACTGGTCAGCCTTAGGCAGATTAGATACGGAGAGATCATTGACTGGTTGGAGAAACGACGCTGTACGATGGAGTAGATGGGAGTGCTCCACGAATAGGACGAGGTGGTCGAACTTGTCAGGTGGAGTTTGTAGAGGCTTGTACGTTCTTTGGGCTTGTCCAGCGAGTCATGGCCGCCACGCAAAAAAGCCGCGTACATATTATCGTGGGACATCAAATCCTTGGTGGTCGGAGGTGTATATGCATGCACTGCTGCTCCACGTGAGATGCATCTCGATTATTATTTGTCTCTGGATCTTGTCAGTTGGTGTACGTGTGGTGCCGATGAGTACTCCCAACTCCGCAGCCTCGGGCCATGGTTGATGATGCATCGAGCTGGATGTAGATCGTCAAGGAGAATAGTAGCACCATGTCTTGCCACCGATGCCAGGCCTGATTAATCGGGTTGCAAGCGGATGCAGAGCCGCGTGCGCTGAATAGATCCGCCAATTGACTCCACGTATCGAAACTTGCTGCCACGAATTCACAACAAGTTGTGTCGTGACGTCAGGTCACCACGGATGATGTTGATGTTGATTTTGAGATCCATCTGGCTCGCCAGGGATCAGCGCACACACCAACTGTTGATAAAAGATGCTCGACAGTCCTCCGAGGGGTATCCCACAAAGGTAGATTGATTGGTGGGGGTGCACGTAATCAGGAACCGGATGGTGACACAAGGCGTAGAGACAGCGATTTAGACAGATTCGGACCGTCTAATCGACGTAATACCCTATGTCCTGTGTCTTTGGTGTATTGTATTGATTTGGATGACCATGTAGATGTCAACTAGGGGACCCCTGCCTCTCCTTATATACTCTAGAGGGGTAGGGTTACAAGGAAAGTATCATATTTGGTACTATAGAATATCTTGCGGTGCACATCGACCAGTGCCGTGCACGCCTTGATCTTGTGGGCTAGGCCATCTCTGAGGGTGCGGCCCATGTCTTGTCTTATGGATACAGGGGGCCATACCCCCACATGGAGGAACCGAGATTTCTCCCGGCTACGAGCGATAAGGGACTGAAAAGAAGATCAATGTCAAAAACACAAAAATACATGAAGAAAGAAGAAAGCGAGAGGGGAGATTAAGTAGATACCTGGCCAATAGGAATGATGATGTCGCACAGGACGTCCCTGGCCTAGTTCAGGACTTCCACTATAGTCGAGATCCCTTCATTGAGACTCTCCCACTCTATGCTCTCGGTAGCATCATCGAGCGAGAAGAGAATCGACGTTGGGTCTTGAGGATCCATCCACTAGAGCAGTGACTCACCCTGCATGGGTGATCGGCTACCCACCGATGTCAGGGCCAAGGGCAACCCCCGCTGGTCCTCTCCACCACCGCCACGATGCCTAAGGACCCTTCAACCGTGTCCCCCTCCGTTCGACCCGCCTCGGGCACCGTCACCTGGGCCATCGGTGGCACGGATCACGCCACTTCCTTGGGCACCACTGTGGCTGTGTCCGGCTATGCCTGGCTTGTCCCAGTCACGGCCACCTCGCTTGCATCGGCTGGACTTCGACCAGCGGCGTCGTGCCACCATAGCCGGCGCCACAAGCATGGGCTGTAGCTCCGTCCGTCCTGACATCAGCAGCGGAAACACCTTCGTCATTGGTTGCTCGGCGACCTCCGAGGGCGCTCCTTTAGCCCCAGCGTCCGCTTGACCTACTAAGGGCACGAGCACCACCGCGGGCTCCCCTCCTGCCCGAAACAGGAGCGACATCGGGCGATGGCCCCCATCTCACCTAAATGGCGATGCTCTTCTTGGGTGCCACCGCCAAAAAATCGTGCCGCCTCAAGACGCTACAAGAACACAAAAAGCATGAATCACGATGAAAATAGAGAAAAAAGAGAAAAAGCAAAGGGGCTGGTGGCTTACATTGGCGCTGTTGGGCAGGGCCATTCGGGGGATGAACCCCTAGATCCCTGCTCCACCTCGTTGGGACGGGATCGTTTTGAGCCTGCCCCCTACTCCTGAGCAGGGGGGCTCGCCTCCCTTGCCCCGAGGGCACGGCGGCAGGGCCACCCCCCTCTGTCATCACCTATTAGCTCTTGGGGCATGGCAGTAGAGCCACCCCCTCCACTGGCACCTCGGGCATGGTGGTAGATCCGCACGGCCCTACTGCCTCTTGAAGCGAGGCGGCGAGGCCACTCCCCTCCGATGGCACCTCAGGCATGGCGGTAGAGCCGCCCGCTCCCACTAGTCCTGAGGATGGGCCGATGGTTTGGCCTATCTCCGCTAGCCTTATGGACTCACTTCATCCTGCATGAAACAGGAAGGGTCCCTGCATAGACGAGTGGGTACCTGTCAGCGTATCCTCGCTCTCTAGGTCATCCCACTCGGCGTCAACAACTACCTCATCGTCTTCCTCATCGTCGTCGTCGTTGTCAGTCTCCTCTCCTTGCTCCCATGCCTGCAACTTCTGCTGCTTCTTTTTCCTCTTGACCTCCTTTGTCTTACTCTACCACTCGGCTACAGCGTAGTTGGCCGCCCCCACGAACAGGTCCTTCGGCAGTGGAGCCGGAAGATCCATAAGGATGAGTTTCTTCGGCTGGCCCCCCTATCTCGAAATCAGCTTCAAGGGGTTAGGAGTTCAATTAAAAAGGAGGCACGAGGAAAGAAAAACTTACAAAAGCAATGTACCTAGGTTCCGGCCGCATCGGAGGGTGCCCCAGCACCGGATACATGAAATCGAGGATAGAGCTGTTGTCGTCGCGCGAAGGCTCCATCGCCTCCTTGATGCGTTGCGCCACTTCAAAGGGGGAGAGCGCTCCCTCAGCGAGCACCGTCCCATCGAGTGACGCTCTAGGCACCATCAGGTGCAGGGGAAGCGCGCGCCTCATCAGCGGCCCCACTCTCCGCGTATGGTAGGCGCCGATGATCCCCGACCCCTTCACGCCCCTCTCCTTTACAATTTAGATGGTGGCGAGATGGTCTTGGATTTTCTTCTTGTCTTTATCTGGGACCCCCCACTTCCTCCATGATTCTGGGACCTCTTCGATGAGGCACCCGATGAACATTCGCAAGGGGGCGGCTGTGTCATCCTTGACGTAGAACCAATGCGAATGCCACCCCTTGTTGGAGGTCGATAGAAGCATCGGCGAGTATTTGTTTACTCTGTTGTTGCAGAGCTGAATGCCGGCGCATCCCATCGGCACGCTCAGCTCTTGCCTCTTCTCCCGCTTCATAAGGAGGGTGACGGTGAAGAAGTACCACCACAGGTCGAAGTGGGGACCGATCCCCAGGAACCCCTCACACAGGGCGATGAACGCCGCAATGTGTTGGACTCCATTGGGATTAAGGTACTGTAGCTCCACCTTGTAGTAATGCAGCAACCCTCGAAGGAACTTGTGGGCAGGGGTGGTGAATCCTCGCTCATGGAAGTGAGCAAAGGACACAACGTAGCCATCGGGCAGTGACAACGTGTCCTCATCACCGGGCAACCACCACTCCTTGGCGGCGGTCTACGCGCAGAGGAGACCATGGTGGACAAGGCCCTCTAGGCAATGGAGGGTGATATCGGATCTACCCCACAGCTCCATTGAATGATTGGGATGGGTGGATGCGAACTTGACGACGGCTAAGATGCAGATGTAGGGAGCTTGGGCGATTGGCGGTGGAGGATGCAGATGAGAAGGCAAGAAGGCAAAGTACGAAACCCTGGGGGCGAACCCTTTGATTTTATAGGGGCAACAGATGTGAGGAAGGCAACCGTCTGCCTAGATCTCCACGCCTGCCATGATACACCACCACGTCACATCATGGGATATGCGCCCGCAATCCCTATCCTTTCCCTCCGAAGATACGCCGGATGTTTCACCTTCCTGGGCGGACCAGGACTCTTTACCAGTAGAAGAGATATGGGTCAAAAAGCGTTCCTCCGGCCCGCCTAGGCCCAGGAGTTTGAGGGCTGGCAAATCAACACTTTCGATGACAGTCCCAAGGCAGCCTTATGACGAAGGATGGGCCCACGAGTGGCCAAAACCTAGGCACACGAGTGCCACAGGTATCTTGACCCATGATTGAGTCTCAGCTAGGCTGACTCTTGCCAGATCCCTATGAACAAGATACTGGGACTCCAATTGAATTATCCAGTTATTAAAACACCAAATCTCATAGCCAAACCCACGAAGGGTCTGAATTACCCCCCGGGCGATTCTATCCAAATCACCTGGGGGCTCAGGGGCTACACCCCTAGGACTCTTGCCGTTCGTGTCTTCCTCTATTAGAGTTGCTCTTCGCGGCTCCTGTGGGGTGAGCACAATACCCCTCACAAGCTTCTCTGGAGCACCGCACAAAGCTTCCTTGCGTGCTTCGACGAAGATCATGCCATCAAGCCATCTAGGAGGTGGCAACCTCCAAGAGTAACAAGCACCACCAGCTTGCAACTTGAACACCTAGTGCCACTCGATGCAATCTCACAATGCAATCGCACTAGAATGACTCACTCGCAATCGAACCGCACTTTTGCAAGCACAAGTGAGTTAGACGGCTCCCAAGCACTCTCAAGCATGGACACAAACTCCTCCAATGTGCTCACCCTCAGCCATGCCCGAGTACCCCTTCAATTTATAGCCCAAAGGTTCAAAAGAGCCGTTGCTCAAAAGCTGCACGCGGAGGTCTGGACTCAAGCTCCGGACCATGGTTCTAGACCATCTATAGTGAAGGTCCAGACCCCTGCATCATGCCATGTGTCCCCATGTTCAAACGCGCTCATTAGATCTCAACGATCACTAAAAAATGTGTCAAACAACATAGTACCGACCCTAGAACCGGATTGAGCAACAGGACCATCAAACCCCCTCGGTCCTGTTCAATCTAGAGAGTTTACATAGTGGGTTTTTCCTCTAGACCTGGTCCAGACCCAACAACCGGACCATCTCAGGGTCTTGTCGCTTCAAACACATATAAAACCACTCAACTGGATCTAGAAAACATGGTCTAGACCCAACAACCAAACTCAGAGAACATGGTCCGGACCCGATCCTGAGCCAGAGTCCTGAGCGCTAAAATGACTGTAACTCTTAGCTATGAACTCCGATTTTGATGATCTTGGACATTTTGGAAAGCTTATGCAGAGGGCAACAAGCATCCTTTGAGCTGAGTGAAACCTCTGCCACTCATCTCCTCCAATGATTCATCATCAAAGTGAGATTGGGAGTGATTCCTAGTGCATTTGCTTGAGTGATTGCATCTAGTGGCACTTAGGGATCATTGTGGCTGCGGATTTCTTGTTATTCTTGGTGGTTGCCGCCACCTAGATGGCTTGGAGCAGCAGAGGAGCATTGGCATGAGTTGGTGATTGTTCGTGACCATCTCCCGGGGATTGTGAGGGGTCTTGTACCTTCCCTGGCGGAGAGCCGAAAGGTAACTCTAGTAATCTGCTCATGTCATTGAGTTACCTCACTTGTGGGTAGGTTCTTGTAGAGCCCAAGCGGTGGCCTAGGTGTGTGATACCTATTAGTCGGCGAAGCACCAAGTGTTGGTCAACACAATGGGGACTAGCATGTGTTGGTATTTATTAACGCACACAGATAAATCCACAAACGCACGGATACCGCTGTAGCTATTACTCGAAAGTATTTCAAGTATCGTATACATAGGGAAACATGTGAAACTAACTATGGTCTAGCTTAACTAAGGGTAGCAACAAGGTTAGGATAAATAGAAGCGTAGAGAGAATAACTGAGGTTCTCTAATTCTAACTTGGGTAAGCTATGCCTTCTACCGTTCAACTGGGGACATTACTAGGGAAAGACACCAACATAGGATGCTTTCCTTCATAACTAGGTCCTACTTGCCCTATAGACGGGAGGTGGACTATAAAGGATCAATGATGCTATATAGTACTAGGTTATATAATACTGATGTCATAACTACGATCTACCATCGATCTAGAATGCAGGGTGCATCCATGATTAACCTAAGTCTAAACATCATGCTTACACTCACAATTAATACTCTATTCCCCCTAGGAAGAGAATAAAGCACTCAAAAGAGAGTCATGATCCTGATAAATAATATAAACAAAATACTTAATTGAATCAGAAGTTGATTACCAGAGAAATCTCAAAAGCGAGCTCAAGTAGAACTTAATTCTGCCAAGGTACAAGCCATAGAGAGAGCACCGACAAGCCAACATCTCCTCCAAACTCTTCTCTCACTCTCTATCTCACTATTTCTAATTATAAGACTAAATCCTATTGAAACAACCCCGATTTCCACGAAGGGAAATCCACAGAGTCAAAGTGTAATAAGACCGTTGTAGATCATATTACCCAAATTCCAGTCGAATATCACATCCATACAATGATAACATCAGAGTACAAATAGTGCAGAATTACATAATTTTTTACATCGCCGCATTGGCGGAATCAAAAGTAGCATTCATTCAGAACAGCTTGAAGATAAGATCGCCAAACTCGAGCATAGGAACGAACCCCTCAACCGTCAAACTCCTCGGAGCTATACTCCTCAGCAGAACCTGTGTGCCAAAATTTATCAGTACGATTTGTACTGGCCACTCCCAACCCTATGAGCATTGCTTTGTGGAAATTGGATGCAAGTTGGATATAATCAAAAGGAACCTATAAAGCTGGGGTTTCCTATGTATTAGCATATCAAGTTCATAATAATAGTTGGTCAAGTTTTAACACCATTCTCACACATTCCACCCCATTCCCATTCCAGAGCCAGGTTTCGATCCTGGGATCGATATACCACCATATCCACACCATCACCATACCACACCCATTCCATCGCTCAGTCGACAGGCCAACTCCCTCTCGGCACTGTCTCAAGGCCCGTAGCCCCTGGCTACGTCCGAACATCCCAGGGGGAGAAAAGAAAGACTCATCTCACTATCTAGTTTAAGCGAAACCCAGGAAAGGTCCATAGCCGACAAGTCGGCATATGTATCGATCGATCAACCATACACTCTGCAGAGGTTTTACATAACCACAAGATCTGCCTTCCTCGCTGACCGTCGGTCAACTAGGCTGATTTCGCCGCTTGCTAGCCTAGGATAATGCCACTCTACCATTCAGCCCTGGTACACCCCAAGTCCGGGTGCGGGGTGGCTGAAACTATGAGTCATGAGCCGGGTCCACAAGGTCTCCATGAAGTCTCGAAAGGGTGTGGGGGAAATCCTCCGCACCCCGTACCTCCTTACACTGTCTGCTAACAACATAGTAGTAGTGGCAATATCCTACCAAGTAGTCCGGCCGTCCCGCACCATATAGGGCAAGTGGTACGTAAGGCTTCCCGGTGAATCTGAGTACTAGTAAGTCCTTAGGGATGACCAAGCCAGAATGTCTTCATCAGGGTTTTCGTTTATCGTGCCACCACAAAGACACTCCAACCTGGCTCCTCCCATCACGTTCACACCTAGGGCCACCTCATATACCATTTACCCACCACAGTATCCATTCTAGGGGTGCCTAGGTAGCACCACGAAGACTTGCCCTGTGCTCGTCGTATACTCCAACTTGGTCGACACAACCCTCACCCTCCACGCACCCAAGTCACACACACAGCACTCTCCCCAATCACCAGTTTCCACCACGCATCAATGTAGTGTAAGCGTAGTAGAAGTAATAAGCAATAAAATATAATAGCAAGCGTGTGACTAGCCTAACAGCAGGGTGAGCAGGGGTAAGGTTGCGTCAAGGTAAAGGCCATCAAGAAAGCATACTACCATGCAAGTCCTATCATAGTGTGATCATGACTATAAAGTAAGCGCTAGCATTTCTATATTAGCCATGCGTAATAGGTGCTACAAGATTGGGTGGGATGTGGCACCTTCAGTTTAGTCGTCTCCGTACTCCTCACGGTACTCACGATCCTCGTCCGTCCGGTTCTCCTCCGAGTCTGCAAACGACCGCATTATAGTCGCATTAGCGACGTCTATAGAATAGCACAAAGAAGCAATGAAAATTCAGAGGAGCCAAATGCACTCAAACATGGGTCCATTGCGTAGAGCTCGATTTTAGATGAATTTTGGTCCTGGTTTTGTATTTTTCCGAGGTCGTATGAATTAGTTATGAATTTCTGAAGATTAATTCCATTTCTGAAAATGAAAAAGGCTGAATTAATCCTAGGCTGACATGTGTCATGCTGGGGTTGGTCCACGTGGCTTGCTGACATCAGCATCACGGTTCCGAGCTAACAGGTGGGGTCTAGCTGATGTTAGCATGACATCATCAACGTCATGCTCACCGACAGGTGGGGCCAGAGGCTATTGAGTCACTAACAGGTGGGTCCGGACAAAGTCAACGGCTAGTCAACAGTCAACGGTCTTCGGTCATCGGTTAGGGTCACTGACATGTGGGGCCAGGGTTGCTGACGTCATTAGCTAATGTCAGCGTGACGTCAGCATGACGTCACCTCGGCTGTGCTGGCTTCTGACATGTGGGTCCCGCGTGACGTCATCATGACGCCAGCATGATGTCATCGTCTGACGTGTGGGTCCAGCAACACTGTGTCGCTGACATGTGGGGCCAGGTCAATGGTCAACGCTGACCGGTCAATGGTCAATACGGGCTGGGTCCGAACTAGGCTCCGGGTAGGGCCAGTCTGGGCCGGGTCGGGCCAGACACGTGGCGGGCTGTGGCACAGCAACGTCATGGCCATGGGCCCTTATTGGGCTTCATCCACAGCGCGGCTCACACCGTGTGGCCCACGGTGGACCAGCACTCATGGTCCATAGACCTACGGTAGGGCGCATGGTGGACCAAGTCCACCGTCTCTTCTCCTTGGCTCGGCTCACGTGCACCGAGCCTACGCACAGGTGGCCGGTGAGAGGGGGGGTGTTCCCCTGTTTCTTACCGCGGCGGTGCTCCCGTCGGCGGTGAGCTCGCGGTGAGCCCCCGCGGTGGCTCTGGTGTCCGATTGGGGAGGGGAAAAGCTTCCTCGGGTCACGACGACTGTGTCTGTGGGGTCAAGGGGTGGCCAGAGCTTTCCCAAGGTGTTGGCCACAGCGATCGGCGGCTCAAGCTTCACCGGCGTGAGGGAAGGCGCGGGTGCTGCAGCATAGGCCATTTCTGTGGTGCGCGTGGGCGACACAGTGCTCCAGCAAGCATGTTGGGCAGGTCGAGAGGTCTTCTAGGGGCTCCAGTGACTTTGGCCACGGCGGCGGCCTTTCGAGCACAACGGCGGTGAGGCACGCGGGTCTCTATGTGGCTCCAGTGGGATGGTCACAGCGTGCGTGTGGTTCCAGCGATCAAGATGGGCGAGACGAGGGAACGCCAGGCGCTCCCAGCGAACTTGTCCCCGGTGGAGTCGTCGCGGTGGCGGCAGTGCTCCGGTCGTGGCGTGGTGTGGCCTCCAGGGTCCTCTAGTGGCCTACGCCTACCCGTGATCGCAATCGTGGCATCTTCCGTGGTGGGAAGAAACCAGCCAAGGCGGTGGCACGACATCTACTGCGGTGATGCGGCCGCGGTGGCTTCGCCACGGCCGTGCGTGTGTTCTCGGCGTGCGCCCATGCGTGCTCATGTCCAGGGGGCTTAGGAGGAGGTCTCAGCGGCGTACGGCTCACCGTCAGTGTTGAGGGCGAGAGGATAGCGGCGCAGTGAAGAGTTGTGGCCGTGTAGCTCCGGAGGCAGTGCCATGTCGTCCGCTCTGGCTTGATCCGCGGCGGCGCTCCGAGCTCCGGCGTCTTCCCCCTCTTCTTCCTCTTCTCCCTCTTCTCTCTTGGCTTGGCAGGCTGTGGACGGCCACCGACGTGGCGGTGGGGCGACGGGATGAGCGCTAGGGCTCCAGGGCTGGGGCTTTTATAGCCGAGCTCGACCATGGAGCTCGGTGGACGGCGGATGGAGAACTAGGGGCGATCGGAGGGCTTCTAGCGAGGCTGGCTAGGGTTTTGGGGCCATGGCACGGTCGTGGGTGCGGCGCCAAGGGGGAGACAGGGTCATGCTCCTGGCGTGACCCCTGGCCCGCTCCTGCCATTGCTGTCGGCCTCCGGTCAGTGGGCGGTTGGGGCGTTGGCGTGGAGAAGATGACACTGTGGACGGGGTGGCTGATGTGTGGGGCCCGTGTGGCGGCCGCAGCGAAGAGCGAGGCGGGTGCAGGTGTTGCGGGTGATCTTGTTGGGCTCTTGGTCATTGGGCTCTGGGCCTCTGCGAGCTCAGTGCACCGACTTCTTTCTTGCAAGGGGCTAGCTAGCCGTCGGGTCAAGGCGATTCTTTCGGTCGTCTTGGGTTGGGCCGAGCAAATTGGTCGGAAGGCCTTCTTCTCTTCTTCCTTTTCTATTTTTCATTTCTTTTCCATTTGTTTGAATTCAAATTTGGTTTGAAATTTGATTTCACAACTGAGGTGACTTATTCATTGGAGTTTAGGGAATTTTGTTTAATAATAACTTTATGGTTTATTATTTTATTGGAGTTGTTTTAGCAATCATAACTCAAATGGAAATTCAAATCACATTTTGAATTTAACAATGTATGCAACATTATATTTGTTGGAAATTAATAAACATAGTTATCTAATGACATGCCATGCTTATATGTTGACTGGGGTTAGGTTAGACCTAATACATCTCTTAGGTTGGGTTTCTATACATGGCACTCATCATCACATGGGATTCTTGAGAAAAATTTTGTAGCTGGTATTTTTGGTGTATAGATTTTTGGGTTGTTACAGTCCTACCCCCTTAACAGGATCTCATCCCCGAGATTAAAGCGTAACGTACTCTTCAAAGAGGTAAGGATATCATAGCCGGAGGTCAGACTCTTTCACAACTGAGGTGACTTATTCATTGGAGTTTAGGGAATTTTGTTTAATAATAACTTTATGGTTTATTATTTTATTGGAGTTGTTTTAGCAATCATAACTCAAATGGAAATTCAAATCACATTTTGAATTTAACAATGTATGCAACATTATATTTGTTGGAAATTAATAAACACAGTTATCTAATGACATGCCATGCTTATATGTTGACTGGGGTTAGGTTAGACCTAATACATCTCTTAGGTTGGGTTTCTATACATGGCACTCATCATCACATGGGATTCTTGAGAAAAATTTTGTAGCTGGTATTTTTGGTGTATAGATTTTTGGGTTGTTACACCTATAGAGGACTAATCTTCTCTTTACAGCTGGCTCTGATCCTGATGAGGGGGGTAGGGGCTGATATATATAGGCCGGAGCATCAATCCCGAGCCCTTGGATCAAACTGACTTGAATAAACAGGGAAGATTAGATCTCAATGGCGGTGGGGAACCAACTTTTGAAGCAAAGGCTAACTGGTGGGATGCACAGGCCGGCTGACCCCACATGGTATCCTCTTAGGGTTTGCTTCAGTGGAGGGCCTCCTGGAATCTTCTAGAATCTTCCCACGTTGTTTACGCGGTGGAATTCCATAATTTTCTTTGACGAATAGGTCCCCCTTGACAGTTTTCTAGATAAACTCTGCTGAAAACACAAATTCACCAAAACTCATGGAATTTATTAGTTAGACCCCTATACCTATGTTTGGTGATGGAATTAAGTATAAATGCAGGTTATGTTGATGGTTTATAATTGGTGTTAGTGACCATCAACAAGCTCCCCCAAGTTTAACCTTTGCCAGTCCCTAAGCAAAGCTAAACTCAACAATGGACCAGGAGTTGCTACAATGTTTTCACACCTTAAAAGTACACATGCATTCAATAAAAAATTCTCCTTTAGATTAGAATAAACTGATCTAACTTTCAAACTTACCCATATTACCTTCATCTATGGGGCTTCTTAGCCTTCACTTGGGTCTTGAGCAATTAAAGGACAGAACAATTAAGTCAAGCACTATGTCTCAAGTTCTTTGTTCAACCATTGTTCTGGAGTTTTTATAAGTTTTTAAAATAAAACTCAGAGATTCCATTGTATGACACTCTCAAACCTTTCAATATATGTGGTATTTGTGGATCCTCACCAAGGCAATAAAGATGCTAATGCCTTTTTCTCTTCCTACCACTAAGGCTTTATGTGGAGTTCATAGGTAGGGAGAAAGCTAGAGCATACTTGCAATGCATATATTATAAAGTCAAACCTCGGATCCAAAGAGAGTTGAGTCATACAATCAAATCAAGATGTGTATGTGTGTGGATATATATATGGTGGCTAACCTAATTCTACTATGCTCCTTGAAAACTTATCTCTCTTTTGAAACTTAGAAACATTTGTTAGAGAATATGAGCTATCTTATTCATCTTTTCTTTTTTTATACGGGCATCTGAGTACCCATTATTTTAAATATTTCGGACACTTTTGTGTCTATTTTTTCTCATCATCAATTTGTTTTCTTTTTTTTATGAATAACTTTTGCATAGCCCCATGTCCCTTTTCAACAAAACTTTGAGAGATAGCAACAAAAACTTGGAGCATTTTATTTGGTGGATGGAAAACCTATCAAGCATGTATTTGTTGTTCACTCCCAGTGTAGGAATAGAACATTTTTGGGTGGATCTAGATGGAAAGCATGTTTCTGTGTCTACCCCTGTAGGAGTAGTGCATATTTGGGTGGTGTGTACGTGATCTTGATTTTATGAGCATGACAAATCTCTCATAAGGGTCAACAAAGCTTGATAAAACTCAATACAAAAGCAAGTAACATATATATGAAAGTTTTCCTAGCCTAAATAAAATATATGGATCTGGTGGGAATTCAAGCTTTGTCATATAGGAACTCATCATGTAGCATTTTTATATTTTAAAAAGTAAATCTCTAGAACTTTAGTGTCACTTGGAACAAGATAAACGGTAGGTCAGACCTTCTCATATCATATCCATCAATTACCTAGATTTAGATCGAGCATATGCTACCCATGAGTTTCAAGTTCAGAGTAAATTCTTATATCAAAGCAGTCTTATCCAAAACTCGAGACAATTCAAGGCTGAAAACTAGGTATTTGAAAGGAATTACAATAGAGAAACTATTCATCATTTCTATTTTTAGAGATTATTTTGAGTCCTCTTTATTTTATTCAGCTCTTAAAAATAAATTAAAGCAAACTAGACACACCTTTTATTTTGTTTTTAATTTTACTAGATCACACATTATTACTATAACTATATATATATTTATTATAAAGATATCTTTTTATTTTGTTTTTAGTTATTCATCTTTTTTTACTATTTAAAAGAAACTAAAATTAAAACAAAAGGAAAAGAATACTTACCTAGATACACAGGAGTGCTTCTCCCCCAAGCTAGCTCTTTTGGTGAGGGTTCGATGTTGTAAGTCCTTCGAATCAGACTTCTCCTTGTGAAATTCATTGATCGAGTACCTCGGGTTGCTCTGAAGATGAGGATTCTTGTGATGACGCCTCTAATGGTGATGTCACATTCTTCTGCCAAACCCGCCTTGGTTTTTTAGTTTGATTTTGGTTGACAGGTTTAGCGCTTCCACTTGTAGAAATTGGGGAATAAATGACTCTCCCACACTTTGTTTGAAGTGTTTCCTACTCATAAAGACAAGGTAGAGATCAAGTGCATGGGCTCTGTTGGTGGGAAAACATTAACAGAACCAAAACTTTCCTTATTCTTCTCTAATCTTAGGCATATTGAATAAGATGAAGTTGATGTTATGTTGTAACACCCTAAAATTTACAACATTTTAAAATAGGGGAAATTAATTTATTATGTATTTTTGTGAGCATTTAAATTTAGGAAAAATAATAAAGTTTATCAAATTAAAATCAAATATAGGTTAATAATTAGGTTTGTGCATTCATGCCGCTGCATGTTATTTTGTATTGCTTGGTTTGAAGTCGGATTTCGAATTGAGTTGAAATTTCATTTTGAACTTGCTTTGGAAAAAATAGAAAAAGGAAAAACTTAAATTCCTTTGTCTTTCCTCTGTTTGGGCCCGTAGGCCTGTTTTTCTATCGTGGCCTTTTCTTCCCCGCGCCGGCCTGCTTCGCTTCTTTCCCGCTGAGGCCCGCTCGGCCTTGCTCTGGCGCCGGCCTAGCTTGCTTGCGTGCCAGCTCCGCAAGGCCCACCAGTGCATCCCTTTTTTCCTTCCCGGGCCACTGCTCTCCCTCTCCTCTCCGCTTGGGCCGAAGCCCAACTTCGCCGGCCCAGCCGGACGCCCAGCCCTGACCCGCGCAAGCTCCCTCCGGCCACTGACCACCCGGGCCCTGGTGTTAGACCCTCCTCCTTCCTCCCATTGTGGCCGGCTCAGACTCAATCCCGTGCCATCGCTCGTGTCCGCCTCGGCCATGATCTCCTTGATGCCGTCGCGCCCAAGTAATTCTGTATCCTTAAATAGCGCCTGTGCCTCTGCCTTCGTATCCCATCCTGTAGCGAGTTTTTCGCCCAAGCAAGCCGAAGCAACGCCTCGCCCTAGCGTCGCCGCGACAGACGCCGACCACCGCCGTTCACCGAGTGCCGTGCCGCCTCTACTGCCTCCCGGTCCTTCGTTTCGGCTCCGGTGAGATCCCCATCTCCTCCTCTTTCTCTCGGGATTCTCCGTTTGAAAAACCGAGCACTGTGGAGCCTCAACCGTGAGCTCTGGCAAGTCACTCATGTGCCGCCGTCGCTGAACTGGCCGATGGCACTATTCCGGCTTGTTTGCCTCTTCTTTCTCTCTTTTCAGCCAGATCAGATCTAGACCGTTCAGATCTAATCCATTGGCCCAAAATCGGAGATACCCCTTCGATCGGAATTTTGCAAATACACCCTTACAATTATTTCTGACTTAACCCGCAGTCTAAAGCGCATTTACAGATTTCATTTTCTCTTTATAAAAGCGTATTTTGGTTTGGTTTTATTGAATTACGTTTTTAGTTATTCACAGTTTTGCCATTCAACTTGTTTTAGCCATAAAATCTCCGTTTTAACTTCGATTTGATCCGTTCAAGTTGCGTTAGGTTCATAATTAAGTAATCTCCATGTTTATGTTACTGTAAAGTAGATTTCCAACTATTAAAATTTGAGATTAGATTTAATCTATTATTTTGCTATAGGAAAACTTGTTTAATTCATAACTTTTCCGTTTTAGATCCGATTTTTGTGATCTTCGCGTCTGTGTGTTCGTAGCGAGACGTAGATTCATTTTCCAAACTTTTCATCTTGATTTTATATTGTTGGTGTACTGTTCTAATCTGTAGCCTTGTTTGCTTTGCATGATTGCTCCTGGATGCTTATATGTTGCTGTGGTTATCGAGTATAGACGGTGAGCAGTTCGTGGGAGATCAAGGGTACGACTTTGACGAGCAGGACCAGCAAGAGTACTTTGCTCAAGGCAAGTATAGCATGGGATCATCCTTGTTTCCTATTCACTTTAATTCATTAAATTCATGTTGCATGTGTCGCCTTGATAGGAATTCCCTAGAATTGAACTTTTACCTTGTTACCTACGGATTATGCATTTGGGTAGCTTTGCTAGTGCTCAATTAAATAATGATCTTGTAACTAGACTAATGGTATATGCAATAAACATTAAAATATGACTTTTAGCAACATGGAAACAGGGGGCTGGAGTATTTAGCTACTTTCTAAATGCTTCAGATTCCTCTCCCTAAGGACTTATCTGTAAGTGATAATCCGGGACTTACAATACAGCTGTGAGGGCTACATAGCTCTGGCTTTAGCTCAGTACGAGGACATTTTCTATCTTGTTAGTGGTTACCTTTATTAGCGTAAGAATGGCTTGCCGAATCGGGTATAGGACAGCCTCTACTCTTATGTGTATAGCCGTGAATGAATTATGCCATTTGACAGGGGGGTTCCTATAACGGTTTACCGAGTGAATCTAATGGCCCTAACTTGTTAGACGAACCTTTGAAAGGCTTCATAGTGACCCCTGCCTGCTCACCTTGGAAGTGTTTTGGGAGTAATTAACCCGGGCATATGGGTATCACGACTCACAGTGAAAGTGTACAATCTCTGCAGAGTGTAAAACTGATATATCAGCCGTGCTCACGGTCATGAGCGGCCTTGGAACATTTACGGAATAGATGAACACTAAGTATTATTTGTTTATGCTATTCATTAATCATGTTTACATTTGATCATGTGTTTTGCATTGGGAATTAAACAACTTGTTGCTACTCTTAAGCTAAAATTGTGACAACTAAAAGCTAAACGCTGTAAAACCGATGTCAAGCCTTTTGAGCCTCATGAACCCCGTGTTACACTTGTTGAGTACGACATGTACTTACGCTTGTTTATTTTCATTACTTGAATAAAAATCCCGGATGGGTAACAGATGGCTTTGTTTATGATGATTTTCCTGAGGACTACTAGACTTGTGGTCAACTAGTCGACGACCCTATGAAATGGAGCTTCCACGAGAGATCTTTTATTATTTTCGCTATATTTATGTGATAACTCTGTCTTATTCGTGATGTAATAAACATTTGTGATGATACTATTTATAATTTATCGGCTTATGTGTGTGACTGATCTCTGGGCACACATAAGATTTTGCACTCCATTTTATCCTTAAAATTGGGTGTGACAGATTGGTATGAGGGCTGTGTTGACTGTAGGACGCAAGCCTAGTTAGCAATGGTCGTTTTAGCTTCTTTTGCTTCACTCATTTCATGCTTTCTATCTCACCCTTGTTATTTGCTAAAGTTTTATGCTTCTTTTGCCTTATTCTATTATGAAAATTATTGCTTCTAATCTAACCTAACTAAATCTAATTCTGTAGATGCCTCGTGCCCACAAGACTGCCCACATCAGCACTAGAGGGTACTGCCCACAAGAACCCCAAGAACAAGAATTTGATTCGCCAACACCTACACCTGAGCCAGTCTAGGAGGAACCCCAAGAAGTCGAGGTCGTCCACTTGTCCGATGATGACGAGGAAGATGTTATTGAAGAAGATGAGCTGATCCCGCCCCTGGGGTGGACAACAAAGGTGTGGTATAAGCCAGGATGTGAATCCTCTATTTCACATCACCGACTCATGAGCATGCTTCAGACCTACTATAGCGACTGGGATGCAGCTATAGAATACGTCTGCGAAGAACATACACACCCTCTTGAAGACACCTATTGGAAGACCAGGGTGTGCATCACCATCAAGGATGAACAGAAAGGCGCATATCAGCTGGATTCAAACTATGCACACCATGGTCACCGTGCTACCATGGAGGACGGCATAGAAGATGCACCCGCTGAAGCTTGCATAGGCCTCCGTGGACGCCGATTCGAGGACATGAAGAATGACCAATATCGATTCCTCCCTCACCAACATCCAGAATTGGAATGGGCGGTGATGGACCCGCAGGGCACGGATCTAACAACCCAGGCGATGGTACACTTTGGCTATGAGTCCGTGGCTAAGATTCGCCGACTAGAGGATCAATTGAAGGCACATCAGAAAAATATAAAAAGACACCAACGGGTGATTGATGAACAAAGGGTGTGCCTCAACTTGCCAAAGATGTATGGGAAGCTACCCCATGAGTATCGCCCATAGATATTGGAGTCCCTATTTATGTAATAACACGATATTAGAACGAGTTAAGTTGAGTCTAGTCGAGTCTATTAGTGCGGTGTGGACATTGGTGTGTTTAGTTGATTTGTTATTATGTTTATGAGTGAGTTGGATCTTTGTAATGAGTGCTGGAACTTTGTGGGCATGTCCGCAAGTTCCATAGTTAAGAATATTAAAGATTGGGTCAATAAATAAATAGTTGGGTTTGTTACATCTTCTTCTCTCGGAATCTGTTTTCGGAGCAGTCTACCTTTATCTTAATTCCAATTAAAATCTTCATGACCAAAAATTATGAAATTTTTATGGTAACAACTAGACTTAAGTATCTTTCCAATGCCTCTGGAATCACCCCAATATCTGATATGGTTCGTGAGATATCTCTATTTCAAGTTAATGTTTCTGCGCAGTCTAGAATCTAGAAAAAGTTTTGGTTGTATCCTGTTTTTGAGTAACCTAACGATAGAATCTGGGAATGTAGTCTGAATAAAAGTTGTATATAATTTCTTAAGCTTTCCAACCATATAAAGTATGCCTTATTTGGTATTTTGGAACTCGAGATATGACTGTTTTACAGAGCTGCTGATGTTGAGACTCGTCCAGAAAATTTTCAGAATGTATTCTAACTTGGAGATTTCTAAATTTTGAATGTTTGAAAGCAGATGTCCGGAAGAGGAAGAGGCCGAGGTCGTGGAGGTGTTCCCCACATCCAC
The DNA here is from genome assembly GCA_904845875.1 of Miscanthus lutarioriparius. Lineage (NCBI taxonomy): Eukaryota > Viridiplantae > Streptophyta > Magnoliopsida > Poales > Poaceae > Miscanthus > Miscanthus lutarioriparius. Next base: position 51,551,548 of record CAJGYO010000012.1, read on the forward strand.
CACCACCACCGCCACCGTCTATTGAGCAACTCTTGGCAGTCTGGATGCACAGATCATGCAAGCATTGGTGCAGAATCAGCAGAACCAACAGGTGGTGGAGCACCGCGTGATAAGCGTGGTGAATTCTTGAAGGGCCATCCACCGGTGTTCTCTCAAGCACCACCGATCCACTAGAAGCGTATGATTGGCTTCGTGTAGTGGAGAGGCAACTCAACATAGTGCAATGTGATAATCAACGTAAGGTGTTGTGCGCCTGTGACAGCTCGAGGAGAAGCTCAAGACCGGTGGGAGTCATTCGAGTATGGACGTCCCGCCAACACTCCTCCTGTTACACGGGAGGAGTTCAAAGAGAATTTTAGATCTTATCACATACCGTAGGGACCGATAGAGCTCAAGCGAGAGTAGTTCGAGGCACTGCTGCGGGGATCCATGTCTGTCGGCCGAGTACCGTGACAAGTTTGCTCGGTTGTCACGTTATGCTCCTAATGAAGTGGCTGATGATGCTGACAAGCAACGCCGCTTTCTTAAAGGTCTGTATGATGGTCTGTAGCTCCAGCTTATGTCCAATACCCACCCCAACTTTCAGACGCTGGTGAATCACGCTATTGTTATTGACAATAAGCGCAAGGAGATGGAGGCCAAGAAGAGGAGGCTTCAGGGCTAGGCCTCTAGAAGTAATACTCGTCGACGTACCAATCCTCGGCAAGGCTTCGAGTAGAGGTTTCAGGGACCACCCAGTCAGTGGAATCGTGGTCGGTACCCTCAACGCAACCCGAACCAACAGCAGGTTGGCAATCAACGTCCTCAGCAGCAGAGTGGTCCGTAGACACCATGGTAGGGAACACCCAACAACACTCCCATGAAGACCAGTGCACCTAGTACCCCCAACATATGCTATCGTTGTGGAGAAGTTGGGCATTATGCTAATCATTGCCCTAGGAAGTAGAATCAGTAGACACCCTAGGGTCAGCAGAGTAATCATAAGGGAACGCCACGTAAGCCAAAGACCAACACAGGAGGGTGAACCATGTGTCTACCGAGACGGCGCTTCTTTGAACCAAAGTCATGCTCAAGATGTTCAATGTCAACTCAACCCCGCTACTATTCTTTTTTGATTACGGAGCCTCGCATTCATTCATATCACAAGCATTTGTTAGAAACCATAGCATACCATTATATGCCATGCAAAATCCCATATTAGTAAACTCACCGGGTGGAAGTATGCAAGCTTCATATCATTGTCTTCCGACTAGCCTATTCTTAAGGGGGGTAGAGTTCAAAGTGAGCCCTATTGTATTGAGAGCATCCGGTATAGATGTGATTCGGGTATGGATCGGATGAAGCAACAACAGCAAAGGATCCAAAGTAAAGAGAAGGTAGTTGTTGTGACCGCACCAAATGGAGAAAGAATCAATGTTGATGTTGTGATACAAGCACAGCCGACAGCCACAGTGAACCAGCTTGATGATAGTGGCAACAAGGAGGACCCAGTGGTGGATGAATTTCCAGATGTGTTTCCCGATGATTTGCCAGGTATGCCACCTGACCGTGACATTGAGTTTATTATTGAATTATTACCTGGAACTGCACCTATAGCTAAGCGTCCATATAGAATGGGGGTTAATGAATTAGAAAAACTTAAGAAACAAATTAAGGAGTTATAGGAGAAAGGTTTTATTCATCCTAGTTCATCACCTTGGGGAGCACCAGTTATATTTGTTGACAAAAAGGATGGTACTCAGAGGATGTGTGTTGATTATCGATCACTCAATGAGGTTACTATCAAGAACAAGTATTCGTTGCCTAGAATTGATGATTTGTTTGATCAGTTGAGAGGTGCTTGTGTTTTTTCTAAGATTGATCTTCGCTCTGGCTATCATCAGTTGAAAATTCATGCAACTGACATACCCAAGACAGCTTTTACTACGAGGTATGGTTTGTATGAGTACACTGTTATGTCATTTGGTTTGACCAATGCACCTGCCTACTTTATGTACTTGATGAACAAGGTGTTCATGGAGTTTTTGGATAAGTTTGTGGTGGTGTTCATCGATGATATATTGATATTCTCCAAAACAGAAGAAGAGCATGCTAAACATCTGAGGTTGGTCTTGTAGAAGCTCAGAGAACACAAGTTGTATGCTAAGCGAAGCAACTGTGAATTCTGGTTGAAGGAAGTTTCTTTCCTAGGCCACGTTGTCTCTAATGGTGGAATCGCAGTAGATCCAAGCAAGGTGAAAGATGTATTGAATTGGAAACCACCAACAGACATGGGCAAGATTCGTAGTTTCTTGGGATTAGCTGGATACTACAGAAGGTTCATTGAAGGTTTCTCTAAGCTTGCCAAGCCTATGACAGCTTTGTTGGAGAAAAATGCTAAGTTTGTGTGGTCAGAGAAGTGTCAGGCTATCTTTGAAGAGTTGAAGAAGAGGTTGACTATAGCCCCAGTGTTGATTTTGCCAGATCTGAACAAGAGCTTTTCAATCTATTGTGACGCATCTCAGTAGGGTCTCGGATGTGTCCTTATGCAAGAGGGCAGAGTAGTGGCTTATGCTTCCCGACAGTTGAGAAAGCATGAGTTAAACTATCCTACTCATGACTTGGAGTTAGCAGCAGTGGTTCATGCTCTAAAGATTTGGAGGCACTATCTTATCGGGCATAAGAGTGACATCTATACTAATCACAAGAGTCTGAAGTACATTTTCACTCAGACAGATCTGAACATGAGACAACGTCGATGGTTAGAGTTGATCAAAGATTATGATCTGGAGGTACACTATCATCTTGGAAAGGCGAATGTTGTTGCCGATGCTCTTAGCAGGAAGAGTTATGCCAATGAGGTGCAAGCGACATCGATGTCAAGTGAGTTGTGTGCTGAGTTTGAGCGACTGAATTTGGGCTTTGTCACTAATGCAGTGGAGTTAGTGTTAGAGCCTAAATTGGAGCAAGAAATACGTAAGGGACAGTTACAAGATGCAAAGTTGAAAGAGATAGTGGAAAACATAGTGATTGGTAAGGCACCAGGTTTCCGTATGGATGACAGTGGAACTCTGTGGTTTGGGAAAAGACTATGTGTGCCTGAGGATAAGGCTATACGAGAGGCAATTCTTCATGAGGCACATGAGTCTGCTTATTCTATTCATCCTGGAAGTACTAAGATGTATTTGGATCTAAAAGAGAAGTATTGGTGGTACGGACTCAAAAGAGATGTGGCAGAATATGTTGCTCTATGTGATACATGTTAGAGAGTCAAAGCTGAACATCAAAGACCTACAGGATTGCTACAACCAATGAAGATACCTGAGTGGAAGTGGGAAGAAGTTGGTATAGACTTTATAGTTGGGTTACCACGTACTCAGAGAGGCTATGATTCAATCTGGGTAATAGTGGATCGGTTAACTAAAGTTGCTCACTTCTTACCGGTCAATACTACCTATACTAGTCCCCAATTGGCTGCGTTATATATGGAGAGGATAGTTTGTCTACATGGAGTTCCCAAGAAAATTGTGTTTGATCGAGGTACCCAATTTACATCTCATTTTTGGTAGCAAGTACATAGTTCGTTGGGAACCAAGTTGAATTTTAGTACAGCATATCATCCTCAGACAGATGGGCAAACTAAGAGAATTAATCAGATATTAGAGGATATGTTGAGAGCTTGTGCATTACAGTATGGTACAAGTTGGGACAAGAGTTTGCCTTATGCAGAATTCTCATACAACAACAGTTATTAGAAAAGTCTCAATATGGCACCTTTCGAAGCTTTGTATGGATGAAAGTGTAGAACCCCATTGTTTTGGAATCAAACGGGAGAAACTCAAGTGTTCGGACCAGATGTTTTGAGAGACGCGGAAGAGCAAGTAAGGATGATCAGAGATAACTTGAGAGTGGCTCAGTCTCGACAAAAGAGCTATGCTGACACTAGAAGAAGAGAATTGGTTTTTGAAGTAGGTAATTATGTGTACTTGAAGGTGTCACCTATGAGAAGTGTGAGAAGGTTTAACATGAAGGAAAAGTTGGCACCAAGGTATATTGGACCTTTTAAGATTTTAGAGAGACGTGGAGAAGTAGCTTATCAGTTGGAATTGCCTGAGAGTTTGTCAGGTGTGCATGATGTGTTCCATGTGTGTCAGTTAAAGAAGTGTTTGCGTGTGCCTGAGGAGCAGATACCGTTAGAGGAGCTTACCGTTAAGGAAGATCTCACATATGAGGAGTTTCTGGTAAGGATTTTGGGGATAGCAGAAAGAGTTACAAGGAGCTGAGTTATAAAGATGTGTAAGGTTCAGTGGAATCGGTATACAGAAAATGAGGCTACTTGGGAAAGAGAAGAGGATCTGAGGAAAACATACCCACAGTTATTTGAGTAAGCATCATCTGAATCTCGAGGACGAGATTCATTTTAAGGGGGGTAGAATTGTAACACCCTAAAATTTACAACATTTTAAAATAGGGGAAATTAATTTATTATGTATTTTTGTGAGCACTTAAATTTAGGAAAAATAATAAAGTTTATCAAATTAAAATCAAATATAGGTTAACAGTTAGGTTTGTGCATTCATGCCGCTGCATGTTATTTTGTATTGCTTGGTTTGAAGTCAGATTTTGAATTGAGTTGAAATTTCATTTTGAACTTGCTTTGGAAAAATTAGAAAAAGGAAAAACTTAAATTCCTTTCTCTTTCCTCTGTTTGGGCCCGTAGGCCTATTTTTCTGCCGTGGCCTTTTCTTCCCTCACAATACCTGCAACTTCGCTTCTTTCCCGTTGAGGCCCGCTCGGCCTTGCTCTGGTGCCGGCCCAGCTTGCTTGCGCGCCAGCTCCACAAGGCCCACCGGCGCAGCCCTTTCTTTTTCCTTCCTGGGCCACTGCTCTCCCTCTCCTCTCCGCTTGGGCCGAAGCCCAGCTTCGCTGGCCTAGCCAGACGCCTTGCCAGTGACCAGCAAGCTCCTCCGACCATCGACCGCCGGCCCAAAGCGCCGACCCTCCTCCTTCCTCCCATCGTGGCCAGCTCAGACTCCATCCCGTGCCATCGCTCAGGTTCCTTTCGGCCACGATCTCCTTGATGCCGTCGTGCCCAAGTAATTCCGTCCCCTTAAATAGCGCCTGTGCCTCTGCCTTCCTATCCCATCCCGTAGCGAGTTTTTCGCCCAAGCAAGCCGAAGCAACGCCTCGCCCTAGCATCGCCACGATAGACGCCGACCACCATCGTTCACCGAGCGCCGTGCCACCTCTACTGCCTCCCGGTCCTTCGTTTCGGCTCCGGTGAGATCCCCATCTCCTCTTTCTCCCGGGTTTCTCCGTTTGAAAAACCGAGCACTGTGAAGCCTCAACCGCGAGCTCCGGAAAGTCACTCATGGCGCCATGATCAATGAATCGGCCGACGCACTTTGTTCCGTGTGTTTGCCTCTTCTTTCTCTCTTTTCAGCTAGATCAGATCTAGACCGTTCAGATCTAATCCAATGGCCCAAAATCGGAGATACCCCTTCGATCGGAATTTTGCAAATACGCCCTTACAATTATTTACGACTTAACCTGTAGTCCAAAGCGCGTTTACAGATTTTGTTTTCTCTTTATAAAAGCGTATTTTGGTTCGGTTTTTTTGAAATACGTTTTCAGTTATTCACAGTTTTGCCATTCAACTTGTTTTAGCCATAAAATCTCTGTTTTAACTCCGATTTGATCCGTTCAAGTTGCGTTAGGTTCGTAATTAAGTAATCTACATGTTTATATTACTGTAAAGTTGATTTCCAACTTTTAAAATTTGTGATTAGATTTAATCTATTATTTTGCTATAGGAAAACTTGTTTAATTCATAACTTTTCCGTTTTAGATCCGATTTTTGTGAGCTTCGCGTCTGTGTGTTCGTAGCGAGACATAGATTCATTTTCCAAACTTTTCATCTTAATTTTATGCTGTTGGTGTACTGTTCTAATCTATAGCCTTGTTTGCTTTGCATGATTGCTCCTGGATGCTTGTATGTTGCTGTGGTTATCGAGTATAGACGGTGAGCAATTCGTGGGAGATCAAGGGTACGACTTTGACGAGCAGGACCAGCAAGAGTACTTTGCTCAAGGCAAGTATAGCATGGGATCATCCTTGTTTCCTATTCACTTTAATTCATTAAATTCATGTTGCATGTGTCGCCTTGATAGGAATTCCCTAGAATTGAACTTTTACCTTGTTACCTACGGGTTATGCATTTGGGTAGCTTTGCTAGTGCTCAATTAAACCATGATCTTGTAACTTGACTAATGGTATATGCAATAAACATTAAAATATGACTTTTAGCAACATGGAAACAGGGGGCTGGAGTGTTTAGCTACTTTCTAAATGCTTCAGATTCCTCTCCCAAAGGACTTATCTGTAAGTGATCATCCGGGACTTACAGTACAGCTGTGAGGGCTACATGGCTCTGGCTTTAGCTCAGTATGAGGACCTTTTCTAGCTTGTTAGTGGTTACCTTTATTGGCGTAAGAATGGCTTGCCGAGTCGGGTATAGGGCAACCTCTACTCTTATGTGTATAGCCGTGAAGGAATTGTGCTATTTGACAGGGGGGTTCCTATAACTGTTTGCCGAGTGAATATAATGGCCCTAACTTGTTAGACGAACCTTTGAAAGGCTTCATAGTGACCCCTGCCTGCTCACCTTGGAAGTGTTCTGGGAGTAATTAACCTGGGCATATGGGTATCACGACTCATAGTAAAAGTGTACAACCTCTGTAGAGTGTAAAACTGATATATCAGCCGTGCTCACGGTCATGAGCGGCCTTAGAACATTTACAGAATAGATGAACACTAAGTATTATTTGTTTATGCTATTCATTAATCATGTTTACATTTGATCATGTGTTTTGCATTGGGAATTAAACAACCTGTTGCTACTCTTAAGCTAAAATTGTGACAACTAAAAGCTAAACACTGTTAAACCGGTGTCAAGCCTTTTGAGCCTCATGAACCCCGTGTTACACTTGTTGAGTACGACATGTACTTACGCTTGTTTATTTTCATTACTTGAATAAAAATCCCGGATGGGTAACAGATGGCTTTGGGTATGATGATTTTCCTGAGGACTACTAGACTTGTGGTCAACCAGTCAACGTCCCTATTAAATGGAGCTTCCGTGAGAGATCTTTTATTATTTCCGCTATATTTATGTGATAACTCTGTCTTATTCGTGATGTAATAAACATTTGTGATGATACTATTCATAATTTGTCAGCTTATGTGTGTGACTGATCTCTGGGCGCACATAAGATTTTGCACTCTATTTTATCCTTAAAATTGGGTGTGACATATGTGCTTCATTCATTTATATCATGGATGAAAGAATCAAAAGATTGTGCATGAATGTAGCATTTAAGTACATTGGCTAAAAGGATTGAGTTTCTTAACCTATAGAAGGATTATCCATCTATGCAAAATGTATCACTCTTTACATGATTATGACTATCATCTTCTAGAGATAATATGTGCACTTTTAGCTTATTTGGTTAAGACTATGAGCTCAAGAAAGTGGTGCTAGGAACAAGTTTAAAGAACTAAACATGTTGAGTTAATCAGATTGGATTAAGTGAAATTGTAACTCAAACATGTTTGTTTCTTATTTATATTATGTGCATACTAGAATAAGGGAAAAACTTTTTAAATGATGACCATTTACCTTAGGATGTTATCTTTGTCATTGGAGCGTGATGACACCATGTGACGAAGGGTAGATAACTCGCGATGGTCCTTCCTATTTGCTTGAAGTTTTCCTTGTTTGGCTAGCCTCGCAGTATGAGTTGTTCATGAACTTCTTGTTTCCTAGATTGCACCCTTCCTTTCTCATCCTTTTATCATGCCATCTTTCTACTCTCCAATCTCGCCACTTTGTTGGACCTTTCGCCGCACTCATTGTTTTATGTAGTTCTTTTATCCATGATGAATGAGCTGTGTCTTCTTTGGGCCATGTTATTGGAGTTCGACATGTGCCTTGCTTCATCTCTTATTTGAATTCATCTCGTGACTTACCCAAATTGAATTGAGAATTTCCTACAAGGGTTAGTCTAATAAAATATCTAGTATCTGCTAAAGCAATTTTTAGTTCAATAACCAAACTAGACTCCATGTCTAATTTGATTAAGGAAGGCATTTTAACCTAAGCACCTCGCTTAATTTAAAAACCCATTGGAAGTATGTTGAGTACTTTCAAACCAAAATTTACTATGGCAGACAAAGGTAACATGAAAGCACTATAGAGATTTACTCAAACGGAGATGAAAGAACACGATTGTTATTTAGCAAATTGAGCATGTCTTAAAGGTAGAGACAACCAAAATAATTTAGCTACATGGCAAGAGATGTTTTAGAGAAGTCTATCCCCACTTGAATTTTGCGTAAAAAAATCAAGTTTGGATGGATGTGATTCAATGTTGCATGATGAATGGTTGGACATACCTTGGGTCATCCCTCATTCTTTTTGCTTCAAACATGGAATTGTTAGTGACAAAAATACCCAAAAGAATATTTTGACAATTATATTTCTATTCTCATTTCACAAGAGCATTACAGCAAATGGGTGAAAGTTCATGATATCTCTCAAAAGTGCTTGTTTTAGGATAGAAGCTCGTCCTTAAGAAACCTTTGAATTGTGTTTTAAATTGGTGAAGTGGTTTCCCCTCCAACACCAACCTTTGTGTGCCTATCTCAAGACTCACACAATGAGATCTACAATATTTATGATATACATATGCATCTACAACCACCCTTTCAAAGTTTTTATGAATAGGAAGCATGAGGGGGTTGAAAATCTCGTGTATGACAATGTTGGAAAGACCAATTGATTTAGGAAATTTCTCATGTGAGCAAGGATTTGATGAGGTGTTCATGAAATAACTTCCATGCTCGTCTATGTCATCTTCCTTTTCAAGCTCCAAGGATGTGTCTTCATGAATGTCTATAGGCGAAAATATTGTCTCCATCATTCCATGCCTATGACATTCATTGGACGTTTTATAGTCCAAGATTTCCATCATTCCAAACTTGGATGAGTCTTGTTTATTAAAGAGATTGATTTAAGCTCACCGTTTGGATCTAAGCCAAGTTTGGATTCTACCCATAAAGCTTCGTCCTTGTCCATCCATTCAATAGCAACGTCACATAAGTCCTTAATATCCTCTAGCCATTGTTGTTGCTCTTCTTGGTCTTTCTTGTGGCCTTCATGACTCGTATGCTTTGGGTGTCTTAGTGATTTCTAGGATCATCATGAGTCTTAGAAGAAAGAGCATAAGAGGAATCATCGGGGTCAAGAATGGGTTTGCATGAGACATCTAATGTGGGCATAGAGAAGATAGGAAATGCTTCTAAATGACTTGGCTCTCCTTCTCTGGGTTTACTAGACATGCCATCCTTAAATTCTTTCCAATGTCCTATATGAGAATAAGGACGCTTTCTAAGAGATCCCTTCTTGAGAGGAATTGAATTATATTCGCTCGAAGGTCCCTTGTGGAACTAGAAGTTTAAGCTTTTCCCAAAATTAGCATAAAAAAGATCATCCTCACAAGCAATTTTAAAAGGTTGAATTTCTTTTTCCCTTGGAGGATTTTGGGGTATTGATGGTTCGGGATTGACAGCTAAATTTTATGATTGGAGTGGTTGTGATTTGGCTATCAAAACTTCGTCTTCCTAATCGGGAGATGATTCCTTCTCTCCCTCGAGGAATTCATTATGAATGCTAGTGCAGGTAGTCTTTCCACTAATTCTATCAAGCATAAATCTTGCTTCACTAACAGACAAATGAAGGAAAGCTCCTCTAGAGGCTTGATCAAGGGTTTGCACAGAATCCTTGCTAAGACCCATATAAAAATGTTGAAGGAGCATCGGGTCTGAAGTAGCAAGGTCAGGGCCAGTGGTAATGAGGTTATTAATACAATCCCATGATGTGCCAAGAGATTCTTCTTCTAGTTGTCTAAAATTTAGAACCTCTTTTCGAAGGCTGACTACTTTAGAGATGGGAAGGAAACATAAACAAAATTTAGAGCATAACGTTTCCCAATCTCCTTGCATACTTCATATGGTTTGACTATACCATTGTTTAGCTCTTCCCATTAAAGAGAACGGAAACAACTTCCATCTTAAGGTCTTATCAGACATGCCAGCGATACGCAGGCATGCACAGGTCTATTCAAACTCTCTTAGGTGTGAGTATGGGTTTTCATCGCCTTCTCCCGAGAAGGATTGTTCCCGAATCAATTTTATAAAACATGGGCGCAGCTCATAGCCAGGTGTTAGGATAGGCTCTGAAGATTTCAGTGGCTTTAGGCACACACTCATAGGTGTAGCATATTGATAGATAGGAGTGGAATCCATAGTGAAAAGAAAAAACAAAAGAAAGAATAAAAGATAAAATGTCAAGCTAGGCTAGAAGTTAATTTAGCAACCGTTTCCCCAGCAACGGCGCCAGAAAGCTTGTTGGTATTTATTAACACACATAGATAAATCCACAAACATACGGATACCACTGTAGCTTTCATCCGGAAGTATTCCAAGTATCGTATCCACAGGAAAACGTATGAGACTAACTATGGTCTAACTTAACTACGTGTAGCAACAAGGTTAGGATAAATAGGAGCATAGAGAGGATAATTGAGGTTCTCTAATTCTAACTTGGGTAAGCTATGCCTTCTACTGTTCAACTCGGGACATTACTAGGGAAAGACACCAGTAGAGGATGCTTTTCTTCGTAACCGGGTCCTACTTGGCCTATGGATGGGAGGTCGACTACAAAGGATCAACGATGCTATATAGTACTGATGTCACAACCGTGATCTACCACCGATCCAGAATGCAGGGTGCATCCACGATTAATCTAAGTCTAAGCACCACACTTACACTCACGATTAATACTTTATTCCCCCTAGGAAGAGAATAAAGCACTCAAAAGAGAGTTGTGATCTTGATGAACAATATAAACAAAATACTTACTTAAATCAGAAGTTGATTACCAGAGAAATCTTAGAAGCAAGCTCAAGTAGAACTTGATTCCACCAAGGTACAAGCCATAGAGATAGCACCGATAAGCCGGTATCTCCTCCAAACTCTTCCATCACTCTCTATCTCACTATTTCTAATTATAAGACTAAATCCTATAGAGGACTAATCTTCTCTTGATAGCTGGCTCTGATCCTAACGAGGAGAATATGAATTAGGGTTTTAGGATCTACTGAGGGAGGGGGTAGGGGCTGATATATATAGGCCGGAGCGTCAATCCTGAGCCCTCGGGTTAAATCGACTTGAATAAACGGTGAATATTGGATCTCAATGGCGGTGGGGAACTGACTTTCAAAGCGGAGGCTGACTGGTGGGACCCATAGGCTGGCTGGCCTATAGGTGGGGTCGATCGACCCCACATGGCAGCCCCTTGGGGTCTGCTTCAGTGGAGAGCCTCCTAGAGTCTTCTAGAATTTTCCCACGCTGTTTACGCGGTGGAATTCCATAATTTTCTTTGACGAATAGGTTCCCCTTGACGGTTTTCTGGATAAACCCTGCTAAAAACATAGATTCACCAAAACTCATGAAATTTATTAGTTTATACCCTTATACCTATGTTTGGTGATGGAATTAAGTATAAATGCAGGTTATGTTGATGGTTTATAATTGGTGTTCGTGACTGTCAACAGCGTGCTGGCAAGCACGTGAACCTTGGGAGAAAAATCTTGAGTCAATTGTGTGATTGGACTTCTTCTGGTGATTCACTTGGTATTCATATTGCTACTGATCATCTCTTTTGCCACAACGGCATAATCACCTCACTCTCTCTTGTATTTACATTTTTACTTAATTATGTACTATTGACGGTCGTTAACATCAATCATTAGCCATCAGCATATCCTACATATGTACTTAATTCCATCACCAAACATAGGTCTAGGGGTTTAAACTAATAAATTCCACAAGTTTTGATGAATCTGTGTTTGCAAAACCGTCAAGGTGGACCCAATCATTAGATTAAATTGCAATTATCCACGACGAAAACAACTCCAGAAGACTCTAGAAGACTCCAGATGGCAAACCACCAAAGCGGAGGGCAGGTAGCTGCCCACCTACAAGTTGGCCGGCCTATGTGCCCCACTTGTCAGCCCCTCCTTCGAATGTCGGTTCTCCACCGCCTTAGGGTTTGCGTCTACGCCATTCTTTCAAGTTGGTTTGATCCGATGGCTCAGAATTGATGCTACCCCCTATATATAGCAGCCCCTACCCCCTCCCAGGGACATCCTGAAAACCCTAATTCATTTCTCTCATTTAGATCAAGACACACTAGGAGGAATAGGTCTAGAACTTTCTAATATAGTAGATTAGTAGCTCAGGAGTGAGGGTCGAGTTGGGCTCATGCTCAAGTTTTGAATCTAGTCTTGGAGGCTCGACAAAGCCTTATATCTTCACTTCGACATCTTGTGAGACTTGTTATCAATTTATTATATTCCTATCTCCATGGCTATGCTTACTTTGAATATATATCTTGCTTAGTTGAGGTTATCTTCACTTTTGTGTGCGGGTTCATAGAGCGCTTAGCCTACTAGTTTATCGATTGGGCTAAGTAGCCGAGCCTCATGTAAGAATGGTGCTTATACGATGCTCTGCCTATGAGTACACCCTATTCTCTGGTTGTGTTGTAGCAGTGGGAGGTGACAACCCCGTCTACCCTTTGTAGGCCACACTGATTGAGCAGGTTCTTAAATTGTAGGACCGTAGTCGCGTCAGTAGTGTTATCCTTTGTGGTGCTCTACCATCTAAGCAGCGTCCCGAAGTGCACAAGAGTAGAGTTAGTGTTAACTAAAGTTGGGTATATATATATACTTTGATCCTATAATAGGAATATCATAGGAATCTACCTCACCCGTTATTCTCCTGAGTTAACTAGTTTACAATATCTTAGTGATCTATCCCCTGAGTGTCATTATGCTTAATTCCTATCATTACCTTTACCCCTTGCTCTAGCTATGATGGTATGTTGATTGATAGATACTCCTTTGATATACACTAATCTTTACTCCATTGTTTTCCAGTGGTAAAATATAAATAACGATACCTGGAATACTCCTGGTAAAATGCTGCAATGGTATTCTGTGTGCTTATGGAATCCTTCATATTCTATTTGCATTAAAAAATACCAACAAGCATTTTTGGCGTCGTTGCCACGAAAACAATTGGCATAAAGATTTAGATCATTAACATACCACTAGCTTTAGTAGGATTACCCCTGTTCTGTTATATTGTGAAATAAGATAGGACAAAAGATGTCGTTTTGACCTTTTGGCAAATATCTACAAGAAAAGAAGAAAGACATTGAAAACCTAGGGTGCCTAAACATTCAAGATCCATCATCACGGGAATCCTGCCATCTTTTAGGTTTGTATAGACACATATATTCTAACCATGTAGATTGGAGAAAAGGTCGTCATCACAAGAATTCAAATCACATCTCAAGTGACGGAAAAGCAGACGTCTGACTACTCACAAATCCATCTTGTGAGTCATGATAAGTATGATCAAGAAAGGTAAGATAGTCATGCTCATGGACTTTAAACTTGATGAGTAGTTATCTTTAATTTTTTGCATACCATTTTATATTTACTTTAAATGATTCATGCATCCACTCTGTTTAGTTTAAATTTTCTCATATCAAATCCACAGCATGTTTAGTTCCTTACACACATTCATATCATTTGCATTTAAAAAAAATATATGGACACATGAAGGTCCAAGTGTAAAAAAATCTCTCACCATGATCATGCTCTTTCATCTCTATTTGAATAAATCTCCATAATGCTTTCATGCTACTGTTGTCTACTATAGTATGCTTGGGTTTGGAGTATCTTCATACATCTTTTAAATTAAGCATGGTGCTTAGTTTAGGAGTGTTGATCTTACTTTCAAAGGCTTTTTAAATTAAGCATGGTGCTTAGGTTAAAAATGCTTAACCAAGAATATTCTCTAGTAGATAGCAGTTATTTTGTTGGACTAACCCCTGCAGAAAACTCTCAAATTCAATCTAGGTGAGCCAAGAGATGAATTCACATCGAAGATGAAACAAGGCATATGATGAATTCCAATACCTTTGCGCAGAGAAGACCCAACTCATTCTTCAAGGAAGGAAGAAATGTGAGTATCAAGGAAAGAATGAATATAAGCTATGCATGTGCAAGGTTTGGTTTGAACCTACAAACCCCAAACCAAACCACTGCTACAGCTATGGAAGTGGACGAACAAATCGACAGGCTATGAGCGACATGAAAGACAACCTAGCTTTGAGCCTTCCCAAGACTCAAGCTAGGATGCTGATGAGAAGCAAGATGTAACCCACCTCATATTATCCAGGATATGCCTGCTTCCATCACCTTCATAGAAGACAAGCTCACATGTCAATAGCAAGGACTAGGATGGTAAATGCCACTGCATCATGACATGCATCCTCGTATCAACATATGTCAGAAATCAATGGAGGTCTGTTGATGGTGTCTCATAAGGCCGCGACCATGGTCGCAAGATAATATCCCTAAGTCATTGAAGATGAAGCTTCTATGCAAGTACCAATGAGGTTCCTTCCTTGACAATCAAGACGGCTGACATATCACTCTTCGCCATGCCGCTAGAAGACAAAGACAATCAAGGAGGAACTTGAGTTGCATCTTCAATGAACACCAATTCATCAACCAAGAATCAACAAAAATCAAAAAGGGTTGACGAGAGAAGAACAAGTAACTGTCCGAATGGTACAAAGAAAAGGAAAGATCCTGCTCAATGGACTACAAGCCTTCATTGATAGGAATGAAACAATGAGAGGAGCAGAAGGTCCAAACAAAGTGCCGAGATCGACAAAAGAAAGGACAAAAGGATGGCATGACAAGAAGATGAGAAAGGAGTACAACATATGAGACAAGATGCTCATGAACAACTCAAGATGCAAGGCTAGTCAAGCAAGGAAAGTTTCAAGTAGAAAGAAAAGATCATCACAAATCATCTACCCTTCATCACATGGTGTCATCGTACTCTAATGATGAAGGTAACATCTTAAGGTAAGTAGTCATTATTAAAAAAAAGAGCTTTCCTTTGATCTTGCTATTCACATAAATGAGAAAACAAACATGTCTAAGTTACAGTTTTGCTTGATCCAACCTGATTAACTCAACACGTGTTGTTCCTTAAGTTTGTTCATAGCATCACTTTCTTGATCTCATAGTCTTAACCAAATGAGCTAAAATATTGCATATCTTATCCTTAGAAGATAGTCATAATCATGTAAGGTTTGATACATTGTAGATAGTCCTTCCATAGGTTAAGCAACTCCATTCTTTTTGACAAATATATTCAAATGCAACATTAATACTCAACCTTCTGATCTTATCACCCATGTTGTAAGAATGAATGCACATAGCATCAACTATAACATGATTCGATGTGCCTAAGGCTAGAGAAAAATATATAGTTTTGGTTCTATTGGTGTTTTTCCACCAACAAAGCCCATGCACTTGATATCTACCTTGTCTTTATGTGCAAAACACACTTTGAGGAAAGTGTGGGAGAATCGATCCCCCAAATTCTACAAGTGGAAGTTCTGAACCAACAATAATGATGCACTCAAGATGTCACCATCTTCTACTTCTAAAATGTTGAACAAGGAGGAAGAAAAAGTCAAGAAAGATGAACTGTCAAACCTAAATCAAACTCAAAACTAAGACGGGTTTGGCAAAATAAGGTGGCACCACCATTGGAAGCGCCATTACTGGAGGCATCACCTCAAGAATCCTCATCTTCAAGAGTGAACTGAGGTACTCAATCAATGAACTTCCATGACTATCAAGGGCAAGATTATGAAGCAACCTCAAGGGCATTAGGGAGGACGCATGTCTTTCTCTGGCCGAGGGTATCATGACTCTTAGGAGGCCTACAACCACTTCGACAACAGACTCGCAACCATTAAAGAGACAAATGCTGCCATGCAGGTATGTTACATAATCATGCACAATGGCAGGTAAGCATGGGATACGAGATGGTCAGCCTCCAGCAACAACAGCAACAACAAAAATCAAAATTGAGAGGCTCTGTTCCAGCACCTTCGCAGCCGGCCACCTCGTTGAGCAACCACGACAACAACCAGCTTGGGGGAGAAGGCATCCCCCGTGTATCTAGATAAGTATTTCTTTTCCTTTTATTATTCTTAGTTTGCTTTTTATATATATTAAAAAAGATGAATAACTAAAAATGAAATAAAAAGTTATATTTATAGAAACATATATAGTTATAATGTGTGATTAAAAAATGAAAATAAAATAAAAAGATTGTACCTAGTTTACTTTAATTTCTTTTAAGACCTAAATAAACAATAAGGGACTCTAAAGATAATGTCTTAAAATGGAAATGATGCATATGCTTGATCTAAGTCTAGGTAATTGACGGATACGATATGAGAAGGTCTGAGCTATTGTTTATCTTGTTCCGAGTGATACTAAAATTCTAGAGATTTACATTTTGAAAAACACAAAAATGTTATGATGAGTTTCTGTATGACAAAGCTTGAATTCCTACCAGTGTCATACATGTTATTTAGGCTAGGAAAACTTCCACTTATATGCTGCTTGTTTTACATTGAATTTTGTCAAGCTTTGTTGACCCTTATAAGAGGTTTGTCATGCTCTTAAAATCAAGATCACATACACACCATATACACCTATTGCTCCAACATTGGGAGTATGCAAAAACATGCTTTCCATTTAGATCCACCCAAAAATGTTTTACCCCAACACTGGAAGTGATCACAAAAACATGCTTGATGGGTTTTTTCATCCACCAAATAAATGCTCCAAAGTTCTTGTTACTATCTCTCAAAAGTTTTGTTGTGGAGAAGAGGCATGGGGTATGCAAAAGTTATTCATAAAAAAAGAAGAAAAAAAGAATTGGAAAAAATGGACAAGTGTCCGAGATATTGAAAAACAATGGGTACTTAGATGCCCGCTTGAAAAAAAGAGAGATGAATAAGATAGCCCATGTTCTCTTGCAAAAATGTTTTCAAGTTTCAAAAGAGAGATAAGTTTTCGAGGAGCAAAATAGAATTAGGTTAGCCACCGTATATATCCACCTCATATATCCACACACATGCACATCTTGATTTGATTGTATGACTCAACTCTCTTTGGATCCGAGGTTTAACTTTACAATATATGCATTGCAAGTATGCTCTAGCTTTCTCCCTACCTATGAACTCCATATAAGCCTTAGTTGTAGGAAGAGAAAGAGGGCATAACATCATTACTACCTTTGGTGAGGATCCACAAATACCACATATATTGAGAGACTTGAGAGTGTCATACAATGGAATCTCTGAGTTTTATTTTGAAAACTTACAAACAATCCGGAATAATGGTGGAATGAAGAACTCGAGACATAGTGCTTGACTTGATCATTCTGTTTTTCAATTACTCAAGACCCAAGTGAAGGTTAAGAAGCCCCATGGTTGAAGGTAATATGGGTATGTTTGAAAGTCAGATCAGTTTATTCTAACTCGGAGGAGAATTTTTGATTAAACACATGTATACTTTTGAGGCGTGAAAACATTGTAGCAACTCCTGATCCATTATTCAAGTTTGACTTTTCTCAGGGACTAGCAAAGGTTAAGTGTGGAGGAGCTTGTTGACGGTCGTTAACATCAATCATAAACCATCAATATATCATGCATATGTACTTAATTCCATCACCAAACATAGGTCTAGGGGTTTAAACTAATAAATTCAACAAGTTTTGGTGAATCTGTGTTTGTAGGAGGATTTAATTAGAAAATCATCAAGGTGGACCTAATCGTTAGATTAAATCGCAATTATCCACGGCGAAAACAACTCTAGAAGACTCTAGAACACTCTAGAAGGCAAACCACCAAAGCGGAGGGAAGGTGGCTGCCAGGTGGGACCGGCCGGCCCCACCTACAGGCTGCCCGGCCTATGGGCCCCACTTGTCAGCCCCTCCTTCAAATATCGGTTCTCCACCACCTTAGGGTTTGCATCTACGCCGTTTTTTCAAGTCAGTTTGATCCGAGGGCTCAGAATTGATGCTACCCCCTATATATAGCAACCCCTACCCCCCTCCCTGGGGACATCCTGAAAACTCTAATTCATATCTCTCATTTCGATCAAGACACACCAGGAGGAATAGGTCTAGAACTTTCCAATGTAGTAGATTAGTAGCTCGGAAGTGAGGGTTGAGTTGGGCTCATGCTCAAGTTCCGGATCTAGTCTTGGATGCTCGGCAAAGCCTTGTATCTTCACTTCGACATCTTGTAAGACTTGTTATCAATTTATTATATTCCTATCTATATGGCTATGCTTATTTTGAATATATATCTTTCTTAGTTGATGTTATCTTCTTTTGTGTACGGGTTCATTGAGCGCTTAGCCTGCTAGTTTATCGATTGGGCTAAGTAGCCGAGTCTCGTGTAAGCATGTTGCTTATACGATGCTCTGCCTATGAGTACACCATAGTCTCTGATTGTGTGGTAGCAGCAGGAGGTGACATCCATGTCTATCCTTTGTAGTCCACACCAAATTTAGCAGGTTCTTAAATTGTAGGATCGTAGTCACGTCAGTAGAGTTAACCTTTGCGGTGCTCTACTGTCTAAGCGGTGTCCCGAAGTGCACAAGAGTAGAGTTGGTCTTAACTAAAGTTGAGTATATATATACTTTGATCTTATAATAGGAATATCATAGGAATCTACCTCACCCGTTATTCTCCTGAGTTAACTAGTTTACACTGTCTTAGCGATCTATCCCCTGAGTGTCATTATGCTTAATTCCTCTCATTACCTTTACCCCTTGCTCTAGCTATGATGGTATGTTGACTGATAGATACTCCTTTGATATACAATAATCTTTACTCTATTGTTTCCCTGTGGTAAAATATAAATAACGATACCTAAAATACTCCCGATAAAATGCTATAATGGTATTATGTGCGCTTGCGGAATCCTTCATATTCTATTTACGTTAATAAAAACCAACATGTAGTAATTGTTCTTGTGTAGGGTAGAATTGATAGCTAGCTTACTCTCTTGATAGAAGTAATTAGTTCTTGTGCTAGCTTGCCCACTAGTGTAGAAATAGCGACATAGTCTTTTGTGTTCCATAGAGACTATAATTCACTAGAATTGTTCAGAATCGGTGGGTTGCATCTCTAGGTAGAGCTAGAGCAAACTTGCTATCGCCATTTGTTGTACTAATCTTTTGGCTCTAGTCATTTGTTGATGTTTAATTAGGCTATTCACCCCCTCTAGCCATTTAGAACCATTCACATAATCAGAGACTTAACCACATTGTTTGCAAATTTAATAGTCCATCCAGGGGAGGTGAAAAACCAGTCCAATCTTTCCAACAGAGGTGGCGTTTGTTTGTTTGTCCAGGTAAATTGTCTGCCAATCGGAGGGAGTTCAACCAAACCCAAATTACTAATTGCCTCATTAAAGAGATACATCTCTGCAACATCGCCCCCTTCCCTATTTCTATCTTCTGGCTTCCTTATTAAGTTGAAGTCACCCACAACAAGCCAGTCAAGATCTACTGTCATTTCAATATCATGGAACTATTCTAGGAAGATTCTTTTTCCTTCAGGTGTGCATGGTGCATAGACTATGGTGAGGATCCAGGATGTCTCACTGTGCTGAGAGGTGAAGTTGATCGAAATTGTAAAGTTTTTGTGGAAAAGGAGCTCTCTAGAAAAAACTGCACCTTTCCAGGCAACAAGGATGTCACCAGAGGCCCCTACCAAAGGAGATAGAGGAACTTGACATAAGCTGGCGGGCAAAATTTCTGATATATAGAGCATCAAAGCCTTCCCTTTTCGTTTCTTACAAACAGATGATGTCGCTGCTACTTTCAGCAACTTTATTCCTGATGGAATTCCACTTTTTCTCTGAATTGATTCCTCTTACGATTCAGCAAAGAATTTTCCAGGGGCATAAATTATTCATAAAAAATAACAGGATGGAAGAAAACACAGTAGTACTAGGCAAAGCTAGGCACTCTCCACTGAGAAAGCAAGAGAACAAAATAACTAAATTTTAACTTGATTAAGCAAGGATAGAAGTTCACAGACCCACACCAGAGTAAAAGACCATAGCCCACAAAGCATAAAGGCCGGATAGAAATAAAACTAGGGCCAGATTAGTCTTGCTAACAACAAACTGAAAATAAAAATAAAAAAGACAAGATCAGACATCTGGTTGGTCCTTCTCTTCATCATTCTTTTTCTTGTTCTTCTTCTTTCTTTCAGTGGCTTTCTTAGTCCCAATTGGAGCAGCTTGCTTCCTTCCAATCAATTCTTCATCAGTGAGGAGATCTAGGTCAACCTGAGCAAGCTCTATTCCTAGGTTTCTGATAACTGAGTTGGAAAGTGTGGGGGCCTGTTAGAGCACCCAAGGCAATTAACTTTCTTGCAGCTGCTGCCTTTGAAGCCCTTGTTCCTTGTTTTAAGCCTGGTGATTCTCCTAACTTCTATTTCCACCAATATCTCCTTTCTTGCCTTCAACTGTAGGAAGATTGTGACAGCAGGATCCTTTCGATAATCTTCTTCCAGAGTTAAATCTTCTTCTTCAGCTGAAAGGGGTGTCCAGAGAGATAGCTTAGGATAGCCATCAGAGGAGAGAGCTTGACAGGTAGAGGGAATAGAAAAGAAAAATTAGGTGCTACCTGGGGACAACAGGGGGCAAGGCCTAACTGGATAAATTCTTGGGCCCATTTGAAATGTGAAGGAGAGATCAACATGGATGAGAAGAAGTCTGCCCATTCAGTTGGGACAGGCACAGGAGCTTTGTAGACACTGGGAGCAAGGGATCTTTTCCACAGGTGTTGGTTACAAGTTGGGTTGGGCCAAATTTGTCTTGGCACCTCATCAAGGATTCTTACAAAGCCCACTTGCCGATTATCAATCTGAGGGTCAGGCTCCTAGAGTCTGTGATTTTGAGCAGCCAACTCATCATCATCCATTAACATATCTTCAGACATCTCGTGGTGAAGGAAGTTTTGCATATTTTGCAGACTGAGGGGAGGGACCACTTGGGTGATCTCTTGATCCTGTAACTGAACTGGCAACACGGGCTCTGGGAGTGGCTATTCCTTTGCATTCACTTGTTGCTAGTTAATCTCCTGGACTTGCTGGTGCTACAGGCCATTGAATTGGGGAGGGTGAATGATCATCTCCTCTGGGTCTTCCATTACAGGTGCAGCATTGAGATCCATCGGCTGAAGGTTGAGATTCAGGACAGGAGCAATCTGCTGGACCTGCTCTAACTGTTGCCCGAGAGCAGGAAGCTCCTCAGGCCAGTCGGCCAATCCCTCCACTAGTTCTACAGGTTGTTGGTTCTGGCCAATAGGTTGCTGTCCTTGAGGCTCTTGCACTTGGTTCTAAGGTTGTCCAGGGCCCTGCTGGTCTAAGCCGAAGAAGTCAAAAGGGACCTGACCAACATTCTGATTGTCTACTGGAATAGGATGTTCATTTGGGGGGCCTGCACCAAGCATCTCTTGCTGTAGAATCTCACACTGCACAGTCTAGGAATCGCTTTCAAATCCCTCAGATTCAGAATACACAATAAATTGAGGGACAGATTCCAGGTCAGCCACCCTTGCTTTTAGAATCAAACGAGTTCGGTTATGAAGCTCTCTATCCCAAGATAGGATCCTCCCAAAAGAGTAGACTACATGTCCAGATACTCCTCCCAATAATCCAAATGAAAGCCAAGAAGCATGAGTGTGACTTCCCTGTTAAATAGCACCCTTCTGCAATTGCGTCCTTGGTTGTGCTTTGCGAATGAGATATTGATGTCCCTGAATTGGTGTGGACTGTTAAGGACTAGGTTGTCTCTATCAAAGACTGGCAAACTAAACAAGAGCTTGACCAAAGTGGCTACGCTGAATAGACCGAACTTGCACACAAGCTACATCCGCAAAGAAATCATCAAGGACCCCACTGACATCCTGGAAGTTGAGGATGTTATCCGGGAGTGGTGCAATGTTGACGATCGCCCAGTCCTCATTACGCGCCAATGGCCTTGAGCTTGCTATAGCACGAACCATGAACCGTCGATTTTGGACTTCAATATGATGCATTCTCTCACGAACAAAAGGACCAGGGTCTGCTCATGGGTATGCCATCTCTTTGGGTGGAAGCTGGTCAGGTAGAGGAACTTGGTAGAGCAGAGAGGGATGACAGGGTTTTTCTTGGCCAGCTGCTTGTCCCAGCGTATTAGAAGGAATAGCAGGAGAAGACGAAGGAGCCTAGGTTAAGGAGAGATTAGGGGTCACCAGATCAAACGCAGTGCAAGGCACTAAGCGCTGACCCTTGTCAAAGCAGAGGTCCACTGTGAGGAACAAACGTATGTTAGAATAATCTACTGCTTTCCTTATGTAAACACAGCAAGGGAAGGCGGCGCTGAAAAAGGCTCTCGCTGTGATATCAGAGTCAGCAGCTAGAAGTGCGAGCGCCCGCAAGGCTCACCTGCAAAGATCAGAAGCACATGCAAAGGCCGACGCGGAGTCAGCCTTACTATGTTATCTAGTCACTGTAGCAGCATGACAGCTGTACTAGACTAGAATGATAGAGTTATATAAATAGACTACCATGGTAACTCAGTAAAGAGAGTTCAGATTTGCTATCTCTCATACAGGGCTTCGGTCAACGCTGGTGTCTTGTACTGTGTGTGTATGATCTGTTCTCCCTTCTTCTTCTAGCTCTAGTCATAGTGTGTGGGGATGGACAACGCTTGTTCGTGGTCGGCACGGCTAGTGGGTGCTCGGCAACACTAGCGGGTGCTCGGCAAAACTGGTGAGTGGTTCACTCACCTGAGTCGGTGATCCTGTGGGCTAATAAGTGGTATCAGAGCCGTACAAGCATCGTCGCCAGACTAACCGCTGGCGATGACGGGCGGTTCGGAGATGGGCGATAGCAGTGGCACTGCTGTGGCTGCCCAGCCACGACCGGAGGTCGTTGTTCGCACGGTGCGGGAGATCAGCGGCACCAGTTGGCCGACGCTAACTCGCACCAACTATAGAGAGTGGTCGGTGATCATGAAGGTCAAACTCAGAGCCCGACGGCTCTGGAATGCTGTTGACAAGAGCACCAACAATAAAGAAGATGATATATCAGCGTTGGTGGCTATCCTCGTTGTTGTATCAAGCGAGTCTGTGGAGCCGTTAGGGACGAAGAGCTCTGCTAAGGAGGCGTGGGAGGCTATTGCGGCGATGCGCGTCGGTTTCGACCGCGCAAAGAAGGCGACGGCCAAGCTTCTGAAGCAAGAGTACGCCAACCTCAAGTTCAAGGATGGTGAAACGGTGGAGGACTTCTCCCTCTACCAGAGACGCTCATCGCCAAAATTCAAGAGCCACGCGTCCACCGTCGATGAAGAGGAGGCGGTCTCTGGCACCTCCACTCCGCACTCGGCAAGTAGTATCCAGATCGCTTTCTCCATAGAGACGATGTTGGACTTGTCCACCCTCACCATTGAGGATGTGACATGCCATCTACGGCAAAGGGACGAGCGCTTAGAGCAAAGCGATAAACAACGAATGACAAATGAAAACTCTTGTCGACGGAAGAGAAGTGGGCTGCTCGGATGAACTCCGGAAGGCAGCCACGGTGGCAATGGCAAGCGCCATGCAGGGCTTCTTCGGAGAAGAAGAAGTAGATCGACCCCAACGCCTGTCGGTGCTGCAGAAGATGGGCCATTGGGCACGTGAGTGCCCAAACCACAAGCAGAAAAAGAAGGCTCAGGCTCATCTGGTGCAAGCCAATGATGAGGATGAGGCCACTATGATGATGGCGATGTTCTGTGCACTGCACGACATCGAGGTCGAGGAGAGGGAAGAGGCGACGACAATGGAAGGACCTGGGAAGGCCCTGAAGACCGTCAACCTCGATGAACCACGTACCCAAGTCCACCTCGGACGTGTGGGCGTTGACCAGGAGCAGCGGTGGTATCTGGACTCTGGTGCCAGCAACCACATGACGGGCTCTAAGGAATCCTTCTCCGAGCTCGACGACGATGTTACTGGTACGGTGAAGTTTGGTGATGGCTCACGGGTGGCAATCCAAGGGTGCGACACCATCATCTTCAGGTGCCAAAATGGGGAGCACCACGCGCTAACGGATGTATATTACATCCCACAACAAGGCTCCAAAGATCATCGCGATTGGTCAGCTAGATGAGCGCGATAGCGAGGTACTTATCAAGGACGGAGTCCTTAGGATCAGGGACCAGGAGCAGCGACTTCTTGCCAAGGTGAAGAGGTTCCTGAACTGGTTGTACCTACTCGACCTGAAGGCAGAGCAGCCAGTGTGCTTGGCGGCAAGGCACTCCAAGGAACCGTGGATGTGGCATGTCCGGTTCGGACATTGTAACAGAACCGACCAAATCATAAGAACGTAAGTACAAAAACAATCATCGAAGCGATCAAATTCCTGTACTTAAGCTCCCATAATCCCGGTAGTCCGGAAATCACGAAGGATTTCACCAACTCTCGACATACAAACCAAGATCGTAATGATTCAACACAACACATCATTCGTTACGACATTTCACAAGTAGCATTCGGATTACATCCATCAGAGTTCAAATAAAATATTACAAACCAAGTTTGAGTGTGCGGAAGCAACATAGTTTAGTACATAACTTCATAGTTTCAATTACATTGCTAGATCAGAGTCATGTCCCACAAAAGCATTATCGTATATGAGAACTAGTAGAGACCGCGCCTAACGGTCTAGTCTTCATCCCCAAAGAGGAGAAGGCGTGACTTGCAAAGAACCAAAGAAGAACCGGTCATCTGCAATGAGAGGAAATAAACCCCGAGTACGAGAAGGTACTCACTAGACTTACCCGACAAAAATTAGAAATAAAAGACACCAAGGATCATGCAAGGCTTTTCGTGTGGGCTAGCTTGACACATTTGCATAAAAGAGCTTATGAGCATAGTAACCAATTTAAACTTAGCATCAAGCTTATCATCATTTACCTTCGTCCACTAGATTAGCACCTGTATTAGAGAGCACTCACTTATTAGGAGCAAACAATATTAACCATAGCAGTATAATAAGGCTGTCATCATCATATCATCATTTCCAACCATTAAGTTATTAAGTGTATCTACATTGGAGATAAGCCCGTCAAGTTCTCACTAACCGGGAGAGGCGGCGATTCAATCAATTACAACTCAGTGAGGGGGTATTCCTAACTCTCACCCCGGCATACTTTGCAAGGGTAGCCGAGGGTCACCTTTGAACATCTCAGAACCAAATTCGCGGGTTCGATCAACACCAAAGACTCTCGTGGATTACCCTTCCGCCAGACGATCAGGACTTTTAAATCACCGCCTTGGACTCACGCCTCGGCTCCTTCCGAGGCGCGACTTTATACTTATCGACTCCCGGCCCGAGGTGAGCTACTCGGCTTCGTGGTCGGGTCTTCAGCCGCCAACTAAGAGAGAGGCATGCGTTCAACATGAACAGAAAGGCTCCAAGAATCAGTCCTTAAGCGACACAGACGGAGTCACTTTAAAACCGGCAAGCCTCCGTCCGGGTCTTCATTTCAAATTAAGATCGGTTCTTTTCCACGATAGCAAATATAGCCAACCGTGCCACATGTATCATCCTATATCTCGCAGTGACAGAAATCACCCGACTTCTACCGCGTTTAAGGTGGCTAAGAACTACTCGAGCCTGAGCTACATAGGATTCAGTGGTAACAATATCCCAACAAGGAATGGGTAACCAATGCGAAAGTGTTTGCATCCAACACCTAAACTTAATGCAACAATATATGTAATAATAATATCAGAATCGCAGTTCGGAAAATAGGAGGCTTAATATGCTCCGGCTTGCCTTTCACAAAGTTGCAAGGACGGTGGTCGTGGCACTCAACGGCGACCTCGCTCGCACTTCTCCCAAGGTCGCTCCTCCCGAATCTCTCGGTGTCATTTCCGCACGCTCGCTTAGTTCCTCGAATTCCAGCAGGGTTACTCCTTCCGAACACCTATTGCATGCCGATGCACAAGATAAATATCATGGATGCATAAGGAATGACATGATGCTCATGATGAATGAATCACAATGGGTGTTTATGAAAACATCACCGGACACTCGCTTTCTCGAGTAATTAGCTCTATTCAAATCACTTTAAGCATGTATCCAACTTAACTTAAATAATAAGAGCAACTTACCTAACTTGCATAACCTAAGATAAAGATGCTCATCTTCAGTTAAAGGCCTAACACCTAGGAACAGTACCATGAACTTAGAATAGTAAAGACATACTTAATATAACAGTTAAAGCTTCATATGCAACAAGTAGTAACTTAATTCTATCATAACCAGAGTTCTATAACTCCAAATGACTTGCAAGAGGACATTCTGGAAAGCTTATGAAATTCTCTACAATTTATTTGTAAACATCAAAGCATGATTCTGAAGTTGACCAAATCCAATTCCAGTAGACCTAGAATCTGTCCCGCAATGACAGGGTTGCTAACTTAATTATTTAACGATGGTGCAAAAGCCTAATTTGACCAAACCAAGTTTACCAACTTGTTTTTCATACCTAAGAAACATCAGAAAGTATAGTGCCAACTTCTAAATAAATTATCTAATATCCTTTTCCAATTTATTTAGTTAATTAGGTGATTTAAGCAATATATAGTAAAACTATTCATAAAAATCTACAAAAATTACAGTAGCTATCTCATGCTGCACATAGACTACCATAAAAATTTCAAAGCCATTGGACCAACATAACTTGCTGTATCCAAAATAACAGATGACATGTCTATTTCTAGCATAATTAGGAAACCTTATTAAAAAGTGTCAAGCAACAGATTTCCCATTTTTCCTAGCATACTTCTAGCATAAGAGTAGCACCCATAAAATTTCACCTTCACTGGATCTATAGAAAAATTATGAAAATTCACACAAGATCCACCTATTAATAAAAGGAAATTCTATAACTTAAAAACTACACATGCACTAGCTCTGCAATTTTTACCAGAGCTTCTAACAAACCAAAATAGAGGACCCACAAAATTTCATAATTTTTGGACCACAGAAACTCAAGATAAAATTCAAACAAGTTTGCATGCTTCTAAAAACACATTTCAAACTCCTATTTAATTCATCCAAGTTTTCTAAAACATGTGCTCATATTATATTTTTATTAAGTACTAGACATGACCAGGAACTTAACAAAATTAGAACCATAGCTTTTGGATCTATATACTAGGAAATACACATTTTAGAATCATGCACATAAATCTGGAAAACAAATAAACAAAACAAATAAGAAAACAGAAACTGCTGAGCCGCCGGGCAGACACACGGCGCCCACGAGCGCCAATGCGCTGCCTGCATAATGGCGCAAGCGGCCCAAGCTAGGCTCCCACCTCAAAGAGCGACACCGACAGGGAGGACCCGCGTCGTCACGAGACAAGCGGGGAGGAGCGACGGCCGGTGGCGTGCTCCGACGGCAGCGACTTCTCGCGACGAGGAGAGTACCTTCGTGACCGCCACGACCTCCCGCGTTGATTGGTGCCCCAAACACTCTCTCTACGGTCCCCTAGGGTACGCCGCCATGGCGCACGGGCGGCTTGGTCATGGCGCGACGGCGGCGCTTCCGGTGAACCCCGCTAGGTACCCGTGCAAAGCGCCAGATCAGCCGTCCAGAGACCAAGGCGGACCTGTCTATGCTATCGCTAATGGCTGTGGTGAAGTGCGCGAGTGTAGCCATGTGATGTCACCGGCGGCGACCATGGCGCTGGTGGTGGTGCGCGGCGCGTGTTCGCTCGCCGTAATGGCTTCGCCGGTAACGCCATAACTAGAGCAAATACGACAGCCAGAGAAGATGAAACGAAGGCTAGGGAAGCAGAGCGGTGCGGAGCTGCGCGGCCACGATGACCCGCAACTCTCGGCGAGGTAGGCTATGACTACGGCGGCGGAAAAATCGGGTTAAGGTCCTCACCTACAAAGCACGATTGGCTCAATTAGAAGGTGGGGAAGGTCCGGATAAACACGACGGAGCTATGGTGAAGGCATAGTGCGGGTAGTTGCAGCTGGTGAGCAAGCTCTGCGACGGCGGAGCTATGGCGGAGTGGCTGCTTGCGGCTGCGCTTGCAGTGGCGAGCGGAGAAATGAAAAAGGACTGGCGAGGGCGTCGGCAGGCGCGGGGTGGCTTCAAGGCGCGTCTGCGACGCCAGGAGGCGCACGGCGCGTGGCCAGCGCGGTCAGCCGGCCTTCGACAAGCTACAAGCACACGCCGTCCGGCGCGTTCAAAAAACGCGACCACCAGTAGCTTCCATTCGGGCCGGGTGAGCAGCCCGACAACTGTGATTTCCTCATGTAAACCGGCTAATCCGTTGCTTGTTTGCAAAAAATGTTGTTCATGAAAATGTAGACCAAACATCCATCTACAATTTACTTTCAAGAACCAACACCTAATTCGCCATGGATCGAAGTTACAACAAGCCAAAGATGGCTCGATCACACCGAAATGACATCCATGACTTAGCAAGATTTTTCAAAGGTGTTGATTTGCATGAAATTCTGACTTGTGGGCCATGTTTGAGCATGTTCTAGCCATTTTCATGAGTTGATCATAAAACAACTTTTGTTCCTTGATAAATTAGCTACAACTTTGCTTTAGGTTGCTCAGACATGCATAGACTCTAAGTTGCACTTTTAAACAGTCAAACAAAGGAGACTCCTAGGGTCAATTCAAGTCAAACATGCAATTAAGGGCATTTTGGTCATTTTGATCTACATGAACAATGTCCAAACAAGTAACCTAAGTGTAGTTAAGGTGTATTAGACCATAATCAACCACTCTACAAACTTGTTATACCACTTCTAAGGATCACATGGAATAAAGCGACTAAAACAAACAATTCACTCATACGTTGCAATGTAATGTTTCACATGTTTCATGGCTAGGTTGTTATTCTACACTTGTCACATTACTACCATGTTGCCATGTTTCCAAGTATGAGAGTTTCATGTTACATTCACATGTTGCACTACTACCATTCACAAGCAATCTAGTACGAAACAAACAGAATATGCGAATGTTTCATATGTATGTTTCAGGGAAAATGACATGATGAGATAAATGATGCACATGTTTATGAGACGAAATGCAATTAGTAGAAGCCAAACACCGAGGGTGTTACAGACATCTCAGCTTTGACGCGCTTGGTCGGCTGGAGAAGATGGTCTGAGGGCTACCCCACATCAAGCACGGAGGCGAGCTGTGTGACAGCTGCCTGGCCGGGAAGCAGAGGAGTCTACCATTTCCAAAGGCGGCCAAGTATCGCGCGAAGGACACTCTCGAGCTCATCCACGGCGACCTCTGTGGGCTAATCATGCCTACTACAAACGGTGGTCGGTGTTACTTCCTCCTGCTCGTGGATGATTGTAGTATCTACATGTGGCTGCAACTCCTGACAAGCAAGGACGAAGCAACGGCGGCGATCAAGAAGTTCAAGATGCGCGCGGAGGCCAAAGAGCGGCAAGAAGCTCCGCGTGCTGAGGACTGATCGCGGCGGTGAATTCACTTCGGTGGAGTTCGCTGCATACTACATGGATCAAGGTGTGGGGCAACACCACACCGCGCCGTACTCGCCACAACATAATGGCATGGTGGAGCGATGGAACCAGACGGTGGTCGACATGGCCCGATCCATCATGAAGGCCAAAGGCATGCTGGCAAGGTTCTGGGGGGAGGCGGTGACAACAGCAGTGTTCATCCTCAACCATGCTCCGACCATGGCCTTGACGGGCAAGATGCCGTTCAAAGCTTGGTATGGGCATAAGCCGAGCATGTCCTTCCTCCAGACATTCGGCTGCATCGGCCACGTTAGGAAGGTAAAGCCGAACCTCACCAAGCTGGAGGACAGGAGCACACCAATGGTGTTCCTGGGCTACGTGCAGGGTACCAAGGTGTACTGGCTCTATGACCCACGTGGAGACAAGGTTCTTGTCTCGCGTGATGTCATGTTCGACAAGAAGGCAGCATGGGACTAGACCAGTCCGAGCACGGGGGAAGCTGGCGGCTTCACCAACACCTTCGTCGTCGAGCACCTGGTCATCCACGGTGGTGGAGACGCTGGGGAAGAGGTGTCGAGCACTCCAGCGGTAGAGCCGAGCACTCTTGGGGCAGTGCCAAGCACTTTGGGAGGGATGCCAAGCACTCCGGGAGGAGTGTCGAGCACTCCTAGAGGGATGCCGAGCACGCCAGGAGTGGTGCCAGGAGGTTCTGCAGTTGTGCGACCACTCCAGGACGGGTGCCGAGCACTCCCGTGGTGGAGCCAAGACGTCTTGCAAGGGTGGCAACCACTCCAAGACTGAGGCTGGGCACTCCTATAGTGTGGCCGAACACTGCAGGAGTTATGCCGAGCTATCCAGAAGTAGTACTGAGCACTACAACCAGGGTGCCGAGCACTCCAGGTGCTATGCCAAGCACTTCAGTGGAATAGGGAACTCCATCAACGCTGATCGAGTTCGCCTCACCTCTAAGTGACATCACTGAGTTCATGGACACCTACCACGAAGGTGAGGAGGTGCGGTTCCGCAGGCTAGATGACATCATCGGTGGCACAGGGCCCTTAGGCCTGGCTGGTCGGCTGCTCAATGATGCAGAGCTGCTACTCGTTAGTGCTGAGGAACCACCCATGTTCGCTCTAGCCAAGCGTGATGGAAACTGGCGACGAGCGATGCTGGAGGAGATGAAGGCAATCGAGGAAAACGAGACTTGGTAGCTCATCGATCCACCTCCAGGATGCTATCCAATCAGCCTGAAGTGGGTGTACAAAGTCAAGCGGGACAAGCACGACGCCATTGTCAAGCACAAGGTGCGCCTCATGGCCCAAGGCTTTGTACAGCGTAAGGGCATCGACTTCGAGGAGGTCTTTGTGCCGGTAGCGCGCATGGAGTCGATCCGTTTGCTACTAGCTTTGGCAGCAGCAAAGGACTGGCGCATCCATCACTTGGACGTTAAATTTGCCTTCCTCAATGGTGAGCTGGCAGAGATGGTCTTCGTTAGGCAACCTCCAGGTTTCGTCATCAAGGGTGAGGAGCACAGGGTGCTCCGACTGTGCAAGGCACTCTACGGGCTATGGCAGGCCCCACGAGCATGGAACGCCAAGCTTGATGCCATGCTGGGTGAGCTTGGGTTTTAGCGGTGCGCAACCAAGCATGCGCTCTACACACAGCGACGGGGGAAGGAGGAGCTCATCGGCGGCGTGTATGTGGATGACTTAATCATCATCGACGCACGCACAGAGGATATCAACAGCTTTAAGCGCGAGATGGTGGCTCATTTTCGAATGAGCGATCTCGGCACACTCTCCTACTACCTCAGCATCGAGGTGAGACAGGGGAAGGAGGAACTCATGCTTGGTCAGAGCGCGTATGCCTCCAAGCTGTTGGAGAGGAGCGGCATGGTTGAGTGCAAGCCATGCGTGACTCCGATGGAGGAGCGGCTGAAGCTGACAAAGGCTAGCACCGCGGCGAAGGTGGATGCAACACTCTACCGGAGCATCGTCGGCAGTCTGCGCTATCTAGTCCACACGAGGCCGAACATTGCGTTCGTTGTGGGCAATGTTAGTCACTTCATGGAGGATCCCAGAGAGGATCACTGGGCTGTGGTGAAGCGGCTACTGCGCTACATCAAAGGGATGGTAGATCAGGGGATCATCTTCCCAAAGACCGATGGGAGTAGGCTGCAGCTCACTGTGTTCAGCAATGCAGACATGGTGGGGGACATCGACGGATGACGGAGCACCTCTGGAGTGCTCGTCTTCCTCGGGTCAGCTCCAATTTTATGGTTGTCACTGAAACAGAAGGTGGTGGCGCTATCTACGTGCGAGGCAGAGTACGTAGCGGTGGCCATAGTGGTGTGCCAAGTTGTGTGGCTACATCGGCTACTGGGCGAGCTGACCGGTGCAGAAGCTCACCCACCAGCACTGATGGTGGACAACCAGCCCGCCATTGCCCTCGTGAAGAATCCGGTTCTGCACGACCGGAGTAAACACATCAACGTGAAGTTCCACTTCCTTAGGGACTATGTTGATGGAGGGCAGATCGTCATCGAGTTCGTCAAAACTAGTTGGCAGCTCGCAGACGTCCTCACCAAGCCGCTTGGACGTCTTTGACTCACGGAGCTAAAGGAGATGATTGACATGGAGGGGGTACAATGGATAGCAGTAGGATTAAGGAAAGAATTGTTACAATAATCTACTACTTTCCTTGTGTGAACACAACAAGGGAAGGCGGCACCGAAAAGGCCCCCTGCTGTGATACTGTAGCCGCTGTAGGTGCAGGCACCGCAAGGCTCACCTACAGCACTGTAGCCACATGCAGAGGTCAGTGCAGAGTTAGCCCTGCTGTGTTATCTAGTCACTGTAGCAGCATGGCAGTTGTACAAGGACTAGAAGGATATAGTTGTATAAATAGACTACCACGACAACTCAGTAAAGAGAGTTCCGATTTGCCATCTCCCATACAGGGCTTTGGCCAACACTGGTGTCTTGTACTATGTGTGTATGCTCTATTCTCCCTTCTTCTAGCTCTAGCCATAGTGTGTGGGGACGGAGAACGCTTGTTCGTGGTCGGTATGGCTAGTGGGTGCTCGGCAACACTAGCAGGTGCTCGGCAAGACTAGTGAGTGGTTCACTCACCTGAGCCAGTGATCCTATAGGCCAACAACATCGTGGGCCAAGGAACGGTAATGGGAGAGGGCAATTGGCGCGGCCATCCATAGTTAAAGCTCTTATTTTCCACAACCCATTCCCTAAAGGAGGAGAAGATCATGGGAGTGCCTGGGCCAGGTGTAGGGTCGAGATGGCAGACTAGAGGAGGCTGAATAGTCCTTTCTAAAAACTAATTGCACTGGCTAACCAAAATAAATGTGGAATTAAAACTATTGGTCCAGCCAAGACTACACCCCTCTATCTAAGCTCACAAGCACCTTATAAAGATCCTAATTAGGCAACAAAGGTGGCGGGCTAGCTAAAGCTCACCTAACCAATTCTAGGAGCAAGGCACACAAACCTAGGCCGCTAGCACTTCAAGCATGGATGAGCTCCTACACAACTTGAATGCAAAAGCACAAAGCCTAAGCTCACTAGCAATGCTCAATAACAAGGCAACTAATGCCAAATTAGAGAGTGCAAATTACTTAGCTACACAAACTAAGCAATGTGACTAACAAGGTTACTCAAACCGAATTAGTCACGCAAGGGAGCTACTTCTATGTTACACAAGCAAGAAGGTAACTAGCAAGCTACACAAGCTAACTAATTACAAGAGCAACTACACAAGCACAATGTATATGAAAGTAAATACAAGCTTGTGTAACGAGGATGCAAACCAATGGGAAGACAAGTAAGACACGGTGATTTTTATCCCGAGGTTCATGTGGTTGCCAACATGCTAGTCCCCATTGAGACAAGCTCCAAGGTTGTTGCCGGTCCTCTTGCTAGTGGTGACACACAAGTCACACTCTCCCACGTGGAGTGCTTACCACAAGATCTAGCACTTGACCCGGCCGAACCACTTGTCGCCCTTCACGTCTCGCTTTACTAGAGTTGCTCTTCGCGACTCCTACGGGGTGAGCACAATCTCCCTCACAATCACTTCTTCGGAGCATCGCACAATCTTCTTTGCGTGCTTCGATGGAGATCACCACCAAGCCATCTAGGAGGTGGAAACCTCCAAGAGTAACAAGCACCATCGGCTTGCAACTCGATCACCTAGTGCCACTCGATGCAACCTCACGATGCAATAGCACTAGAATCGCACTCACACTCAATCGGATGATCACTATCAAGTGTATGTAAGTTGGAGGGCTCTCAAGCACACCTACACAAGGCACCAAGGCTTAAGGGTGCTCAGCTACCAGCCCAAGGCTGGCCACCACTTCTATGTATAGCCCCATAAACAAATAGAGCCGTTACCCTTTCACTGGGCATTAAACGTGACTGTCGGACCCTCAAATATGGGGTGTTAGACCATTCGACGCTGTCCGACGCCCTGCTCAGACACTACCGAGCCATTATTGGTATTTATTAACGCACACAGAGAAATCCGCAAATGCACAGATACCGATGTAGCTTTCACCAAGGAGTATTCCAAGGTATCGATTTCCACGGGGAACACGAAGTGAACTAGTAATGAATCAAGAACATCCGAGGAAAGACTAAATGAAATGTTTTGTGGGCAGAGAGGGTCTCCTAAGATTTTCTAAGATGAACTAATTAATAAAGGCTTAGGCTTACTACACTCATTTACTTTGGAGCAACAGTACCTTTCCGACCCTCGAATGAAGTGAGGAGAAGTGGTCGGGGGAAGGCTGCCAAAAAGCTCTACGAAAACATCAATCCTAACGTGGTGGATTACAAAGGCCTTACAGAGCTGTCACCTCTAGGGCTACCACAACTATCCATGGGATTAGGAGCAATCTCAGGTAAACACTAGCCTAGACACCGCGTCTACACTAATGATTACTACTCTAATTCAACGTTAAAACTAGAGCACTCAATGCAAGCAGAGATCAAGTAAATAAAGTAAAGTAAGAACTGAACTTAACTAAATAGAAAACTTAGAAATACTAGAGAAATAACCTGAATATTACTCAAGGATGAGCTGCACCCACAGAGATACAAAGTTGAGGAGGATCTGATAGGCCCGGCTCCTCCCCAGCTCTCTCCTCTTCTCTCTCCCTATTCTCTCCACTACAACTAGATGAGAGCCATCTAGAGAGACACTTCCACTACAACTATGATGAATAGAGTGGAGCTCAAGTGTGTAGGTGTGTCTTACAAGTGAGGGAGAGGGGTCCTATTTATAGTGCTAGGTGGAGTAGGGGCTACTCCAATGCCACATCAGAGATCCAAGTGATCCTTCTCTCTTCCCTTAGAAGGATCCAACCTCAAACCACCATAAATCAACACATAGGATTGATCTTCATTGTGTTTCCTTGCATGTGAAGAATGTGAAGAAGAGTGAGGCGGTTCGGACACCGGGTGGCACCGAGCGGCGGGGTGAGGGTGCCGGTCGGCGCCCCACTAAGGGCTAGGCCCTCCATCCTCTATGTGGTGGCCCTCCAAGTGGTGTAGATCTTGGGTATGAGCATTTTTTGTGCATTTGATCACCAACGGTTGGATGGTGGGAGCATGGATCCTTGTACATCCATTCTAGAGCGTTGATCAACCAACCGACTTGCCATCAACGAATGGATTCACTTTGGAGTGTGTTGCTGTGGATCAGTGACGTGGAGGGGAGCCAAGTGGTGCCAGACGGCGCCAAGTGGGGCCGGTCAGCCCTAGTAAGTGGGCCCTACCCCTTGCTGCGTGGAATGCATTCTAGAAGCCTTGTATTGATGTGTGTTGACCATTTTTGCCCTTGCATACACAATCTTCCAAGTACAAGTGGAACCAAGTAAAATCATAATATAAATGTTGCTTTTATCTTCATTTTATGCCAAAATGAACATCTTGTTGATGGTCATAGATGATGAATAAGGACCATCAACAAATTCCCCCACACTTGGTCTTTGCTTGTCCTGAGCAAAGGTTAATATAAAGTAGACATAAACATAGCTATTCAAGATATGGAACTAGCATAACAATTATTCTAAAATATACTCCATACCAAGGGATATGTGGAGTGGCTAGCATATCTCCTTGAGCGGTTGAGAAGTGGAACGACTCAAACAAAGTCATCTCTTCCCAATTTCATATCTTAGTACTTGGAGTTTTTGGAATGTTTTTAAACAAAAGCATAGTTCACATGTACTCCTCAAATGGTACTCTCGAATCTCTCAATGTGTATGATTCCTCACCAAGGCATATAATAGCATTGCCTTCTTTTTCTTCCTATTTCTAAAAGGCTTATGTAGAGTTTAGGTAGGGAAAAAGATGTAAAGCACACTTGCATTGCATATATTGTCAAGTCTTGGATCTAAGGAGAAAAATGTCATACTCTTAGACCAGGATGGAAAAAAATGATAAACTTTCTCTATACTCCTTAACATGAATGGTCTGTCTCTAACCTTTATTTTGAGAACATGGAAATCTTTTCTCTCTTTTTTTCTTTTTTTAATGCTTGAGCCTTCATGTGCTCAATTTTTTTTCTTTTTTCAATACTTTTGCATAGCCCATGTCTCTTTTTACAAAAACATTAGAGAGAGAGATCACATGCATCATGGATTAATTATTTGATCTTGATCTTGGGAGCATGATAAATTTCTCAACAAGGGTCAACAAGACTTGACAAAACTCAATACAAAGACAAGTAGCATATTGAGAAGGGTTTTCAACATATATCACAAGATATGGCTCTGGTAGGAATTTTTCTCACCATTGAGGAGTATCTGAAGCTATGGATTTTGACATTTTATCAAAAAGAAAATTCTCCAAGTACTTTGAATAGAAAAGGTTGGATTTCCATGTCAATGCCATATCTTACTTCACAACAACTTAGTTAATATGTTTTTCCTATGTGATATTTTCCCACAGGCACTAATGACATGTAAGGAATAAAGATTATGCAGGCCAAACTCAAAGAGCTATATTCATACTCACTTTCAAAATTTTACTCTAAGTGTGCAACTTGGTTCTTTTTTATTTGCATATTAAACAGGTGTAGAACAAGAGGTAAGCATATGAATAGGTGGGAAAAGATCAAACCAAGCTATAGAAGTTGCGTGCGGGCTCCTTCACCAGTTTATGATGTGCTTTGGTGTAGTTGTTCCCAATGGGGGTGTGGCACACCCCCACACTTCTTCGAGACTATATCTGGCTTTTATTCATAAATAGAAATGGTGAAAACAAAGGGGACTCTTCTAGTAAGGGACACCAGAGAGTCAACAATTATAGAACTAAAGGACTAAACTAAAATATAATAAAGAACAAGAATAAGATTGAAATTTTTAGATTGGATCATTAAATTGAAAGAATTCAATTAAGTCAACTTCATCTAAGTTTTCTGGTTCAAGATAAACTTTCAAGCGTTGGCCATTTACCTTGAATAAGTTACCATCATCATCTTGGAGTGTGATGGCACCGTGTGGTGAGGCTTTGTTAACGGTCGTTAACATCAATCATAAACCATCCACATATCCTACATATAAAATTAATTCCATCGCCAAACATAGGTATAGGGGTTTAGACTAATAAATTCACGAGTTTTGGTGAATCTGTTTTTAGCAGGGTTTATATAGAAAAACATCAAGGGGGACCTATTCACAAAGGAAATTACGAATTCATACAGAAAT
Organism: Miscanthus lutarioriparius; assembly: GCA_904845875.1. Classification (NCBI taxonomy): domain Eukaryota; kingdom Viridiplantae; phylum Streptophyta; class Magnoliopsida; order Poales; family Poaceae; genus Miscanthus; species Miscanthus lutarioriparius. Next base: position 51,588,866 of record CAJGYO010000012.1, read on the forward strand.
AGCATGGGAAGATTCTAGAAGACTCAGAGGTTCTCCACCAAAGCAGGTCCCGAGGGATCATGTGTGGGGCCAGACGGCACCACTTGTAGACTAGCTCCCTATGGGTCCCACCAACAACCTCTGCTTCAAAAGTCGGTTCCCCATCGCTATTGAGATCCAATCTTCATCGCTTATTCAAGTCGGTTTGACTCGAGGGCTCGTGGATTGACGTTCTAGCCTATATATATCAGCCCTACCTCCCTACCTAAGTAGATCCCTAAAATCCTAATTCATATCCCTCATTCAGATCAACACACGCCGAGGATTAGGTCTAGAGCTCTCTAATGTAGTAGATTAGTAGCTCGGGAGTGAGGGTCGAGTTGGGCTCATGCTCAAGTTTCGGATCTAGTCTTGGAGGCTAGGCAAAGCCTTATATCTTCACTTCTATATCTTGTAAGACTTATTATCAATTTATCATATTCTTATCTACATGGCTATGCTTACTTTGAATATGTTTCTTGCTTAGTTATGGATATCATTAATTTTGTGTGCGGGTTCATAGAGCGCTTAGCCTGCTAGTTTACCGGTTAGGCTAAGTAGCCGAGTCGCGTGTAAGCATGGTGCTTTTACGATGCTCTGCCTGTGACTGCACCCTATTCTCTGGTTGGGTGGTAGCAGCGGGAGGTGACAGCCCCATCTATCCTTTGTAGTCCACTCCGAATTAAGAAAGTTCTTAAATTGTAGGACCGTAGTCGCGTCAGTAGAGTTATCTAATGTGGGTGCTCTACTGTCTAAGCGCCATCCCAAAGTGCACAAGAGTAGAGTTAGTCTTAGCTATAGTTAGATGTATATATACTTTCACCATGTAATAGGAATATCATAGGAATCTACCTCACCTGTTGTTCTCCTGAGTTGACTAGTTTACATTATCTTAGTGATCTATCCCCTAAGTGTCATTAGGCTTTATTCCTATCATTACATTCACCCTTGCTTTAGCTATGCTGGTATGTTGATTAGTAGACATTCCTTTGTTGTTCAATAAATATTTACTCCATTGTTTCCCTATGGTAAAATATAAATAATGATACCTGGAATACTCCTGGTAAAATGCTACAATAGTATTCTCAAACGCTATGAATCCTTCATATTCTATTTACACTTAATAAATACCAACAAGAATTTTTGGCGCCATTGACGGAAAACAATTGGGGTAAAGATTTAGATCATTAACATATCGCTAGCTTTAGTAGGATTACCCCTGCTTTTGTTGAATTGTGAATAAGACAGACAACAAACATCGTTTCAACCTTTCTAGCAGCATCCATAAGAAAATAAGAAACATTGAAGAACCCTGTGGTGCTTGAACATTCAAGATCCATCAACGTTGGAATCCTCGCCATCTCATAGGTTTGTATAGACATATATATATTCTCTAACCATATGTAGATTGGAGAAAAAGGTCGACCTCACAAGAATTCAAATCACATATCAAGTGACGGAAACAGATGTTTGCACTACTAAACAATTACATCATGTGAGTCATGCTAAGTTTGATCAAGAAAGGTGAGATAGTCTTGCTCATGGACTTTAAACTTAATGAGTAGTTATCTTTTAATTTTTGTATTTCACTGAATGTTTACTTTAAATAATCCATGCATCCATCTCATTTAGTTTAAATTTTCTTATATCAAATCCACAAAGATGTTTAGTTCCATTCACATATCCATCCCACTTGCATCTTTAAAAAAATAATATCTCACCATGATCACGCTCTTTCATCTTTAAATTGAATACATCTCTATAGTGTTTTCATGCTACCTCTGTTTATTATAGTATGCTTAAGATTTGGAGTGTGCTATACATCTTTTAAATTAAGCATGGTGCTTAGTTTAGGAGTGTTGATCTTACTACTAAAGGCTTTTAAATTAAGCGTGGTGCTTAGGTTAAAATGCTTTCCTAAATTAAATTAGGCATGGTGTCTAGTTTGATTTTTGAACTAAGAATATGTTGTAGTAGATACTAGTTATTTTGTTAGACTAAGCCCCATAGAAAACTCTAAAAATCAATCTAGGTAAGTCGAAGAGATGAATTCACATCAAAGATGAATCAAGGCATGCGATGAACTCCAACAACTCTACGCAAAAGAAGACAGCTCATTCTTCATGGAAGGAAGAACTGTGAGTATCAAAAGTTTATTCATGCATCTTTTGTTGCAAGTTACCAGTTCCTTGAACCATGTTAGAATGCAGGAACCACATAAAATTTGCTACAAGAACAAAATCTATGCTAAAGTAATCCTAAAACCATCTTTTCATTAGCATAGAGGAAAATTACGAAGTTATGGACAACAACTCGTGTTTCAAATTCATTGTATTCCCTGGTATGTGTCCATTAACATTTTGTAGGAAGAATGAATATAAGCTATGGCTATTCAAGGTTTGGTATGAACCTACCAAACCACCACTACAAATTGTGAAAGTGGATGACAAATCGACAGTGCTAAGAGCAACATCAAACGACAACCTAGCATTAAGCTTTCCAAGACTCAAGCTTGGATGTCGATGAGAAGCAGATGCAACCCACCTTGTATTATCCAAAATACGCCTCGCTCCCATAATCTCCGGAGACACCGATTCACACGTCGATAACAAGAACTAGGACAACAAGATACCACTACATCATGGTGTGCAATCTTGTGTCAACAAAATGTCATCAATCAGTGGTGGTCTGTCGACGGTGTCTCATGGAAATATGAACAACCATGGGTATAAGAAGACATCCCTAAGTCATCGAGAGATGAAGCTTTCATGCAAATTACAATGAGGTACCTTCCTCGACTATCAAGATGGTCAAGCGATCACTAACAAACAAAGAATAACTCTCCGCCATGCCATTAGAGGACAAAGACAACCAAGGAGGAACTTGAGTTTACATCTCCAATGGACCCCAACTCATCAACCAAGAATCAATGAAAATCAAGAAAGGTTGATGGAAGAAGAGCATGCAATTGTCCGTATCCTCATCGGATGGTGCAAAGACAAAGCTTAATGTAAGAAAAGGTCCTGCTCAACGGACTACGAGCTCTCGCCAACAGGTAAATCAGATAAGCCTCCTTCAGGTATGTTTGTCACTAATCATTTCAATAAAATGAAGGAAAACATAAGGTATATCCAACCAAGCATTATGCAACATAAAATCACATTCACAGGAGAATTCTATCATCCAAACTTGATTATGCATTCTACAAAATTCAAGTATGGGGGATGGAGTTTTTCAAAACATCTCATGTCATGTTGCTAGTTTATCTTGGTCATCCCTACCTTTATGGTGAGCTCAACTTGTTAAATCTCTAACAAGTAAAAATTTAAATAATCATGCTCCTTTGGTTCACCATACATATTCTTGTTTCTACTTAAATCTCTTGAGCCTTTCAAGCTTCCTTGTTCTGTTATAAGTTTGCTTTGGAATACTATTCAACATAATCATTGGATCAAAACATATTTGTATAGAATTCGGTTATACATATAGGAATGTTAGGAGATCATTTGTAAAAACAAATGAAGGTTTGAGGAATTCTTCAAAACAATTTCACACATCTTTGCCTTAACCTTGTTGAAAATTTGAAGTAGTGGTGAACAATAAAGGAACATTATTTAAAACATGGGATAAAGATTCTATGCTAATTAAAATATTAAAACCAACTCATTATAGCATAGATGATGACCTTCAGCTCTATGACAACACTATCCTTGCTTTGAATCATTTGTATACTCCTTCGTATATATGTTATCTACTAATAATCGTTGTAGAGAAGAAATAATGAGAGGAGCAGCGAAGGTCCGATCAAAATGCCAAGAAAGAACAAAAGACGGCATGATGGAAGAGTAAGAAAGAAGGAGTGCAACATATGAGACAAGATGCTCATGAACAGCTCAAGATGCAAGGAAGGAAAGGACCACCAAAAGTCGTCTACCCTTCATCACATGGTGTCATCGTGCTTCAATGATGAAGGTAACATCTTATGGTAAGTGGTCATTGTTTTCCTCTTGATCTTGGTATGCACATAAATGAAGACACAAACATGTTCGAGTTATAACTTTGCTTGATCCAACCTAATTAACTCAACATGTCTTGTTCCTTAATTTAGTTCATAGCACCACTTTCTTGATCTCGGTCTTAACCAAATGAGCTAAAATGTTGCATATCTTATCTTTGGAACATGATAGTCATAGTCATGAAAAGTTTGATACATTATATAAAGATGGGCAATCCTTCCATAGGTTAAGTAACTCCACTCTTTTTGTCACAGTTAAAATGCTACATTCATGCTCATCCTTCTAATCTTATCACCCATGTTATAAATGAACAATGCACACAACATTAATCTTATCATAATTCAATGTGCCTGAGGCTAGAGAAGAATAAATAAGGTTTTGGTTCTGTTGGTGTTTTCCCACCAACAGAGCTCATGCACTTGATTTGTACCTTGTCTTTATGAGCAGAACACACTTCGAGTAAAGTGTGGGGGAGTCGATCCCCCAAATTCTACGAGTGGAAGTTCTGAATCGACAATAGGCTCTCAACCATTGATGAGAGGACAACTGTCATAAAAGGTACGTTATATAATCATGCACAATGGCAGGTAAGCATGGGTCATGAGATGGCCAACCTCCAAAGAACAACAACAACAAAGAAAATCAAAATTGGGAGGTTTCTATTCTACCACCCCACATCCGCCACCTCGTTATGCTAAACTACGACAACAACCAACTTGGGGGCAAAGGCATCCCCGTGTATCTAGATAAGTATTTCTTTTTCTTTTATTATTCTTAGTTTGCTTAATATATATATTAGAAAAAAGATGAATAACTAAAAACAAAATAAAAAGTTATCTTTATAGAAATATAAATAGTTATAATGTGTGATCTAAAAAATGAAAACAAAATAAAAAGAGTGTCTAGTTTGATTTAATTTCTTTTAAGAGCTAAATAAATAATATGGGACTCTTAAGATAATCTCTTAAAATAGAAATGATGAATAGTTGCTCTGTTGTAATTCTTTTCAAGTACCTAGTTTTTAGCCTTTAATTCTCCTGAGTTTTGAATTAGATTGTTTTGATATAAGAATTTACTCTGAACTTAAAACTCGTGGGTAGCATATGCTTGATCTCAGTCTAGGTAATTGACGGATATGATATGAGAAGGTCTGAGCTATTGTTTATCTTGTTCCAAGTGACACTAAAGTCCTGTACATTTATCTTTTGAATGACATTAAAATGATATGATGAGTTCCTGTATGACAAAGCTTGAGGGCCATACATGTTATTTAGGCTAGGAAAACCTCCAAATATATGTTGCTTGTTTTGCATTGAATTTTGTCAAGCTTTGTTGACCCTTATGAGAGGTTTGTCATGCTCTTAAAATCAAGATCACGTACACTCCACCCACATATGCACAACTCCTACACTAGGGATAGGTGCAAAAATATGTCTTCCATCTAGATCCACCCAAAAATGTTTTACTCCTACACTAGGAGTGAACACAAAAACATGCTTGTTAGGTTTTCCATCGACCAAATAAATGCTCCAAGTTCTTGTTGATATCTCTCTCAAAGTTCTGTTGCAAAAAAGAGACATGGGGCTATGCAAAAGTTATTCATAAAAAAGAGAAAGAAAAGGAAAAAAGAGTTGAGAAAAAATGGACAAGTGTACGAAATATCTAAAATAATGGGTACTTAGATACCCGCTTGAAAAAAAGAGAGAAAGAGAGATGAATAAGATAGCCCATGTTCTCTAGCAAATGTTTCTAAGTTTCAAAAGAGAGATATGTTTTTAAGGAGCAAAGTGAAATTAGGTTAGCCACCATATATATATCCACCATACGTCCACACACATGCACATCTTGATTTGATTGTATGACTCAACTCTCTTTGAATCTGTTGTTTGACTTTACAATATATGCATTGTAAGTATGCTCTAGCTTTCTCCCTACCCAAGAACTCCACATAAGCCTTAGTAGTAGGAAGAGAAAAGGCATAACATCTTTATTGCCTTGGTGAGGATCCACAAATACCACATATATTGAGAGACTTGAGAGTGTCATACAATGGAATCTCTAAGTTTTATTTTGAAAACTTATAAAAACTTTGGAACAATAGTGGAACAAACAACTTGAGACATAGTGCTTGACTTGATTGTTCTGCTCTTTCAATTACTCAAGACCAAAGTGAAGGCTAAGAAGCCCCATGGTTGAAGGTAATATGGGTAAGTTTGAAAGTCGAAACAATTTGTTCTAATCCGGAGAAGAATTTCTGATTGAACGTATCTATACTTTTGAGGAGTGAAAATATTGTAGCAACTCCCCGATCCATTGCTAAATTTAGCTTTGCTCAGTGGACCAAAGAAATGTTAAGTGTGGGAGAGCTTGTTGATGGTCGTTAACATCAATAATAAACCATCTATACATCCTGCATATATACTTAATTCCATCACCAAACATAGGTATAGGGGTTTAAACTAATAAATTTCATGAGTTTTGGTGAATCTATGTTTTCAGCAGGGTTTATCTAGAAAGCCGTCAAGGGGACCTATTCGAATTCCGCCGCATAAAAGGTGGGAAGATTCTAGAAGACTTTAGGAGGCTCTCCACCTCAAGCTAACCCCGAGGGGCTACCATGTGGGGCCAGACGGCCCCACCAGTAGGTCGGCCGGGCTTATGGGTCCCACCACCACCTCCACTTCAAAAGTTGGTTCCCCACCGCCATTGAGATCCAATCTTGCTGCTTTATTCAAGTCGGTTTGATCCGAGGGCTCGGGATTGATGCTCTAGCCTATATATCATCAGCCCCTACCCTCTCCCTTAATAGATCCCCCAAACCCTAATTCATATCCCTTATTCAGATCAACACACATTAGGAGGATTAGGTCTAGAGCTCTCCAATGTAGTAGATTACTAGCTCGGGAGTGAGGATCGAGTTGGACTCATGCTCAACTTCTAGATCTAGTCTTGGAGGCTAGGCAAAGCCTTGTATCTTCACTTCTACATCTTGTAAGACTTATTATCAATTTATCATATTCTTATCTACATGGCTATGCTGACTTTGAATATGTATCTTGCTTAGTTATGGTTATCACTGATTTTGTGTGCGGGTTCACAGAGCGCTTAGCCTCGCTAGTTTACCTTTACTCTAAGTAGCCAAGTCTCATGTAAGCATGGTGCTTATACGATGCTCTCGCCTATGAGTGCACCCTGTTCTCTGGTTGGATGGCAGCAGTAGGAGGTGATAACTCTATCTATCCTTTGTAGTCCACTCTGAATTGAGCAGGTTCTTAAATTGTAGGACCATAGTCACGTTAGTAGAGTTATCTATTGTGGGTGCTCTACCATCTAAGCGGCATCCTGAAGTGCACAAGAGTACAGTTAGTCTTAGCTATAGTTGGATGTATATATAATTTGACCATGTAATAGGAATATCATAGGAATCTACCTCACCCGTTGTTCTCCCAAGTTGACTAGTTTACATTATCTTAGTGATCTATCCCCTGAGTGTCATTATGCTTTATTCCTATCATTACATTCACCCCTGCTTTAGCTATGCTGGTATGTTGGTTAGTAGACATTCCTTTGTTATCAAATAAATCTTTACTCCATTGTTTCCTTGTGGTAAAATATAAATAATGATACCTAGAATACTTCTGGTAAAATGCTACAATGGTATTCTGTGCGCTTGTGGAATCCTTCATATTCTATTTGCACTTAATAAATACCAATAGGCTTCAATCACCTTGAATGGCCCTTCCCATTTGCTTTGAAGTTTTCCATGACCAAAGAGCTTTACTCTTGAGTTAAAGAGTAGGACCTTGTCTCTAGGCTTGAACTCCTTGTGTTTGATTCTCTTATCATGCCATCTTTTTGTTCTCTCTGTGTAAATCTTGGATTTGTGATAAGCCTTTTCTATCCATTCTTCAAGCTCGAGATAGTTGCATCTGATGATTCTTACCAACTAGATGGAGATCCATGTTCCATTTCTTGATTGCCCAATGTGCCCTGAATTCTAATTCAACAGTAAATGGCATGTTTTTCCATATACAAGCTGATAAGGTGACATACCTATGGGTGTCTTATATGTTGTTCAGTATACCCAAAGTGCATCGTGAAGCTTGTACTTCCATTTCTTTCCCGTCTCATCCACGGTCTTCTATAGAATATTTTTGATTTGTTTATTTGATGTTTCAGCTTGACCGCTTGTTTGGGGATGATATGGAGTTGCAATGTTATGCTTGACTCCATATTCTGCCAAGAACCTTCGAAAGGTCTTGTGGATGAAATGGGGCCCTCCATCACTTATGACCATTCATGGTGTTCCAAAACGTGGGAATATTACTTCATGGAACATCTTCTTGGAGTGCTTGGAGTCGGTAGCTCAACATGGTAATGCTTCTACCCATTGGGACACATAGTCCACAGCCACCAAGATGTATTCGACATCTCTAGACTTTGGGAATGGTCCCATGAAGTCGATGCTCCATACATCGAACAAATCCACTTGTAGGTTGTTCATGAGTGGCATTGCATCCCAAGAGTTGATGTTCACATGTTTCTGGCATCTAATGCATCTTCTGACAAACTCCTTTATATCTTGGTACATCGTTGGACAAAAGAATCCACTTTGCCAGATCTTAGCATGCGTACGAAATGCTCCATAATGTCCTCCATAGGGTGATGCATGACACCTCTCGATGATTTTCATGGCTTCATCCATAGGGACACATCTCCGTAACAACCCATTGGCATAGACTCTATAAAGATATGGGTCATCCCACAAGTGGAAACGGCTTTGATGCTTGAGTTTCCTCGTGTCTTCCCCTAGTGCAACATACCCTGCAGCTATATAGTTGACAATATTTGCATACCAGGGATCCGAGTCTGTTACCTTGAGGAGTGTGCCATCCCTTAGGTAGTCATTAATAGGTAACTCTTGCACATCCTTATGTTGATGCCTAGACAAGTGATTGGCCACCGAGTTCTCTACTCCTTTCTTATCTCTTATTTCTATATCAAATTCTTGAAGCAGAAGAATCCATCGGATCAACCAAGGCTTAGCATCTTTCTTAGTGAGGAGGTACTTAAGAGCGGCATGGTCTATAAAAACAATTACCTTTGCCCCCACTAAGTAAGATCTAAACTTGTCTATTGCAAAGACAACGCCAACAACTCTTTTTAGTTATGCACAATTGAGTCATGTATTACCCCGACAAGGTTTTGCTAGCATAGGATATTGCATAGTGCTTCTTATCTTTGGTTTGGCCTAAAGCGCCCCCCATAGCTAAGTCGCTAGCATCACACATGATTCCAAAGGGCGCCTTCCAATCGTGTGGTTGAATGATTGGAGTACAAATGAGTGCCTTCTTGAGGATTTGAAAGGCTTCGTGACACACTCATTGTTAAAAATGAAAGGCGATCTTTGGCCAAGAGATTAGTTAGAGTCTAGTAATTTGAGAAAAGTCTTTGATGAAATGCCTATAGAGCCCTACGTGGCCTAGGAAGCTACGAATGCCTTTCACATTCATGGCGGGTGGAAGTTGTTCAATAACTTCAATCTTCGCTCTATCCACCTCTATTCCATGAGCGTACAACTTGTGTCCTAGCACTATTCCTTCCTAAACCATAAAATGACATTTCTCCTAGTTTAGGACTAAGTGCTTTTCTTCATCTTGTTGTAAGACTTTATCTATATTCTCCATGCAATCATTGAAGGTTTTGCCATAGACGGAAAAGTCATCCATGAACACCTCCATGATTTTCTCAATCATATTGGAGAAAATAGACATCATGCACCGTTGGGAGGAAGTGGAGCATTGCATAACCCGAACGACATACGCCGGTATGCGTAAGTTCCATACGGGCATGTGAAAGTGGTCTTACTCTGGTCATCGTGGTGGATTGGGATTTGATGATATCTGAATACCCATCAAGGAAACAAAAGAAGAAATGGTTCACGAGGCATTCTAGCATCTTGTCTATGAATGGCAACGGAAGTGATCCTTCTTAGTGGCCTTGTTAAGTTTTCGATAGTCAATGCACATCCACCACCCGGTGATAGTTCATTGAGGAATGAGTTTGTTCTTATCATTCTTAATGACCATCATCCCTCCTTTCTTTGGCACGACTTGGACACGGCTAACCCACTTGCTATATGGCACGGGATAGATAATCCTAGCGTGCAAAAGCTTGAAGACCTCTTTCTTAACAACCTCTCGCATAACGTTGTTAAGTCTCCATTGGGGTTCCCTTGATGGTGAAGAATCAGGATCGATGGGGATACGATGAGTGTAGAGAGTGGGACTAATCCCCTTGAAGTCATGGAGTGAGTAGCCTATGACTGATTTATGTCTTTCTAAGACAACGACAAGTTTATGGGTTTCCTCTTGGGAAAGCTTGTCACTTATGATGACAGGAGTTTCCCGGTTGTTATTGAGAAAGACATATTTCAAGCCAGAAGGAAGTGGTTTTATCTCTATTGAGGGTGGTGTTAGCACCTCTATTTGGTCTAGTTCGATAGGCTCTGCCAGCTCTACCTCTTCTTGAATCAAATTTTCATCTTCAAGAACTGCGAGATGCCACTAAGACATCCTCAACGGGGTCTTTTTGGGCTTGGGTTCTACTATCACGTTGTTTGAGCGAGCAAGCGGGACGACGATAGGAGAATTTCCTAACTTAAAATTCAAGAGGCCCTATTTTGGTCATTCTCGAAAGAGTGTACCAAAAGGTACACCAATCAAGAGAGATGTGTCCAAGATGTCATAGATGTGAAAATCTAGACGGTACTCGAAACCTCTTATGCGCAAAGGGATAGATCTTATGACCCCATAACTTTCAAGAGTAACTCCTGAAGGAATTTTCAAAAGTTTATGTGATGGGATCAAGGCCTCATTAGGGCAAAGTTTTTTGGCTAAAGCCTTCAAAATGGCATTCATCACAACGGTAGGACTATAGTGAGCCTCTATGGTGGTTTCCTTAAGGATGCAAGATAGAACATCTGAGGGGGCAATGATTCGAGCTACCTCAGTGGATAACTCCACTTCTACCAACCACTCATGACTCATGATGGCCGAGAGTCCTTTGATGTGTTCCAAAAGGAACGACTCATTGTGTGGACCATCATCGTCCTCAGATGACACAAAATGTGCTAGAGGCTTTACTTGAACTGGTAATTTCCGAGCGCTACCAAAATCTTCAAAAAGATCTTCCCGATTTCAAAGAGAAATGAGGAAGGATAGGGTTCATCATCCACTAAAGTGTGGTGTGTTCCCTCAACGGGGGGGTTCTTTGGCAACTGGATCATGTGAAGGATTCAAGGGAATTTCAGATTCGGTTGCATTTGCCTCCTCTTGTTGGTCGGGGCTTGGCTCGACTTCTTCAGGAAACTCGTTGAAAATGCCAGTGTAAGGTGTGTTATCAAGGATTTTCTCAAGGATGGCCTTCCCTCACTAATGGTTTTGTGTATGAATGAGCCTTCAGAAGCTATGTCAAGGTGGAGAGTAGCTTCCTTACTAAGACCAAGAAGGAAGTGATGTAGATGGACATGGACAGGCAAGGAAAGGTTTGGACCAGAGTTGATAAGGCTCATGAACCTAGCCCAGGCTACTCCTAATGTCTCCTTCTCCTTTTGTTGAAAGGTAAGAACTTCTATTCTAAGAGTGGCAATTCGAGAAAGAGGGAAGAAAGCAAGACAAAATTTATCTCGAAGTTCATCCTAATTTCCCTTTACTCCTCCTACGGTATGAGCATACCATTGTTTTGCTCTTCCATTTAATGGTTTCTTGTGTCATGCCACCAATAGTCAGGCAAGAGCACAATTGCTCAAATTCCTAAAGGTGGGTGTAAGGATTTTCATCTTCTTGCCCAGAGAAGGATTGCTCCCGAACCATGGCTATGAAAGCAGGGTGAAGATCATAGCTAGATGAACGGATAGGATGTGATGATGGTGGAGGCTCCAATGATTCGCCCTTTGGAGCCAAAAGATGAATGATAGGTGTGGAATCCATGTGGAAAGGGTGAAGGTGAAGGTGATGGTGGTGAAAGGAAAAACAAGGATACACGGACAAACTTGGTTCGATCCTAGAACAGCTACCGTTCCCCAGCAACGGTGCCAGAAAGCTTGTTGGTATTTATTAACTTTCAGTGTTTTGGATCGGTGGGTCCTCAACCAACGAGTGAAAATGTACTGCGTGTCCCTATCCCGGATGGTGATGCAAAGAGACACAAGGTTTATACTAGTTCGGGCAATAGGTGCCCTACGTCCAGTCTGGGAGAGCGATCTTGTATTCCTTGCACCGAGGTGCTCGTAGTAGGGGTTTACAAGCAGGGCGAGAGAGGGAGTTAGTCCCAGGTCTCTGCGTAGAGCGGCGTGGGTTGCTTGAGATGTTGATCTCTTGCGGTGAGGGAGCGTGCGTATTACAGAATGTTGCTCGTTGCTTGCGTGTGTGTCTATCTGAGCGATGTCTTCATGAGTGTGTGTCTGTTTGTCCATGTTGTTCTTTTTAGGAGCGGCCCCGGTTACCCCCTTTATAGTCGAAGGGAGGCACAGGGGCGGTACATGTGTTTGTTGCATGGCGCTTTGTGGGTCGAGGTGGCATGTTCGAGTCCTGGACTTGTCACTGTGGCGGTATGGTTGGTGGAGTTGTCTTGTCCTCGGTGTACTGGAGTGATGCGCCGGTCACGCCCGATTCCACGCGACGTGGGGGCTCCTGTGGTGGCAGGCGCGCCTTCTTCCGTTGGAGGCGAGCTGGTTACTGTATGTTTGACCGGCGCAGAGTGCCAAGGCAGGGTTGATGCGATGGCGTGGGTACGCTGATTCCGAGGCTACAGGAGCTAGGCCTTGTGCGCGACGTGGGGGTTCCTGCTGCCTGACGTAGGGTATGACGCGTTCTGTGGGCGATGTGCCGGTCCCAGAGTGCTGACAACGTAGAGAGCCGAGGCCCAGTTGATGCAGAGGCTGGGCCGTCGTGGGGGGCTCGGCGGGCACGAGTCCCGAGGCTATAGGAGCCCAGAAGCGAATAGCCAAGGCTCAGAGGGAGCAGTTGGTTTTTTATGCTGATTCCAAGGCTACAGGGGCCCGGACATGACTCTCCACACCGCACTGTCGTCGGAGCAGGTGGGGTTAGGTAGCACAGTGCCGCATGGGTGTTAGTCGTGGGCACAGTGTCGAGCACAGTGGCCGGTAACCCCTTCCCCGTCCTGTCCCGGATAGCAGGGCGCTGATGCGACTTCCGTCTCATCAGTTACTCCGCTGTACTATGCCATCGTGCGGCTGACGTTGTGCGAGTGGTTTAGTGCTTCAGTTGGATGTGACGCTCCGTCAGGGAGGTCGGTCAAAGCTGCGGCGGGGCTGATGCCGAGCCGGCCTCGAGCGAGACAGAGAATTGGTACCTCGTCCGAGGCCTTTCGGGTGGGGCCTCGGGCGAGGCGGAGAGTTGGTACCTCGTCCGAGGCCTTGTGGCGTGGGCCTCGGGCGAATCAGAGAATCGGCCGAGGCCTCATGGTTGTCTCTTGGCTTTGATATTTACAAGGTCTAAGCAATTTTTTCGGTTCTTACTTAGGGTACCCCTTTTATGGTATCTGACAGTAGCCCACAAGCCTCGGGGGGAGTGCGAGCACTCTCCCTGAGGTTTTGACGAGACTTGGCTCGCAGCAGCTCCCGTCGGGATTATGTTTTGTGCTCGAGGCCTCGGTGGGTGCGCACGAGCACACCTGCCGGGTGTAGCCCCAGAGGCCCTGGGGGAGTGGATTTATTCCTCCAGTGGCTTTTTTCCTATTAAGTGAGGGGTTTTATCGCATTTTCCGAGCCCCTGAGTGCGAGTTCGGGTCGCTGGGTCTTGGCTTGGTTGCAGGAAGAGCCCCTGAGCCTCTGTGCGGAGCAAGAGGGCGATCAGGAGTTTCCCTGTCTTTTTTGGGCGGCCCTCGCACATCCTTTTCGTTCGGAAGGAGGGGTGGAGTATGCCAGGCTACCCTTGGTGGGCGCGAGAGTGACACTTCTAGTGAGCTGTTATCGGGTAAGTCCAAGTGGAGGCCCGTGCCCCATTCGATAGGGGTCGGCTAGCGTTCTAGAGACGCGCTCCAAAAGTACCAGAGGGCTTCTCTAGTGGGACCCTAGGCCATTCGGTTGGTCCCGGGGGCTCGACGCCTCCCTTCGGTGGGATCCCATTCAGAGACCTCCATGCCGGTCTCGGACATGACTTAGGGCATCCCAAGCTATCGCTTGCTTGGGCCTCGGCCATGTATGGGCTCGCCCTTAGTCATCCCTGACTCTTTTTGTCCTGGGGCGGCTGTCGAGACCCTCAGGGGCCCAGCCTTCGAACCCATGGACTATAACGGGCTCGGTGCCCAGTTCCTTAGTCTGAAAGGAATCGGCTTGGTTGCAGGAAGAGCCCCGAGCCTCTGCGCAGAGCAAGAGGGTGATCAGGAGTTTCCCTGTCTTTTTTGGGCGGCCCTCGCGCATCCTTTTCGTTTGGAAGGAGGGGTGGAGTATGCTAGGCTACCCTTGGTGGGCGCGAGCAGTGACACCTCCGGTGAGCTATTATCGGGTAAGTCCATGTGGAGGCCCGTGCGCCATTCGATAGGGGTCAGCTAGCAGTCTAGAGACGCACACCAAAAGTACCAGATGGCTTCTCTAGTGGGTCCTAGGGCCGCTTGATTGGCCCCAGGGGCTCGACGCCTCCTTCGGTGGGATCCCATTCAGAGACTTCCCTGCCGGTCTCGGACACAACTTAGGGCATCCCAAGCTATCGCTTGCTTGGGCCTTGGCCATGTACGGGCTCACCCTTAGTTGTCCCTGACTCTGATTGTCCTGGGGCAGCTATTGAGACCCTCGGGGGCCCAGCCTTTGAACCCCTAGACCGTAACGGGCTCAGTGCCCAGTTCCTTAGTCTGAAAGGAATCGGGTGGGGAATATTCCCTTCCCATCGGCTGACAACGGTGGGTGCGCCTTTTGAGGTGGTTTCTCGGGGAGACGGAACGATGCCTGCCGTTGCTGTGGTCGGATGCAATGCGATGTCTGCGGATGGGATGTTACTGTGCACGCGCGGTTAATGAGAAAAAGGTGGACGCGTGGGCGGTTTAATCAGATCCGCTTTAACTGCGCCAGATCTGGAAAAATTCCCTTTCCCGGTTTCATCGCCCGACCATTACACCCCCTTCCCTCCCTCATAAATATGTGACGAGTCGTGCCCCTATCCCTCCTTACCTTTTCCGCCTACACTCGCACTTTCTGCACTCGAGCGGTTGTCAAGAACAGCGGAAGAGAGCGCCGGGGAGAAGAAGGGAGAAGGGGGAGGAGAAGAGAGAGAGAGAGTAAGCGAGAGCACGTGTTACCGCCGTAGTCGCGTTCTCCCCCGCACTCATGGCTAGTGGTGCTGTTGTCCTCCTAGCGGATCCTTGGGGTCCGTCTGATGTGTCTGAGGAGACGCTGTAGTCGCTCATCGATGATGGTCTCCTCCGCCCGGTCATCGACCCCAATAGGCTGGAGTGGATTGCTCCGGGGAGCGAGCCGGAGCCGAGGCCACGCGATGGCTACATCGTGAGCTTTGTGCCCTTCCATGAGCGTGGCCTTGGCGTGCCGGTGGACCGGTTCATGCAGGCGCTCCCGCATTACTACGGCGTGGAGCTTCACAACTTCAACCCCAACTCCATTGCATAGGCGGCCATCTTCGTCGCCGTCTACGAGGGATACCTAGGCATTGCCCCCCACTGGGAGCTGTGGCTCCACCTCTTCCGGGCGGGGCTCACCACCAAGCCGACGGGCACGGCGGGCACGAGAAAGGCGATGAGGGCCGGCGGCTGCACTCTCCAAGTGTGCCAAGACCGGCAGCTCCTCTACATCCTGGCTCAGCTCGCGTCGCCCAACCATAGCTGGTACAACAGCTGGTTCTACTTCCGCAATGATGATGGCGGGTTTCCCCCTTATACCGAGCAAATCGTGGAGAGCCAGCCGGAGAAGTGGAGGTATGGCGTCGCGAGGGATGATCAGCCCAAGCTGGGGCCGCTCCTGGAGGCGCTGGAGAGGCTGCGCGGCCGTAGCCTTACGGCAGCTATGGTCGTGGCAGCCTTCCACCGCCGGAGGGTGCTGCCGCTGATGGCTCGGCGGCAGCGCCTGTTCGAGATGACACCGGATGAGCCGATCGATGGCATCCGGTTGTCCGCCGTCGCCCTCTCTGACGAGGAGATTCTACGTCAGGTGAGAGAGACGATGGAGGCGCGGTTGAGGAGCAGTGGTCTGACCCCGTTCTTGATGCGCCCATCGCGGGGGTACATCTCTCTGGTGAGTCACGCGCCGCTGCGGCTCCGAGGCCTTCTTGCTTCTTACGTTTCAGTCTGATCCCTTATTGCGTTTTGCCATTCCTATAGGGGATGTGGGATGTGTGAGCCTCCTCGCCGCCCGTTCCTGAGGACGCGGAGTGGCGAGCCAAGAACAGGGCACACGCCGAGGCGCACAAGGAGCGGAAGGACGCCGAGGAGGCAAGGCATAAGAGGAAGAGCCTCGAGCGTGAAGAGCTGGAGAAACATCATCGGCAGCAGAGGCACGACGGTCTCTTGGAAGAGCCGTCTCCATCATCGTCATCGCTGGACCCTTCGAGTGACGACGACGAGGTCGAGGCGGGGCGGGGTCCCCTAGACCACCTCCCCAATGTCAGGGGAGCGGTGCCTGAGGCATCAGCAAGCGGCCTGACGTCTCTAGGAGGAGGAGAGGGTGTCTAGGGGCTAGCGACTGCCCACCCTGGGGCCGAGGCCGACACGCGCGAGGCATGGGCGTTGGGGAAGCACGCTGTCAGCCCGAGGGACCCAATGGTGGAGATGGAGCGGACGATGGCGGGGGCGATTCAATCGCCTCCATAGAGGGATGAGGGAGTGTCGGAGTCGGGCAAGGGCCGACCAGTACCAGCGGACACGGAGGTCGTCTCACCGCCGTTGCAGAGGATGAGGGGCGCAGTGCCAAAGCAGTTGTGTCCCCGTTCGAGGTGAGTGTTTTGTCAGTGGAGTTTGTAGCATCTCCTGTTCGCCCCTTGGTCGTATGCTGACCTGGCGAGTGCTTTTGCTTTCAGCCGGAAGCGTCAGGCGGAGGTGCCCGCCCTGGCGCCACATAAGGCACTCAAGGTGAGCACCATCTCCCCCGCTCAATGGGTGGTGGAGGCACAGGCCACCATACAGCGTGGCGTGGCGTCGGCGAGGGCCGACCCGAAGGAATCGATCGCCCAAGGAGAGTTTGCCGAGGCGACCATGGAGCAGGCGGGGGAGGAGGCGGGCTCCCGGGACCACCAAGGCCGAGGTGGTGGAGGCGGGCGCGGTGGAGCCGGCGGCCCAGGATGCAACGGTGGAGGCGGGGCAACCCTCGGTACCACCCCCGGTCCAAGACCTGCCGCCGTCACAGGAGAGCGCCTAGGCGGTTCAGACAATCTCCTTTGATGATACTTCCCGGGGGAAGGAGGTGGCGGACGCCGAGGCGTCCAGCACCGCAGAGCAGCCAGTACCGACTCCTGCCAAGGGGAGCTCAGCCCTTGTCCGGGTCCGACTCGAGCCCCGCGGGTGGGATCACCCGCGTGTCTGATGGTGGAGCCGGGACGACCCTGAGGGGGAGCCTCTGTTCGCCCTTGAGGACACGACCGAGGGGGGGCGCTGGGGCTCCTTCGAGCAATTTCGCTAGCTGGCGGAGCGGTCGCCACGGACAGCGCTATCCGTCATGGCTGATGATCTGCCCGGGGTTGCCCAGGTGCGCGCTTTCTTTCCTGGTGCTGTGTCGTCTTTTTTTGAGTTTTCTTGCAGTACTTGACCCTGTTTTGCCTACCCAGGAGCTCGAGGCCTGGTCCCTCGGGAAGTCGATATTCCTCTAGCGGAAGAGGGATGTCTGGGACCAGCTCCGACAACAGACGGATCTGCTTGCCGGTGCCAATGAGCTTCTGTCGGCGCGGAGCGTGGAGGTGGAGGACCTCCGCCTTCGTTGTGCTGATATGAAGGTCGAGGCAGCCACGGCTTGGGAGCAGGCCGCCCCTTTGTCGGCGCGGATCGAGGAGCTGACCCAGGTGGCCAGCGAGCGGGACACCTTCAGGTCTCGGGCTAAAGAAGCGACGTCCTCCGCCGAGGCCATCGTTGGGCAGCTAGGTGCGGAGCAGGCCACGCATTTGCTGATGAAAGGTGCCCTGGCAGAGGCCCTCATGGTGGCGGAGGCCTCCCAGGTCGAGGTCTTAGCCTGGAAGAAGAAGTGCGAGGGTGAGTCCTATTAAACCGCGCCCCTTGTTTTATTTGTTTTTCTTGCGTTCTTAACCCCGTCCCGCCTATCTGGGCACAGGGCCGGAGAAGGAGGTCTCCTGGGCAGCCGAGGCCTCTGTTGAAGTGCAGTCGGTGCTCAAGGCTGAGATCTGGGAGCACAACGCGCTGCAGAGCGCCGCCCGTACTGCTTGCGAGGCCCTGGAGGTCGAGGGGGTCGATCTGAGCAGCTCCCTCAGGAGCCGCCTGACCGCGCTGAGCAGCCGAGTCCGTGAGCGGCTTCGGGGGGCGCTGCATATGGGCGTCAAGCACGCCTTGGCCGTCGTCTCCTCGCACTACGCCGGCATCGACCTCGTGGCCGTTTGTGACGGTTACGTCGTGGCTGAGGATGACGAGGAGGCCGATGAGGAGGTCATGAAGCTGGAGGAGGCGGTTGAGGCCCCTGGCACGGCGCTGGCCAGTTTGTTCAAAGAGGAGGTGGTTCCTCCCACGTCGTCCGCCGACGCTGGCAACCATGAGTTTTGACCTGGGCCAAAAGGGGTCATGTAAACAGATTAGGACTTATGTTATCGTATCATAACGCTTGTGGCTGTCAAGGCCTTTTAAAGTACTCGTGTGTATACGCTTTTTTAATCATTTTTTATTGTATTTTCGAGCCTCTGCCCTCTGCCTCCTTTCTAGACAAGTCCTTTGCAAAAAACTTCCTCGGAGCCTAAGCTGCCCTTCGGGTGAAAGGTGGTGAGGGAGTTGCCATAGCCCAGAGGCGTAGGTGGTCTCGCGGCTCGGCCGGCCTTTTGGCCTCGAGGCGAACTTTCGGTCCTTAGGTTTTTTACAATCGACTTGTCAGAGTACGCGAGAGAGTTTGGCGTAGAATTTTTTCAAAAAATGACTAAAAAATGGTGTCTGGGACTTAGGGGGTCCCCCCTTTTAGCCCCCGAGGGAGGCTCAGTTCTGCAGAGGCAGAGCCGAGTCTTGTTCAAGCCCTACGGTGGGCACCTCTGCAGAGGCGGAGCCGAGTCTCCCTTATAGCGTTATCGTAACGCCGATCCCCCATTGATGGGGGATTTCTTGAAAAATTAGAACAACTAAAGAACGCTTCTTTAATGTATTTCGTGAAACAATGTATACAATGCTTGGAAATTTAAGGGTAGAAACGACGTAGTTGTTCTATGTTCCAAGCGTTAGTGAGGATTTCGCCCTTCTCGTTGGCTAGCTTGTAGGTCCCAGGCTTTAGCACTTGGGCGACGATGTTCAGGATTGCCATGAACTTGGCATAGCACAGGCGCCCTAGGATAGCGTGATAAGTCCCCTTGAACCCAACCACCTCAAAGGTAAGGGTCTCCTTGTGGTAGTTGGAGGGAGTGCCGAAGCAGACGGGTAAGTCAATGCGCCCGAGGGGTCACGTGCGCTTCCCCGGCACGACGCCGTGGAAGGGTGCGACACTGCCTCGGAGCCATGACTAGTCGAGCTCCAGGAGCTCTAGGGTGTTGGCATAGAGGATGTTGAGGCCGCTGCCTCTGTCCATCAGTACCTTGGTGAGCCAGGGGTTTGGGACATAATTGGGGTGGTCTTCCCAATCGAAGGTGATCACCTCCCAAGACCAGTCGAGGTACTGGGGAGTGGCTACCTCAACCGAGAAGACCTCCCAGTGTTCCCTCTTTCGTTGACGCACCGTGAGGCACGCTGAAGGCCCGCCAAAGATCATGAAGGCATTGTGCACCTCGGGGAATCCGTCGTCCTTGTCATTGTCTCCGTCGCCAGCGCCCTTCTTCTTGGCATCATCGTTGGGGAGCCCGAGCTTGGCGTAGTAACATTGGAGCATGGTGCATTCTTCGAGGGTATGCTTCACCGGGCCCTGGTGGTAAGGGCATGGCTTCTTAAGCATGTCAGTGAAGAGCCCGGGGCCGTTGATGGGGCCTCGGGGATTCTTGCGATCCGCGGCTGCGACGAGATCGGCCTCGAGGGCCTCTTGCTTCCCCTAGTGCCCTTTTTTCTTTTTCTTGGAGAAACGGGAGGCCGAGGCCTCGGGGGCCTCGTCCCTCTGCTTCCCCTTGGCGCCATTGTCAGGGAAGATGGCCCCGAAAGTCTCTTCGCCCGAGGCAAAGTTGTTGGCGATGTCGAGGAGCACGGCCGCCGAGGTCGGTACGTTCCAGCCTAACTCTCGGACCAGGTCTCGGTAGGAGGTGCCAGAGAGGAATGCTTGGACAATTTCCGAGTTGTCGACGCGGGGCAACTCAGTGCATTGCTTGGAGAAGTGTCGGATGAAGTCTCGGAGAGACTCGTTTGGCTTCTGGCGACAACTCTTGAGGTCCCAGGAGTTCCCGGGGCGCACGTATGTGCCCTAGAAATTCCCAATGAAGACCTTTACCAAGTCGCGCCAGTTGTGGATCTACAAGGGAGGGAGGTGTTCGAGCTAGGCTCGCGCCGAGTCTCACAGGAACAAGGGGAGGTTGCGGATGATGAGCAGGTCATCGTTCGTGCCACCTAGCTGACAAGCCAGGCGGCAATCGGCCAGTCACAGCTCGGGGTTGGTCTCGCCGCTGTACTTTGTGAGGTTGGCCGGTTGCCAAAGCCGGGCAGAGAAGTGGGCGCTATGGATGGCCTTGCTGAAGACTCGAGGGCCAGGTGGCCTGGGAGAAGGACTGCGGTCCTCCCCACAGTCATAGCGACCACCTCGGTGTGGGTGGTAGCCTCGGGCGGGCCCATCGTTGTAACAGAACCGCCCAATTTATACAAGATCAAGTACGGCTGTCCCCGCTAACACGTTGACACACACATACTTTCACTCATATAAACCCGGTAGTCCACCGAGTGTCCCATAAGACCTCGGTAAATCAACATCACAACCAAGATCGCGTGATTAAGCAAATACACATCACATACACAGGGTTGCAGCGGAAATAATATTACAAATGGGTTCACAATTAAAGTACAAGTTTGAGTTTCAAAATCGATTAGTGAAAACAACATAGCTTTCAAAAGATTACATTAATATATGTTCCAAATACATTGCTAGCATAAGTGACATCATCCGACAAAAGCATATAGATGAGAAGTAACTATAGAATCACCGAGCCACCGGCGGTTAGCCACCATCTTCACAGGCCGAGAACTTCACCTGCAACATGGTGGGATAAACCCTAAGTACGAGAAGGTACTCAGCTAGACTTACCCGTCAAAACCAGAAATAAAGGACACCAAGGGTCATGCAAGGCTTATGAGGTGGGCTAGCTTGACACAGTTGCATAAAAGAGCTTATGAAGATAGTGACCAATTTAAACTTAGCATCAAGTTTATCATCATTTACCTGTCCACTAGATTAGCACCTGTACTAGAGCACTCACTTATTAGGAGCAAACAATATTTAACCATAGCAGGTATAATAAGGCTGTCATCATCATATCATCATTTCTGAACCATTATGTTATTTAGTGTATCTACTTTGGAGATAAGCCCATCAAGTTCTCACTAATCGGGATAGACGGCGACTCGAATCGAATTACAACTCAGCTGAGGGGGTATTCCTAACTCTCACCCTGGCATACTTAGCAAGGGTAGCCGTGGGTCACCTTTGGAACAACTCAGGAACCAAATTCGCGGGTTCGATCAGCGCCAGCACTCTCAGGGATTACCCTTCTGTCAGGACGATCAGGACTTTTAAATCACCTGCCCTTGGACTCACGCCTACGGCTCCCTTCCGAGGCGCACTTTATACTTATCGACTCCTGGCCTGAGGTGAGCTACTCGGCTTCGCAGTCGGTCTTCGGACATGGCCAACTAAGAGAGAGGCATGCGTTCAACATGAACAGGAAAGGCTCCAAGATTCAGTCCTTAATCGACATCGACGGAGTCACTGCAAACCGACAAGCCTCCGTCCGGTCTTCATTTCAAATTAAGGCTGGTTCTTTTCCACGATAGCAAATATATCCAACCGTGTCATATGTATCTTCCTATATCTCGCAGGTGACAGGAAATCACCTGACTTCTACCGTGTTTAAGCAGGGATAAGCACTACACGAGCCTGAGCTACATAGGATTCAGGGTATCAATATCTGGACAAGGATTGGGTAACCAATGCAGCAAGTGTTTGCATCCAACACCTAAACTTAATGCAACAATATATATATGTAACAATAATATTGTAACTACATTTCGAAAATTAGGAGGCTTAATATGCTCCAGGGCTTGCCTGGGATCTGACACAAGTCAGTTTAGTTAGGTTGCACTATCCTGGTGACATCTCAGGTCCTAGCACTTGCTTAGTCCTTCCATCTTCGGGATAGATCCATCAAACATTGTCTTCGGGTTTGGCTCCAACATCGCATCCTTCACGTGGTGCATCTAGCGTACCTAGATGAGATGCAATATGAAAGTGTATGAATACATGGAAGTGCAATAGACAATGCATCGCATGCAGTAAGTAAGACAAGCACAAGGTTATATTAATATGCACAAGCACTTCGCATTGCCTACTTTAAATATCGCACAATTTATCATGCCACGATAGCAAAGAAGACGACAACACCAAGCATGACACAAGTTTCCTAAGATCTCAGGTATTCTAACTCAACCATTATCAAAGGTATGAGCCACACTTAGCAATATACAAGCAAACAACTATAATTGGAATCTATCAATTTCTGGACATGCAAACAACAACTACAAGATTTAGCTATAACTGGAGTTACACAAATCCAAATGACTTACAAGAAGACATTTTGGAAATCTTAAGAAATTGTCTACCATTCATTTTTAATCATGTTAGCATGATTCTCAAGTTAACTAAGTCAAATATACCCATTTACAGAAGCTGGTCCACAATTGACAGAGAGCAATCAATTTTGTAACCCAACTTTAAACAGGCATAACTCACAAACCACAAAACCAAATACTACCAAATTTTAACATAAGCTATATACATGAATTATCTACAACTTTGTTATTATCACCAAAAGCTCATTTAAATCCTAACTAGATCAAACACTAGCATCTTTCAGATCTGCTCAGAATACAATCAAAACCTGATAGAAGACTTAAAAGTCATGTAACTCCTACACTATTTGGCCTATGACCTTACAATTTGAACACAAGCAAGATCATGAAATTTTATACAACTTTGGTATTCACTACAACCATAGCAAACATCATTTACACCACGAAAATAATTGCACAAGCAAAACCCCAACAACAGTGGTACAGAAAACTGATAGGAACTTCAGAGAAGCATAACTGGAGTTCTAGATCTCCAAGAAACATGAACCATAACTTTTTGAAAAGCCTAGGAAGTTACCTACAACTTTCTTATTCTCATATTAAGATGCTTCTTCAGTTAGAAGGGTCAATTAATCCAATAATTGCATCTCTGTCCAAAACATAGACAGAAACTGACATGCCACTTTAAACAGCTATAATTGGAGTTATACATGTCCAATAAAATGTGGTTCTAGACTTTTTAGAGATCTTATTAAATTCTAAACAACTTTGTTGTAAACACCTAAAGCTAATTCTACTATTAAGAAGGCCCCACAATACCAACAAGGTAACCCTGTCAGAGTTTGGGCAGAAACAGCCACTGATATTTAAGCAAGTATAACTCAAGATCTACTTAACCAAAAATCATGATATTTAGCTTTTTGAAAATCTTAATAAAAGTACTACAACTCATGTATTATCATCAAGTCATGATTCATAACCTAACTAAGCCAATTAATTTAATCTTGCAGACCTATTCAGAATAGGGGTAAGGCAATACATGTAATTTGTTATTTTTATAGATCTTAAACTATCAAGCCTAAAATACTGAAATTTTTACCAGACATCACTAATCACATCAGTAACACTCCAAAAAAATTTCACATTTATTTGAGTAAAATAAATGCAGTTATAAAAAGAACAAGACATGACTAGCATTAAGAACCTAACTGCCTAAATCTATTTTTACAGCTAAACCTTTAAACTAAAACATGTAATATTATTGATCTAGTACATAGATAATTTCACAAGGATTCCAAAAAGTCCACATTTGTTATTTTAGCATTTTTCTACTAATTAATACGGATTTTCAAAGTGGAGCATTCAAATCTGTAAAAACCAGAGAAAAAGGGATCGAAATCTTGCATCGGGGCCCCTGCGGAAAACACAAATTAAATACGAACAAATTGATCCTTTTCGGCACTATTCACTGGAGTCACTAGTTCTTCACAAAACCCCCTGCCTTTTCCCTTATTGCCGCGCGAGGTCCATAGTCTTCAAACTCGACGCAGAGTCCAGCACAGCACGGTGGCCGGCCGGCGGCCGATTCGGCCGGCTGGGGAGGGGCTTCGGCGGCCACAGAGGGGCGGTGCTAGGGCTTGGCCGCGGACAGCCGTGGCCATGCCTGGCCCTGGCCTTGGCCGGCTGCAGCCAGCAGCGGCGCCGCAACCGAGCAGCGCCCGGACGGCAAGCAGGGCAGTGGCAGCTTTGGCGACGGCAGCGACGAATTTGGCCGGAGAAGAGACGGCGGCGGAGGAGCAGCGTGGCGTGCCTAGGCACTGCAGCAGAGGAGGAGAGGGAGCACGCTATAGTAGCTGCAGCTCAAGCTTCGCTCGGCGTCAATGGCGGCCACGACGAGCGAGAGGCAGGGAGCGAGAGGGCGATGGGAGGGCGAGCGAATGAGTGCTGGGCAGCTCGGGCGCTCAGTTTGGAGGAGCAGGGCATGAGGCAGCGCATGGCGCAGCGCTTGGACGCGCGTCAGCCATGGTGGGAGCGCTCTGTGCATGGTGGCCACGCCCTGGACACGCGCCGCCCATTGGGGCGTTTTACCTAGCACGTGGCGGGCAATAGAGTAGGCAAGGTGGGGAGCCGATTTGCGCCGTTTGCAGGCCAAATTTGGACATGGGCCCAAAAGCAAAGTTGCAGCCCACATAATGCTCTACAATTTCTATTTAAGGTGCACTGCCATAAGGGCTGTGGATTAGCAATTAACTGTGCTCCAAAGTGATAGTGTCAGCGCATTGATAACAGTCACGGGAGCTCGCCTTCGGAGGTCAAAACTCGGTCAAACTCAGTGCAACTTTTTGTATGCTCTTCTCCATAATATAACCTTCAACTTTTATTTTTGGACCAACTCAAGTTGCTTAGCAAAATTTGGAGAACGTGGGATGGCAATGTCGATGTCAGTGAATTCCGGACTACAAACACTGTCGGGTTGATTTCAGCTTTTCTATTAGACTTTGCGCCTTGTTTTGATCCATTTTAAAACCAAATCATGACTTGGTATTTTAACAAAGTTTGTTATAATCAAACTTTTATTCAACTTTCATTTTTGGTCAAACCACATATCAGGTCCAAAAGTCAACTTTATTCCTCGGTCAACGCAAAGCCCTTTTTGCTAAAGAATCTAGGGTTTCCATGATTTTTGGATATTTTCTCCATCTTTGCTCAACACGAACCCTTCATAACTTTTGTTGTAGAGTTCAATTAGAGTTGTTGGAGCAAGGTTGCAAGGTTTGGTTGACGTCATAGGTTTCCATCTACTTGATAAAGTAATTCATGCAAAGATATGACTTATCATTTCATGTGACTTTTTGATTCCAAACTTCATGAAACTTTTCCACGGGTCTAGATGGATGCATGGGGATGTAATGTACATGGAATAAGCATGTTTAACATTACTCTTGCATAATCTTAACAAGAGTCCATATATAAGCAAATGTGCAGGGCCCAAGTTTAAGTTGGAGCTCCATCATGTAGATTTGATCTTGACACCTTGATTACCACTTGACATGTCATGTTTGAGCTCAAACCCATTGCTTAACTGGTAAACACCGGGGGTGTTACAATCGTTGTCGTGGCACCATCGCCTGTTGACCACATCGTGGTCGCCTTGCGCCTCGCGTCGGTCGCTGAGGCGGTCGTGCACTGAGGGGGCCTTGAGGCGGTCGTGCACTGAGGGGGCCTTGAGGCGGTCGTGCACCGAGGCCTCTCTATCTTGTCGAGGCGGCGCCGAGGGACGTTTCGAGGTGTCCCCGCGCCGTCGAGACACGGAGCTTTCGGCCTCCTGTACCGCGGCGGTCTCGAGAAGGTCTCGGAGTTCGCCGTGGACCCATCGCCCCTCTGCGGTAGATGGCTCGGGCATCGTTCGGAGTAGCATCTCCACTGCCGCAATGTTCTGGCTAGCGCGATTGAAGATAGGGGTTGCTCGCCCCCTTCATCATTGTTGATGCGGTGGTAGACGTCATGAGCCCTCCGCCGGGCTGCTCTGCCATCACCGTGACCCCACTGCTCTCACTCGAGAGTGTCTCGAAGCTGCTGTAGAGGGAGTCGGTCTTGTTCGACCTTGGCCTGAAGCTCATGGAGCTGCTCCAAGTCAAGGCATTGAAGTTCCTCGTGGGCGGGGTTCTCATTCCACGTTGCCAGGGGTTCGATGCGCGGAGGTGTGGTGTCGCCTGCCCCCGCGTAGGGCGGGGAGCAATTGCCTCCGCCTTCGTCTTCATCGCCCGCTCTCGGCATCCTAAGCTCAACGACGAAGCACTCATGAGTGGGATCGTAAGTGCCTTCGTCATCGGAGTCAGAGTAGCCGAAGCAGTAGTCGCTCGCGGCCATGAAGCGGTGCATGGCTTCAGGGTCGCGAAGCCCGAAGAAGTATGCTCTAGCCCATGCCTCGTCCTCCTCCGAGGAGTCAGCGTGGGTGTGGGTCGAGGTTGTGGCGAAGAGGTCGAGGGCGAACCGTTGGTGGCGTCCTGAGGGCTCCGCATGAGTGAAAGCGTAGGAGGAAGCATAGGCAGCGGCGGCATTTCTCAACCCGAAGGGGTACGGGGATGGTGCCATCGTCGGGTTCCGCTCCGCCGAAGTCGATTCCACAGGAGGTGGCGGGGTAGAGCTTGATGGCAGGGCGTCGCTGCGCGCCACCAGCGTCTTTCCCTTGCCCAGGCTTAAGCTAGATAGGTCCCCAGCCAGGACTCTGCGCCAACAGTTGGGTGTGGAAACTGGTGGGCGCAGAGCATTGCCCTGAACTTGCGCAGATGTTGGGGGTGGTTCCGCTCGCGTCGTGCGCTCGGCGAGCGCGACGAGCGCGCGGCGGCGGCGCCGCTTCTTTTTGGCTATCGGTGCGTGATGCCATCGTCGGCCAATGGGGCTCTAGATGGGAGGAGTACTAGGTCGTACTCGTATCCTAGAGACATGAACTCTAGGCTCCCAAACCAGATCACCGTGCCGAGACGCAGTCGTCGTACGGGGTTTGCCATCCGGCACTTGTTGGGATGATTAAGCTAACACGCAATATGCCACTACCAAGCGTGCTAACTGCCGGTGTTTTGGACCGCGGGTCCTCAACCAACGAGTGAAAATGTACTGCATGTCCCTATCCCAGATGGTAATGCAAAGAGACACAAGGTTTATAATCGTTCAGTAATAGGTGCCCTACGTCCCACCGGGAGAGCGATCTTGTATTCCTTGCACCGAGGTGCTCGTAGTAGGGGGTTTACAAGCGGTCGAGAGGGAGTTAGTCCTGTCTCTCTGAGAGCGGCGTGGGTTGCTTGAGATGTTGATCTCTTGCAGTGAGGGAGCATGCATATTATAGAGTGTTGCTCGTTGCTTGCGTGTGTGTCTATCTGAGCGATGTCTTTGTGAGTGTGTGTCTGTTCGTCGGTGTTGTTCTTTTTAGGAGCAGCCCCGGTTACCCCCTTTATAGTCGAAGGGAGGCACAGGGGCGGTACATGTGTTTGTTGCGTGGCGCTTTGTGGGTGGAGGTGGCATGTCCAAGTCCTACGCTTGTAACTGTGGTGGTATGGTCGGTGGAGCAGTCTTGTCCTCGGTGTACTAGAGTGACGCGCCGGTCACGCCCGATTCCGGGTGACGTGGGGGCTCCTATGGTGGTAGGCGTGCCTTCTTCCATTGGAGGCGAGCTGGTTACTGTACGTTTGACCAGCGCAGAGTGCCGAGGCCGGGTTGATGCGATGGCGCGGGTACGCTGATTCCGAGGCTATAGGAGCTAGGCCTTGTGTGCGACGTGGGGGCTCCTGCAGCCTGACGCAGGGTATGACGCATTTTGTGGGCGACATGCTGGTCCTAGAGTGCTGACAACGTAGAGAGCCGAGGCCCAGTCAATGCAGAGGCTGGGCCGTCGTGGGGGGCTCAGCGGGCATGAGTCCCGAGGCTACAGGGGCCCGGAAGCGAATAGCCGAGGCTCGGAGGGAGCAGTTGGTTTTTTATGCTGATTCCGAGGCTACAGGGGCTTGGACATGACTCTCCACGCCGCACTGTCATTAGAGCAGGTGGGGTTAGGTAGCACAGTGCCACATGGGTGTCAGTCGTGGGCACAGTGCCGAGCACGATGGCCGGTAACCCCGCCCGTCCCCGTCCCCGATGGCGAGGCGACGATCGATTTCCGTCTCGTCGGGTTACTCCGGCTGTACTATGTCGTCGTCTGGGCTGATGTTGAGGGAGTGATTGAGTGCTTGATTGGATGTGACGCTCCGTCAGGGAGGTCGGTTAAAGCTGCGACGGGGCTGATGCCGAGCCGGCCTCGAGCGAGACGGAGAATCGGTACCTCGCCCGAGGCCTTTGACGGGGCCTCGGGCGAGGGGCCTCGGGCAAGGTGGAGAGTTGGTACCTCGTCCGAGGCCTTGCGGCGTGGGCCCTCGGCGCGGGTGGAGAGTCGGCCAAGGCCTTCTGGCGTGGGCCTCGGGCGAATCGAGAATCGGCCGAGGCCTCGTGGTTGTCTCTTGGCTTTGATATTTACAAGGTCTAAACAATTTTTTCGGTTCTTACTTAGGGTACCCGTTTTTATGGTATCCGACATTAACGCACACAGAGAAATCCGCAAGCGCATGTATACCGATGTAGCTTTCACCAAGGAGTATTCCAAGGTATCAATTTTCACGGGGAACGCGAAGTGAACTAGTAATGAATCAAGAACGTCCAAGGAAAGACTGAATGAAATGTTTTGTGGGTAGAGAGGGTCTCCTATGATTTTCTAAGATGAACTAATTAATCAAGGCTCAGGCTTACTACTCTCATTTACTTTGGAGCAACAATACCTTTCTGACCCTCAAATGAAGTGAGGAGAAGTGGTCGGGGGAAGGCTGCCAAAAAGCTCTACGAAAACATCAATCCTAACGTGGTGGATTACAAAGGCCTTACAGAGCTGTCACCTCTAGGGCTACCACAACTATCCATGGGATTAGGCGCAATCTTAGGTAAACACTAACCTAGACACCGCGTCTACACTAATGATTACTACTCTAATTCAACGTTAAAACTAGAGCACTCAATGCAAGCAGAGATCAAGTAAATAAAGTAAAGTAAGAACTGAACTCAACTAAATAGAAAACTTAGAAATACTAGAGAAATAACCTGAATATTACTCGAGGATGAGCTGCACCCACAGAGATACAAAGTCAAGGAGGATCTGATAGGCCCAGCTCCTCCCCAGCTCTCTCCTCTTCTCTCTCCCTATTCTCTCCACTACAACTAGATGAGAGCCATCTAGAGAGACACTTCCACTACAACTATGATGAAGAGAGTGGAGCTCAAGTGTGTAGGTGTGTCTTACAAGTGAGGGAGAGGGGTCCTATTTATAGTGCTAGGTGGAGTAGGGGCTACTACAATGCCACGTTAGCGATCCGCGTGATCCTTCTTCTCTACCCTTGGATGGAACCGACCACAAATCAACATAAATCAACGCATAGGATTGATCTTCATTGTGTTGACTTGAATGTGAAGAAGAGTGAGGCAGCTCGGATATCGGGTGGCACCAGCTAGGCGATAGGGTGAGGGCATCGGCCGGTGCCCCACCGAGAGGCCGGGCCCTCCATCCTCTATGTGGTGGCCCTCCGTGGTGTAGAGCGTGGGTATGAGCATTTTGTGAATTTGATCATCGACAGTTGGATGGTGGGACCATGGATCCTTGTACTTCCATTCTGGAGTGTTGATCAACCAACTGACTTGCCACCAAAGAATGGATTCACTTGGGAGTGTGTTGCTACAGATCAATGACATGGAGGGGAGCCAAGTGACGCCGAGCGGTGCCAAGTGGGCCCTGGCCCCCTTGCTGTGTGGAATGCCTTCTAGAAGCCTTGTATTGATGTGTGTTGACCATTTTTGCCCCAGCATACACAATATTCCAAGTACAAGTGGAACCAAGTAAAATCATAATATAAATGTTGCTTTTATCTTCATTTTATGCCAAAATGAACATCATATGGATGGTCATAAATAATGAATAAGGACCATCAATAGCTGCCACGCGTCTTCGTTCAAAAGGTTCCGACCGTTGCCACCAACGGTCAATGGATCATGAGCATAGAGTCACTATCGGATGCACCGTCAGACCGGCCATCAGACCCACCATAGGGTGAGTCTGACACGGTCTAGAGAAGTCAAGAGACAATTGAAACAATCGAACGCTGTCCAACACTCACCGTCAGACCAAACCCTTGACCCGATGCCTCCACATGTCAGCACCGCGTCAAACCTCTCTTCTCTCATGCGAAGCAACAGTGCGCGCATCTGGTTCGACGTCGCGGATTGTCTTAGTCCGACACTGCCCTGAGCATGCCTGAGAGCTAGGGTTGGTTGTCAGACCATCACCAATGGAATGACGCCCCCTCTGCCAGGGTCCGACACCTCTTGAACTTTCTCGAGTTGATCCACTTCAACTCACACAACTTCTTTGCAAATGTGCCAACACCACTAAGTGTACACCACCATGTACAAGTGTGTTAGCTTTTTCTCAAACATTTTTCAAAGGAATTAGTCACTCATTTCACCACGCTACTCGATCCTAGCAATGATGCAAAGTTAGATCACTTGAGTGTCACTAGATGACTGATATGCAAACAAGTTTGCCCCTCTTAACAGTACGGCCATCTATCCAAAACCTGGTCATGAACTTCTCTACACACCTATGACCAGTGAAATGAAATACCCAATAGGTTATACCTTTGCCTTGCACACTCCATTCTATCTCTTCAAATATTGATGCAACACATCCACCAACCAATCACAAATGATATCATCCACTTCATATCATCACGTGACCATATTGGTTCATCGATCTTGACATCACTTGTTCTTCACTGTTGCCTTAGTCCATCGGTGCCATGTCTTGCTCAAGCTTCACCGTCACACGGTCCATTGCTCCAAAGCCTCCAACTTGCCCTTCACGCTTGCAACCTATCCATCAATCCAAGTCTTGTCTTGATCTTCTCCACCTTAGTCACATGACTCAATGTCATGTCTCATATGCAATAAGGTCCTTTATCACATGTGTGAGCCTTGCAACAAATCCAAGCCATCTTCCCCATCATGGCATGAGTTGCTCACACAAGTGTACCTATGGACTAATCACCTGTGTATCTCACACTTAAACTCATTAGTCCACCTAGGTTGTCACTCAATTACCAAAACCAAACAAGGACCTTTCAATCTCCCCCTTTTTGGTAATTGATGACAACTCTACAAAGATATGGAAATTATGCACTTTTGGATTCATGTTGCTAGCCCAAGCAATTTTACCATTTGTAAAATATTTTGGATAAGTACCACAACCCCAAATTGGTAGTATTAGCTCCCTCTACATATGTGCTATAGAGTTTGGTTCTAAGTTTGCACATATGCATGGATTGGAATTGTGGGAGAGTAATTACTACTAATGATGCTAAGGTGTAAAGAATAAACCTTTGAAGCGCGATACCAATTAGAGTTGCACCTTTAAATTCACCCTTAGCACCATGGTTAGCTAGATACCTCTTGGAAACAAAAACACTAGATACCCTGTGAAATCAGCATTAGGGGCAAGGTACTAGTATTACTTGAAAACATACCAAGTGTCTAGCTATCATCCTATGTATGCTAGTATTCAAATCATCGATCAAATTCTACAACTAGTATACACCACACAAGCATGCATTTTAAATTTAAAAACTTATGCAAATGCAAGCAAGCACATGAACATGCACATATCAAATGCAATCAAACAAAGTTCATGAGCTTGCTCCCCCTACATGTGTGCTTCTCTTGTCCAAGAATTTTGATCCTTCTCCATTCTTCAATGTTCCTCCCTCTTTGTTCATGTCCAACTTCAACTTCTCCCCATGATGCGTATTTTCATATGTTTGTTCCAACTTCTCCCCTTCGTCATCAATTTCCATAAAAGGTATGCTTTTTATTGATACAAAGGATTGCATTGGGGTAGATGGTTGACACTTGAATCTTGCATTTTTTATGGACACCACTACATATATTGGAATGACACCACTTGTAGCCCTTGAGATACCTCATGTAGGATCTTTTTGACCTTGATACCAATCGGTGGGGCACCTCCCCCTATGTCATAGCATGGGTCATCCACTTGATAAACTTGAGCTCTTGTTAGTGAGGGAACTTTCTTCACTTAATGATCACTTAAAGTTGAGGATCACTTGTGGAACCACCATCTTGTATGATTGATACCACGTGTAGAAATGTTATACCACTTGGAAGAATTTTCTATCATGAAGCCACTTGTTGGTTTTGTCAATAAAAACCATTTCTTGAACATTTTCTATCTTCATGAGTACCACTTGTAGGATATCACTTGTAAGTTGATCTAGACATCACTTGTGAATTCTTCTTGAAAAATTGTTTGAGTCTAGATACCACTTGAAACAACTAAACTAGATATCTATTTGCATTGTTCTCTTGTGCTTCTACTCTTGTTACCATCATGAGCTTCTAATGTTGACTTGAAGTAAATTGATTTGCCTAAGCTTTCAAGTCTAGTTTGAACCCTCTCTAAGCTTCTTCACACACATTAAGCGGTTATCTTATCAATGTTGTACTTGTCACTTGTTGGCAATTCAAATTAAATCAAATACTTGGGTTCACTAGCTCATGAACAAACTCATACACTACAGCTAGATCAAATAATCATACAAGCAATAGTGGTAGGCTATGAATTTAAACATTTCATTTGTTATGCATGATCTTTTGAAGCATGTACTATATGCACTAACCACATACTAGTAAGGGATGAAATGATCATGCACATTACAATGATACATTTGCTATCTTGGAGTAGAGGATAGTCATTTCATTTCAATTAGCCTCCGCAATAGCAATGTGAAGTCCAATTTATAGCTTGGAGAAGACCAATATTCATAGATAGAGTCCATTCTTCACCTATATGAATTGAGAACCACTTAAGATCAAGTGCAGTAACTCTTGTTGTGGTTGGCTTGCTTTCTCTTTTGATCAATGCTTGCATGAGAGCACTAAATGTGAAAAAACACTTGAGTTATCATGACTAGCTCTCTTTTGGGTGTTGCTTGGTTTTCTTGATCAACCCTTTTGATTGCTTCAACTAAGATTCTCAAATGTTTCTCGAATCACCACTTCCATATTAGCTTTTCAAGTACCACACTTGGTTTGCCTACACATAAGCGGCAAGCCCCTAGACTAGGGAGAAGTGACCTCTCTCCAAAGAACCATCCTTGATACTCACTTGAAATGACTTGATTGATTGATCCAAGTGATGGACATAACTTGATGAATAACCTTGAATCTTTCTTTAAGTCCTTTTCTTTCTACTTGTTCAAGTTCTTTTCTTTCTACCAAAAGATCTCTAATAATCACTAGAACTTAAACTCCATTTCATCTTGAATTTGATCTTGATCTTCAACTTGAGTACCAAATATGTGCCAAATACACTTCACAATCAAATGGCCTTGAACTCTTTGCTTGTCATGCTTCTAGATCAATCTAAAACCAAAGTTAGGTATCTCAACCACTTATAATCATGTTTCCAACTTGAGGACCTTTCAATCAAAGTGACTTTTGATCAATCCAATAATTGTCACTTTTCTGGCAACTTCTGTACTCTTCAAAGAAAAATCTATATATTCCAATGTACAAATCCAATTACCACGCAATTTGGTGGAGATGTACTACACTAAGTAATCTAGCAGCTGTAAAAATTTGAGCTTCATTTGACTTCTATATTGCTACCAGAATTCATTTCTTCCACCACTGCTATATTCTAAAAACTGATGCACTATAGCTGACAAGATCCACTCCAAAACCAAAGCATTTATTATCCAATTCTCATGAAATTTATATAGAACTTAATACCATAAGTCTAGAGCATGCATACCAAATTTCAAGCCAATCCAAATAGATTTGATCACTCAAACATGGCTACAATCACAGCTCACTCAAATTTTATAATATAGGACAGATTTCAATACCTGAGCTATTCTTCATGAAATGTGACATAAACTTGAAACTAACTTGTTTGAATACTTTCACAAGACATAAATTCATTCAATCCACTTACTTAAAGTCATCTTATGAACTTATCCAATCAGTTCAATCCAAACTTGATTACTAATTATTTAATCCATTCAAACATCTCATAGCAAGCAACATATGCATATATATCAAATTTAATCAACTCATATGCACCCAAATGAATTAGATCAACTAGAGATATACCTTGGTTAACTCATGATCATCCAACTAGCAAGCTCCAACTTTCATATTTGCAAGCCATCAAATAATACAATAAATCATCCACAACTTGAATTATAGCACTTGTATGTTGTAGCACTTGAACTTCACTAATTCTTGACTTGACATTGGGATAGAATAGCACTAGGCTTCAATAATTGACTCAATATATGATGAACAATAAGAATTCCATTGAATCAAGCCTCCAATACCACGGTACCTACACACAATCATCCACTTTTTGATGGTACCCAAACAAGTTTGGGTCCTCTCAAGTTAGGTGCAAGAAACTTAGGCATTGCCTTAGTATGGATAGCATGATGTTTTGCAATAACAACCAAAGAGGTACCATTACCATCCTTCCTAAGCAAAGAATCATCATTGTTAGTGGTTTTAACCAAAAAAATCTAACCGCCAACTATGATCCAAAAAGGAGGAAACTACATGTTTCTACACACATATACCTTTACTATTGACATAGTTCCACTTGAATTCCGGGATTACTGTTTTGCAGGTCACATACATGAATACAAGGGAATTATAATCAAAATACGCCATTAGACAAAGCGTAATGCAGATCATACACCAAAGAATGAGAAGACGGCCCATCCAACATGCAAATCTAGGGCAAGCACCGACGTAGCTAGCACCTAGGCCCATCTAGGGGCCACCACACAAGGTGGTGGCGAGGTAGGCCAGCCAGGGTGCGGCCACACCGCCTCTAGCTCCTCTCAGACCACCTTGCACAGGCAAGCATTTATGACACCTAGGGTCGGTTTTGAGTGGTTTCCTATTTTATCTCCCGCCAAACTGACACTCTAGCTAGTATAATATGAAGAGCTCCTCTCAAGACACACCACACAAGAGCCTCTCTCCTCCACACTTGTATTCTTTTTACCTATTTTTAGTTTTGTTGGAATTAGGCAAGAAGCTTCATTGGAGAGCTTGAACCTTGAAGTATTCTTGGTATGAATAATATGAAGAGTTCTCTTATGTTCTTACTCTCATTTTATCAATATAGCTATGTTATGAAATTAGAGTAAAGTTCTTATGTTATTCATTTAGCATATGAAACTTTATGCTTAATCTTTCATACAACATTGATGTTTAGACCAAGACCTAGATTAAGGTAGTGAGTTCTACTTTAATATTAGTTTTGGTCGTTATATTCTTGTGGGTTCGTAAATCTGCTCCTGTGGCGGATGCTCTAGTAAGAGTACTCCTAATAAAGACGGAAGTTCCTGGCCACCGCTAGAGTAGTAACTAATAGCGTAGACATGGTGTCTATGTTAGAAGTTGTCATAGAACCGTCCAATTTATAAGAGCACAAGTACAATAGCAACCACCAAGGCAGTCAAACCATCACACTTGAGCCCATATAAATCCGATAGTCCGTCGAGTATCATGAAGAATCTCGATTCAACCAACATACAAAGCAAGATCGTATATGATTCAACATAACCAAATCACATGTTACATCACAGTCACAAATAATTCTCATACATCGGAGTTCACATAGTTATTACAAACCAAGTTTAAAAGTAGCGGAAGCAATATAGTTTAGAACGACATCAACAGTAGTTCAGATACAGAGCCAGTTTCATAGTCATCTCCAGCCAAAAGCACAAGGGTGAGACGATATACAGAATGACCATGCCCATGGTCCTATTCCTCATCCACTGCAGGAGCAAAGCAGTTCTTACAGTAGCTGTGGTACATAACATTATCTACAACAATGGGAATAAAACCCTAAGTACGAGAAGGTACTCAGCTAGACTTACCCATAATCAACTAAATTACTAAGACACCAAGGAGTATGCACGGCTTTATAAGTAGAGCTGGTAGACATTATTTGCCTAAAAAGCATTAGTTGTCCAATATCTCTTAAATTGTGAACCACCAGTTATTAATCCTATCTCATACTAAATTAGCAACAATCCTTTGCCAAACATGTTGGTACCATTAAGTCAACACAATAATAACCATATCCAGTTGAGTTCTTTCATAATCTCATAACCAACACTTCCATCAATTACTACGATGAAGTGTACTCCTATCAAGTTCTTACTATCCGGGAGAGACAGCAATTCGAATCGATTCCTATCCAGCTGGGGAATTATTCCTAACACACACCCATACTTCCCCCGTCGGGGTCGCATTAGGTCACCTTTGGTACAACTCAAGTTCAATTGTGGGTAAGACCAGCGCCGCACCCTCACAGATACAACCAATCTGCTAGGAGGCTCGGGACTCTAACCCGCCCTTGGGCTTACGCCATTGGCCCTCCGCATATCCTTACTACCTCCAGGGTGCGCACTATAACTACTCGTGTCCCCAGCCTGAGTTAAGCTACTCGGCTTCATGGTCGGAATGACTTATCCGGCCAACTATGTGAGAGGCATGCGTTCAACATGAAAGGATGACCTCCAACGACCGGGTCCTTAAATGACACAGATGTAATCACAATGCTTACCACAACATAAGACTCACCTGGGTCTCCAATTAATCAACCACACCAGGTTATGTTCCACGATAGCACAATATAGCCAACCGTGATCAAGTTATCGCCTATAGCTCGCAGTGACAGAAATCATTCAACTTCTATCGGTCTAAGCATAGCTAAGCATAAGGAGCGTTCTCGGACCTAAATAGGATTCAAGGTAGATATTTCTAGACAAGAAAAGGTAATATGCAGCAAGTGTTTCCAAACAACTCCTATCACGAAATCCATCAATACGAGTAACTTAGGTGACATTAATAAAATAGGGAGACTTATAATGCTCCGGGGCTTGCCTTTCACGAACGTGGCAGGTTGATGATCCAGGCACTCGGGAAGATGATCAGCTTCAGGCTCTCCATCTCCTGGAATCTCCTGGTGATGCACCTCTTGGCTCTCCTCTTGTGGATCAGCGTCGAGTTCCACCAACGTGATCTCCTCGGCTGCACCTATTGCATGTAAATGCATAAGTTCCATGAATGCATAAGGATCATGGATGCTGTGACATGGGAAGGTACATGCTGTGATAATGAGGTTAAGTTACACATGTTTACTGAGTAGGTGCATATGTCTTCGCTATCCACTTCCATTATTCTACACAAGACAATTTCTAAGCTACAGATAGCAGTTACAAGTTTAAATCATAACTGAAGTTCTACCCATCCAAATGATGTGATCTTGGACTTTCTGGAAAGCATATAAAATTTCCTACAATATTTATTTAATTACCAAAAGCTAATTCAAAATTTATGCTAACCAAAACAGGCAATCTTTCCAGCTCTATCCAGAAATTCTAGAGAACAAACATTTCGGGAGACTAACTTTAAATAACTATAACTCCTAAACCATTTGGCCTTTTGCCCTGAAATTTTGACACAAGATAGAAGAAGATGTTCTCTACAACTTTGTTATTAACCATTTCTACAGTAACTTTATTTTGACTATGCAAAATACTCAATAACAGAATCTATCCAAAAGCAACTCTAAATCGAATTATAGAGCAATAATGTTTTCACTGCATATAAGCATTCAAAATTGGACATCACCAACTATACCAACAGTTCAGGAATATCAAATACATTCAAGAAAACATAATGGTCAAGTCCAATTTATTTATTTAATTGCCTTTATTAATTTAATTAGATAATTCGGTGAAATCGCAAACATATAACAAATGTGCACAATAAATTCTCAGAAAATTACAATAGCTTCCAAGTGCTCCTGGTAAACTACTGTAAAAATTTCATACCATTTGAACATGTATAACATTCTCTACAAAAATGACAAGCTAGCAAGGTTTATTTTTGTGAAAATAGTTAACCCTATAGAAAAGTATCAAACAATAGATTTTATATTTTTCTAACCTTCATCCTAGTGCCATAATACTATGCAAAAATTTGCATGGCAATATGTTACTTATTTTTATCCCTACAAATTTCCTCAGAAAACACCATTTATTAATAGATAAATAGAAAGACCCTACTCCAATCACGTTTACTGCAAGTTTAGTATTTTTCCTAGCTAGAGCATGTCAACACAAGGCCAGCAAAATTAGAATCACAATTTTATCATTTTCCTAGCTCAAGTTATATATTTTACAAAATTGTAAACATTCAAAAAGCACTTATCTAGCTACATTTTATTCACCTTGAAACATACCAGAAATAGTACATTTAATATTTTTATAAAATACTACACTTCATGAGGAATCTAAAAAAAATTGGTTCACCAAAATTGGACAGTCCTAGCTCCAGATATAATTTTCCAAAGTTAGTACAAAAATCTAGAAAAGAATAAAACCAAACCCTAATCTGCAGTCAACACACACGGACCCACAGGTCAGCGGACCCCACTTGTCAATGAACCAAAACAGGGGAGCGAGTTTGACCAGCGCTAGCTCACCGACGGCGAGCTTTCTGGCAAAACCAACCCCACCATCGTGTTCTACTCAATAATAACCATATCCAGCTTGAGTTCTTTCATAATCTCATAACCAACACTTCCATCAATTACTACGATGAAGTGTACTCCTATCAAGTTCTCACTATCCGGAGAGACGGTGATTCAATCAATTCCTACCCAAATGGGGAATTATTCCTAACACACACCCATACTTCCCCGTCGGGTCGTTAGGTCACCTTTGGTACAACTCAAGTTCAATCACGGCAAGATCAGCAACACCTCAAAGATACAACCAATCTACCAGAGGCACGGACTCTAACCCGCCTTTGGGCTTATGCCATTGGCCCTCCGCACATCCTTACTACCTCTAGGGTGCACACTATAACTACTCGTGTCCCTACCGAATTGAGCTACTCTTTCGGCCGTGGTCTAACGACTTATCCGACCAACTATGTGAAAGGCATGCGTTCAACATGACAAGATGACCTCCAACGACCGGTCCTTAAATGACACGCATGTAATCACAATGCTTACCACAACATAAGACTCTGCCCGGTCTCCAATTAATCAACCACACCAGGTTATGTTCCACGATAGCACAATATAGCCAATCGTGATCAAGTTATCGCCTATAACTCGCAGGTGACAGGAAATCACCCGACTTCTACCGGTCTAAGCATAGCTAAGCATAAGGACCGTTCCTGGACCTAAATAGGATTCAAGGTAGATATTTTTGGACAAGGAAAGGTAATATGCAGCAAGTATTTCCAAACAACTCCTATCACGTAATGCATCAATACGAGTAACTTAGGTGACATTAATAAAATAGGGAGACTTATAATGCTCTGGGGCTTGCCTTTCACGAACGTGGTAGGTTGATGATCCAGGCACTCGGGAAGATGATCAGCTTCAGGCTCTCCATCTCCTGGAATCTCCTGGTGATGCACCTCTTGGCTCTCCTCTTGTGGATCAGCGTCGAGTTCCACCAACGTGATCTCCTCAGCTGCACCTATTGCATGCATATGCATAAGTAAGTTCCATGAATGCATAAGAAGGATCATGGATGCTGTGACATGAGAAGGTACATGCTGCGATAATGAGGTTAAGTTACACATGTTTACTGAGTAGGTGCATATGTCTTCTCTATCCACTTCCAATATTCGACACAAGACAATTTCTAAGCTACAGATAGCAGTTACAAGTTTAAATCATAAATGAAGTTCTACATATCCAAATGCTGTGATCTTGGACTTTCTGGAAAGCTTATAAATTTGCCTACAATGCTTATTTAATTACCAAAAGCTAATTCAAAATTTATCCTAACCAAAACAGGCAATCTTTCTAGCTCTATCCAAAAATTCTAGAGAACAAGCATTTTGGGAGACCAATTTTAAACACATATAACTCCTAAACCTTTTGGCCTATTGCCCTAAAATTTTGACACAAGATAGAAGAATAAGTTCTCTACAACTTTGTTATTAACTATTTCTACAGTAACTACATTTTGACTATGCAAAATACTCAAAAACAGAATCTATCCAAAAGCAACTCTAAATCAAATTATAGAGCAATAATGTTTTCACTGCATATAAGCATTCAAAATTGGACATCACCAACTATACCAATAGTTCAGGAATATCAAATACACTCAAGAAAACATAATGTTCAAGTCCAATTTATTTATTTAATTGCCTTTATTAATTTAATTAGATAATTAGGTGAAATAGCAAACATATACCAACTTTGCACAATAAATTCTCAGAAAATTATAATAGCTTCCAAGTGCTCCCAGTAGACTACTGTAAAAAATTCATACCATTTGAACGTGTATAACATTCTCTACAAAAATGACAAGCTAGCAAGGTTTATTTTTGTGAAAATAGTTAACCCTATAGAAAAGTATCAAACAATAGATTTTATATTTTTCTAACCTTCATCCTAGTGCCATAATACTATGCAAAAATTTGCATGGCAATATGTTACTTATTTTTATCCCTACAAATTTCCTCAGAAAACACCATTTATTAATAGATAAATAGAAAGACCCTACTCCAATCACGTTTACTGCAAGTTTAGTATTTTTCCTAGCTAGAGCATGTCAACACAAGGCCAGCAAAATTAGAATCACAATTTTATCATTTTCCTAGCTCAAGTTATATATTTTACAAAATTGTAAACATTCAAAAAGCACTTATCTAGCTACATTTTATTCACCTTGAAACATACCAGAAATAGTACATTTAATATTTTTATAAAATACTACACTTCATGAGGAATCTAAAAAAAATTGGTTCACCAAAATTGGACAGTCCTAGCTCCAGATATAATTTTCCAAAGTTAGTACAAAAATCTAGAAAAGAATAAAACCAAACCCTAACTGCAGTCGCTGACGTAAGGGACCCACGGGTCAGCGGACCCCACTTGTTAGTGAACCAAAACAGGGGAGCGAGTTTGACTAGCGCTAGCTCGCCGACGGCGAGCTTTCCGGCGAAACCAACCCCACCATCGTGTTCTACTCAATCACCCGCGTCGACTGGTATAGGTGGTGGCAGCGAGGATGCACCGGAGCGTGCTCGTCGCCAACCATGGCGGCATGGTAGCGCTTACGTCCCAAAAAGCGCCACCATTATCGCCACTAAGCAAAGCCCGACAAGAAGCGCTAGGGCTCCACGATGACTACGCGAGAGCGCAGCGACGCTGGCCGTCATGTTCCACGCCAGCGAGGCTACGGTTCGCCGTAGGGTCACACTTGAGGCAAGGCTACACCCTAATCAAGCTCTAATGTGAAGAAGAAGGAAGGTGCTTGGGAGCCGACCAGCGGCGAGCTCACCGTGAAGGTGGCCATGGAAACCGAGATTCCAATGAGGGCAAGAACGGTGAATTCGCCCTCACCGTGGCTTGCCTGGCCCTGCTACTACATCGAGGAGGTAGAGAGGAAGACAACAGCCAACTAATTTAGCTGGAGGTGGCAACGGTGCGGTGGCGAGGGCGCTAGGCGATGGCGGAGCAATGCGGTGGCGCGGCGAGCTCGGTGCTCCCGCTGTGCGCGCGAGAGAGAGTAGCAGAGAGGGAGAAAGCGCGACTAAGGAAGTGAAATGAGCAACGCGGCTTCTCCTATAATGCACGCCACCCTACCGCGATGGGGACCCGACGCCAACCCAGCGGTGGCCACGGTAGGCCTAAGCTCGCCTCGGTCGGTCATGACGGCCAGGCCGAGATGGCCATCGTGGCAACATTCGTTTGTCCGACAAATACTAATTCGACCTTCCAAACTCCTAAACCACAGCGAGTTAGCAAAAACTCTATTAATAAAAGTTGTAGATCTACATACTAGCTCCAACTTTGCTTAAGTGATCTAGGTCTAATTCGCAAAGGTTAGCAGGTTGCATCATCACAAAGTCAGGCACATCGAAACTGTAAACTCAATTTGACTTAGAAAAATTCCTTTCCAAAAACAGTACATTGTTGATTTTTGTGAGCTCTAATTGACCATGTTAGGCATAGAATTAGACCTTGACCCAAAAACAAAAGTTGTTACTATAATCAAGTACTACAGCTTTGCTTATGGGTGCACTGCCATGCAAACACTCTAGGCTATAGTTCAACTTAGGTCAAACATACAACTTGAAAATGGTAAATTACACTACAACTATGACTTAGAGACCAAACTAGCCTTAGTCATGAATACTAAATTTGTTCCATGTGATATTCTAAACATGTTTAAGGTACTCCTAGGGTTCCACAAATATTTTATACATTGGTTACATGTAAACCCTAGCATATGTAAGGCATTTTAGTGACAACACATGCAATATAAGCAAACATAGAGATAATATTTGAGATGCTCATGCCCATGAATGATCAATGATGCTTGTGCTCATGCAATGCCAAGGCTAAATGCATGCTCAACACCTAGGGTGTTACAAAAGTTACCTTCGTTTGCCTCGTATCCTCCGGTTGACGGGTAAGCAGCAGGTGGTGACAGCCCTTTTCGTCCTTCGTAATCCCCCACATTCGGATACGTCGTAGAGCTACAGACCGGAGGTGCTTGGTAGACCCAGCATAAGACGGTGTCCGAAGTAAGTTTATGGTGACCAGAGCTATCTTAACTTAGGATCTCTACCCTTAGAAATTCATGGATTTGTATGATCATCTGCTCATCTTAGCATAGCTATACAAGATAAGCCTGCTCCTGTTTAGGTATATTCTTTTATTTTTTATTCTTTCTTTTATCTTTATCCTTGAGATTGGCTTGAGTGTGTGTGTCACACTATCCGCTATCTATCTTGGATTACCCCTATTACGGACTTTGGTCTACTATGTAGTCATGTTATCTTGTCCATATCCAAAGTAGAGACTTTTACACCATGCCTTCCTTTGGAAAAATATAAATGAACGATACCCGAATACTTCCGGGTGAAATGCTACAATGATATATCCGTGCGCTTGTGGAATATTTCTGCATGTGTTCAGAAATATCGTCACGGCGTTTCTGGTGGCATTGCTAGGAAACACAA
This sequence comes from Miscanthus lutarioriparius, assembly GCA_904845875.1. Classification (NCBI taxonomy): domain Eukaryota; kingdom Viridiplantae; phylum Streptophyta; class Magnoliopsida; order Poales; family Poaceae; genus Miscanthus; species Miscanthus lutarioriparius. Next base: position 51,632,485 of record CAJGYO010000012.1, read on the forward strand.
ATCCTAGTGGTGACGCTAAGAAACGCCAACAATCATCAATTGAAATAGGCTTAGGAGTGTTACCTAGGGGACATGAATTAACCTGTGTCCCCTTTCCCGGCATAAGTAGCAACTTCTCATGGATTGAGCCTTTTCTTCCTTCTCATTTGTTGCTTCTCATTACCTTGCCTCTCATGAGTTGCTTGAGCCTTCTTCTCAAGCTTGGTAGGACACCACGAGGCAAAATGTCCCATATCTCCACATTTGAAGCACTTGATGTGAGCCAAATCTCTCTTCTTGTCTTGATTCTTGCTCACTATCTTGGTATTTTGATCAAGCATTGGATGCCTTGCTCTTCCACCCCTTCTTGTCTTCTTCTTCTTCATCATCAAGTCACCACCATCTTCATGGTTGATCTTGATTTGCTCCTGGGGCTTCTTTTCTTGCTCAACTTGTAGCTTTATTTGAGGCTCTTCTTTTTTCTTTACCAATTGCTTGGTTGGGCACATAGAGGTAAGATGACCCCATGTGCGGTACTTGTAGCATTTGACATGCTTTAGCCTCTCTTCTTCTTTCTTCAACTTGAGCTTTTCTTCGTTGGGGAAACCGTTTGTAAGATGTCCCACTTCATCACATGAAATGAGAGAGCTTTTCTTGTTCTTGCTTCTTCATCTCTTGTTCATATCTTCTCTTGCCCCATCTCTTGCCCTTGATCTTGCTCTTGTTGAATCTAATACCACTCATGTCATTACGGCTTTCTTGATGATTGACTTTGCTAGTCTTGAAACCGACGCCACTCTTGTTACCAAACTTTCTGAGTCTTCAACATATGCTCAAAGGTGACTTGAGAGTTGTAGCACCTCCCTAGCTTGTTGCTCAAATTCTTCACTTCATTTTTGAGCTCATTGTTCTCCTTCAAAAGATTAGTCTCACAAGACAAGGAAGTAGAACAAGCATCTATATGTGAAGAACATGTCATAGCTAATAATTCATCACAAGAGGTGGATACATGCTTCTTGCCTACATCACAAGGGTTAGCAATATTATGTGATTGATTATTTGACCCATATGATGAGCTCTCACTAATTTTAATTTTTCCATTGGAAAGCTCTTTAGTGAGAAAAGCATGGTCTTGTACCAAATTATCATGAGCAACACTAAGCTCCTCATGAGCCAATTTTAGCTCCTCATGTGAACAAGTAGTAACATAAAGTAGATGCTTTTGTTGTTCACATGTTTTCTTTAGAAAAGAGTTTTCATTTTTTTTAATTTCTCGGTTTTAACCATCTCTTTTTCTAAAGCTTTGACCATGCTACCAAATCTATCTAGAAGCTCCTCATATGAATCAAGATCAATCACATTTGCATTAGATACCTTAGTGTCACCTTGTGACATGACACAATGTGATATAGTGGATGAGCTTGTAGTAGCAATGTCACCCGAGCATGATCCATCATATTCACCATCAAGTGTGCATGGAGTAGTATCATCTTTTGCATCACTTGAGGCATCATCATCAATCTTGTCAAGTGAACTTGTGGTAAATCTTTCATTATGATCACTTGACCATGAGGTCGAGCAATCTTCCACAATTACCAAGTTGTGGTTATGCTCAACATCCTCATGCGCCTCCTCCTTGGGCTCATCATCATTGGAGACCATCCCATACTTTTTGTTGAGATAACTCCAAATCTCATGGGCAGTTTTCATGTCAATGATCTCTCCAATATGCAATCATCTAAAAAACTATACATGATGTTAGTAGCTTGGATGTCGAGATCTAGGCATTTTTCTTGTGCTTGAGTTAGATTATTTTCATCCAACACATGAGAAAAGACTACATCTACCATCCACCATATTTGAGGGCAAATAAACTTCAAATTGCATGTCATCCAATATTTCCACCGTGCAAAATGTGTGCCATCAAAATGTGTGGACAATCAACATCTAGCCCAAAAGTCGCCATTCTCTCGTGTCGATGAAGACCACAATTGAGAGACCAAGTCTCGATACCATGTGTAGGGTCGAGATGACGGACTAGAGGGGGTGAATAGTCCTTTCTAAAAAGTAATCACGCCGCCAACCGAAACAAATGCGGAATTAAAACTATCAGTCTAGCCAAGACTACACCCTTCAATCTAAGTTCACAAGCACCTTATAAAGATTCTAATTAGGCAACAAAGGTGGTGGGCTAGATAGAGCTCACCTAACCAATTCTAGGAGCAATGTCACACAAACCTATGTCGCTAGTACTTCAAGCACGGGGGAGCCCCTACACAACTAGAATGCCAAAGCATAAAGCCTAAGCTCACTAGCAATGCTCAATAACAAGACAACTAATGCCAAATTAGAGAGTGTAAATTACTTAGCTACACAAACTAATCAATGTGACTAACAAGATTACTCAAACCAAATTAGTCACGCAAGGGAGTTACTTCTACGCTACACAAGCAAGAAGGTAACTAGCAAGCTACACAACCTAACTAATTACAAGAGCAACTATACAAGCACAATGTATATGAAAGTAAATACAAGTTTGTATAACGAGGATGCAAACCAACGGGAAGACAAGGAAGACACGGTGATTTTTATCCCGAGGTTCACGTGCTTGCCAACACGCTTAGTCCCCATTCGCACAAGCTACAAGGTTGTCACGGTCCTCTTGCTAGTGGTGACCTACAAATCACACTCTCTCACATGGAGTGCTTACCATAAGCTCTAGCACTTGACCCGATCGGACCGCTTGTAACCCTTCGCGGCTCACTCTACTAGAGTTGCTCTTGGCGGCTCCCGCGGGGTGAGCACAATCCCCTCACAATCACTTCTCTAGAGCACAAGAGACAATCTTCTTTGCGTGCTTCGACGGAGACCACCACCAAGCCATCTAGGTGGCAACCTCTAAGAGTAACAAGCACCACTAACTTGCAACTCGATTACCTAGTGCCACTCAATGCAACCTCATGATGCAATCGCACTAGAATCACACTCACACTCAATCGATGATCACTATCAAGCGTATGTGAGTTAGAGAGCTCCTAAGTACACCTACACAAGCCACCAAGGCTTAAGGGTGCTTAGCTACCAGCCCAAGGCCAGCCACCACTTCTATTTATAGCCCCATCAACAAATAAAGTCGTTACTCCTTCATCTGGGCATAAACGCGCCCCGCTGGACCCTCAAATACATGTATGTCGACCATTCGACGCTGGGCCCAACACCTGCTCACGACCACCGCCGAGCCACCATGCGCCCTCATTCAAAGGTTCCGACCGCTGCGCTTAACGGTCACCGGATCACGAGCACGTAGTCACTATCGGACACACCGTCGAACCGAGCATCGGACCCACCACAGGTGAGTCCGACACGGTCCGCAGAAGTCTAGAGATGATAGAAACCATCGGACCAAACCCTCGGTCTAATGCCTCACGTGTCAAACGACTGCCACAAACCTCTCTTCTCCCGCTGGCTGGCAATAGTACGTGCATCTGGTCCGACGCCACGGATTGTCTCGGTCAGACGCTGCCCTAAGCACGCCCGAGAGACAGAGTTGGTCGTCGGACCATCACCAATGGTCCGACGCCCCCTCTCTGCCAGGGTTCAATGCCTCCTGAACTTTCCCGAGTTGATCCACTTCAAATCACACAACTTCTCATTTATAAATATGCCAACACTACTAAGTGTACACCACCATGTGCAAGTGTGTTAGCTTTTTCTCAAACATTTTTCAAAGGAATTAGTCACTCATTTCACCACGCCACTCGATCCTAGCAACGATGCAAAGTTAGATCACTCGAGTGGCACTAGATGACCGATATGCAAACAAGTTTGACCCATTTAATAGTACGGTCATCTATCCTAAATCCGGTCATAAACTTCTCTACACACCTATGACAGGTGAAATAAAATACCCTATAGGTTATATCTTTGCCTTGCGCATTTTATTCCATCTCCTCCAATGTTGATGCAACACATGCACCAATCAATCACAAATGATATAATCCACTTCATATCATTGCATGACCGTATTGGTTCATCAATCTTGACATCACTTGATCTTTACCGTTGCCTTCATCCATCGACGCCAAGTCTTGCTCAAGCTTCACCGCCACGCGGTCCATCGCTCCAAAGCCTCCAACTTGCCCTTTATGCTTGCAACCGGTCCATCGAGCCTAATCTTGTTTTTATCTTCTCCACCTTAGTCATATGACTCAATGTCATGTCTCATATGCAATGAGATCCTTCATCACATGTGTGAGCCTTGCAGCAAACACAAGTCATCTTCACCGTCATGATATGAGTTGCTCACATAAGTGTACATGTGAACTAATCATCTGTGTATCTCATATTTAAACCTATTAGTCTATTTAGGTTGTCACTCAATTAACAAAACCAAATAAGGTTCACTAGGCGCAGAGGGAACACAAAAAAAAGATTGGGCTGCTCGAGGGGAGCTTTCCCAATACTCCTCCTAGAGGCCGAGGCATAATTACTGCCAATAATTCAGGGCATGTTTAGTTACCCCAAAACCTAAAAAATTTTGCACAGTATCCATCACATCGAATCTTGCGGCACATGCATGGAGTACTAAATATAGATGAAAAAAAACTAATTGCACAGTTGGGTGAAAAATCGCGAGATCTAAACTTTCGAACCTAATTAGTCTATAATTAGACACTAATTGTCAAATACAAACGAAAGTGCTACCGTAACCAAAATCAAAAAAAAATGGATCTAAACGCGCCCTCATTTGACTGCGCAGTTAGCCTCGATGTGTCCCCGGCATAAGCACACGCGACACTTAATAGGGGCCTTGCAACGCCACCGTGGATGACTACTGGAGAGACATCTAGAGCAAATCCTGGAGTGGCTTTCATCAGGGCGATTTTCTGACTAGGCCTCGGGCTCCAGGGTGGAATTCAAATTCAGGTCAAGGGTCAAAGAAGGCTGACTCAGCTGGCTCTGGGGGCCAGATGGAAGCACGTTGGAACAAGCAGGAGGAACAGAATGAGCCAGATTTGGAAACTCCAATCGTAGCATTGGCACCGGTCAAAATAGGCCAAGAAGATTGCGCAGTTTTAGAACGAAGAACAGAGGGTTCAGGGAACTGCAGGCGGTCAAAGACCGATTTATGCAGTCGAACAGCATGGGCACCAGTCAGAGGAAGCAAGAAAGGATTTGTAGTAGCTTTGACACTTTCTCTTCATTGGGGCTTGGCCTGATGCCACGAATGATCTTCCTCTGCCAGGTATTTTCGCAGCTCAGACTGCCAGTTCGGACCTCCATTGTTCCACAGGTGGAAGAATAGCTTATACTGAGAGCACTCATAGGAACGAAGCTTATTCAGGAAGTGACCAACCAGATTGGACGCAATAGAGAACCGAAACACGAGAATCCAACTACAGGACTTGAAGTTCCTCAGCAGAGCCACCAACGATGGCCTGAAGGATCAAGCCAACAGAAATCAGGGAAAGACGGAACCGGCAACGGCCAAAAGAAACCACCAAGAAAAAGACCGAGCCAAAACGAGAGATGGGGAGCTTGAGGGAGCGCCAGACATTACGCTGGAGTTCCAACCTCGGGTTGAAGTTGAGGCCAACGAGCTCCATCAGTAAGCTAGGAAGGCTAGCGGCAGGAGCAGGAAGGACTCACCGGGGGTTGAGGCATTACATTGAACAAGTGTGAAGCATCTCCCACGGTAGCTCCCTCATGGCGTCGTGGTGGCTTGCCCGGCGTGAACAACGACCCTAGCGCGGAGGGGCTGAAGGCGACCTTAGCGTGGGCATTGGGAGAAGCCATGCCCAGACATCTACCTCTCCCACAGTCCCACGTCGATGAATCTTCAGCAGGGAGCTGTCTCCGACAGCGGCCTAGAGGTGGAGCAGTCGAGCATCGATGAATCTTCAGTAGGGGGGCCCACTCCGACGGTGGCCTAGAGGTGGAGCAGTCGAGCACCGAGCCCGGGTCGGTGGCCTAAGGCGGGGGTGGCGAGGGGGCGAGCTGCCTAGGTTCATGTCACACACTCCTGTCATGAGGTCTTGCCTGAACTGAACCCACGATCAACGAGATTGTGAACCTTGTTGTCTACTCTAAGGACTGGCTTGTTGACTTCACCACCTGTAGTCTCAGCCAGTTACCGGGCCTGCCAAATAGCAGCTTGACACTGACATTGTGATGCCCAACAGGGCTCCTCTTCTTTCAAAAAATAAATAAAAAATGCATTGGGAAGTTTTACTAAATTTCCCGGTTTTTCTTTGAAATATTGGCTTGAGATCTAAGTCAGTTCAATTTTATTCCAAAATCAAATGAAATTCTAAAATATTCTTTTACGATAGGTACCCTCTTCTTGGCAGGTTTTAGACATAACACATACTCTGCCTGTTCCAAAAAGAAAAGTGTCGTATTTACTATGAATCTGAACAATTATCCAGATTTATTGAAAAAACAACACTCTTTTTGGGACAGAGGGAGTAGAGGTTTAAAACAGTGGGCACTAAGGCACTTGCACTGTGATAGTTAAACGCATATACAATACAATGTTAGTTAAAGGCAACCCTATATGTATACAACCACTCACCCCTATAATTAAGTACACGCATAGTCTACTTATACAAGTACTTTCAATAGATTAAATCAATAGAATTTGAGATTAATAAAACACTATTAGTAGAGCACATTAAAGTTCCCAAATAAATTTGTGGTGGTAGCAAAAGTTCATAATAGGAACTACAGTATGTAGCTTCCGACAGAAAAGTTTCGCCTTATCTACGACAGTTAAGGATGTCACAATAACTTCTCATTCCCCTTTTGAAGTGCAATTCAAACCTGATAAGCCAATTTAACCAAGTTAAAATATGTTTGGACAATCATATGGTACTCTTGCAGTGGAATATTCGAACTTAATTCACAGTTATAGTTTGACTGAATATACAAATCACAAACAAAGCAGGCTGTGCCCAGTATTCCTATCTCAGCCATGTTGTGAGCTAGCAAGCAGTTCTTCCAACTCTCCGAGATTTCTGGGGTCCCAAGAATAGGAGATGTGAAAAAGATAATGTATCTAGAAAAACCATAACGTCTCATAATTTGGTACGGAGAAAGTAGTAGTTTAAACTTTAAACTTAGGTCGCGTTTGTTTGCTTCCGAGAGAATCATGACGCAGACAATATTTGCAGACGTTGAATTCTGAGCGTCTGGTTAGATCATGCTGCCTGGCCAACGAACACTTTAGTTAGGTACCATCACCACACCCACCCAAGCAGCACCGAGAGAAGATTCCTTGTCATCCCGGGGTGCTAGTTTAAGCTCTAACCAAGCAACTTAATTATGTTTCAATCATCGTTGCATGCTGCTGTCAATCAAGAAAGAGAGAAAGCAACGTCTGTGGCATTGTACTGTATCCAACAGGGCACATTGCACACCAGCTGCCATCGGATAAAATCGGATGAACGGTCTGATCACAATAGGATTGCCCGTGCCAAGAACGTGTTACACATCACCTAGGTACAAGTACAGTAGACTAATAATTCAGAAAAAAAAAAGTACAAAAGGAACAAACGAAAAATCAGTTGAAACAGGGGAGCGGAGAGTCCATGAGTCCTGGCTTGAATCTTGATGATGATTCCCTTCAGGAAAACTCTAGGTCCTCTTCGCTTGAGCTTATCAATCATAATCAGTCCTACTTTTTAGCTATGAAACAGTATTTTTATCTCATAATAAATTAATCCTACAAATCAGCCGCAGTAGTAATAAATCCTGTCGAACAAGACCCTATAGTCCAGACTTTTACAGTCTATGAACAGAAACAGGGTATGAGCATTAGCAGCAGCTGGTGGACCGCCACGTGGATCGGATCATGAGATCTGGATCGTCGCTTTGGGCCGGAAGCGTTCCTTGAGAAGAGCCGCCATCATCCAAAGCTTCACGGAGGCCTTGCCGATGGCTGCATCTCCTACCTGTTGGCTCACCTGCACGTACAATTGCAACAACAATCCACACAAACGATTAACGACTAGCTAGTCGATCTCCATGATTAACCAAAGTCAAAGGCTCTTGTCAGTTAGCTAGCTAGTTAACCAAAATCCCGTTACATGCATGCACGGTGCACAGCAAGCAATACCCTGAGCGTGAGCGTTGACACGACGCGGTCGGGGCCTGACCGGCCGACGCTAGAGCTCTCCACCCGGAAGCACGCCAGCGACTCGACGGCCACGCAAAGCGGCGCCGCCACGCCGTCCTGCCACTCACACTCCACCGGCCCTGTTCGCTTGTCTTAAATTTGGTTTGTTCGACTTATTTTTTTCAGCCAAAACAGTGTTTTTCTCTCACAACAATTCAGCCGAAACAGATTTTTCAAATCAGCCAAATAAAGTTCGGACCAGCTGAACGAGGCCACCATCACGAAGAACCTGCCTCGCTAACCTCAAGGCCACGCCCACGCAAGCGTGTAACACCAAAATTTGCTCTTTTCTGAAATAAAGTTTGCTCATAAAACATAGGAAATAATAATTGTTCATTAAAATAAAATTCATCATAGGGTTTAGAAACATGGATGTGCATACATGTCGGTGCATTTGATTTATTGCAATGAGTGGTTGGGTCCAAAATTCAAAATGAATTCAAAATGCTTTTGAAAATGAAATTAAAAATGGCTTTGAAGTAAAAGAAAAGAAAGAAAAAGAGAATTGGAAAATAAAAGAGTTTAAAAGGGTTGTAAAATTTATTTTTGGAAGCCTACCAAAATTTTCCATTTTTATTTGAGTTGAAAAGTATATTTGAAACTCTATTGTAATTTGCATTTGGTTCATAATTGAATTTGATTTTGAAAACAAAATGGAAAATGGAAAAGCTGCTCTCTCTATCTCCCTCATCTCTTTTTGGCCCACTTCCGGCCTGCTCCTCTCTCCTTTCCCCGCAAGGGCCTGCTCTGCCTTCTTCCCTCCTCCTTCTTGGGCGGCCCAATTGAAAGTCACAAGAAGAGCGCCTCGCCTCCTCTCCTCGCTCTCCTCGGCACACCCCCGCCCTGTCTTTCTTGCTCACGACTAGTGGGACCCACCTATCGGACGCTTCCCACCTCGCACCGCCTCCTTTCTCCCGTCCACGCCAACTTTGCGTACCTTGGCCACGAGGAAGTCCGCCACCGCCACGTCTTCGCATTGTGCCGTGCACCCCACGCCACCCCGCCTCATAAAAAGTCGAGCCCGTGTCCGCCGCCTCTATTCCGAACCCTAGCATAGCCGCTAAGCCATCCTGTGCCCTAGCGCCGCCGCCCGAATCTCATCGAGAAGAAGCCGACGTCGCCGCGTTGCTTAGCTGCTCCTCCATCACGGTAAGAGCATCCCCGAGCTTCACGTAGTTCTCGAACCGAAGAGCCCTTTATCTCCCTCATTTTGGCTCTGCTTTTGCCTTCACCGCTGTCGTCGCCGCCGCGCCGCCATTGCTCGTAAGCCACCATCTCTCGCCGATCTTAGCTACATCGAGATTGCAGAGTCGAGTTCATCATCGTCTTCTCTTGCTCCCTGTGCTTTCCCCACGTCGAATCCTGTACTCTAGGGCACTCTTCGCGCTCGCCAGCGAGCTCCTCGCCGCCATCAATGGAGCTCCTGCCACGTCTGGCACTGTTCTGGTCGGCCGACTCTCCTCTCTCCCTCCCCTCTTCTAATCTAGATCGTCCATCTTTGATCCAACGGCCCAGATTAGGAGATACCCCTTCGGCCGGCAAAATTTTCAAAAGAGCCCCTCCCCTTCATTGAAATCAACCCGCAGTCCAATTGTGTTCTTAATATTTAGAAAGAAGTCTCTATTTCTTCTGTTTTCACCCCTACCTTTTCATGGAATTGAACCCGTAGTCCTTGGCCGGTTTAAAATCAGATTTTATTTATTTTAAATTCGAAAATCAAGTTCCATCTATTTACAAAATTGCCACTATCTTCATTAGGCCATAAAATCTCCGTTTTAACTCCGATTTGACCCATTCAATTTGTGTTAGATTCATAATGGAGTAATCTACATGTTTATCTTACTGTTAAATATATTTTCAACTTTTGAAATTCGAGGTTAGATTTAATCTATTATTTTATTAAAGGAAATCTTGTTTAATTCATAACTTTTTTGTTATAGCTCCGATTAGAGTGCTTTTCGCGTCTGTGTGTTCGTAGCGAGACATAGATTCGTTTTATAAACTTTTCATCTTGATTTTATGTTTAGTGTACTGTTCTAATTTAGATCTATTGTTTGCTTCGTGTATTATTGTATGGATGCTTGTGTGGTGCTCTATGATCATGTCCAGTCGATGAGCTTTGCGTTGGTGATATAAAAGAAGTGAGTGATCTAGAAGAAGTCCTTTGGAGGTTATAATTCAATAGAAGAAGGATTTGAGTTTAAGGCAAGTATAGCATGCGATCTTACTTGTTGTCCTATACACCTTTAATCATTTAATTCATACTGCATGTGTCTACCTTAACTACCACTAAGGATTTTCTAGTACTTTATACCTTGTGCCTTGATACCTATGGGGTATTGCATTGGGTAGTATGATGCTAGTGCTCAACTACAACCATGATCTTGTAACTTGACTAATGGTATATGCAATAAACACTAAAAGATGATTTTTAACAACATGGAATCAGGGGGCTAGAGCATTGAGCTATTTTATGGTGTTCTAGATTTCTCTCCCTAAGGACTTATCTGTAAGTGATCATCCGGAACTTATAGTACAACTGTGAGGGCTACATGGCTCTGGCTTTAGCTCAGTATGAGAACTTTTCTAGCTTGTTAGTGGTTACCTTTATTGGCATAAGAATGGCTTGACGAATCGTGTATAGTGCGCGCTCTCGTCCCTTATGTATAGGTCACACGTCATTGTGCCATCGGAAGGGGGGCTCTATATCTGTTTGCCAAGTGAATCTAATGGCCATAACTTGTTAGACGAACCTTTGAAAGGCTTCATAGTGAACCCTATCGACCTTCCTTATAAATGGGTCAAGAGATTAGCTACCTCGAGCGAAAGGGTAAATCATGACTCACAGTAAAAGTGTACAGCCTCTGCAGAGTGTAAAACTGGTATATCAGCCATGCTCACGGTCATGAGCGGCCTTAGAACATTTACAGAATAGATGAACATTAATGGTTAATGATGATGAACACTGATGATACTGATAATAAAGATGCTCACTAATGAATACTATTTATGCTATTCATTATTCATGTTTACCTGATCATGTGTTTATGGGCTTATGATAACTTTGTTGCCACCCTATTGCTAAAATCATGACTCAATAAAAGCTAATCACAGTTAAACCAGTGTCAGTCTTTTGAGCCTCATGAACCCTATGTTATATTTGTTGAGTACGACATGTACTTACGATTGCTTTATTTTTCACATATTTAGAAAAAAATCCCGGATGGGTAACAGATTGCCTAAGTTTGGAGGAATTAGGCTTATGATCAACCAGTCAGTTGTCCCTATGGAATTAGAGTCTTCACCCAAAGATCAGAGTTGTCTTTCCGCTGTTTGCTATCTAAGGTTATATTCTTTATACTAAGTATATTATATATTAAGCTTTGTCTATTGATATTACCCATATTTGTAGCTATATGTGAGATTTGACTTCCTGGGCTTACATATGGTGTGTATCTAGTTTTGTTTTTAAAATCAGGTGCTACAAAGTGATATCAGAGAAATGCTGACGGTAGAATGCAAGCCTAGTAGAAACTGGTCGTTCTAAGGTTTAGAAGTTGCTACAAAAACCCTTGCTCTATGAACCTTGATATTTTTTTCTCTACTATATCTCTATCCTTGTTTTTCATCTCTACCTTAGTGCTTATTTTGAAGTCTTTGTTGTCATCTTTACTCCTTGATTTGATATGCTTTTAGAACTATTCCTCATCACCTTCTTGCGTAATCTGAAGATGAGTCTTAGGATTGTTACCCCTAGTACAATGAGGACGATAGTATTGCAAGTTGAGTCAATGATTGAATTGTGCACCTTTAGTGCTTTGTTGAATTGTCATTATGCTTTTGCTTGTTTTGAATCTTTGTAATGATTGCAATGATTTGGTTGGGTGTTCCCACAATTTCATTTAGTTTATAGGCCTAAGGTATAAGGATTAATAAAATAAATAGTCGGGTTTTGGTTCTCTCCTGTTTTCTCTATCATGCCTTCGGAGCAACCTATCTTTATCAGTTTATATCTCTGTCTTTGGACTACCAAAAATCATGACAAAATTTTGGACAACATTAGACTTCAATATCTTTCTCTGACCACAAGAATCACCTTGATAGCTATGTTAGTTATGGAGTTGTGAAATCACAAGATGATACATCGATGTTGTCTAAAGCCTGGAATAGTTTTTGTTGTGCAATGCTTTCGACTACATGAACTACAGAATTTGGAAAAGTGTTCTATAAGGACATTGTGGAGAATTTGATAAGCTTTCCAACAATATAAACGGTAGCTCTATTGGATTGACAAAATGAGAGTTATAGCTGTTTTACTGCACTGTTGTTTTTTCTGCTCGCGAGGAATTCCAGATTTCTTGTTCTTGCTCATACACGAGAGTATCATTGGGATGTCAGAACGTCTTGATACTAGTTAGCTCATCTGGAAGAAGATGCAAGCTACCCTTTTTGTGTCCCCTAGTTGATCTTTTCTTAAGGGGGTAGCCAAGTTGAAGGATTTGTAAGATGAAGTTTCTTATATTCTAGCGCTTCATTTGAAAGTATCAGTTATCTCTAGGGTTTGGTCTTCTCTTGTCTCTATTGCCATCAATCATATCTTGTTATCTCTTGAATCTACAATTAAGGATGTTATGAATGACTGAGTTCTAATTCATACATATTTAAAATAGATGGTTGCTACCAGGAGAAGTGCTTCGCATGATGACCAAAGGAATCTTGCCAATTCTAATCCACCACCACCTAATCTCCCATCTATAGAGCAAGCTTTGATGACGTAGACTCAGTTAATATAGACTATTGCTCAAAGTGTGTTGAACCACCCACATCAAGCACCACCTATTGACAACCGTGGTGAATTTATGAAAGGACACCCACCGACATTCTCTCATATAAGTGAACCACTAGAAGCCGATGATCGGCTTAGAGTCGTGAAGCTTATTAGCTTGGACATAGCTCGGTGTGATGACCATGAGAAGGTGCTTTTTATGTCCGCCAACTCTGTATGCAAGACAAGACTGTGGGAGTCTTACCAAGATGGATATCCCAACAATGTTTGGATAGATCACCGGAAGGAGTTTAGCGAGAGTTTTAGGTCCTACCATATTCCGTTAGGTGTGGTAGAACTCAAGCAAGATGAGTTCCACAACTTGAAAGCAAGGATCTATGACTGTGTGTGAGGATCGTGACATGTTCACTCAATTGTCACACTATGCTCCAAGAGAGGTGGATAGTGATGCTAAGAAGCAAAACACTTTTTAAAGGATCGAATGATGGTTTGCAACTTCACTCATGACCGTGGTGTATGCCGCTACTATCGACGCTGGTGGATGTAACAAATGTAATTGAGAACAAGGCGTCGAGAGATGAAAGAGAAGAAGAGAAAGCTTGACATTCAAAGCACTAGTTAAGAAACACTCATCTTCGCTTTTGCTACACAAGCCAGCAATATCGGTCCATGCCCTATGAATTTGCTTGGGAGTACAGATCGATCGTGATCCGCAACCCAATGATGAAGTGTAGCATTTTAGTTCTCATGAGCCATGTCTGTCACCTCCTACTATCACCTTGATGAAGACAAATACTTCTACTAGTGAGGAAGATTATGATTATGGTGAAATTGAACACCATAAGAACGATTGTCTTGAGAAGCTTGCTAAAAGTAATCAAAGCCGTAATCAACGACTTCAGGAGCTAGAATGTAATGTCCACAAGGAGCATGGAGGTACTATCTACTTGGGCATAACAAGTGACATTTAGGTGGATCACAAGAATCTACTGGGACATCTTCACTAAGTTGGTATTGAGCTTGTGTTATCCTCGTTGGAATTAAATTCATTATGACTTAGAAAAGTGCTATCACTTCGAGGAGCAAAGTCATGGCTAATGCCCTCTTCGCGATCGCCAGCGAGCTCCTCGCCGCCATCAATGGAGCTCCGCTGCCTGCAGCACTGCTCCGGCCGGGCGGCTCTCCTCTCCTCCTCCTCTTCTAACTGGATCATCCATCTTTGATCCAATGGCCTAGATTAGGAGACACCCCTTTGGCCGGCTGAATTTCCAAAAGAGCCCCTCTCCTTCATTGAAATCAACCCATGATCCAACTATGTTCTTAATATTTAGAAAGAAGTCCCTATTTCTTCTGTTTTCACCCCCGCCTTTTCATGGAATTGAACCTACAGTCCTTGGCGGTTTAAAATCAGATTTTATTTATTTTAAATTCAAAATCAAGTTCCATCTATTTACAAAATTGCCACTATCTTCATTAGGCCATAAAATCTCCGCTTTAACTCCGATTTGACCCATTCAAGTTACGTTAGATTCATAATGGAGTAATCTACATGTTTATCTTACTGTTAAATATATTTTCAACTTTTGAAATTCGAGGTTAGATTTAATCTATTATTTTATTAAAGGAAATTTTGTTTAATTCATAACTTTTTGTTATAGCTCCTATTAGAGTCCTTTTCAGATTCGTGTGTTCAGAGCGAGACGTAGGTTCGTTTTATAAACTTTTCATCTTGATTTTATGTTTGGTGTACTGTTCTAATTTAGATCTATTGTTTGCTTCGTGTATGATTGCATGGACGCTTGTATGGTGCTCTATGATCATGTCCAATTGGTGAGCTTTGCGCTGGTGATATAAAAGAAGTGGGTAATCCGTAAGAAGTCCTTTGGAGGTTACAATTCAATAGAAGAAGGATCTCGAGTTTAAGGCAAGTATAGCATGGGATCTTCCTTATTGTTCTATACACCTTTAATACTTTAATTCATAATCGCATGTTTCTACCTTGACTACCACTAAGGATTTCCTAGTACTTTGTACCTTATGCCTTGATACCTATGGGATATTACATTGGGTAGTATGATGCTAGTGCTCAATTACAACCATGATCTTGTAACTTGACTAATATTATATGCAATAAACACTAAAAGATGTTTTTTAGCAACATAGAATCAAGGGGCTAGAGCATTGGGCTGTTTTATGGTACTCTAGATTTCTCTCCTAAGAACTTATCTCAGTAAGTGATTATCCGGGACTTACAAAGACAATCTGTAATGGCTACATGGCTCTAGCTTTAGCTTAGTATAAGGACCTTTTCGAGCTTGTTAGTGGTTATCTTTATTGGGCGTAAGAATGGCTTGACGAATTGGGTATAGTGTGGCATCTCCCCCTTGTGTATAGGCTACATGCGCCATTGTGCCATCGGGAAGAGGGGCTCTACATCTATTTGCCGAGTGAATCTAATGGCCCTAACTTGTTAGACGAACTTTAAAAAGGCTTCATAGTGAACCCCGCCGACCTTCCTTGGAAGTGAGTCAAGAGATTAGTTACCTCAAGGCGAAAAGGGTAAATCATGACTCATAGTGAAAGTGTACAACCTCTGCAGAGTGTAAAACTGATATATCAGTCGTACTCACGGTCACGAGAGGGCTTGAAACATTTACAGAATAGATGAACATTAATGGTTAATGATGATGAACACTGATGATACTGATGATAAAGATGTTCACTAATGAATATTGTTTATGCTATTCATTATTCATGTTTTTTTGATCATGTGTTTATGGGCTTATGATAACTTTGTTGCCACCCTATTGCTAAAATCATGACTCAATAAAAGCTAATCGCAGTTAAATCAGTGTCAACCTTTTGAGCCTCATGAACCCCACGTTATATTTGTTGAGTACGACATGTACTTACCCTTGCTTTATTTTTGACATATTTATAAAAAATTTCGGATAGGTACCAGATTGCCTGAGTTTGGAGGAAATAGGCTTGTGATCTAACCAGACAGTTGTCCCTGTGGAATTGAAGTCTTCACCCGAAGATCGGAGTTATCTTTCCACTGTTTGCTATCTAAGGTTCTATTTTTTATACTAAGTACGTTATATATTGAGCATTATCTATTGATATTACCTTTTTTTAGCTATATGTGATATTTGACTTTATGTACTCACATATGGTGTGTATCTGATGTTTTGTTCTTAAAATTAGGTGCTACAAAGATCGTCGCTTTGGCCCCCCAGTCCCCATGCTGGGCGCTCCATTCTTCTTCTTGGCGTCGGCCTTACACCAGCATGGCCCGGCCGTCGTTACAGCCTACTTTACGGCCGCAATGCTCTATCAGCTAGCTGGCAACATCGCCCAGGCCTGCAGCGCCGCGACCTCCACCTTGAGCTTCCTCGTGTGCGCCTGCAGGTTCTTCACGTACACCACTGCGTCGTCGATGATGGACGCCTTGTCCATCTGCATGTGTGCGATGATCGACATGAATCAAATGTGTATGTGTCGTGGAAATCATGTAAACCATCTATCGATCGAGCTCCTCAACGAACGAACAAGCTCCAAACTAGCTCCAACTCCATCTTGGAAGAGGCGGACGCCTCGCTTCGGGCGGTCTGGCGTTGCTCACCGCCTCGCCCGCTTGAATTATGCGATCCCCTTCCTTTCTGTCTGCGCCATTGGTTTTTACTTAGTACAACCTTACTTCCCACCACTAGTTGATAATTTGTGTTAGGGGAATTCCACAATGTTATTAAAGATCGTAATGCCACAATATTTTTGAAAAAGTTCAGCGGTCTTGAATATCCCTTCTCAACTTTTTTTTTGCCCTCCATTCCACTTATCGGTTTAGGCTCTAGCGATCATCAAGCTGCAGGTTGAAAAAACAATACCCTTAAGTCTAAATATGTTATTAATTTTTTTTGAGCATCTTAAACTTCAAATGAAAAAACTCAAAACTAAAAGTTGTAGATCTCGTCGAGATCTATAATTTAAATATAAAATTATTTTTATTTAATTTCGCAAAAAAATAATATGATTTTTCTAAGATATATTAATCATATCAAATCATATTTTTTATGTAAATTAAATGAAAATAATTTTTATATAAAATTATAGATCTCTTTATTTAGATCTACAACTTTCTAGTTTTGAGTTTTTTTCATTTGAAGTCGTTAAGATGCTCAAAAAATTAATGGCATATTTACACTTAAGGGCATTTTCGTTTTTTCACACTGCATTGACGGCAAATAGAGCCCAAACCCACGGAAGTGGCATGGAGGGCACGAAAAAAAGTTGAAGCAAGGGCTACCAAGACCGCAAAACTTTTTTCAGGCAATACTGTGGCATCATGATTTTTATAATGGCACATAGGGAATTGTCTCGTTAGGTTATGTGTTCCTCCATGATGTGTATGGCTCTCGCCGTGACCATCAATGGAATTTGTAAAACTTTCCACTCCCCACTTCCACTTAATGAAGCACGTGCCAATGCACGCGTTTTTGAAAAAAAAAACTAGCTCCAAATGGATCGATGATCGGAGCCTAACCTTTGTGATGTTGGGACGAGCGACCTAAGCTCGTAGAGCTTCTCCTTCATGCGGACCCTCCACTTCCGCTCCGACACGATGGTCTTGGACCAGTCCCTCCTCTTCCGCGTCACACCGGACACGTCATCGCCGTCCTCGCGGTGCCGGTGGTGCGGCTCGGAGGCGAGCTCTCCCTCCCCGGCGCCGCCTTGCTCCCCGTAAGGAGGGCCGTCGCCAGTCATGTGGATATGCTCGGTGGCAGACCATCTAGGGAGCCACCATTGTCGCTTGCACTGCCACTACTGGTAGTGATGCTCGTCGCCATGATGCCAGTGCCATTGACATCATCACCATCGGCCTGGCCACCGAACAGCTCCTCGCCCAGCTGCATGAGGCCCTCCACCCACCCGCTGTCATCGGTGGCGCCGACGTGCTCGACGAACAACCCGCCGTTTGGGAAATGAGCGGGGTCTTGGCCGCTGTCGACGGCAAAGAAGCCCGAGCTGCTGGGCATGAAGTGCTCCAAGTGCAGCAGCTGGCGCAGCTGGTGCTCCATGTCCATGCTTCAAGTTTCAAGTAGTGATGGTGCTGATCTTGTTGGAAAGGGTAGGAAATGCTGGTGACCTTGGATTGGAGGCCAAGACCGCAAATGGCGAGCTCGTTATATATATATAGCTCTAGTCTGAAACGGGCTAGGATAACCGGAATCCATTTGTGCCGTCCTCTCAGTAACCACTCAACAAAGACACGATTAATAAATTAAAATAGTTAAGAAAGAACCTTGCTAATAAATTATTGATACTTCTAGCAACTTCTCTGTAACTGAAACAGGTTGCCATGAAGCAAGCCGTCAGCCTATTTATACTATATATCCAAAAAGAAATCCTTGGCGAATTACATAATCAGTAGCCGGCCCGGGATGTTCAAATTAACTAGAAACAGACTCCTCTCTGAAGTATATATAGTTGTGAGTTCATCAAGTTATACTCCCTCCATACTGGTAAAGAAAGTCGTTTAGGACAGCATTTAGCATATCAAGGAGTGGTTAATTATGGTGTATTTTTTCCTGTTTGCCCTTATTAAATAGAGCTACGGGTATTTCCAGTACAACAATCGTTGGCGGATGGATTGGTTAGTGCGCTGTGGCATGAGACTGGAGTAGCAAGCTTCGAGCCCTATTTGGCCCAATTTTTCCATGCCTGATGCATGATTTTGCATGTGCATGGCACTGTGCAGTTGGGCGCTCCGGTTTTTGCCGTTCGTGATTTTGCCTCTCTTTTTTTGCGACCGTTCGTGATTTTGCCTGATGCATGATTTCTGCTCTCAACTTTACCGATGTGTTCTAGTGCTCTGTCTTGGCATCTTTCTTTTTCATCTACTACTTCACGGTCGTCACCACACCAGCACGCCAGCAGAGCCAGCGTACGAGTAGCGCTTGCAGCGGCGGCGGCACCAGCCATGGGCGACGAAATATCTCCGTGGACTCCATAGCGTGAGCGAGCGAAGAAGGCAAGGAAGCAGGAAGGGGAGATGAGCGATCGAGCGACGCACTGAGTCACTGACTGCGGCCGCAGCGTCGCGATTAACGAAGCGAGGCGAGCGTCGCGATTAATGAAGTACAGGGAACAAGGAGCCAGGGGTAAACGCGTCCAAAAGAGTGTTAACAGAGCCAAAACGACTTGATTTGTGCAAATCATCTAAACCCCTAAAACGACTTCCTTTCCCGGTATGGAGGGAGTATATAGTTGTGAGTTCATCAAGTTATTTAACAATCAAAAGTTGCTGAGCGCTAATTATCCATTCCTTGGAGCTTCGCCGAGTAAAACACGGCGGCAAATAAAGCAGCTGTCCTGACTAAAAAATAAATAAACAGCTACTCCATTCATTCTAAATTATAAATCGCTTTGATTTTTTAGGTATATCAATTTTGCTATATATCTAGATATAACATATGTCTAGATACATAGCAAAAATTGTATACCAAAAATCAAAATCGACTTATAATTTAGAATGCACAGTATCAAATAAAGCTTTCAAATTTCTTCAAGTGGTTCCATTTCTCGTGACTTAAGAGCTTTTGGTTATGGGTTGCTAGAATATTCTAGAGAAGGGCATCCAATTATTATTTTAGTAAAATACTACTCAAAATTATAGTTTACTAAATAAAAAAGGCATCGACATCTATAATATCTAATTAGTTTGCTACTTCTTCATGAAATATATTTTCATATATAGTGTATTTATTTCAACTAGTAGATGTTAATAGATTTTTTCCTAAAACATGGTTGTAGTTAGAGAAAATTTAACTTAGTATAAAGCTAAAATTAACTATTGGAATGGAGTGAGTAAATATTAGGCACTCAAAGTGATTCAAAGGATATCCTTATGCTTGATAATTAAACTCAAGTCTATGCATCCTTGTAGATTTCAATGATTATATTCCTAACACAGGACAAGGCACCCGAAGGATCAAGATGCCCAAGAGGAGGTGAATTGGGCTAATTCTAAAATTCTTTTTGCAATAATTAAACCCTACACTTAGCCCACTTCACCCTTGTGCCTAGAATATGAAGCTATAGATCTACCGCACAAAAAGTTTAACACCCTAAGTTCCAATCCTACTCTAGCATGGCAATTCTAAGAATGTAAAGACAAGAATTGAATTGCTCAAATGTAAATGCTTAAAGTAAAGAGAGGAGAAGAAACGCTACATGTTTTGTCGAGGTATCTGAGAGTCACCACTCCCCACTAGTCCTCGTTGGAGCACCCAAGGGGTGTAGCTCCCCTTGATCCGCGTAAGGATCAAGTGCTCTCTATGGGTTGAGTCTTCGACACTTCATCGCAAAGGAATCACCCACAACCGCATACAACTTGAGTTGGGTCATCCACAAGCTCCGGCCACAAATGATCACCAAACTCCCAATCACCACTGCCGTCTAGGTGATGGCTATCACCAAGAGTAACAAGCAAGAACTCTCACTTGACCACAACAAGCCTAATGAGAAGGGTGAATGCACACTTGCTACCTCCTTGCACTAATAAAGCCTTAATCTTGGATTCTCAAATCTCAATCACCTAACTAGGCTCTTACTCTCCTAAGCACTCTCAAGGGTGTTTCTCAGCTGTTGAAATGCACAAGAGACCTCCTTGGATGAATAGAGGAAGTATTTATGCCCCTCATTCAAAACGAACCATTAGGAGGTGAAAACACCACTCAAGGGAGACTGGACGCCCGGGCCGCTTCTCCCGCCACATAGTCATGTTGTGACCAGACTTTACCAGCTTCCGGTTAAGACCGACCGGACGTGTCCGTCACAAAACTCGCTTTCTAGAACCTTACCGATGTTGACCGGACTTAGCACCCAATGTCCGGTCACTTGTCACCGTCAACCGGCCAAGAATCGAACTCGACTAGCGTCCGTCAAGATCGACGGACGTGTCCGATCAGGATTCTCCTCTTCGAACCTTATTAGAGTTGACCACCTTCACACCAAATAGTTCTAGTCACATTTCACTCATCCGTCAAGATCGCATCTAGATGATTTCAAGCTTGATCAAATGAACTGACCGGACTTCATCGCCAAATGCTCGGTCAACATTTGACCCTCCATTCACTTCTAACTCGAAATCATATGTGAATGAAGATTGCTCCAATTGATCTTAGGGCTACTTAAGAGCTACCTAGTGCTAGATTTGACAAGTGTGCACCACACCTAACCCACTAGACTCACTCGGTCAAGCTACTAGTCCATACCCCTTTAATAGTACGGCCAAAGGAAAAACAAAGTCTTAAACTACTCTAAGTGTTTCTTCAACACCAAACTACACTTAAAACTAGTCCATCCTTATCCTTGTCGCCCATCCTTTGAAAACCAAAACGATTTCCATCAGAGGGGCATGACAACCATGATTACCCAATCAATTGCCATTACCATAACCTAACTTAATTGCCTCTATAAAACATACATGTTAGTCATATAGTAATCATGTATTGTCATTAATCATCGAAACCCAACTAGGTGCCTAGATGCTTTCAATCTCCCCTTTTTGGTGATTGATGACAATACAACCTTGAGTATATAAAAGAGATGAGGTTTAATATGTTTGGTTCATATAAGCTTTTGATAATAAGAACAAAAGAGTTAGGCAAGCTTATATGACCTGGGCCAACATGATGTACCTACAGATATGAAATAAGCATGAGTATCGGGAAATAAAGGTCATTTATGCTGAGTAAAAACACGAAGCAAGGCAAATGAGTATAACCAAGTGACATGACATATATAAAGATCAAAGTAGAGAGCACATATGTCACATATCACATAAATATCACATTCACACTTATATAGTTCAATGCATGAAAGTAAACAAGAATGCATAATAATGTATCACACATAAAAAAGCCAAATGAAATAAATGAGCTCCCTCAATATATTGCTCCCCCTATGTGTCTATCATACTGATCCTTCTCCCTCTTTGGCATCAAGCCCAAAATCTAAGAGTCGGCCAATGGGGCCGGAGTAGACGAGTCAAGCGCCGAGGTGCGGAGCTGAGCGATCCGAACTGGGTAGCATCATCCTCTCGATCCGAGCCTGAGCTGTCTCACCTCTCGTCACGGGAAGTGACGAATTGCTTGCCCGGGTTCTACTGTGGGATCGGTGTCATCAGGACTTACAGTATCAATGTAGCGGTGGCTCTGGCGATGCAACTGGAAGAAGAGAGCGCTCTATAGTCCCAAGGATCGGATAAATGGTGGAAGGTCCGGTGATACATAGTTCTATGTGTAGGCCGTCACTCTGCCAACTCTGGGCTGAAAGTAGCAATCGAGGGCTCTCGAGATCGGATGTCTATCACAAGCATCGAGGAACTCTCTATGCCGTGTGAAGCCCATAACAAGAGGTGTGAATCAAGGACCCCGGGTTGGCACTAGTGAAGTAAACCACTAGGGACACCCGCCTGCCTGCCGGTGGAAGCAAATCGTAGTAGTCAAGGCCCTGACTTTTGAAGCTCATCGTTGAAAAGCTAGAGTCATCAGAGTGGTGGTAGGCTAACCAAGCTAAGGTGTGAGCTGTGGGCGGTGGAGCTCTAAATAGCAAAGGACAACATGTCAAAGATAAATCTAAGCAATCGCAGCTCGGAATAAGGAGTTGTTGCCAGCCAAGATGCATGGCTCATCATTGCCATCAGATAGCTCGGTCGCTGCTATCACTAGAACTCATCCTATAGCGGCTCTAACTCTGCAGCAGTGCTGCCGCTGCCTCCCCGCTCCTCAAGCGCAGCCCGATCCTACCTCATCTCGCCAAGAATAGCAAGTAGAGCGTGGGTCTGCCTATGGTGACTATGGTGGAGCCGAATCCGGAGCCATTGGCCTCACTATCATGTTGTCAAGGAGGCATCCGAGGGATAGCCTCGATAATCATCATCTCGAACTATCACTGGGGTCGCCTCGACCATACCTCCTCGCTATGCATCTAGCCGCACCTCCTCGGGCTGGTGTAATGCCCTTTGATGATCTCATCCCACTGAAAGCTACAGTCTTCAGCACCTTGGGTGATGGTGCGGCCGGCTAGGTGTCCGCCTCTACTATGATGGAGCATCCGGGTCGTTATATGTAGGGAACTCAAGTAGTGCCACCGTAATATTCTCGCCAATATCACAGAGGCCTCACTATAATCGGGGCTTTGTGAATTAGAAATGTAATCTAGTGAGCATACGGTAATACTCTTTGACCTCTAAATCCTCTACAAGTGCAGTATCTCCATCTTAGAAAGAATGAGATCCCATATATCAAATAATGTCTGGCCGGATCAGGAGTTCAAAGAGTCATTAACCTAATGCAAGTCATCCCTCATGAGCACCCTATCCTCGGTAGCAGTGGTCCTCCTCATGATAGCATCAAGGCCCGCTAGGAG